>HG992159.1:13766694-15093998 GCA_905220505.1 Laothoe populi
AATAAAGAAAATTTGAGATAGTTTGCTGATCACCAAAGGCGGGACTGAACACCGATTTATCAGAAAAAGGCTCATTAGAGTCGATTCTTGATTCTCCTGGGATTACAACACTCGTATAGTTTTGTACAGAGAAATTTCAACTTGTTATTTTTAGCAGCGATAGCCTAGTTGGTTGCGGTACGGACTGTCAAGACGTAAGTCGTATGTTCGAAACCCAAATGGCACACACCTCTGACTTTTCTAAAGTTACGTGTGTATTAAATGAAAATTATTGCTTGCTTTAACGGTGAAGGAAAACATCGTGAGGAAACCTGCATACCTGAGAATTCTCATAAGAATTTCGAAGGTATGTGAAGTCTACCAACCCGCATAAGGCCAGCGTGGTGGACTAAGGCCCAACCCCTCTCATTCGTAGAGGAGGCCCGTGCCCAGCAGTGGGACAATGTTTAATACAGGGCTAGTTATTATTATTATATTTTTCTATTGAAGGAATGTAATAAAATTTGTTGAATGTATCAATATAATAACTTAATTACACTTATATGTAAAATGCTTATTTTAATATTTGACAATGCATTAATTTCAACCATTATTTGGATCGCAAATGAATCATGAAAATAAAAAAAAACTTTTTATGTAAAGTTCGCAAAAAGAGCTTTGACATTTGAAATGTTAATTAAATTAAATTAGCTAGCGGTAAGATCTTTAACCTTACGTGTTTAGTTGTGGTATCCATTCTTATCTACATGGCATATTTTAAAGAAATAATTAATGCTATTAATAATGTATAATGAATCAACTAGATTTTTGGTTGACAGAAGTCTCTGAACATAGTATGACAAAATACAATTTTTCACTATTTGCTTATTGATTGTTAGTAATACAAGCTGTTAAACAGAGCAGAAAGTTGGCCATAATTTTCACAAATTTGCATGGTGTTTTTCTTCACCGTAACTACATCTTTGACTTAATTAATCTCGTTGGATTAAATATTTGAACCAGATGCACATAACTTTACCGTGAGTAACTTTTTTAAGCGGAAAATACAAGTTCATCTAAGTTTATATGAGAGTAATTTAATGGATGTGATGAAAATCTGGATACGGCACTATTATAAAAACATTACCAGATAGACACAAACTTATCGCAACCGCCAATCAGAAACGAGAACTGGAAATAAATCGATGTTACATCCAATCATTACTCTACGTCAGAATCGACTCAATTAAAATATCGTTAATGTTTTAAACATAATCAAAAATCTACTTTAGTACGAACGGAATTGAGTCACTTTTGCAACATACATTTTTAACTTGCAATGGTCATTATGGTAAATGTTGTATACTATAAGACCACAAAATCGGCGTGTCGGAATCGGTATAAAGGCAAAATAAACAGTCGGTAAAACCACGTTGGACACGAGTTTGAGCGTTTTAAATAAGGATGTCATTATAAAAATATCAGCCGATCTGTGCTCAGATGTCATTGTCCTATTTATATACTTCAACCGGCTAACCACACAACAACTACTAAAGAGTATAATAAAATCATTTTAGACATCTAAAAAACCATATTTTTTATTAACATACTAGTGGCCCAAGCAAATGTTGTCCTGCCACAGACCGTCTTCAAGACAGACAAAATTTTCGTTGAAAAAAAACAACCATATAACCATCAAAGCATTTCATTTCAATCGGTTTTGGAAATTGTTCTTTACGAACATCATGAATTTTATTTAATAATATAGCTTTATTTTGCTTTAATCTATTTTGTTAATCAATTAATCTATATCAAATCGATCTTTATAGCCAAATCCGATTCTTTGACTAATCTATTTCATATCAGTCATACCTAGAATTGACGACATAGGAACAGTTTGAATCGGAAAAAGAAAAAGGGTGTCGCGTTTCGGGATCAGCCAGTGTACATCCGGTTTTTGTCGGGGGTCCTGAGTTAGGGTACGATGTTTGGCCGTTTTGTGGCCTTCTGAGAATATAACCTCTACCGCTTCTTCACCTTCTTGCTCATGGCGTAGTGTGAAGAAGCAGGCCGGCATGATTGTGTTGAGTAGCGGGGGATAGATCGTCTCCCGCTACTCGATACTCTAATTGGACCGCACTGCGCTTACCATGAGCTGAGTGTGGTCACTTCGCCGTGCCACAATAAAAAAAATGTGGTTTCTACGTTTTTCCGTGCAATTTTTCTCCTTATAAGAACTATCCTCGACCTCAACACATTGATTTTTATTTATAAATATTTAGTATTTTGTTAATAAATGTTTAAATAAAAAATATTTGTGTGCAGACAAGGTCTAAAATAAAAACAATATTGGTTGAAAAAAGCGGAAGAAAATAAGTAAAAGGGTATACCCAAAAATAACTACTGTTACTTATTTTTGTTTAATTAATTTAACAATATTACGATGCAATAAAACACAATAAACAATATAATAATAATACTATCACTATTTTATAACTGTACTTTCGCAGAACTAGGCACGAGGCTTCATTTCCAATGAGAGGAGTAAGGCCTTAGTCCACCACGCCGCGCTGGGTTAATGTGGCTTGATCATTCTTGGATACATGCTGTCTTTCTCACAATGTTTTCCTATAACAGTAAAACGAGCGGTAATTAAAAACTATATATGAGACTGCTTCGGTAATGCAGTTGTAATTGCGCATGCGTTACGACTGCTGTGCTGAGGTCTCGGGTTCGATTCCCGGGTCGGTTAAAGTGTTATTAGGTTTTTTTCTATCTAGAAATTCTCAGTATTAGCTCGGAGTCTGGAATTTGTGCCCGGTATGGCGATAGGCTCGTCCCCTATCACATTATGGGAACGAAATAAATTCGGCGCAGAGTGGGTATACTGGTTACACCTCTGCCTACCCCTTCTGGGATTACAGGCGTGAGTGTATATGTATATGAGCTTTATTTACGGGTATTAATAACTGAACAAAAATCTATTTAGTTTGTAATGTGCTCAAAATTCATAAAAAAAAACATCTTCGATTAAAACGTTTAAATACAATAAGGTAGCGCTCGTTGTCAAAAAATACACTTCCAGGTCTCATTTTACTGAATTCTTCAACAAATCTCTACATTTTGATACTGGCTGAATATCAAATGTAAAAAAGATATATTTACACTGGCAACACAGCTCAGCTATCCTCGTGTACTGGCGATAAATTACTTGTAATTTTGTACTCGGGTGATACCTGAGCTCAGTGAAAAAACATGAGACATAGACGTCTTGGTGCGTCGCAAATTACGGTCATCATCTTCTCATCAGAGGCGTGGGTACGCGTTGATGTATTGAAGTTGGGCTGGAGGGTACGAGAGGCTTTAAAGATAGCATAGAATATTTTAAAAAACCTCAGTAACTGCCTATGAAATTCTTTTTTCTAAGAGATCCTTTTTGCTATTCATGTATATAGTTATGTATATTTTTTTTACTTTGTATGGTAGTACTGTAGTATGCAGATTACTGGTATCATATTTGTTTGCTCAGACCAGAGAATGAGACATTTGAGTTCTTTAGCTTTGGTTTAATCACTACAAAGCCGATGGAGTTACACAGCATCGTAGGTAATAACACAGGTTTTTGAAAGTTAACTTCAGCGGTAAATATTATAATGACTGACTTTCTTTGTTAACTAAGTATTTAAAAAAATGGAAAATACTGATAAACTGTTAATCGTATTGAAATTAGCTATTTTAAGGTCATGTGGAATCAATTTTGAACGAACCGACGTATCTATTCTAAAATAGAAAAGCACTCTACATTTTTAGGGGTGTAATTTTCTTACGGATTGTCTGTGATTGCATAAGCATACAGCTTATTCTTTGTTCGGAATACAAGCACCTTAACGCCACTGAGAGTTCGGTTAAAGAGTAAATCGGCGTCCAGTGTTAGGTTTTAAACTAAAGTTGAAATTGCAACGACGAAATTACGCGGAAATGAAACCTTCAAGCCGTTACGCAACTTTTAGATTGACTGTCTGCAACAGATTATGTAACGTTCTTACAAATATTTGATGACCGTTATAATGATGTTTAATATCATTAAAACATCTCTGGAATATAATATAAAAATGGACTATCAAAGTAACGCCAATGTAACATCTAGGTGTGTGTGATAAAAAAAAACTCAATCACAACCTAGTCTACATAAGATTTTCTTTATTACTATTTATTTATAGTGGTTCGGTAGCCCTTCACATTCACTTTCGGGTGGTAGCAATTACACTCCCTTGGCTGTCCTGCCTTTTTTTTGGCACGAAGAGCTCTGCGATCAGATGAGTGTCTCAGGTCCTCTAGCGAAGAATACCCTGGAACGGATGAGTAGCTGCTTCCTCTCGATCCGGAACGTAGCATCCTGGAATTTTACCGTACCTAGCTTTAGGAGCAGTTCTGAATAAACTCATCTGATTGCAACTGGAGCAGCCAAAAGGCTTAAAATCATAAGCTAAGGCCGAAAAATATTAAACCACAGTAGTAGGCAATGTACTGCATGATAATTCAAATGCGTACAGTTTGACAAATATAATAACTTCGAACGTAAAGATTAGAAAGGCGAGTGAATGGGTGACGGTAACTAATCGACGCGCATGCGTGTCGAATTCGAATGACTTTGAAACAATCGCTTCCACTCACGTTTTACGGGGGCAGCCATGGGTGTTACGTATAATATGGGAAGTTTTGTTTTAGTTTGGTTTGGTATTCATTATTTTTGATTACACTTTAACAAAAATATATATAATTTAAAACAGCCTCCATGGCGCAGCAGGCGAGTAGCCGGTTACTTACGAGAGGCCGTGGGTTCGATTCCCGCACCGAGGCAAATAATTGTGTGACAAAGTCTCTTGTAGTTCCTGATACGCATTATACAGGTTTCACCTAGTGTAGGGTCAACTATGTGTGTGATTGATGGGTGTATTTATTTATTTATATTCCGAATTGAATAATGTTTTCAATTTAAAATCTACCGTATATTCATGATTTTCTTAAAAAAATGTTAAAAGTAATTGGAACAAAATAAAAATAATTGATCATTTACTATCGATTTGGTCGTCAGCATGTCTACCTTGGAAAGCTAATAGAAAAACACTCTGCTTTATTAACCGACTTCAAAAAAGGAGGAGGTTCTCAATTCATCCGTATCTTTTTTTTATGTATGTTCCCCGATTACTCGGAGACGCCTGGGCCGATTCGAGAAATTCTTTTTTGTTTAAAAGGGTATACTTCCCAGGTCCCATTGGCGCCAAGTCGGGATCTCAGAAAAATCGAGGGCAAATTTTGTGGTGTTTTTGTTCAAATTTTATAGGCACGCATAATTTGTTTTTTTCTTGCAGTCGGTGTACTTTTTATGTATTAAAATACTTTTTGAACTAAGAATCAAAGATAAGTTAGTTTTCATGAAGACGTCCTTAAACTATTTAGTTTAGCTTAATATACGTGTTTCATACCTCCTGCGCCATTTTTAAACGAAATAACCTCAGGAGAAATTGTTTTTAATAAACAAAAACAAACAGCAGAACTTAATTATAAGAGTATTTATTTTCTTGAATAAGATGACACACTCAATACTTGAAATCCGAACAAACCCAGTATTTTATAAGTAGGTATTGCCAAAATCTCGAATCTCCTCGAAAACCCTAGCACAACGTCATAGTTTTTACGCTCCACGGTAGTGGCGTAGAAAAAGGTAATTTACCAAAACGGATTGTCGGTAAAAAAGTAGGCCGGGCCGTCGGCTCATTAGAGTGAACCAATGGTCGTTACCTAAAAGTCATTAGCATCAACTTTTACTGGACCAGTGTGGCTATCTGTAAATAGGTACCTATATTGTGAAACAGGGCGGTACGGAAGTCATTGATGATTTTTTGAACGCTGAGATTTATTTATTTGTACCTTGGAAATTGTTTCATTTTTAACATTTTATGAGTAGCCGACGTAAAAAAAAATACTGTTTCCAGTGATCCATTACTAGAACTGTGCTAAGTATCCACTTCTTTCGCCATAACGTAAAGTACTATCTTTACTGATGTCATATCGTAGTCAATACATGGGATGAACTAGAATATTACGTATGACAAAAAACCAACATATTATATATATTTTACATACATAAGCTCACGCCTGTAATCCCCAAAGGGGTAGGCAGAGGTGTACACCCAGTACATCCACTTTTCGCCGAAACTATTACGGTCCCACGATGTGATACGGGGCGAGCCTATCGCCATACCGGGCACAATTCCAGACTCCTGGCTGATACTGAGTATTTCTAATTAGAAAAACCATAATCACTACCTGACCCGGAAATCGAACCAGAGACCTCAGCACAGCAGTCGTAACGCATGCGCAATTACAACTATTGCACCGAGACAGTATATGTTTTACCTGTCTAAATATTATGTGTTATTATATACCATTATACTTTCTGTCATGTAGCATTAATATTTCGTATAACATGCTGTTAGTTTGCCGCCGTCTTTATCATTATAATAATTTATTATAAAGAACCAATTTTGTGTTATTAGCTAGGAATTCGTATGATGACTTGATGGGAAGCACTTGATTGCGCTTGTTTTGCACGCGTCCATTTTCAGAGGTATGAGTTTCTAAACCAATTTACATAATTATATTTTTTTGTGTTAACTTTAACTGTTTAACCGTTTTGCTATAATTTTGTATTATTATAAATTCATTACATCAACACCAGAACCTTAATTGTCGTGTTATGAAATTGTTTTGTTACTGTAAACACCATGCGAGATTTTTATTGACGGCGTGAAAATTATGGTTGTTAAAAAATTATATTAATTATGTGAGCGGCTAGCTTAATTCGCACGCAAGTTTTACGGGCCTCCGACTATGTTACAAAACAAAAACATTATGGTGTTTTTGCTGATAATTTTAGTATAATTCACCATTATATAATACAAGGAGAAAAAACTTGCACATGTCTGGTTTGCTTAGTATATTATGTCGTAAACCCGTTTTTCAGAAGACTGTGCAAACTACAAAGCGTAATGTACAAAAATATACTATGATGTAAATTTTGCACATCTAACTTTCAAGAAATAATGAAATTTAACATAATTTGTACCGTAATCATCGCTTTTTTACAAATTACGCTTTGAAACTTATGACATGAAATTCTGTGTAATTTTCATTTCGTATTTTAATTTGGCATACGACACACTGCACCCAGTCTGTTATATAAAGTGTGTATTCTAATAGCTTTCTCTACAAACTACAGTTATCTGCTTCTGTGTATACACACAGCTAAGAATTCATCATGATAATTATCTGTTGTGTTCGTAATATCAAAAACGAACCTCATTTCAGTTACTATTATAAAATAATCACAAATTATAGCGCCGTCAACTCACACCGTATATGAATATCTCTCCTTATCATGCGAGTAAAATTTTCTACGTAATGTTTTGTATACACAATATAAAGATCAGTTTTTCCCTTGTCATGCGGATGAGCCACCAAATCGCCCACATTACGGCTGACACAGGTACTGACGGACTACGGGTGTTTCGGTTCATTCCTGTGTAAGATCGGAAAAGAGGAGCCCACCATTGTGGCATGTGCCACGAGGATACTGTCCAACATACGTTCGAAGAAGAGCCTGGGACGAAAGAGCCTGGGTTATGTGCATGGATATCGGACTTCTTGAGGGAACGATTGATTTGAGTGGTCATTGATGGCTGCTCCTCCGATCTATTGGCTAGCAATGCCGGAGTACCTCAGAGGTCGATACTTTCTGCGACTCAATTATCTGCTTAAGCCTGGTACTTTAGGGTACGCAGACGACAGCACAGTGGTAGAAGATTACATATCTAATGCACGAACCAGTGGAGTGCAAGTCCTTGTGGAGGCCTTGGTAAAACGCTTGAACTTGCCCTTAAAGGCAGTCTCCGATTGGGGCGATGCCAACCTGGTACCAGTTTGACGCGTTGGAGGTAATCGAGAGAGGTGCTAAGAGGCTCATAGGCAACGAATCGATAGTCGAGGCAAGGCTGCAATGCCTTGAACACCGACGTAAAGTTGCCAGTTTATCGGATTTTTACCGGATACATTTCAGCCAGTGCGCCTTGGAATTACACAATCTAATTCCCTCAACCCCTTTCCATCATCGGACATCAAGAGACACGGCGCAGCGTCATCGATACATGGTTGATATTCGACCACGAAGCGTTTTGCTAGTACAATTATCATGCGCACCGCTAGAGAGTGGAACTCTTTGCCGGAGTCTATATTTTCCGAAAATTATTAACATTATTTTTATTATACCTAGTCAGGTCATAAATTCTGTCACATGTTTAATATAAAATAATTGAAACAAGTTTATTCATTATGTAACCATTTATATACCAAAATGAACTTAACAAAACATAGATTCTTATGACACTAAAGTTTATTCAAAATGACCTCCGTGATTTTGAATACAGGCCTTCAATCTGCGCGGCCAGTTGTCTATCGCAGCACGAACGAGGTCCATGTCAATATCGGCGGCTGCCTTAATCAAGGATGTCTTGAGTGACTCCAAATTGGGATGAGGCTTTGAGCACGCCTTTTCCTCCAAGTGTTGCCATATCTTGTAATCTAACGGATTCAAATCTGGACTGGTGGAGGGCCAGTCTTCGTGCCGGATGAAGTCGATTTCACGCGCCGCCAGCCAGTCTTGTGTGCTCTTCGCTCTATGAGCTGGCGCCGAATCTTGTTGGAATACCCAGTGCCTGTTATTGAACATGGTATGAGAAACAGGTTCCACAAGGTTCGTCAGGACTGTATTTTGATACACAACTGCATTCGTTTTTACACCTTTCTCACAAAAATGTACCTCTGTTAAGCCCCAATAAGAAACTCCCAACCATACCATGAGCGAGGACGGAAAATGACCTCGTTGGACACGCGGAATACGGTTGCTCGCTTCTTCACTACTGTGTGCGTACACCTTATCGTTTTGTTTGTTGTAGCTCTCTTCTACGGTAAAAATTTTTTCATCTGAAAAAAGAATTTCCCGATATTTTTTTCCCGCGTACCGCTTCAACAAAGCGCGGCATCTCTTCAGTCTCAGGTCCATTAGACGAGCATTCAAACGATGTCCTGTTTTTCTTCGATATGCCCGAAGCCCTAAGTCTTCATTTAACACCCTTTTCACCGTGGTTCTGCTTAACCCCATCTGAAGGGCCAACAGTTTCTGCTTACGTTTGGGATTTCTTTGAATTCGCGCCTTCACAGCTTTTATCACTGCTGGAGTCCTAACAGACCGAGGGCGACCACTTCTTGACCTGTCATCTACACTGGAGTCTTCATTGTATCGTTTGATGTTACGATAAACGAATCTTTTGGTTATATTCAAATTTTACAGTATGTCAAAAATTTGAATTGGTGCGTAACCGCAACGATGCAACGCAATTACTGCAACACGGTCTTCTTTAAGCGTCCACTCCATATTTAAAAATGAGTAAAATTCTTTAAAGTATACATTTTTATTTTCATGAACAATTTGAAATTCGAATTCAATAAACTTTTTTGTGGCCAGCATTCTAAAATAAAAGTTTTTACTGTGTGACAATACTTATGACCTGACTGTGTAATATTATATAGGCCTACTTCTGCGAGAGCTCGCAGAAGGAGAAGAGACGTAGGAGACGCCAGTTGAATGACTGATCGGTGTGTCTCGCCCTGTGGAAATGGGGGTTTTTGAGAATTCCACCATGATATCCCCATCAGGGCTCATAAGCTTTTCAAAACATTTCATCTTCATACATACATATACACTCACGCCTGTAATCCCCGAAGGGGTAGGCAGAGGTGTAACCAGTACAACCACTTTTCGCCGCATTTATGTCGGTCTCATAATATGATAGGATCGAGTCCATCGCCATACAGGGCACAAATTCCAGACTCCGGGCTAATACTGAGAATTTTTAGATAGAAATACCCAATATCACTTAACCCGACCCGGGGATCGAACCCGAGACCACAGTACAGCAGTCGTAACGCATGCGCAATTACAACTGCCCCACCGAGGCTGTTGTAGTAGTTTAGTACTTTAGAGGTATATAATAGTAACAATTTTTTATCAAAATCTTGTTTTAAGCCTCAATGAAATCGCAAAATAAAGTATTCCATAATGGTATAAAACATTAAATCATACATACAATAATGATACGTTTATTACAAGTAAAGTAAATAATCTGTCCTATATTTGATTCATTGTTTAACTACGCGCATTTTTGGCTATCCTATAAAATTTGTGTTTTGGAAATTGACGTTGTACAAGGTGCTTCAAATTGCACTCAGGACGCACTGAACTGAGTTTACTACCTTAACGAGTATTTTTCATAAATTATCCACTCCTTATGGATCCCCTATCACCCCATTGATTCAATCAAGCTCCGGGAATTAATCTTTAAACAAAATATTCAAATCTGTAACTTGCAAATAATAAAATGGTATTGCTAAAATCAATTTATTGTAATATGAATCTCTCAATACTAACAATAATTATTTTTTTATTAGAATTCGGATATTCAATATAAAATCATTTGATAATTTAATAAACATGCTCGTTTTTAAGCACTGACGTTTGCATGTAACTGGCTTCATGTAACCCTTTTCAGAGTTTTCCCCGCCGCAAAAGCCTGCTAAGTGGATTTTCGGGTCGTCCCGCATTTGGCTAACGGCCGTGTGCTGTCGACTCGTTAGTGACGCCTCCTCGCAGGGTTGTCACGATTTGACATAATTAATATGAAATGCGAAATATGTGTTTTGTTACATTGCTACAATTGATGAAAATGGTTTTATAAATGAGTATACTTTGCAATATTCGTTTGGGTTAATTTTACTTTGTATATCGGTACAATGTCGTATTAACACAAAAATATTAAATAACTAATTATAAACATAAAAAAAAATTGACATCAAGAACATAACATGCGATAACTTCTATCGGGATATCTACGCAAATTTGTGTTATGAGCATGATCATATTGTTTATTATTATAATAATATGATATCATACGATTGTAAAAGCATCCACAGCATAAAACTTAGACATTATAAATTTAAATCCAATTAGCAATTCATCCAATAATCATTCATTGAAATTATCATGAAAATATTAATTTGCGAAGCGTCAACCCTACAGAAAGCATTCTCTGTAACTCGTTTGTCTTAACTCTTACGCAGACTAATTATTACGTGTGACGTGACGAGAGAATGTTTCAGTGTCGGGCACTATTAAATGAAAATTTCGTATCACACTCTCAGACAAACACCAGCGCAACCAAACTTGAACGGGTAAAATATTTTTGTGATTTATTATTCTTTTTCTTTTTGTCCTGTCATCATAAAAATCTCATTAAAAAGTATAACATTAGTCTTCTCAAGTTTATTGAAAAAAAACCTATATTAAAAATCAAAAATTAGGTGAATAAAACTATGGTTATAATCTTAATAAATTACATTTAACTTATTCTAAGACATGGAATTTTTATTCAAAGAAAAAATCATAAAAATATTCTGCATATGACGCACTCACTCACTCATTACCATAATACATTTGATTGACATATTGGTGTCAAAAATTAGATATTGATGAATAACAATTGAATACGCAACCAGATACTTAATTGAACGTACTTCTGTAGGCTTACATTCGATAAACTAAATATAATAACAATACATCATTAGTAGTGTCGTAATATGTACTATATCTGATAGGGTTCAGATTCGGAGTCTACATTTAGTCTAATTTGTTCTTGAATTATGATTATAATAAAACAGTTCGTTGACATTGGCTCTGTGTTCGCTCTATTTGAGCATAATTAAATCAATGTAGGTATTGGTATCAACGGTAGGCAGCGGCTTTGCTGTGCCCTGGCATTGCAGAAGTCTATGGGCGGCGGTGACTACTTACCATCAGGTGGCCCGTCTGCTCGTCTGCCTATCAAGGCAATAAAAAAAAATGTGGGATTATCGATTTGCTGGTGGTAGAATATTCATATCTACCTTGATAGCGACTACCGTACACAGGGTGTAAAACCCGCCATAGTGGCACACGCGAGTGCGTCGCGATCAGGGATCAGCCAATGTACCTCCGGTTTTTCTCGAGGGTCTAGATTTGGGGTACGATATTTGACCGTTTTGCGGCCTTCTAAGTAACCTGACACTAGACTCTCGACCGCTTCTTCACCTTCTTACCCATGGCGTAGTGTAAAGAGTTCTTTACAGGCCGGCATGATTGTGTTGAGTAGCGGGAGTTAGATTGTCTCTCGCTACTCGATACTCTAATTGGACGGCACTGCGCTTACCATCAGGTGCAGTGTGTTCACTTTGCCTTCCCAGGATAAAAAAAACGAAATGAAATTCTTATTTTTTTCCTTCTGGCTAATTTCTTTAATTATTACTTCACCTTTTTCGTTGTTCATCTTTTTATCAACAACTTATCTGTCCTCCCCTTTCTGCCACCATTCCATACACGCACACTTTTCATTTCAATTATATACATCAATAAATATTTCATGAATTGCGAATGTATGATATGAAACGATATATTTTTATTTAACATGTTTATTATGTTGGTAAAGACGGTATCAAGAGTATACACAAGAAGGATACGGGAGCTTTTCTAATGTGTTTTTAATGGTCTAGATCAACGTCGTCTAGTCTAAGTCTAAAATATCACCCGATAAAAGAAAATAATATCTCTATGATATCAGTTTTCTTGTATTTTCTATTGTACCTTTTTACAATAAAATGTTATATCTCGAATTTGTTTATGAATGACAACTTAATAATTGAAATAATTGGTTGATTGATAGTATTCATATTTTTATAAATAAAAACTTTATTCACATAATGAAATTATATACACTTAAAACTGAATGCAATGGGCCTTTTTGTAATGTCGATTTTTTTCAATTATTAAATGACAAGCCAATTGTGTAGAGCTCAATAGCAGGAAATAAATTAATTTAATGAGTGGTCGGCTCAATCGATTTCTAAACCGCATGGCTACTGGTCATCAGTGTAACTATATAACAAAAATGTTTTAAATACGTATGGCATAAGTCAACAGATATTTCTCTGTACCCTAATAAATATAAACTACGTGAAATCTTAAGCAGTAGTTGTGTACACGAATTAGGAGTAAATAAAATATCTGCGTGGCTCTTTACGCATTATTTGTGTGGGAGTAACTATGACCATGTAAGTCCATCTTAGACGAAAAAGAAGAAGCGATAACACATACAACATTTGGAATGTACATATTTTAAATGTATTCCACCATGCAGCTGGTAATTAGGTTTTTAATAGATATTTTACAAAATATATAGGTTTTAATCTTAGAGTATTTAACACGTTTTAATACTGGCCACTATGCTTTAAATTTAATATATTTAGAATGAAAGTGTCTCCACAAGGCTGCACGGTGGAGAACATTTGCCTTTTTTTAATAAAAATGTAATAAAAAAAGTTTGTTTGTCCACATTCCACAAACTATAACAATTTAGATTCGAAATCATGACATTAGATTGTTCACCTTTAAATTGTTTTTGTATCCAGTATTTGAGTTAACAAGGCCAATAAAACAGGTTCAGGTAAAGGTTTTCATCCTTTAATTTCAGTACTTATGCGCTATCTCTTTTAACCTATACCACTTGATTCTTGTTGAAAGCGTATACCGCAAGCGGTTTGTTTCCACACCTCATTGCGAACTGCGATCGGCCGTTACAAATAACACGTCGATTATATCCGATTATAAGATATTATTATAATAGAGCCATGTAATTAGTACAATCGATTGTGGCTTTGTCGCAAAAAGCTATCATTGATATGTTGGTCAGTATATCTCGCCAGTAAGTGGCGGAAATGTCTCAGGACGATTCCAATAAAATAATAAAAGATTTTAAAGAACGGGGGAAAGAACAATTAGGTAATGCCGAAATATATTATATGGAAAAAAACTAACCATTTAGGCCTTGATTTATTATTGAAAGCCTTATTTATGGGACTTACATTGGAAAACATATCAAGAGTGCTTACAAATTAAAGATAATCTTTTACTGACAATCACAAGACAGGGATAAAAAAGAATAGACTAAATCATTTTTTTTATTTAATTAATAAATCTCCCTAACTAGTATTTATATTTTTTCTTAAGTTTTATATTTAATGTTCTTATAACAGATTGAAATGAAATACTATAATTATATTTATTTAACCCACTGATAAATGCGGTAACCATTCGTAATTCAGTAATCTAAAGCAGAATACGTAACATACCCTCTGCAGAGGTGAGAGAGAAATTAAAACCTCGAGAGAGCAGGCCGGTACACCACAAATCGCTTAGTGCTTCCCGCCCGTTCTAATGGCACGCCAATTAAAAGTTTGCACGCTGGCTCCCTCGACGAGGATTGTTATCTACGCTGTGTGCTGTAAAACTGAACAGCTGAACATCGGGCCGTAATGTGGCTTTCGAGATCCTTGTAGTTTGGCCATGGAACGATTAGCATTTTGATATCGAAGAAGTAATTAGTAGAAGAAATATGAGACTGCCTCGGCGAAGTTGTAACTACGTACGCGGTTCGCTTGCTGTGCTGAGGTCTCGGGATCGATCCTTGGATCGGGTCAAACTGATATTGGTTTTATATATCACGAAAGACTAATATCAGACTCTGGAATTGTGCCCAGTATGGCGATAGCGATACGCTCGCGTTTCATCACATCATCGGACGGTGATAAGTTTGACGAAATGTGGGTGGTTACATCTCTACCCACAAGCGTAAGTGCGTATGTATATAAATTTGAGCTATTGAAACTAAGATTGATTTAGGTGTCAATATCTTACGAATTACAACAGATAATAATCATCGGCATTCAACATCTCATGTCCATACTGTTTAGGGTGTAGGGGAACATTATTTGAGATATGTATATTTTTTTAGTTCCCTCCAATCTATAAATAAACAAGGCATATTTTTCAACTTATCCGATATTGTTTATACTTTATTATGTGACAGAGTATAGTTATCTCAAAGTCAATATGTATAATCTTACTTAATGTTTGATAAGAGAATGCGAGAGAAGAATTGAGAACTCCTCAACGAATAACAACATCATGTGTGAAGTCGTCGCAATTGCAATTTAATCAAATCTTTAAATACTTTCCTATTAGATATTGTTGTGAAATGTTTGTTAAGCAACACCAATTTAAATCTAAGTAGATCAATGTGTAATTTTATGAAATAAGACTCTAGTAAGACTGCCTCTGAATCTTACTGGTTCCAATGATGTTGTCATATTTATGAAACCATTATTTTATCATTGCATCAATACCACAGAAACCAAAGTCATCGATTTGTTTATAATTTACAATATCCTCATATGAATCAGTCTCATGAATACAATACAAATATATGCATATGTATTTACAAATCTATGACAAATCTTCTTTTTTGAAACATAGTCCATGAAATAGTTAACTTTTTTGGTTATGATTGCTTGTCAATAATTACAGAACTCCATAGGCGTGCTTATGTCTAAAGTCAAATAAACGGTTGGACGAAGCAGAGAATGTCGGTGGCACAAACCCACAAGTTTTTCCCCTACTAAATGCACTTAACGCGGCTAAAGAAGTTTTCACTTCAAAAATTAAATTTTATTGCAAACATGCAACTCTCGTTTTCAAAATAGTCAAGAATATGGTTTGTTTTTCCATAATTGTAAATATTATCGTGTATTTACTATCTTTAAAAATATTTTTCGGCAGTGGGTTAATAATTTATGACAATCCATAATCACAGTAACCATCTTATATGAAATCCAAAGTCCAGTCGGATTGAAACTTGAATTAGGTTTACTGCTGTTTGGCATTTCATCCTTAGATAAATTTGATCTTTTTAAATCCCAGCTTTCTTTCAAAATTTTTGAGTTCAACCAATTAAAGTTCCGAAATGTGTCTTGCAATTACAGCCCTTACCTATAAAAAATGAGCATGGACACGGGAGTCGTGAGCTAACTATGTATCGTTATCACCACAAATCTTCGGTATTACGACGTATTAAAACTGTTGAAACTTCACTCAACTCGACACTTGGTGAAGAACTTCCTTACATCACGCAGATTTCAGTTCTGGTCGCGGAGTGAGCTCAGTTTGTTCAAATATTTCGTAACGTGTGATATAATAAATTTTGGGTTATAAACATTATAAATACAAGAGATATGAGTTAAGAAAAATTTCATGTTTTAAAACTTGACAAAATCTATTTTTAATAAGCAAATCTCTCCCCGAAACAGCTAATATTTATTGATAATGTATTTTATTGAAGTTAATTTAGTAAAATTTCAAATCTAAATTGCAATTGCAAAAAAGTGTCGATGATAAATCGCTATAAATGTACCATTCATCATTGTTTTGGATCTTAATTCCATACTGATTTCGACAAAATAAAGTAATCTTATTAATTTGAACACTTTTTTAAATTTTCGCGCCATTTTCACGGCTCAATAATTTGCAAGTGGCGCTTTTCGCAGATTTTCACCCGCAACCCCTAGTGGTGGAGGGATGAAGACAGTTCCAGAAACGATGTCCAGATGGCGCTATAAACCAGAATGCGAAAGAGTTTCTAAAAATTATTAGAGATGGCGCTGGTATAGTTTGGTTTGCTAGGGATATTTATTTTTCGAAAAAATATATTTTATTTTACATCCATCGCTACTATTGATGTATAACTTGCTTTATATTGCAACATCACAAATTTCCTTCTTGATTTACTTAATTAAGTATGTGTTACTTTAATATTTTATTTTGCTTATACTGGTTAAACTAAGCATCATAATTTCATTAAAATCCTAATTCATAAATAAAGAAATGAATTATATTAGTCACTATCAACATAATTTATTATGCAACTTCTTAAATTATTTATGAATAATTATAATATATTTAAATTATTTTATAGTAAATAACGTTGAGTACTAATGGTTTAATAATATGTTTGTGTCTGACTGAATAGCGACCTCGGCTCATTCTGCTGAGTTGCATTCCAGAGTCAGCCGATGTGTGTCCAGTTATTCCAGACCGACATAATTCTGGGTAACGTCAAAATATGGAATGTGTCTCGACATTGTACTGCACTGCTTTTAGCCAGTCCAGTTCAATCACGTTGTCAAGGTAGAACAACATGATACATTCATAATACAATTTTTAACCGACTTCAAAAAAGGAGGAGGTTCTCAATTCGTCGGAATCTTTTTTATGTATGTTTCCCGATTTCTTGATGACGCCTGGACCGATTCCAAAAATTATTTTTTTTGTTTAAAAGAATATATTTCCCAGGTGATCCCCTTGGCAGCAAGTCAGGATCTGATAATGAGATCTCAGAAAAATCCAGGGCAACCCCCAAATTTTATAGGGGCGCATAATGTGGTTTTTATTGAAATCGGTGTACTTTTTGAGCCTATCATAATGGTTTTATTTTTTATTGGAATTTGATACTGTCCTGAAGACTGTCAAAACTTTAGTTCAAAACAATGTAAGGTAAAATCTTTTTAGCACTATTATAACAATTTATAAACACTGTGTAGTTCATTTGGAAAACTCGAAGTTTCCTTCGTTGACGGTTGGAAACGTTTACGTGAAAACTCAGCAGTGAGCACCGGCTGTCGAAGATTAGACACGCTAGCCGGAACAATTTTTTAATATCCCCAAACAAGAAAGGCAAAGCTGTTGCGTGTTTGCAAAATATGGATCGGGTGACACAATTTAATTATTTAACTCGAATCGAATGAATTTCTACAGGAATATTTGTTTTTTGAAATATGATAACATAAACTGTTAAAATAGTAATTCATATAACAGTAATTTTATAATAATAAATTTAAAATAGTAGAGTTATCATATCCTTGCAGCATTGTGTCAGTTATTTTCGCCCCGGGCCGGTGAGTGTAAATTATATGAAAAATAGATACAATACAGCTAATGAAGTTTTTTGAATCGCAATACACTATTTAATCTAATCTAATTAAGTATTAAATTCAAGATTCCTTTACTGAATAATTGGATTCACACCCTCATGTTTCTGTTTTATCCTGGCTCGGTACAGTGACCACACTACACCTGATGGTAAGCGCAGTGCCGTCCAATTAGAGTATCGAGTAGCAAAAGACGATCTATTCTCGCTACTCAAAACAATCATGCAGGCCTGGTTCTTCACATTACGCCATGGGCAAGAGGGTGAAGAAGTGATCGAGGGTCTAGTGTCAGAGTACTCAAAAGGCCGTAAAACAGCCAAACATCTTACCCCAACTCTAGACCAAAAACCTAATGTACACTGGCTGATCCCGGAACACAACATGCCATACGCCATAGTGGCACATCCCTTGCATGTGCCACTATGGCGGGTTTTACACCATGTGTACGGTGGTAGCTATCGGGGTGTATATGAATATCCTATCATCAGGAATATTTCAGATTCACAACCAAGACGCGATAATAAAGAATATAAATAAACAAATCAGAAAAACGGTCACTCCAACTCGTCAAGATTGAACGGCGCGATTATTATGTAAGTTTCTCTCATGCAAATCAACCGTGGAAGACATAGGCAACTCAATTAACAGAATAACAGCGAAAATATTTACCTTGCAAGTTGCAGGCCAAGGCGGAGTCGGTGTCTTATCCACACAAAGCGTTCGTGTAAAGTACATTAATAGACGGCAGTCGGTTTGACAGCGACAATACGTGTCGTGGCCCGAATTAGCATACACACCACACTATTGCACGGTATTTGACTGTATGAAAAATGTACACAACATTACAATATGTTTATTTACTAAGAAAACATAATGTGTGAGACTGCCTCGGTGGCGCAGTTGTAATTGCGCATGCGTTACGAGTACTGTGCTGAGGTCTCGGGTTCGACCCCTGGGTCGGGTAAAGTGATATTGGGTTTTTCTATCTAGAAATTCTCAATATTAGCCCGGAGTCTGGAATCTGTGCCCGGTATGGCGATAGGCTCGCCTCCTATCACATTATGGGACCGAAATTCGGGGAAAACTGGGTGTACTGGTTACAGGCGTGAGTGTATGTGTTGTGTATTTATTAAGAAAACATTATGTGAATTATAATTGCTTTGGAAACTTATTCAAAGAGTAAAATACAATTCATTGATCGGGTGTTTGTTGCACCAAAGTGTTAAGTTAAACTAAGTTAAAAAAATAATGTAGTTTACCTATATTTGTTAGCCGGTGGTAGGATATTCGTATCCGCCCGGATAGCGACCACCGTACACACGGCGAAAAACCCGCCATAGTGGCACACGCAAGTGTGTCGCGTTCCGGGATCAGCCAGTGTATTTCCGGTTATCGTCGGGGGGCTAGAGTTGGGGTACGATGTTTGGCCGTGCCGGTATTAGCCGGTTCACAGTCGGTTGGAGGCGTGTTGATCCGTCGGCCAGGGAGACCTGTAGAAACGGTTGTACCGCTGGCCGCCCGCGGTACAGTACAGGGGCCCAATCGTGGCTAACCACCACGAGAGGCTGCCCCACCATGCCGCGCATAATCTTGGGTGGGTCCGTCGTGCCGGTTGGTGACCGGATGTGGGGTCCCGGCGGCCTATCCCGGGAGGGTACGGGGGCCCTTCCGTCCGGCGGATCAGCTCACCTCCTCTTGGCTCTTTTAGTGGACCGGCGCTTGTTGCGGCCTTCTGATTACTCTGACACTGGACCCTCGACCGCTTCTTCACCTCCTCCCCCCATAACTCCATGACAGTGCCTATAAAGAGAACAGGACCTACAGCGGTGCGTAACCCCACCACCGCTTTCACAATGGAGTTCGCTAACATCCGCGGACTCCATTCGAACCTTAATGCCGTCCACCACCATCTTGAGACGGCCCGGCCTGCTCTTCTCTTCCTGACGGAGACGCAGATTTGTAGTCCGACCGATACCACATACATGCTTTACCCCGGCTACTCACTTGAAGAAAGCTTCAGGCCGAGGGCCGGGGTATGCCTGTATGTTCGGTCGGACGTCTGCTGTCGCCGTCTGCGCTGTATGGAGGACCCCTCCTTCTCCACCCTGTGGGTACGCGTCGACCTCGGCTCTCAGAGTCGGGTTTACGTGTGCCTTTACAGGTCACACGACGGGGACGTTGAGACAACTCGGCTATTTGATTACATTAGCCAGGCGACAGACGACGCGCAGGAGCAGTTCCCAACAGCGGAATTGGTAGTTCTGGGGGACTTTAACGCACACCATGAGTTGTGGTTGGGCTCCTCCAGAACTGACCATGCTGGCAGAACTGCTCATGCATTCGCCTTGACTCATGGCTTGACACAGCTGGTGAACCAGCCTACCAGGATCCCAGATGTGGCGAGTCATGCGCCCTCTCTGCTGGACCTTCTGTTGACGAGTCACCCGACCGGGTATACGGTGTCGGTTGGTGCTCCTCTGGGGACCTCCGATCACTGTCTGGTTGGGACGTCAGTACCTCGCGCTTTGCCTCCACGTCCCGTGAAGGTCAAGCGGAGGGTCTGGCACTACTCGTCGGCAGATTGGGATGGTATGCGGGATTATTTCGCATCCATCCCTTGGCAGCAGCGCTGCTTTGAGGGAAAGGGTCCTTCTGCGAGTGCCGACGCCGTTGCCTGCGAGATCAGACTAGGAATGGATTATTACATTCCTTCCTCTGAGATCGCGGGCAACGGCCGAGGACGCTCCTGGTTCAATCGTGCATGCGCTGATGCTGTTGGTAGAAAACAGACGGCGTATCGCGCTTGGATCAGGGGTCGCGCTAAGAAGGATCCCAATCTCAAGTCCCTCAAAGCAGCCTACAACCGTGCTGCCAAGACTTGCAAGAGGGAGTATGTTAGAGCGGATGCCCAGCGCGTCTCCAAGATTGGATGTGCTTTGGCCGATCACCCGACAAGCAGTCGTGCTTATTGGAGCTTGGCTAAGGCGGTCCAATCTAATTTCTGTCGCCCTTCGCTGCCACCGCTGAGATATCGTAATGGAACACTGGCCCATAGCTCGCAAGAGAAGGCCGATTTACTGGCAAACCTCTTCGCGGCTAATTCGAGACTCGAGGACTGCAATGCTCCTTTACCACCTACGCTGCCCGGTTGCGGTCACACAATGCCTGATATCCGTATCAGGCATTGTGATGTGCGGCGTGAGCTGCAGTCTCTCGACGTCCGGAAGGCCAGTGGTCCGGATGGTATCCCAGCGCTTGTTCTCAAAAAGTGTGCAGCGGAGTTGTCTCCTGCACTGACGCGCCTATACCGATCGTCCTACCTCTCAGGTGTTGTGCCTGAATCGTGGAGGGAGGCCAACGTGCAGCCGATCCCCAAAAAGGGTGATCGGTCAGACCCTAACAATTACCGCCCAATCGCCATCACCTCAGTGATCTGTAAAGTCATGGAGCGACTAATTAACAGCCAATTAGTTCGTTACCTGGAGGATCACTCGTTGATCAGTGACAGACAATATGGTTTCCGCCATAACCGATCAACGGGTGATCTTCTAGCGTTTGTATTGCATCACTGGGGCGAGGCGATTGACAGGCATGGCGAGGCTCTGGCTGCGAGTCTCGACATAGCCAAGGCGTTTGATAGGGTCTGGCACCGTGGCCTTCTCTCCAAGCTCCCGGCATACGGTCTGCCCGACAACCTGTGCAAGTGGATTTCCGGCTTTCTGCATGAGCGTAGAATGCGTGTCCTCGTTGATGGACACGCTTCGCAGTTCATGTCAGTAAATGCCGGAGTACCACAAGGTTCTGTGATTTCGCCCACCTTGTTTCTTCTGCATATTAATGATATGTTGTCGCTTGGCAACATTCATTGCTATGCAGACGACAGCACGGTTCATGGGCGTTATTGCAGCAAGCCTCCTGGTTGCGGGGCGGATACTGAGAGGAGACGCGAGGATCTTGTCATGGAGCTCAACCAGGCCTTGGATCTCATATCATCATGGGGTACCAGGAATCGGGTTGAGTTTAATGCCAAGAAAACCCAGGTGTGCGCGTTCTCGTGCAAGAAGTCTCCGTTTTCTCCAATCCCCGTTCTTCAGGGTGTTCCACTCGCAATGCGGAATGACCTTAGTGTCCTAGGTATGGATATCCGCTGCGATCTTAATCCAAGGAGTCACATCGAGGGCGTAATATCAGCCACTTCCCGCAGGGTCGGAATCCTGAACAGGGTGCGGCGGTTTTTCACGCCCGGTCAGCTCTACCGCTTATATAAAGCACAGGTGCGACCGGGAATGGAATACTGCTCGCACCTCTGGGACGGTTCCGCAAAATACCTCCTCGATGCCTTGGACGGGTTGCAGCGGCGGGCCATCCGCATTGTGAATGATGCAGACGTGAGTAACAGCCTGGAGCCGCTACAGCTGCGTAGGGATATTTCCTCGCTTAGCGTGTTCTACCGTCTGTATCATGGTGAATGCTCTGAAGAATTGTTTGATCTTATCCCATCCTCTCCCTTCCATACCAGAACCACGCGTACTGGATTGCGGAGCCACAGCTTTGTGGTGTCTACTACCCCGGCCCGAACTAAGAGGTTCGCAAACTCGTACTTTTGCCGCACCATCAAGCTGTGGAACAGTTTGCCAGCTACCGTGTTCCCTCCTTCCTATGATCCTGGGTCCTTTAGGCGTAGTGTGAAGAAGCTACACAGCAAGCCGGCATGATTGTATTGAGTAGCGAGGGATGGATTATCACTCGCTACTTGATACTATAACTGGACGGCACTGCACTTACCATCAGGTGCAGTGTGGTCACTTTGCCGAGCCACGATAAAAAAAAAAACCTAAGTATAATATATAGATATTTACTTGAAGAATTGAAAAATGATTTTATAATATCTGCGAACATATTCCGCCTGCATCCAACATATGTTTTTTTTATATTAGATATATTTATTACTGGTGAAAATATAAGATCATGTAAAACACTTAAGTAAGGTCTTTAAATAATTTTATTTAGAAGCATGTGTGTGTTTTTGTATGTTCTCAAAAATATGAATAATTGCCTCCATGGCGCAGCGGGCAAGCAGCCCGCTGAAACAAGAGGTCGTGGGTTCGATTCCCGTATCAAGAAAAAAGTTTGTGTGACAGACAGATATATGTTTCGAGTCTGGGTGTTGTGGGACCATAGTCCCTCGTAATAAAGGTTTCACCAAGTCTGGGGTTAGAACTATGTATGGGGGTGTATGTATTAACTAATAGATATTAAAATAAGCTCAAACATGCAGATACGTTTAATTTTTATAAACAAAAGCCTTAGAAAAGCGGGAGTCGTTCCACAAACACGGATTTCCAATTAAGTTAGGGCCTGATTGGCAGGTCGTTAGTCAACAGTCCGTGAGGTGAGTGGGCGGCTGCCGAACCCTGTTTGCTGATTATAAATTGTCAATAGCTCTGTGAATGCGATATTATGTAAACAGTAGTGATGTTAAGTTCTAATAAGTAATAATAAATAGTATCAAGATTGCGGCATTTAAACCATGCAGAAGGGAATTCTTATAACACATATGGATTTTAATCGCCCCCATAATTATTTATCTCTGTTTTGTTTTATTTTGACAGACTTCCTGACGTAGTGGATCAGTAGTCTGTGAAACGAGAGGCCGTGGGTTCGATTCCCGCACCGAGACAAATATTTGTGTGACAGATAGATATTTGTTTCGGGTCTGGGTGTTGTGGGACCGTAGTCCCTGGTAGTTCTTGATACCCACGATACAGGCTTTACCTAGTGTGGGGTCAGAACTATGTGTGTGACTGTTGGGTGTATTATTATTATATATTTCTTTATGTCTCAGATTTGAGAATATATCGTTATACAAATGATTTAACAGTTTTGTTTTGCGTCAACATATTATATTTTTAGGACTTACTATATACTATAGACCGGGATGGTTGGCGTTCACTTGGGGAGGCCTACGTCCAACAGTGGACGGCAACAGGCTGAGTATATATATAGCGATAGCCTAGTTGGAGCTAGTACGAACCAGCCCTAATTTTGTATAAACCTTTAACTTTTGAAGTTACGTGTGTATACATTGTTAAGTATGCTTTACCAATCCGCATGAAGCATTGTGTAAGACCTCACTCTTCTAATTACTAGTGGCGGCTCTATACATAGTATGGCCTAACAAAAAAACACTATGTTTTATTCAAAATACTTAATTATATATTCATATACACTCACGCCTGTAATCCCATAAGGGGTAGGCAGAGGTGTAACGGACGAGCTTATCGCCATACCGGACACAATTACAGACTCCGAGCTGATACTGAGTATTTATAAATAGACAAACCCAATATCACTCTGACCCGGGGATCGAACCCGAGACCTCAGCACAGCAATCGTAACGCATGCGTAATTACAACTGTTCCATCGAGGCAGTCTTCATACTTATTTATACAACTAAAATATTGTTAGAAGTTAAGGAAGAACTAAAGGTAACGGATGTACATTACAAAAGTAATTGCAATACGATAGTATTGAATTGGAATAAAATGTCGGATATGATTGATTTTGTTTCGCGAATATATTAAATAGACGATGAAAAGAAAAACTAAGTGTATTTCTGTGTCGGATATATCTTTTTCATGGGCCACGTAAAGATTTTGCACCCCTAAGAATAGATACATGGACAAAGAAATGAATTCAGTTGATATTCAAATAACTTTTGTTCTTATATTTTCCACGTATTCAAATGGTTGGAATCATGATGTATTGTTTATCAGATTAAATTATCATTACTAATTCTTTATAAACCTAAATAAAATGTAACACTGACTCTCAAACATCTTAAAGTGTTGGTTAGATTAAATAAATGTAGATTATTAGGGTAGTTGACAGTAACTGAAAACCTGATAGAATGTTGTTTTTTGAGACTAAAATCTATCTATAATAGATTTTAGTGTCAAAATTTCGAAAATTAATCCAGTTTTTTAATCTATATGTGCTTGATTATTTAATATTTTTAAGAAATAAATATGTAAAAATAAAGCATTTTGTCAAGTGCCATGAAACACCCATGCATGACGCATGACTGATGGGTCACCGTTTGAAACATCTAAAACGCTGAGCCAAACGTCTATTAGTTTTTTTTTGGATGGTCACGTCACACGAGAGGCGATGACAGTTGGTAGTGTTTTGGTGTGAAAAATAAAGTTGGTTTAAAAAAATGCAAATTAAATCTTGAAAACTTATGTTTTATGTTTATTAATTATAATATTTTAATAATTTAGACCATGAAGACTAAAATAAAACGGTTCCCCAAAAAGAGTCAACTAGCCTATTGCAGCACGTTAGGTGCACTTTCCGCTTATAAAAAAGATAAAATATGAAGGTTTATAACTTTGTAACGAAGCTATTCCTGAAACTTTTGTTTTGATTTCCAAAATTATTTCACAAATAGAAAGCTAAATTATATTATGACTAATAATATAAGAGTGAGTTTTCAGTGACAAAACTTTGAAGTGGATTTAGCCGTGGGCAAGGCTATAACGTAAACTATATATGTCTATAATAGATGTAGAAACAATTATATAAAAAAAGTATACTGAAAAAACTTCAATCTAAACCTTCCATTGTATACTTATATTAGTTAATGCCATATTTACACCGTTTTTAAAACTTTGGATGCACATTAACTAAATTACATTGCACCTGATGTTAAGCTCAGTGCTATCCAGTCAGAGTATCATATTACTAAAGACAATTATACTTCGTTACTTGACACAATCATGTCTGAAATATATCTGTATTGTATATTAATATAAATATAAAAATTGGATTGTTAATAAAACAATGTAGATTCCATGCATTTTGTTTCCACACATGGAATAGTCACTATTCGGAGTGTTCACAAAAACAGGATGATTCAATCGGCCACTCACGATTCGTCTTCATCAAATGCCTCCGGCTGAAAGGCTGAACACTTTTTTGTAAATTTTTCCTTCTGGGAAAATTATGGAAATCTGACTAAAAGATACAGTAAGCAGTTTGGTCCAAGTTGTCGTAAAACCTATACGTATTACACGTACATATATGTATTACTATTTATAGACTGCCTCGGTGGCGCAGTTGCAATTGCACATGCTGTGCTGAGGTCTCGGGTTCGATCCCCGGTTCGGCTTAAGTGATATTGGGTTTTTCTATTTCGAAATACTCAGTATCAGCCCGGAGTCTTGATTTTTTCCCGGTATGGCGACAGGATCGGATCACATTATGGGACTGTAATAAATTCGGCGAAACGTGGATGTATTGGTTGTAACCAGAGGTGTACCTCTACTTACCTCTTCGGGGGTTACAGGCGTGAGTGCGCCACCGAATCAGTCTGTACTATAGTAGTAATAGTACTGTACAGTTTATTGTCTGTACTATAGTAAAAATAAAATAAAAGTATAATTTTAATTTTTAATAGAGTACAGCAAAATTACTAAATATTATAATGTTCATAACGCATACGCAATAACAACTGCGTCACCGAGGCTGTCGTAATTGTAACTTAAAAATATATTCATCAAGGAATTCGGATAAAATAGTAGAAACCACTATTTCACAACTGGAAAACTTATGCAAATCTCATGTTAATCTGATACAATTTCATTTTATTTCTGTCCACATTACTCGAATGATATTGTCTCGTAAATCAGTCGTCCGGTGTTTTTCTTGGAGCGGCCTGGCCGAGACTGTTTTGTTTAGAATCACGCACGCCGTCCACGGTGCCTCCGCCATTGTGATTTACTGCACCTGAATTTCTTTGTCACGATTTAGATGCAGCTATTTCTAATTCAATTTTATTATTAACATTCAGTTGCGTGTAAAACCTTAGGAATATTAACAGCGCAAATTTCATTGGCCTGGCATAAATGTAGCAAACAACCAGGAACAGAACTCAGAACTTTGAATACCAAAGTAGATACTGCATGCATTGTATTCATTGTCCTAAGACATAACATGATGCCCTTTGCCCAATGAACTTCCAACCATCAGCGATTAAGAGCATCTGATTGGGCGTCATCAATCATCATTACAGCAATGCCTGTCTATTGCTTACTTAATCTGTTTTTGGGAAAGATTATATCGTAGACAGAAGATATTTTATCACGCAAGAAGTGATTAAATCACACGAAAGGACATATATAGAAAAGACGATGAATGATATAATGATAATATTCATGAGAATCTATTGTATTTCAAATACCTATAGGCAGTGGAAATCGTTTAGAACTAGATTCATTGTTCTGTTACATAAAAAAGCTTTTTGTATCTAAAATATTTATATCAAAGTAGTCAAATGTTGAACATCGTAAAATTGAGGTCATCGATTTGATGTATTGGTAGGCAGCTGTGGCTTGTTCGTAGAGATATTATTATTTATTTTTGTCTGAATTACAGTCGACATTAATAAAATAAAACTTGTATACCTACAAAATTAAAAACATTTGAGTTATATTACGAAAGTCGATACCAATACTTATGCCAATAATTTTAAAAGTATTTAAGTTCGTAACCTAAATAGTTGACGAGATTCCAAAAATAGTATAAGTCAAAATCCTGCAGATTTTAAGTAACTTATAATGCTAATACAATTTCGTTCGTCTTTTGAAATGTTTCTGTATGACGTGGAAGAGTAATTATTGTTATTCTAATGGTTGCGCGGCGCTCAGAACATTCCCCATTGTAAGTAAGGAGTCCAGGATCGAAGCTCTGATTAATGATTGTGCAGCGAGGGACATTCTATGAGCCACGTTCACTAACCGCATAACTTATATAAATCATATTTTGTGTAACGTTTTATTATAAAAATTCATAAACGAATTATATCTATATAATGTTTTAACAAATAGCTTAAACTTAAAACCAGGTTTTTTTATATTTATCATGCACTCGATAAGGATACACTAAATGACAATTAACTGTGTTATTTTTTCAATTTTAATATTTCCCCCTTATTCGGTTATTTTTAGAAAATATGCTATTTACTTCCACGATGTACAGTCAGAAGCAGAAGTCGCTAAACAACCAAGGTGTTCATATAGTACTACACACTCAAAGTGACCAAAATTATCTACACACCAAAAGTTTCTAAATGTTATGAGCATTCAATCTGTCAATTATAACTGAGCACATACATTGTCAAATATTTAGTAGCAAACTGAAGGCCGTTGTTATGATAAACACTTTGGTATCTAAGCAGATTTCCAGAACAAATTAACAAACATGAATAATAAATTCTATTGTATATGTATTTAGACTCATAATTGTTTGGAATTACATGACATTACTATAATGCCATGATTTGTCAAATGGATTTATTTTATCAAATACTAGTCAAGTATTGATTTCATTCCTTGTGACGTATCTTTGTTTCGAATTACTTGAATACTATCCAAATTATATGAAATCAAAATAAAATATATCCACTGATATATTTTCCCACGCGTACGATTTATACAAGCGATCCTTACTCACCTGCCAAATCCAAAGCCAAATAATTGATTAAATGATATAGATATCATAAATTCGTTTTGTATTATTATAATGTTAACATAATGTAACTTAAGATGGTTCGTTTCCAGCGTTCATTTTTACCACGTACGTGCAAGCTCTGGAATGAACTCCCTGCTGCGGTGTTCCCTGAGCGCTATGACATGTCCTTCTTTAAACAAGGCTTAAAAAGAGTAGTCCTTCAACGGTAGGCAGCGGCTTTGCTGTGCCCTGGCATTGCAGAAGTCTATGGGCGGCGGTGACTACTTATCATCAGGTGGCCCGTCTGCTCGTCTGCCTATCAAGGCACTAAAAAAAAAAAAAGATGTTTAATTATGTTTTTTTTAAGATCTAAATTACTATTTAAGATTCTTGTAATGTAGCATTAAATTATCCACATTATTAAAAATTCCATGCATGCCTTTGATCGGTATGGTTACATTGTATTTTAAATAATTAGTTTAACAATATGTAAATTGAATTAATATGAAATCATTCTGTTGGTGTGCTAAAAAATAAAAATAAAGTGATTCGGTTTTGCCTTCTCCGTAAGTAATCTTTACCAGCGGACCCACATGGAATGTATCTCTAATTAATCACAGAAATATTCTTTTGAAGTAAAAAAATATTAAAATTATAAAAATTTTAAATCGCTGTGATTTGAAACTCGATGAAACAAAAATTTAATATACATCGCCACTAAGAGACAATCACATAAATATAAGTCGGCAAGAAAATGAGATAGAAACCATTACACAGTATATTATATACTAGGTTTATGTATTTTTTAATGTGTGTTAATACGCGTGTACGCGCCTGCGTATAACAAAGCTTACTCGTAGGTTACTTTTTTCATTTTAGTTTTTTTATATTAGTACGTGTGTTAATACGCTTGTATGCACCTGCGTTGTAATAAAGCTGACTCGCACGTTACTTTCTCAAATTTTAGGTTTTATTGTGTTAGTATGTGTTAATACGCGCGTATGCGCCTGCGTATTACAAAGCTTACTCGTATGTTACTTTTCTGAAGTTTCAAGTTTTTTATGTTAGTATCTGAATGCGCGTTTGCGCATGCATATTAAAAAGCTTACTCATAGGCATTGACATATATTCTACCGATAGACACGAATTGTCATAGAAACAATATGTTCCAAATACCTTTTCCGCACACTAATGCCCTCGATTCCTTTTCTAAGCCAAAGAGCATCACAATGAGCAGATGCGACAGTTCATTTCAATTTTTGAGGAACTATTCTGGAGATTGAAGAGTTGTGTAAAATTTAATTTTATTACCCAACAGTGGCAGAGCCCACAATAATGTATTTTGTTGAAACAAATTACTTTTATTTTAAACTTTTGTATTTACAATTATTTAAGTGACTCAAAGTGAGGTATTATTGGAGCCACATAAATAAATAAAAATAATTTAAAGTTTAAATTTTAGTGGAAAATAAATAAATCACTTTAAATCTATACTTATATATAAATCTGAAGAGTTCGTTTGTTTGTTTATTTGAACGCGCTAATCTCAGGAATCACTGGTTCGAATTGAAAAATTCTTTTAGTGTTGGATAGCCTATTTATCAAAGAGCGCTATAGGCTATATAACATGACGCTATGACCAATAAGAGCGGAGCAGCAATGAAAAATGTTGGCTCACGGACCTTTTTAATGGTTATCGAATTTGTTCTGAAACAATTGTATTATTTGGGAAGGGGTTTTTATAATAATAATAATAATACTAGCCCTGTATTAAACATTGTCCCACTGCTGGGCACGGGCCTCCTCTACTAATGAGAGGGGTCAGGCCTTAGTCACCACGCTGGACTAATGCGGATTGGTAGACTTCACATACCTTTGAAATTCGTATAAGAATTCTCAGGTATGCAGGTTTCCTCACGATGTTTTTCTTCACCATTAAAGCAAGCGATAATTAACATTTAATACACACATAACTTAAGAAAAGTCAGAGATGTATGCCTCTTGGGTTTCGAACCTACGACTTTCGTCTTGGCAGTCCGTACCACAACCAACTAGGCTATCGCTGGTTTTTATAAACATGGTATTAATCCTTATCCAAATAAATACTTTAAATAATGTGACAAATCACAAGTATTTAATTTTGAACAAAGTTACGTCTCTTACGTTATTTGATTTCAATGAATATCTTAGGAGATATAACAGTTTTAAAATATATCCACAGCAAAATTAATATTGTTGTTTGTATGATTGTTTGTTACCTTTTCATGCCTAAACGGGTAAACGATTTTTTATGAAATTCAGCAGAGGGATAGATTATATCCTGAGGAAGGACATAGGTTATCTTTTTAACCAACTTCAAAAAAGGAAGAGATTCTCAATTCGTCGGAATCTTTTTTTATATATATGTTCCCCAATTACTCGAAGACGCCTAGGAACGATTCGAGAAATTAGTTTTTTGTTTAAAAAGGAATACTTCACAGGTCCCACTGGCACCAAGTAAGAATCTGATGATGGGATCTCAGAAAAATCGAGGGCGACCCTCAAATTTTATAGGGACGCATAATTTATTTTTAATTGAAGTCGGTGTACTTTTCATGAATTAAAAACTTTTACTTATGTCTCAAAAAAATATCTTGAAGGGGGTGAAATAGGGGTTGAAAGTTTGTATGGGAAAACCGTAATACCTCAATTTAGGGATCTGGAAAATCAAATTTAGGCTTTTGGTAGGAAATACCTACGTGTTTCAACGTTTTTACCAAACCATCCCTTATTATATATTCGTTTATGAGGTATTCTTCAAATGTAATTTAAAGCTTCAGGCACAACACCTGAGAGTCAGGACGATCGCTATAGGTGCCTCAGTGCAGAAGACAATTCCTTGGATTGTATACTTCTACTCCTGAAAATAACCTCCACGTGGGCGAATCCGCGAGCAACAGCTAGTATTGTATAAAAACGTTTATTTTATAACTAATTTCCTTGAAACAAAATAAATTTGGTCAATTTCTGATGTTGAGTAGTAGAGCTTATCGCCGGATCTACCTTTTTTATTTATTATTATTACTAGCCCTGTATTAAACATTGTCCTACTGCCAGCAGTGGTTTAGGGGTTAGGCCTTAGTTCAGCACGCTGGCCTCATGCGGGATCTACCTTAGCCTCATGTTATTACAGTAGATTTATTGACATTTTTGGAAGTGTTTTTACAATAACGCTGTATGCGTCCTGACATTTCTACAAGCGGGAACTTACTCCTTTAAAAAAGAAAAATAGGAATTGTATAAAAATTATGTGGATAAACAACACAAAGAATGTGAAATAATACAATAGTACAATTCATCCTTCAAATGCCTATTTTGCACCCTCTGATCGATTGATCTATGACTGTTAGAAGCGTGATAACTCCGTCCCTTTTTGGGGACAAACTAATGGCCAATTTTCTTATTAAAAATAGACTCTCCCATATTCAGAATTGAAATTAATTAATTATGTCATTTACCTTACATACTATTAACAGTTACACTGTAAATCAATTTAAGGCTGACTTGTTCGTGAATGTTGCTACAAATAATTAAAATTCATTCGACACCGAAAGATGCATTGTGGAGTGATTACTTCGGTAGCATGAAGCAAAATTATTACTTTTTAAATAAAAATAAACCGCCTTCAAAAAACCCAGACACAACTTAAAAGCAAAATTAATTGGTTACATTTAAATCAATTAATTACAAACAATTTAAATCAATTATTTTTGGAGTCGGCGCCGACATTGTTTTCTTTACTTTTAGATTCATATAAACCAAGTATGGATCTATTTTATATTTTTTGTATGCCTGATTATTCTGTTTTTTTTCATGTTTTGGCTGGAGGAGTTCTGAGGTAACAAACATAAAAAAATACACGTCGAATTGAGAACCTCCTCCTTTTTTTGAAGTCGGTTAAAAACACTATATTATTATATATAAGATATACATTAAACAAGTTTAGTCAGAAAGGGTTTACTAAGCCGCGACCATAAAGTTTCGCTGACAAGGATTACAATCGTGAATATCACATCTCTTAAAGGCAATATTTTTATTTTCATACAAAGATCAAATATTATTTATTTTTATTTTAAATACGCACAACCCTGTACGTATCGGTTAGAGAATTTTGACAATTCCTACTGTTAAGATTTGTTTACAAATATTTGAAAATCGAGTGTGTAGATCATTTTGACGCGATGGATGCTCACGATAATTTGACTACTTTTGTTGTGTAGATGTTATTGATTTTCTTGGGTGTATAGAATTATTTGAACACATGATGTGCGCATATATATCTGCTGCTGACTGTACCTACTAACCGGCAAGTTGTTGTTAAAGCGATATATTAAAAAATCGAGGCACATACTCATAATATGTGGCAACGCTTTGTCATTACGTGACGTTGCTAGATGATATGAAGTATGACGCAAGTCGATTTGTTTGAATAACATTTTAATTTAATTTAAGCGACATATAACTATACATAACTAATATCAAAACAAGTTATAATTTTTTTATAAGTGAAGGCTAGGTTAATCTATACTTATAATAAATCTGTAGAGAGGTCAATTCTGTACATGAAATATATTTCCAAAATAACTATCAGCGGGTGATTAGTGATCGATACTGACGCCAAAAATGCAATCAGTAAAATTTTTGTCTGTCTGTCTGTCTGTCTGTCTGTCTGTATGTTCGTTATAGAAACAAAAACTACTCGACGGATTTCAACAAAACTTGGTACAATTGTTCTTCATACTCCTGGGCAGGTTATAGTATACTTTTCATCACGCTACGATCAATAGGAGTAGAGCAGTGAAGGGAAATGTTGGGAAAACAGGAGAACTTACTCCATTTTTTAAGCTTCCGTCGCGTGTGCAGCCTTAATAGTTAAAGCTACACAGAAATCATGTATGACGGAAATGTTCTCCTTAAAATTATATAAAAAAAATTCCACGACAGCAAATGTCTATATTTTATGGTTGACTCACAATAACACGTGTAACTCCCGATAGCTTAGCAGTTCGGAGATTTCTGATTATATTTGTCTACTCTTACGTTTATAACACTCTCAATCATCCCTAAATAATAAATGTTAACATTATTACCTATTTAATTTAATAAAAAAAGAATTATAGAAATAGGTACAGAAACACCAGGCTATTTTAATTGCAAGAAAAAATAACTCCTTGGATTGTATACTTCTGCTCCCGAAAATAACCTCCACGCGGGTGGAGCCGCGAGCAACAGCTAGTTTCAAATATAAGTATTGTATAATAGTGATATAAACTGTTTGTTTTCCTATATTTATTTATAAAAAGATATTGCCCAATTAGGTCCGTAAGGACCACCTAAACACCTACTAAATTCCCTAGAATAAATGATTTTGCTTGTGTAATCATCAATATTTAGAATTGCTACATTTGAACTTATACGCTTATTGCTCTTGGGTCCTTATAAAGAAACATAATATCACGGCCAGAGATTATACTGGGCGCAGTCGATTAGGAATGTTTGCTTACTTAAATCGGTTTTGGGCCCTCACGGTATGTTTTGGCCACATAGCCACTAGCAGATAAGAATTTTAGTGACCAATGAATTTATTTTTATAAAAATAAATACATAAACTCTTGGTCTTGGAATAAACACGCCACGTAGTAGTATACAGTACTAACAGCCTCCGTGGGGAAACGGGAGAGTACCGGCTGTGAAACGACAGGCAGTGGGTTCGATTCCCGCACCGAGACAAATGTTTGTGTGACAGACGGATATTTTTCGGGTCTGAGTGTTGTGGGGCCTTAGTCCCTCATAATCCTTGATATCCACAATACAAGTTTCACCTAGTGTGGGGTTAGAACTATGTGTGTGACTGTTGGGTGTATTTATTATTTTATTTATTCTGTGCTGTGTCAGCTTGGACTTATTTACAATACTTGGTCTATTTTTATTTTACTCGCTCTATTCATTAAAAATATAATTTTACATAGAATTTCTATTATTTAATACTAACATAACTCGTCTAACCAATAGCTAGAATAATGATGACTCAATAATAAGTATTTCAACGTGAACGAATGAAAATAATTAAAAAAAAAATTAATGCTTTTTCATATTGTTTATTAATTAAGAATAGTTGTATGAATGAAAGATCAAAAATACTTTTATTGTAAGTATGTCATTGATAAATTAAATACACAAACTCAGAATAATGGGAAATAGTAACCGTAGTAAGTATGTATCTTTTGTTTCTTTCAATGAATTCTTTTCCATCGGATTTGTACAGTAGTTCCGCTATAGCTTTCTCTTTGTAGATGGTATTTTTTGTCATGGTCATATTTTATAAGTTGCAAACACATTATAATATTTGCATAAAACAACATTTTTATTTGTTGTGATAATAGGATTATTCTTATCCGAAAGTTGCGAGTCTTTGAAATAAACAAATTTATAAAAAAATGATAGGGATGATAACAAGACTAGCGAAATGGTAAACTGAAATAAGAGTCGAAAGCTCTAGTACGATACTTTTTACATAATTGGTCTAATGGGAGCGCGTACTTAAATAAAAACTCTATGAGGCCACAGTTTGCAATCCTAGGTAGGGTAAATTTGTGTTAAGTAAAAAATCACAAATGGGTTATTAGGGATCGGATCTTGTGCCCGATGTCGGTATTGGCTCGCCACTTATAACATCATAAATTCAGTAAACCGTGAATATTCTTAATTCCATTTCTACTTGCCTATGCGAGGATACTCGCGTGCGCTTAGATTGCGCTGTCATGTTATAATAAAAAAATATAAATCAAGTTTTTTAAAAAGTAAACATTAATTTATAAATCACTGTATAGCTTTCAAGACCAATTAATATTTAAGAATTTATTTTGATTGAAGATTTCATTATCGTCAACAGCCATATAAAAGTTAACATTTTATGATTTTATTAAATAATATTACTAAACTATAGCAAGATTATTTATTTAAAATGGACATGCAGGTGTTATAACATTACTTAGGACTTAAATATAATTAGGTAACAATAATCTTACTGTTAATGCACAACATTTTAAGGATATCACTACATGCGTTGAGAAAAAAAATAACACCAGTTACTAAGTTAATTATCTATACTATAGATATAGAACAACTAAGAAAAACAGAATTATTTTATATATGAACTATCATGCCACCTGTACAGAACATTCGTGAATTTAACAAAATAGTCAATGCGTACGCCTTTGGAAATGTATGTTAGTAAAAAACACAAAAAGGATTTCCCATCACTTTGAATGTCGTCGGTATCTTGTGAAATTTTTTATACATTTGTTTATTCTTTAAGAAGTCGTTAATGGCTATTGAAGACAATTTGTTTTATTGTTTAGTTTTTAAAATGATTGTTGTAAAATATTGGTCAAGGGCACGGCAAAACAAAAACATTGCAAAGATTTTTTGCAAACGCAAAGGATGTGTCGTAAAGTAGAAATTTTACGAGTTTACTTTTTCGCATTTTGCTGTTAATAAAAATTTTACAATTAAATTAGGGGTAAGATAATTTTATCACTGTCTTTTTACGTTTTTCAATAATTAATTAAATATTTAAATAACACCCAACAGTCACACACATAGCCCCGACCCCACACTAAGACTAAGTCTTGTGTTGTTATCAGGGACTACGAGTACGAGAGACTATCGGTCTCACAACACCCAAGCCCCGGACACAAATATCTGTATGTCACACAAACATTTGCCCCGGTGTGGGAATCGAACCCACGGTCTCTCGTTTCACAGCCGGCTACTCGCCAACTGCGCCACGGAGGCTGAATGATATTTAGGATATTTATTTCATTTTATAATTTTTACCTGATTTAAGCCCGACGATACCTCGGTTACACCAGTTGCAGCCGACTATCTGTTCAAAGATATGAAATGATTTAAAAACAAGATATTTTTTTATAAAATAAATATTTATTCGCTTCACCATTATACTCATGAAATAATCTATATATATTATCAACTTTCGATGTTCCATATTACAATATGTTACAGTAATTACAATGAATATTTCGGAACTACCGTACGGCACATCCGCTGTCATCGGACAGTCCCGTTGCAGTTCCTAAGGAAACCCATAAATCTTCAAATTTACCACTCTAACTGTCAACAAACAGCGAACAGGAGATGTAATGAGGCTCAACAATGTTCGCATCATTGTCTTATTGTTGGCACGAAGCGCGACTAAATTGTTTTCATGTTTGAACAAGAAGCTTCCAACACTGACATTTTTGTTTCCATATAAAATGAGTGTCATAACTCGACATTAGATTGTAACATAAATAAATAAATACACCCAACAGCACAACAGTCACACACATAGTTCTGAAACCCACACTATGTTTAACCTGTATCGTGGGTATCAAGAACTACGAGGGCCTACGGTCCCACAATACCCAAACCAGATACAAATATATATCTGTCACACAAATATTTGTCTCGGTGCGAGAATCGAACCCTCGGCCTCTTGTTTCACAGCCACTCGCCCGCTGCGCCACGGAGGCTGTCAATAATCCGATATCTAGTCATAAATGTAATATTGTCAAAATCTTAGTGGTGAATACATAAATCTTATCACTGAAGATAATTGTTAAAATATAGACCGGCTTCAGTATAACACTTTAGAACTATAATACTAATTGTTCCTAGTATTAAAGACTAGCTGTTGCTCGCGGCTCCGCCCACATGGAGGTCATGTTTAGGAGAATTTCCGAAAATCCTGAAACATATATTTTTTATTTTTAACTAAAATGCCAAATACCTAATTTTCATGAATTTAACTTTAAAAATTACGGATTTTCATACAAACTTTCATCCCCTATTTTACCCCCTTAGGGGTGGTATTTCCAAAAACCCTTCCTTAGTGGATGCCTACGTCATAAAAGGTACCTACTGTCAAAATTTCAAGTCTCTAACCCAAGCCGTTTTGGGTGTGCGTTGATCGATCAGTCAGTCAGTCAGTCAGCTTCTTCTTTTATATATACAGATAGTCTACGTTACAAAAATAACATTATACGTTATGGCATGAGGTCGGAATGGAATTACCTATGAGTAGTATACTTTTATAGTATCTATCATTGCCAATGTCACCAATATATTTTTCTTATTGTATTCTTAAATTCAATTATTTGTCTTAATTAAACCGAGCTAATTCGAAAATATGTGTATTTTTTCGAATTAGCTCGTTCTAGTTTGTGACGCTTGAAATTTTTCTACATGGTATTTTAAACTAAAAACATGTGCCTAACATTTGTATCCAGCAAAAAATTTGCAAACACCGGAGGCAGGTACAAAGTTTTATGACAAGTAGAGCGTCGGCATTTTCAAAGGATTCTGAGATATGAACTAGAAAGTATTTTATTGTTTTAACACCCGTATAAACGGAGAGAAGATTGTTTGTATTTTTTCAAGAAGCCGCCTTCTGTTTGCCCGTACGGCCTGTGTGTCGCCGACAGATAAAAAACGTGATAAAAGAACGAAAACTAGGTACTGTCCTAGTTTAGTTAGGTAGTTTTACTCTTTTGTATTTTTTTTACGATGTTCTCGGCAAAACGACAGATGTCGAAGTTTTTTCGCGTACATCATAAATTAGTGTAAAAGATCCAAAGTAAATATCACCCAAAGCCGTGAGCCCAAACCAAATACAATATTCTGAATAAGCCATCGATTGATTTCGCAAGATTAATGACTACACATTGTCAGCGGCAAAGTATGACGAGATGTGAGAATTTGCGCAACCAAAATGTGTTTTATGATCTTACGTATAAGAGCCAACAAATTTTATTTTTAAATCTTTTTGACTTGACCCAGCAAGGAATGGTATTCAGCCGTAATATAATGAACGAACAAAATAAATCTTATGTGTAACAATGTAGAGTTCATATTTGCGAATATAACATCGTTTTATTGTGATATTTTAGAAAATACTGAGTTATACTTGGGGTTCGATAGAAATTGATTTTGGAATTCAGTGTGAAATTGAAATTAAAGTTTTTTATTTTTAAAAGTGCACTGAACGCGAGGTAGATTGACTTGCTTAATCTGTCGATTAAATATTTATTTGTTTGGTTTTAAAAACCAATATTTTTATTGATTGTTAAATTGAATTATAATGTTCAATCACATTAAAGTTAATGGATTGAAGTTAACTTTATGATAAATTACCATTGAAGAGGTTTATCGAAATCTGTTGCACGCTTTGGTAAAGCGGTGAACATGTGTTTAATATATATTTTATATAATACATTTGCATAATACGATTTTCTAGATTGATATTTATTTGTTTTTATTGGTGTTTTTGAATATACGTGTCGGTTTTAATAAACCTACCCCATCATCTTTTAGTGACAGCAACATGTTATACATCTAATTATGATGTTTAACAAGACAATGCACAATAAAAATTTTGTATCCGTTCGAAATCTCACACTCGGGATAAGATGCCTGATTTCGCGATAGGCTAGTCACCTATGATATAGTTTGACGAAAATAATCTCGCTGGACTATGGATAATAGTCGTTCTCTGCCTACCTTTTAAGTACATAAGCGTAATCTGTATGTTATACAATAATTGGAATGAAAATTTTAGAATAACAAAACTCATCCAAATTAGGTAAACCATAGCTTTCAAAAAGCCGTACACAATGCGCGTTGTTAGGGGGTGTGCGCATGTCGAACAGATGTGTGGTTCCGGGAGGTGTGTACAGTGACAAAGAATGCATATGTCGACTTCGGTAGTGTAGATGAAGCTTTACCATTGGACGTTGAATTGTGCGCACGTAGTATGATGATGCAGTTTTGATTCAATACCTACTCGATACGGCAGTCATAACAGGAAAACTATATACAGATTAATATTATTCGATTCGATTGTATTCTTTATTTAAATATAATAATTTAAATTCTTCTATTCAATTACAACATTTTGTTTTTTTTATCTCTGACAGTAAAATTAAATCGAAAATACTCTAAAGAACCTGCATGCATAAATGCATTAACACTTTTCTTCTGAATATCTTCTATTTCCCTGTTAAACTATTTTTGGTTATAAAATAAACAACAAACAGATAGTGACCAAATGACAGTCTCGATGGCACAGAGGACGAGTAATTTTTTTCAAATAAAAATATTTATTTCGTGTCTGCTGTTCTGTAACCAAAAGTCAAAGAGCATTACAATACAACTGAAACCAAAAGTCTCTTTTTGACCAACGTAGTCATAACACGAGTTAGTTCGTGTCTTTTTTAGAGTATCTAAGAGGGAGATTAAGACTATGCATGTTCTTAATTTAATATTGTATGCATATTTATTATGACAAATCATATTATCTTTTTCGTTTAAATAATCAATCAAAAACATTTGATAATGTTTAACTTTTGCTTATAAGGATTGATTAATATAATTTTATAATAAACATTCGGTAATTAAGTAAAAATGCATGGACATTAACACGTCGGAGTCAGCCGGGAGCGACGCACGCGCACGGCCCGGCTTCACACTGCGCCATTGTCGCGACCCTCGATTGAACTGTTACACTGGATGAGTTATGTTCGTTAGGAACCTTATAGAGTGTGTTCACAAAAGTCTTGCATGGAACTGCCAATTTTAGACAGAATAAAAAGTACACCGACTTCAATAAAAAACAAATTATGCGTCATTATAAAATTTGAAGGATGCCCTTGATTTTTCTGAGATCCCATCATCAGATCCTGACTTAGTGCCAATGGGAACACCTGGGAAGTATACCCTTCTGAACAAAAAAAGAATTTCTCGAATCGGTCTAGGCTTCTTCGAGTAATCGGGGAACATACATAAAAAAAAAGATTCCGACGAATTGTTAATCTCCTCCTTTTTTGAAGTCGGTTAAAAATAGTACCCACAGAGTGTTTGCTGTTATGGTTTGATGGAAGGCGATGAATAGCTATAGATATCCGTATCTAGGTTTCGTACTATTCAGTTATTTGTTGGAAATAACATATTTTAGTAATGGCTTTAGTCACATTTTTTTTATCCTGGCACGGCAAAGTGACCACACTGCACCTGATGGTAAGTGCAGTGCCGTCCAGTTAGAGTATCAAGTAGCGAGAGACATTAAAGTGTCAAAACAAAATTAAAATAACATTAATATCTAACATGAAAAATACTTCAGTAAAAGTTTTTTGGAAGTCAATGCTGTGTCAAATGGAATTGCGCCGATTTGTTAGACTTTTAATTTTACAAATATTTATTTCATTATTATTATGTTAAGGTACGTGGCGTCTAAAAGCTTGAAATTAATACAAATATTTTATTTTGAATACAACAATTCAATGGCGACAAGTGTTGTTTATTGAAGCATTATTTTACTTCGCACTCCGATATAAGAACCTAACCAAATTTATACTAGGTCAAATGGCTGGCTTATTTATCACAAAAAAATATATATAAATTAGTCTACATTCATTTTTATGAATGTAGACTAATTTATCACGCAAATAATATGTGTCTAGTTGAGAGCCGCATTGTTTTTGTTCTATTTGTATAAGGTAACTGAAGGTACCACATACACACACTTATTATATAAACTGTCAAAATCATGACGTTTTATGTTTTGGGGTGACGTTGGCAACGAAAGAAGAAAAATCTTATATACATCTATTATATACACCATGATTTTTAATTGGTTCTAGTCCTGAAATGTATGTATATATTAACGATATTCATACTAATACTATAAATGAGAAAGTAACTCTGTTTGTTTTTTTGTTTGTTACCTTTTCACGACTAAACGGCTGACCAGATTGTGATGAAATTTGGCAAGGAGTTTGATTATATCCTGAAGAAGGACATAGGCTTTATTCTCAAAAAACAACCTTGGAAGGGGTCAAATTGGAGGTCAAAATTTGTATGGGAAATCCATAATTTTATCCCTAAGGGGATAAAATAGGGGATGAAAGTTTGTATGCAAATCCTTAATTTTTTAAGTTAAACGCAATTCGTATTTTGTATAATATACAAACATATATTTTTCTTCCAAACATGACCTCCACGCGGGCGGAGCCGCGAGCAACAGCTAGTCAAGTATAATTTATAATATCAAAATAAAAAAAACAATATTTTTGAATTTTTATTCTGTCAGCCTAACGATGAAACAGAGTTGTCAGTTAAGCTATAATGGTACTATATTTATTAATATCTTAGACTTATATGATTTTATTACAGACCAAAGATTTAAATAGACACCATATGTTTGCTGTTCTTAAGTAAATTTTGGACACGCGTATTTTTCTTCATTCGTCTGTGTCAACTGCTATGATCTGATTTGCAATTTACATTGCCACAGTAACACCATAGTGTAAATAGAACAAATGTTACATTTGGTTTCCTTAAGTATTAACGTGACCTATTTACAAAAATATGTGTGGATTTTATCTTTTGACTTATTTACAAAAATATGTGTGGATTTTATCTGCCTCGGTGGCGCAGTTGTAATTGCTCATGCGTTACGATTGCTGTGCTGAGGTCTCGGGTTCGATCCCCGGGTCGGGTAAAGTGATATTGGGTTTTTCTACCTAGAAATACTCAGTATTAACCCGGAGTCTGGAATGGTGCCCGGTATGGCGATAGGCTCGCCCCCTATCATATTGCGACCGAAATTCGGCGAAAAGTGGGTGTACTGGTTACACCTCTGCCTACCCCTTCGGGGATTACAGGCGTGAGTGTATATGTATGTATGTGTGGATTTTATCTTTTTTTAATGTAAATTATAACATTAATTTTTTTGTTCTCTTTATGTTCTAAAGATTTTCAATGACACAGTATAAGTATTCACGTACTACAAAAGTTTTAAATAAAAAAATATGCTGTAGACATAAAAAGCAACTCCAGTATACATGGCCAGTATTATCTATTTTATTTCAAATTAATTGGTATAATGAATAAGCTTTACTTGTGTTAAGTTTATTTTAAAAAAATTGTAAATCAATTTTGCAATAAATATATAACATCCCCCTGTATTGAAATACGTAAATGCAACACAGTGACACATATAGGCGGCTTTATACCAAAACCAATAATAAAATCAATCTATACCACCCTCTCATACGCACACACCCATACATCAATCAATGATTTCAAAACCGATGCGCACGCACACATAGCAAACTATTGAAAATATTGGCATTGTAAACACTGACAGATTATTTGCCAAATATTCTTACAAACGTGCTGATTATTTCTGTCTCTTTCATTTATATTACAGTATACGTGATGATTTGGCAGTAGAGCGGGACAAAGCATACGGCTTTACAACTCCGGAGAGGGACAATGGTGACGCTATTGTTGAAAGTACCCCAAACTTTTTTTAGGTCACATAAAAGTATTACATTTGTTAGGGTCGTGCCGCTTCATGCACTTACTGCATTCGTTTCGCAGTCAATCTAGGAGGAACATCTCCCACGCAGTCCCGTGGTTTAGTTGACCTATGTGAGTGAAAGTGTTTATAGTTAAGTGTTAATTGGACAATGTCTTCGGTAGCGACTAATCGTGCTAGTGAAATGTGGAACTGTGCTGATGTAAATGATCATAGTGCAAGACAAGCTAAGTACTACGGAAATAAGCAGTACCCAGCAGTGCCGGCTAATTACTATAATTATCAGCACTTTTACCCTCAAAATCCTGAGTATGCTCATATGCTAAGTGCCGGTTATCCCGGGAAAATGTACGACCAAAACACACCTAATGATGGAGTGGTGAAATCTGAACCACATTGGCAAGGCTATCAATCGGATTATAGCAATGTTAACAATTGTAATTTAGATATGGTACAAAAGTGGAGAGAAATGAACTATTATGCGCAGCCGCACGAAAACTACGCCTCTGAAGGCAGAATGCATCCGCTTAGTAACCATGGAGTGTTTGACAAAATTGAGGATGCCAGATCCATCAATTCTCCCGGTCAGTGCAGTATACCTGAGAGTTACGGATCCCCACAAAGCATTACCGGAAACTTCAAACCACCAAGCCCCGAAGTCAATGATTCTCCCAATCTTAGAGCATTGTTGTCGAAACCAAAATTAAATAAAAATACTACACCTTACTTTGTTAAATGTGATAAGGTATACTCGCAAGAATTAATGCAACGACTGTCTTACGGAGACGATGTTAGTGAATGGGAAAAAAATAATGAAACCACAGCTGAGAAGGAATGCAATTTGTCGCAATTTCATGGTGGATTTGAAAACTTGGAGGGTCAGACGTCAATAAAGAAAGATGCTGTGGGTGGAGCGCCGGCACCGAGTGAAGATGCGCAGTCATCGCAGGATCCTGCGGAATCCTGTCACGAAGTGACGAGGGTCGAAGCGGGCGGGAACAATACGGATTACGCTGAGAACAAGATGGCCGCAGCAGCCGAGGTGCAAGCATTCTACCCATGGATGAAGGGTGTTGGAAGTTAGTACTACTTACTTAGTAGCCTTATGAGTTTGATTATTTCTATTAATTAACTGTTTTTTAATGATGTTATTACTTTTACAGGTGACGAAAAAAAGGAGGGCTCAAAAAGAACGAGGCAAACATACACGAGATTTCAAACATTGGAGTTAGAAAAGGAGTTCCACTTTAACAAGTACCTGTCAAGACGACGGAGAATCGAAGTTTCTCACGCCCTCGGACTGACGGAGAGACAAATCAAGATTTGGTTTCAGAACAGAAGAATGAAAGCGAAGAAAGATGGCAAGTTGACTACTTCACCAGATCCTTATGGGGTAGATGATATTGGTGCTACTAAGTTAAGTAATGCTTCAGAATATGACAGTAGGCAACAATTGGAGTATCCTAATTATCACATGGCATCAATGCAGGCAAATATGAGTCATATGGCAGGAAGTATGCCGCAAAATTGTATGATACCGTCATATGGAAATATTATACCAAAGATATGACAGACTGTTGGTTCATAATAATAATTGCAATATATATTGATGAGGTGAATTATGAAAAGTTTTGTCATAATAACGGCTATGGGTTTTCTATACATTAAAAATGCATAATCATATCAGAGTTCTAGGAGTCATAATTACCTCTGCCAATTATATACACAAATTCCAATTTAACTATATTTATTTTCTAAAATCGTTTTATATGGGATCATATTTTTGAATACTACGTTTTTAATCAATATTGTATTTTCTTAATTGTAAGTCCCGGCATATAGTAATTTTGTATGGTTAATTGCATAGATAAGTATTACTACGAATTTTAAGACTATTCAAATAAGACTGTACATTGTTGTAAAAATAATCATATCTGTTGTAAAATTATTGGCCATGTTACGTTCTTAGGATGTGATATCACATGCGTCTATATATCACGGATTTAGGGGAAAGTTACACCGGTGATATTCTGAAGTAAGATTAAACTGTAAATTACGAGATTTTTTAGTAAATAGCCATAAGTAAAATTATTTTTAAGTAAATTTATTTAGACTGACTAACATCCCTAAATAATGTAGACATAATATAGCAAACAATGTTATTCAGTGTCCACTTTCTTAATTAAAGCGAGTGATAAATTTAAGAAAAATAATTGTAAATAATATTTTTATGTTAAGCATATTATTGTTCCTATTTAGATATAAATTATTCATACCTTGAAAAATATTTTGTAAGGTTGATTATTTATGATTTGTACTTCTCTAGTCACAAAAAGGCGCTAAAATAAAGAGGAGTTATCCTAATTATTTAAAACTTATTTTATTATCCCTGCTAATCTCGGAAGCAATTAACAAATTCGCTTGTAAAAGCCGCATCTGAAAAACCTTAACTTAATCCGCTTAGAACAGCCGCCCTTAAACAATAACTTAAATAGATTCCGAACCCTTTAGTTATAGAGACCAAGTTTTAAATACAATTAACTTTCCATAAGCCTCAAGGGAACCGTTGGGCTAATATTGTGTGCAATTTTGACATGTTTTGACTACTTGCCGGATTTTGCATTGTAAAAAATATGCTTAGTAATCTTGTTAAAGGCTACCTGATTTACTCTCAGTATTGTGGGTAAAATCGGTTTTCAAAATATTTACGATTCTAGAATATTTTGTAATGGTTAGAATAGTTTCTGTAATTTAAATAGCCGGCATGCATTAAAAAACTCTTAAAAACATTTCCATCATTTATCGATATTAGTGTTAAAATGAGTCAGTAGATAAACTTACTTTTGTATGTAGAGTTATTCAGTCGTTATGGGTGTTATGATGTTTAAGGTAGACTAAGAAATTAGGACATAGATGATGGATACATGGGAAGTAAGACGCAATATAGCCGGACCAGTTGCATTTAGATTTTAAAAGATTTGCAATATATCTACCTCGACTGCCTCGGTGGCGCAGTTGTAATTGCACATGCGTTACAACTGTTGTGCTGATGTCTCGGGTTCGATCCCCGGGTCGGGTAAAGTGATATTGGGTGCTATCAAGAAATTCTCAGTATTAGCCCGGAGTCTGGAACCTGTGCCCGGTATGGCGATAGGCTCGCCCCCTATCACATTATGGGACCGAAATTCGGCGAATAGTGGGTGTACTGGTTACACCTCTGCCTACCCCTTCGGGGATTACAGGCGTGAGTGTATATGTATGTAGCAATATATGCATTGATAGCGGATGGATGCGGGCTACCCAAGACCGGGGCTGTTGGCGTTCACTTGAGGAGGCCTACCTAACAGTGGACGGCACTAGGCTGAGTATATATGCGATAATAATTGTGAAAAATAATCTATTGCTAGTTTACCTCAAATTTACCTACGAATTATTTCTATATTACAATCTTGAACGATATCAACAATAATATCCACTGCTAACTTCACAGCTATCGGGACCCCAACGTCCCAAACTCGACCCTCTTGCCATTTCAATAGAGAATAACAATAGAGATAGTGGGAAAGAGATGGGAATACAGCACAATAACACGCTAAAGTGAGAAGTCGATACAATCATCCCCTTGCTCAAGGGTAAGTCCTCTACGCATGCGTTTCGAACATTTTGCCAAGATGGCTGCTTGTGTGTAGTCCTTATTTTGATTATTTAAATCAAGAACCAGTTGTTTAATAAGTTATTAAGTATGAAAGACCAATTAATTAGTTGTCATAAATGAATATCAATAGCTATAAATTCTTTAAAAAAAGAAACTGCGCGGACGAAACTTAAAGAGCAAATAGGTGAGTTGTTTACAAGCAAAGTAACCTCAAAAAAGACTATTTTGCATTAATACTGCATGTTATTAATATTTGATAAATGAGTCATTTAAAACAAACAAAGTAAAAGTAAAGCAAATGGATATGGTTTTATGGAAATCCCTATTAACATTAATTTAATTAAAAATAACATAATATTCTTAATTAATGATTTATATCTCCACAAGAAAATATATTTCCATGAACACACTGCATAATTTATGTACTAAATTTGCTTGCAATTATACCAATTTATACAATTTATTAATACATTGTGAATGTTTTTTTGTAAAAATAAACAGAAATTAGCTTTTAATGGTCAATAAAAATATTTTTATTTCAGTTTAATAATGTGTATTATTAATAACAATTATTAATAACAGTAATATTAATGTGATTTTCACCGTCCTATTTGCCTCCTCCACTAGTAAGAGGGATTTTTGTAAACCACGGTGGTGGCAAGTAAGCTTACAACCCGCCTAATGGTTAGATCCTAGGTCATCATGCTGGTGAAACCTTCAAAAGCTACATATGCACTCACGTCTGTAATCATAGGGTAGGCAGAGGTGTAACCAGTACACCCACATTCTGCTGAGCTTATTACTGTCTCATGATGTAATATCGAGCAAGTCTATCGCCATACCGGGCACAATTCCAAACTCAGCGCTGATACTAGGTATTTCGTGATAGAAAAACGAATACCACACCGGACCCAGGGACCAAACCCGAGATTTCAGCTTATCAGTACAACTGCACCACAGAGGCGATTCCTTAATAATTCTCAGTAGTAGTCTGGAAACTGTGCCCGGTATGGCGATAGGCTCGCCCCCTATCACATTATGGGACCGAAATTCGGCGAAAAGTGGGTGTACTGGCTGCTGGGATTACAGGCGTGGCGTAGGTATTTGAATTTCTTCACGATGTTATTCTTCATACTTCACCATTACTAACAATGAATGCACACGTAACTTAAAAAAAGTGTACTATAGGGCTGTAATCGGAACATTGACCTCTATTTTGGTTGTCTATTCCACCAAATACATACCTCACTGGGTTATAACTGTTCTAGTAATAGTGAAACATACATCGAAATCCGTTCAGCTACTTATAATATGACACGCTATCAAATTTAAAACTAATATTTCTCTATCATCTAAACTATACTGTTTTATGTATATTTTTGTATACTATACCAAACGCAACGTCAGACAATTTAATAAAAGTTTTAAAAAATCACTGATAAATTTAATAACTTTTAAATTGAGATCATTAAGTAGAGCAAATATCGTGACGAAAGTCTAAGGAAGACTGAGTCAAAACTTTTGTACGTCCATTTTCTCGTTCAACTTATTCTAAAAAACATAGTACTAATTCAGTGTAGGAAGCCCAAATACATGGGCATTAACGCTCTACCAATTTATTTGCTGATGTCATACTAATATTATTTATCTTTTGTTCAATACAAGGATATAGATGGTGCATTTGAACTCGGTGTGTTCCGATGGCAAGCATAATTCGGTCCGGCAGTATATTGAATACGTGAATGGCAGCCCTAATTAATCCTTACGTCAAACCAGCCAGAGCTCATTGAAATTGGATCAAAAGAAACCTTCTAATGGATATTTGAATGCTTCGATAGTATTTGGATTCACGAAGTACAGACCGCCTCAACGGGTTTTGGTAAGAAGTGAGTCATACGTCTGGTATTAATCAGGAATAACAAGGTTATTAAAAAATAATCATTACGTTTAAATACATGTAAGGAGGTAAGCCGAATGATTTAGTGATTAGTTCGCACAGACAAGCTTATTTTATGACCAAATATTATTAACCTTTGTTCGAAAAGAGCAACGCTAGAGTTTCTTGCCGGTTCTTCTCTAGCAAAACTGCATTCCGAACTGGCGAAAAGTAAACAAAATTCACTGAATCTAAATAGATTCAGTAAATATTTGATTTAATAAAAAAGTGGCAACATGGAATATTACCTTATAATTTTTTTTAATCTTGCGCGGCAAAGTGACCACACACTGCACCTGATGGTAAGCGCAGTGCCGTCCAGATCAAGTAGCGAGAGACAGTCTATTCCTCGCTTCTCAACACAATATATTACTGTGGTTAAAAAAATCTCGCGGCGCTTGCACTTGCTATGTATCGTATTTTGTTATATAACATAGTCTAACATGCATGCATTTTTACACATTAATCGAAATTTTATAAAATACAGTTCTGTGATGAAATTTAATAGAATTAAAAATGTTTATTTATGTTAAATTTAAAATAATTTTTCATTTTATATAAGTGTTATCTATTAAAAACTCAAAACGACATTTTATTGCATGGCAAAGCAACTTACTGCATCTAATGAGGAGTACGGTCTAAAGTTTCGTCCTTCGATAGTGTCTAGTGTGTATATACTAGGCTAAATACATACATATACACTCACGCCTGTAATTCCCGAAGGGTGAATACAAGTGTGTATGTAATCAGTACACGCACATTTTGCCGAGATTTTATAGGGGTAATATTATAATTGTTTCTATGATATATACACGTATTATACAAAGTGTTGCAGAAAGGTGGTAGTTATGAAAGCTCCTCGTTTGGGTAACGAGTCGTAGCTTTTTAATTAAGTTAAAAATTTAAACTGAAATTAGAAATGTTTCTTGGCATTTTTGTAGCATCTTAAAATCGTATTGTTAATTTTATAAGCCCTGATATTTAAAGTATCAACCGCTTTATTAGCATTAAATATAATTAGACTTCGCATTGTCAACAAACAATTATTCCAAATTCAAATTTAAATTACTTTGATAAGATAAGGTTTTTAGCATATTCCACTTGACCCATATGTTACTAGTCACTCTTACCTTACGCCGTATTATTATGTATACCACCTTTCTGCAATATCCTGTGTGTCATTAAAATAAATAAATGCATGTGCTATTTTTATATAATTAAAACAACGACCAATGTGAAATAGTCAAAGAAGTAAGAACTGGGTGAGTCGCGTCAAAAGTTAAAGCTAACATACATATACACTCAGGACTGTAATCACCGAACGGGTAGGCAGAGGTGTAAATAGTACACCCACTTTTCGCCCAATTTTTTACGTTCCATTATGTGATAGGAGGCGAGCCTATCGCCATACTCAATTCCAGACTTCGGACTGATAGTGAGTATTTCTAAATAGAAAAACTCAATATTACTTTACCCGACCCGGGGATCGAACCCGAGACCTCAGGCACAGCAATCGTAACGCATGCCCAATTAAAACTGCGCCACCGAGGCAGTCTACTCGTCAGTCGTACAGTCCATAAAGCTAACATACACCGGTTATATATTAGGAAAAAAAAATGGTATCTAATTTGCATTGCCATTCCTTAGGGAAAGAGAGGTATTTAACAGCACGCTAGCTTTATTCAGTTCGTCGATTATTTATAATTAATAATTGGTTCTTATCAACAGCTGTACGGTGCACTTTGATGATACTCCCGCTCAGACGGTCACTATCAACTACCATAAATTATGACATAATTGTAACATGAGAGCAATTAGCGTTTAGTGAGAGGAAATTATTTATTGCACATTTTAAATGAACTTTTGTTTGATGTAGTATCTTAACATGACTGACCTTTGTAATTTAAGGTTATCTATGTATTTAAGTTTTTGTTAGAATTCTATTATGACGTAGTATAATTTTTAAGCATTATTTTTATCTAAAACATGTTTTTTAATTACATATTTTAATTAAATTCTCTGATACGAATGGAAATCTTCACATTCCGTTGGTTTAGGAAAAACATTACTTTAATGTAGGTCTAATTTTAGTAATCAAATATAACTACAGTTTTTTTATAATGGCGCGGCAAATTGGCTATACTGCACCTCATGGTAAGAGTGGTGTCGTCCAGGTAGAGTATCAAGTAGCAAGAGACAAGTATCCCTCGCTACTTGACACAACCATGCCGACTTCTGCTCAACTTCTTCACACGACGCAAATAGAACTCAGGATTATAGGACTAGATAGAATCTAAACTATAAATATTTTAGATTCTATTCTACGCAATACCTTAAATTACACGAAAAACGGTAAATGGCCAGACAGGTCGCGGACACATCACGTTACAGAAACATCAGTGTCCATACAAAAAGCGGGCGGATCAACAAAAGAATCTGCAGGGCGCATTGTCCCGGGCCGCGAGATCATTTATCAACAACGCTCCACTGGCGACGTTCGAAAGCAGATCGGCTGATCAATGCTGCCCGGGATTGGGGTTCGGTGGCTTCCATTAAAATTTTTGCATTCGTCTATGTAATTATATTTTGTTTCGGTCAACGGCGTGGGTGAAATCGTGTTTCTAAATGTCAATTCAGATTTTCTATAGCCTACTTTTTACCTACTTAAAGTAACAATAGTCAATCTTTATCCACACTGTAATAATAATGAACTTATTGCGTGTCTACCAACCTGCATTAGACCAATAGTACCAGAGATAGCTTAGTTGGAATTGGTACAGACTGCCGAGACGAAAGTCGTGGGTTCGAAACCAGCTCAAATAGCCTACCCTTTTTTTTTTGTCGCGCGGAAAGCGTTTTATTACTGCCGCCCGCTCCGGAGGGAAGCGAATTAAGAATAAAACGGGTATGCTGGACTAGCCGGTCTTACGACCCAGCATCCCCCTCGCACGGATGATGGCTATCCGTGCTGCCGCTGGGCCGAGTCCCTAACCCCTATATACAACCCACCCGACACTACCAGCTAAAACCCCGCGGTGGCCTTCTTCGGCGCTTACGGAGCGATCCCGGGGTATTCTAAGGAGTGCTAGAATTGCAGCCGGAATCGCCCCTGCGCGGTGCTGCGTAGCAGCCCATCTCCATGGAGGGCTAAGGAGCCCCCGCGCACCGAACAACGACAGCGAACGAGGCCTGACCCGCGCTGCCGTCCATCTCGGGGTCGCACGATGCTCCGAATTTGGGAGTGCATCGATACGGGCTGACAGAAATAGCCTACCCCTGACTTTTCAAAGTTACGTGTTTATTCATTGTCATCTATGGCTTGCCCGAACGGTAAATGGAAACATCGGGAGGAAACCTGCATGTCTGAGAATTCTAAATTATAATTTCGAAGGTGTGTGATGTCTACCTATTCACATTAGGCAAGCGTAGTTAGTGGATTATGGCATAACCTCTTTCATTAGTAGAGGAGACCTGTGCCCAACAGTAGGACAAGTTTAAGTGAAGCCTTGTAGGCTAGTAATATTTTTTGGTTCGAAGATTGATTTTTTCGCAATAATTTACGATATTTAAAAATGTATTTTAATATAGTAATTTAACAGATAGATCACTTTGTATAAACGAATCATTTTGTATATTTTGAATCATGATTCACATGAACTTTTTACTCAGACAATACGTTAGTATAAAAAATAACCTGATTTCTTTTATTTTAAACTGTCACCAAGGTGGTTTTTTTAAGTTACAAATTATCTCGCATTAAAACTGGAATTACAGCTATACAGCGATCCAAGTAGATGCAAAAAAGATATTTACCACCACTCTCATATATGTGTACATAATATATTATATTATATACGCGAGTTTATATACACAATATACACAATTACAGTACAGCGATCGTTTGGCCGGCCACCGTATAATAGCCGTCATTATAATATTGCAATTTAACGCCTTTGCGAAATTTATAATAACTCAATTTGTGGTCATGAGAACTTTTTTGCTTGATAAAATTTTCAAAAGGCTCCCGTTCAACGGATCATTATATAAATTTGATTTCAAACACGAATTCATAAGAATGAAGTTATGAATTTTTAATGTGAATTATTTAAATTCATTCAACAGTACAGCTTCATTATAACCATGATCAAATGAATATTTTAGAGTTTGTATATTAATACAAACTAAGACTACCTCGGTGGCGCAGTTGTAATTGCGCATGCGTTACGACTGCTGTGCTGAGGTCTCGGGTTCGATCCCCGGGTCGGGTAAAGTGATATTGGGTTTTTCTACCTAGAAATTCTCAGTATTAGCCCGGAGTCTGGAACCTGTGCCGGTATGGCAATAGGCTCGCCCCCTATCACATTATGGGACCGAAATTCGGCAAAAACTGGGTGTACTGGTTACACCTCTGCCTACCCCTAAGTGGATTACAGGCGTGAGTGTATATGTATGTATATTAATTTTCTAAGAAAAAGAGGACCTTAAAATAGCTTTAGATTTACAAATTTTTATTTCCTTTATTTGTAACTATGTATTTCAATGTTAGTCGGACTTAATTAATAACTCAATTTGAACAAGTATAATTTCGATTTATCGTTTGAGCTTTAAGCTCCTCAATCTTTTAGTTTATATTTTTATTGTCACTCACAGTTCAAATCAAAACGTAACGTCATTTACCTGAATGTAACAGAACATGACGGGCCTGAAGAAGGCATAGCCAATTTAATATGATCTCCTACTTTATTTAGCCGAAGATGTCTTTCAGTTTGTGGTGATACGATAGAGGGTTCAGGCTGAGGTGGTTGGTTTCGGCGTCAATGTCACTTATGTGCTTAACCCGGCGAGTGGATGGAGGAAATGATGGATGGAGCACCAACCGGGCCGTTGCTGTAACGGGAACGAGCGGCCTGGATCTTTATAGAGTTGTGAAACCTTAACATAAATTTATTGTATTAAAGGCGATTTGTTACGTTTCTTATATTTCAAACATACCTCTCATCTTAGAATCATAATCGTGAATTCTAGAGCAGGTGGTATAGAGATTTTAAAATTCAACATTCTATTTTTTTATAATTTGTGCTATATGGACTTTCACTCTGGATCTCTGAACTAAATAACTAGTTGCTGGTGGTAGGATATTCATATCCGCCCGGATAGTGACCACCGTCGCATTCCGACACACTTGCGTGCCAGCCAGTGTACATCCGGTTTTTGTCGGGGGTCTAGAGTTGGGGTATGATGTTTGGCTATTTTGCGGTCTTCTGAGTACTCTGACAATAGACCTTAGACCGCATCTTCACCTTGGCCTGATTGTGTTGAATAGCGGGGGATAGATTATCTCTCGCTACTCGATTTGCTAACTGGACCGCACTGCGCTTACCATCAGGTGCAGTGTGGTAACTTTGCCGTGCCAGTATAAAAAAAAAGCAAATAGCTCGTAGAACTGAGACTTGTCCCCTTACTATAGGATCGTGTCGTATAATATATTATACGTAATTACTGCTTAATTTACCGATAAGGTGGATCACTTTAAGATATTTTTTTTCTCTCTAGTATCTACTATATTCAGTCCACTATTTTTTGTACTTTTCATTAAAAATGTTTATATCACGAATGTTCCAAAATCTTACAGAATGAAAAAAGGGTATATTTTTCGACAATGTAATTTAACAAACACCATATTTTCATTTAACACCAATTTGTTTTTTCCAAAATATTATCAGCTCTGTATAATGCCCATTTTCCCAACGCTCCCAGTCGACCCTCCGCGCGCACAAAATTCCAAATTGTTTTTGACTGACAGCTAAATGTAAGTTAGCATTGTTTGAGAGACGCACCGCGGCCTCCAGTTACCCAGCTCTTTCTATAATTATTTCTCCTTTTCAATATACTGTAAACATGTCTCATGATTGTTGTTTCAATTCTCGTTTTGGGATATTTACGTATAGATACCTGAATATATATAAAAGAAGAAACTGACTGACTGACATATCAACGCACAGCCTATACGGCTTGGGTTAGAGACTTGAAATTTTGACAGTAGATACCTTTTATGACGTAGGCATCCACTAAGGAAAGGCTTTTGGGTATACTGGGTAGTATTAATACTGGGTACTAAGGGAGTAACATAGGGGATCAAAGTGAAACGCATAAAAGTTGGTATTTTGTATTGTATACTTTTTCTCCCAAAACATACCTTCCACGCGGACGGAGCCGCGAGCAACAGCTAGTTTGTACATATACATTGTATACAGAGATGTAACCAGTATTCACATTTCGCCGAGCTTATTACTGCCCCATGACGGGATAGGGGTGAGTCTATCGCCTTAGCAGGCACAATTCTAGACTCGGGCTGATACTGAGTATTTCATGGTAGAAAAACGCAATATCTCTTAAATATTTGTAGGCTTTAATTGTGTAGTAGTGTTGCAGTTTAAAAAGTAATAGGGGTTCTTTAATTTTTTTTGATATCTTTTGTATACATAGACACTACTAAATGTGAACAAAGAAATAATTGTGTAAACAAAAAATACTAATTGTTTTTAATTAAAGATACTTTTTTTGTTTTTGATTGATAAATCTTGTATTAGTGCGCATTTAAACCTAATACCAAAAAAACATTAAGGCAACCGTACGAAGTCCCTCGCAAAAACGTACGTGGTACACTTGGTTATTCTCGTGAAAGAATAAGAAACTCGTCTTAATTTACGTAAATCACGTGATGTGAGATCTAAAATACAAGATTTTTACCTGATTCTGTAGGATGAAACAAACTCTACAGTTGGCAATAAAATCAACTGAATTAAAAAAGTTATGCATGTAAATGTTATACGAATATTTAAATATAACATTAAGTAATTATTAATTTACGATTAATGATAATTAAATTCTGTAAATAAACTAACAGTAGAAAGGATTGACGGACGAACAAAACAAAACTTTGTACAGAAATTCCTTTAAACTTTCACGACGTTTTTAAACACTCAAGAAATCTCATTACAGCGGAAGCTAATTTAACTTTTTCTTTCAAGAGTAGCATGGAAGTGTTCCACTTTTACATTTTATATAACGATTCATCCAAAAAACATTTAATGTTCTTCGAATTTTAAATGAAAAACATAATTAAACAGTAACACACGTGTATTATTGTTATGTAAATGGTAATTATAACGGGTATATATTTTATTTTCAGGTACTAATGCGGTCGCCATTCTTCGATAATATATCGGCGATGATGTCTACAGCAATGCTGAATCGCGCCGATTTCTGTAGTATAGCGAGATATGACGAAGGTACATTTGTGGCCTACAACATTTCTCTCAGATCTGGGTGTTACAGAATACATACAGTGCAGTCATCTCGCAGAAGAAGAGTGCTGAGAGGGATCGGGAACGATATGATCCCTCCCACCGCCAAAGAAGACGTAAGAGGCGCCGGGTGGACCACTAACCGGCGTCTCCCGTCCTGTGGAATGGGGGCGTTTAAATTCCACCACGGTAACCCCTCCTTGTCGTAAGAGGCGACTAATTAGGGCCATCAGGGGCGGGACCCCTTCCAAATTCGAGCATCTTGCGACCACGAGTTGGATGGCAGCACGGGTGGTAAGGCCTCGTTCGCTGTCGTTGTTCGGTGCGCGGGGGCTCCTAAGCCCTACAAGGCACCGCGCAGGGGCGGTTCCGGCAGCAATTCTAGCACTCCTTAGAATATCCTGGGATCGCTCCGTAAGCGCCGAAGAAGGCCACCGCGGGGTTTTAGCTGGTAGTGTCGGATGGGGTGTACATAGTGGGTAGAGGCACGGTCCAGCGGCTGCCCGAATAGCCATCATCCGGGCGAGGCGGATGCTGGGTCGTAAGACCGGCTAGTCCAGCATAACCGTTTTATTCTCATTCCGCATCCCTCAGTAGCGGGCGGCAGTAATAAAATGCTTTCCCCGACACAGAAAAGACTCCGTGGAGCAGCGGGGGAGTAGCCGGCTGTAAAAAGAGAGGCTGTGAGTTGGATTCCCACACCGAGACAAATATTTGTGACCGATACATATTTGTTTCGGGTCTAGTTGTTTTGGGACCGTAGTACCTCGTATGGATATCAAGAACGGTATGGTGAAAGTAAAGGTGTAAGCCAAGATGTACCAAGATGAGTCCGTAAATAATTGCAAGGTTTTACCTAGTATGGTGTCAGAACTATGTGTGTGAATTTTGTATGTGTGGTGTGTGTTATGGAATGGTGTATTTATTTGTTAATTATAAGCTTAAAGCTACCTATTGTATACGAAAATGTACTTTTAGTTATTAAAAATTCATTTTTTTTTAATTTTGTAAGTAACTATTTTTCAATATAGCTCTCATAGTACATCCACAATGGGTATAATATAATATTATGTTAATTATAAATATATATTTTTTATTAATATGCTTTTATATAATGGACTACACACAGAATCCTTTATAAAAAAAGTTTATATTTAATATTAGATAATTTATTTAAGACAGACTTCCGATGATCGCGTCAAGCGACAGACGGTACTGGGTCACTAACGGGCATTATTGACCTAGTTGTCTCTCAACGCAATACTGTAGACACTACTATCACTGGCGTTGTTGAAGCTACCATCTAATGATCTTGCATAGATAGTTGTAGTACACAGTAGGTACAAAGTAGGGACCTGGCCCGGGTGTACTGAAGCTTGACGCGGCTATCGGAAGTTGATCTAAATTATAATGAAAATAAAATATGTATTGTTTTAAAAAAATCACTGTTATTCTGCGAATGTTTATAGATTGAACCACGAGAAAGTTTAGTTAAGTCCGTGTATACATGTATTACGATCAGGAATTGTTTGATGAATTAAATAAGGCTATTATACTATGACAGATTCTTTTTAAATATTTTTTTTTACGTAAATAGGCTTGCGTTTGACCACTATCTCGCCTGATGGTAAGTGATGATGTGGTCTACGGTGGAGCACGCTTGCCTAGAAATTGCTTATTTTAATGTTGTTATGAATGTACAGGAAAGTTCTAAAGTAAACATGTATTATGTACCATATTTCAGTCTATCCGTGACTAAACTGTTAAGCAGTATTAATATGAAATTATAATTATTGTTATAAGCCCTATTAAACCTTTTTATGGTTACAAGTGTTTTATTTTATTCATGTTCTATTACAACTGCGTTTAAAAAAATATCTGAAAAATATGTCAGACGTCTAAGAACGCCGGCAACACAGTGTTTAATAACGTCACATGCTGTCAGTCGTGAGTGTTTAGCAGTATTGGAAGGTCGGCCGTCGAAAGGGCGAGTTCAGACCATTTGACAAGGGGCGACATTTTGACTAATGGTGTTCGACGTCACTCTTACTTTCGCCGACTCGAACGGCTGTGATGAGTGTGGAGTTGAGTATGAACTTAGGTATCAAGATATGCTCAAGACATCCTTCGTACTAATATTATAAATGCGAATGTTTGGATGAATGGATGTTTGTTACTCAATCACGCTACAACGGCTGGACCGATCTGGCTGAAATTTGGCACAGAGATGTATTATAGTATGGAATAGCACACAGGGTACATTTTATTTCGGAAAAATGTACTGTTCCCGTGGGATAGTTTAGTTTTCACAGGGCAAGGGATCGACCTGATTTTTTGCATAGTAGCAGTTTAGGGATCATAATATGACATAGGCCCCTTTCATCCCGGAAAAATGCACGCTTCCTATCGGATAGCAAAATATAAAAAGGTGTAATATCTTAAGATGCCTCCGTGGATTGTACACTATTTCTTCCAAAAATAACCTGCACGCAGGCGGAGCCGCGGGCAACAAACATCTAGTAGTTGTATAAATAGCGATTAAAGATACCATTTCTAGAAAATTCTAAAAATTAAATGCAGTGCTGTAAACCAAAACAATATTACCATTTAGTATTTACCGAAAAATTACATATTAATGTTAGATTTGTTTAGTGAAAACATTGCATGTTGTAAAAAGAATCTATAAACCTGTATGTTTTTCGAAAAATTTGATTCTAACAGTTAATTTCGGGGTATTTAGAACTACAAATAACTATAAATTTAAGCTAAAATATAGCCCATAGATAGCCACGAGCTTTCTTTTTGATTCTAGCAGTTGTTCTAGGTATTACTAATACAATAAATTTAAATGTAACTAGAGTTAATGTATTAACAGATTTTTTATTCTATCAGTTAGGTACGTAGAAACAGAATTTGTTTTAATATAACTGGACTTATTTATAAACAAACTTTTGCTGGTGGTAGGATATTCATATCCGCCCGGATAGCGACCACCGTGCACAGGGTGAAAAACCCGCCAAAGTGGAACACGCAAGTGTGTCGCGTTCCGGGATCAGCCAGTGTACATCCGGTTTTTGGGGGTCTAGAGTTGGGGTACAATGTTTGGCCATTTTGCGGCCTTCTGAGTACCTACTCTGACAATAGACCCTCGACCGCTTCTGCACCTTCTTGCCCATGGCGTAGTGTGAAGGAGCAGGCCGGCATGATTGTGTTGAGTAGCGGGGGATAGATCGTCTCTCGCTACTCGATACTCTAATTGGACCGTACTGCGCTTACCATCAGGTGAAGTGCTGTCACTTTGCCGTGCTAGGATAAAAAAAAAACTCCTTACATATACTTCCATGTTCAAAGCATACCCAGTCGCAGTGCAGACTGCTGGCTTCTTTTATAGAAGCAAGTACGCGTTTATTGGATAGCTCAGAACGTGAATGAACGCGATTAGAACTTCTTTAGGCGTAAGAAACGTGTTAAGGGAAAGTTCAATTGTTTAAACTCGTGTATACATGGTATTTTGTATGAAAAGAAATACATTAACGTTTCTGCTTTTAAATTGTTTTAACTTCAAACTATTTTGCATTATTTTACTGAATTACTATTTTTGCATAAACATTTCAGACATCAACCTATTGTACTTTAAAAAAAAATAGTATCACTACACATAAATATTTTTTATTTGAATTGATCAATTAACAAATAAATTTTATTTTAATCGATCAATGAATAAATAAATTTTATTTAAATTGATCACTTAATAAATACATTTTATTTAAATTTACCAATTAATAAATAATTTTATTGAAGATAAAGAAAAATCTATAAAAACTTATTAAGCCAATGATGAATGAAAACTAACTCTGTACTGACAAGAGCGCCATCTCTGAGAGTATGAGACTAAAGTTTCACCGCTGAAATAAGTACAGTGGCGCCACCACTTCAGCTTTTTCAAACTTCCACCGATCATTACCGAAATGCTTGGTAAGTCATTCCTTTTTTTTATTCTAGCACGGCAAAGTAAGCACACTGCACTTGACAATCTCGCCCGCTACTCAACACAATCATGCCGGACTGCTGTGTAGCTTCTTCACACTACGCCTAAACGACCCAGGATTATAGGAAGGCCACACGGTAGCTGGTAAACTATTCCACAGCTTGTATAATGCGGAAAAATACGAATTTGCGAACCATTAATTATAACCAATGATTATAATACATCTAACGACAATGAGTATAATTTTTTCATTGAAAATATACAGTTATGAAGTATCTACAAATCTATAGGTGATTCAATGTATTCTTGTAAAAATTGCTATGTGACTAGTACACCCACTTTTCGCCGAATTTAATTCAGTCCCATAATCTATAGGGGGTGAGCCTATCGCCATAGAGGGCACAAATTCCAGACTCCGGGCTAATACTGAGAATTTCTCGATAGAAAAACCTAATATGACTTTTTCCGACCCGGGGATCAAACCCGAGACCTCAGCACAGCAGTCGTAACGCATGCGCAGTTACAACTGCGCCACCGAGGCAGTTCATAAAAAGATTGTAATTGCAAATTGCTATTAAAAAATTTCGCTATATTAGTGGATCATATAACCATTTTTCTGGAGCGGGAACTGAACCCTCCTCTCGTTTCACAGCTAACTTCTCGCTCAGTATGCCACGCAAACTCTTAAATAATATTTTAACGATCAATGTAATTTTATGTAAAACAGAATGAACGATCTCTCTTCCTATCTTAGTCATCACATCATTCTTCAACTCACAACGATATCTTATCACACTATTCCTCATGCGATCAGCAAGGGTGACTCCACACATACTCTCCACCGCATTCACTCGACTTTCATGCTTCTTCTGCCACATCCAACTTTCACTTCCATACATAAGTGTCGGTACCAGCACACCATTATGAACAGCCATTCGCGACTTTTGTGACACTGCCTGGCTGCTGATTATCGCGTGCAAGGCACCATTCACCTTATTACCTGCCATCACTCTCCTTTCGGAAAAAATATTTATGTTAATATACAAGTTAGTCATTACATGTTTAACATTTTTGAAAGGACACTTTTTTCAGATATCACTGCACCCGGCATGCGTTGCAATGCCACGTAAAGTAAATTTGATTAATTGCGATTGGTCAAACGGTTTTGAAGTTGATGTTCTGCAGCGCCATCTAGCGAGTTCTTTTTATTTTGTTTGGCCAGGAACCATCGCATGCGTATGAAGAACTCACGAAAGTTTCATCATTATCGGATGGATAGTTTAGAAGTCCATAGAGGACAAACATACTTACATTGATTTTTATTTATACAGAAAACATTATATATTTTTATTAATTAACTAACATTTAAATGTCAGTAGACAGATGTCTCGAGAATGGCTCTACCATAATGGGATTAATCTGAGCAATACCACTAACCCATATAAACTGACGTGAAGTCTAAACGTCTAGATAGTTCTAGGTAAGTTGAAGTTTATGTAAACGTTGTTTAAGGCCAACGACTTTGACGATTTGAGCACTGACTGACACATAAATAGTGGGAAAAGCAAGCGTTGCAGGCACGCAAGATGCGGCTATTTTGATGATGTATAATTGTTATTTTATTATGATTGTTGAAAATGTAGATATACACGCTTACAATATATCACAACACTTATCTTGTTGTAGGACACATCAAAAGAATTAGCCGTTTTACACACAATTTTTATTTAAACCGTATTTAGTATCGTCTGCTTTTTTTAGATATTCTCTACTTTATTTGATAATACTGGATAATAAAACTATATTAAGCATAATCTCGAAATGAAGCCGTATATAACATATATTTTTTATATATCGATTTAATATGTTGAAATTGAATCGATTCTTATTCAGTCTCATAAGATTCTGAATAGGAATGATCTGAACAGTAGTCCAATGAGAAGTTATAATGCTATCACAGAAGATAGTAGTTTCTTATTAAGATTATTTAAATGTATATTTGTCGAATTAGAAAATATAAAGTCCAGAGACGCAATCAAAAACTGCCAGATCTCAAGACACTGTGAGCTGTTTCTACGTAGATCGGACTGCAATAAATTAAATTTAAAATATATGGAGGGTATGGATATATATGGAGGGTAGTAATCTTGCACATGTTACACTATACTTTGGTGATGACACACAGCTCAGTCCGCCCCATGACCATGAAAGCTGTAAAGCTTTCAAAACGACGATTTAAAAAAGTAAAATAAACTGCATAAAAAAATGTAAAATTAGATTTATTTTAATGTTTAACATACCTATTGTCAGTTCTATGATTACTCTGATCTTATTGCCAACTCTCATCTATTTTCGTGTGTAGGTACTTGTTGAGGAAATCTCTAGACATGAAAATATCAATGCTCTTGTGAAAACTATACTTTCTTGTTGTTTGAAACAATAATATACATACATATACACTCACGCCTGTAAACCCCAAAGGGGTAGGGAGAGGTGTAACAAGTACACTTTTTTTTTCGTCGAAATGATTACGGTCATAATGTCATAGGGAGCGAGCCTATCGCCATACCGGGCACAGTTAAAAACTCCGGGATGATACTCAGTATTTCTAAATAGAAAAACCCAATATCACTTTACCCGACCTGGGGATCAAACCCTTCAGCACAGCATACGTAACGCATGCACAATTACACCGAGGCAGTCAATATAATAAATAATAATATAATCATCATAACTCCCATAAATTGTAAATAATAATTTATTTAGATAAATATTTTTAAAATAAAGTAAACTTTTTACCACCAGGATACAAAAAGTGTATCTGAAAAGCTCTGAAACTTTAAAAACATCACAAAAACTATTTGTAATACAAATAAGCTTATTTAATATTTATGATAAAAATATTGAAAACCAAAGGGCGATTTGATTTTTAGGTGAAGATAAGATTGAAAGCTAGTACAGCATCATAATACCTACTCACCCATATTACATAATACATAATCTCTGATTCCAACCACGTCGCCAAAATGGAGGGTGGAAAAAGGAAAATTTTAATAATTTCAAAAAGTTTTACAACTATAAAACTCTGAAGTTTCTTCTTCGCACCACCCCACATCAACCACGCAGTTCGGCCAATCGTCGGCTCTACCAGAGCCCAGTAAGCCGCGCCCATTGCCACTGCACTACGCATGCTTTGTGCCGGCGAAATAACCCTCTGATCTTTGTCTCACTCTCTCACGTATTAAATCTATCGCACGACAAAGACAGCAACCCGCTTACCATTGAAACATGCAAATTTTTTATTCATTTGCAAATTAAGCATTGCATTAAGTAATTATGTATTATTATGCGGTATTGCGATTTAAAATCGACGTTTACGCGAGAAAAGCGTGCGTGACATTGGCATTAGGCTAAATAATAAAGATTAACCAGCGGTCAATAATTATCTGTAATGCCATTTCATAGAAATAAAATTACAAAGACTATTATATTGTGTTTCATGCGAGTAATCGTTTGTGTATATTTTACTTGGATCATGTTATCTTTTTATCACATTTTTTTATTATTTTCCCATAATCATATTATTTTATGTTGTCCATTGGTTTATTAGTTATACGTAAAAAATCCAGAATTAAGTCTTTAATTGCAAAAAATTAAACAATTCGTCAAAATACAAAAATGAAAAAAAAAAATTATCGCTATCAAGTAATATAATTATTATACAAATACCATCATGATATCATAAAATACAATGTTTAAAGGAACTTAGTTTACAACTTCAAATTATAGATGTGAAAATAATTCGAATCAACGGTTAATAGATTCATAATTTGACGTAATTATACATCGGTCAGATGTTGTCGTATGTGTGTATTAAATGTTAATTATCGCTTGCTTTAACGGTGAAGGAAAACATCGTGAGGAAACCTGCATATCTGAGAATTCTTATACGAATTTCGAAGGTATGTGAAGTCTACCAACCCGTATTAGGCCAGCGTGGTGTTCTAAGGCCTAACCCCTCTCATTAGTAGAGGAGGCCCGTGCCCAGCAGTGGGACAATGTTTAATACAGGGCTAGTATTATTATTAATATATATTATTAGATGTTGTCAACATTACTGTCGATAGTAGGATATAACTATTCAGATATATAAATTGTCTATGCTAATTCTAATTATTTTATCCCCTTGTAAAATAAGCTAAGAACCTACTGGATGGTATCTGTTCTACAAGTTTATGAGAAAAACGACCACAGGAATAGCTCTATGTTGTAGAAATATTCTTCCAAAGAATATGATTGTTTGATCTTATCCCATCCTCTCCCTTCCATACCAGAACCACGCGTACTGGCTTGCGGAGCCACGGCTTCGTGGTGTCTTCTACCCCGGCCCGAACCAAGAGGTTCGCAAATTCGTATTGTTGCCGCACCATCAAGCTGTGGAACAGTTTGCCAGCTACCGTGTTCCCTCCCTCCTATGATCCTGAATCCTTTAGGGGTAACGTGAAGAAGCTAAACAGTAGGCCGGCATGATTGTGTTGAGTAGCGGGGGATAGATTGTCTCTCGCTACTTGATACTCTATCTGGACGGCACTGCGCTTACCATCAGGTGCAGTGTGGTCACTTTGCCGCACCAGAATATAAAAAAAAATGATTGAACTTTGCTCCATTGACGGTTAGTGCATAAAATACCGCCGAGATCTATTGAAGATATCTCAGACTTGGCAATTTTAATCATATCTACTAAGTATGTGGTTAAAAAGCAACAAGCACGCAAGGTGTAAGTACCTCAAACACCTGTCTTCATCTACTACTAGCCCTGTATTAAACATTGTCCCACTGCTGGGCACGGGCCTCCTCTACTAATGAGAGGGGTTAGGCCTTAGTCCACCACGCTGGCCTAATGCGGGTTGGCAGACTTCTCATACCTTAGAAAAATTCTCAGATATGCAGGTTTCCTCACGATGTTTTCCTTCACCGTTAAAGCAAGCGATAATTAACATTTTAATACACACATAACTTTAGAAAAGTCAGAGGTGTATGCCACTTGGGTTTCGAACCTACGACTTTCGTCTTGACAGTCCGTACCGCAACCAACTAGGCTATCGCTATCTAACAAAAGGGAATGATAAGATGCGATAGAATCTTGATGATAGAGCATTCATATACAGAGTGGTGACCAGGTTATAGCGGCTCTTAGTACTCCATTTCAACAATTAGAATTCTATATAGAGTTACTGTATAATCCAGCTTGAGGATTACGACTAATAAGATTCATGATTGGCCGTATTTGTTTTTATGTAGAGTAAATTTACCGTCATGTCCAGTTAAGTATCATAAGTCATTTTATAAATAACAAGTCATTTATATCAGTTGTTTTGTAAAAAACATCTGATTGGTTCTGATTAGATAGATTTATGACCAGACGGATAATATTTTTCCAAAGTCTTTATTCAAAGATTTGGGATATTTAATTAAAAAAAGAGTTTTCAATGGAGGCAACAAATCATTACAACAATGTAGAACTCTACTTTTGACTTAACTTACCTTTCCTACAATAATAAGAACTATAATAATTTATTTTTATACTCAGGAAAGTCTTGTGATATATTATTATTAATAAATAATAATCATATTAGGACAGTATTCAAACTAAATTCATCCAGGGGACATGATTCCTATACATTTGAGAGGTTAGAGGTGTTACGCCTTAATATATGACATCACATACTCTATAAAAACGACTGAATGAATTGTTTTATTGAGAAATTATATGCTAAGATAATTAATAAATTCACCCTTGATAAAACATATTGCGTGCAAAAATGATTGCTGTCTCATTAGAAATAGCTTACATAAACACTGTCCGTATCGCCCTCGCAAATATGAATTAAGTTTTCAATACCCTATAAAACATCCATAAATTAACCCCCAACAAAAGTAATCAAACAGTAATATACGACTTTATAAAAATGTTTAAAAAAGCATATTATATCTATTCACATCTCATAAAATAGAGACAGGTACAGTGTACCCCTAAGTCGTAAATTACGTTGAGTCAGTGAGTTGAGTTTGTTGAGTTATGCGTTGCAACATGTGCGTTGTGTTGTCGCGTGACCGGTTGATTATTAAGTTGTAATAAATTTAGTAGCCCGCGGGACACAGGGAAGGTGTCTTTTGGGAGATAAATATCCCAAAATTTTAAATAGAAAGTGTGGCTGCCGCGGAAACGTGCACATTCCTTCTGTTGCACTAGCCAAACGGCAATAATATGGAACAGTTTGCCAGCTACCGTGTTCCCTCCTTCCTATGATCTTGAGTCCTTTAGTGTGGTGTAGTGTGCAGATGCTAAACAGCGGGCCGGCATGATTGTATTGAGTAGCTAGGGATAGACTGTCTCACGCTACTTGATACTCTATCTAGATGGCACTGCGCTTACCATCAGTTGCAGTGTATTCACATTGCTGCGCCAGAATAAAATTATTTGATTGGGTGTAGTTTGTGATGTTCCACACAGCTAACAAAACAACGAACTAATTTTACTATTGAACATTCGTTTAGTACGAACTGGCCACACATACTTAGTTGAATACTTTAAAAATAACATTCGGCAAATCGCAAGCTTTGACAAAAAATTACAGGCAAAAATTACAAAAGTAAAGCATTTGGGCCCTTTGTGTTTTACGATTTTAATGTTTTTCAATGAACTTCGATCGTTATAATAACAACGTATAATTTAGTATTTTGTTAAATACTAAAATAATTATTACAACATTATTTTAATTATTATATCAAAATAATACCATAAAATATAAAACAAACACGATATATAAAAAGTAATAAAATAATAATAATACTAGCCCTGTATTAAACATTGTCCCACTGCTGGGCACGGGCCTCCTCTACTAATGAGAGGGGTTAGGCCTTAGTCCACCACGCTAATGCGGGTTGGCAGACTTCTCATACCTTCGAAAAATTCTCAGGTATGCAGGTTTCCTCACGATGTTTTCCTTCACCGTTAAAGCAAGCGATAATTAACATTTTAATACACACATAACTTTAGAAAAGTCAGAGGTGTATGCCACTTGGATTTCGAACCTACGCCTTTCGTCTTGGCAGTCCGTACCGCAACCAACTAGGCTATCGCTGCTAAAAAGTAATAAGTTTATCAAAAACGAATGCTCTATTTAACTAAACAAAAACATACAAATACTCGTGGATATAACTTAGTATATCACATTTCTAAAGCCAACCGTGGCTCGAATACATGAATACGTGATCATGCAAGTTCGATTGCATCTCAGAAGGCAGCGTAAACTACTGCTTTCAGTGTAAAGTGGCGGGTATTATGCAAAGGGGCGTTATCATTGCTGTATTAGAATGAAACTTTTGATATATCGGTGTTTGTATTGATGATATGTTGGAAATGTATAGCACACTAGTATTTTGTGAAGAGTTGTGTGTCTGTTGAGATTGAATTGAAATAAATAAATGGTAAAATTATTTTTAATTTAGTTGTTTTAAATCAAATGCATTGTCACCTCTGTATTTTTTACATAGATTGATCGTTATCCCATGTAATGTTTGGACCATTTTAATACTCTCATTTATGGAAGTCTATTAACAAGTAAAATGACATATATATGTAAGCAATTAAAATATTGTTGATAAAATTTATATAAAGCCCATAAATTGTAGTAATGTCACCTAGAACGTTTAATTACAAAGCATTGCATAGCCCTGTATTGCGCTCATCCTGAAACAAAAGATCTAAACAAGAGAAGAAGAAAAGTCTCATAAAAGCCAGTAATTTCACTGGCTTCAATGTCAAGGTAGAGCACAAAAATGCTTGCACACTGCTGATTCGTGATTGATATATACAAACTTATGAAACCTTCTCATATGTCTTCTAGCATAGGAAAGACCAACAACTAAATATACTATTCATAAATGAAATATTAGGAATTTCATGTAGAGTATGTAGTTAATTTAGTAAGTACAAATAGTTCGATAAGGACTGGATATTTATTCAGATTTGATAATTTTCAGTCATTTTTTTAGTTGCGGGGTATTAATAAAAAATACTCTACAATATCTATCTTAAATTATCAAATATCATGTAAACTATACTAGTTAACGTACTGCAACCTAACGTTTCAAATATGTTTATGCTAATGCGCCGGACACTACTTAGAAAAAATTAAAAAGAGTATTGTGAGACTGTGTTTCGTATAATTACCAATACTACAAATTAATCACATCATTCTGTGAGAGCTGCGTTAGCCTAGTTGGTTGCGGTACGGACTGTCAAGACGAAAGTCGTATGTTCGAAACCACCATAAATGGCATACACTTCCGATTTTTCTTAAGTTACGTGTGTATACATTTTAAATTATCGCTTGCTTTAACGGTGAAGTAAAACATCGCAAGCAAACCGACAACAATTTCGAAGGCACATATGTGAAGTCTACCAACCCGCATTAAGCCAGCGTGGTGGTGCCAGTTTGCTGGTGGAAGGATATTCATATCCGCCCGGATAGCGACCACCGTACACAAAGTGTAAAACCCGCCATAGTGGCACACGCAAGTGTGTCGCGTTCCGGGATCAGCTAGTGTACATCCGGTTTTTGTCGGGGGTCTAGAGTTGGGGTACGTTGTTTGGCTGTTTTGCGGCCTTCTGAGAACTCTACACTAGACCCTCGACCTCGTCTTCACCTTCTTGCCCATGGCGTAGTGTGAAGAAGCAGGCCGGCATGATTGTGTTGAGTAGCGGGGGATAGATTGTCTCGCTACTCGATACTCTAATTAGACCGCACTGCACTTATCAGCCGGTGCAGTGTGGTCACTTTGCCGTGACAGTATAAAAAAAAACTAAGGCCTAAGCCGTCTCATTACTAGAGGAGGCCCGTGCCCAGCAGTGGAATAGTATTTAATACAGGGCTATTATTAATATTCTTATATACTCTAAGATCAGAACTATGTATGTGACTATTGAGTGTAACTATTTAATCTTAAATAAAACCAAAGTAACAACAAAATATTTTATGTGGAAGTTACTATCCTTAAAAGAAAACATCATGAGTAAGCTAGCATAATTCATAGTTCTTTATGAGAATTTTGAAGGTGCATCTATCAATAAACCCGTATTAGATCAGCGTGGTGAAGTAAAACTTAATTCATTATATATATCAGAGGTCAATATATCTATGCACTGTCACAGTACCGACCCAGGATTTATAATTTCAATATTATTTCAGTAACTGTCTTCAAACTAATAAAAACATTTAAATATCAATAACTTTATCATCTAGACATAGTGCGTAATTTTTTGCTAAAAACTCATCTATTAAATAAAGTATAATTAATAAATATATTATTAATTTATGAACAATTCTCCTCGTGAAAATTAGTTAGAGCATCCGCAAACGTGTACAAAATAAGAAGTGGCTATATTATGTGCTAACGTCACTATCATCAACACTTAATTATAATTAAACACACTTAAGTGCATCTACTTAATCGCATTAAGATTAAATCTCACTTCACAGAGGATTGCAATTCAGCTTCATAACAATACTATAGTAGTTTTTTTTATTATTACATAGTCTACCTACAGTATTTGTAACTACGATCACATTGATAATATGTATAGGTATCGGCGTAGTTTAAAGAGGAAAAAATATATATCACCAAATTCAAAAGTCCTTTTGTATTGCATAAAATGTATTTTAACATCATTACGATTATTGAAAAACTAATTATTGTTTAAAATTATTTGAACGATTACTATAGGCTACATTATTATTTGCACATAGGGATACCGGAACAAAGTAAAAACCTTATCTGTCAATATTATATAAGGAGTAACTACTATTGGAACATAATTGATAATTCAGAACCGTTTGAGTTAAGGCGACAAACACTCTCCAGACATATAACACTATTTTTAATTCTACACGAATGTATAACAAAGAAGCAATTAATTACTAAAATTAATCGCTCTTGCATGAACTTTATAACACATATTCTTACAAACATTCGTATAACATTGCATGTGATTATGGAAAAACTTCTAGTTATGAATTAAAGTACAAGGAGCGATATATTTTATACCGCGGTGGTACGTCTGAGCGCGTCACGCGTGATGCATGTCGGTTGTCCGTCCATGTAGACTTGTATTAACTGCCGACCGCGTATGATGACTTATAGAACCGTTTAAGACATCTGTAACTATTTATTTTTACATTTCTATGCTAATTATTGACTGTTTATACCCGTTGAATAAACTATGGTTGAAAGCAGTTCGCTTAAAAATCATTATAGATGTAGAGCACTGTGGAATTTGACATCCTTTAAAAACACGATTTCTCACTATGGTTTATTAAGTTCTTCCCAACACGATAATGTTTGTATATATCAAAGAATATAAGAGAAGTAACATCAGCAGGGTAACTATCAAAAAGCCTTTGGAAATAAAATATATAAACATAGTTCTTGATGTACCCCCTAATTGCCAAAAACTTAAAATGTGTTACATAAAATATCAAACTTAGATTTTTTTTACCACAAAATGAAAACTATCACAATAGTAGCACAGAAAAATAAAAATGGCACAACACAATCACGTCGGATCGTTCAACATCCATAATCATCAATCGCACCATTGAAATCGGATACGTGTAGAGACGGTATACCTTAATTACACTAATCGAACTAGCGGAGCGGTAGCGGGAGCGGGAGCGGGCGCGCACACGTGGCTGGAGACTCAGGTGCGGCTGCCCCGCCCCGCCGCGCCGCGCCCCGCCCGCCGCCCGCTCGGTTGACGCCGCGTCAACTCAGCCGCTCACCTCATCGTCAGACGCGCACTGCACTCGACGCTCGAACGCCGGGAAAACACGAGCCGTTTTCCGCCGCGACGATACGCACTCGAAGTTTATGCAATCCGTACGCATACGAATTTCGAAAGTTTTATTTTTATAACGGCCAGCATTTTTCGTATTGTTTTATTGTTATTTTTTATTGCTTATTTTGTGAAAAGTGTTTGGAAAACTTTAACTTGTGGGATGTTTGTGATTCGACATTTGTGATTCCGTACAGTTTTCAGTTGCTGTTCGATCACTCTAAAAGTTCGTATTGGAGTGAGTATCAATGCATCAACCATTAAAATTAAAAATGTATTTGTCTCTTTTTATATGTAGGTTAAACTGTCTATAGAAAATTATATCCAATTGATATTATTTGAAAAGGCGCGATGTCATAAAATCAAAGCGTATCGCAGTAAATCTCTTGGAGCGCGCTGGATTTCAAATGTCCACTTGACATGGGGCATTAAAAGTTATTATATACAGCAAGCTTTCCGTATTACCTGTTATTTAAAGTAGATTTAGTAGTCAATTAATAAACAAGAATGCAGTGCGAACAGGAATCATGTTTCTCTATTGATAGCCGACGTCAAATGGAAATAATTAATTGTTTGCTGCAAATTAATTTGATTTGCAGCAGAGTCTTGATAAATTATATCAAGAGTTCTGTATTACAAAGTGCACTTATTTGCACAAGTAACTTTTATTTACGACACGAAATAGAAACTTGAAATTAATTTTATTATCAATATATTTTGTAATTCAACACCAATTTACAAATCCAATTTTATTTTTCAAAATCCTATTTTAAAATCTACCCTGACGACCTTGATTAACAAATAATTGCATCTGACGTGCTTTTAAAAGTGAACTAGAACAAAATCAAACACGACACAATAAAAGCATTGCGAGATAAAAATTAAAATTAAAACAGTCATCCAAAACATGTTCCCTCATCAAAGGATGTCTGGGAATAAAACTTGAGGAGAAAACAAGAATAAAAAACGCAATGAAATCGTTCGGCTCATTTAATACGGACCGGACGGCAGTGACAAAAATTCTAAAACTGAAATAAACTGTGCACATGTGTTTAGATGTCATTTATTAGAGGACAAATTAAAACTTACTAACTCCTTAAAGTGTTTTTGGAACAATTGCGTTTTATTACATGACATGCACATGTTTGAATGTCGTTTTTTAAACCACAAAATATTTCGCGATAATATTATAACAAGTCTTTTAAGCATTCTGTGGACATGTATTTATATGTGATTTTATAATATATAAATAATAATAGATAGATAATATATAAATTGTCTATAGTACTTTTTAGTTTTTGATTCATGTAGTCCGATTTTATTCTTAACTTTGTACTAAATAGAAAAAAAAATGGTACATTTTCCCACATGATTGAAGAAAAAATCATTATGGTTTTGTATAGTATCTAGTAGTCTGTAGTAAAATAAAATAGTTTTATCTATGCCATATATAGTATTATTTATAACATATTATGTCCTATAAAATAAATAATAATACTAGCCCTGTATTAGACATTGTCCCACTGCTGGGCACGGGCCTCCTCTACTAATGAGAGGGTTTATGCCTTAGTTCACCACGCTGTCGTAATGCGGGTTGGTAGTTTGTTTTCTAAAATTTCCAATATATAACGTATCAATTCTAAGACAAAGATATTGTAAAAGTAACAATTAGAATTGTATTTATAAATTGTTCAAAACAGCAAATCAAATAATTTCACTTTTTAAGCCGAAAATGGCAAAAGCTAAGAGGTGATAGTTTTCTTCAATCGTTTTCCACTCACTAGTATAATAAATAGCTTTTGCCACTTGAGATTAATGATGCCTTACGTATTATTGACATTTTTGAAAGACTACCTCTTTGTGTTTTAATAAACAACGAACAGTTTTTCTATTTGCACTTTTTTTAGTTTGTTAAAATATTGACGATTATTTTAATCATACTTTTTTTACATAAATCTATTTTATATAATTATCTTATTTTTTATCTAGACTATGCTTATGTACAAATGCGAGTAATTCGTTCAAAATTTCTTTACAACAAAGAATTTGTTTGTATATGCAATATTTTAAAGTATGTTAAAAATTATAGCTGTACAGTAAAATGTACTGGAAAGTTTATCTACAACAGTATCTTTATTTAAACACTTTTCTAAAGTTTATTTTGCCTATCGGTGAAAACTGCGGTTCCTGTAATTTATAACTCACAAATTTATTATCTTTGGTGTATTCTATTACAATAAATATGTTTGATCACTAAAACAGTTAAATATAACATGTAATGGTATGTGTTGTTTATGCATTATATAAAAAAATAAATACTAGCCCTGTATTAGACATTGTCCCACTGCTGGGCACGGGCCTCCTCTACTAATGAGAAGGGTTAGGCCTTAATCCACGCGGCCCGGTTTCGCAGAACCGCCGTGGATGAGTGGCATTCCAGGCTGGAGAGCCCGACTGGGGGCTTGAGGACAGTCGCGGCAGTGCGTCCTGTCCTAAAGAGATGGCTAGACAGGCGCCACGGGGCGCCTACGTTCCGACTGACACAGGTATTAACGGACCATGGGTGTTTCGGTTCCTTCCTGTGTCGGATCGGAAAGGAGGAGTCCGCCGTGTGCCACCACTGTGGCAACTGCCGCGAGGACACGGCCCAACATACGTTGGAGGAGTGCCCAGCCTGGGACGAAGAGCGCAGCGCTCTCAGAGCAGTCGTTGGAGGAGACCTCTCGCTGCCGGCCGTGGTGTCGTCCATGGTCGCCAGCCGGAGGTCCTGGCGTGCGGTGGCCCACTTCTGCGAGAACGTCATCTCGCAGAAGGAGAGTGCTGAGAGGGATCGGGAACGATATGATCCCTCCCGCCGCCAGAGAAGACGTAGGAGGCGCCGGGTTGACGACTGACCGGCGTCTCCCGCCCTGTGGAATGGGGGCGTTTGAATTCCACCACGGTAACCCCTGCCTGTCGTACGAGGCGACTAATAGGGGCCATCGGGGGTCGCGGGCGCGCAGCGGAGGGCTGTTAGCCCGTATCGATGCACTCCCAAATTCGGAGCATCGTGCGACCCCGAGATGGACGGCAGCGCAGGTGGTAAGGCCTCGTTCGCTGTCGTTGTTCGGTGCGCGGGGGCTCCTTAGCCCTCCATGGAGATGGGCTGCTACGCAGCACCGCGCAGGGGCGATTCCGGCTGCAATTCTAGCACTCCTTAGAATACCCCGGGATCGCTCCGCAAGCGCCGAAGAAGGCCACCGCGGGGTTTTAGCTGGTAGTGTCGGGTGGGTTGTATATAGGGGTTAGGGACTCGGCTCAGCGGCAGCACGGATAGCCATCATCCGTGCGAGGGGGATGCTGGGTCGTAAGACCGGCTAGTCCAGCATACCCGTTTTATTCCTTAATCCGCTTCCCTCCGGAGCGGGCGGCAGTAATAAAACGCTTTCCCCGCGACAACAAAAAAAAAAAAAAAAAAAGGCCTTAATCCACCACGCTGGCCTAATGCGGGTTGGTAGACTACACATACCTTCGAACTTCCATTATCTATATTCTTATATCGAATAATTAAGATTATTTTTATTTTATAACGGTTTTAAGGTCTCACTCTAGTTTATTACACCATTATGTATCTGTTATTAATGTATTGGATGCATAATAAATTAATTCATTTCTTTCTATTAGAGGTAAGTGTATACTACTTACCTTACCAAAATAGATCTAAATTATGAATATTCATAAAGTTGTATCGTAGATTCAATACAAATGGTATATAAAATAAACGTAATACAAACAGTGTTAAAATGGAATCTATTCCAAATAATAGTTTTTATAATTACTCGCTTTATAAATAATTTCAAAACTGTCGAGACAATTTTATATTTTATTGAAAATATTACTATATACATATTTTTACTGAAATAGCCCAAGGTCTTAATACACCTAAACAAACATTGAATTATTTGTAGTATTTTTCCGCTATTTAATTTAACACTACCTTGATCTTCAAGGTAAAGTGAAGTATTTTTCAAAAAGAGAAATTACTTTCGGCAATCAACCCAACGTATAACAATTAGACATACTATAAAAATTCACACATTTATCACTCTACAGTGCAAACGCGAGAAATAAATCGAGTGCACAATGACTGCTAATTTGCTCATAAAGATGTATGCACCGAGCGGCGTACATAAATCCGACGAAGTCACATTCGGCCTACCGCTTACACTCATAAACCTCAGCGGACACTTTTATAGCCCTACCACGTGGCGCAGTCGGCATTTTTTCAGCACTTGACTTGACATGTGTACTGCGCTTTAGGAAGTCACCATCCCCATATTAATTTATTGTTTTAGAATAGACCCCCTACCCGACAATCTTAAATTTATGTAAGTTTTGAGAATTGAGGCAAAGTTCAAAGAGTGTGTTGTTAATAAGGAAATTGACTGATCCGCTTCAAAGAACTTACAAAACCCTTGAGTTTAAATATAGATTTGAATATGAAATTGATAAAATAAACATAATAATTCGCTTTTTAATTCTTTGTACAATCGCATAAACTAAACTAATGCTTGACATTTGTAAGTTATAACTTATTTACTGTTTTTAATGCGTGTCAATCTTTATGACAACATTTAATTAATTTAATATGCTATATCTAGTAACAGTAATATAATATTACATTTCTTCAGAACAGCATTTATTTTATTACAATTATTTATAGTAAATATAAACTGAAAATAAATAAGAGCAAATATTAAGTAAGTGACATTAAAAACTAAAGTGGTTAGATGTGAACTCATCTTAACATAACCATCGCATAATTCTGAAATCAAACACTTGAAGATACAACGCGCAATAGAACATTCATCACATGTAACGAGGCGACACACTTGACCAACTAATGTGTCTCATTTTATCACAGGTCCATCAATCAAGCTCCACTCTGCGGGGACAATTGAACCGGCCTGCGGACATCAGTAGCACTTAACATGTCCAACTAGACCATTCACCGCTTGTCTGTACGATGAGAATTATATAGTGGTCTTCAAAACGACAGTACTCTATTCTGTTACCGATGAACGACCTAAATTACAACGCAGGGATGAGCTCCTACCAGTTCGTCAACTCGCTGGCCTCGTGTTATGGGAACCAGGCTCCTGGACGCACAGGCACGCCTGTGGAACAGACAGGTCACCCTGGACTGCCGACGCCAGGAGCGGACTATTACAATCCAAATGCGGGAGCATCAGCTTATCCTAATGCTTGCTACTCTCCGCCTCAAGTGGGCCATCATTATCCACAACATCCGTATGCAACGCCCGCATCAGGAGCTCACATGCAACCACAAACGATGATAGATTACACACAATTACATCCACAACGGCTCGGCACCACGGCGAGTCATATGCATCAACATTCGAACGCGAGCCCCGGAGCGTTATCACCTAACTTGATGTCGACTCCGCCTACCCAAGCGACTGGAGCCAGTTGTAAATTTGCTGATTCCACTTCTACTACGGGTGTTGCGTCACCGCAGGATCTTTCTACATCTTCCGGACCAGGAAGGACTTCACCTGGTTTTGGTACCGTCGGACAGAATTCCAGCGGAACCACAAGCACAAAGTTAGGGTTGACGACTCCGATAGCGTCTCCTGTAGAACATAAAGCTAATGTGAACCAGAACATCTCCAGCCCTGCTTCAAGCACCTCCAGTAATGATAGCAACGATGCTAACAACTCCAGTTCAAATACGAAGAACTCGAAAACCTCCGGCAACACCCAAGCGAATCCTCCGCAGATTTATCCTTGGATGAAACGAGTACATCTTGGCCAAAGTAAGTGTGTCTTTTGTATCTTAATAATGTGCGTAGGAATATAACTGTGTGGGTTCCAGCGCAAATGATTACTCAACGGTGAAGATAATCAATGTTATAAATGGCTTGATTCACACTTTTTTACCAGCGGCGTGAAATCATAAACGACTCCGCTTCCTCTACTAAACTAATAGAAACAACCGCGGCCACGCCTTCGTCAAAAATCAACAGTTTGATGTGATATAAATAAAACAATCCATCAATTGGATGTCGAGGTGGAGACAAAACAAATTATATATCTATTTATAAAGCATTAGCATGCATTAATGTTGGTTCGATATGCTCGGCTGATGGATGGTGTTCATAATAGGGCATAATGGTTTTGTTAGCGGGTGCGTACGCTAGAACTTCCGAAGCCTTTTTTCTACTCGCATCCTAATGATGAGGAAAGTGCGTAGTCATAGTGACAATTGATTTGACGGATCATAACCTTCTGGTGTTGAGCGGGCATTGGTTATTTTATAGTTGATCTATTTTAAATTGATGTTTGGGAACAACGACGTTGACGTTTTTTCGAAACCGAGACGAATTTTATTTGCGGCTAACCTTAGAGAAATAATGGGTTAAGAGATAAAAAACAAATAGAATGAAAAAACTATTATTAGCGATTGAATAAGAAACAGAATGGTTTTAAAGTGCGAGACATTGTTTCCTACACGACATGTCACTTGTAGATATCCCGAGATAAAGACAAGCGCAGATGTCCCGGCGCGACGGTTCCGGGAAATTACAGTGACTTTATTGTTTTTTCTAATACACAAATCCACTGCGACGTGACCTTGGGAAGGCATACAATTTTAATTGCTGGCATATTTTCATTGAGTGTTTGATGTATTGTCAGTTAAACTTTTCGCCAGAATTATTTTGATTTCAGACACAATTTTCAAAGACATAAACGATGAGACTCGAAGTGGAATGAATAAGCTTTATTCAAATTTGTTATTCAACTGCGTGAGCGCATAATACTTTGCGTCCATGAAATATTACTTTTCTTGTTCCACGAAACAACTGCATACAATTATTGTACAAACATGTGTTACGTCTCATGTTCACGGTAAATACTACACACACATACACATACACTCACGCCTCTAATCTCCGAAGGGGTAGGCAGAGGTGGAACGAGTACACCCACTTTTCGCCGAATTTCGGTCCCATAATGTGATAGGGGGCGAGCCTATCGCCATACCGGGCACAAATTCCAGACTCCGGGCTAATACTGAGGAATTTCTAGATAGAAAAACCCAATATCACTTTACCCGACCCGGGGATTGAACCCGAGACCTCAGCACAGCAGTCCTAACGCATGCGCAATTACAACTGCGCCACCGAGGCAGTCGGTAAATACTGTTATCGCCTTACTAGATTTTGCCCTCAACTTCGCCTGCATAAAAGTATCAGTTGGCTAGATATAATCATTTGCTGAATAACTACAATTATTTTTAATCTATTTATATAAAACCAATACTGAATGTTAACCTCAACAAACTTGATTTAAATTGTTTTAGTCTTTGGTTAGGACACTGAATAAAAATCATATTTTACAGTAGTTTTTACCTACAGCACTACTTCATTAGCTATATGTGATGATGTTTATCTACTCGATAATGTATGGCATGGCATATATGCCATGCCATACATTATCATTATCATTATCATTATCAACCCTAGGGGTTGTGCCATACTCGATAAAAAAGGATTCATTTAACATTTTCATCCATGTACATACTTTCTCAGGTTGAGAATCGAACGGCTACCGGGATTAAAAGATATATTATGTTAAGTAAAGCACATATTTAAACATCACTAAAAACCTTATCTGAATCGGTACAGTAGTAGTTAAGATTAAAATTTATTTATTTGATCTATAAAACTACTAGTTAGATATGAAAAATATTTTTTGCATTATTATAGCCTATTCGTTCCAGAAGGTTATAGACTAACTTAAAGCAGCTGAAGAAAAAATTGCTAGTCATATTTTACATATGTCATACAACTTATAACTTTGAGAAAATATTGCCAAAAGTATGGGGCAATTTGTAGTATTGTAGAATAAGATCAAATGATGTCTACTGCAAGAATTAAAGACAATTTTATTTTTCAATATAAAATTCAAAGCATACCTTAAGTAGCTATAAAACAACAGTTTTGTGATAGGCATCATTAAATGATTAATATCAAGCGGCTATTAATTATACTGTTAAAACATAAAGTTGAGTGTAATATTGCGAAACTTAAATTACAGAATAGTAGTAAACATTTTAAAAATAACATTTTAATTTTAATTTGCCATTTTAAGTGGCTTAAACTGATGAATAACTGTTTTTATCATGTTATACGCAACGTTGGTGGTCCCAACCCCATTAATACGCTGAAGGCAATACAGTAGTTTCAAGTGATTCAAAAAACTTGGTATCTTCTAAAATGTCTTGCGAGAAAGCGATGAAAAGATTGCTACCAGAATGTCATCAGCGTCTTAATTTTTTCACATATATTCTACTCGACTTTTTGCATTTTAAATTGCCAAGTTTCTGTGATTTACTTTTCATAGATATTTGTACAACTCTTGGCGTTTCTTTTACTATCTGAATCATACTTATGAACTTCGCAGTTCGCCAAAATATTCGACAGTGACCGTAACCTAAAACTATCTAGACTACTGTATTTACTTGCAGGTACTAAATTATAGCTTAGAAAATCATTCCAATACTTATAGCTAGCCCTTACTAAAGATTAAGGACCTGTTCTTTCAACCGTATTCAAGTTATGATTATTTTTTTAAATCATTTTCATAGTAATAATTTTGAATGATTTTTTTTATTGCGTTTGGGCCCTTTGGCGCCCTGGATGGTTTAGATTCACAAATCAGCCCGACAGATGGCGCTGCAGTCGGTGTGGCGCTGCTTTTACGGGCAGGACGGCGTCTGCACGGTCCGCTAGTTTCTTATATAATGATGAAACTGAATAAACAATACAGAAGCCTAATATATGACAATAGAAAAGTCTTTAACTATAGTTAATATTGACTACCTTTAGAACAATCCGCCCTTATAAATTCCAATTAAATACTTATCAACTTAATCTTTCATCAAGCAGTTTTGTGTAAGAATTGTTAAGGCAAAACCGGAATAGAATAAGGGTGTCTGCAATCTATAAATATGCAATGTTTTTATATTCATGCCGTTTATGTTATGCTAATTAACCGTTAACATCTTGGTGTCTTTATATTATATACATTTATTATAATTAAATTTGCAAAATACGTTTTGTCCAGTTTTTAATCATTAGTTCAGGTGAAGGCATCCAAAGAAACGTAGTAAATGTTATCAGGCTAATGTGTATAGACACATTCTAGCGTTCTATGATAACCTGGTGGAGAGCACTATTTAATTTAGACACATTATAATAATAGTGACTTGTATGTCTCGTTAAATAGTACTACAATTTTAGTAGGTACATTATTACAAAAAGGATCCCTAACTTTATTTATTTATTCAATATCTCACTTGTGATGAAACTGAATTCAATGAAAACAAAACTTATATTTATTTTAATTGGCTAAAAATTTAAAATAATATAACTAAGCGTCTACCTGACAACGTCAATGGGGAATGATAATGTGATTTTTTATTTTTATTTATTTATTTGATTAGCCAACAATTGTGTACACCAATTCAATATTCTATATAAATCAGGCAAAAAAAACATACTTCAGTGCAACAATTACTTATAGGCTAATACCGCATGCACAACTAACATAGGCAAATTTTAGCCAATAATAATAGAAATATCGTTACATTTATAATACTATGCTAATTATTATTATTTTAGATTAACTATTATTATACATACATAAATTGAATATTAATAATATTTTAGTCAACAAATAGACAATTGATTCAGGAATTTTAAAATTTAATTGAATTACTCTAATTACTTATTACATCATAAATATTATAATCAATAAAATCAAATATACCAACTTTTTTTTGTATTGTAAGAAGAACTCTACAATATTTTTATAAAATTTGCCAACACTGTCATAATGTAAGTCTACGTTATCACTACAGCTGTTCAAGGTTTTACAGAGTCTTTGTATTGGTGAGTTTGCACCTAGAACCGTCCTTCGCAAGGGTGGACAGAGAGGTGTAATGATATGTCGCGGATGACGCGTATGATGATTCACATAAAGAAGACCGTATGCACATTGAAGTTCCTGATAACAGTTATCATAGTGTGGGATCACTCAAAACTCAATATTTAATTTAGAGAAACGTAAGATTCATCTAAGAGTCACAAACATAAACTCGGGATTATGTGTGAATGTTGGGTATAATAAAATAACATTTTGAGTTTTCGACTCGATAAATCTCTAATCTGTACCTTATCACTGCAAACTCGTCATATAGCACATCATGGGTAGAAATAAGCTTTACAAAATACACGTCAGCCTACCCTTTTGGGCATACAAGCATGCGTGTTTATTTAGTTAATAACCGGTTTTAAAGAATAAGTAAATAATACATGTTAGACGAATTTAAACAAAAGTGTATACTAGTCGGAACACCATAGTTGACTTGCAGACGCCCAAGTATGCAAATATGTCCCCGGGTCGCGACCCTTACATGTTTGACGGCAATAAGTCTTGCGAATACCGCCCCAATGCGTGTCAACTGACAACTTATAAGAATTCAATACTATTTACCTCTAGTTACACGAAAAAATAGAATTGACAACTTGGAACTATGGAATTAACTTGTAGTTGGAGTGTAGGGAAACTGTTAGTTAAAAGTGACGGATATTTTAGTGGTTTAGACTCGCCCTATTGTGTAAATCGTGCAATTTAAATCACTTACTTATTACTTACGATAATTTATATCGTAAATTGTATCTTAACTAGGTTTCCAGTTATACGATCATTAAAATTCAATGTCTTGGTTAAATTGCGGTTATTTCATTGTTCTTGAGATAATTTTGTATGATATTGAATAATCCGTTTATAAACTTACGCCTATATCATCGAAAGGTTAGGCAGAGATGTAAGAATTGCACCGACGGTTCGCTGAGCTTATTTTGATTTTATTTTGTATATAAATATAAGTATAAGTTTTTTTTATCCCGGCATGGTAAATTGACCTCACTGCAGCTAATGGTAAGCACGGTTCTGTCCAATTAGAGTATCGAGTAGCGAGTGATTTATCCCCCGCTACTCAATACTATCATGCCGGCCTGCTTCCTCACACTACCTACGCCATGGGCAAGAAGGTGAAGAAGGAGTCGAGGGTCTAGTGTCAGAATATTCAGAAGGCCGCAGAACGGCCAAACATTATACCCCAACTCTATACCCCCGACATAAGGAGGAGAGGAGTTATCGATATATCGTGTACAAACTCTAATCCCAAGTAATTATTTCTAGGCACGAGCCTCCTCTATTAATGAGAGGTTTCGACTGCAACTGTCGCCAGACTCTCACTCCCATCTAGAATATAGTTGTGCTATTGTAGAGTGAAATAAAAATTGTGATTCGACCGAGCTGGGAATGATATCCAGAACCTTATCGGTCTCTCAGCCTAAGCACCTACACTGCCATTAAACGAATTATTATTATCTTAATTATATTATATTTGCGGCTTTGCTGTGCCGTGTGTGCTTTGCAGAAGTCTATGGACGGCGGTATTTACTTACCATCAAGTGGCCCGTCTGCTCGTCTATCCAGACAGTAAAAAAATAGGCGACAAACAATTAGGCTGCAGCTGTTCTTCTAAGTAATAATAACTACTTATACATTTTATTTCAAACATAAATCAGGCCTGAATACCGACGTTGAAAACAATCGAGTTCAAGAGTATTCCAACAAACGCTTTTACCATAATAATAATGCCTTAACATACCTTCTATAAATGATTTAACTTATTGAGAATTAAATTCGCTTGTTACGGTAAACTGAAATCATATTCTTTTTGTACGATCGTAGGCACTTCAGGCCTAATATATAGGGCACCATTTAGTACAGCCTATGTTAAAACTAAACTTCCTAATACGGGTCGATAAGATAACACGAAAACGGAAAACATAACGGTTTGAGTAATACAAAAGCAATGTATAAAGATAATTAATCACATTGCTGACAAATTAAATAAATTACATGTCTATTTCATTAATTTACATTAACTTATTCAATTAGATATTCGTTTGGATCCGTTTTAATGTTATAGATTAAAGTTCTCAAAGATACTAATCTAAGATGCGATTTCATACGAAACAGGTTAGATGTGAAGCCGTGTTCACACAGCATGCGGATGCCAATAAATTAATCTATAGTTTGGCTGTAATTGAACGTCTCCGGTCTGTTTAACTATGAAGCTATTGTGTTTTGTGCATCGTTTCTTTGCATTATATTTGCTATGTCGTAAAAATTACTTCAGAACAAAACGTTTAAAGGGTATTCAAAAACGAGACAGAACAGAAGTACGAATGAGAACACAGCAGCAGCATGGACAGAATCTAATTCGTGGGAACACATACCCCAATCCTTTTTATGTTGTCGCGGGGAAAGCTGAAAAAGAATATAACAGTTATGCTGAAGTAGCTGGTCTTACGACTCAGCACCTCCACGCTCGGATCATGGCTATCCGGGCAGCCACTAGGCTGAGTCCCTAACAACCCATCCGACACTACCAGCTAAAGCCCCGCGGTGGCCTTCTTCGGCGCTTACGGAGCGATGGGGTATTGTAAGGTATACGTGAGAGATGGTACCCATAAACATACACATAGCGATGATATAAGACGGTGCAGCTGGTGGCAATTAAAACCAAGTCATTACAAAGAAATGTGTATACTTTGAAATCATATATAAGGTTTATAGTATACCAAATAAGAATAAGTAATTAATTTTAGCTATGTGCTGTAAAATCTTGTGCTTGATAAAGTCTGCCAATCTATATAGGTAATATATGACACAAAAATTGTTTCTATGTCCGTTATAAACTTTGAAACCGATTTCAATATCCGATAGGCGGCGCTATTGTCGAGATCATAATTTCTTATTTTTTAACAAATAATCGGTCGACAGAGAAGGCGGTTTATGGCAGGACAACGTCTGCCCGGACCACTATCCTAGGTATAACTTGTATGTTCTCATATGTACTGACTATGGTCATGTATTTAAACAAGTTTGTGAAGACTATTTACTTCCTAATTTCTACACAAATATGCGCTTCTACTTCTTTTACTCCTTGCAGACCTGAACAATCTCTTTAAGAGCAAAATAATCAAAAATACTCTCCGCATATACAGATGATTTAAATTAATAAATTTTAATATTTAAAAACCTAGAAACATACTAGGCTTGGATGTAGAATATTAAAATGATATAATTATACACAACTTTATTGATACCAATTACATTAAATAAATATTCATAATCTCCCAACAGATTTAATTCTGACAAGCATCGTATAAAACAAAGATAAGGATTTGTCAAAAATATATTTGATGTACATATTTAATACTAGCTGTTGCCCGCAACTACGTTCGCGTGGAAATATTGATATGAGAACTGACGGCCTGATCAACAACGTCATGGTATTTCTTTTTTAAGCTTTCTAGGTAATATTTTTCGTTACTGTGTAAATTAGTCTAACCATCTTGAGGAAAATGCGCTAAAACTCTATTTCACGAACTTTAACGGAACTCCTTTAAAACGTTTTCTGTAGTACACAACTGTTATGATATCCCACAGAATCCATAATTTTTTCCGGGATAAAAGTAGCCTATATGCTATTCCAGACCATAATCTATCTCTGGACCAAATTTCAACCAGATCCTTTATGCCTTTTAGCCGATCTGGAGTAACAAACATCCATGCACCCTAACATTCGCAAACTTACTGAAACTGTTTGACTCAAACTGCCTGAGATATCTATTTTATGACACCGTGGCTTACATTTAAATACAAGGTATCAGCTGTTAATTCTTAGTCAAATAATTCGGGAAACAATTTCGGTGTAATGTTATAAAAAAAAAATTTGCTAGATTATCAGAGGAATCTTTCTAACGGCTCTTGGCATTTAACGATTATTTACCATTTTCATAACAATAAAGCTATAGTCTAAATTATTCATTTTGTCAACACTGACACCAAACGCGAAACGTACCTGTTCCAAGAGTCACTAACAACGATTAGTAAATAAATAACAAATTAAATTCCAGTAAAGATTAGTGGTCGAATGAACGTTCGCTCATAAATAAATCAAGTGGTTCGGTCTCTCCGACCGACTACGGTAAATTATGACTCAAATAATATTATGCTAAAGGTATGCCCGCAGCGTAGTGTAGTGCGGTTTTAAGGAACAGTTCTTGCTACCATTTTTTTGCGCTGATGGTAATTAGCTTTTATTTTAACAAAAAATAGTTTTCAATCAATGTTTAGGAAGTGTATTGATATTTATGGTATTAATGAATGTTTACATAAAACATTGTGTGCAAGGAAGCTCGCGTTAATGATATAGGTGGAACTTATTTAAAAATTGTATATAATTATCGAAATAACTTGTGTATCATTCACAACTACGCATACTTTTCTACGCGTAGAATAGAGTATCTAATATTGTAATTAAAATATTAATATAGAAATTCTTTTTCTCTGATCGACTGCCTCGGTGGCGCAGTTGTAATTGCACATGCGTTACGACTGCTGTGCTGAGGCCTCGGGTTCGATCCCCGGGTTGGGTAAAGTGATATTGGATTTTTCTATCTAGAAATTCCTCAGTATTAGCCCGGAGTCTGGAATCTGTGCCCGGTATGGCGATAGGCTCGCCCTCTATCACATTATGGGACCGAAATTCAGCGAAAAGTGGGTGTACTGGTTACACCTCTGCCTACCCCTTCGAGGATTACAGGCGTGAGTGTATGTATGTAGAAATTCATCTTATTCATACATATTCGTGTATGTTTATACACGTAACCTAAAATAACTTAGCTCTCATTAATGAATATGGTATTCATAAATTAAATATTTCCGGAAAGTTCAACCTCTTAAAACACTACACCAACAATAAATTATACAAATCAAGATCATCACAAATGGCAATCGTAAAAAAATCCGTTTAAAACTCCGCCTAGCACCCGTCCTGACCAATATATTTTAATATGCAAAGGGTTCACAAAAATAAACTACTGAACCATGAGTGGCTCGAAAAATAAAGTTTTAAAAAGGATTAGTGAAAGGCAAACGCGGTTGGTTCGTTTAAAGTAATGGCGGCGATGATTTTGAAATTTTTGCTCACTGACACACGGCCGTGACTTATACCAACCTATAGTAACTATACGCACGTATAATTATATACTCTACCATAGGTGGAGGTTCCAGTACTTTGTGTTTATGCATTTCTAGGGTCATTTAATATTCATTAATATCCGTACTATATATAACATATTGGTAGTAGACATCTGCTTTTAAACGTATGATAATTATAACAAACACAAAAAGTGGAAATAAATCAAACTATTTAAATATTTAATTATCATTAAAGATTATTATTTTCTTATGAAAATTTAAACTCTTTGCTTAAAGACGAGAACCCCTGCATAGCTGTAGCACAGTAGATATATAATATAATATATTGTGATATATGTCATAGGTTAACGCTGTCATCATATATATCCATTCCTATGATTTAACAGTCATTTAATGTAATATTATCATCATTTAATAGATATAATATACTACTATAAATTCATTAAATAATTATTCGCAACCATCAAGTTCCAGCTTAATTTCTAAACGAATTTAAAGTTAACATTGTGGATTATACGTCTATTATTTATTTTATTTTCATGGTATAACTATTATTGTTTTGTGTTATTAGTTGTCGTGCCAGAATTATAAATAAATAACATAAAACAATTTAATTCCTATTTAGTAGTCATTTTACAAAGTAATCGCCCTCGTGTACCCAATATTACAAAATGTATTTAAACCGACTACATACGTAGTAAAATGTAAACAAATAAGCCCAGACGTAGGGGTAGTAGGTAAACCCCACTCCCAAGGGATATACCAACTTCAATTATTGACGCCAACTTTTAGCCTCTATAAAATATTAGGGTGAGATGCCACTATTTTTCATCAGGTTTAACTTTAAATAACTTGCAACACGGTCTGTTAGACAAGTCGGAAACTTTGACCTTCAGTTGGAAGTAAATTTTAAATAAGGGACAATATAGATAGGTATGGAAAGGTTTAGGTGTCACCATCTGTGCATGTTTTTACTGTGTACTATGTAAATCTATTGGAGACATTTTGACGTTAGCGTTACTTACACACCTCACTGATTGCTTTGTCACCTCACTGATAATGACGCCTGACGTGATTGGAAGTTGCATTGAGCATCTAAAGAGAATAAATAAATAAATTGATATTAAATTCATTCATCATGCCTTACATTATAATACCCAATTACTACATCGCCTATAGCATGTAGGTGATAGTAACATTTGACTTATTAAAGGCAAGTTTCAAATTTTCTGAGATTGTTCCGTTGACTGCAACAATAAAATTTAAAGTGACCTTCGTAAGATATAACTATGCGCTTTATACATGAGTCATTGAGATGAGTATTGCACCATGTGTCCAGCAACATACGGCACATATGGGAACAATTACCAAACAAGTTAAGGATTACCTTCTAGACGGATTAAAATAATAAAATGTCTGTTTTTTAAACTAACCATAGATGGGTTAGTTACAATTCAACTTTAAAACTTTGTATATATAGTAAAAACCTGTACTATTTAATTTTTACTATAAACCTAAGTTTATCTACAAAAAATAAGTTTGGTTACTATTGATACTTATGATATGACTTTTCGAGTATTGTCAACTTTTATTTGTGTGGTTTTTTATAGTAGGTTCAACGTCAAAATATTCGCGAAGATAGCGGTAGTAGTTATAAGAATGACATTTTCACTGGCGAAAGTTTAGAAACCGCTGGATTCTAGAATCTGTATTATACACCAAAACAAAGTTTAAGTTGACAACCAGCACATATATTCTAACTAAATAGGTCAACACGATGCGACACGCCGCATTGATGTGTTTTGCATTAGTTGTTAACTAAAGTTAAGCAATGATCTGTAATGTGAGTGACAAGTCAATCATCCAAATTCTACAATATTCTGAATCTATCTTACTACTATTATAAAAGCGAATGATTGTATGGTGGATGCATGTTTGTTACTCAATCACGTCAGAACGGTTGGACGGATGTGGTTGAAATTTGTCACAGAGATAGATTATAGTATGGAATATCACATAGGTAACTTTTAACCCGGAAAAATGTACGGTTCCCGTGGGATAGTTTCGTTTTTGTTTTACACAGAGCTCGACTAGATTTTTTGCATAGTGTTAGTAGAGGGGTCTAAGAATGACATAGATTTTTTATCCCGGAAAATTTGCTGGTGGTAGGATATTCATACCCGCCCGGATAGCGACCACCATACACAGGGTGAAAAACCCGCCATAGTGTCACACGTAAGTGTGTCGCGTTCCGGGATCAGCCAGTGTACATGATTGTGCATGGGCATGATTGTGTTGAGTAGCGGGGGATGGATCGTCTCTCTCTACTCGATACTCTAATTGGACCGCACTGCGCTTACCATCAGGTGCAGTGCGGTCACTTTGCCGTGCCAGGATAAAATGCACGGTTCCTATGGTATAGCATGATATCGAAAGATGTAGTAGCTTAAAATGTCTCCATGGATTCTATACCTTTTCTTACAAGGATAACCACCACGCGGGCGAAGCCGCGAGCAACATCTAGTATTCTATAAATAATACTTGTATTTGTTTGTCGTACAACCGCAGGTGCAAAACTTGATAATCTTAACCTATGCGTATTGTTGATTAATACGCACCGTTACTATCTGATACTCATACTATGAACATCGGAGTTTCAAATAATTCGGACAGATGTTACTGGCTGTCAACAATGATGGAACTCTTTAATTATTTTATTAAAATTAGTCACTAACCCGCCGTTAGGAAGTGTAATAAGTAAAAAATTAACGTACCCTAAAATTTATGTAAACAGTAGCTACTTTCTCATGTTTGTTTGAATCAAAACTGCAGTATTAAGATTGACAGTAAAGACACCACACCACATAGTTACTAAATTGCTTACTAGTAGCAGTGGCGAGCATTTTTTGTTTTTTATAGCATAGTCCGACAAACGAGCCAGTGGGTCACCTGATGTTAAGTGATCTCCACCGCCCATGAACATTCACAATACCGAAAGTATCATGTATGCGCTGTCGGCCTTAAAGGACAGGAATAGGGATGAAGGATAGGGATAGGAGAGAAGGGAAGGGGGAATCTGGGCCTCCGGATATCTCACTAATCATACGAAACGCGACAGTAAACTGTCATTTTACGTTGGTTTTCTGTGAGACAGTGGTACTACCCCGGTCGAGCCGGCCTATTCATGCTGTCGACAAATATGTCTTCAGCGTAGCTCTACCACTATAAATTGCATTCAATACAAAACGTTTCTTCCGGTTTCCTTGCATCAATTTACCAAAAAATACTATGAACATTTATAACCTGCAATATTTTAAGTGCATTTGACGTAACTGGGCAAAAAATAACTCAATTCACACTATCTGTAACAACTATTACTATGTAGTAAATTTTAAAAATATTAATATTTTTCTACTCATGTGTAACATAAATTATCACTACTCATAAATGCAAGATTGGAATGCAAGAATGCAACATTGTAGCGTTTGTTATAAAAAAATGAAAATATTTTGCATTTCAAGTTATTATAATCATTAAAACACTAGTTAAGTTAATTCATACCAATCATTTTGAATACTAAATTGGTATTAACATTTGTGTTTTTTATAAGGCCTGCATGTTTAATATGATTCATGTTGTAGAATATACATTATTCGTTATCTTATGATTTAAAGTTCATAAAACAAAACACATTTTAAATAAATCACGTTCTTGTAAATTTTATAATCCGTGGTGATTTTATTCTGCATTACAATTTGTCATGCTTATCAAATTAAAGCATCGATTAATTGATTGAAATACCGATTTATAATTAATATTAATTTGGTTTAATATGTGTTGTAGTGGAGAATGTGTAAAATAATACAATCCGATTAAAAGTGTAATGACAACTGATTTATTAAACTGTCAGAGCTGTCAACATACAACATCTTCCTTCTCTTATAAACGAAACAAACATACGATAGAAAGTCTAAGACACAACCATGGCTTAACATATTTAAACAATAGTCGTTAGATATACTTATGTGAAAAGTAAGTACAGTTGTATCTAAATTGATAAAAAAAAACACAAAACTATTTTGCAGTAAACCAAAAATAAACATATAACGAATTATGGAGACTCTCCCATCATAATGGTCATATATGTAAATAACACAAGAAGTTAGTAAATAATTATGATGTTATATAAAACACAATACCTACAGATCAACACAAGTGACATAGTAGGTATACATTTACACACTTATAATTAAGTACACACGAACCTTTGAGGTGACTTAATTACTCTACCACTACGAGTCGTTCTACTAGATACTGGTGCTGCCAATTCTGTTGGTGTAGGTCCCGCATCCGATCCTATGGATGTAGGTTCCCCACCTTCTTCCCCCGCACGCATTGAGAGTCTAGGCGATTCCAAAACAGATTCACCCTCCAGTGAAATGTCATCATGTACTAAATTGTGCCGAGCCCGAGTATCTACAACTACGCCTTTATTATGCTGTTTTAAAATATGGGATCGATTACGCCTGTACGTACCACCGTTATCAGCTTCAAGCCAGTACGAGCGCTCACCATCAGCTTCCTTGACGACCCGAGCTTTGTTCCAAACCCTACCATCTTTCACGCGAACTCGCTCACCTGGAGACAATGCAGATGACAGCTTCGTGCCTCGGTCATAATACCCTTTCATCTTATCTATTCTTCCCTGGCGCACATTCCGTACTAGCTCCGGTTCAACGGTTTTCGGTAGTAAAGCTTGCGGGGCCATCGGCAGCCTGGTGTTCAGCGACCTTCCCATCAGCAGCTGCGCAGGCGAATATACCTCACCCGTCACCGGAGTGTTCCTAAAGTTAAGCAAAGCTAGTTGCCACTCAGTCTTGTCTTCTGTGGCCTTCTTTAACAAACGCTTGACGGTCTGAACATTACGCTCTGCTAATCCGTTCGATCGCGGATACAGCGGCGAACTCGTAACGTGTTGAAATTCCCACTTGCTCGCGAATTTCTCAAATTCACCCGATTTAAATTGTTTTGCGTTGTCAGTTACGAGCCTACGCGGAATTCCAAAACGAGAAAACATGCCTTTCATCATACCAATAACCGTCCCACTGGTCTACAACTGTACTTACTTTTATTACACCGTATTTTAATCATTTACAGCATTAATTTACACCTGACACCATGTTGTAGTGGAGAATGTGTAAAATAATACAATCCGATTAAAAGTGTAATGACAACTGATTTATTAAACTGTCAGAGCTGTCAACATACAACAATATGTAAATTTGAATGAATTTATTACGTAATAAATTCGGCGAAAAGTGGGTGTACTGTTTACACCTCTGCATACCCCTTCGGGAATTGAAGGCATGAGTGTATATGTATGTATGTGTACATTAATTTGATTAGTTGGCGTATTTCTACAATCTGGCTAGAGATAACAATGCGGCAACCACGACTTTGCCTCAGATCATGCGCTATTAATATTATCTACATTTGTGATTGATTTAATATATTAAAGTCTTATCAAAGGCCTATCAAGCTCGCAATAGTCAATGATTATGGCTCACACAACAATCCAGTTATCCGCTAGGTGTTAACATTGCCTACGAATATTTAGCAACCCCTTCATATTTATACCGTAGGATAATAATCCTTAAGTACTAGATTCGTGATTTATCCATGTCTGTATACTACAAATAATCCTAAATACTGTCACGATTTTGAGCTGGCTCAGCATTTTGATCCAATCAGTCTCGGCGACTCAAGATATGATCGCGCAATAAATATCCAAAGACATTTTCGCTGTTACATTAGTCATGATTGTAATTTATCGATGCATCCAAAATAATCCTGAGATTTCACGTACGTCAGATAGGATCAAAAGCTTAAGTCTATGCAATGAAACAAAAGCAACCTTTAGACGTCTTCGAGAGAGTTATAAACATTTTTTCTCGCTTATTGTTTTTGGTGAAATGAGCCAAAAAAACAATATGCGCCAGTATATAAAGCATTAGATCTGTTTATACAACGTTTCACGCTTGATTCTAATAAGAAGACTCATTTTTGCCCGAATGCAAAGATACTCTCGTGATATGATTGAAAGTTCAAAACTAAAATGATATATGTGTTAAAAAAGAGCTTATGTACTAAATCCTCTGCAAATTTAAAACCCATTATTTGCTATAAAAAAAAACTTGTGTTTTAATTTCCTTTCAATAATACATGTCTTGACACTGATTAAGCTTCTCGTAAGGGCACCGCTGATGTTCGCATATCCATTGCATATTCTTCATTAGCATAGGAATCCTGGGCCGTTAGTCAACTCAGTGTGAACATTCGCAAGTACAAACGTAATTACTGCATACATATTTTAAAAATTAAATGACGTTTAATGTTAAATCGTGTGTTGAATTATGCAAGCTATAAATCTTAAGTCGGAAAACAAGAAATAATCTTTAATACTAGGTCGAAGATTTGTGGAGATATTGTTAATTGTTGGTTTCACCGACTTGCCTGTTTGAAGGCTATACAGAAGTTAATCGCGTGACCTTAGATTTTGTCGTCGAAAATTCTGACTCATGATATCATATGTGGCATAAATCCAATGCCGAGGATTGTATCAAATTACCAGATAAAAACTCACAAAAATAACTGTCTGGGATGTCTAACCAATATTATTAAATGATACCCACCAATCGGTACTTCTGTGCTTCTATATTTTCTTCTTCTGAACTCAACTTGTCTTCTAGAATTATTACAAATCAAGGTTAATACATACGTATTAATCTTATCAAAGCCAAAACTCTCTCATCAAATTATTATAATATAAATTAAATAAATGATTTTAACCGGGACTTAATAAATCATAAATAATCTTCAAAGAAAACTGTTTGACCCTAATAAGTGATGATAGAATGTAACGCGATGATTATAGCGTATTATCAAACATACATCTTTAATTAACATTGATTTATGACTCATTAACTAACACCATAAGTCATGCAAACCAGGAAAATGTTAATCATTTAAATAGCTTATTGCATCAACCCACTATAGCAAACAAGAAACTCGACAAAAAAAGAAGACAACTAAATGTTCATGCAACAAAGCCATAACCGGAACAAAAAATACGATCAAAAAGCTTGACACTTTATAAAAATCAATGAATTTCCTTCACGCGTATTCCCAAACTATTGTTATATCAAAAAATGAGAACATCTTCATCGGCGATTGACAAAAGCAATCTTAATACAGTTACTACACTGTCAAATTTGATATAATGGTAACATTGCAATTGTTTTCGTGACCATAAATAACTTTCCACAAAAGATTCGCGGTTTCCTTAAAAGTTAAACGGGCTGATAAACATTTTTTTTCTGTTTCATCCCGGCCCGACTTTCCTGCGGCGCTACACTGCCTATAAATATTAATACAATCAAATGTTTTGACGTGGGCCTTTTTTAAGCTTTTATCTTGTACCTTTGCTTATTTTTTGTGGCTTCGATTCAGTTTTTATTTCGTGTTAATTTGGACAGCGAATTCGGGCTTTTAACAGATCGTAAAGTATATAAAGTAAGGCGAGGTGAGTTCCTTGGCGCCAGGTGCATTTTAAAATTGTTTGTAATAAATATATATTTAAAAAAAAATGCTTTTTATGATGATACTTAATCTATTTTATAAATAAGTACATCGTCAGTTTAAGGGATATCATATTTTTGCCTAACTTTAAAATTAGGTTAAAAATAGTAGCTTTTAGTATAACGTATGCTAATCTATGCGTATCTATGCTCACATAAAATAGAAAAACGTGTGAATTGGACATGTTTACGAAAAATAACTATATGAATTGCCTACAAATTATGTATAAAATATATATATCTTTAATCAGAATATGCGTAAAATTAAAATAACGGCGATTACGAACTCACATTAATTTTTTAAATAAAAACATAAATCTCCGCACCGACTTTAAACTGTTTAACAAACACCCACTAGCCGCAGCCGGAGTGAGGGAATCTCAACTCTTCATTACAAAAAATAAAATTCAAATTGAATTCACGGGATTCGTGGTAGAACTGGTTCGGTTTCGACAAGGTTTGATCAAAGTATCTAAAATGGTCACAGTTATTGGGTTAACCACTTTAAATTGTCATCTAACTGATTTATTTCTGTATCTTTTGCGCTCAACACATTTTTGTCTCGGCGTAATCTACGGGTTTTCTCAACACGATAAATTTATGTCTATTTTAAACATTTTGTTTCCGTTCACGTTTCCTAATCGCTAAGATTTCTTTAATGAAAACTAACATACTTTTCGAAATATTCTCACCGTGCCGAAGATATACATACTAAATTAAAAGTGTAATGATATGATAGTATTAAGCGCTGAAAATTTTATTTAGGTACGTCTTGCACTTAATTACACTATTGTACAAATCGTCAAAAAAACTTCATCCTTAGTCACGGTGCACCGAACGTATTATGTTCTCTTAAAATTACTATCAATTTATAACTCACACTTAAGTCCTTCTTAACATTAGTTGAAAGGTCATATCAATTAATTTAGCATGTTATTATTACGTACATTAAACTGCTTTTATAATGCATTAGCGGCACAAAAATTGCAAATGACCGTTTGACTGGTTGCGCCTCTGGCGTACGAATGCTCATAAACTATAATCATATGTAGACACGAGAAATAATTGCCGAGTCCGTGCCTGGTCCCCGTGGATGCGCGAGCGCAGGTAATATAGTCATAAATTTCCATAACCGCCATTCGATGTTATCAAACATGATTTTAATTTGATTTCGGAACCACACGTGCTTTAGCCCATTTAGTTCAGGAGTTATGAACGTAGGTATGTTCAGATACTTACTGATAATTTTACGTCATTTTATTTAGGGGAAGATATTTGCTGATCATTAATTAACCGGAAGTGTTTTATATAATAAAAGATTACCAATTTCCTTATCTTTCCATAAAATCATATATTTAATAAATTCAATATGAAATCAATGTTAGTAGGTACTACTTTCTATTCGTTAAAAGTAGGTAAACTTTATATACAAAATTATATTCCTAAGTATTTTTTTTTATCCTATCACAGCAAAATGATAAGCGCAGTGCCGTCCAGTTAGAGTATAAAGTAGTGAGAAACAATATACCCCTCGCTACTCAACACAATCTCAACAGTAATCTCAACGGTAGGCAGCGGTTTTGCTGTGCCCTGGCATTGCAGAAGTCTATGGGCGGCGGTGACTACTTACCATCAGATGGCCCGTCTGCTCGTCTGCCTATCGAGGCACTAAAAAAAACATCAATATATGGTTAAATGCGACCACCAGAAGTCTGCTCTAGGCTTACAGCCTGCAATTCCAATACCGACGGTATTAATAGTAATCAGTTAGGCAAATCAAAACGAACTCTAAAACGTCTTGTTAGTAATTTTTATTTAAATACCTTCGCGTATCAGGGCTAACATCAGCGGATCGCGGCCACCTACGTATGAGATTTATCACTGTCTGTATTCCGGCACAAAGAATCATCCGTATACGTGCTCCAAGCTTCATCCGATGATGAAAATTACTTTCTTTGTAAAAGACAAGCGACGCAGCGTCCTCTTCTATCGGCTGTTTCATTATTTTTTTTATCCTGGCACGGCAAAGTGACCACACTGCACCCGATGGCAAGCGTAGCGCCGTCCAATTAGAGTAGCGAGAGACAATCCATCCTCCGCCACTCGACACAACCATGCCGGCCTGCTTATTCACACTACGCCATGAGCAAGAAGGTGAAGAATCGGTCGAGGGTCTAGTGTACTCAGAAGCCCGCAAAACGGCCAAACATCGTACCCCAACTCTAGACCCCTGACAACGGACTCATGTTGGGCGGCTTCCACCTTAATTTGCGTTAGATAAGGTTTCTTTATGCATTACCGACCCACTTCCCACATGAAATCGAAAACATAACAAATTATTGTCAATATTCAATAGAAGCGAAAACCCGAATCGTGTTTTAATGATAGGTTTTAACAAAACGCGTCACGCCTCTAAACGTATCATAGTATATCTGACAGCTAATATGTCATTTTAGCCGCACTATGATATAAGAGTTTGGCTGAGTTTAACACCGACACGTAATCCACTTAAAATTCGCTGATCGATAATGCTTCATGTTACGCTTGTAAAGTCATCAATATTACGAACCATTGTTCGAAGAAGTATTGCACACGAGATAATGATATGTGAGGGACAATGTTCATTTGATTCATTTTATTTACCTTTTTATTGCGATTTGCGGGTTTGTTTTCACGATAAATCATTCTGAGACATGGTTTTGGGCTACGGTTCAAATATGCGAAATCAACACGATCTAAAATATGATAACAATATTCTTCATTACTGTGAAAGACAACGTCTTTACTTTTTCAAATAACAATAAATAGTATTAAATATTATTTTCAAAAAAATACTAATTGCTTATACAATTTTACTAACTTACTTATAACATTTGTTTTCATCCATTAAAACAACGATTTAAACATGTTATAAGATTATCATTGGTTATTGATAAAAAAACTTAGTTCAGCTTACGACTTTTTTTTATATATAACAATACTCACAGTCCATACGCGGCTGTATAAAAGGCGCCCATTGTGAGTCTAAAAACTGACCACCGCTTACGAAAGCACGATTTACAACCCACAGTTCTTATTATCTAGTATCAAATACTTTAATCCATTTATCACAGCTTTTGTTTACGATCCTCGCGTATCATCGACTATTAATTATAATACGTTCTTCACTTCGAACTTTGACGTTCTCGCTGTGTGACAGACCAGAGATAAGAATTTTAATGTTACCCGATACCAACGTACTCCATTCTGAATACTTGTTGAAGAAAAATAGCCTTTATGATTACTTTATTATAGTTCAATACACTTGCAAAGAAGTTTATTAAAATGTTTAAGATATTTTGAACTTTATGTAATGAGCTTAAAGTTCACTATTGAGTAACAAGTCAGAACAATTCGATGCAAAGCGAAGTTTAGAATTTTGATGGATGTGGTTATAATTGTTTCTGTATCGATTATGCCATTGATAAATATTTCGACTATTGCTCATTTTATTAATGACGTGGAAGCGGAAGAGCGTTCTGGGCGATATTCTAACGACAGAATAATGTCACAATTAATAATATTCTAGCTGTCAAAACATCTGTCAGCGGGCGCGTAACGTCTGCCGTCCATTCGTAACGTCTTTAGATTTATTAATAAAATATTACACGATGCATCTCACACTATTACTAAATGGTCTATTAGCGTCCTATTGTCGTAACAGAATAATTGTAACTTGCCAAATTAACTGACATATTATTGCACGACCTTTACATGAAGAGCACATTTCAAATCCTTGAAAATTGTTGATTTTGGAGCTATTATGTTCGTCTAATGATTAGGTTTCAAAGCGATAGACAAATTAAAAAAATCATAATTGTTTTGATTGATTTCATACTTTTTATTTTCATTTTATTTTTATTTGGTAATATGTAAATTTTTTATTTTTTATATTGATAAGAAAATAAGCACAACACTACAATAATAAAAATTAATAGTCCAATTAATGTGCTTCAAATAACATTGAACATTTGAAATGAACATTTGAACCTATTACAATTAGTTCACTAAAATGTTGTGCACCACTATCAAATATATTGCAACACTATCCTTTAATGAAATCTATGACATAGGTGTATTCTTCTTTTGTACAACCAAGCCTATCAAATTCTAATAACTTGAGGAAATCAGGTAGAAAATAAGAAAAAACTATTCAATCGTGTAGACAACATCAGATATTTGATCAACAACATATATGATTTTTATCACATCACACTTTATGTTTTTATATAGTACGGGGTACTCCTCCAAGATACCTCATCATCATCATCAGCCAATCGCAGTACACTGCTGGACATAGGCCTCCCCCAAGGCTCGCTATTGAACCCGATCTTCGGTTCTACGCATCCAACTTCTGCCTGCAGCCTTGCGCAGATCGTCGCTCCATCTAGCAGGAGGGCGTCCCACACTGCGTTTACCTGTACGCGGTCTCCACTCAAGAACCTTATTACCACAAATACCTACCTACCTAGGGTGATATCTAGTCTGCAGTTACTCGTACCCATTCTTGGTTATTGTTAGTCGTCCCGCCAAAACCCTACGGCGTTCTTTGTTCCATACTGTAATATTAAAACTTTAAGAGATATTCAATTATACATGTTGGAAAAGATATATATTGACAGCCTCCGTGGCGCAGTTGGCGAGTAACCAGCTGTGAAACGAGAGGCCGTTGGTTCGATTCCCACACCGGGACAAATGTTTGTGTGACAGACAGATTTTTGTGTCCGGGGTCTGGGTGTTATGTGTGACTGTTGGGTGTTATTTATTTTATTTCTTTAGCGTGTACCTAAATCGTGACTCAATCTGAGTGCTAATTGTCCTATATGTGACTACTGAAGCGGAGGTTTTGGGCACCCAAGGCACAGCGTAGGAGTTTTTTATAATTTTAATTTGTTAAATACTTTTCTACTAGGAGAGTTAGAAAGCATTGCATTAAAATTTGGCACTATTTGAGAGCACTCATAAATGATATTCCAATGATACATAAAGTTTTGTAATGATTTATATAACATGTATCATAAGGCTATTGGACCAGCACTTTTCTTGGGAATTTATTAAATCTCAATGCAATCTCCTCGAGTCTTCATTTTGTATTTTAATTTAATTGTTTTGACATTTTTAAATACGATTGTCATTGTCTGTAGACAAAATATGTCAATCTTATTTGGTTTCCTCGTTTTTTTTCTCGGGATGAACGTTGGATTTAAATAATATGTATTCTTCGTAAATAAATCTAAGGTCATTGCGAGAAAAACATTACAAAAATAATCGAGGAGTAGAAACTTTTCAGTATAGTAAAAGTCTAGGAACGTATCTTGTAATAAAGTGTAAACGTATGGCTCTGGAAAATAATGTGAAGTTGTGTTGTTACAATATAATAAACAATACAAAAGTTTTAGTCCAAATATTTCGAAAAGTTTTCTTTGTATTTGTTCTATAAGCACTTAAGTCTTCATACTTAAAATTAGGCTGCAAAAAAAGTTAGGGCCATTTCAATTCATTATGCAATTTCATTTTTAGAGCATACGTCCATACGTGTACTTAGACCACCTTCTGACAGATGATCCCATGAACATCCAAAATACCAAAAGAAACTTGGTATATCACGGTCTACGTGGAAAGGAATATGAACTCCACCAAAGGTGTAGACCCTACGGCATACTTTATTCCTCACTACGATATTAAAACTACTACATTTAAGTGGTAGAGCCACGCTGTAGACTAATTTACTACAGCATGAATGGGCCGGCTCGACCCGGGTAGTACCACTGTCTCATAGAAAACCAACGTAAAGTGACAGTTTACTGTCGCGTTTCGTATGGTAAGTGAGATATCCGGAGGCCCAGATTCCCCCTTCCTTTCCCTAATCCCTATTCCTGTCCTTCAAGGCCGACAGTGCATACATGATACTTTCGGTATTGTGGATGTTCATGGGCGATGGAGATCACTTGACATCAGATGACCCACTGAAACATATTTTTATAAAATACATTATCATCTAGCTTACTAAGCTCATTTAATTAAATTGAGGTTACAGTAGTTTTTCCTGCCTTTTAAGGGAAAATCAATACCTGGTTCAATTTCGTATAAAATTAACGGCACCGTATAAACCAGCGAAGCAACGAACCGAAAAGGAATTTAAATAGTCCAAAGACGCCTTTAGTGTAGCAACCGCGATCACTCGGTGCGGTACATCAATGAACAGAATGATCTATATCCTCCAAATGACATTGTAAAATGGTCTTTATTTTTATTGAATTACAGCTTATTAAATGTATTAGTGAATAATAATAAATTTTCCTGTAGTTCATCATTAGAAGTTATTCTGCTAACTTATTTGGAATATAATTGTTTTTTTTTAGATTCTAAGTATGATCTTGGTTAAATTTTTGGCATATCAACTTTTCGAGCTTACTTAGATGTAATCAAAATCTAAAATATAAGAAGGAAAAAACTTTTATCCTGGAAAAATACAGGCTTACTATAGGATAGAAAAGTTTAAAAGCTTAAGATGCCTCCATGGATTGTATAGCTATTCTTGAAAAAATAACTTCAATGCGGGCGAAACGCGGGCAACATCTAGTAGTATATTTTTTAACATTAGAAACCTATATTTGGTTGTAGGTTTGCCTATACTAAATTAATATAGGCGCTAGCTTATGAATCTACACCAACATAAACAATAAAATTTTGGTTACAGGAGATAATCTCGGGAACTACTCATTTGTAGTCTACCATATAAAAGTGATTTCTCTGTGACAAATTGATTTTCACGTGGTTAAACCCTTGAGCGAAAGCCTTAATAAAATAAAAATTTCAATTCTCTAACTGGCATCAATTTCTTAAACAACCACTTGTTTATTAAATTAAAAACTATTCCCATAAAATAATAGTGTGTTCAGTTCTCAAAAGTCGTGCCACATTGCAACTGGATTGGAAACAAACGTGAGCTGTTTGTAGGGAGGGATTAAAAATTAACCTCTCGGTTAGTCTCGTTTCAACGTCGGTTCCATGACCTCTCGTGTAACTCGTTTAATAGGTTTCCTATAGTTTGACTTTCTAACTTTAATTTAATTTGTAACAAACATTTTACGAAATCAATGTAGAATTATCAATAACATGATAAATTACTATATTTGAGACTAAGTAATTGATAGAGCAATTTATTTAAACAACAACTACTGTATCGATGGTTGAAAGGTTAATAGTGAGTTATATTCCGAATGAAAACAGCACTATTTTTTAAGTCTGTTGATAGCGACCCTAAACCGTACTAATTTTGATACTAGATAACATAAAGCATCCTGTAGCGTATAAATTTTAATCTTAATGTAATTTATATTAAATATTTTTAAATTTATATAAACCGATTTTTAAGCTTCAAGGGTGTTACGTGATAGGAAGAAATACTCTTTTCTAGATGCCACTGGGATTATCATTAATTAAAATAACATTCTTTTCACATTTCTAGATTTACACAGGTACATAAAGTAGAAATTAAATTATTTTTCTATTGTTTTCTCCACAAATCAATGTTCGATAAACTCACGTGCAGTGGTCATCTGTATTAAATGCGTGGACAAATGTCACAATGTGAATTCATCACGTAGTGTATAGACATTCCGACAGATCGTTGAGACGTGGAGTCAGGAGTTCGGAGACATGTCAGCGTGACAGGGGTCGACGTGGCCACTTCATTAATTCTTGAACAACGTTGATCAATACTGTGTATAGGTATGCCGATATACTAAACACATCGAGTCCATATTAGGCAACTTTATTTTTCTATTAGAACGATTCTGTGAGTCATATTAATTTATATTCAACCAGAACAAAAAAAAATTAATATTTGATGGTCATTTTAAAATAATCAAATTTATAATCTTTTAATCCATTATCTTTTAAGCCCGCGGAGTTATCAGTCAGCAACAAAAATTAGGCTTAATTAATTTCTAATGTAATAAAAATTTGACTTCATACGACCGTAAGTCAAATTTTTCTTACCCTAATGTACGGATATCAAAACATCTAGACTTATACAAAAAACAATTCATAGGTCTGTAGTAGTGAGTTGAGGCGTCTACTACCCTAACCGCACAGTGGGGCGAGCTACGTCCGCCAAGGAAACAAACCGACAGATATTAATGGTTATATGGAAAAAATATTGTTGCGTTTTCGTTTCCCCAGCTTTTAAAGCGCAATAAACACAGCGCAATTAAAACGCCAATACCAGATTGATGGCTTGATTGATTGAAGAAAAACGAATTTTCTCATGTCTGATTTTTTGGCACTTTATCTTTAAACATTGTACATCTATGCACGCTTCACATATTTTAGGATTTGTACGTTATAAAGTTTACGTAGGTTGTCGTTTAGAAAATTCAGGCATTTTAGTTCGACATTCCTGTGGTGCAGCTGGCGAGTAACCGGCTGTGAAACAGGAGGCCGTGGGTTCGATTCCCGCACCGCGACAAATGTTTGTGTGACAGACAGATGTTTGTTAAGGGTCTGAGTGTCGTGGGACCGTAGCCCTCGTAGTTTTTGATACCCACCATACAGTGTGGGGTCAGAACTATGTGCGTAACTGTTGGGTGTATTTATTTATTGACCACAGAACTACATATATAAAAACTATGTATCAAATAAATTATCAAATACCATCTACATAGATGGTAAACTAAACAAAATTACATAATCTTGTTTAGAAGGACGTTCTATACCTTTAGTATGCAAGTTATTATATATCAACCAAGTTACAACATTACTTGATATTCTATAACAGACAAATTAAAAACTGAAATCGATATCTACCATTGCATAAAATAGAAATGCAATTAAAATGGCGGCGATGGGTTGTCATTCTGTAATTGGTTAATTATTATCGACACGGCTGGGCGTGGTCGGTGCACGTGCACTAGGCGTGGACTCTCGGTAGGCTGTAAACGTGCATCCTATACATAAATATACGTAATAAAGTTATAGTACCTTTAAAAGCAAATATTTCATTCGATATCGTGAACTACAATACTAGAGTCATTTGTATCAAATTTCCAGGAAGCTTCAGTAACATTATCTGCTTGTTATATTTTACATTAAATTTCTACATTATTTGATGTTATTCTTTTTCTGATATTATCGATGACGAATTCTGAGCCTTACATGGACGCTAAGTAATAATAGATAATGATGATGATAAAGATAGTAAAATATAATAAGACATATTTCCCACTCTTCGTAACTTCCATGGCAACAATGACTGACAGCAGACTTTTCGTCTGCATCAATTATGATCTTGGAATTAAATATACACTCATACCGGTAATCCCCGAAGGGGTAGATGGGTAGGCAGAGGTGTAACCAGTACACCCACTTTTCGCCGAATTTATTACGGTCCCATTATGTGATAGCGGTCCCATAATGTGATAGAGAGTGGCCCTATCGCCATACCAGGCTTAATTCCAGACTCCGGGATAATATTGAGTATTTCTAAATAGAAAACCCCAATATCACTTTACCCGATCCAGGGATCGAACCCTAGACCTCAGCACAGCAGTTGTAATGCACAATTACAGGCAAGGCAGTCAAATCTTGGAATTATTTTGCTCTAAAGCGACTTTCACTATTCTTAAAACAAAGAAAAAAGCGATTGACTAGTGACAGTACAGCTTGTCCTGATGAAAGCTCTGGAATCAAAACTAGCCCATACTCTACCTTCCATAGATATTTCAATTGTCTGTAATTCATCGTTATCTATCGCTTGCCCTGAAACTTAAGAACATCTCGAGCAAACTCTGAATCCTTTAATTTCAAATGTATATCAAATCTACCAAACCGTACATCAAAACAATCGTGACCCATAGAACCTTGTTAAGTTTAAAAGCTTGACAATAATTACGACATTAAATACGAGCTTACCTAATGGTCATAAAAGCATTCAGATATGCATTAACAAGAGCATGAGATACATTAACAAGAACTACTTAACTAACAATATTGTCTTTACAAAAGTAAAAATATATTTCTTGTATGTTTATTTCATGGGTATACCAAATAATAATGTCACTTACTAAAAAGACTGCCTGCCTTGGTGGCGCAGTTGTAATTGCCCATGCGTTACAACCGCTGTGCTGAGGTCTCGGGTTCGATCCCCGGGTCGGGTAAAGTGATATTGGGTTTTTCTATCTAGAAATTCTCAGTATTAGCCCGGAGTCTGGAACCTGTGCCCAGTATGGCGATAGGCTCGCCCCCTATCACATTATGGTACCGAAATTCGGCGAGAAGTGGGTGTACTGGTTACACCTCTGCCTACCCCTTCGGGAATTATAGGCGTGAGTGTATATGTATGTATGTACTTACTAAAAAGACTCTTTTTCAACTATGGTGACCAAACTGAGGCAGTAATTCTCCACGCTAATCCAATGCTACTTGGTTGATAATCAAAGCCTCTTTTGTATGACAGTATAATGTTGACAGCTAAAGTTAGCTTATGTCCCAATTTTGAATTACTTTCTGAGATTCCTTTGCCGATTCCTGTGTTAATGAAGGTCTAAGCGATTCTGCATTGGCCTTGGATAGAATATTAAAAAGTGATAGTAATATAATTAAGTAAACGTCCCAGTAGACTTTCACAACTGCGTGGTGGTACCACGTCATTAACCAATGATTAATTTGTCTAGCCCCTACAGGGGTGTCCATTAGATGGTGATATTCATAGCGATACAGTTACAAATGCGTCATTTTTTATTATAAATTGTCGCATATTGGTAATTAAATTAGTTTCAATGATCTACATGTGTGAATTACTAATTATGACCACGCTACGCTTTGTTATTACGAATTTTTCATTGAAAATATTCTTGGCATGATTAAAGAAACAATACTATTAATAAAAACCATATGTGTACCATTCACGAAAATAACCTAAGATATATTTCCGATAGTCTCTTTCAGACTTACACTCTCAATATTTTAACATATTTTAAAATGTACATACATATATATGCACACACATAAATACGCACTCACGCCTGTAATCCCCGAAGGGGTGGATATAGGTGTAAACAGTACACCCACATTTCGCCGATCTCATTACCGCTCCATGATGTTATAGGGGGCGAACATATGGCTATACCAGGCACAATTCCAGACTCCGTGTAACAGAATATCTCGTAGTGGAAAAACCTAATATCATTTTACCCGACCAGGGATCGAAACGGAGACCTCAGCACTGCAGTCGTACCGCGTAGAGAGCTGCGCTACCGAGGCGGTTTAAAAATGTATTTCCATAATAATTTAATGCAAGCATAGGTTCGAACAAAAAAGCTATTGTAAATCGTTCAACTTATTACACAATAATAACGTAAATGCAAAATACAACACATGTCAGTCATACCATAAAAAACAATTTACATTGAGTTTTTATAATCGAAATTGTATACACATCTATCCGGCCAGTCAAAATATGTACAAACAGTATCAAGATGCCGTGAGGAACATTCGACTGACGTTGCTACGCGAATGGATCCGTTTGTTTTGAAATGTCGTGAGTTTCGAACGAACCACTCGTTTCGTGTCATGTGTTCGGGTGAAATACAAAATTTTACCACTGTTACGCGGGCAATAGGCTAGTTGACTATTTTTGGGAGAGCGTTTTATTTTATTCTTCATGGTCTATATTAAAATATTATCATTAGTAAACACTAAACATAAGCTATCAAGCTTTAATTCGCACCTTTATAAACCAACTTTATTTTTCCCACCAAGACGCTACCAACTGTCATGGCCTTTCATGTGACATGACCATCCGCAAAACTAATAGACATTTGGCTCAGCGTTTAATAGATGGTTCGAACGGTGACGTCATGCATGACTGGTTTGTTTTTCATGTCACGTGACAAAATGTTTGATTTTTACATATTTGTTTCTCGAAAATATTAAATAATCAGACTAAAATCTTTTATAAGAAACAAAATTCTATTAGGTTTTCACTTACTGTCAACTACCCTATTATTGCTAATGTCGAATTTTGATGCCATGGATGTTTTTTTTGTGAGTGTGATGATTTGGTATAGTTTTTATAACTTGTGACACATTACAATTCATTTGTCATGCACAACAATCCTAACCCCACTTCTGAACCTATCAATGACTGCTGTTAACCCAGATTTTACATACAAAAGTATACTTTTATTGCTCATACGTTTTTAGATTTATATATTGATTCCACGAGTTGCGCGCCTCAGATTTATATCCTATAATTATAATAGATAAATAAATAAAACTGGTATAAAACATCAAATATTTTACGTTGACGTTAATTAAGTTGATTAGGCACAAAAAAACGAATTTAAAACAATTTTCTAACCCACCATATTTAAAGTGATAATTTATTGATCTATTTGTAATTGATAATAGTGGCATTCTACGCCTACTGAGACCCATTAACAACATAAATAACACAAAATAATATGCAAAATAGTTAAATATCAAACATTTCAAATGCTTGCTGATTTTAGATACAGCATTTGAAATCTAAAGTATAATGGTTTCTTATGTTTACGCGAATATTATACACTGTAATAAAACGAAATTTACGGATTCTATCGCGGTTTATTTTACTTTTTTAACCCGACGTTTCGAAGGCTTTACAGCCTTCATGGTCACGGGGGAGACTGAGTTGTATGTCGTCATAACGAATATGATGTAATATCTTAAGTATATTACATCATAATCGTTATATATAGCAGACAATAACAAAAATATTTATGCATCAAGAAACAAAAAGTGAATATGTTGTAATTACATTTAAATGGTCTTACATGGACTTCCTCGGTGGCGCATTTGTAATTGCACATGCGTTGCTGTACTGAGGTCTCGGGTTCGATCCCCGGGTCGGGTAAAGTGATATGTTGTGCCCGGTATGGCGATAGGCTTCGAAATTCGGCAAAACGTGGATGTACTGGTTGCACCTCTGCCTACCCCTTCAGGGATTACAGGCGTGAGTATATATATATATATGTAACTTGATGAAATTTATGTGTTACTATAACGCAAATTTTCATTACTTCATTCATTATGAAATAGTTTTATTAATACACATATTCATAAACAGCGTCCAATTCGTTTTATAAACTCGTGAACTTCTGAAGCGGTGCGCGCGTGCACCTCGCCCGTCACTCCACGACCTATGCCGACGTTTTGTTCCCAGCGACGTGCTGGATTAAATACATCCACTGCTAAGATTAAAAGCCCACGTGAAGGGGAACCACTTTCAGTTATAACTCTATTAATAACCACGCTGATGGACACATTCGAACGAACAATTCAATAATTAAATTTCGCTCTACAATCTTCAGTACTCAGTCGATCTGAATTTTGGTTTAGGTTCATTAACAACAAACAGTTACGCGTAGTTTCTGAAACGCTGATCAACGGAAAAATTGACTAATCAACTGTCATAACTCTTGTTAAGTAACATTTTGGTTGCTAAAAGCATAATTAAATATTTCAATTTGATCATCTGTTAGTTTAATAACGCTGTCAAATCAACGCATTTGGTGATTTTGTTCTACACTAAACTCGCTATCAAAAAGATTGTATTTCTCGCAAGGAATATATTTTAGTGAAAGCTTAAATTAAAACTTTTACAAGAATTATAATTAGAAAGTTTGTTATTACAACTTATCAGTCGAAAAAGAAAGTTTTCGTAAACTCACGAGAGATTGATCTTTACCAACGCTAATACATAATACATCCAGCGAAATGTTACGTATATTTACATATGAGTGGGTGATAAATAAAACTAGCTGCACGTATAGTTAATAATGTAAAACAGTATCTACAATATAAACAATCTCTTTCCCGCAGTTGGTTCATCAGTCGGCCAACAAATTAATCGGTGTCACTAGAATAATATACAATAAAGAGTGCACAGTGGTACGCAGCCGCTAGCCGTCGCATAAATCGCTCAACACATGCGAGTAATGTTTTGTATGGAGATTTCTTTCGGCAATAGCGCGTGTGCCGTGTGGTGGCCTTTATCTAGTCTCGGATTAATGTTCGAATTAAACTCGGCTTCTTTTTATAACCAAGCCGGGTTAAACACTTAAGGCCAATGGCACAAACATAATTACGTTGAGCTTATGCAAAATTAATATACAAATAAATACATTTTTTCTAGCGTGATCTCTTAGAACTGTAATTACTCTCACGGACTTATATTGGAGCCAAATTGCCTACAAGATATCAAGATATGATATCACGATCTATTTCTGGCGTGGCGTAGATACCTAGCCGAGCGTGGAGGTCTACTCTATATATACGTAAGCTTTGTTTGTAGACACAAAGCGAACGAACGTCTTGTACTTATTATGTTCATTATACATTCTACAGTGTACTAATGTTCTCAATTCTTTAGTTTTCAAACGTTATTGATTCACCGCAAGTGGTCTTTTCGAGACAACATGGGTTTTAAGCTTTATCATTACAACAAAGCACGATTTACACGACAATAAATCATGTGTCTGTGCGAATTTAAGCAAATGTTGCGAAACGCTAGGCGTGTAACAAGCAAGGTCAGTTGCATTCAAATTCACACTACTTTTGAACAATTTTTTGCCTTCGACTTTATTGTTCATCCAACGAAAGTTTGAAAGTCTTTCTTCTTAATGTTACTGCAATTAATTTACTAATGTGGCTATTCAAACGGGCGCATTATACTTTTACTCTCGGTAATGACAGCGTTTTTAAAAGAATCAGTTGGTGAATTTGCATGGGTAGGACCCACCGCGGGCAGGTAGTGTCTTGTAATCGGTCGATTTGTCTTATTGTCGGAGATGTCGTGTGTTTGTGTGCACTGACCGCGACTGTGCTCGAGATAAACGTAATAAATTAAGCGAAACGGAAGGTGTTTGTAATGGCCGCCAGAGGTGTGGCACGGAACATTAGCAGATGGACATTATGTACAAACACTGCATGAAAAAACGCAGTAAAAATAATTAAACTTACCATCACGGCGCCTTCGGAGACAATAAATCGTCAATTAATGTTTTGAATTGCCAAACGTTTCTAGTTAAGTTATAAATAAAGGCGATACACGGCGGAGAGTCGTTCGACCAGATTTATCACGAAATTAATATTCAATTAGCTTTCCGCACATGATGCCGTTGCGTTGGGCGTACGTATTATTAAATTAAATTTATGGCATCATTTACTCGACGATATTTTTTAAATTATTACTGGTCCCACGGCGTCCACGGTAATTGTGCCGCAATCAATTTTAGGGAGCGATTCAAACGAAACTATAAACTTTTTTGTTTTCCAGCGCATCTGTTTGATGTTGACCCGTTACACCTGAGATAGTGTAAACTTTTTAATTGAGATCAGTTTCATGAACTGGATATGAAATAATAATTTTACATATTTTTATTTAGTATTAACGAAGCATCGGTGTGTACTATTTTGTACATAATATGTGTATTTATGCAAACACATTATGTTTCAGGTAGAAGTATTAACTGTTTGCAAAATATTAAAACATCTTTAAAATTACAAAGTACAAAATATCTCTTACATTCAATGTAACTATTAATATTGAAATTGGTAGGTTAATACCTACTTAAAATACCTGTTTAATAACAAAAACCTAAGAGTTGCCTTGGGATTCCAAATTACTATATTCTATACATCAGGGAATAAGGCCATAGAAACAGCCATAATCGCATGGCAGCGAATTGCCATTTATCTTTGAATCACACAGATTTATAGGGAAAGGTTTACTTCGATGATCTATTAATAAAACATCAAGCTCTACTCTAATTCTCAACGGTAGGCAGCAGCTTTGCTGTGCCCTGGCATTCCAGAAGTCTATGGGCGGCGGTGACTACTTACCATCAGGTGGCCCGTCTACTCGTCTGCCTTCAGGGACTAAAAAAAAGCATAACAATTGATACAAATCCCAAACTTTACTATCGCAAAGGAGCATTTTATCTACATCTCGTAATTATAAATGTGAGCAAGGACACGAAACAATAAATCAAGAATAATCACACATAGCGAACCAAGGTTTTATTATGACTTCCTATAAATAACCAGTACTGCAGGATACCGGTTCGTAATGCTACTAAAGTAAACGCAGATAGATGGTCGATTAGTCTTCTAGATAAGTGATCTGAACTAAACTACAAGTAATATAATCAAGTGGACTTTATCACAAAACTAATGGGATCTTGTTTATTTGGATGACATATTGTCAACTAAGATTTGTATCAAATGTTATCAACATGGCATCGGTTAAACGGTTTAAAAAGCATATACGTTTAAAAGTAAATTAAACACAGAAGGGCGGTAAATTGTGTTAGATTTTTTTATTATAATACCCTCATAATCTATAAAAATCTACTAATAAGCGGAAATAGAGCTTACCTTTGTTTATGAACCATTGTAACCCTTGGCTTAAACCTCTAATTATCAGTACGCTCATCAGTAGAGTAGAGTCATACCTCTTAATATGATGATACCTCATACCTTTTGATATTAATATATAACAATTAATGATCAAAACATTTAGTGATTCTACCGGATAAGGGAGGTACTATAATGCACTCCGGAATGTGATTCTAAAACGAGCTAGAAAGAATCATTGTGGCGGGTTTTTCGTCAAGTATACGGTAATTGCTATCCAGCCTGATGCGTATTACTGCGTGATAGTAAATTCCAGCATAGATTCTATTAATGCTACTTCTAGATTTATTTATGTAAAGCGGTTTTTATAGATTGATAGACTTTATTGTAAGCACCTTTATTATTTTATTGGAAAACCGAGAAAAGTAGAGACAATGATTAATCATAATACTCACGAGTAAGCGAAAAGATTTCAGTTAATTCAGCCAGGCGGCCCACTCATAACACAACACATGAACTTTACAACCACACTAAAACAAATTAAACGATCTGGAAATGCAAAACGCACAAAATTCATTTAAATCTTCCATCACGTCGTTAACACAGATCATCAAAAAAGCTGCAATAAGGATCTATCAATGGTACCGGAACGCGTGCACTTGCCAGATTCATTGCATGTTATGTATTTATGTACGGGATATTACTCTTCTTAACATTTCCCCGTCGTGATTAGTGAAATACCGGCTTTTCACAGCCTCCGTGGCGCAGTTGGCGAGTAGCAGGCTGTGAAACAAGAGGCCGTGGGTTCGATTCCCACACCGGGACAATTGTTTGTGGGACAGACAGATATTTGTGTCCGGGGTTTGGGTGATGTGTCACCGAAAGTCTCTTGTAGCTCCTGATACCCACAACACAAGACTCGTATCTTAGTGTGGGATCGGGGCTATGTGTGTTACTGTTGGGTGTTATTTATATATTTTAAACATTGGCTTCGTCTTCAGATCGTATCCCCCAATGCATACCGTCCAGCAACTTTCCGATACTTATCTGAACTAATTTCTTGCTGTTAAAGTTAATAAACGAGGCAACGAGCCAAATAATAACTAGATACGAAGAGCCAGTGACATTTGGTGTACGCAACACGATCCGGTGGGCTGGCTGATGACATAATTTGAAACATGCGTGCGCGCACACTTCATCGCTGTAATTCATTACGCTTGAAACTCTACCATGAAGTGTGTGGTGTTGGCACGAATCTACAACGACTAATGGCCATCGCGCAATGTCAATTAGGAATCATCTTTATTAAATTATTAACTTGTTTGCCCGAGAGGAGATTCAATGATCCGTGAAGGAATGTGCTATTGTTGCCTGTCAGCAGACTAAAGTTTCCATGTTTGATTAAACAAAGAAAATAAATTTTAAATATTGTTGCCAAAATATTAATAGAACATTCTTATAAATATATATTAATTCGGTATGCCTCATTTGCGACTCTGCCTTGTATTGACATGTACCGTACCGTTTTTTTTTGTTTCATGTGAATGTGACTTGTTTAAGGATGTATGTATTTTATATGTAAATTATTTTATAATGTAAATTGTAATGACAAATTACAAAAGACCTACGGCTGAGTTTCTTGGTGCTTCTTCTCAGACCAGTGGGCATTTCCGAAGCACCAGTAGACCTTAACATTATTATGACATGTAAAAAGTGCCCATAGTGGCCTAATTTACAAAATAAATGATTTGATTTGATTTGATTTGTAGATATGTTGTATTGTTGATTGTATGTTAGGGCAAATATGTTTTGGCTTATTCGTTTAGTATCCGATCGCCTTTATGATGTTAGCCGTTCTTACGAGTTTTATAAATTCTATTAATTTACATAGTATGAATAATACAAACCACTTATCTAATTATGAATTATGGAAAGCCTAGGTGGCGCAGTTGTAATTGCGCATGCGTTACGACTGCTGTGCTGAGGTATCGGGTTCGATCCCCGGGTCGGGTAAAGTGATATTGGGTTTTTCTATCTAGAAATTCCTCAGTATTAGCCCGGAGTCTGGAATCTGTGCCCGGTATGGCGATAGGCTCGCCCCCTATCACATTATGGGACCGAAATTCGGCGAAAAGTGGGTGTACTGGTTACACCTCTGCCTACCCCTTCGGTGATTACAGGCGTGAGTGTATGTGTGTGTGTGAATTATGTAAGATACTAGTTATATTCTGCGGCTCCATCCCTGTTAGAGTATATTTCTTAAATAGCTCTATGTAATCATCATAATATGTTTCCAATAGTTTCGCCTAACATGATATTAACTCTGGCGTCGATTTCAATTCAGCAGATTTTTTATGATAGGCGATTAAATTAACAGGCAGCATATACTACTTATTACATGTATAGATAATGTTCAAAATTTTATAAAAATTACTATAGTAAGATTTATAAAATACTGCATAATTTTGATAGCTTTGGATTAATGAACTTAAACAATAATATCACATACATTTACAAATAAAATGTATTACACGCTACTCTAGATAGTTAACAAACACTAACATTGAAATGTTATATTTAATTCTTAGCACACTATAAAGAAGAAACTCAATGCCGCTGGGATTCCATTAAATAAATGAAAAAAGTGAACTCCCCGGTTAAGTAAATCAAAAGTTTCGTAAAGTGGCACCGCGGGACAGGCAGACACATTGCGGCGATAGCCTGCCGATGATACTGGCCGAGGGAAATAAAAAACAGTCAAGCGCGAGTCGACCACCGTTCTGGAAGAACACCAAAGAGGTATTTGTTGTACCGTGACGAAATGATTTAGTCTTGGAAACAAAAGATTTTTTTTACGTTTTATTCATTATTTTAAGCGTAATCGATAATTTAGAACCATTATTTTTTTAATAAATCAAATATCCGTGAAAGAGACCAGGAATAGCTTCAGTAAAAAAATTACGCTGTCAATAACAAATCTAACTACAAGTGCCAGTTAAAGTCGTACCAGAAAAAGTTAGAGTTACGAAAAAGGTTTCTTCCTTATAAAAGTCTTCGTGGATCGCTAAAACTCGTATCTGGAAATAAAACTGAGGTGCACGAAGCGCGGGTAACGCTTTAAAGCGAACTCCTGATAGAAGACGCGACACGTACAAATAATTACTTACCTTAGGTTAGCTCGGAACTTGAAATAGTCTTTAAACAATCCCCGGTTGGCCAGATAAGATATATTTCTCCTTTGATGTATTCAAATTTCAATTTTGGTGTTGTTTTTTTCATATGTATTTATATTATAAAATAATATTCTTATATTTTACATTTCTCTTTAAAAACGTTTAATATACAACAGGAAGTTAATGCAACACGTATTTGTATGTTGTCTATGACTATGTGCAATTTATCTATTTGATTGATGCACTATGCCACATTTGTCATCTATCATAGCACCGAATATTTATATTACGACTTGCTGTTGCCCGCGGCTCCGCCCGCGTGGTAGTTATTTTTGGGAGAAAAGTATACTATCAAAGAATTTATCTCCAACTCACGCACCTGTAACGATCGTCCTACCACTCAAGAGTTGTGCCTGAATGATAGAGAAAAGCCAACTTGCAGCCGATCGGTGACCGGTCAGACAATATACGAAGGCGATTGGGCTTTATATCCCATAATGGGCTATCCAACACTAAAAGCTTTTTCAATTTGAACCAGTAGTTCCTGAGATTAGTGCGTTCAAACTAACACACTCTTCAGGTTTATTACATTAGTATAGATTATAACTCTATACTCGACATTTATTATTAATATAATTTAAGCTCCATTTAAACTTAATACAATATGTATATCAACTTTGATGAAAAGAAATCATTTTCAAAAACAAAGTAAAAATAATTCATCAAATACAGCGTTAACAAAATTACATTTGCAGATACGAAACTATAATAACTTAACAAGTCCTTGTAATGAGATTTCAATATAAGAATTGGCAATTTTGACATCAGCAAATAGATTTGTCAGGAACTAGTAATAAATTCCCATGTCGAAAGACACCTTGCGAGTGTCAGTCACACGTCGAGACTCGACAGTCGAACATCCGTAACTCTGTATTGTTCTTGGAGACAGGTGACGGGCCAACAGAAGGGTACTATTTAGTATGCATATGTATGGAAATTGATGTTATGACACAATCGAAAAATTTCACACATGATTATCTGAATATCTTCTTTATATATATAATTCTACTGTACGTGTGTATGTCACTGAACTCCTCCTAAACGGCTTGACCGATTTGAATGTTTTTTTTTGTATACGTTTGGGTGGCGCACTGGATGGTTTAGATTCACAAATCAGCCCGGCAGATGGCGCTGCAGTCGGTGTGGTGCTGCTTTTACGGGCAGGACGACGTCTGCTGGGCCCGCTAGTAGAAAAAAAAATAGCTTACTTTAGTATAAGGTCACAAAATTCATTCATTAATTTAAGCCTTAAAGCCACAAGAAAATTTGAAAATTTTCATTAAAGTTTTTAAGTTGCGGTTTCTTTCAGAGTCCAAATTTAATACTTTACTACAACAAATTGTATCAGTAACTAGTTATGCGTTACCCCATAAAATCCGGTAAATATAAAAACATAAATTCTCAATATTTCACTAAATTTTTACAGACTCTAACGGAGGTTTAATTTAGTCATTAATAAAAGTTAAGATGGAATGGTTCATTATGAGTTTTAAGTTCGCCAGTTAGTATCAAAATACCAGTCTACATTAAATCAAAATGCTATGTTTTTAACATAACTTCCAGAAACATAATACAGCCAATAACTGCTAACACACTTAAATAATACATTTTTACGTTCGCCAAATGTCTCATAAGCTCAGTAAAAGAATATTAATGTTGACAATGATTGTGATACTTTATCATACAGCTATATATTAAGTTTACTGTCCATTATACTACTTTACGAAACATATATGTCGTGTTGTAAAAATCATCTGATAGTTTCTGCATAGTTCTGTGTTATAAATGTGTTGATTACAAAGCTGATTTACTGCAACTTGTGATATTGTATGTATTTCGTTTGAAGAGCTACCAAACTTTCCTTTCTGTCTCCAAGTATAATATAACAATAATACTAGCCCTGTATTAAACATTGTCCCACTGCTGGGCAAGGGCCTCCTCTACTAATCACAGAGGGTTAGGCCTTAGTCCACCACGCTGGCCTAATGCGGTTTGGTAGACTTCATACTGCTGGGCACGGGCCTCCTCTACTAATGAGCGGGTTAGGCCTTAGTCCACCGCACAGGCCTATTGAGGTTTGGTAGACTTCACATACCTTCGAAATTCTTATAAGGATTCTCAGGTATGCAGGTTTCTTCACTACATTTTCCTTCACCGTTATAGCAAGCGATAGCTAACAATGAATTCACACGTACCTTTAGAAAAGTCAGAGATGTATGCCATTTGGGTTTCGAATACACGACTTTCGTCTTTATAGTCCGTTCCGCAACCAACTAGACTATCGCCACTATTTGTCTCCAAGTAGGAGAGAATAAATATAGTACTGAGCATTATGTTTTGGAATGAGTAGAGCTATCCAGTAATTTGCTATTCAAAGTTATTACTTATTAGTGTAATTTATGAGGGCAGGAAAGGTGCTTATCACTGGGCAAGTGATCTCGTATCGTAATTTAGTTGCACATTGAACAAAGACTGACCACATCACAAACTATTACAAAGTACAAGACAGAAGCGAAGACAGGAAATGACGAAAAACCTAGAATAAACTGTAGATTTACAAAATTACCTAGTCATTCCCGATATATCTAGCCTAAAACACTAGACCGGATTCTGAATTATAAAAATTTACCCGCTAGCCATGATAAATGCCTCTGTTGAGTGTTGAATATTATAGGATGACCTGTTTGACGATGCACCGACTACTTGTAATGGGCAGATGTTATTCATTCACATCGAAGATAGACAACATGGCAACTGATTTAATATTACACTTTGGTTCTATAAAATTATGGTAAGCATACAGGGGCTGTAATAGTTATTGAGAGTTAGAGGCCGTAGATTAAATTATGGGTACAGGTTTATGAAAATGGTTTTTGTGTGTACTTTGGATACAGTATTTTAATCTTTATGTATATGTTCGTAATAATCATTGTACCCCAGCATTATCTTCACTGAGAAAGATTCTTATAATAATATCAATAAGATTTCCAAATTCAGTAATTATTTTTCTCGGTGATTGCATTTTTTAATAATTAGGTTTCTCGGTGACTTTGGTTTAAGCCAAATGCTGGTTCCATTTGGAGCTTTGATTTGAGCTTTTAAATGTCATTATTAATGGCCGGAATAAATTTTAATATACTACATTCAGTACAGTTATTGTGACACTACCGCGTTTAGTCAACGATCATGGGCTATTAGGAATAAATGCCGACTAAATTTCCGATGTACTTGATAGTCTGTGAGCAATAACAACTTTGGTTCAAATATTTCTAATAAGACAATACATAAAATCATTATAAAAATAAGTATTTTTGATCCACTATTTATACGAATGATGGAATTACAGGAATTACTTTAGTCTAAACCACACAAAATGAATATAATGTAGAGTAAATCGCGGATCTAGTACTAAATTAACATCTGACTGAAAATAAAAAATAATTAAGTGAAATTTATTGCCCAGACGTGGAATAATACAAACATTTTAATATAAATAACGGTCAAATACAAACTGATTGAGAACGTGCGGAAAACTTTATGGTCTGTGTTATCTAATTAGATTTACGACTTTGGAATCTGTAATTTCGCTTTACGCAAGTAAAAGGTAAAAATGTTATTTAAAGTTTCCAATTTTATTCAACACTTCAATTAATCAATCAGTGGATTTGTACAGTAAAAAAAACTATTGTTTAATAAACACTTATATAGCATAATTATGTAATTATGTTGTATCAGGAATTAAAATATATTTTCAATCTCATAACACCCATAACCGATACAAGATTTGTATCGAGTCTTTAAAATTGGCTGAAAAATATTAGAATTTTTAATCTAACATATGCCTTCAAATAAATCTAAATTTTGTTATTTGCGTAATTACTTCAATTGACCATCAAATGTCAGAGGCAGACTGCTGTATAAATGAATTGAAAGCTAATGGACATACATTTGCTATACAAGCGGTAAGTACAGGAGTAGGAAACAATGTACTATGAAATACATATGAAGCGATAGAGTGTGATTTAAGTTGGTCTGTTATCGTGTTTAAGGTCTTAGTGATGCAAATAGCAAGACATATTTAGCCTATGTCATTAATGTCGCATGCTAAAAGATGATCTCATTACTGCGAATTTCTGTTCAAAATACTTTAAGATATCCCGATCGCACAGAAAGTGCTTAGGTACAGAATGGAGGGATTTTGACTACGGTCTTCAGGCAAGATCACCTGCTTTACATAATTAATTTTCTAAAATAAAATGATACTATTATTTACAATGATAATAATTTTGAGGACCATTCACAAAACGATAAAAATCAACAATTACACGGCCTATATGAGCCACAAATAAAAACTATATGTGACGTTTTTATTGCATGTATTCTGTTTTCATCTAGATGTCATTAGTCATGATCTCTTTGATGTTTTATCGCTAAACATTTTTATGCTGGCATATCTCAGTGGTACGTTATTTAAGTATCAACGCTGATGGAAAGATTCGAATGTTTGCTACATGTTTTATTCTATGTTTTTTCATTGATTATCTACATGTTAAATTTTTGTACTTGAATTTTTAGTTGTTTATGATGTTTCATAAACATATTTACAGATAAATTTATTGACATGATAGTAGTATGTGCACTCATTTATGTAGTTTCCAATTTGTCTTATCGAACAGAGAATATTGTTACACGCCAAATTACTACATAGTATAAAACAAAGTCGCTGTCGCTGTCCGTCCCTATGTATGCTTAAATCTTCAAAACTACGCAACGGATTTTGAAGCGCTTTTTTTAAATAGACAGAGTGATTCAAGAGGAAGGTTTATATGTATGATACGTGCATAATATTGTAGAGAAACTCTGATGAATTTACAGGTTTCTGGATTGTACACTTTTTCTCCCAAACATGACCTCCACGCGGGTGGAGTCGCGAGCAACAACTAGTTATTAACAAAATATATAGCTACTATACTTAAATTACGTAAGATTTAATATTATTGTAAACATTTAAAAAGAAATAAAACTACATATACAATATCTTTCTGATAATAAATTTATTGCTTGAATTTTCATAAATATTCAGCATAAATATCAATTAACAATACAGGTTTCACTATTTGTCATTCTTAAGTTTATCAGCGTCTAAATCATTTTGCACTTTTAAATTAATCACTATAAATAGGTACAAAATAAATTCAGCACACAATCGAAATCTGTCCCCAGACACCTAGCTATTTTAGTTTTCAAATTTAGAGTCTCATCCATAGGTAATGCGATGTCATTCATTTAAAATTCGACCATGCAATATGTCTAGACACAGGCAGACAGAATATCAATGGTCTGTGACCTAGAATCTCCTAGTTGATATGAAAAGAATAGTTTGAACTGTTTAATACGGCAGCCTATATGAACGCAGGTTGATTTTTTGTAACTAGATCATATAATGTACTATCCATATTTCTGTCCTTTAATATGGCAGTGGATGATTGCCATATGGTTAAATAATAAAATTTTTGGGCAAGACATCTTAACGGGATGACCAAAAATTACCCCAATATTAACGATAGTTAGCTTAATAACAAAACTGAACCTGATAATGACGTGCAGTCTGAAAAAAGTTACAACAAACAAATAGTCATACTAATAATTGTAATACTGGCTACAAAGCAGCTAGGTAAACTAGTTTCGAAACGTGACCCTCGGAAAATATTTTTCAATTTTTCACTGCATAATGCGGTTGCTATACAGGCGGTTTTTTTTATAGATTTTCTAATACCTTGAGAAAACTCCAGGGTCAAACTTCATGCGCTGAAATCCCCTAATGGTATTAGTTAGTAATCCTATGTAGTATTTTTATGGTTAGGGACCAAGACCTGCGTTTTACATCTTTGGGAAGTATCACCTCATACCCGAGTTTGTATACCCCGACCTATGTTTGTATAACCTATTCCACCTCTCCGGGGTAACACAAATATGTGAATAAGATTTCCCTGGCAAAAAATTAACAGCCGTTTTCCTATTATCACGGTTTCATTTCATTCCAGGAAACCAAAACCAAATGCAAGAAAAACAAATGGTCAGGATATCTAAACGTTTATTTCTTTTATTCATAGTAATAAGTAGCATGCAGCTTACATGAATTTGCGTCACTCGATCAATCATTTTGCACTTCCATGGCTTTGTCTGTATTATGCATCGCTGTCATTATAGCACATACATATTAACCGGTTGATGTAAACATTTAATCAATACCAACATAATAATATTCGTTTATTCGTGTTGAAATTCAAATGTCCTCGTATTGTATCCATTCGTTTCGTCTCTACAAGGATTATGTTAAAATAATGCTGTCCGTCTTTTGTTTGTGCATCGGCCTGTCACTAGCATTTCAATCTTCAAGGGTTTTTGTCGCGGCTTCACTTATAGCCAATCGAATATTTATACTCTCTTAAACATCTTTATTGACACGGCTTGACATCTCAATCATATGGAACAGAGTTTTCGATGGACGTGAATTATTGAGGCTGTTTGTGTGAATCGTTCATATATGATAATATTGCATTATGTATATCACTGAAGTGCTCAAAATCATTGAAAATTAATTAAACAAAAAGTAAATTATGAAAATTTTAACTCTTTTAGAATACGATTATTCAGAAAAAGATATCGAAGACTAAGTCCAAGTTTAACTATGGTTATTAAAATACTTTAACAGTGAATTACTAATTTGACATAATTCTCTCCGCGTTGCACAACACGTATTAATGTGAATTAATATTTAAGGGGGTACTTCGCATTTCACTTATAGCGTACCGTAACATACGGAAAGCGACTGAAGCGGAGACCCAAAATGCCTTTGACACATTATATTTGATGATTTTAACTCGTTATATTAATTTTTGTTAATGACGTTGAAAATGTAGCTCTCGTTTTTAAGAGAACACATATATTCACACACATCACAATTGGTAGTTTTTAAGTCCAAGCAGCGATGGCCTAGTTATCTACGGTACGGACTGTCAAGATTAAAGTTGTATGGTCAAAACCAGCCCACATGGCATAAACCTTTGACTTGTCTTACTTATTCATTGTTAATTATTCTTGCTGAAACGGTGCAGGTAAATATTGCTAAGAAACCTGCATACCTGAGAATTCTCATACGAATTTCAAAGGTGTGTGAAGTCAACCAATCTGCATTAGGCCAGCAGTAGTAGAGGATGCCCGTGTCACGCAGCGCGCCAATGTTTAATACGGAGCTAGTTATTTATACTATTTGTAAGTCAATTTGCAATAAAGCAGCTATTAAATGCTTTTTAAAAAACCTACATAATTTAAAAACATCTATAAGAATTAAATTGATATTGAAAGTTTCATAATGATCCCATTTTTAACATCTTTTTATATAACGATAAGATCAGCAGATTATTCAGGATTTTTTTATACTCAACGTCAAGTTTCGTAACGTACTAAGTAAGCTTTACAAAAAAACGTCTCTATAGTCGAATATAGTTCAGTAGGTTTCAATTAATGATGATGAGGCCAGCTCATTAGTGGACTGGAGCTGCTTAAAGAAATATAATAAATAGAACAGTTTAATTTGGTAGACACAGACGAGACTAGCTTCATATATATCACGAGTCCACTGGCGTCCGTCCAACACCGACCAAGTGGTGGGCCGTACCGTAGACACGCGATGACAGCTGCGGCATGCAACCCATGACTTGAACGCCGCCGCCATACCGGCAAGCCACTGCACTCCTTTGATATCGTTGTGCTGGCGACTACACTTCATACGTCCAAACTTGTGTAAATAAACCACATTCACGCTCGATATACGCAAAATAACATAGTCCTTGTGTACAACTTTCAAGAAGCGTTCGTAATTAAATCGCTACGGACGACCGTCCAACGGTTTATCTTGGCTTCCAGTTGTACATGCGAACAGGAACAGCCATGTGCCAAAACAATCATTTGAAAAGGTGTCGCTACGCTTCGGACGACAACATATAATAAATTAAGAAAAATGTGACAGCTCGCGGAGATAAATTTAAATTAATTGCACAATAGTGTTTGTATTTCTGAATAGAAATCTCAGTTTGAAGCGAGCATGTTGCCGCGAGCTGTACATCACAATCGAGCAAGCGTGGCAAGGCACGAAGCCGATCGAGCCAACTATTCATTGGCGCTCAAATGGACATTCAGTTCTAAATATTAACGTGCCTTGCGATTTGTAACCAGAATAATATTTAGATTATAAAGTATTACACCCAACGGCGTTAAGTTAATTCATCTTCTGTGGTTTTAATCATTGTTTCGTATCGTTTCAGGTACGGTGAATGCCAACGGAGAGACGAAGCGCCAGAGGACATCGTACACCCGCTACCAGACGCTCGAGCTGGAGAAGGAGTTCCACTTCAACCGGTACCTGACGCGGAGGAGACGGATTGAGATCGCCCACGCGCTCTGTCTCACCGAGAGACAGATCAAGATCTGGTTCCAGAACCGCCGAATGAAATGGAAGAAGGAGCACAAGATGGCTTCGATGAACATAGTTCCGTACCATATGAATCCGTATGGCCACCCCTACCAGTTCGATCTTCACCCGAGCCAGTTTGCGCACCTCTCCGCATAGGATCAGTGGAATTTTTCGAACAGCGGATAACTGATTTATTAAAATAAACAGTTGTCCGTGACGCGCGGGGTTGTTGTGACATCCGAGGTAGAAAACTCGGGTGTTACAGCGACCAGACTGGATCAGTTATTCGCTGTTCGAAAAATTTACCAAGTGTAGCCTAATTTTGTTAGAATTGTTGTGGTGACATTATGAAGTGACACTTAGATTGAAGTGTTAGTGCTGCAGGACGTTGTGACTATTAGTGAAGTTTACTGTTTCATCGTGCTATAGGTAATATCAGTTGTACGAGAATCGAGAATCATTGATTTCATTTGCTCGAGTGCACGTTTATCGAAGTTCATGTGGAAATGTGTATTATAAAATTAAAATTATGACAAAAAATCATGTTAAATATTTGATGTAGTGACAATTTTACCTAGTCATAAGTTGTAATTCGATCTATCCTATTATTTCTAAAGTTGTATGAGAAAAATGATTGAGTTGTAACCGAATAATGTAAGTTGTGATGGCTGGGTATTGACAGACGTGTTTTACTAACCGTGTCCATTGTGGGCACAATACGTATATTTATGTAAAGACACGGCCGTCACAAATATAACAAACTCGGAAACGTACAGGGATAGCGTTACACTTGGCGAATCCAAATGACGCAATGTTGAAAACAACATGTAATGTATCAAAATTATCTAAATCATGTCATGTCTACATCTAACTATGGATATAAATATAATATAAATTAGAGAGGGCTTGTAAAGAGCTGTGAACTAGGAGTACGTGAGTAAGCTCAGTAATAATAGATAATTATTGTGAATACGTAGATGTCTCTCCCTATCGGTGTACATACATGTTTAGTAGTTACAATGGAAAATCTAATATATTTCAGTATACTTCCCGAAGAACTGTTTTATGTTCCTGTCCTTAGTTTGTAAATAACAAATATTTATCGTACGTAGGCGTAACTAGTAAGATACGTAATTAACGTTAACGATACATTATGAATAGTATTTTTTTTAACGTTTCCCCAAATGATACCATACAGATTTACATGTGACTCTATTACGTACTTTAAAACTTTAATATTTGTAAAATGTACTTAAAATAATACTAGCGTTTAAAAGTTTTCTTTTATCTTCCTTGAAATTTGTAATTTATATAATTGATTTCGACTAACGTTTTTGAAACTATGACGATTACTAAAAGCAACGCTTAAAGTATGTGGTCACATTATTTTATGAAATTTGTCGTGGTCAACTGTGATATTTTGTTAAATTTATTCTTAAGTGAAACAGTGCGTTCTTTGTTTGGACATTTGCTTTCACCCTGTATGTAATGGTTAGTTTCTTCGACTGGTTCATTTGTTGCTTTATTTATTGTTTGTAAATATTAGACATAACTTAATACATTAAATTCTAAACTTTTTATCGTATCATTGTTTCTTTTTTGTAAATTTTGCCGTGCAATACAAGTGGCCTGACTTGTTTCCAAGTTTTTCTTTCGTTTTATGTAAAATGTTTCCCCTTGATTAGTTATGTTATTTCTTTTTAACTAATAAATAATGTTTATCATTCATTCCAATGTAAATGAGGACTCTAGGAAAATATGCTACTTGATCATTTTAAATTATTGTATTGTATTAATAAAGTGTACTAAAATTGGAAAATTGGTGAAGATGATAAAATAAATTATGATGATAATAATGAGCTTTATTTAATTCTCCATAATTCGACGCGTACATTCCAAAAAAGCTTCCATGCTAGAGAAAATAATATTTTACTATGAACTGTAAAGAATTAAACTATAAGTACAATTTTTTACATAAGTCTTAAGAACTATGCCAAATATTTACTGTTTTGCTACATATATTACCACAGATCAAACACTGCAAACTTCCGTCTTCAAACAAAGCCAAAATCAATGTCAATAAAAGAAAATATCTATTAGTTATTCGGTTTATACAGAGTGCAAGCGCCAGCGAGACGCCGATGGTATTGAGTTGTGATAAATGATCAGCGCTGATGACATGACAGCCGAACCTGGCTCCCATAGCAACGCAACCACGTGCCTAACAAAGGAGTGTCGAAAAATGCGAAGGTTGCTTGAATTGTAGGTCGCGGCTGCGTATCAACCTATAAATCATTTTGACGGAATATTTCGCTTCATATCCAGTTTTGGTACAGATTCGTCGGTCGATTACCCCCGAGTGGAATTGAGCAGTATGTTTTAGTATTGAATCTGTTAAATAATTGTATAAGGTGATATTTGGATATTTAATTATAATGTGGATTAATGATGACACAAAACCTTAATGTAATAGAATAGTTAAAAGGCTAATATATATTAACTCTTGATAGCCATACTGTTCCTACAATTTGGAATAAATTCTGTTATACATAATTGTGTTACTACATTTTCAAACACAGCTTAAACTAAATAAATACTTCATAACAATCTCCTAAATGTCGATTTATATTCAAAAATACCTTATTATCTAGCTTTTTCCTAAGAATTTGCTTTTTATCTTCTGTTGGAGCATCTAAACAGATAATATATGGATATAATCTGTATTAAATAACTATCAAATTCCACACACCATTGTTAATGTAATAATTAAAAAAGTATTAAATATATAAAATAACGCTATAATCAATGTTAACGTTATTTATATTTTCTCAGAACGTATCATATCACAGCTCCAAATTTAGATAAATTGTTTTTAAAAACTTTACCTTTTTTTATATATATCATAGTCCGACAAACGAGCCAGTGGGTCACCTGATGTTAAGTGATCGCCACCGCCCATGAACATCCACAATACCGAAAGTATCACGTATGTGCGCTGTCTGCCTTAAAGGACAGGAATAGGGATTAGTGAAGGGAAGGGGGAATCTGGGCCTCCGGATATCCCACTTACCATACGAACCGCGACAGTAAACTGTCACTTTACGTTGGTTTTCTGTGAGACAGTGGTACTACCCCGATCGAGCCGGCCCATTCATGCTGTAGACAAATATATCTGCAGCGTGGATCTACCACTTTTAAACATTACACTTTTTTTACCTAACTAGGGATACGTTACTGTGTATCCTACAACTAGACTTGTATATAATTTTTGAAGTGACAACTTCTTTAGGCACGTTGGGCACTTAGGGATGGGAAAATAGCACTGAACACACGTGACCGTAACGTTTAGATTAGTTTACTGTTGACATAAGCACGCCTATGAAGTTCTATAATTATTGACAAGCAATCATAAAAAAAGTTACTACTTCATGGACGCTGTTTCAAAAAAACACAGTAATTCCAAAGATTAGTCTGTCGGTAGTGCTCATGATATGATTTGTTTTATACTAGAAACTGAAACAGGAAGCATTTGAGGCTGTAAGTCACCTGATGGGATTTGGTAACTGCTGCTTATGGATAGCTGTAATACCAAAAGGATCATCGCTGGGTTGCCAACCAGTTTAAAGGCTAGTTCTTCTTATAAATAGACTATAAATATTTAACAATCTGAAGTGACGGTGTCTTACCATATTTTCTGAAGAACAGATAACTACAAGCGTATACGGCTTTTTAAGTGGAGACCGCGTTTAGACTAATGATGAGTAGGACTTCCTGCGGCCGGGTGAACCGAAGATCTCCAGATATTGGCGAACAATGATTGGATTCAAATAGCCAAAGTCCAGCAGTAGAAAAGTAGGCTTTACATTTTTTCATAGGCTAATGATAATAAACAGTAGGTAATATATCGCTTTTGAGATATCATTCCCAAAAGCTGAAAACAAGCAAAAATGAATACTTAGTACAGTGAACGATAAATAAATTGAATGTATTACAAGATGTTATTTTTTTATAACTTGCATTATAACACTGATAATTTTTTAATTGCTGTTCACAAGAGGTGGTAGGTACTAAAGCAGGATTGTATATCACAAATATCTTATAAATTACATCAAAATTCCTGCGGCCCTTTTTACGAACACATAATTTTGCTACGTCGCCACATAAAATCTTGCATACACAAGTTACACAGCGCAGGAGAAGATAAATAAGGCAAATCATTCTTCGAATCTAAGGACCAAAGAACTTTATAATATCTAACACAAAACAAAACTTACTTAATAAAATGAAAAACAATGAAACACTTTTAGCCCCGTATTACAGAACGATACTCAGTCGTGAATCTAGTTTTAAATCTGTACTTGCGTATTTCTTTTATTATCTGTAATACGGTCCTTAGCATCGCAACCAAGCTAAAAGATACAAGCGAATCCGCACGTTCATACAATATTACGATATTATTAATGTAGATCCTGTCCATCCGATTGTGGACTTGTGATACCTTACATTAAGGTGTGTTCATTGTCGTGATTCATTTTTCACAAGACATGTCCAATGCTCGTATGACGCGGTTTTGACGGATGTGATAAGATTTCGTACGTTTTTGAGATATTGTGTTGTGCTCTGTGGTGTGTCTGGATTTAATTAGTAAGGAGAACTCTGATATAGAACCACGAAGGCAATTGTTTTATTTGTCATTGTTAAAAAGGTTTCTTACTTAATAATATAAAATAATCTTACCAACTAATTTTTTATTTCAAAATTTATAAAAAAAAAATATTTATAGGAGGTTAAGAGCTCACGTTGGCGCATGTGATGCCAACCTTTAACTAATTGTTACACTTAGGTACGCTATATTGTAAAAATAAAAAGTATTAATAATTATAAGTACTAGTCTAAACATTGTTGGTGGCCAAATAAATATAATAAAAAAATCAAACCAATGATATGTTGAAGAAATGAAGCATAAAAGCTTAACATGATAAACGCATAATATTAATTATCCTACAGGGCATCATGCACTAAGCATAATTAGAAATAAAACTTCTCAAAGTTTTTAAGAAAAAAAAAACCACGTCTGGAGCTAATATGATTCATTTATCCGTCTGTAACAAAGGGAGTGATTTTAATAGTAGATTGGAACATTTATGAATCACACAAGAAATGTAATGAATTTCTATAGTATAAGTATGAAGATTTGATCAACTTAAAATATGTTCCATAATAAAACTGATAAATCAATAAGGTAGTTTCAAATCTGCCTACACTGAAATTGATTGTGTTCGAGTTTTCAATTTCTAAATCACACATGAGTTCATGGGATTGAAATTAGTGCACAATATAACGGTTCTCTATACCGGCATGGGAATAATGGTTCCTTATTTTTACACGAATATTATACATTGAAATAAAACTAATTTTACAGAATTGTTCTTGTGCTGTGATAAATAATAATTCTATGTATATTATGAATATTGTTGACATACCTTAATAAATAAATAAATAATAGGATTCTATCGCGGTTTATTTGATCATTTGCCGACCATATATCATGAGAATTATATTTTGTCGGCCAATTGTGGGTGCACTTGTTACAATTTAGTATATTGTTGGGCATACAGGCATATTACATATGTAATAAGGCCCTCAATGGGATGCATATTTACTCTTCTTCGTTCATATGGGTTTCCCTGTGTTGAAAGATACAATGGACCATTATTTAATAGTTACCTTATTTTAAGTACATCAAACCAGGCAAGTAATTTTAAGAAAATTACAAGGAAACACTGAACACAAGAAGTAAGACTGCCTCGGTGGCGCAGTTGTAATTGCGCATGCGTTACGACTGCTATGCTGAGGTCTCGGGTTCGATACCCGGGTCGGGTAAAGTGATATTGGGTTTTTCTATTTAGAAATACTCAGTATCAGCCTGGAATATATCAGGAATTGCGCTCAGTATGGGACCGTAATAAATACGGCGAAAAGTGAGCGTACTGGTTACACCTCTGCCTACCTCTTCGGGGATTACAGGCGCGCGCGTATATGTATGTAAGAAGGAAACAGGCTAAAACGAATGATTTAAAATTAGTGATATTTCCATGATAACACCCTGTATTTATAATATTTCATTGAAAACTGTCGATGTGCGAAACTTCCCACACAGTACGAATTCCATCGTCGACGAATGAAGAAAATATTATGTGAAAGGTGAATTGTATACAATCGTTTCCCGAGGACATTCATCAATCACGCGACTTCATTATTATTGAGCTTCGTATTATAAATGGGGTAGTGTAATATCTTTATGTCCATATAAGTCGCGTAAACGATCTTAATTTTAATAAAACTATAGCTGCTTAACTAGAAAATAATGTTTAATACTTATTTTTTCTATTCTGAATAATGCGTATACTCATTTCAAGATTTATTTAGCATCTCATCGCTCAACTGAGCAGCTGACGATTTGGAATATCTGGACCTTTTATGAGAAATGCATAATAGATAAGGTTGACGTAAATCATACCGTAGCCTTACAGCCTATATTATAATTCTGTATCTGGGAACATGCACTGTATTAAAAAAGCTCCGATATTAATTCGGCCCTGATTCTACATACAAAAAACGTCGAAATTTAAATGTTCATAAATAATTCTAGAAAAATAATTGCAGAGAGCAATTTTAGGAAACATTGTTCAAAGATACCTTAATTTGGACTTCGTGATCTTGTTCTAAGAAAGCTTAAGTACCTAAGTACGAAGTTGACAGTAAAAAGTTGAAGACAGTCATAAAAACTTAAAACTTTGAAGAGAAATACATATCCTCATTCAAAATAGCAAATGACATTTTAATATAGAATGCTATTTATTAAACTGTAAATTCAATAATATATAAATAATAACAATAATAAATATTGAATAAAATAAATGTTTAATTTATTAAACATTTATTTTATTCAATATATAAATATTGAATAAATTGTATTCCAAACATATTCTGGAATAATAATATATTAAATGAAAAAATGACTGCCTGGGTGGCGTAGTTGTTGTTGTTGTTGCATGCGTTACGATTGCTGTGCTGAGGTCTCGGGTTCGATCCCCGGGTCGGGTAAAGTGATATTGGGTTTTTCTACCTAGAAATAATCAGTATTAACCCGGAGTCTTGAATGGTGCCCGGTGTGGCGATAGGCTCGCCCCCTATCACATTATGGGACCGAAATTCGGCGAAAAGTGGGTGTACTGGTTACACCTCTGCCTACCCCTTCGGGGATTACAGGCGTGAGTGTATATGTATGTATGTAAATGAAAAAATATTAGTTAACTAAATTAGCATCATAACATGAAAAATACTCATCTGCTTTTTATTTCTCACCAGTTGGTTGCTTTTTGCACAAATCCTTCCCATTATAAGTCCTGATACATACGTTTGGCAATGTATAGTCCTTCTATCTAATAATTAAAAAGTAAATAAATCTACAGTCGACAAATTTGTGTCATGTCACAAACTAGAAAGTAATTTATCTTTAGTGTTGAGAATAGGTCCTAATGCTCTACATCGACAAGACAGGCCGATAACACAACAGTTCGTTTTATTTAAATGTTAAGCTATTTTTATAACTTTACAAAGTTGCCTGTGATAGATGGTGACAGTTTTTTTTTTCTTTTAAAGCGTCATCTTGACATACGTGGACGAATCTTTAGAATAGTTCCGTATTAAAATAGCATTTTTGCTTTACAGCCATCTACCGAAGAATAAATGAAGCACAGAGTATCGTTGATTTAGAACTCTACAATTAGTTCAACAATTTTCCGTCGCTGTCGGTAGTGAGCCCATACTACTGAATCTTATTAGAATATTATTTGCTGAGTACGGTGTCTTGGCTGCTGGTCAATAAAATTGTTTTAAGGTGGAAATTGTTATCAGATCTTAGATATTTGTGCAAATCTGTTCAATTTAGTTTCTTCTGACCATTATACATTGTTATTCATCAAAATTCCCGTTCCAATCATGTAAATTCGTCGCCGAAATTTTTCATTCTACAAATTGACGCAACATCAAGAGAAAGCAGCTCATCCTCAGGTAAGTATACTATATGTCATTTTGAACTGATTCATCTACTTGTTTTTGTTATAATGGTGTTAATTTCATTCTTATAAGCGTGCCGAAATTTAATCAATAAGTCGCCTGTGTCTAATAAGCCAATTAGCAAGTCGATGCCACTATTCCCCGCTAGATGGCGCTGTACAGTACATTTGTAACATGTAGCTAAAACAGCCCGGGAGCAATTTAAAAGCCACACAGAGCTTTTTGAAAAGCTACCACATCGACCCAACGAGGAAGACGCGTTTTGTAATATAACGAGTAAATTAATGTACAGCTTTTAACAGACGATTGGCGCTACAGACATTTTAAAAGGTAAGTGGCCTAGTTTGTTACCATTTGTAAAATATAGTACGAATTTTATTTAGAGTATGCATGACGAATGAGAACACGATACATTTTGTTTGTTATTTAATTTATTAGTATTGTAATGTCAATTCATATAATTTACGAGCGCAGCCGGCGCGCGGTCCGGATAATATCGTGTACCAACGAAATATATTATAAACGTATAACGTAACGGATAAAGCATTTAAAAAATATTTCAAATACATTGTAATGAGGGGAAATAATTTGTTTGCGTGAGTTAATTTTAATAGGTAGTAAAATGTTTAATCACAATCTGATACGATTAATATATGAGACCATAACATGGTAACAGTGGTAAAACAGTTATTCATTGTTTTACACTTGGAATAGTTTGTTACATTACAATATTTTTAAGCACTTTCATAGTATTTCATAGAATTCAAATATTTTTTTAAATAATGTGGTCTAACACCATAGTATAAATACTCTACCAAATTTATTTATATATTTACAGCATGGAAAACTTACAGCTAATAATTACATAAGAAATAGCATCAATTTAAATGTCAAAAAGCCAATAACAAGTTCTCACTAATAGGATTAAATTAGTCAATATAAAAACTTTATTTAGTATATTTACTTCGCATATTGCAATTTAGAAATCCAATCAATCTTTACACATCTGAATTTTGGAAGATTCAACAAATACAATTAATTTTAATCTAATTATACTAATGTTCTACAAAGTATCAACAAATCTGCGGCTTACATTTAAGCCCTCTATTTATTAAAGGATAAAAATCTGTAATCCTCAACAAGGTAGCGGCGCGTTGCGTTTGAAAAAATAAAAACTCTGTTAGGACGAAATTTATACCTGACTTCTATGAATGGCGTTATTTTTGTTTAAAGGTCTGCCGAAAAAAGGGCAATAAAATATGGCCGCCGCAAGGGCACCTCTGTTGCGCCTGCGCCGTGGGCTTGCGCATTTACAAAATGAAATGGGGAATATTTCCCTTACTACTGACTCTCGAATATAATTCGATCGTGAATTTCGAACATCTTCGTATGGGTAACATTGCTTTATCTTATTAAGGATCGCTATAGGTGTCACGTTGGTATAAGACCTATATTGCAATAAACTAATTAACTAAGTAATCAAATTGTAAAGGTAAATTTTTTTGAACATTTCATTAACAATCTAGAATATACTATCTATTGTTTCATATTTTATAATTATTATGAATACACAACATGTCTAATTGATTGTCTAATAGATACATGAATATTTGTGATTTTATTTATTAATTTAAAATGTAGAGTCTACCTAATTTCGTATAGTTTTTTATATTTATTATGCTGAATGGAAAAAAATTATAAAATAGCAAACTGTTATTTCTACTTTATTAAAACGCTTCATTTCGTCGAGTTTAGAGTCCTTGGTAGGCACTACGAAGCGAAGGAAGCACTTTGATGGCGGCCCCGGGTACCTCTTCATGAATAATTTTATTTAATAAGTAGTTATTATTTATTTTTTATTAAGATGGAAATCAGCCACAGACATGCGAGTTATCACTATAGTACCTGAGATCCTGATTTGATCCAAATAATTTAAAGAGTAGAAACTTCAAATAAGAGTGAGGTTAAGATGATAAACAATATTGACAAATAGAAATTAACAACATAATATTTCATCTGATTTAAATACCTTTAATGACTAAACATCACATTTGAATATTTTGTAGTTTTTAATTAATTTAAGCCATTGCGTCACGTCCAAGATTTTTTTATGATTTGGAACTAACTTATCCTTTTCCTCACCTTATATGGCTGTTAACACAGCCTGTTATAAGAGAACGCCATCCTGCCATCTGCCTTAAATAGTTCTATTTTGGCTGGCTTTGAAGTTCAAATTCTCCTCAAAGTTAGAAAATGTCTTCCTCTAACACGACAAGCCAACGCCTCCCTATATTTCAATATGATTAAGTCCGTTGCGGAGCAAAAGACAGTTAAGCATTCAAATCAAATATTTATTGAATCCATGAAATGTTATACATTATTAATGTCAATTTTTTTACGCTACCGCCAGGTCGAAATGCAGTTTTGGTAGAGAAGAACGGGCAAGAAACTCTCGCGTTGCTCTTTTTCAACATCGGTTAACAATATGTGATAATACAATTATTATACAATTTTAGTTTAATTACATTAGATTAGAGCAGCTCAATGTATGTTATTCCCGGAGATACACCGAATTTCATTACTCGGTGTCGAAAAAATGCGTGCCATTGTCGATTCTGGCTACACAGGACAATGCCGGGTGCGTAGGCAGGATAGTCTCAAGCTAGAACCTCTTGGACGATTCGCGGAATAGTACCACGCCAGCCATAAGACGCAGGCATCGACGACAGACACACTCCTGGTTACCTCAAAAAGTAACCACAGCATCCCTGAAATGTATCAATCATTACAGCAACCCTGATATCATCTGCCATGATATCTGGGTTGCTGCGGATATATTTATTGGGTAATTATGTTGTACCTTCCCCTTAGGATCTTCAACTCAAACTAAACTAAAAAAAAACAGAATGTAAGCTTTTGCCTGCGAGTTCGTACGCGTTGAATTTATTTGTCGCTAAGAAGTTTGAACGATTATCAAATTTATTTTCAGTATGTTAAACGTTATTGTCGCTTAAATATAACATTATGTTACGACACTAACTTTATTTTAGGTCTATTAATGACTATTTACTACTTTATTTTCACGCATCACCAATTATTTGGACAGTGACGTCATTTCTTAGGATTTGTTTTAGAAATATTGAAATATAAAACTTGAATTTATACAAATAAAATAGCCTATATTAGTCCCAGGTAGTGTAGCTTTCTTTTTGAAAGAATTTTTAGAATAGGTTCAGTCGTTCCAGAGATTACCCCTACATACCAAAAAAAAGTTTACCTCTTTATATAATAGTAAATAAATAGTATAGATACGTGAGAATAATGGATCCTAGCAACCGTTAGACAGATTATAATAACGCTATGAGCTAAAACCAGTTAACAATAAACAAATTAAGTGAACAGATGTTTCTCAAAGAATCCAGTCGCGACAAACTACCGATTGATGTGATGAGTCACCTTCAAAATAAAAATGTCTATCGCTTAGCGATCGTCAATATTTAGATATTTCTAACGGCAGTTACCGATCAATCAATCATCGGTTTTTTCCACCTACTGGTGTAATTTCGCGCGTGTAATTATGCTGTGGGTGTTAATCTCGCTTTTTACTTGCAAATTTGAACAAAGACGTCACTGGCTGTTAATAATGTGTTTTTAAATCTAAATCGAACACTAAGTCAAAATTCTATCAACGCTATAAATAACTTACTACTACTAATACTGGAATACTGGCTCTATTTTAAAATATTAAAATAATAATAATACTAGCCCTGTATTAAACATTGTCCCACTGCTGGGCACGGGCCTCCTCTACTAATGAGAGGGGTTAGGCCGTAGTCCACCACGCTGGCCTAATGCGGGTTGGCAGACTTCTCATACCTTCGAAAAATTCTCAGATATGCAGGTTTCCTCACGATGTTTTCCTTCACCGTTAAAGCAAGCGGTAATTAACATTTTAATACACACATAACTTTAGAAAAGTCAGAGGTGTATGCCACTTGGGTTTCGAACCTACGACTTTCGTCTTGGCAGTCCGTACTGCAACCAACTAGGCTATCGCTGCTATTTTAAAATATTAAAAAATAACCAATTTTAAAAATAGAACACACAATATTTATTTTGTTCGAAAACGGCACCTGGTAAAGAGCCGGCTATCAGCTATATTCGAGGGGAGCGGATTAAATTGAAATTCCTTTTTAAATTCACCAATAAGGGGAGGGGTTACTCGGGATTGGCTCTGCCCGTCCGAGCAAAATAATCCTTCGCCTGATTGACGTAGGGCACTACACTATCAGATCCATAATGCATTTGCTCTTTTTATAACATCGGCTAGCAAAAAGTTTGTTATTATTTTTCTTTCAAAACTTTGAAAGACTAAAAGCTGCTTAGGACGAAGCAAATTCAAATATAATATTTATTATAATTTCGTTATTTAAATAATTTACTAGTTATTATAATATAAATATTTATATATTTGAGAACTTTTTTTAAGTATCAATGGCTTCACTTAACAGATCAAAATGTCTGCATTTCGCCTTGTATGTTTGCAACTTGCAAAAAAACATCACCTCAATCTTTTATTTTACGATTAGCTTATTTTTAATTATAACGGTTGAGGAACTATATCATCCATGTTAAATTATGTTTTCTATAAGCAAAACTATTTATTCCCTTCAATAAAACTAACCACATTACATTAGTCCATTGTACTTCCTATTAAAATACGAGTGTCTATGTCACGCATCACTGGACTCTACTACAGTAAGAATACGCGAATATATTAAGTCACCGGGCCGTGAATGTACCGCCATATGTCGTCTTGTTATTCGGACACACGCACCGGACGGACGTGCTCGTTTGTAAAGCTCTTGTCACACTAGTAACGGTTGTGCGACTGTTTCCGTGCGACATCTTGTAGTAGCATACTAAAGTATCGATTATGCCCGAAGTTGTTGAAATGTGATGAATAAGAATTCCACGCAATTTTTTTAATGACAATGTATATCAAGTAAAATATTTTTTAGTTGCTACATTTTTTATATTCAAATATCCATATTGTGACGAGAATTTAATTTTAGAAACAAATAATAACAAAAATTTAGGTAACACTGGAAATACAATTTTGCTGTATCAACAGTAGAAATAACTACTCAATATGGTGCCTCTGTGCATAAGATTTATTATGGACAGATACTAGTATACCACATTTTAAATAACAGCATATATTTAGCGAATACATTATCTTTTCGTATTTACATAATATCTATTTAAATGTGGTTATAGTTTTCTTTTCTAGAAGTGGGCAATTTGGAGCTGCCACTTTGTGCAAAATCGCACAAGTTATAAGAGTTACTATAAACGCACGCTCTAGAAACTATTTAGTCACACGACTTGTTCAAAGTCGGACACATCCTAAAAGGTAGTGTGTGCGCAGCCCAGAACCGGCAGGCAGGCGCAGTTGCGTCACCACAACTATCTTAACGGTTTCACTGTCAATAGGTGAGCAGTGAGCACGTATTTTACTTATACGTTTGCACAAACCACTACGCCTTTGTTTTATGTAATTCCAAACGCATATGTTTATATTCCCATGCTTTTACTCGTTCGTAATTAAAAAAATCTATATGTGTTTTATATGTGCTAATTGACGTTGCATTTTCGGTATCTTTAATATTTGAACCTAAGAATTAGTCGAACATTTAGAACCAGTTCCTTCTTATTCTATGGGCCTTCTACGAGAGAATGATTAGATCTATTTCGAGGAAATGAAAAAATGTTTATTCCTGTATAAATCAATGCCTACATACATCGGTGTTTGTGTTTTTTATTATCGCTCGTAACTATAAAAATGTTTCCAGGGTAATACTATGAAATAATATACATACTTATGTCATTCTTATAACATAGAAAAACATAGTGACCCGTATAAACTCTGATGTAAATATATGTTTTGTGATACAGAGCAACTTGATTTATGCTGTGAAATTAAGTAAAAGGCATCTAGTTAAATTTATCGGCTCTTTCATACATTGTAAAGTTTCTAACTACGCTTTTTAGAACGTAATGTAAACATAAATTATTTCCAATTCATATACAATATTAACACCTAATTAAATCGGAACCGTTAATTAATCGAATGGTCTACATAAATTCTATGGTGGAATCGTAATTCCCTCTAAGGGTTGGAGGGGCGTCGAGTGGTGGGAGGGTATTCCGCGCGTCTCATTCCGCCATTGGAACCCGAGCGACCTCGCCCTCCGAACTGGTGAGTAGCACCGCTTTAACATCTTGTGTATTTCTGTGTTTATTTTTATTATTATTAAAGATTACATTACATATTTAAATTAAATTTGCAATATATTTGTTCTTTATCAACTTTTAATGATTAATATTCTTATATCTTATCTATATATTTATTATGATAAAATATAGGCAGTTTACGATATTATATGACCAATATGTAGTATAAAAATTACGTAATAGTTTTGTCATTCATGACACGTGTTACAGTCTATCGTTAATAATGTTTCCGTTTAGGAAACATTTGATACAGTGCAATTTTAGCTTCGACAGAATGGGATTACAAAATAAATTGGTGTTTTAATATAATTCAATTCGAACATTAGCTAACCTATTTCACGTTTAGCGTTACGTAACTGTTTATGAACATGTAATAAATATAACTGCCGATGTGCCCGCCAATATGTTCCATATTCGGATGCTTGCTCAACTCTATCGATTCACCTGTTTATTTACGTTCAATTACGATATATTTAATATAGTAGATATATTACTTCACATTAGATACTTTATTCGATAAATATCGATTTTTTTTTCATCTCTTGACAAATAAGAAAAATATACATACATATACACTCACGCCTGTAATCCCCGAAAGGGTAGGCAGAGGTGTAACCAGTACACCCACATTTATTAATGTTATAGGGGGCAAGCCTATCGCCATACCAGGCACAATTCCAGACTCCGGGCTGATACTGAGCATTTTGTGATAGAAAACCCCAATATCACTTTACCCGACCCGGAGATCGAACCCGGGACCTCAGCACAGCAGTTATAACCGTACGCAATTAAAATTGCGCCTCCGAGGCAGTCTAAAGAAATATATAGCTGCCAATAGGCTTGTATAGTCCCAAATGAGTGAAAACGAAGCTCGTTTAGGAATAATGAAGTACATACAAATTCCTGCCATTCCATTTTTAGAACATTTTATCTAGAGTTTGCGTGTCAATATTGACACAACGCCCGAGGTCACCTCATCAATTACACTGTCCTCGTAAAAAAACGTACGAACGAAACAAAATCGCGTTGTATCGGGGGACCGGCCGTAACACTCCATCAAGCTGACTCCGCCAACCCTACCGAGCGCAGAAGACATTCAAATCGAGTGGGATTGTATTATTTTTATGGTATTATTTACATTGGAGGGTTGGCCGGAGTCTGCGCGGCACGTCCGCCGCTCGATATTGACGCACTTTGTACGCATGTGCGGGACCTAGCTGATACTCTCATAATATTCTGATTCCTCCCTTTATGCATGTTAATGCGTGATACCAAAAAGGTTTGACCTATGTCTCCCCTTTAAGCGATGCTCTGACAAATCCTGTCTCTTTCGCCTTTCCTTTCTAATGTTTGAATTTTACGGTTTTTATCGTTGTACATTAGGAATTTTATCATAATGACTACGCTTTGCTATGCTTTTTGGTAGATCTTAAAAATTATTTCTTCCAAAGTTATCTCCTTTGTTTTGGATGCGCATGCCACAAACTTTGAATATGAAACTTTAACTGATTTAAAAAAAATACACCTATTACAATACAAAATATAAATACCAACTTCAAAACTAAAAATACTGAAAAGGCACAAACCGCATTGTTTGTTACATGAACAATGGTAGAAACAAGGTATTTATTAAATTCAGTGAGATTAAATTTAATTCTGTTTTTGAAAGAATATTAAACACAAATAAATTAAATAAAATATAAAATGCCTTCTAAATTATATAAAATGTGAAAGTATATAATTATTCGGTTTATAATTCCTTACAAACCACGCCGTCACCTCACAAAATCATATATGTCGAAATTTCCCGTTTTCACAAGCACACCACGTTAGGTAAAAGGTACTAAATTTATATGATCCCACATTTTGCCAAGAAACCATGAGTTACTGCTCAATTATTACAGGGAAATTTAAGGCAGAAAAAATACCTGCCAAATTTACTTCGCCACGTTTTAGTAACGTGATATTGTAACTTCATACATTTAGAGATATTAAAACGCATGCATATTTATTACTTTATGAACCCATGTTTATTACATTTGTTTGGCCTAAAAACGATTACCATCGACTCCAGCAAGGTAAAGCCTTTCATAGAATACGAACAAATAGGGCGAGATTTTTTCGAACAGAAAAAATATTTTAACATTTCATGATTTATTTTATAATTTATATCTGTTGCTCATGGCGTCACCTAGGCCAGCCATATTTCGCTGAATTAAAAAAAATAGGTCCAAAACTTTCAAACACATTCGCAAAAAAAATGGGCGGTTTTGGAGACTAGCGTATACAAACACAGTGACACGTGGTTTTTATATATTAAAAACCACATTAAATTGGATAAAGTTCTAATACAATTGACGTGTCTGCCAATACTTTTACAAGAAAACATACACTGCTATTTTATTCGATACTGCAACAAAACCCATCAAACATTTAACAACTTTCGCTACTGTATGTTACATATAACCGACAGAAGCATTTCATGTAAAAATACGCGTTGACACTAAACAGATCTCACGTGGAGCCATCACACGCTCATGGGAACGAAATGAGGGAGGCATGTTTATGTAAATAAAACACTAACCCTTCGGAGGGGTGACGCGGCGTCAGGTATAGTAACGGTACTGTTTGTTGTATACATTTGTTAAAATCAAGAGTATTTTATAGGATAAAACCGGCATGTGAGCTAGTAGGTATCTGCCTTGTTGGCTTAAAATTATTTATTTATTTACATTTGTCTTGTGTTATTTGACAGCCTCCGTGGCGCAGTTGGTCAGTAGCCGGCTGTGAAACGAGAGGCCGTGGGTTCGATTCCCACACCGGGACAAATGTTTGTATAACAGACAGATATTTGTATCCGGGGTCTGGGTGTTGTGAGACCGAATGTCTCCCGTAGTCCCTGATACCCACAACACAAGACTCGTATCTTAGTGTGGGGTCGAGGCTATGTGTGTGACTGTGGGGTGTTATTTATTTTATAAATTTTATAATTTATGCTAACTTTTATTAACTATTACCATATACTGTAACTGTATAATAGCCATATTTAAGCGAAATCGTTGTTGGTTTATGTATTATCAATGATGTTACCTAGTTTATAAGAGTTTAACATATTGTGTTTCCCATAGAAATAAAATTAAATTTTAATAGTGGCTGAATGCCATAAGCATATTCTACCAGTCAACCTGAAGGTGGTGTAGATAGGTGCGAAATAGCTCCCTGTTAGAATATTCAAAGTTAAATATTTAGAAATCTACGCCTCCGTGGCGCAGTTGTAATTGCGCATGCAACCCCGTGTCGGGTAAAGAGATATTGGATTTTTCTATTTAGGAATCGCAGTATCAGCCTGGAGTCTGGAATTGAACCCGGTATGGCGATAGTAATCAATTTGGCGAATAGTGGGTGTACTTGTTACACCTGTGCCTACCCCTTCGTCAATTACAGGCGTGAGTGTATATGTATATATTTAGAAACTTCACATATCAGATTCAAATTGAAAATTCATTTTGTACTGAAATGGAAAAGGTTATTATACGATATTTCAATATAATTTTATTTTTTTACATCTCTTTTGGCAGTTTATCGATTTTGAATACATTGAGTTCCCTCGAAGGTTGGTATTTCTAGAAAATTCGTAGTTATTTCCCGCGTAATGCTAACATTTAGTAAATATATGTTTTTTAAACGGAGACATCTCATATTCCTATACCTAGTCAGGTCATAAATTCTGTCACATGTTTAATATAAAATAATTGAAACAAGTTTATTCATTATGTAACTATTTATATACCAAAATGAACTTAACAAAACATAGATTCTTATGACACTAAAGTTTATTCAAAATGACCTCCGTGATTTTGAATACAGGCCTTCAATCTGCGCGGCCAGTTGTCTATCGCAGCACGAACGAGGTCCATGTCAATATCGGCGGCTGCCTTAATCAAGGATGTCTTGAGTGACTCCAAATTGGGATGAGGCTTTGAGCACGCCTTTTCCTCCAAGTGTTGCCATATCTTGTAATCTAACGGATTCAAATCTGGACTGGAGGAGGGCCAGTCTTCGTGCCGGATGAAGTCGATTTCACGCGCCGCCACCCAGTCTTGTGTGCTCTTCGCTCTATGAGCTGGCGCCGAGTCTTGTTGGAATACCCAGTGCCTGTTATTGAACATGGTATGAGAAACAGGTTCCACAAGGTTCATCAGGACTGTATTTTGATACACAACTGCATTCGTTTTTACACCTTTCTCACAAAAATGTACCTCTGTTAAGCCCCAATAAGAAACTCCCAACCATACCATGAGCGAGGATGGAAAATGACCTCGTTGGACACGCGGAATACGGTTGCTCGCTTCTTCACTACTGTGTGCGTACACCTTATCGTTTTGTTTGTTGTAGCTCTCTTCTACGGTAAAAATTTTTTCATCTGAAAAAAGAATTTCCAGATATTTTTTTCCCGCGTACCGCTTCAACAAAGCGCGGCATCTCTTCAGTCTCAGGTCCATTAGACGAGCATTCAAACGATGTCCTGTTTTTCTTCGATATGCCCGAAGCCCTAAGTCTTCATTTAACACCCTTTTCACCGTGGTTCTGCTTAACCCCATCTGAAGGGCCAACAGTTTCTGCTTACGTTTGGGATTTCTTTGAATTCGCGCCTTTACAGCTTTTATCACTGCTGGAGTCCTAACAGACCGAGGGCGACCACTTCTTGACCTGTCATCTACACTAAAGTCTTCATTGTATCGTTTGATGGTACGATAAACGAATCTTTTGGTTATATTCAAATTTCTCAGTATGTCAAAAATTTGAATTGGCGCGTAACCGCAACGATGCAACGCAATTACTGCAACACGGTCTTCTTTAAGCGTCCACTCCATATTTAAAAATGAGTAAAATTCTAAAAAGAGTACATTTTTATTTTCATGAACAATTTGAAATTCGAATTCAATAAACTTTTTTGTGGCCAGCATTCTAAAATAAAAGTTTTTACTGTGTGACAATACTTATGACCTGACTGTGTATATAACACAGCTGTAGTGTAGCGGCTGGTTAGTCATCTGTGAAACAAAAGGTCGTGAGTTCGATCCTCGCACCGAGACAAAATATGTTTGTGTGATCCACAAAATGTTGAATTGTTTATGTGATTCGTAGATCAGAAAAACATTCGTTTCGGATCGGGGTGTTGTGGGACTATACTCCCACGTAGTTCGTGATACCCGTGACCCATGGAGTCAGGTGTGTGCAAAACCTTATAAACGATAAAATTGATGAATCGGGAGTTTTAAGCTTAAGCTTCCGACTCCATCATAGTACTTATCGTTACAGGAATTATTACATACAATGCCAATATTCATACTATAGTTATATTCAAATAAAACAATCAAAACATCGATACCTTATAAGAAAATCCGGAAGTGTGAGCACATTTGTAGTCAAAAGCCGCGTTTCCATTACGCGAATACGCAAACAGATTCAATAGCTCATACTAGCACTGTACAAAATTACGTGACAGGAATTATTTAGTTTTACGACATTACATCATGAAATTGTTTCAACGTACATCAATGTCGTTTTCACAACACGTATGTACAACGTTCAAGTTTATGACAGTCTCCTTTGACTGCTAGATCAATTTAAATCGTTTTTTACGTTTGAATTTGTTGCTGGGTTATATCGATTTATTTGTAGAATTGGCAAAGCGTTTTGTGTATCCAAGTGGTTCTAGTAAAACAATATATTTTCTTTGTATTCCCATAACCGCTACTATTAGCCTCTTATAAAAGTTTTTTAATTCATAAAAAGTACACCGCTTCAATAAAAAAACAAATTATGCGTCACTATAAAATTTGAGGGTTTCCTTTGATTTTTTTGAGATCCCGACTTAGTGCCAATGGGACCACTTGGGAAGTATAACATTTTAAACAAAAAAAGAATTTCTTAAATCAGTCCAAGTGTCTGCGAGTAATCGGGTAACATACAAAAAAAAGATTCCGACGAATTGTTAACCTCCTCCTTTTTTGAAGTCGGTTAAAAATAAGAAATAACGACTTTCCCTGTATGATCTCGTCGTACATCTGCCTACCATCTTGACTACATGTTTCAACTTATATTACTATAACAAGTAAGGTGTAATGTACTGTTTATAGGCATACACGGCAATAACCATCTCGCGATCAATCTGCTTGTTTCATTACTCAGATGCAATTCTAACGATCTATATAATCCTATAGTAAATTAATTAAACCATAAAATAATTAATAAAATGCACCCTGCACTGTAAACTAACACACTGTTGGACAATATTCAATTAATGAGAGGAATTTCGCCTTTATAAAGTACAGTAGCTGATAAACTAACTCTTTGCCGGAGTCTATATTTCCCGAAAATTATAATCTGGGTATCTTTAAGTCAAGATTGAATAGGTGTCTTCTAGGCAAGCGTGCTTCACCGTAGACCACATCATCACTTACCACCAGGCGAGATAGTGGTCAAACGCAAGCCTATTTCGGAAAAAAAACTTTGATAATGTTCGATTAAAACTTAAAAAAAACTTATTTAATCAATGTAATATGTATGTGTGCGTAATAAAAGTTTCTCGCCTATTAATATTTCTAAAATTACACGCCATATAAATAAATAAATTACAAATGTAAAGAAAAAAAAACTCGAAACACCTGTAAATATCTTTAAGGAAATGTTCGTTAACGCAGCACCCCTCTGGGAAACTCGCGTGACAAACTTATATCAGAATTAATGTATTTTTATTACTTAAAGTTATATTCATCGTCATTAAAACTTCTAAAGTTCATAAACAGCCCTGTAAATAAATAACATGTTCTTGAGGTTCGCGTGCCACAAGGGATCCTTTCCCTTTGGCTTATCATGAAGTTTTACTGTCTAATACTGAAATTGTAGTATAAAATCGTGCTGGGTAATTTTGCATTTTTATGGATCCCAGCGTTCGACATTATTTTCAATGCGGTGAATTTGAATATGAATAATTGTTTTCTTAAGACAAATACCGGTCAACTGTGAACATAAATTTCAGGTCATAACTTTTTTTATAACAAACTAGCTGTTGCTCGCCGTTCCGACCGCGTGAAGGTTATTTTTGGGAGAAAAAGTATAAAAGCATAAATATGAATTTTCAGATCCCTAACTTGAGGAATTATGGATTAATTTATTTTAAATAATTATAAAAACTGTGCCAAGTATTATAGTGTTGAAAAAAAATAGCTGCTGTAATGTAAAAAAAAAATTACCAAAAAACTGTTAAATTCCCGGATATATCGCAAAATGTTCTATAAATAATATTTAATGAATACCTCGTTAATGATTGTAGTAAACTATATATAAAAATCTGTTATTATAATATACAAGTATTTTAAAGAATTAAAAAATCTTACACCTAAGCCAAAATATTTCATTACCATATTTAAAACGTTGATAGGTAACTAAGTTGTAACTCATGGTAAACCATGCTTATCTTAGTTAAATATAGATTTATCTGCCGTTAAACAGGTGACAAACACCACAAGCTAATCTCCCATGATAGGATACTGCTTAAGCAAACACACGGCAAGGCAGCTTCCGTCGTTAATCTCTTATCTTGCACGATGTAATTAAACTTTTTAACCAGGTTAACATAATAATTGGTAATCTCTTATCTCGATTTCATAGAATACGTATACAAGCCGTGTTATCTGATTATAATTAGAAGACCAGATACTCTCATGAAAAATCTTATACAATTAACAACATACATGTAAAAGGGGATCAAAGTTCAGTTTCCACGTTCGGAGGAATAAGAGTGAACTAAAAAAAGTACAAAGTTCTACAAGTACAATGCAAGGTTTTGAGTAATCTATCTTAAATAAATTGTGAAGAGACCGTGTATACATAATTAAGTCGACAGATCGTCACATCAAATCTAATTTAATGATTTATCTGTAGCTGAATGTAGTCATCTTAAGCTATTACATCTTATTACATATATTACTATCCCGTAGGAACCTTGCATTTTCCGGGATAAAATAATAGCCTATGTAATTCTCAGATCCCTAAACTACTACTATGCAAAAATCATGTCGATCCCTTGCTCTGTGAAAAACTTAACTATCCCAGGGGAACTGATTTTTTTCCGGGATAAAAAGTATCCTATGTGCTATTCCAGATTATAACCTATGTCTGTGCCAAATTTCTACCAGATCCGTCCAGCCGTTGTAGCGTGATTGAGTAACAAACATCCATCCATACAAACATTCGCATTTATAATATTAGTAGGAAGTAGGATTAGAATAGGATGACCCGATGCTCTGGCCGTTTGTCTAGGTAAAAAAAGGTCCAGTGTGATAAATGTTAGGAAGCATATAAAATTACCAATACAGGAAACTAATAATGTTTTCTGTTTTAATTATATACAATTGGGTTGTCTTGAAATAGTTTGCATTGTTAAATAGAAATATGCTACTGTTTGTAAAATATAATAAAAATTGCTAATTATTTCCTTCCACTAAATAAGAAAGATGTTATGCAACAAATTAGTTTATTTATATATCTACATTTTTTATGCCACCCATCATTTTGTCTATATGTATTTTATATAGCCAAGAATATTTGATGAAAACGTAAGGATTTCTAGATTAAGGATCATAAAACAACCTTTTTTGTGTTTACGAGAATTTTTACTGCCGAAGTAATAAAATACATTTCATAGTTCCTTCTATTGTCTGAACCATTCTGAACTTTGATCGAAATTGATTTAAGATAAAGGCCTGTTTTCGTTTAAATATTATAACAGTTTATATTCATTTCACTTGGCGCAGCTGGCGAGTAGCCGACTGTGAAACGAGAGGCCGTGAGTTTGATTCCCGTACAAAGACAAATGTTTGTGTGACTGACAGATTTTGTTTCGGGTCTGGGTGTTGTGGGACCGTAATCCCACGTAGTTCTTGATACCCATGATACAAGTTTGACCTAATGTCCAAACTATGTGTGTGACTGTTACTTGTATTTTTATTTACTTGCTAAAATTACTTCAAACCGATTTCAAATAAAAGAGAGACTCACATTGATCATTAATTAATTCAAGGTTTCATAAAAATGCATAGTTATATTTCAAACAGTTTCAAAGGTAGAGTCTATCATCTTTTTTTTTAATGCCTGAATAGGCTGCCGAGCACACGGGCCACCTGATGGTAAGTAGTCACCGCCGCCCATAGACTTCTGCAATGCCAGGGCACAGCAGAGCCGCTGCCTACCGTTTAAGGAATACATCATTCATCTACAGTTCTATACCATTTTCACCAAATAATTTTGTCCGTATTATTACGTTTATTACAATACACAGTTATATAAACATAGAGGCATATTGTCCGCACAATGCCAGATAGTCATCAATCAAATCTTGCCAGTGACTTTCGTTTTTACTAAGTATCATAATTTTCCTAACGCAGACATGATTCTATCCATATAATTATCTTTATGTAACATACAGAACTGAAAGCTGAAAATATTTATTACTACACAAATATCAACGAAAAATAAAAGAAAAACAAACGTCAAAATAACCACCAAATGGAATTAAGTTCCGCCGCGGTGGCGACACGAGTATGATCCAAAGCTATCGAGATTTCGATTTCTAGTATTTGCGAAAGTAGTCTTTATGTCGGAGAGATACGGCTTATAATGCGATACGTGACTTGTTTCCAAAAATGATGTCACTCGTAGTAATATATCTGACAGCGCCTGTACTCTAGCGGCAGCTTTAATACAATTCGTCTATAAGAAGACACGAGGATTACTACTGTCTGAATAAATAAAAAGCGGAAGACAAATTTGGTCGACGGGATCGTGTTTAGGAAAAATATGAAGTTTAATAAAACGGCAGGAAGCCAACAATAAATCCTGTGTCACTGACCCCGTGAGTCGAATACGCCTAATTTTTTTCTGCGAAACGTGTTCCGTTACTAAATATTAATATGTTTATGTATAATATAAAAAATATCTACATCACCAGATTTAACATCTGAAAAATTGCGTTAGACCCGCTCGTACATTTGTGAATTTAAATCAAGTTTAACAATGTATAGATCAACATTTCTGCACTCATTCCTGACCCGAGACGGACGGCCGCACAGCAATGTGGTAAAAATGTCGTTCAATTTATTCCCAAATTTTTGCCCCGACTGGTCCCTTTTTGTTACCATCTGCGCGTCTCGCGAACCCGAAAGTCCAGACAGCTCCACCCTAAAAACCGTTTAGATGAGATTCTTATCCTTTCACTCGCACGTCAAATCCCCTATCGTTATCTCGGTCTAAAAGTTCCAACGGGCAGGACCTGTCGGCCGTCCTCGTCGCGCGCCTGCGTACCGTCTATAAGTCCCACCCTTTCTGGCTCGTGGCAGTTCGTGCGTTTCCGCTTCCCACACGAGTGGCAGCCATGTTTGGCGGGACTGTCAAGTGAACGCCAGTTTGGCGCGTATCAAGCAGGATGAACAAGGTCGGTTTCCATCGGTGGAAGCTTTTTGTGGAGCCTGATACATTAAATTATACCGTGGAACGCTTTCATCTTTTGACATAATATTTCTTATAAATATTAATGATTTGCGTGGAAATCATTTCAGATGGTGCCAATTGCGGCTGTGGCGGGCGAGAGTCGGCGTCTATTGCAATTGTAAGTTATTTTTGTAAATACTCTGTAGTCATGTAATTTAACGGTAGCATTTGTAATTTCAATAGTACGCCAATTTGAATTGTATATAACTTTTTATTATTTGGATGTTGAACTCGGATCCTATAAATGAAATTTTACATTCGTATATTTTCTTAATTAACAAATAATAATAATTATTATTATAAAATGCACGAAGACGTCAAAATATCGTAATTTTTTTTTGGTAAAGGAATGTGCACGATGGCCTCCTCCATCGATTGACGAAAACACAGCGTGTGATACGTCCTGTTTAAATATGGATTGAAAATGTAGTCACGCTCAGTAGAAATTAACTAAACATTTTTGAATACTGAGTCATTATACAAACAAAAACCTCAGAATTTAAATGTCGAATGCTTTCTATTGCTAAAAGAAATGTGTTTTATTAGTGCCATAAAATCTACTTTGGAGAAGATACATAGACAATAGAGCGCTCTGTTTGGCCTTAAAACGCATATCTAAGCGTCCCTGTTAATTGTTTTAGGAGCAAAGTTTCTGGGTCGGTATTTATTAGCACTGTAGAAGGTTTCTCTGTTAGTCATCTCAACATTTTTGAGTGCTGCAATAAAAACTAGCTAGTTATTGCGTTTTCAACGTCTATCGCGTAGTGTTATAATAGGCAGTCAATTTGTCTCATTAAATTAATTGTTTATAAATGTGTATGCATCAAAAGCTTTCTAGTAAATGCATATTAATAACAGTATCATTATATATAAAAAAAAAAAATTAATGAAATATTATTCATTAATCAAATTGTATAAGTGTGGTATCTATCTATGCATTTATAAAAATGTTTCTAAACTTCTGCGCCAGTATTCTTCAAGGCAAAGACATTACTTTCCTCTGAAGAAATAGTTTACAACAATTATCTATGTCAATTGTTGTGTCATAGTATGTCAACTATAACACGGATAGGTGAAGCTGGCTGCAGTATGTTGCTTGGGCTTCATATAGTCATAATTAAATTTACTTACATAAATAATCCCGAAATTCGGCGAAAAGTGGGTGTACTGGTTACACCTATATCTACCCCTCCGGGGATTACAGGCGTGAGTGTATATGTATGTTACATAAATAATAAATAAATAAATAATACACCCAACAGGCACACACATAGTTCTGATCCCATACTAGATAAAACCTGTATCGTGGGTATTAAGAACTTTGAGGGACTATGGTCCCCCAACACCCGGACCCGAAACAAATATCTGTTTGCCACACAAACGTTTGTCTAGCTGCGGGAATCGAACCTATGGTCTCTCGTTTAACATCGGCTACTAGCCCGCTGCGCCATGGAGCAAGCTTATATACCTTATATCCTCCAATGCAGTAGTGCAAAATATACATTATTTGCCGGGTTTATATCCGTCTCATGATATCATAGTCCATCGCATATCGATCCTAAATTCGAATCCCGATAAACTCATGTATAATTTTCATATCAAATACTGAAACTCAAAATAAGGTAACCATCTTGGGATTTGAATCCAGGACTTCAATTGTTTCTCAGTATAAGTACGCTACCACTCAACCAATCTTAGTTAATTTTATTAACATTAACTTAATCTTAATTTAGCCATAGAATGTATCAAGCCCATTTAAAGCACTGTAAAAACCTCAGCTGCCATTAGTTTACACACAGAAACATACACATACACTCACGCCTGTAATCCCCGAAGGGGTAGGCAGATGTGTAACGAGTACACCCACTTTTCGCCGAATTTCGGTCCCATAATGTGATAGGGGGCGAGCCCATCGCCATACCGGGCACAAATTCCAGACTCCGGGCTAATACTGAGGAATTTCTAGATAGAAAAACCCAATATCACTGTACCCGACCGGGGATCGAACCCGAGACCTCAGCACAGCAGTCGTAACGTATGCGCAATTACTACTGCACCACCGAGGCAGCCATTAATTTGTATGCAATATTAACATTTTATATGCCTATGAATTTTAATTCCTACTAGCTAACTCTTTGTTCATAGCAGTACAGCTGTGCAAACAAATTCATCTATGATCTAACTGACGCTATTGTCTACAATCATTATACAATAACAGAAATGCAAATGCCACCTTCGGAACTACTCACCTACATGACAAATGAATATATTATTGTATGAACTTAGTTCATCATTTTAAATGGTGAAGGTTATGCGGCCCTAAAACGTCTTGACATGCAGACTTTTCCTCATATGTGACTTAGATTTTATTATCACTTTTAAATGAAAAAGTCTATCAAAACGTAACTTAAATCAGCGCTACGGGCCTATTTAAAACATCTAACTAAAAATATAAAGTTCTTTAGTTCATTATAATTATCACCCATCTCACGAATCTATTTCGGCTGTGGTAATGCTAACTTCGGGAATACAAAACAAATATATTGCGAAACAATTGCTAGGGCTGTTATAAGAATAAGGTAGAGCACTATTTTTTTTTTTAATAATAATAGACACAGAATAATAAAAATTGTTTCGGAATTATTCCATAGTGATTATTATTCTAATTCTATTTCGTGGTTCTATTGTCCTTCGATAAATTTGCCAATAACGAGTATTAAAAAGCATATCAATTCAAAAATTAGTCCTAAAGCAATCGGCTGTCTTGGCTTTCTCAGAAGACTATTGCTGTCAAATTACAGTGTCACTAGTTCGCCTCTATCAGAATAATACATCAGAATATAATGTTTTATTGATTGAAATGAAAGCAAGTATTACATAAATTTTAGTGTAATACATTATATTAGTATATTACATAAATACATTTTGAATTATAGGGAAACATTTATTTAAATAGTTGATTTATTCGCCAAATAGTGTCTTAATAACAATGATAAATTCCATTCATTTACTGACTCGATTGTTAAACAAATGCTGTCAGTCGGCTTAATCTGAGAATTGAAAAATCAATTCAATGTTCACATTGAAGAGTTTCACATATTTTTCGCTTATTTTTTACAATTATAATAATATACATTGATTTAAGCGACATTTTTGCGATATTGAGTTATATTAGTCTGAATTAGCAAATTTTTCTGCATCTTTGAGCCTTATAAAAAAAATTGTGAACTTTTTTGGCGCTCTAATCAACTGGTAAAACACGGCAATTTTTTTTTCAGGGCACATTTATCATAATAATTATACTAGCCCTGTATTAAACATTGTTCAACTAGTGAGCACGGGCCTCCTCTATTAATAAAAGGGTTCAGACTAGTTCAACAGGCTGACCTGATACGGGTTGATAGTTGGTTGTAATTTATCATGAGAAGTTAAACCGATATTAGTGGAAGTATATAATATACTAGATGTTGCTCGCGGCTCCGCCCGCGTGGAGGTTATTTTTAAGGAAAGGTATACAATCCATGGAGGCATATTAAGCTATTACACCTTTCTATGTTTTGCTATCCCATAGGATGCGTGCATTTTTCCGGGATAAAAAGTGGCCTATGTCATTTTCTGATCCCTAAACTACCACTATGCAAATCCCTTCGCTTGCTCTGTCCCTATCCCTTGCTCTGTGAAAAACTAAACTATCCCACGGGAACTGTACATTTTTTCGGGAAAAAAATAGCCTATGTGCTATTCCAGACTATAATCTATCTCTGTGCCAAATTTCAACCAGATCCGTCCAGCGGCGTAGCGTGATTGAGTAACAAACATCCATCCATCCATCTAAAATTTCGCATTTATAATATTAGTTGGATTATGCTTGTGGTAAATTACGTCAAATGACAACCCAAAAATTGTTTTCCATAAGTATCATTAAGTACCGTAAACTTGAATTCCTTCTTATTCAAATAAATTCAAAACATACGCATTTAACAACTAGTATGCTCTACTTGTTACCATCCTCATAACAATTCTGTGGTATAACTAAAATGATACAATTTCTCCATTAGCACAGCGGGAGTGTTTTCACCAGTACTGAGGGCGCCATTAAAATTATTTCCTAATTTCTCGTGTTTGGCACATTCGTATCATCTACCGTGTAAACAGGCAACAATTATGCAGAGCGAACTAACGAAATGTGTAAATGGGGCAATTACCACCGCTTATGTAGGCTGACGTACAATTAGTGGATCACTAATAGTTTTCATCACCAATAGTTTCGTGCCATACGCGCTGTGGGAACGCATCATATCGAAAGAGTCTCTCGCGGTGATAACATCGCTTCATAATGTGCTTTATTAATTTTATTTTGTTTTTTTTCTACTTCAATTGTGAATATTTTTAGATCATATTCAGCCAGTATTCCAATTAAATAAATTAGTTCGTTCTATTTTTCATTAATATCAGTGAACTCAAAGGTGAGTGAATTAAAAATATAGCAATGATTTGCTGATTCTTTTGGAGCTAGTTCATTTTGTTGATTGATTGTATTATTCATTCTTCCAGCTTTAACCCTCAGTGGCTTTATATGGTATTTTGTATAGTAATTTATTGTTATATCAAGTTTGGTTCATAAATACAGTGAACTGTCCGTGGAGTTAGATTTATTTGGCACAACTAGGTCATTGCAGGCTTCTAGGGTGGAAATGCATGGACTGGTATTTGGAGCGCATGAAATTTATGTTAACTACTAATATGTTCGTATACACGAGCCAACTTGGGATCTTTTGTTACGCCTTAATTTTATTGATTGGTTGTATTGTCATGTTCTATGAGAAAGGGAAGAAAAATTGACTCTCAATGAACTTTCCTAATAAATATCAATAAATTTGTTATTAGGCATTCTAGTACGTAACAGAATTTTATTGAATAAAATATCATTAAATCAGCAATTGGTAATAGACAAGTAAACAAAGTGTTAAAAACACTTTACAATACATAAGACCTACACATTTTGCATTGATCCGCATGTACTATTCGATTACTACTACCTACTGTTTCCTCCTTGCTAAACGTTTCGTAGAACATAAAACATTTTTATGTTTTTCTTCCTCACATTAAAAACGTCTGAGGGAAAATTTAAGTTTAAATATTCTATGTAATCATATGTTTGGAATAAAAAAGACTGAGATGGAGTATTGGTATATGAAGGAACCCAGTAAAGTCGTGTTTTCATAAATAATTCTCATTAATAAGATTATCTTCATGTTATTAAAGCATTACTATTGAATACGAAGGGTAGAAGTAAACAGGTTGAGTAAATGTCTATTCAAATACGCGTGATTAATCACGACGAAGAGATTAAGTAAGGGCGTAATAATATATAATTAATTCGTTTCAAATCAATTTATCAACGGAAGATTGTTTTCAATTGGTAAAACACCTAATTTACATACAAAACCAATCAATAATAATTGAAAAATAATTTGTACACTTATATTAACCAAGGGCATTGTTAAACCATCGATTCTGCAAGAATTAATATCTAATTCAACGTAAATTGAGAACACGTTCGATGCAGTTACGCATGAAACTATTGATTTTAATATCTAGCAGCATATTATACTAACTAAGATTAATAAGGCACTTACATAGACATACCAAATCAAACACCCTAAGATTCGCTTAGCAACTAGTGGGCTGATCAACAGATTTGTTCAACAGCTGCTTAAAACTCCGGGGACCAAGCAAAAAAGAGCTCCTTCAATGCTTAGGTAACGTTGAGTAGATGTACCAAGTGCCAATAGGCTACCGGGAAGGGGAGGTCAGGATACAATGGTGCAATAAGCGGGGGGTCTGGGCCATTCATTCCGTCCCAGGCCGGGGGCGGTGCTCATTGCCTGCGTCCGGAGTGCGCGCATGCGCGTCCTCTGACCCAGTTGCCTCCGCCGCGCCGCCGCCGGGCGGATGGCGACCTCGTTACGCCAAGGTTGGCGAATCAACGAGCCGAATTCGCGGGTATCACAGACGTAGTGACGCGACGCTCACCCGACGCACTCCTGTGAACACGAATAAAATTAGAATCGATATTTGATTTATCAGTGGCACGGATAGGGATCACATCAAACAAATTTACGTTTAAACGATTTTATCGGTACCAAACACGCTAGATACCACCATACACGGCAGCTCAATAAATCAGGTATGCGAAGTGCGAATTAAATTATGGATAATGTTAATCTTGCCCTACTTAACTGGATAAAAAAGTGGACAAAAAGGCACATATCAATGTAGTGTGTAAAAACTTGTATACGTTACATGAATGAATCATGAGTAAAATAAGCGACTGTTTTAAAAAGGTATTAAAATATCCTCAGCGTTTATGAGACTATCGGTGATGTAACATTTGCGAAATATCACATGATTACGTGTTCGTATAACAAACATTGTTTTATATTGATTAGCGTGCGTCGGCTAAACAGTACGAGGCGTTAACAATTTCCTTCCTATACGTAATGCGACGGAATTTTTAACTTTCTCTTATATCACTCTCAGCCTTGTCACTTGTCTACGACCATTATTCACGTGTGGACACGGTGTAAGGTTGTATAAACAGGGCCGTCCTCACTTGTTTCCAATGTTTATTTTAGTGCGCCACTTCCATAGATATCTGACGCAATTACGATGATCGATTACGACACTTGACTACTGCTCTGTTACACGCTCGATATGGTAACCAATTGTGTGGTTGACGCCGTTGTCGCGTAATTTACCATAATCGATAAAAATATACCATGCGTTGACAACACTATTATGCTTGATGGATGCGCATTATGACAATTTGTTTCGGTTGTATTGCCTTTTTATAAAAGAGATTTGTTACAATAACGAAATTATATAGAATTTGTTTTAAATTGTATTAATGTTTTTTTATATCTTTTCAGGTGAAAGGCAACGACACAATTGAGGCTGCCATCTTTGAAACAGAGAAGTTTTTTTGTGTATTATAGAAATCAACTAACTTCATTTTTCTTTAAATAGCTAGGATATAATCACACTCTTTATTCTTCATAATAAAATCCTTAATATTTTATTACTCATGAGCTAATATTATGTATCTTAATATTATTCGTTCCATTTAATAATATATTGTAACCCACCACGCCTTGAAATAGGGCCCTTCAAAGTAGGAGCTTAGTCATACACATTACTAACAACGGTATCTCAGGAATTTATTCATTAAGCGTATCTCCAGAACCGACACTTAGCTCTATCAATGTACGTTTGCATGTACCTTTGTTTATGGTATTACAACTGTAACCTATTGTAATCTATAATATTATATCATTTGTAATTTCATTATTTAATCATTTTCTTTATTTTAGACTAGTTTAATTTTATTTTAGACATTTTATTACAACAAAGGATTATTTATTTATTTTGGAAAATTTTATGTACATTTCTTAAGGCAGTGTGGTATTTTGAAGGCTTTTTGCTAAGCACTTTTGTAGCTATAACTACTAACGGTAGGCAGCGGCTTTGGTGTGCCCTGGCATTGCATAAGTCTATGGGTGGCGGTGTCTACTCACCATCCGGTGGCCCGTCTGCTCGTCTGTTTATCCAGGCTGTAAAAACAAAAAGCTATATTAAAAAAAGGAATAGATAAAAGATATGACCTAACTCACAGATCCCAAGCCTAGGTTTTATATCATTTCAGATCCATTCCATTAACTTCATACTTCTGTTAACTTCTCTAGAGAATTTTATAAGACTTAGAGTATAAAGAATTTGGTACAATATTGATATTATGAATTATTTCTTGTTATAGCATAAAACGAGCGAGTAGGTCACCTGATGGTAAGTGGTCTCCACTACTTATAAAAATCCAGAATACCAAAATAATTATTATTGTGTTGAGTGACGTAAAGGGTCTGTCAAGGGGAAGAAAACCTGATGTTAAGTGATCTCCACTGCCCATGAACATCCACAATACTGAAAGTATCTTGTATGCGCTGTCGGCCTTAAAGGACAGGAATAGGGATTAGGGAAGGGAAGGGGGAATTTGGGCCTCCGGATATCTCACTTACCATACGAAACGCGACAGTAAACTGTCACTTTACGTTGGTTTTCTGTGAGACAGTGGTACCACCCCGGTCGAGCCGGCCCATTCATGCTGTAGACAAATATGTCTACAGCGTGGCTCTACCATTTCAATAGTTTTCTATGATGTAGTGGTAATAACCCAGTCGATATAGTCATATTACAAGACAAAACTGTCTTTAGAGTGACTGTCACTTTACTAATTAAAACATATGTCCATAGCGATAAACCCGCAATAGCGACTTTTTCCGACGAGTCGCGTTTTGGAGCCCCAGCTTCTTCATATTAATTCTTTCATCCGAGAAGGGACGCGACTGTCTCCATAATCAACATTACATTTGAACTATACTGTCCTTACCGCCAAATCTATAATTATCGTCCTAGCATAAAAAATATTTTTCTGAAACAAGTAAGATTATTTGACTACAATTTGTATATACATTTTAGAAAAATGTGTTCAGGAGAAGGTTATTAAATCCACACGGATTAAAACCATTGTCGTTGTATTACGAAAATAAGTGAAATTGGGTAAAATATTATGTACAGAAACACCTAACAACATGGCAAGGCTCAACTGGAGTAACTATATCACTATAACTAGGAACATTGCCGTTCCTTTTTGAACTTTAGGAGTAAAAATAACCCTCTCTGCCCTTATTTTATATACACTCACGCCTGTAAACCCTGTAAGGGGTAGGCAAAGGTGTTACTATTACACCCACTTTTCACCGAATTTATTACAGTCCCATAATGTGGTAGGGGGCGAGCTTATCGCCATACCGGGCACAATTCCAGACTCCGGGTTGATACTGAGTATTTCTAAATAGGAAACCCAAATATCACTTTACCTTACCCGGAGATCGAACCCGAGACCTCAGCACAGCGGTCGTAACGCATGCGCAATTACAACTGCGCCATCGAAGCAGTCCAGTAATTCCTTTCTTAATATTCCTATATTTCCTCCCTTAATTTCATAAGTCAACTAAACACCCATGAATCCGGAGTATAGCTTGTATATAACAGTGTTGATAAATTTACTTGTATACACTTGTCTAGGGTAAATAATATATTTTATTGTGTCTATGTTCAAAGCATTTCAGTATGCAGCAGTAGACATCACGACTCCTTAGCATCATTATTAGTGCCCTACATCTACCCTGTAGATCCGAATTTGTTTGAAGTGAGGCGACAAATTCGGTTCTAGAGAGGTTTGTGTGGTGCATGCAAAGCCACGCTCAAGACTTGCTGAGAACTAACCAGAGAAGAGACAATATATATTTTATTTGAATTTATATTTATGAATATTTTTATTCTTAATGTGTTTGTTGGTATGGATAGATACGAAATGGCGTGCCCAATGTTCACCGTCACTTATAAACATTGGCAATTCTAGACATGTTGCTGTCTGCATTTTTTGTAATAAAGTACCAATTATCAAATTGCCAGTATCAATTTCAATTTAAAATATTTAAAATGTAATCTACTACTATTATAAATGCGAATGTTTGGGTGGTTGTTAGTTACTCAATCACGCCATAACGGGTGAACGAATCTGTTTGAAATTTGGCACAGAGATAGATTATGGTCTGTAGTACATAGCACATAGACCGGAAAATGATGTGATAGCTTAAGATGTCTCCATGGATTTAATACCTTTTCTTATAAAAATAACTACCACTAATACGAAGCCGCGAACAAATAATATTAGTAATATTATCATCTAACATGAGAAAGATCTCACATGTTATATATTTTGTAATTTGTTTAATGTTATTAATTGGTACTTACTTAACTTATGTAAAATAATATACCTATACCATATATATTATTTTTGTGCTTCACATCTAAAACAATTTATGATAAAATATCAAATAAAGTGTTTTGTTATTTTCAAATATTATGCGTTTACAAAAAATATTCATTCAATATTGAAAATAGTCACTTAATATTTTTTTTAGAAAATATAGTTATATTTACATTTAAATAATGGAATAGTAATTTTGTAACAAAAAGTTAAGCAATTCTGCAAATCATACATTTATGCAAATGTTTTGATAATATCTTATGGGTTCGATATATTTGCTTGGATGTGATTGTAGTCGTCAATGACGATAGAATCTGCTTCAACTTACTTTCTAATATTATTTATTTTATATACATGAGTAGTTTTAAGATATTTTGGCAAGTGTTAATATATTTATAAAGTTTTGATCAAGATATTATGAATTAAAGTCATTCTAGAGCTCTGGTGTATTATTTTTTTATGTTTACAATCCAATCTATTTTTTACAAATTAAAAATTATATAATCACTATATAAATTGAAAATGTATCTCATATATAAATAAAAAATGATTTGTGATATCAAATATATTAATAAATTTTTAAGCTTATATATCATTTTATTTCATCTTCACCAATTCCTTGAATTCTGAATCAGTTATAGAATAAAACAAACAAAAATAAAGTAACAGAGAGATCCTCTGAATACTTCAGTCTGCACAGTAAATGCAAAGTCGTTACTATCAATAAACAATAATACACCCAACAAACACACACACATAGTTCTGACCCCACACTGGGTAAAACCTGTATCGTGGGTATCGAGAACTACGAGGGACTACGGTCCCACAACACCCAGACTCGTGACAAATACCTGTCACACAAACATTTGTCTCGGTGCGGGAATCGAACCCACGGCCTCTCGTTTCACAGCCAGCCCGCTGCACCACGGAGGTTGTCAACAATGAATGAAAGAAATTAATGAGCAAAGTGTATAACTAATTAATAAAATGCAAATAGAAACAAATGAATATTGAATACAGAATAACTTCAAATTATACAGACAGGTTAAGAAGAAGCTGTAATCTTTAAGTCAAGAGTGAAGAGGTATTTTTTAGGCAAGCGTGCTCCACCGTAGACCATCATCACTTACCATCAGGCGAGATAGTGGTCTAAGGCAAGCCTATTTATAGTAAAGAAAATATAGAATGTTAATTTTTGGGTTCAGGCAAAAATATTTAGTTCACAGTTGTAATACAGTTTATCTTCTTAAATTAAAAAGCTTTAAATAATACATATTTAATATACATACACATTTCATGTAGGGACGTGCTACCCAAAACATACTCGTAAAGACAATATTTTAAATGGCAGCGATATCTGACGTTGTAAAATACAATGTACGATATAATATTCATATAACCAGGCACCACCGCCCTAAAATGTAAATAAGCAGAAGCTTGGATCAATACTATGCTTCAAACTAATAAGCTACTCGCATAAAGATGGCGCTAGTATATTGTCATTTGGGAAGTATTTTGAGGAGCAACCACTACTCACAGATAGATGGCGTTAGTAAATTAAATAAAGTAAGAACATTTTTGAAAGAGTAAAGCATTGAGTTGTATAATTACGCTTTAATAAATAAATTATTAGATAATGAAATAAACTAAAAAACAAGGAAAAATAACCGGTACTTTCTAATAATTTAGCTATTGATTACCATCAAAATGATAGCCTTTAAAACTTCCAGTGTATAAAACAAAATTCCTGTAATTACTTAACGTTAAATAAGATCCGATATTATTTTTGGTTACAAACAAACATTTTAATCGTTATCACAGCGTGAGCACACCTATGCTATAGAAAATTTCTTTTTCACCTCACAGATGGCTCTACAACAATTTTGTCATGAAAAATATTTCTTTCAAACTTTATCAAAAACGTAAATGTATGAAATCTAAAACAGATAGAAAAATATATAAATAAAATTACAAATCTATTTCAACGGCACAATAAACAGCAGAGCGGGCCACGGTACCAGGAATGTAGAGGTATAAGGAGTTGGGAAGATTAATGATTAGCAGGATGGCAGACAACCGCGGCGGCGTTTGACAAGCGCAGGTGTGCTATTTTCATAATTGGCCCGACCCGTTGAACGCGCCCTTTCAGCTTTCAGTGTAGTGACTGTGGTCATGCGAGCCAATATTTATTAGTTGTTGCTGAGCAATATTATATGTACTTTGTTTTCAATATAATCATTTTTAAAGAATTTGAATTTGAATTTTTTAAGTTTGATTAATAACTACCTACTTACTTTAAGCAAAGATTGTGAATTTATTGATTTTAATTTAATTTCGTAGCTTATTTCAATTGTAGTACAGTCAGCTAATAAAATGAACTAAGAATGCGGAGTCTGATTTATACACTTTCACACACTATGATTAAGGTAATATATGATATGTTTTCAATGGCTGATTAATTTTCATATGAAACGTTATAAATTACAAATGTTACATGACATGGAATTAAAATTTCGAGCCAAGAAAAATAATGTTCACATTTGCAATCTTATCGATTGAACACATTCAATTTTAGATCATTTATTACTAGATTTTTTTTTTATTCTGGCGCGGAAAAGTGACCACACTGCACCTGATGGCTTACCATCAGGTGCAGTGTGGTCACTTTTCCGCGCCTGCGCTTACGCAGTGCCGTCCAGATAGAGTATCAAGTAGCGAGAGACAGTCTATCCCCCGCTACTCAACACAATCATGCCGGCCTGCTGTTTAGCTTCTTCACATTACGCCTAAAGGACCCAGGATCATAGGAAGGAGGGAACACGGTAGCTGGCAAACTGTTCCACAGCTTGATGGTGCGGCAAAAATACGAATTAAACAATAAAACATTACATCATAGATAACTCATATTCTTACAGCAAGAACATACAGGGAAATGCAAACTACAAAATGAACCACACAACCCAGTTAGTTGATCCGGGTACCTGACCCACAATACGGATTAAAGCACTAATACCAAGCACACGGACATTTAGAACACGTGCGCACTAAAATCTGACATACAGGGGCTCACCTCCTAATGAGCACTATTAATCAAGCACTCTACAGTCTTAGCTCAACAACTTGACACGAAGAATAAGCCTTATGTCAGTGTAGGAACGCGCAATTCGTATTTTAGCAAAGAAGCGAGATGTTTAGTGAAAATGCTCAAAAAAATTAGGTGTATAATCCTGAATTAATAAATAAATAACACCCAACAGTCACACACATAGCCCCGACCCCACACTAAGCTACGAGTCTTCTGTCGTGGGTATCAGGGACTGCGAGAGACTTTCGGTCTCACAATACCCAGACCCGACACAAATATCTGTCTGTCACACAAGCATTTCTCCAGGTGTGGGAATCGAACCCAAGCCCCTCATTTCACAGCCGTCTACTCGCCTACTGCGCCACGGAGGCTGTCGAATGTCGTCATCATTGTGAAAATACGTACTCATGCTCTGTATTAAGCTTTGGCAATTATTAAGTTCATAAATATCTAGAACGCATTTAGCCATAAAAATTCGTGATACTAACTGACATTTGTATTTTAGAATTGACATTTAGGATAGACTTGTTGACGAATTTCTTAGGTAAGCTCTAACTTAACAACTTAATTGGCAAAAGATATAAGAGTAATATTTGCGTGAATTTCTTAAGCTACTTTGATGTTGCTTGCTGGTGGTCGGATAATCGTATCCGGCCGGATAGCGATCACCGTACACAGGGTGTAAAACCCGCCATAGTGGCACACGTATCAGTGTCGCGTTCCGGCATCAGCCAGTCTACATTCGGTTTCTGTCGGGGGTCTAGAGTTGGGGTACGATGCTTGGCCGTGTTGCGGCCTTCTGACACTAGACCCTAGACCGCTTCTTCATCTTCTTGCCTGATGGCGTAGTGTGAAAAAGCTACAGGCCGGAATGATTCTGTTGAGTAGCGAGGGATAGATTGTCTCTCGCTACTTGATACTCTAATTGGACGGCACTGCGCTTACCATCAGGTGCAGTGCGGTCACTTTGCCAGAATAAAAAAAAATGAAATTTTGCATATAGATTATTTTATTTCATCAAACTGGCATACACATATTCTATGTCCAATCTGTATTTAAAATTAACTATCATTTTGGAATAAGCTTACACACATAATTATTTCTAAATGAGCTATATGGAAGGTTATGCAATTATTGCTGCGTAACAAACACTTTAACATTATTGCATCTTATTATTTACTGAAAAATAAACTTCATTATTTTTTGAATTAGTGATCTCTTTTAGTTGACTGTCAATCTTTTCTAAAATCCCATGTCAATGAAATTAGGTTAAGTAACATTAGACTGTTAAAATGAATATCGATTAAGATGAGAGAGTGACGCACACCTATATGCAATATCCTCACATTTCACGTCTACGCGAAAAAACTTATTTTGCTGTTCTGCAGTAACATATATGCTAAAAGAATTTAATAGAAGTATATTGTTAAAAATAAATTATTATTAATAATAGTGCTGAACTTTCTTTACCCAAAATTTTATGACATACATATATGAGTTTTTACTACTTTTTTAAAATATTATGACACTATCCTCATTATGTGATGTGGTCAGTGCGTGCCTTATTCCGATTTTTTTATTTAATTTAAATTCCCTCAGAAATTAAATTAAATTACATATTTTTTTTAAAACAGATTTCGCAAAATCATTAGCGTGAGTTCAAAACGAGATCGGTCCAAAAATTGTGTAACCGAACGAAAGCATTGAAAGCAGGAAGGGCCGTGTCAAAAATTACTATTATACCCCTGACACATAATTAATGAACTGCTTATTCAAATACATTTAAAACTATTATTCATGCCGTTTACGTTTGAAATGTTCCGACCGTTTCTTTGAAAAGACTCCTTTATGTTATTAATTAAAAAACGTTGCCTACCTTATGCGATTTCTAAATAGTAAAGACATGAGGCGTAACGAATCTTTAGGGTAAATATTTTTTGTGCACTTAAACGTAAGTATATTACGATAAACTGTACGATTAATTGTGTTTTTAATTAACGATTATTGTTAGACATATAATATATCGCCTTGCATTAGAACTGATTTGATTTGTACGTTTTTCCCTTAGTTTGTAAAAAAAATTATAGTGATATCATTTCAAAATAACTAAAATAAAAATATGTATAATTTCCAATTCAAATAATAAGTTATAATAATTTGAAAATAGATTAAAATAAAGCAACAAAACCAAGGCTCTGTAAAACGAAAATACTATTTACATCTTCATACAAAAATACAGTTACAACTGCCACATATTTTCCGACCAACATAAATAAGTGATAAAGGAAAAGCTTATGGGTCAAGATATATTGGACGTTGATTTTCCTGAATCCCAATGCTTTTTCTTTATTTTTTTCCGTCAGCGTTCCACCCTAGCTTGTTCGTTATTATTATTAGCTCGGTTCCCAGGGAAAAGCGAGTGTTCAACGGGCACAGTCATACTGAAATGGATAACGCTTTTCTATTAGCAACTCTTTTGTTACGTCACCTCCCCTATCATTAATGTATTTATCGAGCCGTTGAATTAAAAACAACTTTAAAACCACTAATTAAAGTGTGTAAAAATCTTTTTATAACGCTGCATTCTCTGGCTTTTTGACTATTGGTTCTATAATTTAATATATTGCATTTAAAAAAGTATTTAAAAATGTTAATTGAGTAACTATGAATTTCTACACTGCGTTTGAAGGTCACTGCGTAAGCATTACAAGAACAAATGTCATAGTATAAACTTCAGCGAAATTCCAGGTTTATAATTAACAATATTGTTATTTGATTATGTTTTAAGTATATTTCGATAATATTGACCTACTTTATTTTTAAGTACTCTTCCAACCATGTACATGATAACTCTAAATATCTCGGAACGAATGTTACATTCGATTTTTAAAACTATTAACATTTTTTCAACTAATGTATATTTATTATTCATTGATATTTCTAAGAACAGAAACTGAAATCATCAATAATAATGGTTATTGTACATACAGTTGCGGTACGAGTGTACCCGTGTGATTTAAATTTAATTTTTCCAACCGCGGCGTCCAGAGAATCATACTAGTGCAGTTTCCATATCGAAATCCCATTGCAACACTGCACAGCGAACTTTTAATCAAGTCCTGGAGAAACGATTTACTACAAACCACGAATATATACTAAGCATCAAATAGATAGGCAACAGCATATCGTAAGTTCTTTAGTAAAAAGATTTCTACCTATTCGAATTGTGAGGGAGAGTGTAAAGTTTTATACCTTTAGAATACAAAGGATATAAATATGTTATAACGTTTCTATTCATAAATTAAACTATAATAAATAATTGCACTTGAGTACATAAAAACATTCACATGACATTAATCTTGGCATAAAGGACAATGGGCGAATTTGTATGAGCCCTGTCCCCACCCACCAACAGACACCATACATATACATTATTATTAAGTGTACTATAAAAACTCTTACCACATCATTTAAATTTAATAAATCAATGGAGATTCCTGACAAAATAAAAAAAAATAATTAAAAATGTTCTTAGTAAACTGCTATTTTATTGCATTTTTTTTACTATTTTGACATACATACATATACACTCACGCCTGTAATCCCCGAAGGGGTAGGCAGAGGTGTAACCAGTACACCCACTTTTCGCCGAATTTCGGTCCCATAATGTGATAGGGGGCGAGCCTATCGCCACACCGGGCACCATTCCAGACTCCGGGTTAATACTGAGTATTTCTAGGTAGAAAAACCCAATATCACTTTACCCGACCCGGGGATCGAACCCGAGACCTCAGCACAGCAATCGTAACGCATGCGCAATTACAACTACGCCACAAAGGCAGTATTTTAACATACTTTTAATAAATATATAAAGAAATATGGTCGCGTAACATTTTGTTACATTTGATAGGCAATTTCACCAGGAACTGTTCGCCAAGTAACTAAACCTTAGGAACTATCAATAGCTAAAACAGCCTGTTTGGATATTTGAGCTTAGAATCTTTGGCATATTTATAGTACAAAATCTGATGCTGATCTGATGATGGTAGGGAAAGGAAAGATAAACTGGATCTTGGAAAATGTAATAGTTGGAGACGTCTTGTTAAATCGTATATGTTTAGTACTCTGTGTAATTGCAGAAGTTAAAATCTTTCCACAACAGATGATAGCAATAGCAAAAATATTATCGGATCTCGTGAACTACATTAGTTAAAAACGTCCCGTTTGGACATAAACGTTTAAAAACCTAGGCAATTACAGAAACACCCTTCATACGTGGTGCAACACGACCGCCATTCATAGCATGGATGGCATGAATACTTTTTAGTACTTTGTTTTTACAAATATCAAAAGAGATTTAAAATAAAGATTGTCTTATGAAAAACTATTCATTTATGGTTGTTCTTATTTTTTGCATATATTTTTAAAATAATGATATCAGACGAATTAAAAACATAATACTATTTTATTATAATATTTACTAACGACCCCCCGGGTTTGCATGATTGTTGTCAACCTTTGGAGACAGGTACATGTCAATGTGAACTCTTTCTAGATCATTTTAAAATCATAGTGCATTATTTTGATTAACCCTTATGGTTTAGCCGGAGTAAGTTTTTTTTTGGCGCGGCAATGAGACCACACTGCACCTGGTGGTAAGCGCAGTGCCGTCCAGATAGAGTATCAAGTAGCGAGAGACAGTAATGTAATCACCAGAAAATATAATTAGACGATACGATTATCAAACGTTGACTTTACTGTACATTCTACAAATATAATATGTAAGTATTAGGTATACATTTAAACCTTCGGGAAAATATACAAATGATAATTATCATGTCGAGGCTGTCGAGAGGGCTTATACATCCCTCTCCGATCTTCAGATATAGTATCACAATTTATTAAATAACTTGTTATTAATTAACAGAGTTAAATAACTTGTAATAACTTCAGAGTTTATTAAACTACTGCCAGTTCCGAATGCAGTTATCCTATGGAGAAGAACTGGCCAGAAACTCCATGGTCGCGTTTTCGTGCAAGAAATCCCAGTTTTCTCCCATCCCCGTTCTTCAGGGTGTTCCACTCGCAATGCGGAATGACCTTAGTGTTCTAGATATGGATATCCGCTGCGATCTTAATCCAAGGAGTCACATCGAGGGCGTAATATCCGCCACCTCCCGAAGGGTCGGAATCCTGAACAGGGTGCGGCGGTTTTTCACGCCCGGTCAGCTCTACCGCTTATATAAAGCGCCGGTGCGGCCGGGAATGGAATACTGCTCGCACCTCTGGGACGATTCCGCAAAATACCTTCTTGATGCCTTGGGTGGGTTGCAGCGGCGGGCCATCCGCATTGTGAATGATGCAGACGTGAGTAACAGTCTGGAGCCGCTACAGCTGCGTAGGGATATTTCCTCGCTTAGCGTGTCTACCGTCTGTATCATGGCGAATGCTCTGAAGAATTGTTTGATCTTATCCCATCCTCTCCCTTCCATACCAGAACCACGCGTACTGGATTGAAAGTAAGAAAAGATTTTTTATTGTCGGAACGTTAAAACACATTAAAAAAAATGCAAAAATTACAATAATAATAATTGATCCGATAATGGGGGTCCCTATTCAGCTGCATGCTGTAGTACAGGCTAACCCATACTGCAGCGCTGGTTTTCGATAGAACTCAACCAGTGACGTACACATGTTATACAAAATATAAAACTCTTAAAAACTAGCCAGTATTAAATATAACCTAGTAACAAAAATAAACCTGAATTAAGCGTAATATTGCGGAGCCACAGCTTCGTGGTATCAACTACCCCGGCCCGAACCAAGAGTGAAGTGTTCCCTCCTTCCTATGATCCTGGGTCCTTTAGGCGTAGTGTGAAGAAGCTAAACAGCAGGCTGGCATGATTATGTTGAGTAGCGATGGATAGACTGTCTCTTGCTACTCTATCTGGAGGTGAAGTATGGTCACTTTGCCGCGCCAGCATAAAAAAAAAGTTGACGAAGCGTTCGTTAGGTCCCCCGTAGTCTCATTGAGAACGCGAGTCGCTACCGCAAAACTGCAACCTTGTCGGTTTTATGTAAGACAGCGGTAACATACCATTGAGGTAGGCCATTCAAGCTGTAGAAAAAAAATATTATAATGTAGCTCTACCACCTATATACTATGTTATAGCACGGCGTAATATAATAAAATCAGCAAAAATTAAATTTTCTATATAAAACAAAAATGTGAATTTAAAAAAAAACTCAATACTTTTCGTTGTTGTCGTCATACCAGTAAATCATCACCTTGCTAAGATTAATCGATTGAGACCAATTTCAAACCTGTTGACGGGTGGGGACACTTGACCCATTGTCCTTTCTATCATCGATTTTGATAATTTTATATCTAGCTATATTTTATAATTTGATTAATTCGTATTGGTTCTATTAAATACTAACGAAGTATAGTTGGATATAGTTTTCAAATATGTGATACTTCGGAAATACCCATGGGCCATCTTTATTAAACCTAATTAAAACAAATAAGTATCTGAACTTATATTTCATAAATAAACTTAAATAAATACACTAGTTGCTAGTGTATTGATAACACGACTCTACAAAAAAAATTTCGTTCTTTGTCCTAAAGTTTATACTATTATTTTCCAGTTAGTTATGCACAAAAACGAGAAAATACCTTATTTCGGTATAAAGTTTGCTTTTGTGATAGTTATAATAATAATACTCATTTTTCAATTTTTTCATAAATTTTAATTGATTTTAATATTTTTAAAATGACTGCGCGGTGAGAGTGGGGTATTAACGTTTACACTGTGCCGCTAGATGGCACCTGAGTGATAAACAACCATCAGGTGTTATTTACAAGCCCAGAATAACTTAAAATGTCGTCACGAAAGTGCAAATACGATGCTGATGCATTTTGTTTTATATGTGGTCAATTTATTAAAGTTCGAGACGTGAAATATGAACTAAAGACATCTCACGTGAAGTGACTATCTCTGTGAAGCCTATGAAGCATATTTTGACTGTCCTGTACGGAATCAAGATAAGCCATGGGCTCCACATGTTGCTTGTAGTTATTGTAAAAGGTGTTTGGAAGGTAAGCAATTTTTATTTAATTAAGCGATGAATCCAAAATAATAGACATATTAATTTTTATTTTTATATTTTTAGGTTGGTATCGAGGTGAGAAAAGGTCTATGAAATTTGCAATACCAAGGATTTGGCGAGAACCAAAAGACCATATTACTGACTGCTACTTTTTTATGGTGAATCCGAGTAAAAGACGTAGAGGTAAAAATGCAAAACCTATTGAATATCCTGACCTAGAATCTTCTTCTGCTCAAAAAAGCAAGTTGGAACAGTTTTAAAGCAGTAGTTTCTGGATTTTTAGGAAATAATAAAGCTGAAAACTACGAAAGTTGGTTGAGGATATGCTTACAAATTTTAAGGCCATGGGCTGCGGGATGTCATTAAAAGTACATATGCTGCATGCTCATTTGGATAAATTTAAAAACAATATGGGAGCCTATTCCGAAGAGCAAGGAGAACGTTTCCATCAGGACATCATGAATTTTGAACAACGCTATCAAGGCCAATACAATGAAAACATGATGGGCGACTATATTTGGGGTTTATTGAGAGAAAGTAGCTATGAACATAAAAGAAAAAGTAAAAGTGTGCACTTTTAAGTTATTTTCCACTTTTCTATAAGCTAATTTGATAGTAAAACTTAATAAAAATAATAAACATTTTTATTTCAATAGTTTTATTTTCAATCAAAATATAAATCCGAGATTTTTAAAAATTTCGTTCAATCAGTCTTCTAAGCACAAAAGCAAAGTTTTTCATGCCATATATTTTTTTTCCGTCTTATTACGACCTAAACTACCGAAATTTAATGCTTTGCAATCAAAGTCAAATTTCATGTTGACCCGTGTAATCATATGTACGCTATCTATAAATAAGTTGATACGCTTTCTGTTATATTTCTTTCTTGTTTAATCTACCGACTTTTCATAAACCTATGTAATTGCCTATATTGTTAAACGATTTCATTTTCAATTAATAGACTCCTTGCGATATAGACTTTAGGAGTATGAGCACAATGTATTCACTAGAATAAACGACTATAGGCATTAATTATATTTGATGTAACATTCAAATTGCGTGGTTAATCTTTGCGTGCATCAGTGCAGTCGTCGGGCGGGCCGCACCATCTACCATTAATCACAAGTTTGAGCTGCACGCTCCGCACACCGCAGCAACCTACTCGTACATTTAAAACAAATTACTTATAACTGGAATGAACTCGCTGCAGCAGTGTTCCCTGAGCACTATGACATGTCCTTCTTTAAACGAAGCTTAAGAAGAGTAGTCCTTCAACGGCAAGCAGCGGATTTTTTGTGCACTGGCATTGCAGAACTCTATGGGCGGCGGTGACTACTTACCATCAGGTGGCCCGTCTGCTCGTCTGCCTATCGAGGCACTAAAAAACGAGTATTTATTTATTTATTTATAGGGTCATCAACGTAATGTACACTAAAAACCGAATACAAAATCAATAATAATTATTAAAGCTAAATGTAATTACAATTACAGATGACCACAGCATGCGAAGTTATGAACAACTTAAGAATTTATTAATTAAATAATTTAAAAAGAAGAAGAATATAAAATGCAATAATAATATAATAATTTAACTACAAAAATAATCAATAAATAATAAAATAATCAAACCCAAAAATTTAGTAATAGTCAATTAAAAAAAAACATAAACAATCAATAACATAAAATAATAGTATTGCAAGTTATAATTCTTAGACTATACACAAAATATCCTAACGAGGCACTAAAAAATATATATATATATATAAGTATAATTACAAGTTATAAATTATGATTATCTTTCATTAAACGTTGTTAAATAATTTGTTATCAGAGATATAGAGTATATATAGATAGATCTAAATTACGCCATTCTTGTTTACTGTTAGTCACTATAATAATACTAACCATGTATTAAACACTGTCCCACTGCTGGGCACAGGCCTCCTCTACTAATGAGAGGGGGTTAGGCCTTAGTCTATTAAGCCTAATCCGGGTTGATAGAATTCAGACACCTTTGAAATTCGTATGAGAATTCTCAGGTATGTAGGTTTCCTCACGATGTTTTCCTTCACCGTTAAAGCAAGCGATAATTAACATTGAATACACACGTAACTTTTAGAAAAGTCAGAGGTGTATGCCACTTGGGTTTCGAACATACGACTTTCATCTTGACAATCCGTACCGCAACCAACTAGGTTATCGCTGTACCTGGGCCGCGCCTTCCAGTAGTCCTTTTGCAGTTTGTGTGTTTAGTCCTCCTAACCGAAAACTAAAACAATTATATACTCGTCTAAAGCACACTTATCATAATATTACAAACATGTACCCTTATAAGAAAACATAGAATTCTCCGCAATAATAAACTTAACAAACACATAAATTTAAAGTGCATAATATCCTTACTATTTTCAATTCTTAGATGAAGAATCTTCCCTTGGGAGTTGGACGCAAAACTCCTCTCGTCCGCGTTCTTCTGGCGGGAGGAGGCGTCCAGTCGCCGTCAGGTGAGACTGGCCTCGAGGGAGATTGCGGTACGATTTCGCAGAACCGCTCTGGAGGAGTGGCAAACCAGGCTGGAAAGCCCAAGTGCGGGCTTGAGGACCGTCGCGGCAGTGCGTCCTGTCCTAAAGAGATGGCTAGACAGGCGCCACGGTACGCCAACTTTCCGGCTGACGCAGGTACTGACGGACCACGGGTGTTTCGGTTCGTTCCTGTGTCGGATCGGAAAGGAGGTGTCTGCCGTGTGCCACCATTGTGGCAACTGCCACCAGGACACGGCCCAACACACGTTGGAGGAGTGCCCAGCCTGGGAGGAAGAGCGCAGCGCTCTCAGAGCAGTCGTCGGAGGAGACCTCTCGCTGCCGGCCGTGGTATCGTCCATGGTCGCCAGCCGGAGGTCCTGGCGTGCGGTGGCCCACTTCTGCGAGAGCGTCATCTCGCAGAAGGAGAGTGCCGAGAGGGATCGGGAACGAAATGATCCCTCCCGCCGCCAGAGAAGACGTAGGAGGCGCCGGGTGGACGACTGACCGGCGTCTCCCGCCCTGTGGAACGGGGGCGTTTGAATTCCACCACGGTAACCCCTGCCTGTCGTACGAGGCGACTAATTGGGGCCATCGGGGGTCGCGGGCTCGCAGCGGGGGGCGATCAGCCCGAATCGATGCACTCCCAGTTTCGGAGCATCGTGCGACCCCGAGATGGACGGCAGCGCGTGTGGTAAGGCCTCGTTCGCTGTCGTTGTTCGGTGCGCGGGGGCTCCTAAGCCCTCCCATTGAGATGGGCTGCAACGCTGCACCGCGCAGGGGTTCCGGCAGCAATTCTAGCACTCCTTAGAATACCCCGGGATCGCTCCGTAAGCGCCGAAGAAGGCCACCGCGGGGTTTTAGCTGGTAGTGTCGGGTGGGGTGTACATAGGGGGTAGGGACTCGGCCCAGCGGCTGCCCGGATAGCCATCATCCGGGCGAGGGGGATGCTGGGTCGTAAGACCGGCTAATCCAGCATAACCGTTTTATTCTTATTCCGCTTCCCCCCGGAGCGGGCGGTAGTAATAAAACGCTTTCCCCGCGACAGCAAAAAAAGATGAAGAATCTTGTAAATATTTCCTTACATTTTAATAACATTAAAGGAATTCTTGTTAACATTAAAGGATTTCTTGTTTTATACAAAACTAGCCGTTGCTCGCGGCTCCGCCTGCGTGGAGGTTATATTCGGGAGCAGAAGTATACAATCCAAGGAGTTGTCTTCTGCACTGAGGCACCTGTAGCGATTGTCCAGCCTCTCAGGTGTTGTGGCTGAATCTTGAGATTGCATCTAAAGAATACCTCATAAGTTTAACCTCACTTTGCCCCTTTTAGGGATGATTTTTCAAAAACTGCCTCGGTGGCGTAGTTGTAATTGCGCATGCGTTACGATTGCTGTGCTGAGGTCTCGGGTTCAATCCCCGGGTCGGGTAAAGTGATATTGGGTTTTTCTATCTAGAAATACTCAGTATTAAGTGATTAGTCAGTGAGTGTATATGTATGTATGTATGTATTTTCAAAAACGTTGCAACACGTATTTCTTTATTTCCTACCAAAATCCTAAATATGAATTTACAGATCCCTAAGTTGAGGAATTATAGATTTCCCATACAAAATTTGAACCCCTATTTGACCCCTTTCAAGGTTGTTTTTTGAGAAAAAAGATAGCCTATGTCCTTCTCTAGGATATAATATATTCCCTTACCAAAGTTCATTACAATCCGTTCAGCCGTTTAGTCGTGAAGAGGTAACAAACAAACAAACAGAGTTACATTCGCATTTATAGTATTACTATGGATGTGCTATGCATAAGACGATTTTTTGTGGTTTTGATTTATGTTTATCTATATTATGAAAAACACGTATATGATTTAATATTAGATATGTTAGTTAAGTTTTAAATATCCTAGCATAACAAAATGACCACACTGATGGTAAGCGCAGTGCCGTCCAGCAAGACTAACAAATTGCGAGAGGCAACCCCTCGCTACTCGACACAATCATGCCGGCTTTCTTACTGATCAGAAAATAAGAAAACTGATATTCCTTGCGGCGTGGCGTTTTCCCCATGCTATTAATTAAGCCATGGATGACAACGCAGTCTTAAAGAGCCTAACTTTCCTCAATAAATAGGCTATAAAGAGCAAAATGATTTATTTAAGTCTGATTGGTTTTCCACAGACAATACAAAGTAACGTAAAATAAAATGTGTTTAAAAAAAGCAAAATTCAATATACGCCACGTTTAAGTGTTCCATTTTATAAAAAAATATTTAAATAAGTGAATAATTATGTACCTTAAAATAGGTAATGGCCACACAATATGAAATATTTTTTTAAAAACGCTCTTTGTAGATATTTTTATTGCGTTTTTCCGTTTTGCGTTTATTTGAAACGTTACACTGTTAATTTGGCAGTGGAGTTTCGCCTTCATAAAGGATTACTTAAGAATATTTAGGTGTTAACTAGGTATCAGATCTATCAAAAGAACTTGCAGGCATACAAACATATACACTCACGCCTGTAAACCCCGAAAGAGTAACCAGAATTGTAACCAGTACACCCACTTTACGCTGAATTTATTTCGGTCTCATAATGTCATAGGAGGCGAGCCTATTGCCATACCGAGCAAATTTTTTTGACTCTGAGTTAATACTGAAAATTTATAGACAGAAAAACCCAATATAACTTTACTCGACCCGGGTATCGAACCCGAGACCTAAGCACAGCAATCGCAACGCATGCGCAATTACAACTGCGCCACCGAGGCAGTCAACTCGCAGGCAATATAAACAAATAGTTTTTACGAATTATCAAGGTTTATACAATTTCAGATAAAGTCGATTGAAAGTTTGACATATGACCATTGACCACGAGACGATTTCTAATATTGATTAAAAGATTGCTTTCACCATTTCATTTTCCTTAAAATACTCTTAAACATAATGCACATAAATTGTATTTTATCACCAAGTATAGACTGTTAATCAGTAGTAAACATTGTTCCCAAAATCGCAAAGTCATGATCGAAGGAGCCAATTTATTTGAAACACTAGTTAGCGAGTTTGATCACGAGTTCTAAATAGAGCTTAATTCTGTATAATTAGGCAGTGTTGTTTCAACCGAAGTCAATTTACGACTATTGTTAAGGTGTTTTGTCATAATTATAAATTTATATACAGTGATCGCATAGTTTTTTTTTACCTAAATTACTTAACTTTTTGATATGAAAATAGAGAGCAATAAACTGATTATCGATGAAACAACACTATGATCTTATATTTATTTATATCAATCACTAAAAACAAAAAAAAATTTAAGGCCTACTTGACTACGAACGAAAAAAAACGACCTTAACAAATGATTTTCGTAAAATCTAAAAATAAATATATATCCTTATAAATGTTGTGGATATTAATTATTACTATACGAAACATAAGCTCACTAGTTTACCCTCGAAAAGTATAGGCTGAAGTGCACCATACATATACAATGTACCATACATTCGCCGAGGCTATTTTCGGTTTTTAATGTGATAATCTTAATGTGATTTTCAACGGTAGGCAGCGGCTTTGCTGTGCCCTGACATGGCAGAAGTCTATGGGCGGCGGTACTTACCATCAGATAGCCCGTCTGCTCGTCTGTCTATTCAAGCAGTAAAATAAATAGTGGCAAATATATATGGGCACATTTCATAATCCGTGGTAACATGTTTTCGAATCAAAAATTCAAATGAAATACTAATTTGCTCCACCTGGAAATCGAACCCAGAACGACACCAGCTGCACTGCTTATATACGATGTCACTAGACCCAAAAGATGACAGTTTTTATCCAAGCAAGAATGATACAGAAGTCAAACCTATACTACTACATAAGAAACTATATTCTTAAACGATCCCTTGAACAAGTTCCAACTCATTTCAACTGTAACGCGATTTACAAATGATATATTGCTTATATAGAACAAAGTTTATTGTTCGGGGTAACAATAAACAACCCTTTTGCCAATTTTTGCCAACTACCGTTTCTGGATTGTTACAGTTTTGTCCCTATTCTTTGTAATTTATGGTAGCTTATAGGTGGTCTGGTACAATGGTTTTGCAAGTCACATGCCTTTAGAGGTCATTCCTTGGCTCCTTCCCTGTATCGACACTGTAATGGTATAATTCTGGCAGTGGTTCTCAATTAGGGTTGAAAATTTGAGCAAAAAGCTTAAATGATGAATATATTTCAAGGTATTAAAAATCTAATTATTTTAATTAGTTAATTCAAATTTATTATAAAAACATTTTACAATCCCTATTTTATAGGACAGTCAAAGTTCCAAAGTTTATGTTTTGGAAATAATTTCGACTATTTTAGTGCGAAGTTTCATAAAACATGTTATAAAAAAAATTACTCAACTAGGCACTAGGACTTGGCTATTAATGTAAGGGTTAGGACTTAGTCCACCACGACAAATTATTAGAGGTTTGGTAGACTTCACATACCTTTCAAAATCTCATGATTTTTATATAGGTAGGTATTTCTTCGCAATGTTTTCCTTCATCATTGACAACCGATAATATAAACCGAATACATAAAACGTAAAAAGTTTAAAGAGTAAAAATAGGCCCTGAGGGCTAGTTTTAAGCTAAGACTTACTTGTTTTTAGACTCTCGCGATTTGAATACATATTATAAAATTAGGAACGGGTCTTAATCGCGCAATATTTTAATGGTATAAATACCACAATTGTTTAATAATAAATAATTGTGGTATTTATACCATTAAAATATTGCGCGATTAAGACCCGTTCCTAATTTTATAATAAGACTTACTTCTCGGCACTCCGTAACATTTTCATTAGACTATCTAACCCTGCTTCGAAAATATAGAAAATGTTTAAATAATGAAACTAGACACTATTTACACAAAAAAAAGCAATTAAATAAACGATTTGTTCAAGAAAATGATTTCCTTATAATATACCAGCCAGACTTTTATCTGTCATCACCATGTCGTGGAATAAAGTTTGAGAACTGCCGGCGTAAAAACTGCGTGGCATTCTCGACAATGGTGCGCTAATGATCGTCTTAACATTCAAATCGCCCACGCGCGTCTTTTGTCTCCAAAAACGCCAAGTTTTTCATTCGCACAGACTATTTTTCAAACAGCACGATACTAAATAAAAATTGCCACAAAATGATTGAAGGATGTAGGTCAACGGGTTGCGTCTGAATGGTTCGGTTAGTTTGTTACGACATAAAAAGCTTTTAAAAGGGAGGTTGCCAGTTCAGGGGCATTACGCTTCGTTGTTTTGCTACTGACTGTTAATTAACCCGCCATGCTATATGCAATTTAATCAATAGATTTCTACAGATTTATTGTTGTCTAACGCTAAAAATACTAGCATCTTAATAAGAATGACTGTCTAATTTAGTTCGGATTGTGTAGTGACACCTATGGTTCTTTGATACATAAGCGAACAGTTTTAAAATTATATTTAGATATAATTTATATACATAATAGTATTAGTATTATCACCGACAGTGTTTAAGCTATGATCCCTAGTAGGGTTCCCTACTTAGCCATTGCTTCAACGTGATAGCCATGCCACTAATATGTGTACTTTATCATTGTCTGTATCTTGATTTAATCACTGTCTTTTTATTATTCTGGCAAGGCAAAGTTGCACTGCACCTGATGGTAAGTGCAGTGCCGTCCAGTTAGAGTATCAAGCAGCGAGAGACAGTCTATCCCTCGCTACTTAACACCATCATGCTGGTCTGCTGCTGCTTACAGACATGCAATTTTTTCATGGCTATATAAGCCAATTGTAGAGCGACAGCTTTTACTACACATTGTTGGTGCTGTGCTAATCGTATAAGCTACGATCTGGGTAGTGGATAGACCACTAGATACATACATATCATAGGATATCCTAAGTATAGTAAATAATAAAATAAAATAAAGTAAGATGGAATGACAGTAAAGATTGTAACAATTTAAAAACTGGAATGAGCTTTCAGATTAAATATATAAGATGTTGTAGTCTAAAAATAATATCAAATGACATAGCGCTTCATGCCTGAAAAATCCTAATGGATTTCGCAATATGAACGAAGAAAAGACAAAAAATAAAGATTCCTTTGAGCTTATTCAGTGAACATCCAGTCGTATCCGTACGGAATGTCTTGAAATAATAAGTTATGCGTGTGCCTAAGGATGAGCCGCGTGACGTCACTGCCATGTGACACTACCACATCTATTAATCACGAACAGAAGTCGTTTTATGTTCCGATATCCGAGGAGCAACTAAAATAATACTCGCTCCGTCGGAATTACGAAAAGCGAACCCCGATTCATTAACAAAAGTTTACGCACTTCTATATATATACTAGAAAACTGTCAATGCCAACAATTTTCTATGCCAAATGATGCGAGTGATTTACTACAAATTGTGTTTAATTCTTCTCACATTTACTATAAAATGCGTTTTGAAACACTCGTGTGAACGTCTCGTGATCATTAACAAGGTGTCATTGGATGTTTTTTGTGTGAAAATGGAAAAATCTTCGGCTCAGATTCCACACAACGGAACAATTTCACGCGCCATAAAATATCGTTGTGTAATTCGAAAATTTCGCGTCGAGATGAAAACGAATCGAACCGATGGCGTCCGTGTCGAATAATATAAATCGATTTGTTTTCAAAAACGATGTCATTATCTTTGACGAGGGATGAGGGGCTCTGATGACAGGCTGTAATATCTTTGCCAGGAAAGTTTCGCTCGCCCTAAAATTACATACGTTTGTGTTTTTTTATTGAGCGTCTATATATTATATTTATCTATATAGTAACACTCAAATAAAAGGAGGCACTGATTACATATGTACACAATAACAACACGTAAATAACAGAAGGCTTTAATTACAAATGCATTAATTTGAAATAGGTTTTCTATGTCCAAACACTGTCCCAATAATGACTTCTAGGTCAATAAATGTTAATTTTTATAACTGATTTGAACAATAACGCATCACTTTCATTAAAATACACAAAAATATTACTTACTTTTTACCTGAAAGAAAATAATATTGGTAATTCTTACACACACACACACACTCACGGCTGTAATCCCCGAAGGCGTAGGCAGAGGTGTAACCAGTACACACACTTTTCGCCGAATTCCAGTCCATAATGTAATAGGGGGCGAGCCTATCGCCATACCGGGTACAGATTCTAGACTTCGGGCTAATACTGAGAATTTCTGGAAGAAAAACCCAATATCACTTTATCCGACTCGGGGATCGAACCCGTGACCTCAGCACAGCAGTCGTAACACGTGCGAAATTACAACTGCGCCACCGAGCCAGTTGTTAATTCTTCTTTAATCAGTGATTTGTACTTCATATTTAAGCATAATTGCCTGGTTATATTATATTTAATTAAAAAGTCTAAGAACTAAAGTTCGGTATACACTACATATAGTAAACAAAACCCGCACTGTTAATTTCTTTATTCCCAAGAGCATTGCACTGGCCCTAGTAATCCAGCGAACCTTGCCAATCAACACTCGCGTCAAAGCGACATATGGACCTTAGGGACGGAGGGACTGAGGGTCAGAGGGACAGAGAGCGGGAATCAAAATGGACGCACGATGAATTGTGAGGGAAGGGAATGAAAGAGTGGATTACGTTTTTGAAACGACTCCCTTTGAATCGAGATTGGTGAAACTAGTAAAGAGATTAAATGTTTTTAACTAAATCAAAAAAACAGCATATATGAGCTTACTGATTTATATGTGTTAAAATTTATAAGTATTGAAAATGTTATTTTGAAATCGAATCTTATGTTTCAGATTATTCATTGAATGTTTGTATGAAGACATAATCCATCTATAGAATTTCAAAATAAATAGGTGGTACACGAGTAATTAATACAAAAAAGGTCACTGAGTAAAAAGTACCTATATCCAATATCTGATTGTCTTAACGACTTTGATACTTAAATCAAAACTTATTCTCATCATACAGCCTATAGTTTAACACATAAAACTAATTAACAACTTTTACTTTGCTTTTAATCCTACAATTAAACTCAACAGGTAATGAACTCAGGGCTTTACTTACCCTTCGTCGAAGGTGCTAATTAATTGTAAAAGTATCCAGAGACCGGAGTCCATTAGGCTTAAAACCCTAGCTTAACGTTAAGCATTGTTTTTCCATGACCCTTGTATATCCCCAAAGTCCAGTTGAGTGTTACCACCGACCAATGTAATCTGACCCCGCCCGTCATAAGACCAAAACGTGGTGCAAGGATAGGTATAATTGGTCTCACTGACCGCAGCTTTTGTTTTATTCATCGAGGCTCTACCTGGTAAGAGCCAACTTTAATTAGATTAAAGGCGAGGTGAAATTAAAGACACTTACTTCGAAATTTTATTGTGTAGTTTTTAACATTAATTACTTTAGTGGTCATTTAAATGTTAAATAATTTCATATATACACGCATAGAAAATGATTTCATATCACTTACCATTTAGTTGACCATAATTTGTAATGAGAAAAAGCCTATTTAGTCACCCTCTGACTAGGGTGCGTGGTAGAAGATCAAACTACAAAATCATAATTATAGCAAGTTTATTATAATTATTATAGAGTTAAAATGTGTAAATTAATAAGTGTTAAATTAGTAAATATGTTTTAAAAAATATTTAATAAGTACCTAGTCAGGTCATAAATTCTGTCACATGTTTAATATAAAATAATTGAAACAAGTTTATTCATTATGTAACCATTTATATACCAAAATGAACTTAACAAAACATAGATTCTTATGACACTAAAGTTTATTCAAAATGACCTCCGTGATTTTGAATACAGGCCTTCAATCTGCGCGGCCAGTTGTCTATCGAAGCACGAACGAGGTCTATGTCAATATCTGTGGCTGCCTTAATCAAGGTTGTCTTGAGTGACTCCAAATTGGGATGAGGCTTTGAGCACGCCTTTTCCTCCAAGTGTTGCCATATCTTGTTATCTAACGGATTCAAATCTGGACTGGAGGAGGGCCAGTCTTCGTTCCGGATGAAGTCGATTTCACGCGCCGCCAGCCAGTCTTGTGTGCTCTTGGCTCTATGAGCTGGCGCCGAATCTTGTTGGAATACCCAGTGCCTGTTATTGAACATGGTATGAGAAACAGGTTCCACAAGGTTCGTCAGGACTGTATTTTGATACACAACTGCATTCGTTTTTACACCTTTCTCACAAAAATGTACCTCTGTTAAGCCCCAATAAGAAACTCCCAACCATACCATGAGCGAGGATGGAAAATGACCTCGTTGGACACGCGGAATACGGTTGCTCGCTTCTTCACTACTGTGTGCGTACACCTTATCATTTTGTTTATTGTAGCTCTCTTCTACGGTAAAAATTTTTTCATCTGAAAAAAGAATTTCCCGATATTTTTTTCCCGCGTACCGCTTCAACAAAGCGCGGCATCTCTTCAGTCTCAGGTCCATTAGACGAGCATTCAAACGATGTCCTGTTTTTCTTCGATATGCCCGAAGCCCTAAGTCTTCATTTAACACCCTTTTCACCGTGGTTCTGCTTAACCCCATATGAAGGGCCAACAGTTTCTGCTTACGTTTGGGAATTCTTTGAATTCGCGCCTTCACAGCTTTTATCACTGCTGGAGTCCTAACAGACCGAGGGCGACCACTTCTTGACCTGTCATCTACACTAGAGTCTTCATTGTATCGTTTGATGGTACGATAAACGAATCTTTTGGTTATATTCAAATTTTTCAGTATGTCAAAAATTTGAATTGGCGCGTAACCGCAACGATGCAACGCAATTACTGCAACACGGTCTTCTTTAAGCGTCCACTCCATATTTAAAAATGAGTAAAGTTCTAAAAAGTATACATTTTTATTTTCATGAACAATTTGAAATTCGAATTCAATAAACTTTTTTGTGGCCAGCATTCTAAAATAAAAGTTTTTACTGTGTGACAATACTTATGACCTGACTGTGTATATATCTGGTAAAAAAGCATTTGAGTTATATGAAACAAAGTTTCATATTAATTTTGATCAGCACCGAGATACCAATTAAATACTGTGCATTCTTTTCACATGTTGTCTGATCACGTTATACTTAAACATGAGATATTTTAGTGCTTATTTAAAAAATTGACGTTATCTAACAATAAGAAACCATGTCATATCTATACTACCTAGTATATAAAGCTGAAGAATTTGTTTGTTTGGTTGCTTGAACGCTCTACTCTCAGGAACTACTGTTCGAATTGAAATATTCTTTTAGTGTTGGATAGCTCATTTATCGAGGAAGGCTATCGGCTATATAACATCACGCTATGACTAATAGGAGCGGAGCATCAATGAAAAATGTTGCAAAAAAAGGGGAAATTTTATTCCTTTGAACGCTTCCGTTGCGTGCGCTGTGTAAACGGTTAAAGTTACGCAACAATCATGTATGACGGAATTCTTCCTCTTAAAAAGTTTTAAAAAGTCTGCGATACCATATGTCTATCTTTTTAATTAGGTTCTTTTTATTTAGGCTGACTATAGGTGCGCCAACCCCTTTTTAATGGTAATCAAATTTGTTATAATATTATAAATCATGCGAAAGTTTATAACGTGTGTTTTCGTTTTTTATTGTAATGGCTCAACGGATCTATATAAAACTCGATATGGAGATAGCTTATTTTCTTAAATAACACACATAATCTACTTTTATATTGCAGCTTTAATTCTCGCTTTGGAGAAAATATTTTAGTAGCATAAAATGTTGGGTGTGATTATTTATTAAGTAGAGCCCCGTCTCCTTTAGTACCGATAAACGCATGCAAAGCTGCGAGAACAGCTAGTATACATATATATAAGGTCTATCTACTTTAAAACACATACGTGCTGTATTAATTAAGACCAACTTAAACATCTACCATTAATTTACAACAAAATTATAGAAGTCATCTTTAAGTAACGTTAATACGCGGGATAAGTGTGCGCCAAATAAATTGCTTCGGTATACATCCATTTATAATCAGCACGAGCGAACATTTACTACTGTGATTAAATTTCTCTGCAAAATGCCTGTTAACAAAGGTCACGCCTTTCACACCTCATTTGGAACTAGTTATTTTTTCAACTGCGAATACTTACTGGGGCAGTACGATACTTTAGAACGTTTATTCTGTGTGAAATTCAAGTATACTTGTTTTGTAAAACTTACTGGAGCGGTACGATGCGATGGTTCTAGTATCTTCTGTGTGAAATTCGAGTAAACTATTTTTTTATACGGTATTTATTATATTATATATTTTTCGTTGATATAGTTTTGTTTAATTCTGGACTATTCTATATTTACGTTGCTGTTTGAATATATTATATAAAATCATCGATTGGTTTATTTTATTGAAAAATGTGTATTAAAAATACATATGTTACAATTTGAGACAAATGTCTTAAAACCATTCTTCTTCGTATTAATCTATTATTCAAATTTATTGAGTTTATTTGCAATAATGTATAAATTTAATTAGCTTTTTAGCGTTCGATACAGTAAACAAATTATTAAACATTAACATGAATAAATTATTGAACTAATTATACATTAGAATATTCTTTGCCAATACTTATTATTTCGTGTAGAACAGAAAACTAAATTAAGTGTAGCAGGATTGAAACGGATATCACATATATGTATTGTAACTTAATTTATTATTTCTGTAACAGTTCATGGATATCGTCTGTCAATCAAAATAATAAGTGCGAGTCATGAACAAGTGTAGTGATACAACTAGCTACTTGTGATCTGTCGCTTCAAGGCATAAACTGTAATAAGTAACGTTTTACTAAACATTATGAATATTGTTTTATAAACACACACATACACATACACTCACGCCTGTAATCCCCGAAGGGGTAGGCAGAGGTGTAACTAGTACACCCACTTTTCGCCGAATTTCGGTCCCTTAATGTGATAGGGGGCGAGCCAGACTCCGGGCTAATACTGAGGCATCTAGATAGAAAAACCCAATATAACTTTACCCGACCCGTGGATCGAACCCGAGACCTCAGCACAGCAGTCGTAACGTTTTTTATACTCAGCCAAGGCATCAGCTTACTGTTTTTTTTATCTATGACCTATATTATTCCGATAAATAGTTTGTTAATTATAATGCTTCTCGTCTTATTTTAAATTGCATATTATAAATTTAATTCAAACATAAATATTTCACAGCTTTCTGTTATAAATAAACGGACCATGACTCTCTTCCACTGATAAGGTAATGTGCAATGCTGACTTATAACCTTGTTGGTCGACTTCATTTATACCTACGAAATTCTTATAGAGATATGTTAAATATGCTAGTCTAATCAGGATTTTATAATTAGGGTCGTCAACGCACATGTGATGCTCCTGGTGTTGCAAGCGTCCATAAGGCTACGGTAACAGATTACCATCAGGCGGGCCGTAAGTTTGCCCACCATCAAGGTATAAAAAAAATCCTTGAACATAAAAAAACTGAAATCGAATATATTCCTCTCCTCCCTAAGCTACCCCTCTCATTTTATCATTATATTCACATATATATATCACTCATTTAAAATAGCCAGGCTTAACGGTAGGCTGCGGCTTTGCTGTGCCCTGGCATTGCTGAAGTCTATGGGCAGCGGTTACTACTTACCATCAGGTGGCCCGTCTGCTCGTCTGCCTATCGACACACAAAAAAAAACTTCAAGTTGTATATCAGTGAATAACCCTCTGAACTGACTAACAACTGAATACACACTGAAATCATACAAAACAGGCGACGTATTTTAACAATAGCAGCCCGTGCTACGACTAGACGGGCTCAATCATGAAGCCGATTTTAAAACATCGTACATTTTAAACACAAATAAAATAATATAAAATATCAATAGGTATGTACATGTAATATGTACCCGTCTGGCGGTTGGGCGGAAGGCTCGGCTGTCGGCCCGCCAGGCGGCATGTCAAACAGCGGGAGTTCCCGGTGAAATTGAAAAACAATCTCCCACCATTTTCGCTCGCCGAACGTCATAAATCTATGTACAAAAATTCTACAAGCTATTTATGAAATCTATCAAACGGACGGTCCGATCTATCCGTTTGTAGTTGTGGCCAACAAAAATATAACATTTCTTTATACGTACATTTAAATACGTTATACTAAGTACAGCTGCAAGATTAAGCGAAATAAATATACTCTATTCAATAGATAAATAAGATTGGCCAATCGGCCTTTTTTACCTAATTTTTTTACGTTTTTCCATCCTTTCAGTTGCTTCATATAAATAACAAAGTCTCATTAGCATGAGAAATGGCATTCTTAAGGTGTATTCCCCTTGAATAATACTTGTTCTTATAAAGGTTAACTCTTGGATTGCCATCCGTTTGTTGCATCTGCTGTGAGCTATCATTCATTTTCATACTTTAGAGAAAGTAAAGAGGATTTGGAAAGGTTAAGCCTCTGGAAACTTCCCTAATCATACGTCACCCAAGCTGCGACTTTACTATAAGACCTTCTCGGTCCTTTTCTGTAAGACTGCTACTACCATAATCGAATCGGCGAATTCATGCTGAAGTCAGAAAATCTACACCATGGCTTTATCCCTAACAATATTACTATTTTCTTGCGTTATTCCGCTAAATATATGCAATGAAGAAAGACGCAATTTCGCCAGTGGCATTCTAACAATGAGAAAATCATAATACCTACATTATAAGGGAGAAAAAAAATCGTGTTAACGTATTATAACAAGATCTTAATACCTTATATTATATTCTTGTGTATCCAAAATGGTAAATTTTAAACATTCATATTGAATCTTTTGTGGTTTAACTTAGTTTAAACATTGTTTACGCTCATGTAAGGTTGAAGTTTTAAAATTTCGCGAATTTGGAACTCCACTCGCAATTTGCACTTAAATTGCTTTAAATATTTCACACATTAGTCACTTTTACAATTTTTTGTAATACGCTATGACAAAAATAAAAAAACTCATTTATAATAGTGTAAAGCTAAATATTTGGTAGGCAGTGTATGCTGATACGATGTGGCCATTGTGGGATTAATTGCATTAATCATGACCAGTGACAGCTATTACATTTTTGGTGCTCGACTTTTGGTAAGCCCGAAACAATCAACGATGTACCATTTGAAATTCGAAACAATACAATGTTCTATATTCATTACAAGAATTACCATTTCAATTCACAATTGAAGTGTTAGTCTCGATTGTTTGAAATAAAATACATGGCTTATTACTCTGACCACTAAATATTTCGGTCAATATAATAGTCTTATATCAAATAATACTGTGCCTTATGGGTCCTTATTCGAGTAGGTAATGTACGAACGAGGTCGCTGATTAAATGTCATTTTTGTCAAAAAACTGTCTTGACTGTGGGATGATGGTCAAACACTAATATAATATCCCAATTTTCATAAAATCATAGAATCCTTAACCAATCACAAAGACCATAGAATCACATATTGCAAGTCAGATAAAAATTTTCATTGTGTATGACGTACTCTTCTATATTGATTCAGTACGGTTAAACGTAGTTTGTCAACTTTTTTGTATGTTCCCACAATTACACCTATTATGGATACTACCATATTATGCACTAAGTTTATGTTAATACTCTAGAGACTAACATTAGATTTAACTTAAGAATATGTCCTGAAATTGATAACATTAAAGGAAATTTACATTCCAACAGCTTTTAAAACACGAAGATCGATTAAGTTTAAAGAGGTTTTATCCATTAAGTTGATGGTTCTTGGGTGTAATGACTTCATTACCACAGTTTTCCATGTTCTAACGGCGCCCGAGCTTACTCTAGATGATTGAAATTTTAATGTCCCCAGCATCATAAAGTGTCTACATAATCAAAGAAATAAAACACAACAAAAATTTGTGACAGTATGCAATAATGTGGACATTACGAATAAATTGTATTGAGTAAAACATTTTCGCTATATATCACAAGTCAAATTAGAATATTTAACTTTAAAGTAAGTGCAATATCAAATTAGTTTATAACCGGAGCAATGCGTCCAAAATGCGTTACATTTTCATTAAACTGAACTAAAGCAAATAATTTGTTCCTATGGCTTTAGGACAAACCGGAGCCACTGGTATCAGGCAATCACTACTTTGCCCAGCATTTGGCATTGCAGAAGTCTATGGACGGCGGTGACTACTTACCATCAGGTGTCCCGTCTGCTCGTCTGCCTATCCAGGATCTTAAAAAAACCAAAGCCAAACTCGACAAAAGGTATATCGTTTATATTTGTTTATTAAAAATTTAATATTTGTGACATAGAAATCTAGAGAGGTAATGTAACGCAAGTGGTCGCGCGAGATCGACGCGCGCATGATTGCTCTCGCTGTATACGGAGATGGTGTTCACAACGCAATCATCAATTATGGCCGATTGTAACGGGGATCAAAGACGCCGATCACTCATGCGCAACTCAAATGTAAATTATGATATAGATTACATGTGTGCTGTGAAAAACGCATGCTGATGACATATACGTGAATCATGGCCGTGTCTGAAACATAATACGTTTGCCCCAGTTCTTCTGAATTTCTGTTCTTGTAAACCATATCTTAAAAAAATACTGACTACTGGGAATATAATTGAAATAGTATTGACTGCCTCGGTGGCGCAGTTATAATTGCGCATGCGTTACAGCTGCTGTGCTGAGATCTCAGGTTCGATCCCCGGGTTGGGTAAAGTGATATTAGGTTTTTCTATTTAGAAATACTCAGTATAAGCCAGGAGATTACAGGCGTGAGTGTGTAATAATATGTATGTAGTATTGATTATTAAGGACAAATAGTTGTGTTCTATTCCTATCGAACCAAAGTTATTTAAGTCCTATTATTTTAATTTATTGACAGGAGTAAACTATAGTTTAGTTAAGTTGTTCATGACGACAGAACTCAAATTATTATCAGTCTTTGTTAAGTTTATAATATGTTTAGATTTACGTATGTGATAAGTTATATAGTAGTAGTGAAAACTTATCATAAGCAGTTTATAATAACAACTATGATATCAATAAGTTTATTATATATTTACTAGATTATTAAAAATAGAGTTCAAAAATTCATTACAAGTTAACAAAACACGAAGACATATCGATGATTACAATCGTACAAACTGGGTTAACGGATATGGAACCGTCCATCACATTTACAAGGCGCACAAACAAAAGGTACAAGATTTGATCGTGAGGCACCAAGCTGATTTGATATATACTGTGGTGCAGAATCGTGCGCACTGGCCTGCACATTGATTTATTACACGTCCATTGAACACACTTCTCAAAACATCTCGTATAAATGATTTGATAAATATAACAGATTTTTGAAAAAAATAATATTCTTCTGTAAATTGATTAAGCGGCAGTAATGACAGCTAATAAATTCCTAATATATTATGCATAATTTGATGATTGATTATTATCCAGAGAATATATATTTATGAAGCATATCTTAGAGAAACATTGAGAAAATGAATTAATACATTTCTTACGCTTTACACCTTGAAAAGTCCGTAAATAAGTGAATTCAATACAGTTTTGAAATTTGAATACTTTGATGTAAATAACGCCTTATCCAGCTAGTAACGAGCATTAATCATCACTGACCAGTCCAAAGACAATTCTCTCCCAATTACACGCGAGATGAGCCGTGTCAAAAAACAAGTGAATGGAGGCTATGTTTACAAACATCCTAACCTAGGCTAATGATGAACGACAGGGCGTGTTCAGAGGTAATCAGCGGGCCGTTGACCCCTGATAATGACTGGCCGATGACGTTGCATGTAGCCCACCACGTGTGTACCACCGTTACGTTCAATGGGACGTGGCAGATGGTTTTTAATCAGTTTTTGGGTAATATTGGAAAGGGTTGGTCGTGGTTTGGAAGTGCAAATGTGTTCGTTTTGGGCTTGGTGAAGCTGAATTCAATACGATGAGTTTATATTTGAACCCGGCATAGCCAGAAGGTTAAGTTACCATTACGAAGCCTTTAAAAATATTATTAACGTTTGAAAATAGGTTCAAACCAAAAATATAATAACTAAATTGTATGATAAGTCAGCAGAATTTAGCAATTTCAAACATTATTGTCGCTCACGTCTCTATAGTTGAAGGTGTTGCGTTGTGATTGCATGTCCTGGGATTTGAACCCAAGGTCTCATCGGATTCTAGGTTGACTCTAGACTTAGGAGGCGTTTTCTTAACATAAACTGTAGAATTTATATTTTGATTATCTGTAAAATCTTTTTAAACCTCCGCACACACTTGCACACAACCCAACTCAAAATACTATATCTCAAGTCCCAACAAAGAATCGATATCATTTTAATACCAGCGCATCAAAAACAATAACTGTAACAATTAAGATTGAATATATTAGCACGACATTTTAGCACCACCACTGTTCATTCTTACCCGAATCCATACCCAGGGATATAATATTCCTGGTCGACCTAACATTGGCCAGCATTGAGACGTCAAAGGAATGAAGACAAATGCCACAGCATGACTTTCAAAAAGAAAGTCACTACGCAAATTGAATCATGTACATTAACAAAGGATGTGACACACATACGAGCATACATGCAATTATAAAGCCATATGCCTGTTCTACTTTTGCTTTATTGTTCACTCCCCTTGAGCGTTTATTTGTCACATGATAAGTATTTTTAAGACGTTATGTTGTTACAGGCATTGTTTGCTTTAAAATTATCATCGCTCTGAATTTAGTTGTTTTTCTAATTGTGAAAACAGAATTGCTACAATTTTATGAAATCTAAAACAAATATTTAAGAAATAGCATCAATGTTTCAATGAATGTCAGCATTTTCTCTACATATTCGTATTTCCTCGATAAAAGCAACTCTGTATTCAATAATTATTTGTGATATCGTAAGATTTATCTTGGTCAAGTATATGTTACTGCATTTTATATCACACTAGTGGTCCCGGGCAGACGATGTACTGCCATAAACCAACTTCTTCGTGGGCCGAATTTTCGTTGAAAAAATAAGAAATTCAGATCTCGACAACAGCATCACCTATCTCATCTAAAACTACCCTTTCTTTTAAGTTGGACCCAACCACCCATACACAACATTTAATTGAAATCAGTTGAATGGTTTCAAAGTATATAACGGACATGAGGAGATACCATTTTTGTTTTTTATATATATTTCAAATTATATGTTTACATACATACATATACACTCACGCCTTTTAATCCCCGAAGGGGTAGGCAGAGGTGTAACCAGAACACCCACTTTTCGCCGAATTTATTTCGGTCCCATAATGTGATAGGGGACGAGCCTATCGCCATACCGGGCACAAATTCCAGACTCCGGGCTAATACTGAGAATTTCTAGATAGAAAAACCCAATATCACTTTACCCGACCCGGGGATCGAACCCGAGACCTCAGCACAGCAGTCGTAACGCATGCGCAATTACAACTGCGCCACCGAGGCAGTATTATATGTTTATTGATTATGATACAATTAATAATTATACTGTTAGATTTCATTGTCATATAAAGTATATATATACATACATAATCAACGTTCACGACCAGGGTCATCCATAGTTATTGGCTCAAATTGACATGTCCGTCTTCATAACGGAAGCCGTCGCACTACCCACCACTGCCATGTCACCGCATTTACCAATAGAATTCTTCATAGCTTTACATAAACATTTATTTTAATAGATTTTCTATATTTTTTCATTTTATTCACACTATGCCCTCGACCGCTTTTTCACCTTCTTGCCATGGCGAAGTGTGAATAAGCAGGTCGGCATGATTGGGTAGAGTAGCTGGGTTTTTGTTTTCTATTCTGGCGCGACAATGTGACCACACTGCACCTGATGGTAAGCGCAGTGCCGTCCAGATAGAATATCAAGTAGCGAGAGACAGTCTATCCCCCGCTACTGAGCTTACCATCAGGTGCACTTTGTCGTGCCAGTATAAACAAAAGCGATTATAAAATAGGTTGAAATGATGATCAGAATACATACAGTCAATTTATATTGCAGAGACTTGTTACTTGTTACATGACGGCCTACAAATGCGGTAGATATTAGTATCATGGAAAGAGACTTGGGGTAAATACTGATCAATCAATAGCTTGTTCTGTTGTGGACATGAAAGATCTTATTTTTATGCGGGAATTAAATCACCGCGGTACGTAGTTCTCGGCATCAGATAGTAGCTCTATCTGTGGAAAAATCAGTATCATTCAAAATATTATACAAACAAAGTCAAACAAAAGCCTAAATATTGATAAAAAGATCAATCGTATCAACGTACTATGTCAATGTAATACGAACTAAATCCCCATTTCCATAATCGTATCTCCATAGAATTATAGCCAACATGACTAGCATCAAAGGTAGACAATCGGATATCAAGCGGTGCGTCTGACATTTAAATCGTGATCGACCGGGGACTCGAACTCGCTACCATAGACTACCGGTGCCCCTGTATCTGCTCTGACTCAGCATTTATCGCCACACCTGCCGCCTAACTATCCGTATTAAATTTTATTGGCCGTGACTTTGAAAATTTTGCTCTTATTTTCACTGAATAAAGCCCAGTTTTGTGCGTATTTCAATGTAGTTTAGTCTTTTTGTTGATTTAGGTTTTAAAATTTATGTATTATTGTTAATTATGGCATCGGTCGCATATTTTTATATGAAATCATATTTCAAAATCCACAAATAAATCTATTTGTGTATATAAATACAGCAGGTAAACGAATTACAGACCACATAATACAATACATATTCAACATTTCCCACAGCGCGATCTACCTTCGTCAAAACTTTATCTAACGCATCCTTATAATCATACGCCTTTGCCTGCTACGCTTTTTTACAAAAAATATAATTCCTTGATCCTCTTAATGCTAAAAAAAGTAAAGATGGTGTATTTAATCTACAGCCAAACAAACTTAGCTGAGAACTTAGTGGGAATATTTCCCTTTAATAAGTTGGGAAAATAACTGTACATGAAATGTACAGAATGGATTTAATTGGAGACTACTGTATAAAACTTAAATTATCACTCTTTTTGGATATTATTGTTTCCAACATAGTTAGAATATGCAATACATATCTTTATATTACCATATATTTACCATGGTAGATTGAACAGTAAGAAAATTGCAAACATCATATCTTAAAGATTATGTTTTAGCATAATTCGTGTGAGAGTTAAGTAGATTATAAAATTTAAAAAAATATGAATATCAAAAATATGGTAAGTTTGTTGTAATAAATAATTCTTTGTCTCAATTGAATTTCTTCTTCAATTCTTTTTCATGTATGAAATTTTCTAAAAATCTTAAAATAAATCGTATCACTAAAATAATATAAATATATTCCATTCTTTTTCTCCCCAATTATTTATTAGATACAGCAGCGTTCCTGTAAAGAGGATGTTTTTAATCTAACATTTGGAGATTGACAGGTGGGTTCGTTCCCGCCGAGCCGCCAGTATCAGGTAAAAACTTTGATTAAAAATATTTCAGCGAAAGCTCGCAGCGCTCCGATGTTATCGGGCGTGGCTACCTTTTTATCTTCACATTATTATTTTTTTTATACAAAAATATGTTTTGTGTGCTCAGCTGCTGTTGAACCATTTGTTTTATATAGTACGAAATTTCTAGACATGGCTTATGTACCCATAAAATCTTTTTGTATGACTTTCTGTTCTGTAGTACGTTATTTTGTTCATTGTATGTTATTTTGTTCAAACTTCTAATTCGAGTTACCACCAATAGGTATATTATGATAATATATTGGTGGTAACTCGAATTAGAAGTTTTAGAGCTTATCGAGTTTTGAAATATGAACAAAATAACATATGCGAGAAAAATAAAAACAAAACTAATATTATCGTTATCTGCGTGATTCGTTCCCTTAAAAGTTTCTATTAATTGAATTGGTATCAAGTTTTGTTAAAATAAACAATTAAGTTAAACAGTAAAAAAATATTAATAAACGTACCTATCAATAAATTGAAACGCTCTATCTTAAATAAAAGTTCCATTTAAATAATACAGACATAAGAAAACATATCAATACAATGAAATGCACCCATCGAGCAGCCATATCTCAAATTGTACGGGCGAATACATCCAACAGTCGCTCAGACGACCCTCAAAAAAATACCCAACTAAAACCATCCCCTAAAATAATTTGAGTGAAAAGAAAGGAACTTAATACACTCCCCTCCATAGCTCGGCGCACCCCTCGACGTGGCGACGTGCCATGGGTGTGTGAGTGACCCTCGGTACGAAGCTGACAACCAAGCAAGGGATGAAGAAAGTATTAAATGTGTATATTTATAATTTGTTAGAACAATTAAAGTATTTTTTTAGTGCCTCGATAAGCAGACGCGCAGACGGGCCACCTGATGGTAAGTAGTCACCGCCCATAGACTTCTGCAATGCCAGGGCAAAGCCGCTGCCGACCGTATGAATTTAATTTATTTGTTAGCTGTTACGTAAATGTTTGATCATAACATTAACATATATTGAACATGTGTAATTCAAATTTATCTCGAAAACACAAAATATTGTTTAATTGACATGCTTTTAGACGTGATTTATAAGATTAAATTATCTATATTTATACAATTCGTCACTTTATGGCAACGTTTCTTTTCTACTAAATCTTTGTTGGCTCGCTATCTAGAAATAGAAATAAATCAATTTGTTGATGACAATTAAACATATTCATTGTATCAATTGTAAAATGGTAGGGAGTCTATTTAAAATTACACTCTTTAGTCAGTATCTTTTAACCTTTCTAGAAATATTTTTTATAACATATAAGTAAACATAACATTATTAATAAAATTTACACTTAAATTAGATATAATGCTAAATACTTACTGATTTAATGAAATATTACTTTACAAACAGATATACATCCTCTGTGGTGCAGTGAGCGAGAAGCCGGCTGTGAAATAAGAAACCGCGGGTTTGATACCCGCACCGACACAAATACTATTAGTTTCCCAAAAAAATACTCATCTTCAGTCTTTGAACGTCCACTGCTGAATATAGGTCTCGCCTAAAGATTTCCAGACCAACCTGTCAGAAGCGCCTGCATTCAGCGGGTTCCTGCGACCTAAAAAAATACACTACTACAATATAATTACTCGTACTTACCACCGTCCTATACATAATAAGAGGGCAGGCGCGGCGCTGCGTCGGGAAATCACACGCACACATACACAGTCACACACACTAATCCAGTCCCCATAGAAGGGCACAAAAGCTTGCTCGACTGACTACTGACATCAAGACGTATACATAGATGTATGTGAACACCACCCTTCATATAAATCGGTATCATAAAGTTTTTAGTGGCTACAATATTTGTATCAAAAATTCGTGTTAGTTCAGGAACAGGGCGTTAAATTATAGTTTTAGAATAGTGTATGAAATTCAGTGAAATTATTTTTACATATTTTACATAATTGAAAACCCAGTGTTATTTATTTTTGAATTAAATATAACCCCTTAAAATACAATATGTTATAGACGAAACGAATTACACAGCACGGTGGAATAAGGTCTAACCTCTATCAATAATGGAGGATGTCCATGCCCAACAGTGGGACTGTATGACAGGATCGATAACAATAAAGATTACTATCCACAGTATCTGAGAGTTTTACACATATAATTGCGTGTATTTAATAAACCGCTAGTTAAAAGTGAAAAAATTCAACAAGCTGAATCCAACTGAAGATCAATTAATCACAAAAGAATTGTAATACCTAATATCTTAGAATCAATCTGCAAAAGCAATAATAACATAAGCAGTCTTCCCCCACACCTCGTGTCACGTACGAACATTTCTGCAGCTCTCAAATCGACTTGAGTATGGATTACATTTCTCTGACGATTTGAGCCACCCTACACTCACAAAAATATTACGGACAAGAATAAAAATTTCAGCGTTTTTGGTCAGTGTTACATAACTCCGCTATTTTTTGTGTCAACATCGTCGAAACGAGCTTAGAAGAAATTTTAATAATGTCTGATTGAACGTTTTCATTTTTTTTTTAATATTTACTTGCAGACTCGAGATAATGCTAATTTAATACTTATTCAAAAATATTATATTTTGATGCAAACATAGTGTGGGATGCCCTGCTGCACGATGGGTCGACGACTTGAAGAAGGTGGCGGGTAGCGGATGAAAGCGGGCTACCCAAGATCAGGATGGGTTCACTTGGGGAGACCTACGTCCAACAGTGGACGGCAATAAATAATAAATAACACCCAACAGTCACACACATAGCCCCGATCCCACACTAAGATACGAGTCTTGTGTTGTAGGTATCAGGGACTACGAGAGACGCACGGTCTCACAACACCCAGACCCCGGACACAAATATCTGCCTGTTACACAAACATTTATCCCGGTATGGGAATCGAACCCACGGCCTCTCGTTTCACAGCCGACTACTCGCCAACTGCGCCACGGAGGCTGTCAATAGTCTGAGTATATATGTATATTTTGATGACTTAATTCCTTCTGATTTCTTTTTTAATATAATAGGTACTAAAACAAACCCCTACACACATTTGGTTTGCTTAACGGAAATTTAAAACATAAAATAATTGAAATTGATTTATTAAATCGCTATACGTTACTAAATTACACCATCCAGAACATCCGCCATATTAATGTGGGGAGAGCTGTATGTACGTTCTGAAAGCGCCCTATAACGCGACGTCTCGCCGATGTATTGAAATTTGTCGTCTCCCCGCCCCGCGCCCCGACTTCAGCCCCGCGCTCGCACCACTTGCCAACTTGCTAACTGTTGACTTAACTAAGCCACTATTTGTTTTGAAGTCTATACTTACAATTTAGTTTCAATACTTACAATGTTACTGTTATAGAGTCTTGTGTTAATTTATATGTAACAATAATATATTCTTTAGTGCTTACTTACATCAATTACCTCATTATTCTACTGACACTTGAAATGAGGTACAAGATGGGATAAGTTCACAGGTAGGGTAATCACAATTTGCGTTTGGTTTTTTCAGGAATGCAATATACTTAGTACCTACAGTATAATTACACAATCTTCTTTTTGTATCTGACAACTCTTCACAGAATCTACGTTCAGGACGTATGAATGCTGGTCTTACGTGATGTGATTATCAATAGCTAACTTTTATTTTGTTAACTAGGAAGAAAACTTTGTTGCTCACTGCTTCATATGATTGGTGATATGAATCTGTCTGATGAAAATCTGTATGTGAATACGTTCAAATACATTTCTTTATTGTGTATTATGCTTCTTCTCTGACTACTGCCTGACTTGTAAAAAGTCTGTAACGGTACTGTAAACAGTACCATCCATTATATCTTCAACTTCACTACATATATGCCCAATTTGTAATTGAATATTCTGTTCAATTTGTGATTCTACATCCATATAAGACAGAAAAAACAAATAAAATAAAATTTGTGTTTAGCTGATTTTAAACTGTTAAAATCAAAAGATATCCCAAGAACATTTTTTGATTTTTAAGAATATTTTTCGCCGATAAACACAAAGGGCGAAATATAGAAGCCATCGTTTTCACATTATTTTTACCTTTGAGACCAAACCTTACAATTCAGCAAGTCACGGGGATCACGGAGGCCGACTCCACTTCCTAAAGAATCCCGCGGGACTGTCCCGGGCTCCGGGACTCACCTGCCGAATGATCTCTAGATTGAACTGCCTTTTACTTTACCGCACTGTTGTTTCGGTGTGCTACCGCGCTAAAAGAATTGCTAAATAATGCAATTTCTTGGAAGAGATTTCCCTTTCATATATTGTCTATGTTTGCTCGTATTGATAAAGCCTAATTTAGTAATAAGTATTATTACTTGTATTAGTTGTTAGCCATGTATTTAACATTGCCCCACTGCTGGGCATTGGCCTCCTCCACTAATGAGAGTGGCCAGGCCTTAGTCTACCACGCTGTCCTAATGCGGGTCGGTAGACTTCACATACCTCGAAATTCTTACGAGAATTCCCATGTATGCAGGTTTCCTCACGATGTTTTCATTCACCGTTTAACGGCCTAATTATTATATTAAATTTATTTTAAACTTTTTGTAACTTATAAACATAACATATTACATAAAAAATATAAAATCAACTAAGAAATGTTTTAGTGGATTCTTAAAAACGTAGCCATAAATTTGAAGTAGTTTTGTATAAGTGTATATAAACAGAAACATAGTCAGCATACTCTATAAATTTATATAGAATAGATACCTATAGATTCTAAAATATGCATGTAATTGTCAGACAAGTATCTTCGCGGCATACAATAAAGTCCCAAGAAGACTTACTAATCCGATTTACAAAAGAGCCTCAAGGGACATCTAAAACACCAAACATTTCACTAGAGGCACATATTTTTTATAATACATCTGTCACAGAGAACAGTAGCAGAATCTTGTTATTTGTATACAAATCCTGCAACAAAACCTTTTGTTTAGTTATATTTCTGCAAAAATTTAAGCCTTTGACGCTCTCGTACAGAAAGGGTTATTGTGTTTGCCGATATGAGTAAGAAACTTCTGCAAATGGACAGCAAAATGGTACGACTAATAGATTACTTTTTGCAATTTTTTTCATGTTACTCAATAGTTAGCGTTTTTGCTAACATTTGCAGATGATAGCGTTGATTTTTTATTATTAAACTTGTTTCAGTATATGATGCAAGATAGATTTAATAAAAAAGATCATCTTTAGGTATATACATAAAGTTTTAGCGCTAACTCTATACATAAACTACAGTCAAGGAATCAGGCACCCGAGATGCAGAGGTTGTCATGATTTTTGTTTTTTTACATTTTTACGTATTGGAACTAGGCCCGTTTTGTTTAACGTCACCATACTTGTTTTAGTGCCGGATACAAGGGAATACAAATATTGGATTTAAATACAATTAGCATTAAAATCCGGTACCATCTGTTTTTATGATTTTTATTATTACCTGAGAATACTTCAGAAATTCTATAAGGACAGAATGTTATAATTATATATTATTTTTATATAGTGATATGACAGGAATTTTATGAAACTCAACGTCATTTTTATTGGTCTAAAACAAAATCCTATGTTTTCGAATTTTTAATTCGTTGTGTGTTGTAAAATTAGGTTGAACGTTGCTGACTTCTTCACATTTTTTTAATTTTCTCTTCAGGGTATTTAGATCACTGAATCTGTTTAAAATTGATTCCATTGATTTTATTTTTTCCATTGATACTTAAATGGTAACCGTTCGAGGCAATCCAGCCGGAAGGCGTAATTATATGATTACAGAGATTGTTTTATGGTTCAGAATGTGTTTTAATGATACAGATTATATCGTGTATTAACTCGGATTTCGCACGTTAATATAGTACCTCGAGTTTAATTTGCGTTAAGATTAAACGAAAGATAAAACACTACTAATTACCAAACAAAATTGTGAAATTCTAAAATAAACCTGCAACCAAAAATAAACTCGTGCATATCATGTTTGTATATTATATATTATAATAATGCGTTGTTGGCGCAGTTGTAATTGCATGCGTTACGACTACTGTGCCGAGGTCTCGGGTGCGATCCCCGGGTCGGGTAAAATTATATTGGGCTTCTCTATTTATAAATACTCAGCATCAGCCCGGAGTCTGGAATTGTGCCCGGTATGGCGATAGGCTCGACCCCTATCACACTAGGGGACCGTAATAATTTCGGTGAAAATTGGGTGTACTGGTCACACCTCTGCCTACCCTTTCGGGGATCACAGGCGTGAGCGTATATGTATGTGTGTATATAAACAATAGTATCAGCCTCAGAATCTCAGGTATACAGCTTTTCACACGATGTATTCCGTGGCCGTTAAAGCAAGCATTAACAATAAACACTTTGAAAAGTCAGCGTTGATTGCTATTTGAGCAAGTTTTGTACCAGCGACTTTACTCTCGGCAATCCATACCGCAACTTTTATCGTCGCTTGCTTAAAATATTTAAAACAAGATGATTCTGAATTATATTGCTCAAATTTAAACTACCTAATATATAGACGAATCAGTAAGATGTTTTACATATGTCGACATAAGTTTACTGCGCAGTAGAAAATAACCACAGCATGCTTAAAAATACCTTTATTATGATATAAGATAAAATGCATAGTCTGCACCATGTAAACATATTTAACACTTTATAATGTGATACTCCTCTTAAATAAGTACTTGATGCGAAGTATAAGATGAATGAGTGTTTGTGCGATAATCATTTAAACGATTTAAATTTAGACCAACACGTTCGCCACAAAATAGTGCGAGCATTGAAATAAAACACAATCGATGTATCTCAAACTTGGCTTTATAATATGTAGCGATAAAGCAGTCGGCGTCGAAGCCGCGGCACAGTCGGAGATACGTTGCGTGCCGGCCACACAATGAGCTGACGACATTGATTGATGAACTCGCATTGAACGAATACATTACGATTTTTGCTTTCATTTCGTTCGATACTAATGTCACAAGGTTATGATATCGATGCGGATGGTTACGAATGAACGTTGTGTAAGCGTGGGTGAGGACGCTGAGGATTCGGTGGACCGTGAAATAAAATATCAATGCTCGTAATCAGGCCGAATGTCAGCGTTCGCAATTAAAATTGCTATACGTAAGACGATCATGTGTGGTCGCTTTAATTTGTGGTAACAATAATCTGAGTTTGTGAAATACTTCGCATTGTATATGTTTAATATTATTGCAACCAAAATATGCGCTCTATGTTCAAAATTATTATTTTCTATGAAACTAAATTTATGACATCAACGTAATGTTACATCTACAGAAAGTATGATGGGTATAAATCGAGAGTCATTATTTTTTCTCCTTTCAACATTATTTCTGAGAAAAAAAAATTATGATTGTATTGAGAATGTTAAGCATACTAATTATCACTTCGTATATAATATTACCTTTCCAATATTATCGTATTGTCAGTTTTATAAGTAACTCAGTAAAAAAATACACCTGTCTGAAAAACAATAAATAAAAGGGTAGGTACTCAGTTATTACAATACATACGGGTTTCTAATCATACGTTTAACAAAATGCTTTAATCGTAAATTCTAATTGACTTGTAAATTCGAAATATCACACTTGACTCGCTCGGGATTGGATTTTTTTTTCCCGATGAGGTGATAAGCTTGCCACATCATACATCATGGTACGAAAATAACCTTGGTAAATCGTGAGTGTAATGTAACCTTTCTTTCCTGCGTTTTCGCCATACTTTTTATTAGGATCAAGTTTAACAACTCGCATCTTGCTCCAGATGTCCTAATATTAGAAATTAATACTTATTTAGTATATAATTTTGTCTCTCGCTTTAGTATGGCGGGAGGTGGATAATTATTACTCCCAACTCCTTCCTATCTTTTTTATATTGTTATTGTCTTTTTTATATTAAATTGCTATCTTTTTAGCAATTGTTAAGCAATCCCAGATATGCCGAGCTTCACTGTATGGTGTCAAAAATGCGGACTATTGTCTATACTGGCTAACGGGACTTACAGTAACCGGTGTGTGGATCGTAGATGCACCTCTGCCTATCCCTTTGGAACCACAGGTGTGAGCTTATGTTATACTACAATTGTTGTCAGGCCATTTATTTTTTCCAGTGGCTTATAACCTTATAGTGTTATTAAAGCTATCTTCTTGGCGTTAATTTTTGTAATTTCTCCTTTGACTACTATGTATTTTATAGCTCCATCTACTAGGAGGCCCAAATAGCGAAATTTGGCCCTTACTGTATTTTACGTGATATATTTTGGTATCTATTTGTATACTATACTATGTTTGAGTCGGTCAGTAATGTTTTTTTAATGGGTTTATATTAGAAAAAAGCACATGATCATATTGTTACTATATTTATTGGTTTTGTATTCACATTTTGCTATTTTAGTTACAAAACAATTTTTCCTTTAAAATTAAAATCCACATTTTGTACCTAAGCCTAAGTCATTGTCTACATCACATAAGTATCGCTTACAAACTTTTATTATAGATTAGTTATATACATATACGAAACATCTACTTACCTGTAATACATTTCGAAATATTTCTAATATTGGAAACAGTGCAATACTATGACAATTCATAAAGCAAGTTGGGTTGAAATTATAAGATTAATAATAACTACAAAGTAGTTAAATAAAATAATAACGTTAGTACATTTTTCAGATAAAGTTTCACTCTGGCATATTGATATTACATCAATTGGCTAGACTGTGTTTAAGAGTATTTGCTATGGTGACTTAAATGAAATATTTTAATTTGACTGCCTCAGTGGCGCATTTGTAATAGCGCATGCGTTACGACTGCTGTGCTGAGGTCTCGGTTTCGATGTAAGTATGATAAAGTGATGTTGGGTTTTCTATCTAGAAATTCTCAGTATTAGCCCGGAGTCTGGAACTATGTCTGGTACGGTGATAGGCTCGCCCCTTATCATAATCAATACACCCACTTTTCGCCAAATTTCGGTGTATTATTATGGGATCGTAATTCGGCGAAAAGTGTGTGTACTGGTTACACCTCTGCTTACTACTTCGGGGATTACAGGCGTGAGTGTATAAGTATTTCAATTTGAATACTTTGTTAAATTAATTTTGACTAGTTTACGCTATGCTCATCGGCTCAACACCTAAGATTAAGCCCTCGACAGATAAGTAGATGTCTTACCATTAAAATAGAAAGGAAAGTAAAAATAAATTGGTAACTTCATTATATTTGTTGAAAGCTCGCCAAACAATATTACAGTCATACAAAAATATAGAGCACAAGGCAGACGTAGAGTCGCGGAGCTATCCACTACTCATGACAATGACTTAAAAATAAAATATACAAATCCAACACTCAGAACATATTTATAACTACACTAAAATAATAATCACACTTTGACATTGTTGAGTTGCCCTCTTAATTATCCGAACATCCGATTATGACTGATTAATCTAAGAATACATACATAATTTCAAAATAATACTTAAATTAAAAATCACTTTATTACACCTTATCGACACAAAAGGAATGGTGAGAATTACATTTTAATCATGAAAAATATAGTATCTTCCTTACACATCTAAAGATTATAAGGCGGTTAGACCGTAGTCCGATTTGATCACTGGCTGGTTGGGGATGCCTGTGCCACACCCGGCGGGGACTGGCGACCCGTGGGCTGATAGGTTCGCGACCATCCCAGGGTCCATGCCATGTATTCCCATCATGTGAAGATGATGGGGCGTCATGTGTCCCGGATTCATATTACCAGGATGGGACATTGGACTGATCGCGGGGTCGTGAGACAGACCCTGCTGCGAACCTACGCAGTGAAGATCATTCATAATATTGTCCGTAACGTTCTCTATGCTGTCCGGCCGCCCATTGTTGTTAGACTTCTTCTTATCATTGTTATTCGTATTCTTATTCGATCTACTCTTTGGTGTGGATCCCTTAGTTGTGGTCGTCGTCACTCCCGCCGGATTCGTTTTTCTCCTAACGTTTTTGGTATTAGGTAGCTTGTTGTCCTTCTTCCACTTCATCCGTCTGTTCTGGAACCAAATTTTGATTTGCCGCTCGGACAGGACTAGAGTGTGTGCTATTTCTATTCTTCTTCTTCTTGTTAAATATCTGTTATAGTGGAATTCTTTTTCCAATTCTAATATTTGGTGTCTGGTGTACGCCGTGCGCTGCCGCTTCGGCTCCATCCCGGGTTGATATGATCCATTGGCTGTGAAAGAAGTATATTGGTCAGTAAAATGAAATAAATGTTTGTTATTTTTAATTATTATATTATTATGACTGCCTCGGTGCCGCAGTTGTAATTACGCATGCGTTACGACTGCTGTGCTGAGGTCTCGGGGTCGATCCCCGGGTCGGGTAAAGTGATATTGGGTTTTTCTATCTAGAAATTCTCATTATTAACCCGGAGTCTGGAATCTGTGCCCGTTATGGCGATAGGTTCGCCCCTGATCACATTACGGGACCGAAATTGGGCGAAAAGTGGGTGTATTGGTTACACCTCTGCCTAAATGCCTTCGAGGATTAAGCGTGAGTGTATATGTATGTATATTTAAATATTATAACATATGATATGGATTTCGATAAGGATCTAGAATGTTGTAAATTACTTTTGTCATATATAAACTGACAGTGCTTAGATATTCATAGTGTTTCTTATAATTAATTCATGATTCGTATCGAATGTCCCTCAGCGAACTGGTTTAGAAACTAGGATATTTTGCAAATAAGTTTTATGTGATATAAATTTGTAGTTAAGTAGAAGTACCAATCTGCATGATCTCAAATGTATAATACACCAAAAAACACGGCATAGTAACATATCCCCATTAATTTGTGGCTACTCGTTATTTCTTTTTCTTTCGACGGTTGGCTAAAATTGATGGCGTCAAGGCTGTAAGTAGCACAAATCTTATAAATTACATCGAGATCATATAATCTTGTGAGATGTCTGCTGATTCAATCACCATAATCTGTATAATAAATGATTTTTAATTATAAAACTCCAGACCTTAGAATTTGAAGTGTTGTCAAATAATGTAAAAAATCTTGAACAATCAGAGGATACTAATTTTTAGTGCACATTGTTTATAAAACTATTTGCGTGTTTCCTAAACTTAAAAACGTTCGGATATCTTAAAAAAATCCGCTCCGAATTCGCTACATTGTGAACGATCCTAACAAAAAATTCAAACAAATAACCAGTATAACGATTAAAAATGCCGCATCTCGGGCGCCTGACACGCCCGCTTCAACCGCTTTTTGGATAAGACGCTTAGAGCTAAAATTGACGTGATACGAAATATTCGGAAAATACTTAGAGTATTTAACACTGCCTACTCTAAGGGAAAATAGAACCAATTTTCTAAAGACTAACAACAACTCAAAACATTCAAATCATAAACAATTTAATGTAAGTCTTCTAATCTTGGTATAAAGATATGTGAAAGGTTGCACTAAATAATATAATATGGCTTCAATAGTCGTGTGGCCTAGAGACAATTATCTTTCACAGATTAATTATGAAATAGGCAGCAAAAAGCAATAAAAAATAAATATTTAAATTAATCATGAATTTGTTTCCTTAGAAATAAATAGCTGAAGAAACAAAATTGTAGGTATATTTATTTAAAGATAAAAAATAAAGTATAAATTAAAAGCGTTCGAATTACAAAGATTTTATCTACAATCGTGTAATATCGGCCGTCTAACAGTACATAGAGCTCGCGTGTCGTGCCACTGGAATAATTTACGCTCTAACCACCGGGCAGGTGCGTTAATTAATGTGCATAATAATTACTTGTACGAGCATGAGCTTCCTTTTTTCTAGTGATTAATCGCTTCTAGTAATTTAGTTCGGTTTTCAGGATTCTAAGTTTATGTGGTCGTGTTATACTGTCTTTATTATGCAATATGCAATTTTAGTATGACATCAAATATATGATACAGCAAAAAACACGGCATAGTAACACATTCCCATTAATGTGTGGTTTCTCATTTATTTTGTTTCTTTCGACGAATAGCCTCAAGGCTGTAAGTAGCGCATATCATAAAAATGACATCGAGTTCCAATAATCTCCCAAGAGGGATGCTAATTCAATCACCATATTGTAAATCTGTATATATAAAAGAAGAAACTGACTGACTGACTGACTGACTGACTGATCGAACAACGCACAACCTAAACGGCTGGAGTTAGAGACTTGAAATTTTGACAGCAGGTACCTTTTAACACGTAGGCATCCACTAAGGAAGGGTTTTTAGAAACACCACCCCTAAGGGGGTAAAATAGGGGATGATAGTTTGTATGAAAATCCGTCATTTCTGAAGTTAAACACATGAAAATTGGTATTAGGTCTTTAAGTTAAAAATAAAAAATATATATTTCAGGATTTTTGGAAATTCCACCCCTAACGGGGTAAAATAGGGGAAGAAAGTTTGTATGAAAATCCGTCATTATTGAAGTTAAACGCATGAAAATTGGCATTAGGCCTTTCAGTTAAAAATAAGAAACATGTATTTCAGGATTTTGGAAATTCCACCTCTAAGGGGAGTAAAATAGGGGATGAAAGTTTAAATGTAAATCCGTCAATTTTTAAGTTAAACGCAAGAAAATTGGTATTTTGTATGGTATACTTTTTCTCCCAAACATGACCTCCACGCGGGCGGAGCCGCGAGCAACAGCTAGTGATTAATAAACATATAAATGATTTATATATTATGATTACTTGTATAATCATAATTTTTGCGTGTTTATTTTACATTTAACGGTAGGCAGCGGCTTTGCTGTGCTCTGGCATTGCAGAAGTCTATGGGCGGCGGTGACTACTTACCATCAGGTGGCCCGTCTGCTCCTCGTCGTATAATAAACATTTAATAATTATTATATATAGTTATACGTGGATTAGGCATAACAGATGGTGAGGAACTCGACTAATTGAGCTTTCTTCTCCGGATCACTTGCCGATTGTGTATATTATTTTTGAAAAAAAAAACGGCTAGGGATTTTACAAATAGAATAATGAGAGGAAAAGATTATTATTTATTCATATAATAGAAGCTTATCAACCTCATTCATGCCATAAGAGACGTCTTAGTTTCTATAAACTAATCTCAAAGGTTTATACAATCTTACGCACTCGATACGACGACTCAATTGACCTTATGAATGGAAATTGAAATGGCATTAGTCATGTATTTTCACTAAATTAACGTCTATACATCGAGTTTGGGCGATCAATAGCGTTAATACAAAGTAGAATAGTCCCTTTGTAGTCTGAAAGTCTTAGTAAATTCGTAATTTCCTCTAAAGGAAATTGCTTTTATGCCTGACGTCGAAGGAGCTTAAAGGCGCAATATTTTACCAGTCAATCAATACGGCGTTTTAATTTGGGTTAGTGACGAGACTGTCTTTTCTAGTAATTAAATTATATAAAGCTATTTTAATGAAGAAGTATATATGAATATAGGTAGTAATATTCATTCGATAATTGTTGCAAACACTGCACTGAGCATGATGGAAAAGTTTTAAATATAATTATCTTGCCGCAGATTACAGTAGTGTCACATTATAATATAATATAGAATATACTATAATATTCTTAAAAAAATATATTTATTTATCACAATAGAGTATCAACAGCACATATATTCTATACCTTCACTCAAATTTTAATTAATGTATTCTTAATATATACGCCAATAACAGATATACACAACTTAACGAGTATAAAAGTATAAGCTAATAATAACAAATACGAGAGTTTGTGAGTGCGTTGTTGCGTTTACATGGTTCAACGGATTTTAGTGAAAATGCAAAAGAAGATAGCTTATAGCCTGGATTAGCTCATGAGCTACTTTTTACCCCAGTATTTCGATTTTCGCGCTAGGGACAATATTTTCATGGAAAAGAATGTTAGGTACACTTATTAATTGTGTAGAGCAGAATCTCTTACTGTAGTCATAAATGTCACCACGCATGCGAAGGTGCACATAAAAGCTAATTAAAAACAAACATATCTGCGGCTATGGATTTGCTGTCGATCACTTAATTTTATACAGAAAATCCTCATCATATATACACTTGGCGAATGGTATAAACATCATATAGCTTACATACAAAAATTGTAAAATGGAACATAGTGGCGTTCGATACGCCATATTAAAATGTTAATTATCGCTTGCTTTAACGGTGAAGGAAAACATCGTGAGAAACCTGCATATCTGAGAATTTTTCGAAGGTATGAGAAGTCTGCCAACCCGCATTAGGCCAGCGTGGTGGACTAAGGCCTAACTCCTTTCATTAGTAGAGGAGGCCCGTGCCTAGCAGTGGGACAATGTTTAATACAGGCTAGTATTATATTATTATTATTATTTATTACTATAAACAATAAACTCAAAATAAAATAATAATAATTATACTCTACTATCACAAATTGCCAATAGTGCAACCATCTATACTATAATAAAGCTGAAGAAATACTTTGTCTTTACATTAAATATTTTTGCGATATAGACCCTAAAACAATTGTTTTTGGTATTGTCTGTCTGTCAAGGCATCACGTCCAAAGTACTGTATAACGACAAAAGAAACGACAATAAAATCACTGAGTGTAGCTCGAGATAACATTTATTCTTAATTACATTTAAATCGGTGCATTCAATAAAAAGTTATACATGTTTGAACGAATATCTGTAATACGCAAAGAGTTGTTGTAAGAGATGAAATGATTTTATGAATAGTATAACTTCCACGCGGGCGGATACAGCTAGTGATAACATAACAAGCAAAAAACTTACTTTACTTTTATTTATAATACTTGTAACAGTACTAGTTTAAATACCTACTCGACTGTATAAATATACATATCACATGAAACACAGTGACATTTCCGCAAGCTCTACTTTTCCCCTCCCATTGCAGAACACGTTTTTGCTCCAATAGTATACATACAGTTACAAAGTCCCATATAAAACATACTGGAGAGAATAGAGACAGAGATAAGGGACCCGCGTCCATTGGTTAGAAAAGGACGACTGAAAGTAATTGTGTCCGTCCAGGAATTCGAATCACCGCGGTGTGGGCGAGGCTGGTATGTGCGGTCGGGTGCCTGAGATTTCCTCAGTGGTCAGGCAGACAACGTTGATCCCGGCACGGTATACATATCTATAGATATAGATATCAATAGATATTGTATCTAACAGTATGTGAAAGATCAATTCTAAAATGATTAGTGTATCCAAATGGTACTCGTAAAGAAAGAGTGTCTAATAAGTAGATTAAACTAAATTAAGAATTTTACATCCTTTTTTATAAACTTATTACTTTCTATTCGTATTATGGCTAGTTACCTTTTATTGCAGGCGGCATGATTGTGTTGAGTAGCGGGGGATAGATTGTCTCTCACTACTCGATACTCTAATTGGACGGCACTGCGCTTAACATCAGGTTCAGTGTGGTCAATTTGCCGAGCAGGAATAAAAAAATGGGTGGAAGATGCTGACGGCTGTTGCACAGTTTATACTATTACAGCCGTCAACGACATTCTCTAATAGATATTGTTTATGTAGTAGTTTCTGGAAATCTATTGTTAGATATATGTACTAGGCACTTCTACTAAATTGTTTTATAGTATATTATTGGGAATATAATTCATAACCAAACAATTCCAACAATAAATTTAGAGACAATTTACGATATGGTTTGCATCAATTAAAATATCTACCATGAAAGAAATTTGCAGAAAAATATTACTAGTAAGTATAATTCCAAACTGCTTTTTATTTTAAAATAACTTATATTTAACACACATAGTTCACACGAGCTTCAGATGTAATTAGTGTGGCCCGAAACGGCCTTTCTCTAGATTATTTTTATGGTTTGTATTACCCTATGTTGTTTCAATGTTGGAAAAAGGCCCCTCCACAAATACGATCCTATGCTATTATAAACATTTCATAATATAATTAATTTACAGTAAAAACTGAATATATCACCATAATGTTTTTCGGTTGGTTTAGGATCTAGAGACAGGAACCGGAAACAGACTTCTACTATACTCGATGAATAATAAATATAATTTTGTACTCGCAAATAAGACAATATTGCTCAAACATGTTTGTTATTTACATATGTCGAAATAATTGTATGAAGCACTTCCGTACTCTACAGTTAAAGTTATCTCTGAAAGTTGATTTCCTGTTTATGTATAGAATATGTAATGTCCGTGAATAAAATAATATTCATTTTTATTTCATATTATAATATGAAATAAAAATGAATATTATTTTATTCCGGCCTAGTTAATTCAACCAACTGCCTCGGTGGCGAAGTTGCAATTGCGCATGCGTTGCGAATGCTGTGCTGAGGTCTCGGGTTCGATCCCCAGGTCGGATAAAGTGATATTGGGTTTTCTATTTAGAAATACTCATTATCAGCGCGGACTCTGGAATTGAGCTCGGTATGGCGATAGGCTCGCCCCCTATCACATTATGGATCCGTAATAAATTCAGCGAAAAGTGGGTGTACTGGTTGTAACCAGTACACCCACTTTTCGCCAGGGGTAGGCAGAGGTGTAACTCGAGGAGTACAGGCATTAGTGTATAGGTATGTATGTATGTACTGAATCCAAAACCAAATTGGCTTTATATACGTTATTATAATTATGATATATAACAACGAATGTTTATCAGTTTCCAAGTAAATATCAATGTGTAACTTTCTACATGGTTGTCATTAAATATTTTTACCCAAGAAAGGAGGCTATTGTTTGAGTTGAGTGTGTGTATGTATATAGGTACTATATGTATTTCATTGGCATATTCTGCAGCCTAAACGGCTTGATTGATTTTAATATATAAGTCGTTTGATTGCTTTGATAGTGAGTGTTGCAGAGAAATTATTAAATATTACGGCTTCGACCTATATAAGAGAGGGAAATAAAAAAATATTTGTATTAATATTTATTAATAGCAAATAAAAGGTCTTTAGTAGCCAATTTGAAATATAATAATATTACAATACAATTATATTACCTTTTTGAAACCAAACCAAACTACAAAAACGTATTTTTAAGCGAATTGCAGTACGATTTTGTGTTTAAAGACATTCATTTTCTAAAAAGGATTTGAAAAAAAAATGTTGGGTTTTTTGACCAATTCGTTCATGAATAAAACTAGAAAGTTTGATAAAGTATAATGACTAATAAACATAAAATCCAAATTCGTATAAAATGATGAACAATCGGGATTTCCGATTAATATTTTTTTTACATATCTATTTCAATTATTTAAAATATATAACGTAAATTGAAAGAAATTAAACGTTGTAAAATTAACTCAAAGTTCAAAGTATTTATAAGTATTCAGTATCAAAATGCATCGCAATACGTGTTTTTACGAACCAGAGCCCGATTTATCATCGCGTTACAAGTAAATAATAAGAAAAAGGATTTTAAAATATAATATTTATATGCATACCAACTGTATCCATAGAGCTCCTTATTTGACTCTATATTTTATTAGTGCAACGGATATGTGTGATGTTATAGATACGACTTTATCGAGAGCATATATCTTTATTTATTTATTGAGCTTACAACGGAGAATACACATCACATTCACAGATTACAATATTATAGTATGAACTATGTGCTTCTCTAATTATAGTCAACTACAGCATTCATACATTTTATAAAAAGAAACACAATTTAATTTAAATATCAAAAACAATGTAGGTATTGTGGGTATGGGTGTGGAAATTACTAATTGAGCTTATTAAATAAATATTTAGTTATTTTTATTACTAGTTTAGAATATCTAGTTATGTAAGAGACAATATAAGCGACGAAATATATGATTTTAATAGGCTAAAAGTGACTAAAAAAATATGGTTGTACTCCCATTTCACAATCAACGGTGATTGAACGAGCTTATGCAATATTTCTCAACCGATAGCAATATGTACCTACATCTGGATTAGGTGTTTTTTTGAATAAACTCAAAAAATCACTCAACAGCCAAACAAAAAATGTAAAATGTCCCGTGTCCATTGGTGGTTAAAGGAACTGAAATCCTTAGTCATTCGGATCAAACTGTAGTCAGAGTATCTTGAAAGAAATATCTCGATAACACTTGTAAAACTAAACATATAGACTAGGATTAGTCGCATATTAAGAAGAAACAATCAAACAATTTATGTTAATGATTGGTTTACTCTTTTCAATAAATATGAATTTTTACTACTCAAATTCTGCAGTTTATTGTTTATTATGTTGTAGAAACGTTTAGATATGTTATGAAAATATTGTATTCTACAATACTTTCAAATTAAAAATAGCATATTATAACAACAAAAACTGGTCTTAATATTCAACTAATTAATAACAAATAGAAAAAAACTCATTTATAAATAAATTACTTGACAATATCATCTGCATCTCTACCGTATACACTCGGCCTTATCATTGTTTTGTACGTAATTAAACCATGAACCTTATTATCTTGTAATAAGCACCATAACGAAACATTAATGAATGTAAACGAGAAAAACATGTCACTATTTATAGTGGGATGCAAAACACGGCAACCCGTTACTTGGCTACCGGACGAACCGCTCGATCTTCGCTTCGTTAGGCCCGCTATCACATCATCAGAACGATGACAATCTGAATTGAATTACGAGCTACCTGCGACGAGCGTGTGGTCTTATAACCAATGTGTTAATCTCAAGTCGATCTCGCGACGCATGCGCTATCGAGCCCGCCTGGTGGTCCGCCTCATTACGTCCAACTTACGATTCTCTAAAGCCCCTTTGTCCCGCTATTGTGTGGCCAGTGAAAAATGTTCACCTATGACAGGTGTCGATAAGGAAGGTCCGAACTCGTCTTGCTCTCTCGTGAAACTTTGGCGCGCTCCTGATAGCAATTTCCTCTATGATCAATCAAGTAAACCAGTTTTGGTGCTCTTGACCCGAAGTATTGTTACAGATGCATTGGCACTTCATCATTTTGATAAAGTTGTTTGCATACGACAATGCAATGCCCTGTCACTGACCTACAGCTTTAATTGCAAATATGAGATGAAAAGTTAACTTGAATATGACTTGGGATAATGAACCTTACAGAACTTTTATTATAATTGAAGTAAAATAAAATTGGTTTTGTAAATGAGTAGTAATGAAAATAAAGTATAATAATAAAAATATAATAATGGAACCTATTTCTGAAAATGTTAATATGCTTGGTGTTCAAAAATGTTTTTGGCAAAGTAACATTAAAAATATCATTTGTGCCTAGGGAATATAGGAAATATCCGGATTGTCAGCACACCGGACCAAAGTAAGATTAGGTGGAATTGTATATTTTTTTAAAAGTGCTTCGTGATACGTTTAACTCCTCTATATTTCAGCTTAGAAGTGGTAGAGCCACGCTGTAGACATATTTGTCTACAGCATGAATGGGCCGGCTCGACCGGGGTAGTACCACTGTCTCACAGAAAACCAACGTAAAGTGACAGTTTACTGTCGCGTTTCGTATGGCAAGTGAGATATCCAGAGGCCCAGATTCCCCCTTCCCTTCCCTAATCCTGTCCTTTTAAGGCCGACAGCGCATACATGATACTTTTCGTATTGTGGATGTTCGTGGGCGATGGAGATCACTTAACATCAGGTGACCCACTGGCTTGTTTGTCGGAGTATGCTATAAAAAAAAAGCTTGAAACTTCGCAATTGGCATCCGATTTTTATAAATAAATTAAGCCACTGAGTTACAAAAAAACTAAATTTCCAGTTGCTGTCTATAGAAGTTACAGGGAAAGTCTATATAAAAAACTGAGCATCAAAATCTAAAGGAGATTACAGAACCAATAGAAACTTAAGTTTTTAAATGTTTACAGATCCAGTAACATTGGAAAAGAAGTCATAAAATGAACCATAGCTTAGATATACACAAAACAATATAAAGGGACCTGCCAATTTTACAGCTTCAGGAAATTTGTTGTTAAAATATCTACAAAATGTTCTTAAAAATCCAGATTTTCCTAATTTTTTTATTTAATTTTGGATAGCTATAGAGAAATACTTTTAAGATTTAAAACAAAAATCGTGGTATGGTTGCAATATTTATAATGTGTTGTAGAAATATGGTACAAATAAAGGCTCTACTTACATGTAGAGTTGGCCATTAATAACATATTAGTAAAGGTAAAAAATTTAAATATTCTTGTTATTTTTGTATTATAATATATAATACTAGCCCTGTATTAAACATTGTCCCACTGCTGGGCACGGGCCTCCTCTACTAATGAGAGGGGTTAGGCCTTAGTCCACCACGCTGGCCTAATGGCGGGTTGGTTGACAGGTTATATTATGCAGGTTTCCTCACGTTTTTTTCCTTCACTGTTAAAGCAAGCGATAATTAACATTTAATACACACATAACTTTAGAAAAGTCAGAGGTGTATGCATGCCACTTGGGTTTCGAACATACGACTTTCGTCTTGGCAGTCCGTACCGCAACCAACTAGGCTATCGCTATATTTTTGTATTACGAACTTAAAATTGTATTGTCACTTTGAAACACATGATAAAGTATGAACCGATTATTTATACTTAGATGAGGAAAAAATAGTTCGCTAGAATTTATCGGCTTCAAGGACCTTAAAATAAATGATTTTATATTAGTTTTAAGTTTTCATTACTGAAATATCTAATATGAGATTTAAAGGGTTTTTAAACTTTATCGATAAGTTACCCATCACCTCTGTATATGTATACTGTTATGTACACCATCTTTATGCTTCAAATTTACTCTATCATTTTATTTCTATTTTCTACACTGGTTTTATCAACCATGGTGTTATTATCAACGTATCATTAACACCTACTTTGTATACTGCGTATGTATGTCATGTGCAAGGTTTTTAAATTTATGTCTTTGCGTATTCTGTTCATCTGCATATATAATAGAAGAAACTGACTGACTGACTGACTGATCGATCAACGCACAGCCTAAACAGCTGGGGTTAGAGACTTGAATTTTTGACAGTAGGTACCTTTTATGACGTAGGCATCCACTAAGGAAGGGTTTTTGGAAATTCCACCCTTAAGGTGGTAAAATAGGGGATGATAGTTTCTATGAAAATCCGTCATGTTTGAAGTTAAATTCATGAAAATTAGTATTTTGCACAGATAAATATTGTATTCTATTTATTTGTTATATGTTATTTCAATATGAATGCTCTATAACATTTTAATAATAATACAACAGTCATAAATAAGAAAAAATATTTGAACACCCACATTAATAAATACCCGAGGATCTTTAAAATATTTATTAAATCCATCACCCTAACAAATTCGCATTCAAATCTTAAAAGACAGATACATCAAAAATCAAAAGAATGACAATAATCTTCACGGCGAATGTTCAACCACAAACCGCTATTTAAAAGCTATAAAAATAAACGGACTCATTAACTTGAACGTTGGGCCCCATTGTAATGCGACAAAGGTCCTTCACAAGGTTCTAATGACACCACATTAGTAAAATGTCAAAACACATCACAGGACACGAGGCTTAAAGACGTTCGACGTCTGAACATTCAAGTGTTATTGATTGCAAGCGATTTGTTAATTTCTTTAACTCAACTGTGACATAAGGTATTTTGCACTCGTGTCGGCAGTACAATGGTGAATCAAGTGAAAAAGGATCAAAATTAATGTGTCGATATTAATCTTACGCATCTTTGACTCTGCCCCCTCATCGTGAATTATTTAAATTGTATTTGGTATTGTGGACTAGTTTTTTCTACCTTTTTCTTCAAATCAAGTTTTGTTAGCGGTTTGAAGCGTGTTTGTAGGGCTATTTATTAAGTGGCTATTATACGAGTACGTAATGGAGAGTTGTGCAACAAAATAAACCATGAAAAAGCACATATTTGTTGTACGGATCAGTTATTCGATATAGGTGAACTTGACACCAGAAATGATGATGGCAATGTTTTAAATTTAGCATTGGAGAAAAAAACACGTGCATAAAAATCAAGAATTATTATCTTAATATAAGTAATTCTTCTGTACATGTGTTTATCACCTAACTCCTCCTAAACTGCTAGATCGATTTGGATGACATATTTGTGTGTATATTTCAATAGGTTCCTGGATGGTTTGAAAACACAATTCGACTTGGTAGATGGCGCTACTGACGGTATGTCACCAAATTATATTTGCTGGGGTTTGTGGGAGAAATGCCAAAGATTGTGATCTTTAAAATATCATATTTAATGTCCGTCTACCAGGCCCGCTAGGATTTTTGATAAATGAGACAATGATAATAATAATAATTAACTTTGGTTATGGGAGTCAACTGTTTAAGTGCTAAGTTAGGTTATCTTTTTGAAACGTATACAATAATTATGTCCACTTAGTTATAAATAATTAAGAAAATGAAAAATACAGAGAATTACACATAAATGACATTTGATTTACCAGAGAAAAAAATATTTAAGTTAAGTACATACATAATTAAAATGAAGTAACAAGTAAAGTATAAACTGAATTACTGAAGTAGAACATGAGATAATGTTAAGTAATATCATGATGAATAAATTAAATACATTATGACTTCTTGAAAAATTATCTAGAGCATAGAAATCTGTAAACCAGCGTGTCATATGATTTGCTAACAAAAAAGTAAGAATAAATACCAAGATACAGCATTGAGATATTAATTAGTAAACGATTAGTATAATTTGAAGCATCGAATTGAAATTTCATCTGCTTATTTTAAAGCGACTATTAATTGGTTTTACTCATCTAAAGAGAAGATATTTAAGGTTGTTTTAAAATAGCTTTCAGAAGTTTAATGTTGCCAAGTTTTGTATATTTATAAATAGAGTTTGGCACAAATTTATTATCAAACTGCATACATAAATAAGTATAAAAATAATATTAAATCATGAATATAATTGAATATTTATTGAATATGTTATTATTGTGTTTACTCGATTAAATAATATACCTAATTTATTATTTAGAGAATCTAATTTTAAACGAACCACAGTGACTTTACTCGTCGTTATCAAAATCGGTATCCAAGAACAGAAATGGTCAAGACGTTGGTAATTGTTTACGCATACGTATAATGGTATTTCAAGCCTTATTATTTAGCGTTTAATCCCATTGAGATGGTAATATAATAATGCTAGCCCTGTAATATACATTGTCCCACTGCTGGGCACGGGCTTCCTCTACTAATAAGGGGCGTTAGGCCTTACTCTACGCTAGCCTAATACGGGTTGGCAGACTTCACATGCCTTTAAAATTCTAATTTAGAATTTTCAGGCATGCAAGTTTCCTCACGATGTTTTCCTTCACCGTTTAAGCAAGCGATAATTAACAATGAATACACAACGTAACTTCGAAAAGTCAAGATGCTAACACAATATATTTTATTAAAGTAATATGTAATAAAGGTTGCCTAAGGTGCAGTCACACGAAGAGCAACCAAGAGAGCGGTCACACCACGGTGCAGTTATAACTTGCCAATTTTATAGCTAGGCTTTATAGATTGTGTCTCGTTTGTGACCACCATTGGTGCTATCTAACTAATAATTATCTTGTAGTAAGTAGCAATATTAGTAAATTTTAATCAAAGATTAGCTTCTAGCTTTTTAATCTTGGTTGTTGTGTGTATTTGGTTTTTGGGCCTTATTATAAAACCTGGACTAACCTTCAACAGTGGTCTAAGCCAATAAGTTTCTATAGATTGTCATAGGAACCAGGGCCATAAGCCCGGAAGGAAACTAGTATTTAATTTATAATAAGGGCCGTATAAATTAATCACTCTGTCACTATTAAATTGTCTTATACTTGTTTATCTGGCAGGTTTAATTATTTAATAAGTAAACGCTTGCATTATGCTCGGTAAATTAGTATTATCGCTTTGTCTATCTCATAAATTATATTTTAAATCTTCTTTGTCAATACCATAGGTGTAGTTTATAGTTTCATAGCTCTCAGTGTGACATGACTCTGAAGATCTACAGTAACACAGTAGTACCCACACTTAAAATATTGTGCATAAATAACGAACGAAGAGTTCCTAAATATCGTACTTTTTGTTTAATAAAGTTAACGATTAAGTTTCTAAATAGCATTATATACCTAAGCATTATCTACAATCTTACATATTTCATATAATATTATAACATATATTCACATAATTCACATCTACTTACAAGAAGTGTCACATCTATGGTTTCTTAAGTTTACGCCAATATTGGAATAAAGCTAATTTTACGGATTTTATTGCAGCTTATTATTACTTTTTAGTCCCGGCGTTTCGAAAGCTTTAGAGCCTTTATGGTCATGGAGTGGATTGAGTTATGTTGTCGTCACACGAGGGTTCTTGTCGTAAACCACGATCAAATCCTTAAAATTTGTTTTATTTCAAAGTGTCTCATTAACTTTTTCAAGAAATTGTAAAGAAACTAATATATCCGAACTCTATGTATCTATTTATACCCAGCTGACTAAATCAATATACTGATGATAAGCAGAATAGCCCAAAACTATGCCGATCAACGAAGGTGTATCAGGTGGAATCGGAAGGTACATAGTAAATGTATGTATACTACCACTGGTGAAAATTACGGCAACATACGAGAATGAGTTTCTATTAGGTCTTTTGTTTACTACGACGGTTGTTTTTAGAATAACTTCAGTTTGCCATCAGCCTAAGATACTTAAGATGCAGAAAGAAATGGTGGATAGATTATAGAAAAATGTTGAGGCCCCTGCACCATATATTTCTGATTCAATGCGGGTTACTGGATTGATTGATTATATTAGACAAGTTATGAATGTATTGTCATTTCACCCTAAAAATGGTTTAAATTATTTTCCCTTGATGGATTACTCAGTTGAAACAATAACAGACCTAAAATTTGATCGATAATATATTTCAATCATGTCAAATATTTCTTACATCCATACATACATTATATTAAGATAATAAATACGAAAATATAATACTAAACTATAATCGAGCCCTGTATTAAGTTACACTGGCCTAATGTGAATTAGTAGACTTCACACACCTTTGAAATTCATATGGGGATTTCTCTAGTATGAAGGTTTTTCACGATGTGTTCGTTCATCAGTCAGCAATAATTAACTTGAAATTGAAAGTCAAAGGCGTATACTTAGATAATGTTTATGGTCATTGAGTGTATTTGAATTATACTTACATGCTCCAGCCACATGTATCTTCTTCATCCATGGATATATCACCCTGTCTGTATTATCCGAACATATTGAAGAGTCATCGTCTTCCACGGGAGGACTATCCAGCAGAAGTCGCTCGTCATCCATCTCCGAAACAGGAGAACCTTCACGACCAAGCGCGTGGAGTTTCCGACCTGCTGGAGCCGCTTCTTCTATATGCCTCTCTAACCTCAGTCCGAGCTCGGCCAATCCGGGTGCCCCTTCAGAATTGTGGGGTGGGACGTAGCCATGGTCTGCATCAGATGGATGAGAAGGCTCCGGTGGTCGCGGAGGTGGCGCGACCGGGGGATGTTGGGGCAAGGGGTGGTAGTACCCACCGTAACCGTAGCCGGTACCGATTTGCACAGGAGCGTATTGATGCTGGTACCCATATTGCAAATGTTGGTGTTGGTAGTACTCTCCTGGTGGTATGTAGTCGGCCTGGCTGTACTCTTCGGAGGGCGGGAACTTGGGGTCCGGCTGCGGTTGATAGCCGCCGTTCATGAGGAACGAGCTCATCCTGGGCGTGGTCGACTCGCATCACCTAGTTCGCAACACGCATAATATGGCCGCCATTTAACATTTCATTCTTATATTAATATAGTTTTATGGTCTTTATTAATGACAATCATAACATAGAGTACACAGTGTTATCTGCGGAAAAGTTCCATTAAACTTCTCAATTATATAAATCAATTGTTAATATATGACTGATGTAGATTATTTATTAAGAGCCCGACTATATAGCTTTTATTTATATCAGCTATTTATATGTACACTTTACAATGTAGAATCATAAGATACCTAAATCATAATGTAGAGTCTCCAAAATTTAAGAAAATAACGGAATACAAGTCCTGAATTGTAATCCCAATCAGCAGCGACGGAATTAATATTTAATTTCAATCAGTCACACTATTCCAGATCTTTTGTAAAACCTCGTGCCAATCTCAACTCACTATTACTCTTATGTTATGATTATCACAAGCACAAAACACCAGTCCACTCAACAACACTGTCACAAAGTTTCGATTACAAACTGGCTCGCCAATGTTATTGCAAAGTCATTTGATTTATCACTTTTTGATAATAAACAATGGACGAGAGCGCGCGCTGTCCTCCGACGACATTTTGAGACAATACACACAGCCCAACACGCCAGCGCACTCTGTCACTTTAAGGACTCCTATACATGTTCATCAATTTTTACATACCACCTTCCATTTTTAAGGCGGAGCTGTTCTATTGCTCTCTTGTTACAGCCCCCACGTTCCAATCTCTACCTTATTTCTGACGTATCAAAGCTCACATCTAATGGAACTTTGTGTCCGTATCGCTTAGAGGTTGAAACTGATCTCTCGCTCCCGCGTAGCCATATGCCCATCAATACGAGAGAAACAACGAGTCCGCCGACATTTGAAGCCACAAATGTTTTTGTATGTCTGTCCCTTTTTAACGTTAGAGCTTTTGCATGAGTAAAGATGAGAAGGAAATTAGCCGTGGGCATATTGGATTAAGAAGCTCAATAATAATACAGAGCGAACGCGGTTTCCGTACGTAAAGACACGAGCGTTTTAAATATTTAATATGCAATTTCCTTTATTTTTTCATTATACTGTTCATTATTTTAATGGTATAAAAGTAAGATATAATTAAACAGGTATGAGTTATTAGTTGGTAATGTGTCCGTGTTGGGGCTTTATATGGTGATTTGAATTTGAATTCTATATTAATGTTTAAATAATTGCCCTATTCGAATGCAATATTTGCTAAGTAATGACTAAAAATACTTTAAAAACGATCGGTAAAAGAGGAATATTTTATTTTAATTCTACCAAAGCCTTGAGATAGGTAGTATTCAAATTCCAAAATGAAGTTGAAAAAAAAAGCAATAAATGCGTAAAAAATGTATGTGCAAAAAAGTCATCAACAGTTATAAAAAATCGATCTGACAGATTAGTTGGCAGAATGTTACCCACTCCGTTGATAATCTGTTATAGATGATAGATTAGCTATTAACTTGGTTTTGATGAGTCTTCGTTAATAAAAGTACCTGTTACATACTTTGCAAATACTATAACATGTATCAAGATCTTTTTTTAAGAAAGTGTGGAAGTTATAGATGTCATATTTTCATGTATAATGTAACATATTATATAAAATAGTAAAATACCTGTATTATACACTGTCCCACTGCTGGGCACGGGCCTCTATTACTAATGAGAAGGGTTAGGCCTTAGTCGACCTAATGTGACCTTTATCTTTTCCTAATGCGGGTTGATAGACTTCAGACACTTCAAAATTCTTATTTAGAATTCTTAGACCTGCAGGTTCCCTCACATTGCTTTCCTTCAGCGTTTCAGCAAATGATAATTAATAATAAATACGTTACTTTGAAAAGTCAGAGGTGTAGGCCGTTTGGGGTTGGTTTCGAATCATCGACTCTCGTCTTGACAGTCCATATCACTTCCAACGAGGCTATCACTACTGTTCTTATATAACATAATTATTTATAAAATATACATAACTGCAGCACTATACTGGTTCTAGTATAGGCTGGCAAACGAGCAAATGGGTCATCTGATGGTAAGTAGTAGCGCCTATGAACACCTACAACACCAGAAGAATCATGGACACCTTGTCTTAAAAAAGGAATTGGGATTTAGGTCTCAGAAACCTTGTGTGGGTATTGAAATCTAAGATAATTATAATAAGTTTATTGAAAAGACATCATTCTTCATTCACTTGTAAGACGCAATCTGCAGGTATGCTTAATAATAAGCATTAAAATCCAAAAAAAAAATAAAAACCTAGACTTATATCATAAATCTAGAAGTTAGTGGTTATCGTATTAAAGTATAGTTATTAAAGTAACCATACACGTCTAAGTGGGTACAGCATCTTCCTCAATGATTTAATTATTAAAATTTAAAGTTTTCATCATCAATAGCTACGCCAATAGTCGCCAATATTGTTATGCCACTATCTGTCAATTTTATAGCGAGTTAAAATGTTGACCTTCCGAAGGCCATGGATGGATATATCTAATAAACAATGAATATCTTTCTTCTAATTCTGTTCAATAGCCTTCATCTGACTATATATCTAGAAGCTCCTGACTATGCTTTTAATTTTTTCCACATCCAAAACCTTCTAAATATCGTAAAAAGCAACAAAACAACGACGATAAAATTGATAAAAATGACAACTATACTAAAGAAAATAAAATACAAGTCACGGTACAAGCTATCACACGGAATAAGCCGCTAATACAGCAGTGAGGCCGACAAGAGTGCCGGCAAATAAACAAATGTCCGGTGATTTTATTGAATTAGACGTTCACAATGGTAGGCGGTCATCGGTTCTGCTGAGTCATGGCTCCCGGCACCCACAAAAGGTGGCAACACTCGCTCAATGGATGTTTGATCAATAAAACTTGTATCTACTCAGATGATTTGGTATTTCGTGTGCTCCCATCTCGTTTTATATCTAGATCTTTGTAAGGATGGTTGTAGCTGCCGCCAGGGTTTACGTTGATTGTTTACGCACACAAATATTGGCATTTTAAGATGTAAGCATATCGGAGCTATGGGCTGGTTGATAAAATCTACAATGAGCATCATCTTTAATAATACGTGTATAATAGCTTAACTCGGTGAAGTAAGTCACTTCTTCTGCAATCTACGCCTATTTTTACTCTCTGAAAACATTATTTTCAGGCTGGCTAATTTTGTCACCTATTTGCATAGTAAAGCAGTATGTTTTAAAGGAGCTGTTAAACTTTTGGCCCATTAAAGCCAATTCTGATTCGGGAATGTTTTAATCTGTGTCATGATCTATCGATATTTGTAGTATCAGTAATCCTCGGTATAATTGGACCCTGTTAAGTAGAAAAGTTTTTATTTTATTTTATTTAAGTAGTAAAGATCCAACCAAATTTTTTTATGAAATTGATTTAAATACATAGCCATAATCTCCTAATCAAGTTTCATATGTGCACAAAGATCCAGGCAGTTTGATGACATTAACCTAAAAAAATTGTCATGTTTTATGACCCAACTAATTTTCAAATAGGAACTACATAGTACTATTTTTAAATACGCTGTCAAACTTTAAACTGCATTTACTCAAAAGTATGAAAACGTCAGTTGGATCTTTTCTGCTTAACAGGGTCCAATTATACCAAGAATTCAAAGTCCCATTCATGATTTTCGTATACGCATTGTTTCAATAATTTTTGATATAAGTTACACTTCATAATAACTAATAAAAAACGTTTAATTAACTATTTAGGAACTTTACCAAGTTTCATCTAAACTAAGTCACAATTCCAAATTTAATTCAAATCATTGACACCCAATGAAGACGTCCAAGGCAACAAACTTTCTTCGTCGAAGTTTCTCCCTCCTCGAACGCTGTGTTTTGTTTTTTCTCGTGACGTTAACTGGCTGCCAGCTCGTTCCATCCAGCACAAACTTAATCCAAGTTTAATGAACAATACGACAGGCCCTTAATCAAACTTTGGATTTCCTAACTTTCTTGCCAGACAAATTTGTGTCGTATAGTGTTGTTTGAATGATCAAAATTACAATGTCCGATAGTAGGGATGATGTGTCGTTTTAATACTGAAAAATTAACGGAGAAAAACCTATTTAGCTGACTTGATCGTATTATTCGTTTCTTGTTTTGCTTTAGATACTGAAATATCGCGACGAAAGATTCTTATTTAAAGATTACATCGAATCCGTTGTTGAAATATTTATCTGAAGTTAATTTTGCGCAAGTATTTTTTAAAGACGATGATTTGCAAATTTCAAAAATCACTTATTACAAATTGACTAGTCATGAACTTTTCTATTTGTTTATCTTTTAAGTAATGCGTGTACATTCCTATACGAATTGCAAACAAGCGCACGTGGAACGGAATATATAAAAAAATAATAATAATCATGATAATAATTAAAAAATACAAATAATTAAAAAAATAATTTTATATTAAAAAGTCATTAATAAGCTTTAAACTTATATCTAATATATTATATATATTTTGCAAAGAGTTAACTCGAACTACAATGGATTTAATGTATTGCGATATCAATTTATTTTGGACGCTGTTATATTTATTAATTATTTCTTAATTACGTCGCAAAGATTTTTTGTTGATAGAGAGCTTAATTATTCTATTTTAATGCCTGAATAGGTAGACAAGCTGACGGGCCACCTGATGGTAAGTAGTCACCGCCGCCCATAGACTTCTGCAATGCCACGGCACAGCAGAGCCGCTGCCTACCGTTATCACTTTTTACCACTTTCATCTAAGTTACATTTTGAAGTAAAGCTTTAAACATAACTAACTATGTATATTGAGACTATCATAAAAAAAAATTAAGATTAAAATCAATACATAAAATAGTCTATGCCTGTCATTTTGTGCAAGTGTTCTTAAATTTAACGTTAAAGCTGAACAGGTTTCGATACGGGGATCACTATGATCTAAAAGAAAACTTCAGGAAATATATAAAAAACAATATTTATGAGATAATGGTTGTCATCGAGACGCAGCGCGAGCAAAACCACTGCAACATACACACGAAGGCATCTGCTATTTGTAACACAAAAAAGTTTCTTCAAATTCCGAAATATTTAAATGTAGAACTGTTTCGAATTTATTAAATTTTAAATTCGGCACAGTTCCAATCATGCGTTTTTGAGTAGGGGATTCTGGAGCCAATTTTCTGTAATGGCGGGTTGCGTTTCCTATCTTTGTTGCGCCGAGTGCCGACGTTTTTTTGCACAAGCGCCCCTCCCACGGCGAGGGCAGCATGCGATGCTAAAATTTATGGGTTACATTATATATTTTATCGACACACGCTTTTGTTCGGGATGTATCATACATAAGTGTGTTGACAGGGCTTTTAAATCATATGGCGATGAATTATTAAGACGTAGATTATTTATGGCATCAATAAACTTTTAATTAAATACATATATATAATGGTTTCTTATGTTTATACATTAAAATAAAACGAATTTTACGGATTCTATCGCGGTTTGTTTAACTTTTTTATCCCGACATGTCGAAAGCTTTACAGCCTTCATGGTCACGGAGCGGACTGAGTTGTATGTCGTCACGCAAGTATAGTGCATATAAATGTATGGTGCGTGCAATTGCTTTATATTGTTAGAAAAATTGTCTTGCTGATCTAAGTTTTCTTTAGGCTCGGACATCATACCATCGGATGCTATAATCAACTTTAAATAAAAAATAAATTTTAGAATTAAAAATACATATATCAAAAGAATATGTTTTAAAATTTATAAAGGATACTATGAACATTAAACCGACTAGTGACGAAATCATCTCTCAGCAGTTTTCATAATTGTACCGGCCTGCTTAATTGGCGGGTGTAACAGATATGTGTATGAAGTTATATTTTCATAAATTTATAGGTGTTTTAAATTTAAGGTTGGCTTTTATGCCTGTGCCAGCTCGTACCACAGCTACGACTCCGCAGACGGGCCCAGAAACCGATGGGGATATATATTAGAGTATAACATCATAGCCAATGGTCTCACTACAGAGGATGTTCAAGACAGGGCGAAGAGGTAGCATCTAAGTAGGAAGGTGGACTCTTGCAACTAAGCCGGGATAACGCTAGGTAGAAAAAATAGATAGGTATTAAAAATGCATAAATAGGCACTCACGCCTCTGAATACCCGAAGAGGTAAGCAGAGGTGTAACCAGTACATAGACATTTCGCAGAGCTTTTTTATTATTAAATGTATAATTATATTTTTTTATAATTTATACTTGGGGGAATGTATTATTCAAACATATTCTATAAATATTTATTTCATTTGTTGAGAATTTGCAGTTTTTTTTAAATAAAACGATGCTGATTCGATTCCCGCAGCGAGACAGCGAGATGTTTGTGTGATCAACAAATCTAGATGTGAGACCGAAAGTCTCTCGTTGTTCCCTACACCCACGACACAAAATAAAAATATACCAACCACAAAGTTCTGGGTACATTTATAAATACTTACATTTATAATATTTTTGAGATATTAAATTATATACATGTTCCGAAACAGCGAGCTTCATTTGAGCTTAGTTGAAAAAAATGTGGATTTTTAAATTTTTAAACGTTCAAATTATACTGGTAAAACAGGTCTCATTATTTTTCAAAGCAAATTTATTTTAGAAAATGGTCACAAATGCATGAAAATAAGTCATAAAGATGCAGTACGTGCTTACACAAGTAATATATATTAATTCTACTAAATTCCAAGCAATAGCTTTTTTAAAGTTTTTTTTTTAAACAAAAAACGTTCAACTCATCTCCTGGTAATTTTCAAAAATGTCACTTAAATCTAATAGTCCGCCAATCATCGATATAAATTTTAGTATTAAACCAAATGTCCGGTGATTTTGTACTGAACATTTGACTTGAACAGCTGCTGCAGGTGATAATATCTCAACCTGGGTCCTTTAGGCGCAGTGTGAAGAAGCTACACAGCAGGCCGGCATGATTGGGTTGAGTAGCGAGGGATAGATTTTCTCTCGCTACTTGATACTCTAACTGCACGGCACTAACCATCAGGTGCAGTGTGGTCACGTTGCCGTGCCAGGATAAAAAAAAACTACATACCTGTTGTACACACATCAATACTTACCTTGTAAATATACAGACTGCTAGTGTCCATTTTGTTGTACTGTCGCTTTTGTCGATTGTGATATAAAAACTAACAGAATAAATTAACAAATAATATGTATTATTAAGAGATGATGATGTATGTATATTTTTGCATTACTCCAATTACATTTAAATATCATACAGTATTAACTATCTACCAAAAAAGAAATGTACATAATTGAACGATAAAAAACACGTTTGCACCGGTATGTTACTATAAACAATACATGTTCTTTGATTTATTGCCAATGTACCAAACCGTGTCACAATATATTGTAGTTGTACATACATACATATACATATACACACGCCTGTAATCCCCGAAGGGGTAGGCAGAGGTGTAACCAGTACACCCACTTTTCGCCAAATTTCGGTCCCATAATGTGATAGGGGGCGAGCCTATCGCCACACCGGGCACCATTCCAGACTCCGGGTTAATACTGAGTATTTCTAGGTAGAAAAACCCAATATCACTTTACCCGACCCGGGGATCGAACCCGAGACCTCAGCACAGCAATCGTAACGCATGCGCAATTACAACTGCGCCACCGAGGCATTTTAGTTGTATTAACAATGATCAATATTCATAATATACAAGAACATATTACAAGTAATACATATATGTATAGCTACATATATATACTACGTATAGGACTGCTTCCCCGTGTAAAGGAAAGTGATATTGGGTTTTTCTGTCTAGAAATTCTCAGTAGTAGCTCGGAGTCTGGAATCTGTACCCAGCACGGCGATAGGCTCGCATCACATTATGGGAACGAAATTCGGCGTAAAGTGGGTGTACTGGTTATACACCTCTGCCTACTCCTTCGGGGATTACAGACTTGATAGTATGTAAGCTACATATATAATGAGTATAGTGTACGCTAACAATAAAATCAAACTTGTAAGCCAACGCAAGTTTCCGACGCCACATCTCGCCGATGCGTCAGCGTGTGTCAGACGTTTGACAGCCGACAGCGCTCGGCGCTTCTACCCACATGTACCCACATCTCCCGAGTGACGTCACCCTCTAGCTCTAAACTTAAAAGCTATCAATAATGCGCACTATAGTAATGTATGAAACACACGATAAATGTATATTTACCTTACTTATATTATTTTTACTTATATTTACTATACTATTATTTTATAAAGTATTTTCAATATCACTTATTAAGTCCAAATCAGAGTAACAAATAGAAAATAATCTATAAATAAAATCTTGTCTGTAAAAATATTATTATACAGTACAATAATATGTACTGGTATAGGAATTCCAAATTCAATTTTACAGTATCTTATATACTTATTTATATGTAAAATATCCAGAATATTGAGATGTAACATGTCTATAATAGAGGTATATTAAATTTCGTACTCAATTAGTGGCACTGTATTGAACGTGTTCAGGGCTTATAAGATTTTATTACGTCATCAGTTTACGTTAGTCTCGTGTTTAATTTTATAACATAAATCAACATTTATCGTATCGTCATATATAGATGAAAAAAAATTAATTGAGAATACTGCTTGATTTTTTATATAAATAGTACTTATCTCGAACCATTAGATAAATTCCAAGGACTTATATTAACAAGGACCAATATTTTGAAATTACAAGGAAAGTTTCATTGCATTGGATATAACAAAAATCTTTTTATAGAAGAGAAAGAAAAGACAAGTTCGGAAAATTTCGTATAATGCTAAACCCAATACATAAATCGAGATAGTTTTCAGTAAAATTCGACTTAGACTCGAATCATCTAATAATTGATTAAAAATGAATAAATGAAGTAAACATTTACTCTTTAATATGCTAATAATGTATATGTGTTTGTTGTATACACTAATCTTATGAAACTTAAATTAAAAAAAAAAAGATATACGCCTGTGATCCCCGAAGGGATAGCCAGAGGTGTAACCAGGACACCCAGTTTTCGCCAAATTTCGGTCCCATAATGTGATAGCGGCGAGCCTATTGCCATACCGGGCACAAGTTCCAGACTCCGAGCTAATACTGAGAATTTCTAGATAGAAAAACCCAATATCACTATACCCGACCCGGGTATCGAACCCGAGACCTCAGCACAGCACAACAGTCGTAACGCATGCGCAATTACGACTGTGCTACCGAGGCAAATTAAAGAGTTGCTCCAATATTATTTTTATATAAAAGAAATCTCGGAATTACAGTCACAAACCTCGCATACTTCTTGAAAAAAAACTGGTTATGAATAATAAATAATACTACTGATAATAAAAACCAGCGGGCTAAGAAAATATACATAGAAAAGAAAACAGCTTTCTTTCCAAAAAATACAGACTAAAAGTACATATAGCGAAACTAAAGTTGATATTATTTTGCCATTTTATGTGTAGGTACGTATATCTCACAAAAACGTCAAATGTTACAGTGCCGAGGGGAAACGTTTGGTATTCTTAGGATTATTAATACCAAAAGCTGTATCTATAAATTGTACCACCCAAATATCAACTGTAACGTAGTACAATAAAGTTGAGTTTACAGCGTCGAGCTGGATGTGAGTTATGTACATTTCCAGCTGAGTGAGCAGTTCTTTCATTAATCAGAGAACAGTCGCGACAGTGCAGCAGCGCTGGCGTCGCGGCTCAATTTTTTTCCTCTTTCACCCTTAGATTGGATATTGGACACGATTTCCTGGGAAACTTGCAAGTGACTGGGTGGTCTTTGCAAATAAGTACTAATATTACTATTTACGAAGTACGTATGAAATAACAATTACAAATGTACTTAATACCTTCTTAGTTGATTATTAATTTCTCCGAAGTGTGAAAATTTGCATTTTCAACTCTTCTGTTTTAAATAGTTTCGTGAGAAAAATATTTAGGTTCCGAATCCCATATACTCGCCAAGTTTCAGCCCTCGGTATGGATAAATGTGTGCTACTGACGATCCTGGCTTATTGGAGTTACAGTGGAGGGTGTAGGGGTTATCTTACACCCGCCTACTCCTTAAAGTACGTGGGAAATAAAACAACCATAGATAAGAAGCCAAGAATCGCACTAAGTAGCTTAGCTTACGAAAAGCTTACGTCCAGGAGTGAGCTGGACTTAATTATGATGATATTATTTAACATCTTTAAATCAAGTCGAATTCACGAGTAGGTATTTTACACATATATTCAGCTTCTATCATTGCATTTGCTATTGATACTTTTATATTATGACAAATAATGAAACAAGGAGCCACACTGTACCGTTGATGCAAAATAATGAAACAGTGAGTTTTGTTCATATTACGGTCCGTTATGGGCTTTCATAATGAGTATCTTGAAATAATAACCCAAAAGTCACACACATAGTTCTGACCCCACACTAGGTAAAACATGTATCGTGGATATCAAAAACTTCGATGGACTACAGTTCCACAACACCCAGACCCGAAACAAGTATCTATCTGTCACTCACATATGTACCTATCTCGGTTCGGGAATCGAACCCACGGCCTCTTGTGTCACAGCCGGTTACTCGCCCAGTGCGCCATTGGGGCTGTCAACTTGCTAAATATATTCATTTTTAAACCTTTGAATAAAATACATATATTTTCAATCTTATTCACAGATTTCTAAGAATCTTGATTTCTTAAACTACAAAGCTAGTTAGCTTTGTCTATAATCTGTCTCTAGTCGTAGAATTTGGCAGAGTATATTACAAACAGCACTAACCTCAATGTACTAAATAAATTAAAACCTATTCAACCGATAACATCTCTAAGTCGACACCATTTGCATTTCAATGCATAAATTTAACCTATGTACAACGGTTGGATGCGCGTATTTCAAATATTGCTTTTATCTCCTCCTCTCACTCACTCCGCACTCGGCACTCCATCCCGAGAATGATCCCTTTGTGAATACGGGTCCGGGAAAAAGTTATGCTATTTTTAATTTAAGTGACGACTGTAGAGCGAATAATTCTTCATATATTTATGTCAAGATATTTTAAGTTTCGATTGACAGAAATAAATTGGAACTTTATCTAATAGACACATAAATAAAATATTAAATAAATACATTACAGTATTAAGAGTAAATGGAATGTACATGCTGAAAAATTCGCCCCATCTCGAATCTATCATCGATTAAGTACAACCAAGTTCTTTCGTGTTAGATGTCTTATTTTAAACATTTGGAAGACTAACAAGTTCAAACCAAAAAATACGTAAATTTTGTTGTTACAATATCGAAACTAGTTGCTATTTTTAGGCCTTCAAATAAGGGAATAATTGAACCATAAAAAAATGATTACAAAATACCAGCCCATCCTCATTAATCCCGTTTTGCACATTGTTCTTGCTGGTGGCAGGATATTCATGTCCACCCGGATAGCGACCACCATACACAGGGTGTAAAACCCGCCATAGGGGCATACGTAAGTGTGTCGCGTTCCGGGATCAGCCAGTGTACATCCGGGGTCTAGAGTTAGGGTACGATTTTTGGCCGTTTTGCTGCCTTCTGAGTACTCTGACACTAGACCCTCGACCGCTTCTTCACCTTCTTGCTCATGGCAGTAGCGGGGGATAGATTGTCTTTTGCTACTCGATCCTCTGATTGGACGGCACTGCGCTTTCCATCAGGTGCAGTATGGTCATTTTGCCGTGGCAGGATAAAAAAAAAATTGCATGAATGACAAAAATATGAGATACCATAATCTTAAAGTCTTAAAGTCCCAGTGAGGTAGTTGTCTCTCACAGACCATTGTTAGACGCAAACATTTTTGCTACTGGTTTGAACACCCCCGAGACCGATCCATCAAGCCGATATAAAGTTTGTTCCCCTACAGAACTTTGTGAGTATTTGAAACCGATTGTCTCGTCATTCGATGCTCGGTTTGTGTCAAAATATTTACGGTGAGTCGGTATGATTTTCCGCTCAATCGATCTGTATTAGTATGAGAATCGTGAAAGCGTAAAATTAAAGTTTGTTTAAGAGTATGATCGATTGAGGTGCTTATTTGATTGCATTGTCAGAAAAAATCGTATGAGCAATGTATGGTACTAGGGTCTTTATCAGCTTTATATTATACACGTTTACTACTGAAAATGGTACTCCTCTATTGGTAAGATTGCAATGATCTTAGTCTACCGCCCTGGCCTAATTCAGGTCGGCAGATTTCACTTAACTATGAAATTCTAATGCAGAAGTCGTAGGTGCTACGTGAGATTACTTAAAATAATTTATTATAGCATTGGCGCGCATAATGAGATATTACAAACATTACATACAATATTGTTGTATAAAAGATAAACTCAATAGTAATACATGCATATAGAGTCACGCCTGTAATCCCCAAAAGGCTAGGCAGAAGTGTAAACCAGTACACCCACTTTTCGCCGAAATTCGGTCCCATAATGTGATAGGGGGCGAGCGTATCGCCATACCGGGCACAGGTTCCTGACTCCGGTCTAATACTGAGAATTTTTAGATAGCAAAATCCAATATCACTTTACCCGACCTGGGGATCGAACCCAAAACCTCAGCTCAGCAGTCGTAACGTATGCGCAATTACAATTGTGCCACCGAGATAGTCCAATCTTAGTTCAATAGATTTTTGTAAAATCAGTCTTTTTACAACTTTTTTTTTGTAAATCGATTTATCTGCCTACAATTAAAATCAATCTTTTTAGGAAAGAATTGCCATCCATAAGTCACAGTATTTTCACATTGAATAAAAATGTAGCGTAGTAGTGTGTAAAAGTGTACTTAACATCATTGCAATGTAGTATACGAAAATTCAAAATTATTGCAATATGTAGTTTCACCGACGCACAACGCAAGTGGTTGGTGCTCGCAAAAAGTATCTCAGCGCAGCGTCACCGCTCTACAATGACAAATGATGTAGAAACGTTGTGGATTTAGAGAAATACCTCGCTTTTGCAGTCCTAACTAAGACGTAGATTTAAATTTGCAACAATAAATGTAGATTATGGGATTATAGATGGATATTGATAAATTCAGTTTCGATTTGATTAATTGTTGTGATTGAATTTTGTGTGCACAAGTCGATTAAATACGATGATTGTTCTTAAACTGTCATGACGGATAGACACGCCGGCGGCGCGTACACTAGCAACACTCGCCGTTCTTGCATGCAATTTTTAACTTTAATGCTATGGAAATAAAAGCTTGTTGCTTTACTCCCGACTTTTTTTTTAATATCCTTCCTGACTGGAGAGGTTAAATTGAAACTTATAGTTTTTATTTCAGAAAAATCAATTATATTACAGAAAATCAGCTTTAAGAAATTACAATTATCAATATAACGCCATATTTTTTTTTCTGGTATATTGTACTAGATTTTAATTGTTAGTTATGCATATAACAAATTATGTATATGTAATACAATTTATCGTGTAGATACTAGTTGCATTTCTGCCTACACCTTCGGTAATACAGGCGTGAACTTATGGGTAGTACTATACCAGAGCTAGACACGGGCTCTTCTACTAATAAAGTTATACTTTAATTTAATCAATTCTGTGTTCAAGAATATTAATTAAATATTTTTTTATAATAGCAGCGATAGCCTAGTTGGTTGCGGTACGGACTGTCAAGACGAAAGTCGTATGTTAGAAACCCAAATGGCACACACTTCTGACTTTTCTAAAGTCACGTGCATATTCAATGTTAATTATCGCTTGCTTTAACGGTGAAGGAATTCATCATGAGGAAACCTGCATATAACCTGTCTACCAATCCGCATTAGGCCAGCGTGGTGGACTAAGGCCTAATCCCTCTCATTAGTAGAGGAGGCCCGTGCCCAGCAGTGGGACAATGTTTAATACAGGGCTAGTATTATTATTTTTATATTTTATTATTATTTATTTTTTAATGCTAATGAAGTACAGGTAGAATCAGGCTATGGTCCAGCTTTACTGAGATAGCATGTAACAATGTTTTACTGAACACTGATAAAATTAATAGCTTGTATTGCTATTCCGATGGTGAATGAGATATCTAATGGCCCGAGTCTTTTTCAACTCTAGCCAATCCTTTTCCTTTAATGTTAGAGATATACACCTGATTTTTATGACATTGTGGCGGAGATCAGGGGATTTCAATAAAGGGTATCCATAAACGAATTAAATATCTGACATATACATAAATACACCCAACCTTCATACACATTCGACAGCCTCCGTGGCGCAGTTGGCGAGTAGCCGGCTGTGAAACGAGAGGCCGTGGGTTCGATTCCCACACCGGGACAAATGTTTGTGTGAGAGACAGATATTTGTGTCTGGGGTCTGGGTGTTGTGAGACCGAAAGTCTCTCGTAGTCCCTGATACCCACAACACAAGACTCGTATCTTAGTGTGGGGTCGGGGCTATGTGTGTGACTGTTGGGTGTTATTTATTTATTTATTTATTATTTACATAGTCCCGACCCCACTCTGGGTCAAACCTGTATAGTAGGTATCATGAACTAAAAAGGACTACGGTCCCACAACACCTCGACCCGAAACAAATATCATTCTCTGACACAAACATTTGTTTCGGCGCAGGCATCGAACCCACGGCCTCTCGTCACAGCCGGCTACTCGCCCACTGCGCCACGGAGGTCTCAATCTGATTAAAAGATATCCATAATTTAGTTTAATGTCTGTTATATTTTTAACGATATAAATTGAAAATTTACAGACAAGCTTTTATAAATTTATTTTACTATATTGATAGGTACAGCAAACATTGGCTACAGACCATCCAAAGCGGAACAAAGAGCTAGCTACTAGTGACGAACGTACCTAAGCCGATCCTTTGCGTCGAGAAAAATAGTAGGAAATCCATTAATAACTGTCACCACGGCTCCTTGTTAAATGCATACAATACTCGAAGCCTTTTAAAAGACTTACAATGGAGACTTGGCTAAATTAAAAGTTTTTCGATACAGCCACGAGCGCGACATTGCACGGAACTGGAGGACGGGTAATTATTGTTCGCCATATGTACCGTCAGAAGAAAAATCTACGTAAGTATGTTTATGACGTAATTTTATATTTTCTGGAAGTTGGGGAATGACGTACATATATTAGCTTGCATTAACATTAACTGTATAATATGTTTACGTATAACTTATAGACTAACTAGATACTTAGCTCACAGCTTCCCCTCGTTACTTACTAAATTTGGAACTCCCTTTACGAGCTGAATTTTAGAACAATGGCGAAATAGGTGTTTCATTAATTTCGCTGAAGAACATGGATATCTATTTTCAAATATGCAACCCAAAACCAAATTATTATTTCCCATAGGTATAAATTTCACAAAATCTTTTCATCTGTTTAAAGATGGAAAACCAAAAAAGACTTTCTTAATAGCTATGTGTTATAGGAATATATATACTGTCAATATTTCAGCTTTTTTGGTTCAGCAGTTCGGTGTAGGTGTTAATGAATCAATCAAGGCATGAAGTTTTATATGTATATACAGACGAAACATGTAATGAAATAACATAAATTACTATCTTCTAAAAATAACTGCAAATCAAAAAGAGTTAATATTGGGCATGAATTTTTTAATTAAATAAATTTAAATTTTACAGAACCGCTGTCACCATGTCATAATTGAAAGACGCGCAGACCAAAACTAAAACATTTTATTTATAAATCATAGACTATTTATAAACATAATATGTGCCAGTAGTATACGACAGAATGTATTGATAATAAAATATGTTTAATAAACTATACTCTAAAAACTTAATTTTCATATTTCAAAAAATATATAAAAATTCTTTATTGGTTTCAGTTAGATATTACAATAATGATACCAAAAGCAACATTAAAAAACACAGACACACATTATTTATTTAGTCTCTTCACCTTGACATATTTGCAAACTGTACAAAGTAAGTTGGTACGTCAACTGACACACAGGTCTGTAAAGACACATTTAAGCGAAAAAAAATCAAAATTAATGATATCGGTGGCAGCCAGTAGGGCACACGGTTCGATGGTCTTTTTCATAGTAATATAAGACGTTTCGTGATTTCCTTGTGTTGCATTCTTTTGTATACGCGATAATTGTGAAAAAACAGAAAGCGCTTAAAATTTAAAGAAAACCTAATATTTTTTGTCTTCATTACGATATTTTGCAGAAGTATTGATTCTACAAGAAACCTAAATAGTCAAAACACTTTATTTTTTATTAACCGACTTCAAAAAAGGAGAAGGTTAACAATTCGTCGGAATCTTTTTTTTTATGTATGTTACCTGATTACTCGAAGACGCCTGGACCGTTCGAAAAATAATTTTATTGTTTAAAAGGGTATACTTCCCAGGTGGTCCCATTGGCACCAAGTCAGGATCTGATGATGGGATCTCAGAAAAATCAAGGACAACCCTCAAATTTTATAGTGACGCATAATAGTAAAACGCATATAGTTTTTTATTGAAGTCGGTGTACTTTTTATTAATTTAACAACACCATTCGTTCCTGACACATCGATCCCCCCGTACTTACACCCAACAAACTTGCTCCAAATCTACGATCTGGTGTGATTGACTTATCTGTTGATCAGTTGGCGAGTCCGCGGGGGCGCCGCCTCCGCATCATCAGCTGATAGCATCGCTGACGACCTGATGATCTCGCATTAAGACATATTGTGTGTAGGTCTTGGTAGCTACCAATATTAAAACCCTAGTTCAAATGACGTAATATATTTTTTAAGGCATGGGTTATAAATACAAACGTGCAACCCGTGTATGGTTTCTCTTATGGTGTTTGTATATGTTCTAAATTCAAATTGGTCCTGTCTTGCCACACTGGATAGCTAGGCAAAGTTGGCAGTGATCACCCGAATCAGTGCACTGTCAATGTCAGTGTATCGTGCGACCTCGAGTTGGACGGCAGCACGGTCTCGTTTGTCGTCGTTGACGCCGAGGACGTCCTCGACGACGGCGACTGAATGTTCACCGAACCGAATCTTAATTATGAATTAACTAAAAATGATGTATAATTTCATTCATTTTAAAATCCATTTTATCTTCTATCAACTTCGATCTATATCACGATTGACTTTGCAGACTTACCAATTCTGTCATTTTCACTCTGAGTATGTCTGAATGACATTTTTGACTGCCTCGGTGGCGCAGTTGTAATTGCGCATGCGTTACGACCGCTGCTGTGCTGAGGTCTCGGGTTCGATCCCCGGGTCGGGTAAAGTGATATTGGGTTTTTCTATCTAGAAATTCTCAGTATTAGCCCGGAGTCTGGAATCTGTGTCCGGTATGGCGATAGGCTCGCCCCCTATCACATTATGGGACTGAAATTCGGCGAAAAGTGGGTGTACTGGTTACACCTCTGCCTACCCCTTCGGGGATTACAGGCGTGAGTGTATGTATGTACATTTTTTATACTATTAATCTCGAGAATTTCCAAGAATTTGCCTGCAAGTCTGCATGATTCACAAACGACGTTCGTTCACTAAGACCAAAGGGGTGATAAATATAGGCACTGCTGCATCGTCTTAAATGCATAACTCCGTATTACACTGAAAGATGAATTTTATTCTGACCATACATAAGCTCATTATTTATCCCTAAATGGGCAGGCAGGAGTATGACAAATATACCCATAGTTCGCCGAGCTTATTACTGTCCAATGGTGAGATAGTAACGAATCTATCTACATATCGAACATAATTTTCAAAATAAGCCACTTAAGTGTAATTTTACAAATAAAAACCTAATATAGTTTACCTAACTTAAGATTTGAAGCTTGGTTTTTCAGTTTAATAAGCTGCCACTTGACTAATTAATAATCTAAAACTTACGATCAATTTATATGAAGCTGATATAAATAGATATGGGGCACAAATAATAATCAACACATTTACACAATAAATCACGAACTCACCTCGTGCACATATATTTCGTCAACGGATATCCGCAGAATGATGGATTGCACTCCAACCAAAATCGTTTGCACCAACCTCACAAATATTGTTCCTAAAGGATTTATCGATTTTCAAATTTTAATTACTCAAGCAGTGACTGGCAAAGCAATCAAGACCCTGTGACCCATTTTAAAAGTTTTATACGATCCGATTGAAGAACGCACAAAACGAGGGAGTGATAAATGAACAACATCAATCAGGCAAATTTAAGTGTTGCAAATTTTCACCCGCACCCGAGAGTTATCTTTAATAAAGGGATTCAGTTGGTTTTGAATAATCAAAATATTCGGAATTGTTTTTTTTATAACTACTGCAATGGACTTGACTGTTATAGACGCAATGGAATATAGTGTAGGCTTCGAGTTGTTTTTGATCTGGAAACGAACAGTTAAAAAATCTAAGTACTTGTTTCAAGATTGAATTCAATTTACCTGCGATCTATATTTTAAATCGAAGTCAATTTCAACTATTTTTAAACTAATTATTATTACTATTATTTTTAAAGTCTTTTAGCTGACGACATTCTGCGTGGCACAGTTGGCAAATAGACGACTGTGACTCGAACGGCCGCGTCTTCCAAAAATATTTGTTTTCGTTTCGTTTCGATTTTATGTGACCGTAGTCGCTCGTAGTTCTTGATACCCGCGGTACGCGTTTCAGCATCAGTCAGTGTACATCCGCTTTTTGTTTGGGGTCTAGAGCCAACTCGGACAAGCAGCGTACTTGGGTACGCTGCTTGGCTGTTTTGCGGCCTTCAACACTAGATCCTCGACTGCTTCTTCACCTTCTTGCCCATGGCGCATGATTGTGTTGAGTAGCGGGGGATAGATTGTTTCTCGCTACTCGATACTCTAATTGGACGGCACTGCGTTTACCATCAGATGCAGTGTGGTCACTTTGTCGTGCGAGGATAAAAAAAGGCTCAGGACTATGTATAAGACTATTGGGTGTATTTATTTATGGTTTTCCTATACTCAAATATAAGATCAGTAGTCACTTGATTGCTCTCTATTCTTATAACTAATAGTCACAACAGTTAACGTGCGTATAGCTTTACGTGGTGACGTTAAATTATTAGTCCAAATTTTCCTACATTCAAACAATAGGGCAATTATGATTAAAAATCTTTATCAGACTTAACTGATGAATAAACCAAGAATAATAAAATAAATACAAATTTATCAAAGTTTTAAGATAGAAAATTGATAGGACACGTAACATTTATAATACTATTAATTCCTAAATCATTTATCTAAATTAACAATAATGAGTACAGATTTTTTGTCAGTTCATGTCGATCAGAATATATAAATAGGATGGGTTCTCATTAATATTCCGTTATCAGTTGTGACGACTGACGACCGGCTACCGTGGAGACAATTTTTAATTTACTTCTTAAGAATTATAGAGAGCTGTTAATAAACTTCTTTTTATTTTAAAGCTGTTATCGATAGTACGATTTGATATATTTATATCAAATATGGAGGGAAGAAGGACTTTACACCATATGGATTTTTAAAGCTCTTTAAATATGAGCAATATTCTCACTGATTTAGATCAATAGGATGCTTTTAGCTTAATATTACTAACGCCGTTTTCTGTATTGACTATTGGAGACACCAACCAAATAGTATCAGGGTGCGTAGCGACTGATTGGGTTAAACAATAAATTATTAACCACATGTATTGAGAAAAAAACAGAACGAAGAAAAATATGATTTCAAAGATTCATTTACTTTGAACCCGCGCTACTTAGTTTGTAGTATATATTATATATTATGTCATAAATCGATACAGATGGAAAAAATCCTGAACAAATCATAAATTTAAAAACTCGCACTGAATATCGCTGACATGGGGTTTGAGTCCTGGTCCTCGCAATTTACAGCCCATATTAGTTGGCAAGTTTCCTCCAAAGTGTTCAGATTAATATTGCAAGAGCTGGTAAAGGGTATGGACTGACTTTAAAGAATCAAAAGAATGTGCACAAAGTATTAGTATATAGTATAGTATACATACATACATATACACTCACGCTTGTGATCCCCGAAGGGGTAGGCAAAGATGTAACCAGTACACCCAATTTTCGCCGAATTTATTACGGTCCCATAGTGTGATAGGTGGCGAGCTTATCGCCATACCGGGCACAATTCCTGACTCCGGGCTAATAATGAGTATTTCTAAATAGAAAACCCCAATATCATTTTACCCGACCTGGGGATCGAACCCGACACCTCAGCACAGCAGTCGTAACGTATGCGCAATTACAACTGCGCCACTGAGGCAGTCTTAGTATTTGTAAAAAAAAATAACGAAAGCACTAAAAAATTGAGAATTTTAATATTATCAGTAAGTATAGGTATTTAGAGCAGCATCGCATTGGAATCAGTGTTATTGTAGACATATATTATATGCAAATACACTGCCCTCATACTTACCCACTTAGTACACAAACTCAAGGAGTTTCTTTAGAACCAAAGAGTTCTACATCCAATTTAAAAAAAACCAGCTCAGTAAAGTTCACGTTCGTGACACATCAATGTAGGTACTATACCAGAGACAGATTTTAGGTAACTATTAAAAAATAAATCTGTAATGGGCTATTAATCAATGTTCGATAACACGGATCAGAATGGGCGGTCTGTGTTGTAAGCTAGGTGATTTATTTATATAAGTCCAAATGCGATCGAAAGGTTAACTCAACCAATTTATGTTGATCTTTTCTTCTTTCATGTTATCCCTCATATCTTTCAGTTAATATAGATACAGCGGGGCGGGGAGGGTCAAGAGGGCTGGTCGTGTTATATTGGCGATGGACGATAGCGCCGGTAGTATTGACAACGTCGTCGGGACAATGGGCAATACATTTATCGGTACATCACATGATTTTACGTGCAAGTATGAAAAGTTAGATATAATCAGAGGGTTGCGTGAGTGACTGCATATAATCGACCTTAAAGAGTAATAAATAAAAACATAACATTTATGTATCGGGTACCTTAATTAGTGTCAACTAAAAAAAAGCATTAAATAGTTGAAGTTTAAAAAATAAATCTACCACCTACGGCATGTCAGTCAAGCGTCATCAAATATCAATCAACAAAACCAGTGTCGCCCTCTATTATTATTTTTAGTATCCATTTAAACTCTATGAAACGTAAATGCAAATTTTCTACGTTCTAAACTGCGCCATCTATTAGCGAATAGCTAGAGTTTTATATTTCATGTACAAGCGTATTGATCAATGCATGAATAAATAAATAGTATATAATTTTACATAATAAATTCCACATGATGGTTAATGCCGGTTATGTTATAGTTCTATAATATTTTTCGGAATCGGTTTAGTTTACCGAATACTTGCAATTGCAATTAAATTACATTGACTTTTTACTATTTCAAAATTTACATTTATTTATTTCCAAAGTATAAATATCCTATTATTTTTATTAACAGTGAGCCATACCTACATCATACATCTTTACTACTTCTAACTTACTAATTTAGAATCGTAAGCATATATTATAAATGCTATTGAGTAGAGTAAGATAGAAAAAATACCAATATTTAAGGTTGAATTGACCATGAAATATGTTTAGGTATTCATTGTTGTGTATATGTAAATTATTGTGTGTATTTAAACATTATAGCGGTGATAGCCTAATACCGAAAAAGAACTGAAGGTTCAATCCTATCAGGGCAAACGCGTTAAACTTCTAAAAGATACGTGTATTGTAAATTATACTATAGATGAAAAGGACAACTTGTTGCGGAAACTTGTCAATTATTCATGTCTGCTTTTTAATGTCTACCAACCCACATTAGACCAGTCTGATGGACTATAATATATACTACATAGTATAGGTTTTTACTGTGTGAAGACAGTCCGCCTGGATACCAACGTATTGTCTTTCTGCCTCAACACCAGAGGCGTAGCTATCGCCGTATTAGCCGTATCAATGATGAGGGCCTCCGGGCTACAGAGGCTCCGAACGTGTGTAAGCAAAAATTCGTAAAATATCATCCACAATCTCATTAAAACTCTTTACCCTTCATTTGGGCCCCCTAACAAATATTTGATACAGGGCCCGTCTATGGCGTAGCTTAACAACGCTAACAGTGGCATTACTGTTCAACACAACAGTTTGTAGGCACTATTGTGGATAATAAAGCTAGTGAAATTATCAATCTTTATGACTATAATTCATAGTATAGAGGACCTACAGTCCTATATAAGACCTATAGTCTCAGGATGGCTAGCATATGTAATGCTATGCATAACTTTGTACTGCAAAGTTCTGTATGATGGTACTCTTTATGGACCGGCTTGGTGCTTACCATAAAGCAATTATTTTATTTACATATACACTCACGCCCGTATCCCATGGGGGTAGGCAGAGACTATTGAGTGCCACAAGCTATCCTTATCTATCTATCCTGAGGATCTTAATCCCGATACACCTCTTCCACATTCATACATTCGTTATTTTATTTATATGTATCATTGCCATATATTATACACTGGCCCACGTCTGGCCATGGACCTTTACTACAAATGAGAAGGGTTAAGCCTTAGTCCACCAGGCTTGCTACACATAGACACTACATATAGATTGTTTTTTTTAAGCGAGATTTAACACACGTAACTTCTAATAGTCAGAAGTGTCTGTCTTATGGGCTAGTTACGCAGCTGTGCGTTTCGGCAATCCGCACTACTCCTAAATAGGCTGTCGCTGCTTCTTCAGGCGAGAAAAAAAAATGTTATTCATTTTAAGCTGAGCATTCGTGTGGTTGCTTGCCACTCGTATATTTTTTATCATTATGCATGCGATAATGTCAAAAAATACAAATATAATAATTTCAATTTTTTTGCTATGTTATTTTCAGACTATGTTACATAGATATCCTGTTAATCTTGTTTTTATACGGAAACTAATCTAGAGGGAAAGGAATAGGTAAAAATAAGTTTAAAGAACACTTTTATTTTTATTTAGTTATTCCTAAGGTGTTTGTGCATTGTGGTTTCTAAAATATAATCATTTTATATTTTTTCCTTCAGTTAATCTCATTATGGGTAATAAGTAAACATTATATAGAAAGAAATTAATGGACTTTATTTTTAATACATAATTATTACCGTAATTCATTATTGTGTTTCAAATATTCTTAATGCCAATTATTTGACTCCATCGCCATTTATAAAATATTCAATACACTAACTACTAATATTTCTATTCAGAAATAGAATTAGTATAAGAAATATAATCTATAGTAAAAAGTTTTAATTATTTAAATAAAATTGTTTAATAAAAGATCGATTTACAAGAAACCAGAACCAGAAAAATCTTCTGATCGTGTGAAAATACATATTATTTAATTTACTTAATTTTTATACTTTATTTTTTTATTAAATTTAATTAAAACTGTGCGGCAATGACCGTGCGATACTTCACTAACACTTCATATTCTTAAATGGCCAGTGTCGGTTAATGCAAATATTTTGTAGTATGATTAAGCAGCATCATAGATTAAATGAAATATATATTTTAATTCTTTATTTATTAAGTCCAAACTTCTTTAGCAGTTCATGTCCTTGCATCTGTAACATAGAAGATTAGCCATACCATAGACATAAATATATTCCAATAAACCAATTTGTTATGCATTAATACAACTGAAAACCGGAATAATAACGACATGTAGTGGTAGAGCCACGCTGAAGACATATTTGTCTACAGCATGAATGGGCCGGCTCGACCGGGGGTAGTAACACTGTCTCAAGAAAAACCAACGTAAAGTGACAGTTTACTGTCGCGTTTCGTATGGTAAGTGAGATATCCGGAGGCCCAGATTCCCCCTTCCCTTCCCTAATCCCTATTCCTGTCCTTTAAGGCCGACAGCGCATACATGACTCATCCACAATACTTTCGGTATTGTGGATGTTCATGGGCGATGGAGAGCGCTTAACATCAGGTGACCCACTGGCTTGTTTGTCGGAGTATGCTATAAAAAAAAAGTGTAGGTCAAAATCTTTTATAAACTATTGTTTCTTTATATTAGATATAATTACTAATCAAGTTCTTCAATAAAAATTGACAAATAAGTACTCTTAATTAAAACAATATAGATCGAATTTTATATTCTCGAATGTAAATATCGGCTTACTTATTGAAAAGGTAAATAGGTCTTGTCAAATCTTATAAAACATTACACAAAATAAAATTACGTTTTAATTAGCTGGTTTAAGTTTTTATTGAGTAATTACATAGTATTTATTCAATAAAAACTTATTTAAACCTCCTCCTCTGTAAACTTTCGGCGTTATCACATGTGAATAAAAATTATATATTTTGTTAATATGTATTTCTGCATATAACATAATAAATAAACCGTCAAATAAACAAACACCACACACACACCAATGACTTAATAATTCTTTAAGAATAATATTTCTTTCATTAAATATTTATACTATTCAAAAATCTATGCCTTGATATTTATAATGTATCATTGAAATATATACAAAACTAGATCATCAATAAAATAATATTCAATAACTAAGGACTATAAGTAACACTAAGTTGATATTCATTAAATTCATTCTGCTATCCTTCATCAAATAAAAACAAAAATCATCGAAATTCTATATAAATTACTTAAAATTTTAATCTGAAAATTCTTATAACAGATTTTTATATTATGATTTAAAATACATGACCTTACTTTTGCCCCTGTGCTGCCTATAACACAATATTGCATGATAAACTAAAGACACAAAGTAACCAGCAACCGAGACCATTAAATTGCATTCAGTTGCGTCGATGTCATAAATCTCATAAAATCCCGCAAAGCGTTCTGAAAGCTTTACGTGACTACGTTATAGTGCAATAAAGCATATCGCACTATACGCGATTGGAAATACATTGTGAGCTTTATTGAAGCTCATAACTTGCTCTCACTATTGCACATGGATTGAGAAATAAAAATAGGTACTTTGTCGGAGTAATATTGGCTTGGCAAGATTCGTATATAATCTAAAGTCTGATAGTGTTTTGGATATTCCTATTTTTATATTCGTGATACTATTTGAGCTGAAGTATTTTAATATTTTTAAACTTGTCTTGTTGACTGCCTCGGTGGCGCAGTTGTAATTGCGCATGCGTTTACGACTGCTATGCTGAGGTCTCGGGTTCGATCCCCGGGTCGGGTAAAGTGATGTTGGGTTTTTCTATCCAGAAATTCCCAGTATTAGCCCGGAGTCTGGAATCTGTGCCCGGTATGGCGATAGGCTCACCCCCTATCACATCATGGGACCGAAATTTGGCGAAAAGTGGGTGTACTAGTTACACCTCTGCCCACCCCTTCGGGAATTACAGGCGTGAGTGTATATGTATGTATGTTGTCTTGTTGAACTTAAGTAAAAGTTTAAGTGTATCTGATTTCTGATTTCGTTTTCAGTACACATACAAACAGCAGGCCGGCATGATTGTGTTGAGTAGTTAGGGATAGATTGTCTCTAGCTACTTGATACTCTAATTAGACGGCACTACGCTTAGCAGCAGGTGCAGTGTGGTCACCTAGCCGTGCCAGAATAAAAAAAACGTAGTATATTTATATAATCCGTATTATAACTAAAAAATTTACAATAAACAAGAATTTCGTTAAACTCTTTTGTTAAAACATTAAGACAAACATCTATTACACCTATTATTATTTGTTAAAAAGAACATTGCATTGTTGTTACGTTTACATAATATTATTTTAACAACAGGTTTTATAGACTCTTAGTAAAATCTGCTTAAGTTAGAGAAATTTGTTTAATAGACAAATTCTCTAATTGGTAGAGAAAGCCTGCATTAAGTAATGGTGCTGTGAATAAGGCACATTTTATATATTTAATTAATGGCAAAATAGCTGTTATAAAGAGTGTGCTTATTTTAAGATGAATTACTTTACTACCTAAGAATAGTGCAAACGCGTGTTTTTATTACGTTTAAAAAACTGAGTTTTTTTTATTTAGTAGACAGTACATTCGGAATTCATCTCTATTAAATTTACTTAAAAGTATTGGAAGATTTTTTAACTAAACTAATCACATCTAAAAACATAACTTTTCAAATAATAAAATATATATTATATTTTATATTAAATATAGAATTTCTTTACATCTCAAGAAACTTAGTTAGATACAAATTTTTGGTCAGGTTACGGTATATGATCACATAACAATTTATAGACTTTTTCTATAATGATTTTGTTCGTACCTATCACTCTTAATATTAGTCTGAAAGGTAATTCTGGGCTTTGGCATGGTAAATATAATTGTCATTTTTTTTATCCTAGCACGACAAAGTGACCGCACTTGACCTGATGGTAAGCGCAGTACGGCCCAATTAGAGTATCGAGTAGCGAGAGACGACGACTATCTGACTATATCTGCGACTAAAGATCCCTAAAACTGCACTAGTAAACACACAATGACTTACACACCGCCCTTTTTTATGTCAATTACTCGAAAGCATTATACATTGCTCACAATAATACTCAAGAATTGTTATCAGTCATAAATATTTTCAAAAGACGTAAATCGACAAATTTTATTTTCTCCGATGACCACTCCGAGGAATTTGAATCTTGATCGTTGACATAGTAGCGAGGTCTTCCAGCCGTGAGATACCTGTAGAGACGAGCTTCTGATGAAACTAAACTACAAAAGCCCGGATCTACAGGGTAGATCACGAATGTGCCATCATTTATTCTTTTCGAGTTTTCTTAGTAGTGGTAGGACGAAGTTTTGCTTCAGATGTGATCTTCGGCGGAGTTTGCCCTGAAACTTGGAAACATTTTTCATTACTTTCTTCTTGTCTACAAAGATTTTACGACATTATTATGAATAGAAATAGGAATATTTTTACCAAAGTTGTGTTTTTATATTTTCACATCACAACTATGGAAACTTTTGTACCTATTATTAGTTAGCTACGCGTCAGTGCCTACATAATTAACATTACAAAACTTAATTATTTTTATTATGAAAAATTAAAAAAAAGAATTTCGAAAGTATGTGAAGTCTACCAACCCGCAATAGGCCAGCGTGGTGGACTAAGGCCTAATAACTATCATTAGTAGAGGAGGCCCGTGCCCAGCAGTGGGACAAGGTTGTTGACAAAGTACAAAGACTAGTATTATTATTTATTAAAATAATAAGATTTTTTCTTGCATGCTTTTCATTAATGTTTGATTTAGCAGTCCAACGTATGAATCTGTCTTTTATAAGTTTCTTTAAGGTGAAATAATAATTTATTAAAATATTCATTTTATATACCTACATATGAACGAATCAATGAAACTAATGTTAGTGAGCATAAAACAGAAACCCATAAACTACATATAATTCCTTTCCACTTAAGTTTGCCTAACTAACACCGAAACACAAAAGCCGCGTAATTAACAAGACAGTCTGCTACATTTAATATAGAAATCTCATTAGCTGTGACACGCGTAATCTATCATATATTACTTGGCAAATACCCCGAATGTACGTAGAATCCGATTTATAAAGCGAAATGTTAAATGGTTCGGATGTTACTGTTAACAACGTAGGCTTTGTGTATAGAAACGTGTGTTAAATGGAATGTTAGAAACAATATGAGTTTGTTCTTTGTTTTATCAAAATCTTATCTTATATTAAACAAAGAGTTGCGATAAGATTGTTTAACACCAATACTGCTCAGTTTATATATACATTTTAAAAATAAAATCTTCAAAAGAAGTCCAAAGCATCCTAAAGTAAGTGTGTCACTTAAAATTCTTCATTAATTCGAATGATATTTGCAAATCTTTCGTTATACCGATAATAGATAATTGAACAATACAACACCTCAGCCCGACCCGATAGCATGACGAAGGATCACAAATCAGTGGAGTCGGCGAGACGCTCCCGCGGGATTCGCGGCAAAAAATAATCTCAGCACATTTCCGCAAATCATGGCCACCATTGTGTTCTCGATAATGCAGTAGAGGAAAGCGAGGCCTTACAAAAAGGCTCACTTAATTGCACGAGGGAAGAACGCTGAAAGGCGAGCGAGTATTGTTTCCCGCGAGGCCATTGTACGTAGCCACCCGATCGGCTGACTCATCAATTTTCTCAGATTGACGCAGCCAGAACGATTGAGACTCCGATTCGTTCCAAACTAATTTCGTCTTGCGGTTTTTCTACATCGCATCTCAACCGGGAAATAGTGCAGTCGGCATTCGATCATTAGATTAATGGCTCTCCTAACTTGTGTTCTAATGTACAACTTGAGATTCTATACACAACACGTGTCTAACTACATTGAGCTGGAAAATCCGCGATTAATGGCTACATAACGTAAACTACCGGATTTCGTAGACGCCTTAATTGAAGCTCGTTTATAAATCTAACAATGAGCCCGTATAGGTGCCGTTCACGTAAATATTCACAAACAATTAGCGCAAATACGTACGAATTACTGTGTTCAAGCGGTGAATTGAGCACAAATCCTCGGTAGGTAGTGAACCCTCCCATCGTTTGGAGTAGTCCTCCTGCCATCATTAATCTTGCACGCCGAACAAACAGCGCTCTCTCCTAAGAGCAACTTTAGAGCTGCTCCGTGTCGATAATGCAAACTATCGATATAAATGACAACTGCCGGGACGCAAGCCCGAAGTAATAAATTATTGATTAGGATATAACCTTATCGTTAGTAGTTCATTTTAATACTTGATGTAAAGCTAAATATGGTGGAAGAAATTGAATTTATCTAGTTAATGCTTTTCACCCATATATGTATTTTGCTCTGATCTCACATACGACTTAATACGAGATACGGACAAATTAATACAATATTATGATGCGTAATAACTAATTATGATTGCATTGTAAAATTATATGGAAAAATTATGATGGCTTATCACTATACATTATAATTTATCCTATAGGAGAGACTATAGATTTCCACATTGCACGATTCTGACAAACCACTTTATCTACATCTACTTCATTAATTTCTTCATGCATTCTTGTCGTATATTAATAATATTACAAATTCTGCTACACTCGCTACTCTCGCCCCGTGTATCTACTTCGTCAGTCTCCTATCATCCATTCCCTCTATAACAATATAATCGATATAGTTTAATTCCATTATCGTCAGTTGAAATCCCTAGCACTGTCGCTGTCGTAAACGACTTAGGTATAATTTGAAGATTTTGTCGCAAGTCTAGACGTCTTCATTCCATCGATTGAATTAAAACGGAACTGGAGAAGATTTATGTTGTTTACATTGTTGAAATTGCTTATCTGGACAAATATTTATTACTGGTGTAATTTGAATTAAACACAGTGTTGTTTTTAGTAAGTTGTTCTTTACCACTGATTGGACTAAGGCCTTACCCCTCGCATTAGTAGAAGAGGCCGTGCCCAGCAGTGGGCTGGCGTTTAATAAAAGGCTAGAAGAATTATACCACTGATTGTTGTTTCTAGGGAATGAAAATATAATAGCATTAAAATCAAATTGTTTTAAGCCCCAGCAAATTATTTCAAATGTTAATGAATAAATACAGGTAAATTTTTTTTAAAACTACCATCTCATAATGTTTCATGTTATTCCTAGTCTCCAGGGGACATTTTTAATCCAAATCCCATTACCAGCAGGTCTAATTAAAACTCATTCTCCAACTTTTCCAATACAAATCGGTAAAACGTAAAATAATTGACCACATGTCTATAAATCACGGATCATATACCTGAATGTTTTCGTTGCGAGTTGTTTTCCCCAGACATCGGGCCCTGGAACATTGCGTGCCATATGTTACATCAATATGCTGACAGTGCCAGATAACTTTTGGCCCGCCCGTGTTTTATGCAAAAACAATATACGTCCACTTTGGCTGAACGTATTTTTGTACGAGATTGAGCACTAAAGATTTAACGGTGGAATGTCATGGATTTCGTGATAAGATAGCTATCAGAAAATCAATCATTAGCGTATATAAAAATAAATGACACATACATACACTCACGCCTGTAATCTCCGAAGGGGTGGGTAGTACACCCAATTTTCGCCAAATTTATTACGATCCCATAATGTGATAGGGCCTATCCCCATACTACGCTCAATTCCAGACTCCGGGTTGATACTGAGTATATCTAAATAGACAAACCCAAAATCACTTTACCCGACCCAGTGATCGAACCCTAGAAAGCACGCAGTCGTAACGCATGCGCAATTATAATGCGCCACCGAGGCAGTTGATAAAAATTAATAACAAATAGTATTAGACGCTTATCTCACGATATAAAAGTGAATTTAACCTACACGTTACTTGTTTAAAACTTATATTCATAAGGCTGAACATTTTTAAAGAATTAAGTAATATTTATACCAGTTCTATATAAACACTGTCCCATTGCTGGGAACGGAGCTCCTTGATTAATGAGAGAGCTTTAAGCCTTATTTCTTGACGCGGGCTTATAGCGGATTGGTAGATCTATTATTAACCGACTTCAAAAAAGGAGGAGGTTAACAATTCGTCGGAATCTTTTTTTTTTATGTATGTTACCTGATTACTCCAAGACGCCTGGACCGATTCGAGAAATTATTTTTTTGTTTAAAAGAGTATACTTCCCAGGTGGTCCCATTGGCACCAAGTCAGGGTCTGATGATAGGATCTCAGAAAAATCATGGGCAACCCTCAAATTTTATAGTGACGCATAATAGTAAAACGCATATAGTTTTTTTATTGAAGTCGGTGTACTTTTTATACATAATATAATTTCTTAACTTTTTCCTATGTAAAATTGCTGTGAAGGGATGTCTTCTATTAATGAGAGATCTTAAGCCTTATTCCTTCACGCTGGCTTATAGCAATTGGTATTATATTATATACATATGATTTCTAAACTTTTCCTATGTAAATGTAAGCATTGCTTTGCTTTACCATTCAACTGTTCACAATATCAACCCCTTCTGCTACAACAATGACTAATTAAGCGACGTCGGAAGAATCCATTATAACATAAGCCACACGCCATACTGTGGTCCACAAATTGTGCTTACATTAAACTTAATGCCATTAAACAAAAACTTTCCTCTTAATATTTCAACTAATGAGTTAACTTCGGACATACCCTCTTCAGAGATTACATATTAAACTTCGTAAATGTAACCGCGCGGCTTTCTAACTGAGTTTATAAAAAGATTTTGTAAAAATTATACTTCCGTCGTGTTATTTGTGCCATTGTTTGTAAAGTCTTTGTGAGAAGTAAATAAAACTCACATGAAAAGTGTAGTTCATATTATTTACAATGATCAGCGTATTATCATCAACCTTTCTTTAAACTTCTCCTTTCTATGTATGATATTAAACAGAGTTTTTAAAAGTACTGTATAACAGAGGTAGGCAACCAGTCGATCGTTGTTGATTGGCTATTGGATCGCAAAGGTACAAGAATAGTACTTAACATATTCACTTACTTCATGTTTACATTTTCAGCTCAGGAGCGATTTTTATTATGAATATCTTTTTATTGATAGATCTGAGCGATCACGCAAAGTCTATGTAGTGGCATGGCTACCAACCGCATAAGTTTTTATTTTTATTCTATCGCGACAAAGTAAGCGCAGTGCGGTCCAGTTAGAGTACTAAGAAGCGAGAGTCAACTTTTTGTTTTGCCCTGTACAGAATCAATATACATAACTGTATGAAAATGAGAGTATACTTCTGCAGACCAGAAATGTCTAATGTTTTCACAAGGAATCTCGCACGGTTGCCATGAGAATACATCCTTAATTGTACCAAGATGGCCGCCTGCTGTAGAAGATAATTCCGGAAAACAAACACAGACATCAATTAGAATAATTCGTAAATAAACCATTATTTAAACACAAACTTTAATCCAAAGCCTGCCAATTATCCAAATATTATATGGTAACACAGACAGGCTTAGTTAACTGAAACCCAAACTACAGTATAGCAGAAAATCCGATACGATACGTTGGCCCGAAGCCAGTTACCGCACGAGATTTATACAAACATATCCTTACATACACCGATCAATATGTGGGGTGGCTCCGGACGCTCGTTTTAATATTTGACACGAAGCATCCGCCGCTTTTCATGTATATATAATTTCGTGTTCCGCCCCGCTCGATTGACTGTGGAAATATGTGATACGTCCAAAATAACTAATTTGGAGCATATGATCTTAGATAAAAATTATATGTACAAGTATTTATTAACCAACTTCAAAAAAAGGAGAAGGTTCTCATTTCGTCGGAATCTTTTTTTATGTATGTTCCCCGATTACTCGAAGACGCCTGGACCGAATCGAGAAATATTTTTTTTTTTTTGTTTTAAAGGGTATACTTCCCAAGTGGTCCCAATGGCACCAAGTCAGGATCTGATGATGGGATCTCAGAAATATCGAGGGAAACCCTCAAATTTTATAGGGATGCATAATTTGTTTTTTATTGAAGTTGGTGTACTTTTTATGAATTAAAGAACTTTTATTAACAGAGCCAACCAACTTCTCTTTGAGTGCGTCCGGACTGAGTTTATGAGAGCTTAATTATGGTAGATGAATACCATATAAATCCTGTAGATATAGGTGTATTTCAAAGTGTACTAGCTGAAACGTTGTGCGATGTAGCTAAATGTTTTACGCTATAATCTACAATATTAGTTTTTAATTTCCTTTTTGTACAATGGGGCTGACTTAGTCGTAGCGCGAGTCAAAGCCCCTTATTTTCATAAAAGTTAAAGAAAAGCAAAACAAAATTGTGGAACTAATATAATTCTAACCAAATATATTGGCTGGAAAAAAGTAATTTAATAGGTTTTCTATTCAACGCGTATTTTTTAGTTTCTTTTTTATGAATGATCATGACGCTATTTTCGCCAGATTCAGGCACGGCATGATTGTGTTGAGTAGCGGGGGATAGACTGTCTCTCGCTACTTGATACTCGATCTGGACGGCACTGCACTTACCATCAGTAAGTATCACGTATGCGTTGTCGGCCTTAAAGGGCAGGAATAGGGATTAGGGAAGGGAAGGGGGAATCTGGGCATCCGGATATCTCATTTACCATACGAAAGCGACAGTAAACTGTCACTTTACGTTGGTTTTCTGTGAGACAGTGGTACTACCCCGGTCGAGCCGGCCCATTCATGCTGTAGACAAATATGTCTACAGCGTGGCACTACCACTTTTCATGTTCACTTACGTATTTACTTATTTACATAAATAAAAGCCGAGGAGACAGCGATGTTAACTGAACTTTGCCGGAACAAGCGAAGAGCAAAATTCAATCCAAAAAAGTGTCCCCGACAACAGCCAGAACTTTCAGAATTGTTTTTCTTTAAAGTAAAAGCAAACAAAAAACCGAGCGACACCGAGGAAATTAAACGTGCCGTTAAATGAAACTCACCCTTAATGGTTATCTTTTTCTTGGACGGTGTTTTTTATGTTTTTAAAGCTTCATTCTAAACATTAGTAATGAGTTGCCATAAATGTAATTAGTTCTGTTGTGATCCTATGTTTTATTATTTTTTAGCTCTATTTATTTTTTTTACCGTAAATCTGAAGAATAACTTGATGCTTGATGAAGCTTTAGTTGTAGCATACTGATAAGTTAATTTAATATTCATCAATATTAAACTAAGAATATCAAATTAGGTTTTTATACCAGTCTGCAACATTCATTTTCAGAAACATGATTCATTGTAAAAATACTGAATTCTGTCTTATAACTTGAATAATTATAAACAATTAGCAAAAAATATAAATAATACAAACGCTGTTATTCTTTCTATTAATTAATCTGTATATATATAAGTAAAAGTTTTTTTAATTCATAAAAAGTACACCGACTTCAATGAAAAACAAATTATGCGTCTCTATAAAATTTGAAGGTTTCCCTCGATTTTTCTGAGATCTCATCATCAGATCCTGACTTGGTGCCAATGGGACCACCTAGGAAACCCTTTTAAACAAAAAAAGAATTTCTCGAATCGGTCCAGGCGTCTTCGAGTAATTGGGTAACATACATAAAAAAAAGATTCCGACGAATTGTTAACCTCCTCCTTTTTTGAAGTCGGTTAAAAAGAAGAAACTGACTGACTGCTCGATCAACGCACAGCCAAAACGGCTAGGGTAAGAGACTTGAAATTTTGACAGTAGGTACCTTTTATGACGTAGGCATCCACTAAGGAAGGGTTTTTTGGAAATACCACCCCTAAGGGGGTAAACTAGGGGATGAAAGTTTGTATGAAAATCCGTCATTTTTTCAGGTTAAACGCATGAAAATTGGTATTTTGTATTGTATACCTTTTCTCTCAAACATGACCTCCATGCGGGAGGAGCCGCGAGCAACAGCTAGTAAATTAATAATACTAGTCCATACAAACCTACTATTCACGATAATAATATACATACAAGTTTATCTCACAAACGTATCCTACAAATTAGTTGTTACTAGGCGTTTATATGCAAAGGAGTTGCTTGAACTTAATTGTACTCCGACGTGCGCTTTATCTGCATAACGGAACGTAGTTAAGCCGCATGCACATTTGCAACCCAGTAAAGTTCATCGTAGAGGCCTGAATGAGATTTCTGTTTATTGCTTGTGAAATGTGTTCAGTACGTGTAACGGAGAAATAGTCAGCCTACGCTAAATTAAGCTCACTCGCTCAAATAAACTAACACGGAATAATGTTCTGGAGACATATAAAATAGATAACAGTTACGTATATTGATTTTTGTAGTGAAAATTTCTTTAGGCATTGGACACTTTTGGCATGAGGAAAAAGCACCGAACAAGAGTGACCATCACGTTCAGATTATTTTACTTTTGACATAAGCACGCCTATGAATTTCTATATTTTTTGACAAGCAATCATAAACAAAAAGGTTACTACTTCACGGCAGCTAATCAAAAAGAACACAATAGTTCCAACGTTTTAAGTTTTCACTTCTGGGGGTAGTCCCCATAACGGCCTATGTTTTTTTACATGTTGTTTGTTAGGTTAGACTTCAGGCGTTTATTACATAATATATTATGAAGTTTTATCAAACTACAAACTCTATGACTTCTAAATTATGCGACATTTATTTTTATTATATTTACAAATATATAAAAATAACCAAACACCGCGCTGAATCGTGAACTAAAAAATTAAAGCCATTTGGCCGTTTGGTAATATATACCCAAGGAAAATTACATATCTACTCTCTAGGTGTTATTTATGAGTATTTTCGTGTGATGATACATTCGAGAAAACTCTTGTTTTTCTGAACAAACTCTACTACTACATCATATTAACTAAAGTAAATATATAACCGTGGAAGCAATTTGTTGATTGGATTCAGAAGGAACAAACGAATACTTCTTCGGATTCATATTAACATACATAAACTAAGATGTCTGATTCCATGAATTATATCCAACTGTTATAGATTAAAACCAAAATAGAATATCAATATTTACATTGGTTCTAGTGATATTATTGACTTTATGAGATTTTAATATTATATTTCGGGGTGAAGTGCAGTGCATGGCAGTACTTTGTTATTCAAAGTTCTGGAAAGTCTTGCCAATATTTGTGGGTAGTCTTAGCGCTTACCATTAAACGGTTAAGAAATAAGCAGATTGTGTAAAGAATAAAATACTATGTAGATAAATATAATATTTTTTTGCTATTTAATGTTATCATGCTTATCATGTTTTTGCTGGTGGTAGGATATTCATATCCGCCCGGATAGCAACCACCATACACAGGGTGAAAAACCCGCCATAGTGCACACACAAGTGTGTCGCGTTCCGGGATCAGCCAGTGTACATCCTGTTTTTTGGGGGTCTAGAGTTGGGGTTCAATGTTTGGCCATTTTGCGGCCTTCTGAGTACTCTGACAATAGACCCTCGGCCGCTTCTTCACATTTTTGCCCATGGCGTAGTGTGAAGGAACAGGCCGGCATGATTGTATTGAGTAGCGGGGGATAGATCGTCTCTCGCTACTCAATACTCTAATTGGACCGTACTGCGCTTACCATCAGGTGAAGTGCGGTCACTTTGCCGTGCTAGGATAAAAAAAAACATATTCGTTATCAATAAACGTCAATATTAAAAAAAAATTAAAACTATTCTTAACCCAAATATGCAAAAAGCACACAGATCATAACAAAAAATTTGTTACACTAATAGATATAATACATATCCTAGCTAACACAGCACGCTATGTTCGCGTATAGCACCGCAGCCACAATGCAGCCTCAGCTTAACATTAAGCTCGCCGGCGCGCTGTTAGTTCAAATTGCATTTGCATAACGTACATTTGCTTTACATATATAAGACTAGGAAGCCATTAAAACTTATATAAGACTATTTTATATCCTGCAATGTCTAGGATTGCAGCTGTGATACCAAAATCTCTCGCTATTTCTTCCACGTTAGAATATTTGGGCAAAAGAATTTTTTTTTGTGCCTCTATTTACAGACGAGCAGACGGGCCATCTGATGGTAAGTCACCGCCACCCATAGACTTCTGCAATGTCAGGGGACAGTAAAGCCGCTGCCTATCGTGCCGAATAATGAATGAGTGCATTTACCTTTCGCTACTTTACCTTCAATAAGTATACAGGGAACAAAGCTAATGTGAAAAGCCAAAGAAAGTCAATTATTGTACATATATGATTTAAGCTATAAAAAACCAAACTAAGTGGTGAAAATGGACAACCTATGTTGACGTCACATGTTCATTGTCAGTTGTTAAATACCTTATAAGAAAGTTAATTTTATTTCGTAATAAACCGTATAGGTTTAAAAAATCTGAGATTCATTAGAGAAAAGTTTAAAGATCTCTATTGAGTATAAACATAGCTTAAAATGAAAAAGACTCATCCATAGGTCCACCTATGTGAAGAAGATTGCATCAGTACCTATACATATTAATATGGTCATATTCGACTAATTTGTTTTGATAAACTTTATGTACGCCAAAATTGTTGTGCATATCAGTCATGTTTGCATATGTAATGTATATAAGTATTCTAAGCATATACGTGGCAGTGCTATATTGATAAATAAATAAATCTAGAAGATAATTCAAACGAAAAATCTACTTTACTGTATTCTGAAATACGACTTTCGACCTTTCTCAAAAATACTAGTCATCTATAAAATAAAGCAAATATTAACAATAATTCATGTTAAAACGGCAAGTTTTCATCGAGTCGCAAATCGTATGAATGGAACGTCCATATATTTGACACGCGATATTTCTTTAGTAACCAAGACGTTCAAATAAATGATATCTATCTCCGGTCTTCATTTATATTTATGAGAAGTCGCCAAAATATTATACTGTTTTGAAAAAAGAATGTATATTTTGCTATCACCATAAATGTTAAATCTTTCTAGATTTTTGCGTAAAATAAACACCAACATTACCCTACGCTGCTTAAATACATAAATATGCGAACCAATTACATACAACCCAAAAATACTCCTATGCGCTATTTAACATGTATAACAAGGCGGTGAAAAAATATTTGAAGTGGTGTGGTTGGTTTAGGCATTGCATTTTAATTGTGCTAGCGTGAATCAAATACCAAGATGGCCGCGCGAGTGGCAAGGGAGTCGGGCGCAGGGTGAGGGGATCTCGTAATTTCGCGCTCGGGGCGACATCTATAATTCCAGAGAGCTATCATAAATTAGCATACGTATTAGATTGCGCGATTCGCGGGCGAGAACAAATTCCGTGCACGAATATACATAGTCACAAATCCCAGCGATCTGCTAAATTAAAGCTTAATCAGAAAAAAGCATTGGATTTTGTTGTTACATTTGTGCGAATGATTTAAATTTAGTACCTACGTACGGATTTTATGACTGCTAATTCATTTTTATTACACTTTATAATAATGAAAGCTATTTCAAGCTATGAACAAATCACTAATAAATTTATGACGTGTCATCCAGTCTCTATTTTCAGACAACACTGGCTGGCATTATTTACACTTTACCAGGCCAATAACAGATATTTTCGTATTTCATAAATAACTAAAATCTTAGCTTTCTTGTATTTTAACACTTCTTGAAGGTTCCCAGGTCGTAACGGTTTGGAAAGACCGCCGGCGACAGCTGGTTCCACAGAGTGGTTGTGCGTGGCAGAAAATACCGTAAAAATCGCGCTGTTGTGGAACGCTGGACATCGGGGTGGTGCGGATGGAATTTGTGTGAACATCATTTACTTTTACATTTGTAACATATATAATCGATTTTCTTAAATAAACGGTTAGTTGCGTATCAGATGGCTTTTCAGTGCATCCCTAACACCCCTACACCCTTCGTCACACCATCTTATAGTGATGCTCTTACCCGAACACAATCTAGCCAATACATATGAATACGACACATTCAACTACATGTACCGACACGTGTTAATACCCAATCGATCTTAACGATTAAACGATAAGGCCACACAAAGGATGCCTGTAATATAGTAGAAAACAGTAATTTATCTCACCCGACGGACAGGGATGAGGGGTCGAACGATTCGGGCTATGTGAAGGGGTATTAAGAAAACGGGTGGACGCATGTAACATACCGGATTAAAACAACATGTCAGAGTGATGTCAATATAGAAATTCGTAGAAATAATTCATTATGAAACCAAATTTGAAAGAAAGAAAGAACGAAAATAAGTTTTAGGTGGTCAATACTTTTGATGACATACACAAAACACGTAAAGGAGTAGTACAAAAACAAAAAAAAAACAATACCCTAAATAATAATAACCAACCCAATAATAACAAGACCCTAAGTAATCCTCAATTTGAAACAACTGTGTGTAAAATAGAACCGAAAAGGCCATAGGCTCAGCATTTGCCAGGTAGTATTGCTTGGCGCTGATAGTCTGCATGGCCCTTGCGAATGTTTTGTGAATTTGGGTTTTTGTTCCATGAGCAAGTCAGTGCTAGCAGTGCTAAATAGCACATATATATTTCTTCAGGCTGAAACCGAACCTGGATAAAGTCTTGAATGGCCTGATATTGGATAAAGCTGGGCTGCATATTAGATCTAAACCTAGCATCAGAATGTGTACGAAATTAACCATAATTGATACTGTATTTTTTATTTCCAAAAATTCCTCAATAACAGGCGATTCAATTGCTACTAAAACATATATTGTGTTATGTTAAATATGACTTAATTACGAAACGATATCAATAAAATGACTATAGTTATTCTCAAAAAAAAATATTATAAAAGATCTTAAATAGCAGATATTACCCGCTCTGTTAGCTTTGCTTTTATTATTTTTTATTTATAATAACCTTTACTTTGCAAAAGTTGTCTAGCTCCTTATTTCACATTTGTAACATAAAATTGGAATAACAAGAATTTTTTTTTAAAAACGCTGCATATTGGGTGCCCGAAACCTCGTTTTTTGCCTTTTTTTTGGGCGGTTAGCGCTGAAGCCAAGGCATCAAATACCGTCCTAAAACCTAATCTTGAACTAGTATCCTCATTGGTCTATTTACTAGTACACTTAAGTTGAAACTAGTGAAACCACGACGAGCAATGACAATTCGAGTTTAAGTTTTCCATTTCAAAAATTACACCTAATTTACTTGCAATTAGAATTTGTGACCGATGTAGCGATGGATTCACCACCTATCATATCATGGCGTGGAAATAAGCTCAGTAATTATCAGTTACACCTCTGCCTACCTTGTCGGGGATATAAACGTTAGTTTATAATTTCTATGATAATGTGATGTTGATTATAGTCTAAGCAGTTCTTCATTCGGTTACCACAGCGACCACAGAAACCGTCATTATGACCGTCGGCCAGGAATTAGAGCTTTTGAACGTGCTTGTGAGGTGATCATCATAAAAAAACAGAAGCAACGGCAAAGGCTATCACAGTATCAATATATCGTATCACAGTATAGTACGAATACAAACGCAAAAACAAATTCAGATCCGGACATTTCTAGATTAAAACTGTTAAAACCTTCCAAATGGGTAGGGGTCGAGATAAAACGAAATACCGTCGGTTCAGTAATAAAAGATCCCTTTCTAAGACTTGTTGAGCACACTCATTAGTTATTCATTTTCATTTTCGTTGTTATAGCTTTAATTTTATACGTCTCACGTTTTACGCCAGTGGGATGATAAAATTTTAGTATAATGGTGCCGGGAGTACAAAGCACCAGGGTGAGAGCAGCTGATCTCGAGGATAGGAAATTGTCTTTCACATTAACCATGGTAAATTCTCGATATATTAAGTAAGTGATACTAGCAAAGTATACCTTTTATTGTCCTGGCACGGGAAAGTAACCACACGGCACCTGATGGTAAGCATAATGCCGTCTAGGTTTGACTCTCGATACAATCATCCCGATAATAATCATTAATTAGCTTCTTCACACTACGCTTAAAGGATCCAGGATTATATGAAGGAGGAAACACGGTAGTTGGCAAACTGTCCCACAGCTTGATGGTGTGGCAAAGATAAGAATGCCGAATGTGGGAACCTCTTGGTTCGGGCCAGGGTAGTAGACACTAGCAGGAGAGTACGAAATGTGTACGCTATTGGATAGCGACTACCAGCGTAAATACAGTGACGAAGCCGTAGTAACGGCTGGTTCCAGTCACATTCCGGTATCATCTAGCATATAACCAGCTTAGGCATTATTCTGTCAACATTATATTTAAACTCAATGAAAATATTAAAATATTCCATAATAATTTGAAAGTGGTAGAGCCACGCTGTAGGCATATTTGTCTACAGCATGAATGGGCCGGCTCGACCGGGGTAGTACCACTGTCTCACAGAAAACCAACGTAAAGTGACAGTTTACTGTCGCGTTTCGTATGGTAAGTGAGATATCCGGAGGCCCAGATTCCCCCTTCCCTTCCCTTCCCTAATCCCTATTCCTGTCCTTTAAGGCCGACAGCGCATACATGACACTTTCGGTGTTGTGGATGTTCATGGGCGGTGGAGATCACTTAACATCAGGTGACCCACTGGCTCGTTTGTCGGACTATAATATAAAAAAAAAAAAAAAAAAAAAAAAAAAAAAAAAAAATTACCCATAAACTTGGTTTACTATTTTCTCGATTATGATAATATAAATCGCTTTCAACTCGCTGTCGAAAGTATATCAGACTAAATGAACATGAACTACGACTTGCATTGAATTGAATCATATTTGAAACCTTGAATAATTTAGACAATATCGTGATTTAAAAACCACACTATGAATTGAACAAAAATTGTGCCAGTGGTGCGGTAACGATTCCAGAACTTTTAAATGTGCATATTTTATTAAGGCTAGAAATAGAACCGGTATTTCTAATTCCAAAATAAAGTGAATGTTGTTTAATCGAAGATTGGCAAACTAATAATAACTAGAGGAGATTCGTTAGTTATCGACAGATTTTATTCTCCGTTCGAAAAGCAAAAGCTTTTATTTTGTTTTAGTATTTCTATTTTATTTGTACATTATGCCTCAGAGTACATAGCCAGAAAACTTGCTCTGAACTTTTTATGAGTTGAATTGGCATTTTTGCCTTCTTCATCAGCGTTCTGTAAACTACAGATAGCTTTCCTTGCAAGTAGGCGTTCCCGAAACATATTGTTTAAAATACTTATTCCCAGTATTTTACAGCAGAACCTGACAAATGAGTAAGTGAATCTTAAACCCTCAATATCTAAAGAATCATGGGTGTGTTACCGACTTTAAAAGAAAGGTATGAGAAAAACGAGAAGGCCCTGAAACAGTTAAATAATCAACTAATTATTCTTGCAAACCCAGGGAATTATAAAATAACTCTATAGCGTGGCTCAACTACTAGTCCGTCACAAAATTATTAACCTCATTACCCGCCACCTAACATACCCGTTCTATAATAAAGGCATTTGTAAGTCTGTTAGATGTAATGCGTTCTCCCCATTCTTTCCACAAACAAAAGATTCCTCAGAGCCTTATAAACGGCACAGAACAAATTGTTTCAACCACATCAGTGGCCGCTGGAGAATTATTTCCTACGTTGTAGGCTTGTGTATTAATCTCGGACATATCCCACGGGACGATGTGAGGAATGGCATATTGTGGTCCGACAGCCTCCTTAAACGTATGTATGTATAGTTATGTAACCTTGCTGTATTAAATGAAGAACATGTGTCTGCCTGTTTACCATCCTTTTACAGCTGTAAAACTCCGTAAAACTCGTAATTAGCTTAATAGTTTAGCTAAACTATTGTTCTTATTGCGAGTTTTACGGATGATGTCATTCATAAAGTTCTGAATTCAAAAATGGTTTTGAAAATTTCAGCCAGTATCGCTAATATAACGTTTTTTCGAAAGTTAGCTACGGAATGTGATCACTAATTTTACTATGTTCAACCCATATCCGTCAAGTGTATTTGTCACACAACTTTGGTAATAGGTATCAACAAGGTTTCAAAGCACGTACGTAAGTTTTATATCCAACAAAAACAGTTTTGACTACTTCGGGTTTTGTAGAATTTGAGTGAAGAATTAATAATATATTTAGAATTTAATGAAAGACTGAATGTTTGTTTGTGAAACTAGGTAAAATCAATTAATCGATTTTAAAAGTTGTCGCAAGGTAAGCGATACAACTTAAACGACTTTTATTGAGGAGACCATTTCAAACCCTTTGAAAGGAATGAAGTTGTGGGCGAAAGTTACATATTTGACAGGTCATATTGTGAAAATAAATATTTTCGGGTCTATTGTTATCTATATTGAAATGAGTAATCTAAGATTGTTAACCCAATCAAGATTTTTTTAACTTAGTCCATGTTTAGTCAAAGTCTATTTACATCAATACAAAAATCATAGAATTATTCAATAAACTGAAGAGCTCGTAAATCAATTGGTGCCGTGCATTTTGCGTTTAAATAAATAAATAATACTAGCCCTGTATGGAACATTGTCCCACTGCTGGGCACGGGCCTCCTCTACTGAGAGGCGTTAGGCCTTAGTCCACTACGCTGGCCTAATGCGTGTTGGTAGACTTTACATACCTTTTTTTTACCTAAATAGGCTTGCGTTTGACCACTATCTCGCCTGATGGTAAGTGATGATGTGGTCTACGGTGGAGCACGCTTGTCTAGAAGATACCTATTCACTCTTGACTTAAAGATACCTTTGAAATTCGTATGAAAATTCTCAGGTATGCAGGTTTCCTCCTAGATGTTTTCTTTCACCTTTAAAGCAGGCGATAATGAACAATAAATATACACGTAACTAGAAAAGTCAGAAGTGTATGCCATGTTTTTTTTTTAGTGCCTTGATAGGCAGACGAGCAGACGGGCCACCTGATGGTAAGTAGTCACCACCGCCCATAGACTTCTGCAATGCCAGGGCACAGCAAAGCCGGTACATACGGTAACATGGCATACCGGCTTTCCGGTATGCCATGTTGTACTGGTTTCCCACATATGACTATCGTCTACCAACTAGGCTGTCGCGGCCTCTGCTATTTTGCGTATATAGTGATAAAACCATGTGAGTCCTAAAATTTGCTATGATTATGTTTAGTGTAAAGTTAAGAAAATACTACTACTATTAAACCTATTACTATTAAATATACTAGTATTAAATTAACTATGATTACTACCATAAACTTATTAGAAAGAGAGTTAATAAGATATCTAAGTTGCAAAAGCTTAGTTGAACATTTCATCTATGTATTTAAATAAGTTATGATGAGTACCTAGTAGTGTTATCACATTATCTAGTAATGGTCGCCTAATCAAGAAATGTTTACATGTTTACAATTACGCGCTGTTACATACAAGCTTAAAAAAATTATGTATAATGTAGTCATAGTTATGAACATTAAATAAAATTCTAATTAACATTGCTACTACTTAAGAGCATTTTTATTCTGTTTAAAATGTATCGTTATTCATTTAAAATGCTAATATTTGCCCGCAGCTTCCCATGCGTTATTCCTTAATCGATGCAGTAGGAGAGTGTCACCTACAATAATAATTCGGTGCACCCAACATTTCCTCTATGTATTTCTCTAGCGCAATATTGAACTTTAATAGGGTAGTTTCCTGTGTTTAATGTTGTACATTATGCTATAAGCAACCGAATATACACAAAAGAAACTCTTTCGCGAAAACAGAATCAAAATTGTTTAAAAAATGAGGTCACAATATTTATTTTAAATATTGGTAGGAGCAAAATACTCACAGGCATGAGCGAAAATGGTTGCGTATTGGGAACATATTACTATCTCCCTCGCACAACGGCTCAGTAATGGTGATTCTGAGAACCGTGACGTCACGGTACATATTATGCATCCTGCAACTGTCATTTGACATTATCCCTTCCAGCAGATTTGAATTTTTTTTTTTTTTTTTATCCTAGCACGGCAAAGTGACCGCACTTCACCTGATGGTAAGCGCAGTACGGTCCAATTAGAGTATCGAGTAGCGAGAGACGATCTATCCCCCGCTACTCAACACAATCATGCCGGCCTGCTCCTTCACACTACGCCATGGGCAAGAAAATGAAGAAGCGGTCGAGGGTCTATTGTCAGAGTACTTAGAAGGCTGCAAAATGGCCAACATTGTATCCCAACTCTAGACCCCCAAAAAACCGGATGTACACTGGCTGATCCCGGAACGCGACACACTTGCGTGTGCCACTATGGCGGGTTTTTCACCCTGTGTACGGTGGTCGCTATCCGGGCGGATATGAATATCCTACCACCAGCAAATGAATGAATGGCGTCTAATTTACTTATTTTTGTTCGGATTCATAAAACTCTTTCGATAATAGGTTTTAGGTAATGTAAATTGTTGATTAAATTAATAAAAAAAATCGAGTCAACTACCCTATTGGTATAAAAAGTAGCGTATGTATAAAAACTAGCTTCATTGCAAATTTTACTCAAATCCATTACTTTATGAAAAAATAACAAACATACACGCATAAATTCGTATGATAATTATCCCCTTGAGAGATGATTTTAAACAACTTGAAACCACATGTTTCTAACTTCATTATTTCTAACAAAATGGTTTAATATATATTTTCATATTCCTAACTTGATAAATGATGGGATCTGTTTTACGGGTTGATTTTACGAAAACGCTTAGGTACTCGTAATTCTTTATGTATTATGTAAGATTAGATATGAAATAGTTTCCCGATATAAAATTTCGTCCCTATTTCACCATATATTTTTGAGACTAAAATTAGGTTTTGTCCATCCATAATATTCAAGTTTTTATTGTACGGTTTTTTTTTTAAATCAAGGTTTAGCCGTGCAAGCGTAATAGACAGAGTTCCGTTCGAATTTATTTTAGTACGAATATTGTTCTTCTTTAATACGTTATACATTTAGTTATGCGTTAGTGGGTATTGAAACCTATGGTGAGTAGTTCCCTAAGAAGTAAGTGCTATAAGCTATCAACATCGCAAGTTATTTATAATTGCAAATTATAAACCGACTGAAAATTAATTGGTTCCGTTTGTAATTAAACTTAATACTTAATTTAACTCAGCTTTCAGCTAATAATATAGTCTGTAAAACTAAAGTAGTTTACTTTATTTATAGTTAATAATAATTTTGCTTTCTATTCTCAATCTTGTTTCGGTCTTTTTAGTGCATTACTTTTAAATTGTATTTTTAGCAGTTGGGTTTTAGATTTTTTTAATTATTTATTTTATTAAATAACGAAGCCCTAGTTATAGAATCGTTGCTGGTATAGTTGCAGATGTAATGCTTGCATATTATATTACTCAAAGAAATAACTTATATTTTCCCTTAAAACTTGAGGTCGTATAATTTTGTAGTATGTTTAATTTGTTTTATTCTTTTTTTTTTTTTTTTTTAAGTAACTTAGTATTTGGTCACGTCTCTATGCTTTAATTTATAACGTAATACTTAAATTATAATTCCACCCCGTAAAACGGCTCTGATCTATATATAAATAGGCAAAGACAAAATTGTTTGGTATCATTTTTCTTCTAACCTTCTTAATTTATTGTGGTTATTGACAAAATTATGTGTTATCGATTCAAAATTAATAGGCGACCACTAGTTATAATAAATAGCTGTTAAGCTAAATTCCTGCCTATATTTTTTGAATAATTATGTTTTTAACATTTGCCTAACTTAAACTATATTGGACTACGGCCTAATCTTCTCATTAGGAAGCCCGTTAGTGCCCGGAAGTGTGATAACGTTTAATACATGCCTGCATGCATAGTATTATCATTTATTTTATTTTGCCTAGGATCTAATGTTTAAAATATAATTAAGTAATAATATATAAATACCGTTAAAGTCTTTTTTATTCATTATAAGTAAGATCATCGCAGAATTCCAGCTACAGTTACACTTAACTATTGTGATTCCATGATTAATTCCACGCAATAATTTTACATTCTGTTGAAAATACTTTAACAAAAGTTAAAATTGACTACGGTTTAAGTCTACGTTACTTTAATAACAAATAAAAATATTATTTTATGAATTTCTCTAATGCAAGTAATTAAACAGAACGTAAAAGAACTTAAATCTCCAGATAATTAAATTCAAAAATTAAATTTAGTAGACATTATAGGCGAATGCATTTAACAAGTTATACTAAAAATACGAAATGTAAAAAAATATAAATTGAACATACAATAAATAATAATTTCATACGTTACCTTCATCTGCTACTCGTTAAACGAACACTGGACAGCATCTGAAATAATAAAATAAAACAATTGATGTAAAAGAACAAATTTCCGAGAAAAGGTGAGAACAAGACAAACGTCTATCAAAAACAAAATAGAAACAAGTCAACAACACTTGAGCGCGTCACGTCACACGGGAGATCGGAGGGACCAAATCGCGTTAGGGAGCGTTTGACGCAATCAAATTAAAGCGGACACTTTCCCCTACCGAACATGCTAACAAAATTTCTAATAAATATTTATACAACATTTCTATAAAACGTACCTTTTCGTTAGTCCTCTTCTCGCCTTCATTGGTTCAAAAAAATATTTTTAATTCTGCTACAAATGAACATGAAGTGTCGTTATCGGCAGGAGCTCAGTTGCGTCTAACTTTGCGGCGAGCCGCGCCCCTACACGCTACTTGTACTGAATCTCTACCCCTATTCCGGGCTTCGGGACGCAAGGCGATCAACTTGCTTAAGAGCTTACACGCTAAATCCGTTTACTGAGAAATTTGGACCGTAAAACTATGTACTAGAGTTGAATTTGCGTTGTAAGGACAGGCGGTTAGGCTCTTTCGATGTCTGTCAAGTGTATTTCGGTACCCGGGGATGCTGCGCAAAATAGGAACACGAAATATGAACGAGACTGCGAGGCGCTGGCGGGTGGGGAGGGGTGTGAACAGACAAGGGATATTTGAATAGACCTTGCTGGCTCTTTCCCGCTGCCCTCACCGGGGGTGAGACCCATTCCCGCGGGATGCGGGGCGGGCGGTCAGCCGCTGTTGTGTCGGAAGCACGCTCTACAGTACAAATCGACAATATACAGTGAGCAAAGAATGTGCACTCTCCATCACTGTTTTTATTTTATCAAGGCCTTGAGCAAAACAAAAGAGCGTCTGTAATTGAATCTACCCTCATTACATTATCTGCGAAGCAAGATGTTTTGCAAGGAAAATTTATTCAAGCCTTTTCTTCTGAACTATGTGAATACTTGAGAAGGCTTCCTCTGTGTAGCTATTGACGATAACATAGAATAGACGCAACCAATGCATTAACCATTTTGAAATTTAAATGGATATCTAACTGTATCTTTACATTAGTATCCTAGCTACGGTGTCGACCACAAATGCAACAATATATACCCCAAAACTAAATCCTAATAACATAGTAACACAGACAACCAAATATCAACGTCTAATTGGGCAAACACGTCGTATCCTAGTCGCTTACTAAATTCCGCCATATTGTCTGACCGTATGGAATGCTCATATGGATAGCACCTTCCGGGGATCTAGCTAGATCAGATGAACTGGGCGAATGCCAGAGTGATTTGTTGTGTATCGAAAAAGCTTGTAGGAATGATGATGTATTTTCATAAAAATAACCAAACCAAATAAGAGTACAGTACTGCGAGTATAACATCTGCTATGCGATAGAATACAAATTGTAACTCATTCTTATTATGTGTTAATGCTAAAATAGATTTATTATAAGCGACATTTTATGTATCTAAGTTAAAATAATCACACAAAACTACTAGAATTGTAGATCATATCTCACACAATTCACATGCTTTGAGTTGCCATTAAGCGCTAATATGTAAATATATAAGCAACAGAATTACATTGGATTTACAACTCAAACACAAGAAGGCTGGCAACAAATAAGCTGCATCTCTAACATGACCGTCCGCGTCCGTAAAACCCCATTAATTGAACGCAAATGCGATGCCCGCTTGGGCTTCGGCCAATTTAATGTATTGCTTGGCACGACTATGCTTTGTAATCCAACGTTCAATAGTTATTATGTTTGCCATTTGAATATTAGATGTTTGTTTTCATCTCCAGCGTCATCTGACATAATTCACAGCATAAGGAAATTAAATTGTAATGGACTTAGTCTGCTTAACAACAGTAAATTAGCTAGACGAGTTTTTGAAGCTAATAATGTGTTAATTAATAGTATTCTGTAATTAACTGTATCTCAATAATTTTTGGCACTGATTTTATCCAACCTAATTCATTACAGACCAAAGTAATTCCTATCATACAACTGTATATATCCTACCAACAAAGAAAGATTCACAAAGATCTCAATTTAAACATACTTGATTTACTTTCTGAAATTCGATACGAAAATTGCGCAGATTATCTTAGCGGAATGTAACACCTCTACGATATCTTTCGATTAAATGGAATATACTGCATCCAATAACCGGAGTGCAATAAAATTGCATATTGAGTGATAAAACAATATTTATATGGTTACTCTAAAAGAGTTTACACAGAACAATGCAGCTGGGAATATCTTTGTATTTGCTATATCATAGTTTTATGAACCCTTTGCTTAGTGCAATGGTACTTCTATACCAATATGTATGATAAAAGAATCATTTTGTTTTATTGTAGTGTATTGTTACTAAAATGATAGAACCACATACACAGTTCTGCCTATAACTCGTTTGGGACTTTAGGACTGGGTTATTGCCAGTCTCACAGAAAACTGCCATAAGATGCTGTCGCGTTTCTTACAATAAGTGAAATTTCCAAAGGCCTAAATCCTTCCTCTCCCACTCCCTGTTCCCTTCCTTTAAGGAATGCCTAACCCAAATTTCAAAAACTAAGATTTGTTAAGTTATACACCAGGACAATTCACAAGACGCGTGTTTGTTTTAAAACAGTGCAGGCAACGTGAACACTCGCGAGCCACGAGGATGCCCATAACATAAGGATTGCAAAAGAGGCACGAGAATTTTAAAATACAAGACCTTATTAGGGCGCCTTAAAACCCCAGGACGCTGCTCAAAACTATCCAGGACACTCTAAAAACCATGTCCTGGGAAACCAGGACGTTTGGCAACTCTACTTTAAGGTCGGTACTCATGAATCTTATGGTAATAGTGATAGTTTATAGTGGGTGATTATGAGTGGTGAAAATAATTTACCATCTGGTGATCCACTTGTCGATTTATTAATCTGTGATATAAAAAAAAATACCAAGGGCTTAGGAACCATTTTAAACAGTGCATTGACATGTTCTAAATAACGCAGAAGATAACATTATATTCATTTACAATATCATCGTAAGAAAATTATTTACCTACGTTTAATAAACATAATTTACGACTAAAAGCAATGTATTCCGCATTGGTCCCTAAAGAGATAAAGCAATAAATTTTATGTCAGCTTTATAAGCAACATTCTTACATTATTCTTCCAATTTCCGTCCATAAAACATGACCAACTGCCCCATTCAATATAATGCGAATAAGTTAATAAATCGCTGGTATTTCACTAGAATTTCCTACAAGCTTACCAACTTTACTTATGTGATTACGGACTCAGGTGTACTTGCTCCTGTGAGAGGATTCCAAGCGTAGCCCCGGTCCATTGCACATTGGTGGACATTACACGTTTAAAAGTGTTGTTTAAGTGGTAATTTGTTTAAAGTATGTTGGTTTGACATAATTCATGGAATTTATATTAGTATTCAAGCTTAAGCTTAAGCTTAAGAAGCTCTTCAATGGTGCCTGTTGCCAGGAGACTATTTCGCAAACCTAGGCAGCCCTTCAAAGAAACTCAACATCGAAATTTACCCGATAAGAGTCCTAATTTGTCCCTTTAGTTATCCTAGATATACCTAATTTCCTTTAAAGCACACAAAATATAACCCTTTTACTATTTAGATCGCTCGTCGTATTTAACCGCAGTAAAAATAAATTTCTAAAACATTAATAATATATACAAAAGCACATTAAAAAGCTACGACAGACAAAGAATATGCCGTCGGTAATAGAAACAATGCACCTGCGCACAACTTTGGCAACGAAATGTTGCAACAAACATACAAAATGCAGAGCACAAAAAGAGGACTGGCCGTTAGTTTTATTATCAACATGTTAATTGGACCCGAAGGCACTTCGTTGGTGCCGGTCCAAATGGCATTTCTATGGCCTTATTCCGTATATTATTCGTGTGTAATTTCTAATAGAATCAGTAATATCTATTAATTAATAGTAAAAGTTATTCATATAATTGCTTTACTATACTTTTCATGGTTCACATAGCTTATTCAATCATTACTGCCCTGGGCTATTTCGTGCATTGGGCTTACCGACAATTACATGTACAGATTTTTAATTCACTTCGTGGCTATAATGTGTAAGTACATTTTACAGAGGAGGACAAAAGCTGCCGCTATACATCAGTTTTCATTGAGGCAGTGTATTAGCATTGTCGAATGCGTCATCCATGCCACATAAAATATGAATATACTTGACGCTACATTGAAATGAAACAAATTTTACGGATTCTATCGCGGTTTATTAAACTTTTTTATCCCGACGTTTCGAAAGCTTTGCAGCCTTCATGGTCACGGGCATGACCGCGATAGAATCCGTAAAAATTGTTTCATTTCAATGTATAATATTCGCGTAAAAATAAGAAACCATTATACTTGACGCTAATTTCTGTTTGCCGTAGTTATTTCACATCGTGCATTCAATAGTTATTTTGATTCAACAATGATGTGCGTTATTTTTAAGAAAACATCTGGCAATCTAATTTATACAAAGTAGCCATAAATGGTTATTACACATTTTTCAGAACTTTTCTAAAAGTGATTACTATGAACCGGCACGGTATTTGTACAGCACGAGTTACACTAATAAACTAATTCTGACGCTACTTAAGTTACTTCATCTTTTGCCAATTGGGTGAGAAAACATTTTCTCGTTTCGATGGATATCGTGCAAAACGAAAGCTAATCTTATCCAATAATGACTCTTGGAAGAGCGACTAAACGCCAGCGTTCCCTACTCTAAATACGTCCGCATCTACTAAAAAGCGGCTAGACTCGTAGTTGCAAATTTCTAAGTGATAAACAAGCTAGACCCAAAAAAAGCAAACAGAAACTATATTGCAATAGAAAGCGTTTATAATAGAATGATAATTCCTAAACTAGAATACACACGTAACTTCAAAGTTAGAAGTGCATGCCATTTGAGTTGGTTTTAAACCTGCTACTTTCATCTTGGCGGTATATATCACTTCCAACTAAGCTATCACTGGTTTAACTTACAACAATGTATCTTTTCCAAATGTCCATTGATATCATACTACTTCAGAATACGTCACGAAAGTTCAGTCCAAAAGCTCCAAGCGGCGAGAAACGGCCTTAATTCTCCATAACATACTGCGCATGTGTCAAATAAAATATCTGAATAATATCCTATGAATATTCACGGAAAATTTTGGAAATGGTGTCATTTATAAAACCTACTGCATAATATTACGATACTAGTACATAATTTGAATCTTCCGATATTCGAGAACAGCTATTTGCTTCTAATTTAATACGTGCAAATGTGTGGCCAAAACTAGCTTCATTTACTATTTTGCTTGAAAGTTCTGGCTTATTTAGTGTGTCAGATAGATATGACGCAACTAAATATATATTACATTTTGTATATTTTTTCCCACTTTATTAAATGCCATTATAAAATGTATATTGTACATTTTCATTATGATTTAATGATTTCGACACAACACCATCAAATTATGCTCTTGTTTATTATTATGGCAACACATTTCTGAAAATACAAGTTTAAAAATACAGAGCAAGTTTCCGTTGTAGCAACGTAACGAGGTTAGAAAATGCGACTTTTTGCTTCATAATAAGTTGGAGGCAATCGCCCGCTGGCGGAACATCCCAACTTACGAGCATTATAACTTGGCCGGCGCACTTCCTTATTCTCCAGAATCTTTCTAGCAAGCTACACCTACTTACAGTCTTTTATTTGATCAAACATCGGAAACTTTCCAATATCTTGATTCTATCACGTACAAAACGAACAAATAAATAGACCCAACAGTCACACACATAGTTCTGACCCCACACTATGTAAAACCTGTATTATGGGTATCATGAACTACGAGGGATTACGGTCCAACAACACCCAGACCCGAAACAAATAACTGTCTGTCACACAACATTTGTCTAGGTGTAGGAATGGAACCCACGGCCTCTCTTTTTACAGCCGGCTTCTAACCCGCTGCGCCACGGAGGTTTCAAAAAAATACAGGTTTAATGTTTCAATCCAGTGCTAAAATTTAAACCTACGCTCCAAAGTAGTGGCCATCTTGTAAAGCAACAGAGTTACCATTGAATATATTTCTACTTAAATATATTCTACACTAAATATTTTCTATTTAATCTCGTCTGAATTCTTTAAAATATATTCCTGGGACCAAGTAAAAACATTTATGTAATATGGACTTTAAACGACGACGGCACGTTATATACTCTTATATTAGAAAATATTAACGTCGATAACCTTCTAAAGACATGGAGGATATTTTGGTGTATTGGAAATCTATAAAGTAAGCAATATTTTACAATTCCCGCAACTATTTTTCACAGTTTCAGTGATGTTTTATGCAGTATAATATGCGTCTTTGTGGCGAATAAATAAAGACCTTTATTCTAATAGACCGTGATAGCTAAATAAGGCTTCACTTACTGGAACAATAATTGTTTGCCAGTCTCCAAATGATTAGCAAAAATATACTTTAATACCATAACCAAGAAATGTTATGTAGAAATTACTAGAACATTTCCTATTTCTCATATGGTCACTTTTTAAAATGCAATATTTATAATAAAGATGTGTGTTTTCTTGGTTAATGATATAAAGCAGCCTTGTCAAACATGCGCGCCACGGAGCATTTTACCACGACCCGAAGCAATTTTGAAAATAGCCAGATAATGTGGACCGAGAACTTGTTAAAGACTTTTTTACGTATTTTTTTGTTATGTCATTTTTAATGGAAATTAGTAAATACACTTGTCCTATACCAGTACTGTTTCTAGTTAAGATTTTAAATACGATGTTCTATAAGATTAGGTTTTAGGCCACCTAGTCTACAGTCTTCATGCTTTTGGCCCACCAGTGACTTGGAGTTCGACGTGGCTCCTAAAAACATACTGAATGTAATTTTTTCAGCAAATATATTTCAAGGCTTTCTTAATATTCATTCATGTATTCTCCTTTGTATTAATCTTCAATGTTTTTGTTAGTTCGACAGCTAATTTCCTTTATCGGATTCATTTATAAATAGAGCATTCTAATTCGATTTCTATAGTGAACTTAATAACAATTTGTGCTTTTGAAAATAATAATTACCTAGACAAAAGTGAAGGCTTCGATACTACAATTCACTTGAAGGTTACGTGTGGATTCACTGTTAAAGAAAATGTTGTAGAAATTTGAATATATGTAAAACTAGCTGTTGCTCGCGGCTCCGCCTGCGTGGAGGTTATATTCGGGATCAGAAGTATACAATCCAAGGAGTTGTCTTCTGCACTGAGGCACCTGTAGCGATTGTCCAGCGTCTCAGGTGTTGTACCTGAATCTTGAGATTGCATCTAAAGAATACCCCATAAGTTTAACCTCACTTTGCCCCTTTTAGGGATGATTTTTCAAAAACGTTGAAACACGTATTTCTTTATTTCCTACCAAAAGCCTAAATATGAATTTACAGATCCCTAAGTCGAGAAATTATGGATTTCCCATACAAATTTTGAACTCCTATTTGACCCCTTTTAAGGTTGTTTTTTGAGAAAAAGATAGCCTATGTCCTTCTCCAGTATATAATCTATTCCCTTACCACATTTCATTACAATCCGTTCAGCCGTTTAGTCGTGAAGAGGTAACAAACAAACAAACAAACAGAGTTACTTTCGCATTTATACTATTAGTATGGATGTACTAAACCAAAATAAGCCAGTGAGGAACAAAGGCTTAAAGTAGAGGGACAGTTTTTGAAAATACCTTTTCCTATAATATTTATACATTTAAAAAAAATATTACTACTATCATTGAAATACATCAAATTCATCATTATAAAACTTTGGAACAATCTATGTATACCAGAATCTAGAATTTCATACATATTTGTTTATTCGTTTTCGTCCAAACTGCAAAACAGTGAAACACGAGTCTATAAAAAATTTAGCTTGTGCATAGCATAACCAAAACATGCCTAAATTCTTAAATTATTTCATCCCACAACACTGCGTGTAACCACACTCTAAGAAGAAACACCAAATTGAATTTTAAAATTCTGTACAGATCACAAAACTCCGCACACGTCTTTTTATAACACTGCACAAATCCAACGAAAAGTTTTAGGCAATCAGTGAGCTGCAGCTGCCGCCCGCCCGGCTATGAAAATTGTTTGCCAACTAGATCCTCACATAAGTCTGTTTCGCTTGAACACATTTTAAATTAAATTGGAAAGCAAATAAACGAATGGATTCAGTATATATTCGTATTTTAGAAACGTATCAAGTCTTTATTGAGCTAGATTTATTTTGTTTATTTCAACGCTTCACTGGGATTAAAGGTTTAGCTGTTGATACATATTTGTACAGACTCGATAGCGACCAACATACGGTAAAAAAATCGCCACAATGACTCGTTCCGGCGGGTCACGTCCCGGAGTCAGACGTTATATATCTAACTTTACAAAACTATACCTACTATGATGAAACTAGCTTTTGAACGAGCAACGAGTACACCCACTTTTCGCCGCATTTATTACGGTCCCATAATGTGATAAGGGGCAAGCCCTTTGGCACAATTCCAGACTCTGGGCTGATACTGAATATTTCTAAATTTAAAAACCCAATAAAATCGACCCGTGGATCGAACTAGAGACCTCAGCACAGCAGTCGTAACACATGCGCAATTACAACTACGCCACCGAGGCAGTATTTCAAGTAATTAATATAATATTACTAATATTTCCAGGTATGTAGTGACCATCAGAACATATTTTACAGTGGTCTTAACTTTTGTCAGGTCATGTTTTACTATGATTATAAATTAACTCTCAATAAGTGCATGGAGGTAGGTCGTTTTCCATTATCCAGAGTAGAGGATCTATTGGTGAAGTTGAAGGGCGGGGTTAAATTTACAAAAATTGATCTATCACAGGCGTATGCGCAATTTCCTTTAAGCGAAGCTTCTAAGAAATATACGGTTATAAACACACATAGAGGTCTATTCCAGTATAATAGATTCATTTATGGTTATGTTATTTTATTTATTTATGCTTGAAAAATTCCAACTGGCAATGATGAAGGCCCCTAACGGGCTGTCATAATAGTAACCATAAATTGTTTAAAAACTATACCTACTTTAATATATTTCTTCTTCAGGTTTTCATGTTTCACATCTTAGATAATCTTCAGTTCTAATCCACCATCCTGAAAAAAACAAGTTAGTTAAAATACCGTTATTACACAATTATATATTATCATGTGTTTTTCGGTATTATCAATTTCGGTATTACAATACCGAAATTTTCTCGTAGACCCCGAAAGGTAATCATATCTTACTGTTGGGTCGGGGCTATGTGTGTGATTGTTTGGTGTTACTCTCTCTGTCACGGCGGTCATGTGCGGCAATAAGTTTTGTAATAAATTTTATTTCGCAATATTACAATAAGGCAACTAAATTAACATACTGCCTCGGTAGCACAGTTATTATTGTGCATGGGTTACGACTGATGTACTGAGGTCTCGGGTTCCATCCCCGGGTCGGGTAAAGTGATATTGGTTTTTCTATCTAGAAGTTCTCAGTATTAGCCTGGAGTCTGGAACCTGTGCCCGGTATGGCGATAGGCTCGCCCCCTATCATATTATGGGACCGTAATTCGGCGAAAAGTGGGTGTACTGGTTACACCTCTGGCTATCCCATTGGGGATCACAGGCGTGAGTGTGTAATATATGTATGTGCTTTTTTTTTATTATTTTTTTTATTCTGGCGCGGCAAAGTGACCACACTGCACCGGATGGTAAGCTCAGTGCCGTCCAGATAGAGTATCAAGTAGCAGGATACAGTCTATCCGTCGCTACTCAACACAATCATGCCGGCCTGCTGTTTAGCTTCTTCACACTTCCCCTAAAGGACCCAGGATCATAGGAAGGAGGGAACACGGTAGCTGGCAAACTGTTCCACAGCTTGATGGTGCGGCAAAAATACGAGTTTGCGAACCTCTTGGTTCGGGCCGGGGTAGTAGATACCACGAAGCTGTGGCTCCGCAATCCAGTACGCGTGGTTCTGGTATGGAAGGGAGAGGATGGGATAAGATCAAACAATTCTTCAGAGCATTCGCCATGATACAGACGGTAGAACACGCTAAGCGAGGAAATATCCCTACACAGCAGTAGCGGCTCCAGGCTGTTACTCACGTCTGCATCATTCACAATGCGGATGGCGGGCCGCTGCAACCCATCCAAGGCATCGAGAATTTCTCGGGGATTTCTTGCACGAAAACGCGCACACCTGAGTTTTTTTGTCGTTAAACTCAACCCGATTCCTGGTACCCCATGATGATATGAGATCCAAGGCCTGGTTGAGCTCAATGACAAGATCCTCGCGTGTCCTCTCAGTATCCGCCCGGCAACCAGGAGGCTTCCTGCAATAACGCCCATGAACCGTGCTGTCATCTGCATAGCAATGAATGTTGCCAAGCGACAACATATCATTAATATGCAGAATAAACAAGGTGGGCGAAAGCACAGAGCCTTGTGGTACTCCGGCATTTATTGACATGAGCTGCGAAGTATGTATGTGTCGTTCGCGATTGAACGAATCAAAAGAACCGGGTGATAATATCTGAAAGATCCATTGGATCACTTCGTTGCAAAAGATTCGTTCGTTCGATTTTAGTCGTATCGCATCGCGAGTTGCGGCGATCCAGAGGCGCGAGCCGCGAGCCACGAACGAAACAAACGAATCGAGCCGAGCCCGACGCGACGGTTCTCGAATGATTGAATGAAACGTAGACCGTAAGAGAGAGAGACCGGAGAGTAAACATCACGACCTTACGAACTATGTAGAAAATGTGCTTTAAATTTAGAGTATTAGAGTCTAATCTACTCTTGTATCTAATCTATTCTAGTAGTACAACTCCAGAAATGTTATAATGGTTTTTATATAAAGATAGATAAGGTTCAATATGGTTATTGCTGAACAACTCAGTATACTGTAATTGTTTCCTTTTTTTAAATAAATATTTATTTTAAATTAAATTTGAATTTAGTGAGTGACCCATTGACCAATAACCATTGTTGTTGATCACAGCTCACGAATCACTAGTGAACCAATCAATCGATTGAACGAATCGAACGAACCAGATCTTTTTGTTAACAGATCAGTATTGATTCGGTTCTTTGAGATCGAACGAATGACACATACTTACTGCGAAGCGTGTCCATCAACGAGGATACGTATTCTACGCTCATGCAGAAAGCCGGAGATCCACTTGCACAGGTTGTCGGGCAGACCGTATGCCGGGAGCTTGGAGAGAAGGCCGCGATGCCAGACCTTATCAAACGCCTTGGCTATGTCGAGACTCACAGCCAGAGCCTCGCCATGCCTGTCAATCGCCTCGCCCCAGTGATGTAATACAAACGCTGGAAGATCACCCGTTGATCGGTTATGACGGAACCCTAATCCCGCATACCATCCCAATCTGCCGACGAGTAGTGCCAGATCCTGCGCTTGATCTTCACGGGACGTGGAGGCAAAGCGCGAGGTACTGACGTCCCAACCAGGCAGTGATCGGAGGTCCCCAGAAGAGCACCGACCGACACCGTATACCCAGTCGGGTGGCTCGTCAACAGAAGGTCCAGCAGAGAGGGCGTATGTCTCGCCACATCTGGGATCCTGGTAGGCTGATTCACCAGTTGTGTCAAGCCATGAGTCAAGGCGAATGTATGAGCAGCATGGTCAGTTTTGGAGGATCCCAACCACAACTCATGGTGTGCGTTGAAGCCCCCCAGAACAACCAATTCCGCTGTGTACTTAACATACATTGAGCTGCTCTAATTTATTCTAATCAAACTTGTTCGAAAGAGCAACGCTACAGTTTCTTGCTCGTTCTTCTCTAGCGAAACTGCATTCCGAACTGGCGGTAGAGTAAAAAAGGTTCACTGAATCTTAATGTGTAGCATTTCATGGATATTAAATAAATATTTTATTTGATTTTGTTTTCTTTTTACTAATTATTATATCACCCTGTGCTGTTAACTCACATTGTTGGCCACCGGCCTCGTCTACTGTGGTGTTAGTCTTAAGTCTACCACTTCAACCTAATGGTTGGTAGATTTCAGATAGGTTCAAAATTCTGATGAATAATTTTCAAGTATGCAGGTTTCATAAAAATGTTGTCAGTTAAAGTAAGCGATGATAAGTAATGAATGCGAACGGGCCTGAAAAATCAAAGTTACATTTGGGGATGGTTTCAAGTCGCAACTTTCGTCTCTAAACCACTCCGTTAGGCAATTGTTGCTCTGTAGCGCGATATTACAGTATAAATCATAGGGTCCCTAACATACATTCAGTTAATTAGTATTCATATTACTATCTGTATATATAAAAGAAGAAACTGACTGACTGACTGACTGACTGACTGACTGACTGACTGATCGATCAACGCACAGCCTAAACGGCTAGGGTTAGAGACTTGAAATTTTGACAGTAGGTACCTTTTATCACGTAGGCATCCACTAAGGAAGGGTTTTTGGAAATACCACCCATAAGGGGGTAAAATAGGGGATGAAAGTTTGTATGAAAATCCGTCATTTTTGAAGTTAAATACATGAAAATTAGTATTTGGCATTTTAGTTAAAAATAAAAAATATATGTTTCAGGATTTTTGGAAATTCCGCCCCTAAGGGGGTAAAATAGGGAATGAAAGTTTGTATGAAAATCCGTTATTTTTAAGTTAAACGCATGAATATTGGTATTTTGTATTGTATACTTTTTCTCCCAAACATGACCTCCACGCGGGCGGAGCCGCGAGCAACAACTAGTATCATATATAACTGTTTATATCTAGCAACGTGCAGGCTGAATTTAATTGAGAATTTATGACGTCATTAAATTGATGCAGAAATAGTGCAGTGGTAAACATCAAAAACCGTCAGCAAAACAGCTATTCTATATTTTTGTGTTGACGTTAGATCTTATACTCTTGGAAACACCTTGACTTATGATTACAGAAGCTTGCATATGATAGGTCGATAATATGTAATTCTGAAATTTTATCTACAGAAATAATCTGCTAAATAATTTACATAAAAAGTACACAACTGAACCTGATCTTCCATTCTTGCGTTAAACCCAGGCGTTTGAAGGGCGGCATGGTCGTGTTGAGTAGTGAGTCGATTATCTCTCTCTACTTGATACTCTAAATGGACGGCACTGCGCTTACCATCAGGCGCAGTGAGGTCACTTTGCCGTGCCAGGATAAAAAAAAAACCCTTTTGCAAGTCGTCACCACTCCATGGCGCTGGAAGAAACAAACAAATATTTATTAGCTTCTAACTTTACAACCTATAGGTTTTAGCTTGCTAGAATATATTAATTCATGTTTATACCTAATACCCTCCATGTATCTCAAATTTTTTTAATGGAGTTTCTTACACTTACTTTTTGTGAAACTGTCATTTGAATTAGTAAGTAAAACCAGTAGGCAGAAACTAAATAGTGGGATTTCATAAATAATTTGATCTCAATGGCTTAGAAAAGTGTGCAAGGGAATATTACCCGAGTATACAGATGGTCTGAAACGTAGATCATCTGATTCATTTTCACCAAACACTGGCCTCTCTAAAAGAACGGTTGAACGGATTTCACCATCGCAATAAGTTCTTAAAATTCTTGCTATGAAATTAGTCAACACTTTCCTCACTTCAAAGTCATTTTCACGAACGTCTGGAGCATAACAATACGCCAGACTGTCAAACAAATTGAAACAACGCATTTAGCTCAACTCACGGCGCAATTATAACGCTCATAATAATTATTATAAGGGCGTAATAAGGAATGAGCGCGTAATATCATCGTTTATATTCTGCTAACGGTACTTGTGCTATAAATCAACGCGATAATAATTATACCGCGACCATTTGTAGCCATAAGGGTCGACAAACAGAGTTGTCTGATAATGGCCGAACACTGAAAACGCAACGCTTTGTCGTACATCGCCGATACAACGCACTAAAGGCTAATTGATGTGTTAATGAATTATGTATGAAATTTTCGATATCATTTGTTTTGTAAATGATTCGCGAAATTACAGTTACAACATTATTCGATGTTAATAAGAGTTTATCATTGTGTCATAATGCGGCTTGTTTGTTGTGTTCGTTAATTTTGAAATTGGAAGTGGTTGAATTAGAATAATAACAACCGTTACGTCAGCGTCGATCTTCGGTCTATTTATGTTCCATTTTCAAAATTGTCGTGAGATATACCTACCTGTGTAGATAAACAAGTAAATTAAATAACTTGATCTGATCGATTATAACGTAGACATAGCTAACCTTGCATTGTCATCCAAACTAAACGTGTATACAAAATTTCAGCTCGGTTGAAGATATCTGCTTCAAAATAAAGTTGCAAGATTCCACCCGAACAAATATAGTTACATACATACATACATTACAAAATAAATAAAAGTTCGTAATAAAGGTAATTTTATAAATTTTGATTACTTTTGAGCGATTTTTTGTCTATTAGGTTCAAACATAGGTATATCATTCTTATAATAATAAAGATAAAGAGCAAAAATTTCTATGTTATGAACATACATTTCAAAACTAATACTCAAATTGGAGAAAACACTTGATTTCCCGAATTCCATAACACAAACGACGGGGCTTAGTCGTCATCGGAGCGTGCGAGCCGTGATCTCGGCCTCCAACCCTTTTCCGAGAGATTACGCGTATCATGAGCCAACGTGGGTAAATACGCGCGGCGCGGTCCCTCCTAACATTTATTGGAATACTCATGTAAATAACATTGTGACCGGGAATACGTTGTCCTTTCATATGCCCGACAGCTTATCATATATATTTCTAGTTCACGTTATATTTGCTTGGCATGGGCTATGTATATATTAAAATAATAAATAAATAACTCCCAACAGTCACACTCATAGCCCCACTAAGATACGAGTTTTGTGTTGTGGGTATAAGTGACTACGAGAGAATTTCGGCCTCACAACACCCAGACTCCGGACACAAATGTCTGTCTGTCACACATGTATATATGTCCCGGTGTGGGAATCGAACCCACGGTCTCTCGTTTCACAGCCGGCTACTCGCGTACTGCGCCACGGAGACTGTCATATTATACAGGGTTTTAGATTAGCTACATGTTATTTTTAATCTAAGGCCATAATAACTAGACTCAACAATATTAGAGCCAGACAAAACAAGTTCAATATAATCCAAACAAAGACGATCCACCCACAAGATTACCAAAGTTCAATCAAAACGTTACCAAACTTAAACAACAAAACAATCTGATATGAAACTTTGTATTATTGCGTCACTTTGAATAAACAATTCTCAGTACATATGAATATTACATATGAATATTACTGAATATTATACAATACTAGCTGACCCGGCAAACTTTGTTTTGCCATATAAATAATCGGGGATAACTAATTAAATGACGATTGATCAGTTTTCGACCGAAGAGGAAAAATGATTAAATTACTAAAATGGCTATTAAAAAATAAGGGTTGATCGTAGAAGGGTGAAAATTGAGGATTGTATGTATTTTTGTATGTTGTATCATAAAAAAATTGAAATTAAAAATGTTGTCTAAAAAATAAAAAATAAAATTTAGGGGTGGACTACCCCTAACATTTAGGGGGATGAAAAATAGATGTTGGCCGATTCTCATAGATACCGGATAAGCACAAAAAATTTCATCAAAATTGGTCAAGCCGTTTTGGAGGAGTATGGCAACGAAAACTGTGACACGAGAATTTTATATATTAGACGAGAATTGTATATATTAGATATAAACGGTGAACAGAATATTCCATGTGCAAACGTATATTTTGATTTTCTATATACACTCGTGACTCTAATCCTCGAAGGGGTAGGCAGAGGTGCAACCGGTACACCCACTATTGGCCAAATTTATTTCAGTCCCACAATGTGATAGGCAGCGAGCCTATCGCCATACCGGGCACAAATTCTAGACTTCGGGCTAATACTGAGTATTTCTGGATAGAAAAACCCAATATCACTACCCGACCCGGGGATCGAACCCGAGACCTCAGCACAGCAGTCGTAACGCGCCACCAAATAAAACACAAATAAAACTGCGCCACCGAGGCAAAGAGAGATTTTCTATCGCAAACCAATCACAATATTTTAGTAAACAAATACTAGCGTTATATATGTAGAGTACACACACTCAACATTCCATTGGGTTTTTCTATATAGAAATTCTCAGTATTAGCCCGGAGTCTGGAATTTGTGCCCGTTATGGCGATAGGCCCGCCCCCTGTCACATTATGGGACCGAAATAAATTCAGCAAAAAGTGGGTGTACTGGTTGCACCTCTGCCAACCCCGTTGGGGATTACAGGCGTGAGTGTACATGTATGTACACACGCTCAATTAAAAATACAAATAGAAGCACACGCGGCGGGCTCGAGAGACATCACCCATTCACCCCGTGTTATTGCCCGCGCACCCTTTTTATCCGAAAACATGCGAACATAACAAACTTTCTCAGGAATCATCGCCCCGACCCCACCCATTAATTTTGTTATATAATATTGAGATAACACTCGACACTATAGAAAGTAAGGGTTTACACTGGTGTAAATAAACCCAAGTAGTTTAATATGTGAATGCTCTCAGGATTTAAAAAGTTGAAAATGCTCTTTCGCGAAAAGGAAATAATTTTTTTAAAGCAAAGCAGACCGACGATATTGATTTTTACCAGGTTTTAACTATTCTACGTGTAACGGGAATAACGCACATCCTCAGACACCCCAATTTAAAAATATTATTACAATCATAATTCATGTATTGAAGTTAGACTGCGATGAATATAAATATTGTTTTTTTATGAAATTAGTTGTGCTAATTCTCGACATAAATTTCGTAATTTTAATTATTTGATTTTTAAAGTGTTCGTTTATTATTGCATTTAGAAAAGACTTTATCGCATTGATTTATGTCTCAGTTTTTTCTGTCTTGAACGTTAAATTAAAGGGTGACTATTATTTACCTGAGTGTTATTTATTTTTGGAAAAAAAGAACGTCTAGTAAAAAATTGTTGATATCGATTCAGTCGCTTATTCTGAACAAACTACTTTCACAGTGTGCATTAATCATGTTACATGTTGTATAAACCTCCTATGTAAATGTATTTTATAGTTCCGATTAATATATCAGCAAAAATCTTTAACTCAACAGTGAATAGGTATCTCCTAGGCAAACGTGCTCCACCGTAGACCACATCATCACATACCATCACGCGAGATAGTGGTCAAACGCAAGCCAATTTATACAAAAAAAAATCTTACTACGGGTAAAAATTGTATTGAGGTAGTATTGTTCTGTTTTTTATTTAATACGCATAAATATTCCTTGATTTTTTGCAAGGAATAAACTCATATTTCCGCAACCACATATTCGTTCTAGCAAATAGCATATTTTATAGGTATGCCTGTCACTTTGAGTGTATAGGAAATTGTTGTCGATCCCAAGGCGTTGTCGCGGGTTGTGTGCGCGAATTATTCCGTTTTTTACCTCCTCCGGGGTGATTTCCTGACGTGTCACGTGACAAAACCATTAAAACGTGTACACAAGTACTTCCTTATCACAGTGGAGTAAGGCGGATATTCGTTTTGTAAAACACCATATCAGTTTGATAAGTGGCGTCAGCAGATTCCTTTTTTTTACTCGTGTTTTTACTCGTGTAGAGGGATTTGAAGAACTTTCGTTAAGTGTTCTGCTTATCCAGGATGAGGAAACACGGGATGGCCGACCATTTTTTTCAGGAAAATGTCGTATCATTGTTGTTGTCGATAACTTTTATATTTTATCATACTTTTATATTATATTTTACTTGACTACCTCGGTGGCGCAGTAGTAATTGCGAAAAGTGGGTGTACCCTTAAACCTCTAAACCTGGGTTAAAACTCTGCCTACCCCTTCGGAGATTACAGGCGTGAGTGTATATATGTATGTATTCTATTTGAATGCAGTTCCTCCAGATCTAGATTATAATTCAATTGACATCTGATCCAAATACATTTTATCCATTCCTAACGTTGATAAAGATGCAACATTTACTCATTACATATACGAAGATAAAATACATACAATTATAATAAAAAGAAATTTATTTCTAAATAGACTTCTAAAACGAGTATCACAATCTATGGGAGCCGGCCATAAATCGGCCAGCACCGCATCCGCACTAACTCTTCGATTACAAGCGACCCGCGAAAGCGACCCTAATGCACGGCTTTAATGAAGATATAAAACTGCTCGCTCGTCTAGACCAGCGTCGGCGTCTTTTTTGTTTTTTTAGTGCCTCATAGGCAGGCTAGCAGACGGGCCACTTGATGGTAAGTTTTTTTTTATATCATAGTCCGACAAACGAGCCAGTGGGTCACCTGATGTTAAGTGATCTCCACCGCCTATGAACATCCACAATACCGAAAGTATCATGTATGCACTGTCAGCCTTAAAGGATAGGGATTAGGGAAGGAAAGGGGGAATCTGGGTCTCCGGATATCTCTACCATACGAAACGTAAACTGTCACTTTACGTTGGTTTTCTGTGAGGCAGTGGTACTACCCCGGTCAAGCCGGCCCATTCATGCTGTAGACAAATATCTCTACAGCGTGGCTCTACCACTATTAAAGTAGTCACAGCCTAGACTTCTGCAATGCCAGGGCACAGTAAAGCCGCTGCCTACCGTGGAAAGTCTGATTCTGCAGTGCACACTGAGCGTCACTTGTGATTCATGTAAAGCGTTGGAATTCATGTGTCGATATTTTACAGTATATTGCTTCGAACAGTAGTTTAACAGTAGTAGTTTTTTTTGCTGTTTTAATATAGGTTCCGTCAACATGGTAAAACATGGGAGCAGTAAATTCAGGAATATACGTTTGTAGGAACTAATTCTAGTAACGCGTATAAGTACAGAATCGAGTAATGTGTCCATGATTTTTAAAACTATATAAAATTATCCGGTTTTTTCGGGGGTCTGGGTTGGGGTACGATGTTTGGCTGTTTTACGGCCTTCTGAGTACTCTGATAAACCCATGACCGCTTCTTCACCTTCTTGCCCATTGCGTAGTGTTAAGAAGGAGGCCCGCATGATCGTGTTGAGTAGCGGGGTATAGATTATCCCTCGCTACTCGATACCTACTCTAATTCGACGGCACTGCGCTTACTTCAGGTGCAGTGTGGTCATTATGCCATGCCAGGATAAAAAAAATTGGTAGAATTTTTAGTCCCCGGTTTTCACATATAGTTTATCAAACGAAAACCCAGCTTTATAACTTTGTGCTGAAATATTTTCCTCAACCCGAGCTGTACGAAAATTATAAAGCAAAAATGAGTTTATTTTTATAATTTAACAGCGATCTTGTCAACAGCACGCAACAGGAGTTAATTGAAGAACATTTTAATGGCATGTTAATTTAAAATAATCATTTACGTGGAAATTTTCACAACGCAGCATTATCTGCAGGCGACGTAATGACATCCACCGCAAATCGCTAATCGTTCCACAAACATAATGCAGTAACTCTGAATCACTGAAAGGGCTTACACATCCAAGGGCTGTGTGGAAATTCGCTACTGAAATCCCTTTTGCCATACGACATATTCAAACTGTGACATGATGGCGCGACAGAGCGGGACAAACGATCACATTCCTCGTGTTAGACAGGGAAAGGCTCACCTTTTGGTAGGTCATATTGATCTTTCACCCGCCATTTTATGCCGTACCATTTTCGCTTCAGGCGTCACATGTATCCAGAACTCGGAGCGCTGTAGAAAAAAGAAAAAAAGCCTTTTATCGCCTGTCATTTTCTGTTTTAATGAAATGTACCACAGAAACGGGGTTAAACGTAACATTTGATGTACCTAAATTAGCATTTTTGATGCTGTGAAAATGAACCCTTGCGGCTTAAGGGAAGTTATAAATTCATCATAATTGTATATTTGACCGCTCGCTTGTTAACATTTTAGAGTAGAAATCCCTAGAACTTCGCTGCCTATTTAAGTATGGATATCATTGTATGTATTTTTTCTTTTATATTTTATCAGACATTATTTGATCCTCATAACAATGCCGTCTAAGAATAATATATCAGTGGAGAAAAGTGAAATTATTAAAGGGAAAGCTGACCAAATATTTTAAGCGAATTGTTTGAAAAATTTACTAATAAATAATATTATTTACATATACTATAATTTTATACGTATTAATGACATAGTTTACGAAAAAATAATTATCTTGCCTTAATCAACAAACGTCGCATTGGCTTATTATTTTTTATATCACTGTTTGGTACACATTCGTAACATTATTACAATATTTCAAACCACAATGATACATATGCTTTCATATCCCTGACATTCAATTACTATTCTTATATTACGTTCCATACGTTGAGACATCTGAAATATATATTTAATATTACAATACCATGTTGCTTATCGCATCTATTTACGAGTGTAGTAACCAAAACAAGCCAACGAGAATATGGACATTCCCTTTGTTTGGTCCGTACCAATTATAAGCGGCTTATTTTCATGTTCCAAAATAATTCAGTTTTTATTCTGGCGCCACGTCGGAAGCAGGCGGAAATTTTGAATATTTATCTCCTAAGAGGGTTATTAAGAGTCGCTTCATCGCCGCCATGTCTAAAGAAATAACTGCTTTATTATATTTTGGTAGATTATATTTGTAACTCGGTCGATATCTAATACGTATTTTTAAAACCTATGTGTTTATTCTTAACTGATAAGAAACTAATTCAAATTTATTTTCTAACCTATACTACAAAATTATATGTGCGTTTATGCGTCTTTTAGACGAGTATTTATTATTTTTATTATATAAGTATGTTATTTAAAATAAACGCCTAACAGTCATGCGCATAGTCCCCATACTGAGATACGAGCCTTATGCCATGGGAAATAGGAACTACGCGAGACTTTAAGTCTCACCAAAGCAAATACTTGAGGATCTCATAAACATTTGTCTCAGTGTGGGGATCGAACCAGCGGCTTAGGTTTCACAGACGACTACTACAAATATATCTATACTAGCTGACCCGAAGGAGTACTTCGCACAGATAGTCGTTAGTTACGTAATATAATAAAGTAGAAATAAGTAAGTGTGAATATTTATTAATTTAAAATATTTTAATCTACAAAATAGAAACGAAGTTAATCTTATACGACAATAGAAACAGCTTCCTAAAATCGTCTATGCGCGTAATCCTTAATTAACAATACATCAAATTCGTTAATTATACTGTTAACAGATGGCATTGTTAGTTTTTCATAATTTTTTTGGCAATCCCTATAATTTTAATTATTCATCATTAATTATTAATCATTATTTTTCGTTATTAGCAGCAAACATAAGCTTTAAAATTGTGTTTGAATCATTAAATTTGATGAAGAATTATGTAAATTATGGCGTACGAAGAAATAAAACACATTTGGGAAATAATATATAGACATTATTAAAATTTCCTAAATAATCACTTAACAATGGCACCAATTGTACTTGATTTTAGTAGATTAATAAACACATAACTCAGCCAGGGTCAATTCGTGACAATAATACAAACGCCTAATTTTGCACTGGAGCGTGAAATTATATTTGAACTTGTATTTTCCTGAAGATTCTCCCGTTTTCTATTTCACTCGTTCACTCTACTCTACTATAATTTAATTTCTTTAGATGGTTTACCATCTTCAAAATAGCATTATAGGGTGATTTCACAGCTGCCTACAAATGAGACATTCCTAAAATTTAATTTACAGCACTTTTTTGACATTATTGACAGAACTTACAATAATAGCTAGTCAATATTTGGGAATAATATTATTGTGGCAGACACATATACAGAAACCACATTAAATATGATGAATAATATAGTAATCTGCAAGCAGCGATAGCCTAGTCGGTTGCGATACGGACTGTCAAGACGAAAGTCGTATGATCAAAACCTAAAGGCATACACTTCTGACTTTTCTAAAGTTAACTGTATATTAAATGTTAATTATCGCTTTTTTAACGGTGAAGGAAAACATCGTGAGGAAACCTGCATCTAATCTACCAACCCGCATAAGGCCAGCGTGGTTGACTAAGACCCAACCCCTCTCATTAGTAGAGGAGGCCCGTGCCCAGCAGTAGGACAATGTTTAATACAGGGCTAGTATTATTATTATATATAATATAGAAATTTTATATATTAGACTCAACAAAATATATATTTTGTTTATATTTGCCTTGAAATAGCACGTTATACAATTCGCTGTATAAAGAACATGAAATCCGTCTACGTGTACCTAAACTAGGGTTGCCAACCTTTGATTTCAAAAACTAGGATTTGAAGATGAACAAACCAGGACAATTCAGTATAAAAACAGGGCGTGTCTTTATTTTAAAACAGCTTGAGCATTGCGAACACTCGCGAGCCGTGGGGTTGCCCCCAATGTAAAAATTGCAAAAGTGATGCGCAATATTAAAATACATGACCTTATCGGGGCCCTTTAAAAACTCAGGACGCTGCTTAAAAACTATCCAGGACACACCAGGGCACTCTAAAAACCAGGCCATTTTCTGGGAAAACAGGACGGTTGGCAACTCTAAGCTAAACTAACGTGGCTGAGGGCTTTATATTAAAAACGGTTTGGGGAGTCGGCGTGCAGGCAGATGCTGCGAATGTTCCTGTTAACGCCCTACTTCTGAACTGATGCCAGGGCTTCGGGCGAATATTGACTTTTATTATAACCGTTTATTGTACACAGACACTAATGAACAAAGTTGACAACGACAATTAAATCCCGGTCATTTTATGGCGCTGTAAAACTCCATCCAATTACTTGATTTGCTTTGACGTTGTGTTCTAAAAAGATATTTTTATGTGAGTTTTTGTGTAATTTTTAAGTATTTGTGGGTTATAACCTACATTGCTACATGGAAGTCTGAAGGATAACTGTTGATTTTTTAACGTACTCATATCACGAAAGTATATTAAGTAGTGTCCGACCGAAACAGGACTTCCTACCAAAACCGAAAACGAATCTTCGGTACCTGTTTCAGTTTTGGCCGAAACCGAAACCGAAACTGGTACCGAAACTCGATTTTTTTGCCGAAACTTGCCGAAACCGATCAATCACAAATCCAAAACAATCTTATGACTATCTAATTCCATATTATATCTATTTCCATATTATTTATCTCAATTTCCATATGGACTGCAAAACGGCTACAGTAATTTTTGATGAAATTTTCAGGCACACACATACACATACACTCTCGCCTGTAATCCCGAAAGGGGTAGGCAGAGGTGTAACCAGTACACCCACTTTTCGCCGAACTCCAGTCCCATAATGTGATGCGGGGCGAGCTTATCGCCATACCGGGCACAGATTCAGACTCCGAGCTAATACTGAGAATTTCTAGATAGAAAAACCCAATATCTCTTTACCCGACCTGGGGATCGAACCCGAGACCTCAGCACAGCAGTTGTAACGTATGCGCAATTACAACTGCGCCACCGAGGCGAAACAGCTACAGCGATTTTGATGAAATTTTTAGGCAATCTTTAAATTATCCCATATAAACAATTCAAAAATTAAAATCATTATAAACAGCCAGCTTCAATTTGTACTCCGATAATTTTATAATACTAATACTGGCCTTAATTAAACACTGTCCCACTGCTGGGCACGGGCCTCGTCGACTAATGAGAGTAGTTAGGCCTTCTAGGTTATCTTAAATATATATCTAACCATATTAGAATTATGACAGAGTGTCAGGCAGTTTAGTTATGAGAAATACTCGAAATAACACTCGTGCAAAGTCAAGTGGAACATTTCGCACGTCCACAATTTGTTACAGATTGTGTGCAACTAGGAGGGAACAACTTGCCACCATAAATTCGCAGGAGCAAAATTAATTCAACCGTTGGTGGTGCGCTCGTAACACTTGAAAATTTCTTTTGCGATTTATGTGTCGAGAGCTGCGCGGCAATTGTGCTGTACAATTAGAAACTCACCATTTTGTACATATCTTAGTTGAATATATAAGCCGGCTAACTAGTAAGTGGGTAACCTAATAGTTAGCAATCACCGCCGTCCACGAGTTACCAAGAATTACCGAGATGTATAAGGATTGGGATAAGGGCGACCCATCTTTTATAAGAAAGAGACATACTGTAGTATTGTATGATAATAGGCAATCCTATCGTATCGTTAATTTAGGCCCAGAAAAACTGTATATAAAACCTATTTTTATCCTGGCACGTGAAAGTGACTACACTGCATCTGATGGTAAGCGCAGTGCCGTCCAGTTAGAGTATCAAGTAGCAAGAGATAATCCATAAAATTAGTTTATTAATTTATTTTTTATTGTTTTATATTCGTGTATACATAAGAAACTATTATGTAAACCAGAATATATTGTCCACACCTTACGCTACTAACTAACACTAAATTCTGCGTCGTGAAAAATATTTTTAGTTACTTCTTTACTTTATTTGTACTTTACTTTATTCTTGATTTATAAAAAATTTATTATTAAAATTATTTTAATAAATATGCCACATTTCGTATTATTATGTCTATCATATAATGTTATTTGGTACATCTGTAGAACTAACGTCTGTTATTTTATAAATAAAACGAAAAATATAAAAAGTTGAAGCTATGCATCAAGTTCCACTACATACTTTAGAAGTAATCCATACATTCAAACCTGTTTTTGAAATGATCATTTGGACATGCGCGATTGTGCATAATGAGGCTACTATAACACATTTTGGCATTGGAAAAATAAACATAGTGGTAGAGCCAAGCTGTAGACATATTTGTTTGCAGCATGAATGGGCCGGCTCGACCGGCGTAGTACCACTGTCTCACAGAAAACCAACGTAAAGTGACAGTTTACTGTCGCGTTTCGTATGGTAAGTGAGATATCCGGAGGCCCAGATTCCCCCTTCCCTTCCCTAATCCCTATTCCTGTCCTTTAAGGCTAACAGCGCATATATGATACTTTCGGTATTGTGGATGTTCATGGGCGGTGGAGATCCCTTAACATCAGGTGACCCACATGCTCGTTTGTCGGACTATGCAATAAAAAAAACCAGATATGACCAAAGTTGCGTATTATATTATAACACTACTGTGACGATGGTGTAGTTCTTAAAGTTCTAACGATATGTTTACTTTGATATGATACTAAGTAGGTACACGGTACTGTAATGAAAGTCTTTACTATCGAATAAATTCACATCGAATCTGTGATAGCTTTGGTTCAAAAACGGAGAAAGGAGTATAAAAAAAGTTTTAATATAAGCTGAAATAAGCGTTCAAGCGTTGCAATAACAACGTTCATTTATTACACAAGTTAAAAACCCATGCAATAATCTCAGAGTACACAATTTGATAGGGGGCGAGCCTATCGCCATACCGGACACAATTCCAGACTCTGGGCTGATAATTTACCCGAGCCGGGGATCGAACCCGAGACCTCAGAGCAGCAATTGTAACGCATGCGCAATTACAACTGCGCCACCGAGGCAGGCAGTCTTAACTTTTATAGACGATAATATAAACTTGATTTTTTAAGTAATATTACTTCTATTAAAAGTAGCCATTTCCTACAACCATTTAATTTACTTTAAATTTATTTTCTAGGTATCATTAAAGAATACATCATTTCAGCCATACTAATACTATAAATGCGAAAGTAACTCTGTTTGTTTGTTTGTTACCTTTTCACGACTAAACGGCTGACGAGATTGTGATGAAGTTTGGCAAGGAGCTCGAATATATCCTTGAGAAGGACCTAGGCTAACTTTTTTCTCAAAAAACAACCTTGCAAGGGGTCAAATAGGAGTTCAAAATTTGTATGGGAAATCCATAATTCCTTGACCTAGGGATCCGGAAATTCATATTTAGGCTTTTGGTAGGAAATAAAGAAATACGTGTTTCACATTTTTTTTTCAAAATCATCCCTAAGGTGGTAAAATAGGGGAAGAAAGTTTGTATGAAAATCCTTCATTTTTTAAGTTAAACGCATGAAAATTCATATTTTGTATAATATACTTTTTCTCCCAAACATGACCTCTACGCGGGCGGAGCCGCGAGCAACAGCTAGTATAACATATCTGACAAAATAAATATGGATATTGACATAGCCGTACGAACTATGTGTCACTTAGATATATTACATGTACATTGAACATATGGGATACAAGTACCTATTAGAGTAACTGCAGTAGGTAAATGTGTACCTATATACTTAACCCCAAGATACAATGTCTAGAATTCATAGACGTAGTGAAATCATCATCAGCCGGTGCCAGTCCACTGCTGGACGTAGGCCTCTCCCAAACGTAGGCCTCTCCCGACGTAGTGAAAGCAATTTATTATATAGTTAGGAGATATAGTACTATTGCAATTGTAGCAATCTAGTCTAGTGTTATCGACTTCCGGTCCTGCATTTACCAGCTCAACTAATAATTATAATTTAAAATAGATATACTAAATATAATGTAACACAGATACACTAACTATTAAAATTACGAAACGTTTATTTAAATTTTAATAAATATGAAATAAAGACGCCATCCGCTTGTCAGCTTCCGGCGAACCCAATGTTTATTACAAGATGATTGTAAAACGATAATTCACAATTGATTATAGAATGTTATATACTGATAATTATTAATTAACACTATTACGATTTGTAAAGCAATATTTGATTGTTAATCACTATGTTCATTGACGGTGATTCCAAAAAATATTAGAATGCATAAATGTATAAAAGGCCGTTGAAATGGACGGATGAGTTAGTTGTTTTGTAACCGTCAAATTGTAAGAAATCTCTGCCGGTTTATATAAATATAAAGTATACTACGAAGTGTCGTTTCGCTGCCCAGCAACCACCCTGACCTTACCACTTTGAACACTAGTCTAGTATCAGTTTTTACAGTCTTATCAGTTTTAGCCTTAGCAAAATTAGTTGAGATTTTTTTACATGGTACGCGAATAATCGAAATTATTGTAATTATTATTAATTACTACTGAAATAACTACTAAACTATTAGAAATGGTTAATATTTGGGAAAATACCTTGTAGTCATGGATTTAAGGCTTATATTTCCGTTATAAATATGCAACAACGTAGCAAGTGAGACTTAAAACAACTATACTGACTTAGGGTATCTTTGGAGTTTGAGTCACTAACCATCCCCTACTGCCTACTCCCGTCGTTGTTGCGGTAAACTGACACAAGAGGGCGCTTGGAACAAAAATATACCACATAACAATTATTATTGAATAAAAATACATCTATACCTCTATTTATAGATCATAAAAACACTGGAAATTTTAATATATACTTTGAACTATTTGCAGCGCCATCTATCGGTCAATCGTCATCGTCTGTGAAAACGAAACTTCAGTACGTTAATGCCAAAGGTTTCAGCATGTGAAGCTGTTTACGAACTAATCTCATGACAAACACCATAGATGCCTCTGATTATAAAAGACTTAAATAAAGAACATTTAAAATATCGAATACTATAAACATAGAATTTATGATAGGAAATGTATCTCTGCTTATCCAATACAAGATTATGTGTATTATGATACTATTTAGTATTTTTTTTTATTACCATTTAAAAGAAATTTTATTTATATTTAAAGAGATAATTGAGGGTAGTTCTTACCTTGCTAATTGTCGGCTCATTTTTCATTTCATCCTGTTGTCCATCCAAACAACCGTTGATATGACCATTTAAGGTTTTATTTCCTTAAATTTATTTTGTATTAAACTAGCACAGATCCAAGGAACCAAACATCACGAACAGAGGTTTGTAACAAACTGTTGATAGTAACTATGCTCCAGCTCATCCGCTGATTCATTTTTCTCCGTTGGCGGGAACAGGCACCGGGTCTTGCATCCTTGTCTCACCTTGCATTCCTCCTATCTCTATCCCTCTCGCTCGTCGATTAAAGTAAAACCATTACGGCGAGAACAAAAAAGGGTCCCCTTTGAACAAATCGTAATATATCATCGGCTTGACGTTATAAGCTTAGGGTCTTCGGCCGGTGAAATCTGCTTTTGTCCAAACTGTGAAATATACTGTTGTAACGGTTATGTTAATAAAATATTCGAAAAATACAGAAAATATTTTATGATATTTCAAATGGTAGAATTTCTAAAATCTATTTTATTATTGCTTTATTAAGGGGACCATATCCAGCAAGAGACATAGGCAACACATGATAATGATCATTAATTAATAGTGATCGAAATAAGACACAATTACATAATTATTTTGTTGCAAACCTGTTCACTAAGAACGTCTTTCGCATTTGTTCATCAAACAATTGAATCATTTCATATTTTTTTTGTTATTTCCAGTCAAAATAGATATAAATGTATTCAACAAGCATACATACATACTTTCATGATTATTAGTCAAAAAAAAATTTAATACCTAAGAAATAAAAATCTCACATACAAACAATTACAGTTTGTTGTGTGGTTTTTTTATTACTTAGGTGCAATTTTATCACTTTAAACAGCGTCATTATTACATATTCCATTTTAATTTATAGTGCTAAAAATTGTGGGCACCAAAAGTACACCGATTACAATAAAAAGCGCATTATGCGTCCCTATAAAATTTGAGGGGTGCCCTCGATTTTTCTGAGATCCTATCATCAGATCCTGACTTGGTGCCAATGGGACCACCTGGGAAGTATACCCTTTAAACAAAAAAAGAATTTCTCAAATCGGTCCAGGCGTCTTCGAGTAATCGGGGAACATACATTTCCGACAAATTGAGAACCTCCTCCTTTTTTTGAAGTCGGTTAAAAATACCCATAACATTTGTAAGAAAATTTTAAAAGTTCATTAAGCAAACTAGACACAATATTTGCGATATCATTGTCAATGACATTATACTACGTAGATATTCGTATGTATCCAATAATAATACTTAAGCCGCGAATATTTGGACCTCTCACGCACACCGGCCATCTATCATGAATTAACAATGAACTAGTTGTTGATTCAATGCCCGTGCAGCTTTTTATACGTCAATTCAAAACTCCTAATGGCTCCAGACATAAATCAGGATTTTTACTTGTATTAAATGTGTCAAACACAAAATAAGGCACCTAAATATATATATATATCCAGGTGAAAGCATGTCAGGTCATCAGGCCGAGGTTGTGAGAGGGCTTACACGCCCCTCTCAGATCGCCAGATACAGCCAGGATGCATAGCGTGTAATAGTTCGGTAATAAAACACAAGATTAACACTTCAGAGTCTATTTGAAGCTACCACCAGTTCGGAATGCAGTCATCCAATAGGAAAGACCCTGGCAATAAAACCTATGGTTGCTCTTTTAAACATAACACTTTTACATCTGTTCACAATAACACTTTTCACAGATACGCGTTATACATAAACTTATTACTTTAATTCGTTGGTACTGTTAATCTAACATTAATTCGACATTACGACCACTACTCTACTGACTGTTCATTAATTATTTCCGAATTGTTTTACAAATGGCGAGGCAGTCGCTTTTATTGAGTGATTTCTACTATACCCCACTCTGTGAGCGAGATAATCCGATAAACAATTCAAAACCACCTTCAAAATAGCAAAATGACTTAGCAGTACCAACAATTTACAATATGTGGAGTTATCTGAAAGATCAATTCAGCAACCGTTTTCATGTTGCCCCGATATATATATATATATATATATATATATATATACGTATTTGATTCTCAACTTTATTAAAATCGTGTTAGACCGAAATTTTATTGTCTGCGGTAGAAATATATTTTTTATGTTTCATGCTATTCTCAACCCTATTGAATTCACATAAAACCAAAATTGCATTATCTGCGGCTGTTGGTCTAGTGGTAATGTACTTCGCTTAAGTAACCAGGTAGTGCAGATTCAGATCCCAGTTCGGGCAACCACACATTACGTTTGAGATTATGATTCGAAAAATCACAGGAGTTGCTCGAGATTGGAGTTCGTGCCTGGGATTGGAGTTTATTTCCGTCTCATGACGTGATAATCAACAAGCCATGGGTGCACTAGTTTTACGTTTACTTACTTCTTAGGGGTACATACAAGCGTAAGATCATTTTATGTTGTATCAGGGTAGTTTTTCCAGTTCTGCGTTGGTCCTAATACTAAAGTGGTTATTTTTATATTTCTTCTACCATCAGATCTAAACGGTCTTATCAGTACTAAGGACACTCACGATAAAACCTTGAGGCCTTGGATCTCATATCATCATGGGGTACCAGGAATCGGGTTGAGTTTAATGCCAAGAAAACCCAGGTGTGCGCGTTCTCGTGCAAGAAGTCTCCGTTTTCTCCAATCCCCGTTCTTCAGGGTGTTCCACTCGCAATGCGGAATGACCTTAGTGTCCTAGGTATGGATATCCGCTGCGATCTTAATCCAAGGAGTCACATCAAGGGCATAATATCCGCCACTTCACGCAGGGTCGGAATCCTGAACAGGGTGCGGCGGTTTTTCACGCCCGGTCAGCTCTACCGCTTATATAAAGCACAGGTGCGACCGGGAATGGAATACTGCTCGCACCTCTGGGACGGTTCCGCAAAATACCTCCTCGATGCCTTGGACGGGTTGCAGCGGCGGGCCATCCGCATTGTGAATGATGCAGAAGTGAGTAACAGCCTGGAGCCGCTACAGCTGGACATATATGTCTACAGCGTGGCTCTACCACTTTCAAATCTCAAATTTTAAATTGCAAATACTGACTATATCAAACTAAAAACGAATAGAGATGCATATTATTGCGGGTTTACGCTTCTAAGTAATTTATGGTAACATACGAATAGTGAATATATAATACCTCGATGATGTTACGCGGCATAATATTTAAAAATAATATTACGCCGTAATATTTAAAAATATGCGACATCTCAATTTATAACGTAATCGATGATCGTATATGCAAAATGACAAAAAATACATATAATAGTTCAAATAAACAATACAGAAACAACTTCGATAAAAGCTTAAAAATAATTTTTAGTATTACGCAAGAAACAGCCTATAGCATCTCGTATTTGGACACAACTGCATCATATAATTTTATTGTGATCCTAATTATCCCTAGCACAAATAATTTTAGACTAAGGTTCCGAACATTTGTTCGAAATTCAAACAAAAGTGCGGCCGTTTGCGTTTCGAATACTTATATACGCTCGATACTCAGATGTTATAATACCTCGAATAGATAAAACATAAACAAACATATTTTTATCCTAGAAATGAAGTAACTTCACTTAGAATAAATGATGGTGACAAGCGTTCTGGCTACCGTAACCGATTTTAAACTATTATCTATTTGTTGTCCACTATCGCAGACCCGGTATGTCTTCTTATCAGAAGCACACAAACATGAAAGACCCGTAAACTCATGCACACAATCAAACAAAGTCATTACCAAATTAACGATACACAGGTGACGAAAAAAGCATTTTGTAAACAAGCCTCAATCCGTGCGGTCGCATAGAGGCTTGGTGATTCTGTTATACAATTACCAAAACCGCCGTGTGATAAAGTGGAAGACATAAACAGTATTTTTGCAAAAATTTATTATGTCTTCATCAACGCCATCTCCACCCAGCTTACATTCTGATCAAGATGAATCCAGAGAGTCAACTTCATCCGAATTTTCAAATACCGTTATGGCGAAATATCCAAACGAATCTTTAGAAGCGTCCCAAAAAGGGGTCACATCTCATGGTGTCGAAGATATTCTATCAGAGGGTGTTAATTATGGAGTAAATGAAAATGTTTTCTCAGATTGTAAACCAGAAATTTTATCATCGATACCAAATTCTTTCGTACAAGATTATAATTCAAGAGATTCAATTGGATTTACCATCCATGACATTCTTGGTCTCCAGCAATCATACAACGCAACAAACGCTCAAGATAACATAGAAACACGATATGATTACCAAATACCAAACTATGAAAGTATAAGCAACAGTAGTAATAATTACGGGTCTGGTACTGAAGAAGTAATTACTGAGGACTGCATAAACAACAGTGATATTTTTAGTTCCACCGCAACACTTGTTGGAAATCAGGTTATTTATGACAAAAATTTTACTAACGATCCTGTTCGGTATCACGAAAGAAGCAGTTTGAACAGTGATGCAAAAGATCCTGTTGGTATCAATGACATACATGAATCTAGTTTTCCCGGTCAGGTAAATGCTATTTATACTAAATTCATCTTTATACTAACACAATACATATCAAAATGCAATAACCCAGCTATATTGAAATATCAGTGGCCAGTGTGATTTACCACAAAATAACCGGATTCATAATGACAATTTAATTTTCTTGTAGATAGTAGCAATTAAGAAATAGGTCGAACTCACCTTATTGTATTACTACTCATAGGCAAAGCAACACGCATCGTTCAGTTTTAGTTCGTCACCTCAAATCCATTTTTGTTATTCCAGAATCCGGAGTGGACTAACAAACTTGCCTCTGGCACACCTATTGCTAGAGCTTCATCTTCTTTATCTGGCACTGGTAAGTGTTACACAATATTCTTAGTGCTGGTGCTTAGTGAATTACCTAACAAAGGAATTTAAATACTTTTTTTGTTTTTAGAAATGTCGACAACGTCACCATCTTATCAAAAAGGTTTTACAAAACGCGCGAGGACTGCGTATACAAGTTCGCAATTAGTTGAACTAGAAAATGAATTTCATCAAAATCGTTATCTTTGTCGACCGCGACGCATCGAGCTGGCCAACTATCTTCAACTGTCGGAGAGACAAATCAAAATATGGTTTCAGAATAGAAGAATGAAGTACAAGAAGGACAATAAGCACAATAAGCCATCATCTTCAGTTGACGATAGCAGCCCGTCTAGCTCTAAAGAAATGTCCCCGAGTCAAGAGCATAAGATGAGCCATGGAAGAAGCTGCGGAGGCCACGATAGACATCGCCGGCTTTTGAGTGATAATCATGCTAGCCACCACAAAATCTACCTCCCAACTACCAACAGTCTTTCAAGACCACCGGATTACGGGTCTATCAACACATTGAAATCTGTGATAAAAGGGCCTCCTAGTACTATGGAGCTACCGTCTTACACGCCAAATTTATCTTATTCATCGTACTACACTGCGGGTACAAGTAGGGCCGCTTACTCACCGATGTCGGAAGTTTATCGGTATTCGAACGATGAGTCAATGCAGCCGAATTCTACTTTGTCCACGCTAGCTTCAGATAGTTACGTACCTAACGGAGTGAACTTGAAGTTGAACGATGATATTGTGAGATATACCACTGGTTCTACGTATTACAACCCTATATCTAGCGGGGTGGTGATGCATACTCCGACTACTGATGCATATGGCTTTAGCAGCACTATGCCTTCAATTCCAGCTCCAACTTACGATGACAGCAGCATACATTCCAGAACATCCAGCTTGGCATTGTCTCAGGATCCTTATTTCGCCTATTTAGCTCCATCAGATAATACTAGTCAGAATTCAACTGCATCTAGCAGCAAATATTCCTCTTCATATATTTCATTATAGAAATTATTTTTATTGTTACTATACATTTTAAGTTTTTAAGAACATTATGTCTATACAATGTATATATAACTAGGATGCCCTTATGCATAAAACTTTATGGTGTTAATATAAAAAAAATATTATTTACTTACGTGAATTTCCTCAATAATTTTATACGTTTAAGTTAAAATGTAAATTCTTATTACAATTAATTATAAGGTGTTATTTTAATATAAAATAAAAGATATTTGTTTGATTATTATAAACCCATTGCCTAATTACCTTGTAATAGCACGATATAATAATTTATAATATTACGATTACAACTATGTGCTTCGGTAATCTGAATTTTTTAATAAGTAAAATACATCACAAATGTTCATTTATAAATATAATATTGTAATTTACGTTGGTAGTTTCTAAAACATGAATAGTAAAATGAATAAAATATTTAGGGTATTTTTTGCACCTTAATAATATAGGACTATAATAATAATAATAACACTCAACAGCCACACACATAGCCCCGACCCCACACTAAGATACGAGTCTTGTGTTGTGGGTATCGGGGACTACGAGAGACTTTCAGTCGCACAACACCCCGGACACAAATATCTGTCTGTCACACAAACATTTCTCCCGGTGTGGGAATCGAACCCACGGCCTCTCGATTCACAGCCGGCTACTCGCCAACTGCACCACTATGGCTGACATGTCACTGTCAGATAAGTCTAAACTACATATTTACTATCTATAAGCTAACTCACACATAGTAATATTTATAGAGAAATTAACCAAGATATACAATACTCAGATCATCATAATGATCACGTATTAGTATCCTAATACTCGAGATGAAGATTACTGAAGAGCATCAATTTCAAACCGTACCATTTGTAGATCCTATTAAGTTTAATTTTAGTACCCAGAAATTTTAAACATAAATGGAAGTTTAGATTATTACAAATAAATGTAATCCACATGTTACCCAACTTTTGCCAAAAAAACATGAACATAATAAATAGATTAAAAACACAGTCAATAAACAAACTGTAAACATAATATTTTCAAAATGCAACGGTAACTATCTAAAATTAATTAAGGGATTATAAGTTGTTGACATCAACCCTTTAGCATTAGCCAATAAGGAAGGAGCTAATTTGGAAGGGGTAGAGCAATTACTAATGACTTTAAACAAGTGGTGTATAAAAAGGTAATTGGGACCTCATTATGCATTACTTACTACCGGTACATCTCGTTATCACAATGTCTTCCTACGGTCATAATAATGGCACATTACCTACTGAAAATGTGCACGCGAATACTGTTAATCAATATTGGAATCAAAACGTCGATCCAAGTTTTAATGTTCACCAAGTAAATATAACAATAATTGTGTGATAAATTGTGTGTATTGTTGTAAACCCTAATGTTGATGTTTTCTTTATTGCAGGGAATAGAACAAATTAAAAATACTCGTCTTCGAGAATGTAATACTTCAGCTTTCGCTGAATTATTTGAAGATCTACACAGATACATCCAACAGGTGAGCTTTATGTACATTTACACATACATTGCTAATGGTAGGATATTCATATCCGGCCGGATAGCGACCACCTTACACATGGTGTAAAACCCACCATAGTAGTACATGCAAGTGTGTCGCATTCCGGGATCAGCCAGTGTACATCCGGTTTTTGTCGGGGATCTAGAGTTGGGGTAAGATGTTTTTGCCGTTTTGCGGCCTTCTAAGTACTTTGACACTAGACAATCGACCTCTTGTTCACCTTCTTGCCCATGGCGTAGGTTGAAGAAGCAGGCCGGCATGATAGTGTTGAGCAGCGGGGGATAGATTCTGTATCGCTAATCGATACTCTAATTAGACGGCACTGCGCTTACCATAAGGTGCAGTGTGGTCACTTAGCCGTGCTAGGATAACAAAAAAAATATGTGCTTTATAGTAAATACTTTATATCTACGAATGTCTCATTATCTATTAATTATATTTTCAGGAACAAAATTCTTCACCTTTAACAAACGAAGCTGAATATTTCCAGGATGTAACACCAGTGTCCCAAAATGAATATTATCGATACAACAGGTTCACGTCAGTTCAAAATATAGTCCAGGTAAATATTACAACTAGAAATGTAGTTTGTAGTACATTTTTTTATTTTATTTTTTGTAATAATTATTTAAAATAATACTATTATTTACTTTCAGTTTCCGTCCAATATCCCGTTACAAGGAACATATCCACAAATTCTATCACATCATAGTGGCGTTGTTCATCGTGCTCATATTTCTCGTAAGTTTTTACTGTATTTTTATTTCTTTTTTGGACAAGAATATTGTAATTGTTTAAATGGATATCACTCTATCTCTCATTACAGTTGTTCCAACTACCAGTGGTACCTTGAAAACAATAACAAAACGCAAACGAAAGAGGACAATTTTCACCACAGAACAAGTCGAAGAATTAGAGAAATACTTTAGCAAGAAACCATACGTGACGCGGGAAGACAGACAAGTCTTAGTCCAACAATTGAATATAAACGACAAAGCCGTCAAAATTTGGTTCCAAAATCGACGTTTGAAAGGCAAGAGAGACGAATGCCAGTCACCACTGTCAGATAATTTAGAAACTAACCTTCTAGAACTTGATCTAGATTATATTGAATCTCAAATTAAAGAGAAAACTGACAAATATGGAAACGTTACTCTTGATGACACTATGATGGACAATCTTGTGAAAGTTATTGATATTTGTTTGGAAAATAGTAACTATAATACTACAATAGAAGAAGCATCCACGCAACATGAAAGCAGTCCTATTTATGAGCCAATATCTCCGCCAGACAGTACCAAGGAAGATGAAAATTTACAATGGCAACAGCATGAACTTTCGGAATCCCAGCAAACATTACTAAGCTTAGAAAACTACACCATCATTTAGCAGTGCTGTTATATATTAAAGATTAGGTATAAATGTTAAATTCAGTTAGATAAACGTTATGCATGTTTGAATACTACAAAAAACTTATAGTTCCTACTTCCTGTGATTATAATATATGTTCGTATTTATTTTTTATTGTAATAAATGTCTTTTATTAAACACTCTTTTGTTTACTTTTACAATACAACTAATGTGCAGACAATATAACAATAATACACCCAACAGTCACACACATAGTCCTGACCCCACACTTGGTCGCATTATACTCAAACTAGAAACAAAATGTTGTGAATCAAACACATGTTTCGGTGCGGGGATCGAACCCGCGACCTCTTGTTTTACAGCCCGCTGCACCACGGAGCATGTCTGATTACGTAACAAGATATTGAATTCGATATCCTGATAAGACACGGTAGGCAGCGGCTTTGCTGTTCCCTGGCATTGCAGAAGTCTATGGGCGGCGGTAACTACTTACCATCAGATGGCCCGTCTGTATGTATGTACGATATGTAGTCTTTTCCGGAAGTTTCTAGGCATGCAGGCCGTTTTGCAGCCTTCTGAGTACTCTGACACTAGACCCTCGACCGCTTTTTCACTTTCTTGCCCATGACGTAGTGAGAAAAAGCAGGCCGGCATGATTGTGTTGAGTAGCGGCATATAAATTGTCTCTCGATACTCTAATTGGACGGCACTGCGCTTACCATCAGGTGCAATGTTATCACTTTGCCGTGCCAGGATAAAAAAAAATTCAGTACTTTAGTAGTAGACGAGGGATAATAGATAAAATATACGTAATCCAAATATAAAAAAGCACAAAATTGGAGACGCTGACCTGCATAGGTCATGATACAGACAGACCATTTCTATGTTAATGTTTGAATACACGTGCACTTGAGGTCACATTACGTTCGGTAATTTTTTATTATGTTATACAATTCTAGAGATCGCGTAGCTCTATGACTCCATAGTAAATAATAATAATATAATAATAATAATAACACCCAACAGCCACACTCATAGCCCCGACCCCACACTAAGATACGAGTCTTGTGTTGTGGGTATCAGTGTGACTTCCGGTCTCACAACACCCAGACCCCGGACACAAATATCTATCTGTCACACAAACATTTGTCCCGGTGTGGGAATCGAACCCACAGCCTCTCGTTTCACAGCCAGCTACTCGGCGCCACGGATGCTATCAATGCCAAAATGCTTATAATCCGCTTTGCCTGGCTTGCAACAGGACTGCAGTATCCTACGTGTGTGCTTACATTTATTGTAGTATAAAGTACCCCAATCAACGAAACAATTCCTATGACCAGTTTATAATTTTTAATTAAATTTATAATAATATTATATCATTTTTATTTGAATATAATTTTATATTATTGCGGAAAAATTGATCGTGCGTAATTATTACTAACACTTAGCATTAATAATAATCTAGTTACCTTACTTTATTCGACTGTCCATCTAGTCATGTATAAAATCAATATACGTAGCTAACAACAATAAAAATATGTGGGTATATATCAAAGCTTCGACACCTTTGTATCAGCCACGCGCCATTTTGCACTCGTGTATCACAAAATCAACGTTCGTTGTAGTTAGTTCAAATAAAATACATCACTTTCATAATCAAAATGATTCAAAACGTTCTCATGTCAAACATAACACCCCTGTGCAATACAAATGAGGTATGGATTGTTTATTTCATATGAACTAATAATATAAAAACGCGCCGAAAGTCATACATACACTTGTCTTTTTCATATATTTAAGTAATTCAAACAACCATGAAATGTTATGTAAATGTTAATTATCGCTTGCTTTAACGGTGAAGGAAAACATCGTGAGGAAACCTGCATATCTGAGAGTTTTTCGAAGGTATGAGAAGTCTGCCAACCCGCATTAGGCCAGCGTGGTGGACTAAGGCCTAACCCCTCTCATTAGTAGAGGAGGCCCGTGCCCAGCAGTGGGACAATGTTTAATACAGGGCTAGTATTATTATAAACAACCATACAACTAAAATTCTGGTGTTCATTTCCAAAATATTGGTTGCTTTAGGAAGCGTCAGTAGAAAATTATAAAAACGGGCATTATGGCGAAATACCTACTCATCCCTGTGCTTTGTAAAAATATTCTTCGTTTATTGCCTTTAAACGAGTTGAGTGACAGTATAAAAATATAGATAAAATTAAAAAAGCCTATTCAATAACAATCCCGTTTTATTTTAGATCCATTGTTGGGAAAACCGACCGTTTTCGTCGATTTGGCCCGAGGACCAGACAAAAAAGACAAAAGGTTAGTAATTATAAACATTTTTTTATTCAAAACATGGTTGTCAAAGTTGTCAGCCGCTAATTAAATACGAAGTAAATTGAGTAGATACATAACCTTTTATATAAAACTAATATAAATAGTAGTGGTTACACCCAACAGTCACACACATAGCCTCGACCCCACACTAAGACACGAGTCTTGTGTTGAGGGTATCAGGGACTACGAGAGACTTTCGGTCTCACAACACCCAGACCCCGGACACAAATATCTGTCTGTCACACAAACATTTGTCCCAGTGTGGGAATCGAACCCACGGCCTCTTGTTTCACAGCCGGCTACTCGCCAACTGCGCCACGGAGGCTGTCAATAAAATAATGACTGTTTTCATTGCATTGAGGATTTGTAGGATTTATGCGTATCTTCTCCTTTGTTATGAGAAAGGTATACACTTATACGTGGAATTAAATTATTGATTATTCTGATATGTAATATTTTTATTTGCTTACACATTTTTGTAAAATTTTAGTATGATTTAAATGTTACAATTGAAAATAGTACCAATTTGTATTTGTAATATAACGGTCATACTGATGAGCATTGTATGTATCCGTGGTAGTAGTGCGGATTTGTCTTGGTTATTCTAATTGTACATGTCACCTAACACAACAAGGCAAAACACATGTATAGCTGTTGCAGACGAATATAATATATATAGTTACTATTTAGTGTTTATGGGTGATGCATATCGTGCCTAGTGCAAATTTGCAGGTCTGTGTAACTTATGTTTATTACCTCGAAGCAGAGTTTTCGTCACATATGTTTACACAATGCTTACATTAATCAAAATATAAAATTACAACAATAATGTCCATGCGTACAATCTACTAGTCTAACTAAGTCAAATCTGCTTTTCTAAAAATCTATGAATGTAAGTAATAGTTGCGTGTTGTGTTTATATATTTTTCTTTTAACAGTGACAAAGACGATAAAGAAGAAACCCAAACGAGCCCGCACAGCATTCTCCACCGACCAGCTGCGAACACTGGAACGAACCTACTCAAAAAACAAATACATCGACACAGAACGACGTCGTGAGCTCGCCAGCTCTCTTAGCATCGGAGAGAAATGCGTCAAAGTTTGGTTTCAGAACCGAAGAATGAAAGAAAAAAAAGAATCTTCTGAATCAAGCAGTGAATCCTCTACTGAAACTAGCGAAATGTCTCCACCGCTGCGGGAACCAGAACCTACGAACAATCCGAGCCATTATATTTATTATGATCCATATTACCAACTACCTTACTGCTACCCATTTAATGGTAACGCAAGTTGCGCAAATACCAACGAAATACCTTCAGCCCTAACTGGTTCTACTAATGGCATAGCATTTTATAATGATGGTAATGTTTACCCAACGCAATATTATCCCAGTATTGAGCAAAATGTTACAGATGTCCAATATACAGACACACAAAGTTATTGGTCATCAGATAATTTATGTTATTTTTAACTATACATTTGTATTTAAATTAAGGTAAGTGGACTATATACGTATAGATTATTTATTAATTTATTATTAATACGACATGTTTACTATTTTTATATAATATATTGACTTTGTTTCATGTATTTTTAGGTATAACATTGTTATAGATATATTTGAGAAGTTTATATGTAAAGAGTATGACAATATTATTTGATTTGTGGGAAAATGTTTAGTACTTTAAATAAAATATTACATATTGTATACAAACATAATATAGACGTAGGCAATCTTACTTATTCTTACTTTCAAGTGACTAACATCTTTTCTCTTGTGCTATTAAGTTTTATGTTTGTTGGAACTATAAATATATGTATGAGCTATTAACTATTCTTTAAACCTTATCTGTTATTGCTTTGTCTTAAAATTTTATTTTGTGTTAGACATTATATAATTTAGTGATTTCAATAAAATAAATAACTCATAAAGAGCTGTGTGTATATTAATAAATATGTGAGTGTATCAGAATAAATAAAAATTAAATTACAGTATAAAATACATTTATTACACAAATGACATCCTTTAAATAATATTATTTAACATACAAAACAAAATTATACTAAAGTTTCGTACTGGGATTTTGGAAAGGTAACGCAGTTAGAACATACTGTGGACTTGCAGATGCACTCTGAAAGCCTATATTGATAGGAAATGATTTGGAATGACAATTACAATTACACGATTTTGTCGCAGAACTTTGTTCTGGGGTACCTATTACATTGAAATCATTACTCGGAATAGTAGGACATGTCCTAGGCATTACTGACATAACAGGCTTCCACAAAACTCCTCCAGGCGTCATGAAATGTTGAGGATAGAAATTAGGAACGACAGGTACATATCCTGAAATACCATGACCATATCCTGCACAGGTTTTCTGTTCAGTTAGCAAAGATGTTTTATTAGACAAATCCTCGGGAGAAAATTTGCAGTTAGATGGATTGTCCGTCTTTAAACTTGGACCCTGCTTTTTAGTACCCTTATTATTAGATATAGTTTGAAGATTATTATTTAGCTTTACATATTTTTTGCAGGAATCAATTGAAGTTTGTGCAAACAGATTAGGATCTTTTGGTAAAGTACGATTCTTTAAAAACGTGACCAGCTTCGGGTCTCGTTTATTTCTTTGAAGATTTGGCTTCTGGAAGTACTTGGTTGTATCTTTTGACGTGTCTCTATCTTTAAAAGCTTTGTTGTTCATCGTGAATTTGATAGTATTGTCCACGTCAGATGTTAGTAATGGCAATGAATTTAATGATTGATCATTAACTGATTGCGTAGTAATCACATTATTTAATCGATTTTTAGCGAATTCTACTTGTTGTCGTCCGGTTTGTTCGTCACAAAATTCTTTACTAATTGTTTCTTTTTTCTCTCTCATTCGTCGATTTTGAAACCATATTTTTACTGTTCTCTCCGATATGTTTAATGAGTTTGCAATTTCTTTTCTATGTCCAGTACCGATGTATGGATATTTCTTGTATTCTCTTTCCAGATAGTTCACTTGATCAGTTGTAAAGGCACTTCTAACTCTCTTTGGCTTTTTGTTTGCGCCATTGGTTTTTATCTGTAATACATAACAAAAGTATTTTATTATTGTATAATATATGACAAGAGCTTCATTTCCTATGGATACACAGATAGTTTTAAATTTATTTTTATTCACCATACCAGGAGATTGTATAAAAAGTGTACAGAAAATTTTTTTAAATATGTACCATAGCATGTAAAGGTGTCTTGTTTGCAATATATAATCTAAAAACATCTTCCATTATACTTTAGGTAAAGGTTAACTCTTTAAGGTAAACAAATATAGACACATAATTCTAAAACCACTCTAGGGTGATTTGTTATATAATCACTAATGTTTACTGAGACTTTCTCAGAGCGGGAATCGAACCCGCAGGCTATCGTTTCACAGCCGCACGTACCTATTATTAATAAAAACGTCACAATACAATTGTTAGTGTAAAATCCCAATAATATTATAAAAATAAAATTTGTATGTTTTGATATTTGTTACTCAATCACGTTAAAACGGCTGTACGGATTTGGATGAAATTTAGCACATATACAGTTTATGAGCTTGTTTAACAAACAGGATATATTGTATCCTAGAAACAAAATTTGTTCTTTATAAATTCACTAATATATACACAGATATAGAAAGATGCGTGCATGGACTGCATATCTTTTTTTCAAATATTTTTCAGTGCGGACGGAGCCGCCGGCAACAGCTAGTAAGTATATAATTATAAGTAACAAATCATACAAGTAATTTAATATAGGTATTTCATAAGAAAGGTCTTAGTACCTTTCTCATCATTTAAATTTGATATACTTACAGAATTTATATAGCTTTTTTCGTGTGCACTTTTATAATTATTTTCATAATTATTGACACTGTTTTTAAACCACAAATTATGCTTCATTTTAATTAGTTTATCCTCACAGCTTCACTTTACAATACTAAGAATATTATATTATAGTCGTTCTTTATATACGTGTGATTTTAAAAACATTATGTAATTACAATATTACCTAATCACATACAATTAACTAATTGTTGTCAGCGTTTCTTGATTAATTATGGTTATCAAAATAATTATTATTGGTCAATAATTAAAACGTACAAGCTAATTAGGACAAGGGACCGAATCCCAGGTAGTATTATTTTGAAAGCCGAATTAAACATCATGTATGTTTTATTCTTCATCATTGAAAATATCATGTATAATAGTTTGAATGACATTACTTAATCTATGCTTAAAATATTTCATTGTTTCAATAAAATATTGAATTTGTAATGCAATAACTTTGCGAAAAAGGTAGACACATATTTAAATAAAATCATATTTGATATTTTGATGCTGATATAAAGTGCGATAAACTATGCTACTTGGTACCCAGCTGTTTATGTAAGTGTACGAGTATATTAAGCAAGTTATAAAGTGATTCTCTATTGTCATTTCTGGCTTTTTTTATTTAATGACATCAATTAACCGCCTCCGTGGCGCAGCGGGCGAGTAGCCGGTTGTGAAACGAGAGGGCGTGGGTTCGATTCCCGCACGGGATAAATGTTTGTGTGATAGACAGATGTTTCTTGTGGGTCTGGGGGTTGTGGGACCTTAGCCCCTCGTAGTTTTTGATACCCACGATACAGGTTTTACTTTTGTTTTTTAGTGCGGGGTCATAACTATGTGTGTGACTGTTGGGTGTATAAAAAAAATATTTGCTAAGTGTGCCCGTACGACTTCGATAATTTTATTACTCCACATCGGCATACTTACGAATTGATCATATATAAATTTGTAAACATATGATGAACAACATATGCGTCGTGATTGGTAAGATCAATGTCAGATTGTACAATAATTTTTACCCGCTTGACTTCGCTTTAAAACATTTATTGCCCAGTTTAAATAATTTCGATAGACACCAAGGCTACTTATAAATAAATGTAAAACCAATGGAAAAACAATATGATGCGCATCATGTATCTAGTCATTTTTAGCAACGACCTATACTGTTTTTTTCGTTTTTATGTTCAACTTACATGTTTGTCCTATATACCACTTGCACATGTAATATCATGATCGCTGTGTGTTTGTTGCATGTGCTGTAACATGTCAATCAATTCTATTATTTTGACACATGACACATTACATGTGTCATTGTACTACACACATGCTATAGAAGAAACACAACTCGCTATTGTAAAAGCACTAGGAGGGCCATGAATCGTACTAATATTATAAATGCGAATGTTTGGATGGATGGATGCTGGTTACTCAATCACGCTACAACGGTGTATCGATCTGGTTGAAATTTGGCACAGAGATAGATTATAGTCTGGAATAGCACATTTTATCCCGGAAAATGTACAGTTCCCGTGGGATAGTTTAGTTTTTCACAGAGCAAGGGTACGACATGATTTTTTGCATAGTGGTAGTTTAGGAATCAAAATATGACATAGGCTACTTTTTATCCCGGAAAAATGAACGCTTCTTATGGGATAGCAAAATTTTGTTTTTTTTTTCCAAAAATAACTTCCACACGGGTGGAGCCGGGGGCAATATCTAGTACAGATATATATGTTGTTTGTAAAAGTAATAAGTTGTTTGGTGTTTGTAACTAGTATTTGTTTAAGTACAAATTAAATCGTCGTTGAATGGATTGACATCAGAAGTGGCAGCGAAGTGATAGACTGTGAAATTGGTGAGGTCCGAGTTCGATTCTCAGAATGGGCAATAAAAAAGCTATCTGTTGCTAGCTGCTAGCTAAGCTGTTGTCTATCAAATTCTAAAAATACTATGAAATACTCGGGATTGGAATTTGTGCCTGGTATAGCGATATTGTCTATCCTATCATTTGCGGATAAGCTTGGTAAACTGTGGGTTTATTATAACTCTGTTTACCCTACTAGACAATCAAGCGTGAGCGTATTTGCATAAAAAATATGGGCACAGATTGGAAGCAATTTTTTATTACTTTTTAAATTTTCTACCGATATCTTTTCACAAAGTGGTTTTTGTGACTATATTTAATTTAATTCGACGAGGGTGTTTCATTTCATATAAAGGTTAAGATCTGATGTTAAGATGTAAAAAAATAAACTTTTTAGCGGCACATGAATCAGCCATGCAGCATTTGAATATATTGTATTTAGTTGTAATAAAACTAATAAACATTAACCTCCATGGCGCAGCGGGCAAGTAGTCGGCTGTGAAACGAGAGGCCGTGGGTTCGCTTCTGGCACCGAGACCAATGTTTGTATGACAGACAGATATTTATTTCAGATCTGGATGTTGTGGGATTTATTTACAATTATGTAAATGTTTAATATGTTTTACAATTTTTTGTATAAAATCTGTCTGCCTCAAGACAATTAGCTGTCGCCTATAGACAAAGATTTTATTTGATAACCCACAAATTTGCGAAATTATTAAAGTCTCATTAAAGCTACGAATTTCTCTGTCATGCCCTGCAAGCATATTATCAAATTAATGTTTTGTATTACAAGAGTTTATTTAATAAGGTGAAGAGTTGAAATGTGATTTGAAATATATAGGTATTTTTGTTAATTATATACAACTCCAAACAATACGAATGAAGACATTGTATAATATAGACATGAGTTATAATAGTGTGTAGTTTTTGTTAGCCCAAATAAAACTGCCTCAGAAAATTTCTTTAAATAAGTCTTAATAAAGAACTAGTTAATCGTCATTAAATGTTTTAAGTAACGGTAATTCTCAGAGATTAATATTAAATTTGACTTCATTTACAAAAATTTAAGGATGCATTGAACCTAGTATATGCGGATTTATTTACATTATTATTAAAATTTACATTATTATTAATTTTTTTATTATTTTACAGAAAAATCTGGCATTACAGAGGATTATCTCACTCTGAGCGTTGCAATTTTCAAATTTTCGCTGTGAGATGGGTTAATGTTATATAACTGACTCTGAATGCGATGGTAGTTATAAAATATCTACTATAAAAGGTTATTTATGTAATGTTCGGTACCTCAAATGAAACATTAAGTCATTAATATCGTATATTTATCTATTTACATATGTACAATATAAAATAAGTTTCAGTAATCCTCCTCCGAATTAATACTGCGAATCCAAGACAAGTCCCAACTCTTATCTGTGATTTCGCTGGAAGCATTCGTTGAAGAATTTTCTGATTTTGTCGTAGACTCAGGTGATAATTCTTCTACATTTAAATTATATTGAGAATAATGTTGCAATTGGAAATGTATCTGTTGGTATTGCGATTGACACTGGCTATCGACATATGTTGGGTAATCGTTCACAACTGGCGGTTGGATCACTTGAGGTATTGATTCTGGCTGGTTAGGTACAAGCGTTGGTGTCGACACTGGATACTGCTCTACAAACGCTCCTTCACGATTATACATCTCATAAGGTGGCACTGCAGCATATTCTTCATTTACAACCATTGAAGGCGATGCATCTTCCATTTCAAGTTCATCCGATTCTTCATAAATCTCTGACTTAATTTTCTTTTCCTTCATCCTGCGGTTTTGGAACCAAATTTTGATGGTGCGTTCATTCAAATGTAGCAACTCTGCCAGCTCCAGCCGACGTGTTCGATCGAGGTAACGCGTTCTGTTATACTCTTGCTCTAATTCCATCATCTGGCTGCTCGTAAACGCAGTTCTGATTCGTTTTTGTTTTCTTATGCCGCTGGATATTCTTGGTCTGTCCTTGTGATTACCGGTCCATGGATGTTGTGGGGCAACAAGTCTTCCAATATGGGCCGTTTGATTTGGCCAAACATTTGACCCATTTACTAATCCATTGCCATTCAGCGCATTACGTATAAGGTAACTGGGCCCATTTGGATTTTGTATCAAACTTCTTTGAGCATTCAGAGGTGTGTAACCGTTGGCCGGAAAGGATCCGTTCCTTTGGTAAGAGACGTCGTAGTAGTTTGGAGGATTTATGCTATTAATGTTGTTGACACCGTTCGAAGCTTGGTATTCAGCGTGGATTCCATTGTTGATGGGAGTTGGAACAAATCCCACGACTGCTGTAGGTATCTCGCTCCATTGTAGTGCCTGGAAATTTATGAAAAAAGTTGTTAAGAAAACAGTAGAGTAATATAATTAAATTAAATAAATATATTCAGACTGTAAATCCACAACATTCATTTTAAATACCTAGCTATGAGTATGCTACCTAGCTACTAGTATGAGTACGAAGTTAAAATATTCATAAACTTCAATATTATCTACCAAGATAGGTGATAAAGTTGATATTGCTTTATTTATCCCTAAGAGCAGTATATATATTATAATTTGTATTATCCTATCCTGTATAAACAAAGTATTCAAAACAAAATACGTTATTACCGTAGGACCCTGGCCAGCAATATTGTCATTATTAGAACCGATGTCCTGACTCCACTGATTGTTGTCACTTGGCTCACATTGAACACTCGTCATCGATTGGTTCGAAGTGTCTGGCATTTTGTGTATCATGAAACGTTCACCACGAAAGCTCAATTAGGAATAATTTGTTTTCGTATATTTTGGATTTTATATCCATCCCCGAGAAGGCGGTGATTAGCGGACTATACAAAAGCTCCCTCCTTCGTTAATGATTAGCGTTGTTATTGTCATTCGTCATATTTTATAGAAATTATTAATTGGAACTATTTAATAAGAAATCGATTTGCGTAAGCATTTCATTTCAATATTTTCGGAATGATTCACATTAGGCGCATTAGTATCTACGATTGCGTTTAATTAAAATACTTAAAGTCTGGTACTGTTATATACGCAATAAAATGTTTACTTATTTTCTTTCTTTTAATAAATATTATTTACATTTACATAATATTTTATGGCGATAATTTTAAATGAATAATGGTATGCCTTTTAACCAAGTACAGAATGAGAAAGTCCTAAATTAGTATTTTTTAAACGTTTAAATTTATCCATGACCAGCTGTTGCTCGCGGCTCCACCCGCGTGGAGGTTTTTTAGACCTCGGATAACATTATTGTAGGTTTAGTAGGGATCCTTATTTTTTTCTTGCAATTAAAATAGCCTATATTAATCAGTGCTTATGTAGCATTCAAATGGTGAAAGAATTTTTTAAATCGGTCCAGTACTTTTTGAGCCAATTCGTTACAAACATACTTACATACAACTCTTTCCTCTTTAATTATTAATATATACTTTAAATATTAGTATAGATATCGAATGAAATAAAAAAATGCAAGTAACGATTATGGGTCGTTGAACACAACAAAATATTGACTTACCAAAATTGTCAAAAATTGTGTAGTATGCGCAGACTTCGTCTAAAAAGAATATTAATTATTTATCTATTTAAGGATTGTCAAACTTGGGATATTTAAGTTGTTAGCGTATTTTTCAAGAAAATATTCAAAAAGCTATTCTTTAGTGTATATATTTTAACCGACTTAAAAAGAGGAATCTCTAAAATATTTTGATGTTAGGTAATATTTCTACCAAATGTCGAGCGATTATAATGATCATATACTCTGTATTCAATAGCATGTATCTGAAGGGTATATAAATTATACAAGTATAACTTATAAATTAAGTTAAAATCTGATGACAATATACAATGTATATGTTGAAAATTCCTCACCGAAATGTATCGAAATTTGAATTTTATGTGTTGATTTTGAAACTCGGTTTAGTTTTATATATATGGTCATATTTTATTGAACATATATGTGAGGTATTGCTCCTACTACTACAACACTTATATCGTACCCTATACATTTTTCAGAACCTAACAGCAACAATAGTAGAATGAACACTGAAGAGAATTTGGTTCCAACCAAATTTTTATACGTAAACTAATTCACTAACTAACTAATGTCCGAACATTAAATGTAATAAGTTTATTTGGACGGAGCTCTAACTATGTACCATCTAATCATGCTTCTAATGTCATTCACTAATTCTCGCCTCTGTTCATGTTGATAAAATGGAACGAAATATATGAAAAAAAAAATTAAAATACTCATCGCGATGCCTACCGCTAATTAATAAAAAAATATAATGAGCGGAGTTTTAAAGTAAAATGAGATTCAATAATCTTGTGTAGTGCTTATGTACTTACCTATAAAAAAGCATTTAGGTATATCTTAACCACCCTGTGGGAAATCCATACGATAAACATAGCTATTACGAGCTGTTATCACATGGCCAGTATCTTTAATTTTAACAAATATTTGTAACGGAGTAACATTCTTTAGTGATTATCTATTGTCCGTGCCACCCATAAGACTATCATTGTTTGTTTTAAATGTTAACAGATCAAGTAAACAATACATCCAAAACAGTCATTAACTTTTGGCAAAATATTTGTTAGATCTTGTTAATTGACATAACGGGTTTTTGTTTTGACTGCTTGGCATGATAAATTCAATACACTGCACAAACTAATATCCTGGGCTACCTGAACTCGTTATCAAGATAGCTTGAATTCTATTGTACATACTGAGCTTACTATAGATGTACTTTTAAGATTATTTTGGTCTGTAACGCAAAATATTGTATGCTATTATAAACTCAGATAAATAAATCTTCCAGTTATAGAAAAAATTTAAGTAAGACAAGTAGGAATACTTCTACTATCATCCCGTTAAAGTCATTAATTTAAAAGTATATTTTTTCCTTAGCCTAAAACTAAGGCATGCATCACACAGTATTACATAATTGAATACCTGTTTGCCCTAAACAATATGTTGCAATGTAAGCATCTGTCTAAATGCTTATACAGATAATAATATGCACCATAAAGCCGTGGAACAGTTTGCTAGCTACCATGTTCCCTCCTTCCTATGACAGGATCATTTTTTAGGCGTAGTGCGAAGAAGCTACACAGCAGGCCGGCATGATTGTGTTGAGCAGCGAGGGATACATTGTCTCTCGCTACTTGATACTGTAACGGTACTTAACTTACCATCAAGTGCAGTGTGGTCACTTGGCTGTGCCAGGATAAAAAAATATTAAACTTATCATTTAGGATAGACTTTGTTTACGACTTTCTTAAGTAAGCTCTGACTTTGCTAACTTCAGTGTAAACAAATAATCATATCTCAATTTAATTATCTATGTTAAAAGTAATTGGACCATATTTTACAAATTAATAAATAAGTATCTTATTCAAAAGAAAATTAAGAACAAAATTCAGCGCCATCTATGGCTTAACCTTTAGAACAAATATGTACAACGGTAGACGACCAACATCGCATCTAAAAGAGTCAGCTTTTCTCAGTAAAGTAATGTATAAACTCATATTTAACGACTTATATATTTAGAAATCGAAAATAATCTGAAAATATATACTTTATAACATTAGATTTTTTATTTATACAAATAAAATTTAGAAAAACATGGAAAATTCGTAAGTTTCAGAGTACGATTCTTCATAAGTTTGAACCATTTTTGAGAACATTATAAGAAAAACACACAGATGGCGTGTACAGCCACGAAAATATGTAACATTTATTTAAGATAGCACCAATAAAACATATTGTACGAATGGAATACTTATTTTATATCGATATAATTTAATTCTGCTAATACTAAGTTAGGACGCGTATAGAACACCATAATTTCCACCTATAGTATTATATTTAAGTATAGTACACATAAGTTATAATTTACTTAGACATCTACATATACTTGTTATGTACAACATCGGAAATTGGAAATTATTATTAATTTTATTTGTTAGTTGAAAACAAAAGCAATGCAGATTATTTATAGGAAAGTTGTATTTCCCATAGTCGCCGTAATAGCATTAAGACTTTATAGTAACTAAATATGCAATAAATTAGACTCATGGGAAATAGGATTTTCAAAAAAAAAACATATTAAAGAATTTATCGACCACCAACCTGAACCAACAATGCATGCAACTGACACCCATCATTAAATTTCTAATACTAAACTAATATATCTCTAAAATAATTATGTAAATTAGTTTATTTACTTTGGAACTAAAACTGTACCTTAAATATATAACTCGACCCGGGAATCGAACCACGAGTAATTTTCCTTCCATGCTGAGTATAATCCCATAAAGTACCTAATAGCTATTGTAAATTCGTTGCATTCAAAGTCTTGTTTACTTATCGGTCATATTAAAAGTACGTAAAAAATACAAGTACATTATATGAACATAAAATATCGCTCTTCTTCATACATTTATAAACGTGATCGCTCGCTTGCGAAATACATTGAAATCAGAGCAAGAGTAACTGTTGACGAATGAAGAATATTTCGGCAAAGTACTTTTACCGTGGCCGATGTCTGAGTTTGCTTATATTGAATAAACGTGAGTTGAATAGAGGAATAGGGTTGTCACACATGACAAACAAAATTTATTATCATAGAATGAATAATATACCAAAATGTATCAAACGGTAAAGATATGTTTTTTTCTTTTTTATGTGGCGCGCTATGCCCCACTCTCCCTCCCCTAGCGGCAGTCCTTATACACCCCCATTCCCTTCCTACTCTTTCTTTATTTTAAGTCTTCTTATTCTCCTAGTTCCCCCTTTTCTAATCTATTGTAGCTAATTTTCTTTTATTTTTCAGTTCTTGAATCTACGACATAAAGGTACACGGTAAAGATATTATTACTCGCATTATTTATTCTAAATAAGAAATCTCATGCATTAATAACTCAAGTAAACAATTATAATAAGTAAAAATGTGATAAAATAGAGATGAACAATAATCTTAGCATTAGATACCATTTGAATACGGTAAATTATAAAATGTTACATGTAGTAACACTTAATGCTATAGCAATAAAGTTCATTATTAATTAAGACTAACTAAGATAGCAAAACATATAGGAGATTAAATGTACCTTATTCCCAAACAACTGTAGTGGGGGGCGGAGTCCAAACCACCAATGGAAAGACGTAAGTCAACTTGTCAATCACAAGTAAAGGGATAGGGATTATCCGTGCATAAAGAAAGGGACCTTGTACGCTTATCTCAAATGTAACTATGTTTACATGCTTATAAGATTTAACAATAGCTCCTTTGCTAATCACTTTGTTTACGTGTTTCATGTTGTTGAGTTGAAAGTGAGCTTAGAATTTGTCATAATATTTACCTGACCGTTGCCTTATACCTGAGATTGAATGCTTTAAATCATAATCTTGTTTACATTGTATCGTAACGGTTTATTATTTGTATGTAGTATGCTTAAAAATTTAATACTTGTTGATATCTATGATAACATAAAGTCATTCATTCCACATTTTTTTTTATTTACTCATACACATACACATACACTCACGCCTGTAATCCCCGAAGGGGTAGGCAGAGGTGTAACGAGTACACCCACTTTTCGCCGAATTTCGGTCCCTTAATGTGATAGGGGGCGAGCTTATCGCCATACGGGGCACAGATTCCAGACTCCGGGCTAATAATGAGGAATTTCTAGATAGAGAAACCCAATATCACTTTACCCGACCCGAGGATCGAACCCGAGACCTCAGCACAGCAGTCGTAACGCATTTAATTTATTAAGAAAATTATTATAATTAACTTTAAGTAGTAAAAAGTCACATACATAACATGATTAAGAAAAGTTTGTTGTAATTCTTTATGTTTTAAGGTAAAATCTGGAATGAAATTTAGTAATTTTGTTAAATATCCAAATGAGCTAATAGTTAAAATCATGGTGTCATTTTTCGCAGAGAGAGCAAAACAAAATAGAGTTTTGATTATACTAGTGTTTTACAAGGATTACAAAATTAAAAGCATTGCGTGTGTTGATATTAGGGTATTTTTTTGTGTTTAATTTTGTACATTATTCGATTAACAACCGAGTATAATATAAACTTTTTTGCGAAAACAGCTTAAAAAATTACGTCACAGAATTTATTTTAAATATTGGTATGAGTTAAAATAGGCGCGTAGTAATGGCGATTCTGAGAGGTGACGTCACTTCTCATATCATGCATTGCATCCTTTTAGTATCATTTGACAATAATTACCGCTTCTAGCAGATTTGAATGGTGTCTAAATTACTTTTTTCGGATTCATAAAATTATTTTGATAATAGGTTTAAGGTAATGTAATTTGTTGATTAAAACAATAAAAAAATCATGCTGAGTATCCTATTGACTTTCTACTCTATTCGTCCTGATATTTAAAAAGTACAAAAATAAAATTCATTTCTATTTGTGTTGCAGCCCTGCGCCGCTCCACGGAAGATCATCAATCATCGTGGCAAGACAATCACAACCGGTGGCACATCTGCCGCGGCCGTCGCGTCGCTCACACCGCGCCACACCGCTCCACGCCGCCACAGGCAACATACACTACCACTATCCACACTATTTTATAGCAGTACTAGTGTGTGAATAGCATGTAAATGTAGCAGTATTGCTATGGGAATATACTCAGAAATGTGACATTTCGAAATTAGAATCTATATTTATAAAAGAAGAAACTGACTGGCATATCAACTTTTATGACGTAGGCATCGACTAAGGGTTTTTGGAAATACCAATCCTAAGGGGGTAAAATAGGGGATGAAAGTTTGTATGAAAAACGAATGTAAATTGGTATTTCGTATTGTATACTTTTTCTCCCAAACATGAGCTCCACGCGAGCGACAACAGCTAGTTCTTGTATATGACTTCTACGTACGTATAGGATCAGTAAGCATCTTGCTAGTTATTTGAGTAATTTCGATTTCCTTATGCATGAACAACAAATGGTTTTTGTTAATACGGATTTTACTTCTACGTAGATTTTTTTTATTTATTTCATATAAAAAAATGAGCAGTAAGCATCTTGCTTATTTGCGTGATTTCCGCTCCCTTAATAAGCATGTTAATAGTTGCTAACTTTTGTGTAACAGTTTTGTATATGACTGCTTTCAATTTTATTGCCACAGCACAATTTTGTCTCGTCTTATAATTTATTCAAGTAACAGGTAATAAAAACGTATGTGTGTTTGATATCGTTAGGAAAGCCCATATACCGTTATAAACGTCTTCAAAATTACAAAAAACATTTTTCTAAGAGCTAATATTTAAGCCTAAGTAGCTCCAACCCTCTCGTGCGCGCGCTTTTAATCTTGCGATACGCACCTTGTTATTTTCTCGTAAAAAATCACTTTCCATATTTCACTAGTGGGAAATTGTAATATCGCGGCGTGAGCTGCGCGTCTTAATAAATATTTTTTTCTCCGCATGAAAATGACATTCTGGCGTCACGTGTGACATTGATGAAAAAATATAAAAGAAATGATGGGATCGACGGATGCTGCCTCGAAGTCACGGCGGGCGACGAGCGACGACCAACGCTGCTCACTACGACGACTTTCATTATTTACGCATGTATTCACGTGTATTGAATATATTTCGACATATACATTCTATTTTATACCAATAACATATTTCTTTGATGTAATATTACAATATATATATACTTATTTTATGGTTGTTACAGTATAAAAATGCTTAAAAATCATACTATACGTGCATCTGAGGCTGAACTAGATTCTAAATCTATATTTCAGACATCGCGTCCATATAAGACAATTTAATCCATTTAAGCAAAAAAATACAATCAAAACTCATTATAAAAATATCTAATTACAACATATCGCGTAACAGACTTGGATGTTAAGTATAGGCTCAGATAAGTTGGTACTGAAAATATTCACATTCATTAAAATTATTGTGTCATTTAGTTTCGCATACCTGTATTAAAATAGCCAGCACAATTCTCACTAAAGCCAAAAATTTACCTTAGTCAAGTAACATGTACTTAAATAACTAGATGTATTTGTTTTGCCTACGGCTCTTCTTTCCATTTCGTCCAGGACATAGCCGGTTCTTTTGTAAACATGCACTATATAAATAAATATGAGGGATATAACATTTCGCAACTTTGTATTGCATTTCTTGAATTTGCCGAGAAAGTCAGTAACATAACATTGTTTAGTTTACTCTGGGATTGTTTAATCTGTAATATATAGATATGGAACGTGTATTAAATGTTGAACATAAATATATTAATATAATATATTAATTTGCTGGTGGTAGGATATTCATATCCGCCCGGATAGCGACCACCGTACACAGGGTGAAAAACCCGCCATAGAGGCACACGCAAGTGTGTCGCGTTCCGGGATTAGCCAGTGTACATCCGGTTTTTAGGGGTCTAGAGTTAGGGTACAATGTTGGCCATTTTGCGGCCTTCTGAGTACTCTGACAATAGACCCTCGACCGCTTCTTCACCTTCTTGCCCATGGCGTAGTGTGAAAGAGCAGGCCGGCATGATTGTGTTGAGTAGCGGGGGATGGATCGTCTCTCGCTACTCGATACTCTAATTGGACCGTACTGCGCTTACCATCAGGTGAAGTGCGGTGACTTTGCCGTGCTAGGATAAAAAAAAATATATCATCGAATATTGGCCGGCATGATTGTGTTGAGTAGCGAGGTATAGTGCACTAGGTGTAGTAATGGCACTGCGCTTACGATCAGGTGCAGTGTAACATCTTTACTTTACTTAATTTACCGTGCTAGGGTAAAAACAAACTATTACGGCAATTTTCAATACAAATAACTTTTCGTTTGAATATTTTACTTGCCTACGATTGTATAATAAGTATGTCTTCTATTCATTTTTACTTTTTACTTAATATACAACAGATTAATTTTAGTAGATGACAAAAAATAGTATTTTGCTATAAAATAATCTTCAATTTCGTTTTACAAAACAAATAACTGCCTCGGTGGCGCAGTTGTAATTGCGCATGCGTTTACGACTGCTATGCTGAGGTCTCGGGTTCGATCCCCGTGTCGGGTAAAGTGATGTTGGGTTTTTCTATCCAGACATTCTCAGTATTAGCCCGGAGTCTGGAATCTGTGCCCGGTATGGCGATAGGCTCGCCCCCTATCACATCATGGGACCGAAATTTGGCGAAAAGTGGGTGTACTAGTTACATTTCTGCCCACCGCTTCGGGGATTACAGGTGTGAGTGTATATATACAAAACAAATAAACAATAATGAAACATGGAACGTTTCCGTACAACATACCAAAAATTATGTATTTTTCTCAGTACATTTGGTAATAAAGGTATAAATATTTACTCTGAAACGTAATACAAATAACACAACATATACTATTGCTAATTTACCCATTAAAGAAGTTACCGAAATACATGATTTAGGCATAACAATAGACACTAAACTAAAACTTACCATTCACATTGATAAAGTACTAAATTCCGCGTACAAGTCACTTGGTTTTATCCTCAGAAATGGAAAAGAGTTCAAAAATGTATCTACAACATTGATGTTATACAATAGCTACGTTAGGAGTAAGTTGGATTACTGCAGCGCTGTCTGGTCACCACTATACAAAGTACATACTAACAGAATAGAAAAAGTCCAAAAAAAACTGTTTTACCATCTAACATACCGATTTAGACCACCTGCTCATATCAAGTCGTATGGGGATAAACTGCAACATTATAAGTTACAGTCTTTAAGCGATAGAAGAGATTTTTTAAATTTAATCTTCCTCCATAAAATTATGAATGGCGTAATAGATGCACCATCTTTATTAAATAAGTTTGTATTGAAGGTACCCCGTAGACCACCGCGTAAGGCCGGTCCCTTGTTTCATGTTCGGTTCAATAGAACAAATACTGGGAAACAAGCACCTGTTCCTCGCCTGTCTGGTCTGTACAACCACACAGTCAGCGTCTGTAATGACGTCGACATCTTTGGTGATGGTCTGTCACTATTCAGACGTAAGTTACTGAATTGTATTGCTGAACGGTAATTTTTTTCTTTTTGCTTATACATATTTTTTTACTCCATAAGCGTTTAAAATACAAAGTATTTTTATTATACTGGTACACTGAACATAATTATTATTGTTACGTTATATTTCAATTTTTTTTAATTATTAATATTGCTTTAAAATGTTTTGTCTTGTGGCTCATGCTGTGATTGCTTGTAATCAGAGTTGCAATTACAAAAGAGACGTTTATTGTATTCATAAGTAGATTTTAAGTATTATTGTAAACTCCGTAAGCAATCCTAAAACAATAAAATAAAAATAAAATAAAAATAAAATAAAATAAAGACTATCGGAGCTCGTAAACCCTGGGCCCGATTGCGTTTGACAAATGAGCATCATTACATGACAGCCGCGATCGAGTCGCGGTGCTGTGTCGACATGTTGTCTTTTGTTTTATTAAACTCAACCCCCATACTGATATTATGAGGGATGAACGCACATAATAGGGGTACTCTTCTTTCTTTATGAGAAATTGTTATATCTTGAGAATGAAGTTCTTTGTAAATAAAAAGGCAGCATATGTTGTGTCACGGAAGCTACTAGCAAAGATTTACTATATGACTATATTTTTTTTTCTACAGTCTTTATCGATGTTTGACGAGAATTACTAATGCAAATGTAGTCTAAATTAATAAGAATCTCGTATATAAAACTGTTAATTTATTTAAAGACAAACATAAATATATATAAAAACATATTACCGATTTGAAACCCATTAAATTATAACTTTTTTACAACTATATTATGATATCTATCAGAATCAGTGAAAATATCAGTCAGCTACCAATAACGGTTCAACGAATAGGTAGAGCTCTTTAAAGCTAGGTCGATGGGTAAGACGGCATATGCTTAGTAATTAGGTCCCTATCATAGGTTTTAGGAACGGAAATTTAAAATTGAACAATTGTAAATTTCTGCATAACATCATTTGCCATATTTAATTTTCCTCGCCAAAAGTACACGAAATTATTGTAATTTATATTCATTTTAATATACTTATACATATTGTGAATTAATTTACAATAAATTTCCCATTTGGTCTCGATATCTATCACCAAACAAATTTATAATAACAATTTTTTATAATTTTTTTTCGTGTCATCCTGTGTCTTTAAATCTTAATTTACTAAAAAACTTAATTTACTACCGCCAAAGGCCTTCAACTTAGTCTAAAAGACATAAAATTATGGATAAATGTATGATTTGTTTTCTGTGTCTATGAACATCATCTTTTCACTGCCTAAAATTAATATACAAATTGAGTTCTCTTTATTGGAATTCATAAATTTGACTCATCGGTTGTCTATTACCGATCGGAGGGTTGCCACAAAGCCACATCCCGCGACAAAAGGAAACGTGAACCCGTACCGAAATCTAGCGGCTCATAAATCATATAGCACCGCGGAAACAACCCTGGCGCGATTCTCAAACGTAAAGGGGTTCATTTTAATGTTAGCTTTATAATAAAGCATAATATAACTTATTAATTTAATTCTTTGTGGAATGTAATTTTTTTAAACCTGACGAGAAATATCATGTATCGTCCAAAATATATATACAAATTATTTTAAAATTTTATACATTAACTTTTGCCTACAGTTTTGTCTACTGCAGGTTAATTAGTAAATTTTTATTATTGATTATATTTACTTGTTCATTAGAAGACTATGCACTCCATAAAAATATTTTCTCTGAAGCGAGATATGAAACCGCTACCATTTTAGGTATAATCAAAATACCAGACTATTTTTTTTATCAAAACAGTATAGTTTGGATAATGAGAGAACAAGCGCCAATAATTAATTTGCACACAATTAAAAACTTTTCCAAGCATACATAATGTTAATATAATGCTACGAAATACCACTTAGGAAATGTAATGACATGTGAAATGCAGTCTAATGAACATTCGCAATCAATTATTGCCTCAAGTTATAACTTATAGTCAATAATCACCACCTAATTTTTAAATTAGTACGAGTAATTGCAAATTGCATTAATTTATTAAGGACATGTCGTGTGGTAATTTCCTTGAACTTGACACACTGTTACTAATTGCGTACCTAATTATTGCAATTTAAAGAAAATAATTAATTGGTTTATACTTTTAAAATACCCATTAGTTATCTGTGATAAAAAAAAATTATGTGATAAAAGGATCAAGGCAATGTTACGTTCATCTGTGTGATTTCAATTAGCTTTCCAATCATAATTTACATATTATGTTAATATTTCTATGAAAAACCAGTTATACGACATTTGTTATACGGCTTTTTAATCATATAAAATTGTATTAATAAATAAAATAAATTACTCAATGTTATATTTTCTTTATAAGTTATCAAAAAATTATACAATTTAAAAAAAGGTTAATTTGTTTGCTTAAATTCTTATACTAGGAAACTCATGTGTGATTTTACGAATTGACAGCTCAAACACAAATTACCAAGGATTCAAGCCACGACCTCACAGCTTCTCAGCCTAAGTATGCTTTCCACAAAACCAAATCAAGCTATATAATATGTGATTTAAGTGTCATTTTGATTTTTTAAATACTATTACCTAGGCATACTTTTATTTATAGTAGTAAAATAGACATAAGAATTTCGACGTTTGCATCATTGGGTGGAATACAACCGATAGGTACATTTATTTCATACAATTTGATCTACAATCGCAGTGAAGTTTATGTCTTTATAACAAACCGATAATGTTCACTGCATCTTGGACATCACTTAGAGTAGTTAATCATATATTTTTCATATAAATGTTATACTGCCTCGGTGGCGTAGTTGTAATTGCGCATGTGTTACGATTGATGTGCTGAGGTCTCGGGTTCGATCCCCGGTTCGGGTAAAGTGATATTGGGTTTTTCTAACTAGAAATACTCAGTATTAACCCGGAGTCTGGAATGGTGCCCGGTTTGGCGATAGGCTCGCCCCCTATCACATTATGGGACCGAAATTCGGCGAAAAGTGGGAGTAGGTACTGGTTACACCTCTGCCTACCCCTTCGGGGATTACAGTGAGTGTATATGTATGTATGTATGTATGTATAAATGTTATATTTATTCAGTACTAGAAACCCGCCCGACTTCGTACGGGTAGCACAGCATAAATACCCCAAGATTTTTCTGTTGTAATGTACCAGCCTATTACATTCGAGCATGTGAGTTAGTTTAATATGTAAGTGGTGTTCATAATACTCGTATTATTTTGAGTGTATGTCATTTCCAATTCTACAAATATTTTAAAAGTAATGGATACATTAACAAATAAAATGTATGCGGTGCTTCCCACTCTTAAAATCCCAGTCGGCATTTTTCAGACATCTGCAACACTCATCGTCATATTTCAGTCAATTTACACAAAAGTGTATTGACTTATATACCTAAACCTTCCTCATGAACCAAACTGTCTATTAGTGAAAACCGTATGAAAATCCGTTCAGTAGTATTTTAGTTTATAGTGTTCAGACGCGGCGATGGGACTTTGTTTTAAAATATGTATTGATTATATTATCAGTTTATATAAACTTATTCGGAAATGTATCCCCACTCATATTTTTGAGACTGAATAACTAACATCAGATCAGACTTCATCACATGCGGATCAGTGGTTATAACTCTTTTAATATATAATATAGCTTGCCATATCGTAAGAGCTAATGCTTTTTTAAAACTTTGTAATTATAAATCGATGGCAAGTGAAAATTGTAGAGAAGAATTTTTGATTAAAATTTGGAATAATATTGCAGGTATCCTTGAGTGAGCAGCGGGCGAACAGCCAGCTGTATAACAAGAGGCCGCGGGTTCGATTCTCGCACTGCGACAAATATGTACCACAAAAAATTGTTTCGGGTGTGGGTTTGTAGTCCTTCCTAGTTATTGTTACCCACGACGCAGGTTTGACGAGTATAGTATACGGTCAGAGCTATATGTGTCAGTGTTGTGTGTATTATTAATAATATAATAAATAAAATAAGATACTTTTATTCTCATACGTGCAATGCGTAAGATATAGCGATAAATACGTATTATAATACTTGGGCAAGGTCAATTATTAAAACTATAAAAGTCCATTCAATCATAATTATTTCTAAATGATCATACAAAATAGGTATACCTAGTCACAATTTCAATTAGTATAATTTGTTAGCCGAATTAGTATTAAGAATGATTTTTATTAATTTAATAACAATCACAATCACAGTGGCGATAGGCTCGCCCCCTATCACATTATGGGACCGAAATTCGGCGAAAAGTGGGTGTATTGGTTACACCTCTGCCTACCCCTTCGGGGATAACAGGCGTGAGTGAGTGTATATGTAACAATCACAGTAGTGAAATAGCAAACGCATAATGTAATTAGGTAATGCAAATTATCGTAATTAATCATATGGAAGTGATCATTTGATAACCGTTTATTAGTAAAATATGCAATATTACTATAAATTATGACACTAATGATTACTACAACATAATTAAGAAATTATATATTAGACCTTGAAACAAATGTGTTTTGTAGGTCGAATACAATAATTAGCTTGTACTTTTTTTATTTCATTCTCTCTATAAAAGAGAAGGCTAAGGTTCTCCACCATGCATCCTTGTCTGTCGTTATTTTTCCAAATCTGGGTTTAAATTGAAAATCTTCTTATTTTCTGGTTTATATAAGTCAAAAGGCCAAAGCCATGTCTGTTGTTGTTATCCATTTAAAAGGGGAAAGCCATGTCCGATATTTTTCCATTCTAAAGGCCGAAGCCATGTCTGTAATAATCAGAATTTAAAAGGCCAAAACCATGTCTGAAATAATCACAATTCTAAATGCCAAAGTCATGTCTGAAATAGTCACAAATTAAAAGGCCTAAGCCATGTCTGAAATATTTATTTTACTTATTAATCACAATAAAACATCACATCACATTCCCGCCATTTTTTTCTTAGCTTGTACTATAGTCATCGTGTCATAAAAAAAACATAGGCAGTCATGGGGACTACAGACAGAAGTGAAAACTTAGAACTTGTGTTTTTTTCATTTGTTTGTCAATAAATATAAAACTTAATAGGCGTCCTTATGTCAAAAGTAAAATAATCTGCGCGTGATGGTCAAGCAAGTTCAGTGATTTTTCCCCATGCGAAAAGTGCCTAACGTCCCCAAAGAAGTTTTTGCTTCAATAAAAGAAAATAAAATAAAATTCATGTTCATAATTTAATGTTATTTGAATAAAATTCTTGCCTGCGCCGCCACATGAGAATCAATGTCTTACTGAATAAATTACCTTCATTGCGATAAAACAGGTTAGTCAGGAAAAATGTAGATTGCCTTTAATAAAAGAATTAAATAATATAAATAATACTAGCCCTGTATTAAACATTGTCCCACTGCTGGGCACGGGCCTCCTCTACTAATGAGAGGGGTTAGGCCTTAATAAAAGGATTATAAGACTTAATTCAGTAGCTCTAGAGTTTATCCACTCCAAAATGAACAAAAAATAACGTTACCTGTTTCTAATATTAGTTTACTTATGTAAAAGTGTGTATTCTTGAAGGAAAACATTGTGAGTAAACCTTCATCCCTAAGAGTTCTCATAAAAATTTCAAAGGTATCTGTGTAGTCTACAAACCGGATTGGGCCAGCGTGGTGGACTAAGGCCTAATCCTTCTCACCAGTAGAATCTTCTAGAGTAGACGGCCCGTGCCCAGCATTGGGACAATGTTTAATACAGGGCTAGTATTATATAAGTTCAATGTGTCAGTATTTCTCTTCTAGCGTCTAGAGATGTTTACTACTAACTAAGGCGTTATCAAACGACCGTATTACTCAATGCATTCATAGCCCATTGTTGTAACACGTATGACCATTATGATTTTGCTTCTTAAAAGATAATAATAATATCTTACTTTTAAACCCACACAAATCAGACAAGTAATAGATGTACAGTTTTAATACATATACACTAACACCTGTAATCCCCGTATCTATGTGTAATCAGTACACCCACTTTTCGCCGAATTCCGCTCCCATAATGTGATAGGGGGCGAGCCTATCGCCATACCGGGCACAGATTCCAGGCTGATACTGATTTCTAGATAGAAATCCCTATATCACTTTACCCGACCCGGGGATCGAACCCGAGACCTCATTACAGCAGTCATAAAGCATCCGCAATTACTACTGCGCCATCGAGGCATACAGTTTAAATGCTTTTATAATAATAAGTAAAAGTTTTTTAATTCATAAAAAGTACACCGACTTCAATAAAAAATAAATTATGCGTCACTATAGAATTTGAGTATTGCCCTCTATTTTTCTGAGATCCCATCATCAAATCCTGACTTGGTGCCAATGGGACCACCTGGGAAGTATACCCTTTTAAACAAAAAAAGATTTTCTCGAATCGGTCCAGGCGTCTTCGAGTAATCAGGTAACATACATAAAAAAAAAAGATTCCGACGAATTGTTAACCTCCTCCTTTTTTGAAGTCGGTTAATTAATACTAGTAGTCACTCGGTCCTTGAAATTCGAACATAATTAATACATCGTTTCTTCGGTTTCTATCAAACCCGTTCACTCTCGTTTCAGACCCAGCTACTCGCCTGCTGCGCCACGGAAGCTGTCAATTGAGGTTTTATCAAATCAAATATGAATTTTAACTATGCCAAACCTCACATTCATACTTTAAAAGGGATACAAAGTTTTCTCTTCACATAATATTATATATAGATTCTGCATTTTATAGCACACAGAGCCCGTCACACTCAAACAACAGCTCGGTATGGTTCTATTATCGATGATTAGTATGCTTGTAAACCGTCGAGCGGTGAGAGCTGTTTGATAAATAGTCAAACGCTGGCGATAGGCCAACCTCGCGGAATAATCAAATTTTGTACTCAACAGTGGCTTCGAAACTCCCGTACAGCCACTGCCGTGTCTTTTATGGATTTCGTTCCCCCTAACAAGATGCTCGAGGGTTACGTTGCGGTTGCTTGAATTAAATTGTCGTTGATAAAGTCTTTTGCGTTTTGTTTTTTTTTTTTCTGGATAGCGTTGCGCCGGTTTGCGTGAGGTTCTGTGAAATAAATTTTGTTGGAGCGGAGATGTTTTATAGATATGAAATTTAGGGATGGAAAGTTAAACCTGTTTTTAAAATGGTTTTAGACAGCTTTGTTACAAACAGAAAAATATATATTTCAAATTTATAATATCGTCAAAGGTTAGACTACATTGATACATGATTTTGTGTTTATTCTCACCCAAGTTCACTGAGCTCAGGGCTAACAATCTTTATAAATAAAGCGAGCCCATTGCCTATTCATGACCGGGCAAAATTCGACCCCCCTCCCCGCTGTTAGTTCACCCCCGTATCAAACAAGCCCCTTCATGTCAAATACTCCGCGCCCCGCGTCTGTCAAACTCTTCGCCAGCGTTTGACAGGGATCCACCCTCGCCTGGGGGAGGTAGAGTGCCACCTTTCGCAGGCTGTTATGAATGGAATTTCGATCTTACTGCTATAAAAATAGCATTGAGAATCGTATGAGGAATTTCGTTCCACCCGCGCTGTCATGAGTCTAGGTGCAGGCGCCACGGCGAATGATGGATGACGTCAGAGAAGGTCGGCAGCATCACGCGTCATTCATGTGTACAGAGGCGTAAGGGATACGTTTTTCGCGTGACGATATAATATTGGTGATATGCAAATTTCCTGTCAGACTCCCGTCGAATTTCGAACAGAGACAATAGACACCGAAATATATTCGCGTGACTATTTTAAAATATTTGGAATTCTCGTTTTATGATCAGTTGTTAATAAAATGACAATACTTAATATTTTTACACGTGAAGGAAAACATTGTATCCCTCTTTATGCATATTGCGCGCCGAGGAGTGTGAAATTTGACATAGTTAAAACTTATGGAGAAGCTGGGCAGAAAACTAAAATTCATATATAATATGGGTTAAAAATACATTAAATATAACAAAATAATATATTCATTGTTTAAATTCAGACTGTCAATGTCAAACACGCTAATGACGTATTGTGTGTACACGCTCTCAGCTGATGTAATAGAAAAAAAAACAAATTGTATATGCAATGATTATAAAAGTATACTTTTGAAAAAAATACTTTTAAATATAATTTTTTGTTAAAATTGGTCGAACTTCGAGCAGTGGACAATCTCTAGTTTTATATATACGCGACCAGTTCTGAATCACTAAAAAATAGATAACGACAAAAGTATCGACAATAAAATCATAGAGTGTAAGCTCAAGGTAACATTTATAAATCGGTGCATTCAATCAAAACTTATAACTGGTTGAACGAATATATGTATTATGCAAAGAGTGTTTGTGAGAGGTGAAATGATTGTGTAAATAGTATAAGATAACATCCACGCGGGCGGAGCCGCAGGCAACAGCTAGTCAAAAATAAGTCTGTATCATCTCAAGAAGTTCTGAGTTATTTTATAACGCTGCAAGACCACGTGATTACACTATACCCGATGATAAGTATAGTGCAATTCAAACACAATGCGGTTCAAACATAATACGGCCAAGAGATGTATCTCTACACAGTCATCAGAATTGTACCTGGCTAAATAGATACATATAGACTGGCTGACCCTGGAACGTGACATGCTGAAATAAGCCACTACGGCGAATTATTCACCATGGGCAGCCATATTGTTTAGCCCACAAGTTTAGACATAACAGTAATATTTTTCTAGATTTTCTCGTATTTGTCGTCATTATAAAATATGACTGAATATAAAATTTGACTGTCTCTCGCTACTTGATACTCTATCTGGACGGCACTGCGCTTACCATCAGGCGCTGTGTGGTCACTTTGACGCGCCAGAATAAATAAAAAAAAAACGCTTGCATCCTGATTTATTGACGTGTTTTATCATACTCCTTTGGAATTGTAATTAATATTTACAATCTTAAAGTACAATAATTAATAAGTTCAACGATTAGTTCGCCACCTATGCCCTCAAGAGCAAAATGTATTATCACCGAACTTTGTCCACTAAACAGAGATGGCGCTAATACGCCCTTGTTCATATATTGTCCACCATCGACAACTATAGGTAGGTACATATAATAGTAAAAACTGAAGATACTGTGGTGTCTGAGATGTTTGTTTAGACTGCTTGCAAGTTTTGTACTATATGGTTTTATGTGACATCACAATTCTATATATTATGTAGATTTTTTTTTTTTAGTTCCTTGATAGGCAGACGAGCAGACGGGCCACCTGATGGTAAGTAGTCACCGCCGCCCATAGACTTCTGCAATGCCAGGGCACAGCAAAGCCGCTGCCTACCGTTATATATTAAAAAATAGTCTATTAGTATATATACATAAATAACACCCAACAGTCAAACACATAGTCCTAAGACTAAGAATATCGTGGGAATCAAGGACTACGGTCCCACAACACCCAAACCTGAAACAAATATCTGTCTGTCACACAAACTTTTGTCACGGTGCGAGAATCGAACCCACGTCGTCTGATTTCTATTTATTTTAGTGCTATTTTTATTTCTCCGGTCATTTAAAATAATAATACTAGGACCTAGTGACTAGGTATTTGTAATTTCTAAGTTTATAGATACTAACACTTGACAATATCTTGTCAATATCCAAACTCCTTTAACAAGGAAATCATAAGTAAATATAGGAACTTCTATTTGTTACTTATTCATAATTTTTAATTCAGAAAACTTACTTTTAGTTGAAACTGGAAGTAGAAAATAAACAAACCACAAGTATGTACAAAGTTCCTCTCACGATACCGCGTGTTTCCTCTAATGTATACTTTATGAAAATTAAATATTTCACTCGCAGAGTATCTGAAGTGTTCGCGGAGGGGGATTACAACGAATTTGCATTATTTAATGGATACTCAGCGTGAGGATTTGTCACAAACTCCACTTGTTTAGATCACGCCGCGTCTCCTTTATTTTGATTGATCGCTGCTCTGACGTTCTGAATTTGAAAATGTTAGTGCTACCTACATAATTTATAGATTATATTAAGTTTTGAAATAAAATATCCACCACTTTAAACGCTACCGTAAGTTTTTGAACGCAAACAATTCGGCATCCACATTTTTCTCTTCTTTATTTTTTCATGAATAAAACAACAGGTTTCTACTTCCGCCGGGTAACTTCTCCCACCCACCTTCGATTTATTCGTCGGATAAAGAAAACTTTAAAAACGTGGCTAAAGTTCCTTTTAATATTTTTCATCTGTTACTCATCTTGCGGTTTGGTATACAAATTATGTGCATTTTAAAATGGTCTTTTTCTAGAAAATCTTTTTCTAAGTTATAAATTAAATAATGAAACTAAAGAAAGACAACTGTTTTTGGTTTTTATCTTTTGAAATTATTTATATCGAGATTTAAATTATGTTTCATATATTTTTAAGGCATATTTGATTGACGATTTTGTTTTTTTTAGTGCCTCGATAGGCAGACGAGCAGACGGGCACCTGATGGTAAGTAATCACCGCCGCCCATAGACTTCTTCAATGCCAGGTCACAGCAAAGCCGCTGCCTACCGTTAAAATAGTTGATATGATTTTCTGTGTATTTCATTAACCTTTTACAATCCCGAAATCTTATTTTAAGATTTAAATAAGACATGCATTTTATTGGATATTTATTCGACAAGTCGGTAACCGAAGACCACAAGCTGAATTATCCTTGAATCATCTCTTTAGTCATGGTGCGATGTGGCAATGTTCAGTCAGCGCGCTGCGGTTTGCGCTCACATTCATTTCAAAGCAAATCGTTTTTATTGTGGTACATAGGAATCAATGTTATGTAGTTTTATATTGTACAGCTATGTCCCGCCATATTGGCATACAATATTTCGTTGCACATTTATTAACACACAATAAAAAACAAAATATTTCACATTTTTATATCCTCAAAATAATTATTTAAATCCTAATTACATATAATCATCTAATCCCAATCAAACGTGTATGACTATGAAAAACCCGTACAAAATAATAAAACACTATTCTATGTTAATTTTATTTGCTCGTCGGCTTTATGTACAGATTTCTTGGATTTTGGTATTTAGAATGTATCTTCTTATAGAAACACAAATTCAAAAGACATCTACAGATTTCGTTCTTTTATTCAACTGTAATTTTCATTTAATACAGCAACACACATGTTGCTAATCCTACAAAAACAGCATTTTTTCTTATGATTACGAAAAAACCGATGACTTTCATAATAATTAGCGAATGGACTCTTGCAATAGAAGAGGCATTAGTAGCGACGTTCTATGATCTAAATGAACTATGGAACACTTACTTATTATTCAATGTAAATACAGTCACACATACACGTTTACGGTAGGCAGCGGCTCTGCTGTGCTCTGGCATTGCAGAAGTCTATGGGCGGCGATGACTTCTTACCATCAGGTGGCCCGTCTGCTCGTCTGCCTAACCAGGCACTAAAAAAAAATACAGTCCCTAACCTTTATCTTGTTTCTTCAGTATCACGAATAACGAGAGACTTTCGGTCTCACAGCATCCAAACCAAGATCGGATAAACATTTGTCTCCTTGTAAAGATCAAACTGTCTCTCATTTCATAGCCAGTTACTGCCCACTAGTCATAATATTTTAGTATAATAAAGACTTCCCTTTTTCACTTCATTCCCGTCCTGAGCTCGCGTAATACATATTTTTGAAAAAAAAAAAACTTAACATTTTTATTCATTAAAACTTTTATTTTTCTACGCACGTTTTAGACAAAATAAATATATAATTTAAAGTATGTAATTATGATTTGCTGGTATATGTATATAAGAAGGGATACCGCTACTCGATACTCTAATTGGACTGCTTTTAAGGTGTACTTGGATATCACAATGTCTTAATACAACAAATTATGTAAATTCGGTTTTATATGTCATTCACTATTATCTACACGCATGTTACACGTAAATGCTTCAGAAAACCTTTCAGCTAGTCCATATTATATAAACACAATAGCCTGGGATCAGTGATCTAAATACAACGTGAGTGACACTTGTTAGATAGAGAGCGCAATTTAAATTTAAATCCTAGGAGCCTCACCCTCTTTCCTAATGGCTATACAATCTGCGATACATATCATACGGCTTACTAGGGTTCTTTAGATCTGTTTTAATGAAAAGATCTCATATTGCAGCATTTTAGTAATAGTTAAAAGAAAATTATTAATAAATACACCTAACAGTCACACACATAGTCCTGTCACACTAGATCACACCTGTATCACAAACTATATATATAAGCTAGAGTTTCTTGCCCGTTCTCCAACGCTGGAGTTTCTTGCCCATTCTTCTCCAGCGAAACTGCATTCCGAACTGGCGGTAGAGTAAAAAAGATTGACTGAATCTAAATAATGTATAGCATTTCAATAAATATTTGATTTTGATTTTTATCAAATTCATAGCTTCGTGGATATCAAGCACTACGAGGGACTACGTTCTGCCAACACTGAGACGTGATACTCTAATTAGACCGCACTGCGCTTACCATCAGGTGCAGTGTGGTCACTTTGCCGTGTCAGAATAAAAAAACGTGAAACAAAAATATTTGTCGATCATAAAAACTTTTCTCTCAGTGTGGGGAATGATTCCGCGGCTTTTCGTTAATCAGCTACTCGCGCGCTGGCCCAGGAATTCTGTATACTCTAATATTGTAATAACAGTTTAATATTATCATAAACACGAAACTAGTACACATACTTATCGGCGAATTTATTACGGTCCCATAATGTGATAGTGGGCTGGTATCACCATACCAGAGACAATTCCAGACTCCGGGCTGATACCAAATATCACTTTACCCGACCCGGGAATCGAACTTGAGACCTCAGCACAGCAATCGTAGCGCAAATACAACTGCGCCACCGAGGTAGTTAAATCTATCTTTGCAATAATAATTTAATATTTGTTTCATATAGTTACAAGTACAGAATTCGTAAAACATGTTTCACTGGGTTTTTATAACAGCAAGAGAAAGCCTTCACAATCGTCACGAGTAAATTGCCTTCCGACCTCAAGCCTCGCTCTACCCAGTGGTTTACCAATAATGAAAATGATTCGTAATTTAGTTTTTTCGATTCATTTTTTCGTTCAGCAGGATCAGTTTTATAAATATTCATGTTCGATATTAGCATGCGGGGAGGTAGATCGCGGTAAAACCCGTAGCGACGCGGCGCGCTCCTGTCATTATTTCGTCATTTGGACGCAAAAACAGCGCGCACCTTCGCTCTGCTACGGGCACACACGCCTATGTTATATTAATTTATTTTGGGGGCCGCTTCTTAGCGATCGATTTAAAGTATTATTTTTTCCACGTATACCTATAACATGGTTAAATAATTTGGTGCCACATACGCGTTATATTTTTATGTGCTAAAGTTTGTAAAATAGGGTTTTTTCCTGTGTTTACTTTTGTATATTATTCGATATGTAACCAAATATAATACGCAAAAGAAACCCTTTCGCGAAAACAGAATCAAAATTGCTTGAAAATAGAGGTCACAATATTTGTTTTAAATATTGGTATGAGCAAAAATGGTTGCGTAGTGGAAACATATTACTTTCTCCCTCGCACAACGGCACAGTTATAGCCATTCAGGAACCGTGACGTCACGGGACCTATCATGCATCATTTTACTGTCATTTGACAATTACACCTTCCAGTAAATTTTAATGGCGTCTAATTTACTTATTTTTGTAAGGATTCATAAAATTCTTTCAATAATGGGTTTTAGGTAATGTAATTTATTGAATAAATAAAAAAAACGTGTTAACTACCCTACTGCTTATATAGTGCGTTTATGTTTGTTAAGTTTTTTAAAGTGAGTGGCGTCTATCTATACTAAAAAAATGTTAAAAATTCTGGTACTAAAATAATCATAATCGATTTTGAATAAAGCTTTGCATATGCTTATTTGACTCTACATTTTACGTTCGGTTTATACATACGATCTAATACGAATGGGTAGTTTGAAATCTTATAAAAATTATCAAATAAGAATGACATAAACACAACAGCTTGATTTCAAATGCTATGAGAAATTTACTTGTAAATTCGTAAGAAATATTCAAACAGAAAAAATCTTGGAACAACTAACTGAATTAATAAAAGACTGCCGTCGAGAGGGTAAGGGAAATTATAATCCTTTCTTTTAAAATGCAATGAGGTGGCTGTTAAAAACGTTTGTGGGGAAATTTAAAATGCGCTTCCCTGGCAATTAGTGATTCGAGTAAAATTAAAACAATGAGGAGGCTGGGGCATTGTGGGCAGGCACGCAACTCATTGTGGGGCGAGAAATGAATGGACGCACAGGCTTTATAAATTCTTTCGGCACTAAAATGCGGTAAAAACATGTTTCGTTACAAAATCTAAATAAACAAAAAGTCTAAATGTTTTCGAAAGAAATATAACTAGCACTAGCCTGTTACATTATAATGAAAGAATAAATGGCAGTCAACAGGGACTGTCGGCAGAAGAGAAAACATAAAATAATCAAAGAACTAAAACTATTATCAAGAAAAATAGTATTGTGTTTGATTTTTCAAATTAATTGTAGCATATTTTTTTTTATTTTAAATCATTAACATTAGTCTCGTATTCACATCCCTAGGCACTCTCAGCAACATTTAGATAAGTATAAATATTTAAAGTTACAGATGATGGTAAAATCTTATGAGATCACGTGATCTTAGAAGATTTTACCCATCCATCAATCGCCAAACACGCCTAATGAAGTTAAAAATACAAAAATACATAATTAAATTCTAGGCATTCACTGGATGGATAAATCAAAATATAAACAATCGTGGTGTAGTATCAGCAAATATGACATTTAAACAAAAATATTTTCTTTTTTATGTATGAGACATAAAGAAAATTCCAAAAGTGTAGTGATGTTAGTTATCTTTATTTTAAAAAGTATGAAAGTATTGGGTAAATTGCCGAGGGTCTTTTCTCGAAGTTTGACATCGCGTTATCAGGGTCGACGACGGGTTTACGAGCAATCAGCCTCACTGATAGCGCCCGTGACGTCACTTCCGATGCTTCATGTGCCTCGCGCCCAATCATAAGGGTCTGCCGTCGTAACCTTAATAATGCAATCTGGTGTATTTGTGAAGATTCGATTGTGCTATATACTATATCAGAACCATAGATATATTTTACTTCTTTTGTGTAGTTATAGACTTTGTAAGAGACTTCCTATGCTAATGACAGAAGATATAGATTTTCCGTAGCGTAGTCTTTTCTGTAGCGTTAGTGAAATTGAATTATTATTTGTTATGACCCTCATATTTATTAGTTATCATAATATATGGTAGATTATAAAATACAGAACTCTTTATAGCTCACACAAAAAATAGCATCAAACATATCTAACAAATTAAAACGAAAAATAAGTGGTCTTAACTCTTTAAGCGATCTTTTTTAGATAATCATAAATTAATAATATAAGTGTTGAATAAATATTGTCCCACTGCTGGTCCGAGCCTCATTAACAAGTAGGAGAAGTTAGGCCTTAAACCACCACGCTGGCCTCGTGTGTTGTTATAATTAAACCCTTCGAAATTCTTAGGGAATAATTGCATTGGTATGCAGTTTTGCTCATGATGGTTCCGTTCACCAATAAAGCGAGCGACAATTAAAAATTAAGCGTACTATTACCCAATAATTTTTCTCGAACATATACACATATGGTTTATTTGTTTCATTTTTCAGTATCGGATACCCCATGGGATAGATTGTAAAATTAATAACAATATACCCAACGATCAAACACATAGTCCTGGATACCCCACAAGAGGGCAAACCTGTATCACGAGTATAACTTATAAACGACTGCGGTCGCACAACACCCAGAACCGTAACAAATATTTATGGATCACATAAACATTTGGCTCGGGGATCGAACCCGTTGCGTTACGTTTCACAGCCACCTCTTCGCTTGTACACGACACGGTAGCTATCAAAATAATAATAATAATCTATCAAAAGTTAGGCTCAAAGTTTACACTCCAAAGGCTTTATTTACAAAATATTCCTGGTTGAAAACAATTTCGTCGGCATCCCAATGTTCGCGTCATCATGTCATGGTGTAATATTTCCCGAGACAGCCATAAATTTCCCGTACACAAATCTGGAGCTCGTTATCATTGTCTTGGTTAGAGGGGAGGTTTGGAACATCTTCATTCGTCATACGTTCTAATAATGAGTAAATTCGTATTTTAAATCAATTTAATTAGGCTCACTTAGAATTCTGTTCGCACAAGATACAAGTGCTTCTAAAATGTTGCATTTTTTTATGTGCTTTATATTAGCTTCACCTGTATCTATGTATGTATTTAACGGAATCTTTCGACGTAAATTCCACCACCTTCCCGACGTGCTATTTAGGTACTTTAAAATTTGCAAGGGCGTCAAGGACCGATGACAAAACAATATTTTCATAACTTTGGCCTTATATCCTAACCAGGATAATAAAAAATATGATAATTTTAGATAATTTTTTTAGCACGTGGTCTTGTTTTCAAAACAAGTCTTTTAATTATAAGTACTTTTAATGCTGTATTAAAACTAAAAACCAGAAATAAATATTTCGCCTAAATTCAATCGAACCAACAACGCTACCATTCTAGCCATTGTGTGTCACTAGACCAATGAGGCAAAGGTATGATTGAATAAAAACTGTATAAGACGTATAACTATTGAACTATAAGAATTCATATTGAAATAACATCCTGGTTATAAATATTATATGACGACCTTCGAAGAAATACAATTTTAATTCGAAGTTTTTATCTAACTATAAACAACCATAAATCGCCGTACATATGAAGTTATTATAAAATCCGGTTATTTAAACTAATGTTTTCACGGGTGACATCACAACATGGAAAATGTGCGCTTATTACAATAAAGACATTGAAATAATTGTTTTAATGGTCCACTATTAGCCACATGCATGTTTATGATATCTTCTTTTATTTAAAATAACATTATGGGCACCGGGAGCGTTAGTTACAGATTTTTATCGGTAAAAGCACTGTATCATTGCGAGATAATAATGGCCGATGACAACGTATTATTTGAGGTTATTCATTCCCGGTTCGATTCAGCCAATCTCAGCGGGATTCCGAATTTTCCCAAAAGGGATCTTGGCACAATTGGATTTTTGGTTACGAAACCGGAATAATACAATCGGGTATCGTCCTGAAATCTCTGATTTGAATCATTTCAACGAGGCTTTGGCGTGAATTAGGACCGGGAAGGTGTTATTCGTGAGTTTCGCAAGTCAGCGCCAGGACGGGCGACGCCGGGACGCTCCAGCCACGGACGCGTGGGCGAGCTCCATGCCGACGATTTTTTTTCCATTTATATATTTAAACATTATGAATACACTAGATGTTGCTCGCGGCTCCGCCCGCGTGTATGTAATTTTAGGAAGACAAAGGTACACAATCCATGGAGGCATCTTAAGTTATTACACCTTTCTATCCTTATTTTTTTCTTGCAATTAAAATATACACAGTCAGGTTATAAGTATTGTCACACAGTAAAAACTTTTATTTTAGAATGCTGGCCACAAAAAAGTTTATTGAATTCGAATTTCAAATTGTTCATGAAAATAAAAATGTATACTTTTTAGCATTTTACGCATTTTTAAATATGGAGTGGACGCTTAAAGAAGACCGTGTTGCAGTAATTGCGTTGCATCGTTGCGGTTACGCGCCAATTAAATTTTTTGACATACTGGAAAATTTTAATATAACCAAAAGATTCGTTTATCGTACCATCAAACGATACAAAGAAGACTCTAGTGTAGATGACAGGTCAAGAAGTGGTCGCCCTCGGTCTGTTAGGACTCCAACAGTGATAAAAGCTGTGAAGGCGCGAATTCAAAGAAATCCCAAACGTAAGCAGAAACTGTTGGCCCTTCAGATGGGGTTAAGCAGAACCACGGTGAAAAGGGTGTTAAATAAAGAATTAGGGCTTCGGGCATATCGAAGAAAAACAGGACATCGTTTGAATGCTTGTTTAATGGACCTGACACTGAAGAGATGCCGCGTTTTGTTGAAGCGGTACGCGGGAAAAAAATATCGGGAAAATCTTTTTTCAGATGAAAAAAATTTTACCGTAGAAGAGAGCTACAACAAACAAAATTATAAGGTGTATGCACACAGTAGTGAAGAAGCGAGCAACCGTATTCCGCGTGTCCAACGAGGTCATTTTCCATCCTCGCTCATGGTATGGTTGGGAGTTTCTTATTGGGGCTTAACAGAGGAACATTTTTGTGAGAAAGGTGTAAAAACGAATGCAGTTGTGTATCAAAATACAGTCCTGACGAACCTTGTGGAACCTGTTTCTCATACCATGTTCAATAACAGGCACTGGGTATTCCAACAAGATTCGGCGCCAGCTCATAGAGCGAAGATCACACAAGACTGGCTGGCGGCGCGTGAAATCGACTTCATCCGGCACGAAGACTGGCCCTCCTCCAGTCCAGATTTGAATCCGTTAGATTACAAGATATGGCAACACTTGGAGGAAAAGGCGTGCTCAAAGCCTCATCCCACTTTGGAGTCACTCAAGACATCCTTGATTAAGGCAGCCGCCGATATCGACATGGACCTCGTTCGTGCTGCGATAGACAACTGGCCGCGCAGATTGAAGGCCTGTATTCAAAATCACGGAGGTCATTTTGAATAAACTTTAGTGTCATAAGAATCTATGTTTTGTTAAGTTCATTTTGGTATATAAATGGTTACATAATGAATAAACTTATTTCAATTATTTTATATTAAACATGTGACAGAATTTATGACCTGACTAGGTATATATATTAATCAGTGATAATGTAGCATTCAAATGGTGAAAGAATTTTTAAAATCGGTCCAGTACTTTTTGAGCCAATTCGTTACAAACATACGTAGTAGACGTAACAGTCATAGTAAATATTTTAATAATTATAATATTATATTTACTCCTGAATCTTCTAAGGTACAGACAGAGGTGTAGCAAATATAATGCCGATTTGGCAAGGTTATTTCTGTCCATGGTGTGACAGGTGGTGAATATTGGTTATTCGAATCCAAACCGAAACACAATTCTGATTGTTCTTCCCGGAATTCGAACGTAAAACCTCACTTTCTTATTTTAAATACGCTGTCATTCTAATTATTAAATATGCTACATATCCGGGGAAAAACCTAGAAATACAATTTGAATAATGACTATTGGATCTTTATGGATAGGCATAATACAAGAGTCACGAAACACTTGCCTGACTCGGTGGCGCAGTTGTAATTGCGAATGCGTTACGACTGCTGTGCTGAAGTCTCGAGTTCGATCCCCGGGTCGGGAAAAGTGATTGGGGCTTTTATATTTAGAAATACTCAGTATTAGCCCGATAGGCTCGCCCCCTATCATATTATGGGACTGTAATAATTTCGGCGGAATGCGGGTGTACTGGTTACACCTCTGCTACCCCTTCGGGGATTACAGGCGTGAGTGTATATGTATATGTACGAAATACTTCAGACAATATAAGGATGCCGGGGCAAAATCCGTTTTGAAAAAACCTTCCAGAACATGAAACCAATACCGATGTCCGCTTGAACCATAATTTTACATCATTATCATATATGAAACGTTCAAACCTAGTTTCCAATGTTGTCATGCAATATAAGAACATAAAACACACTTGGAAAACACTTACGTGTGGAAATTAGTTTCCTGTATTTAATTTTGTACAATATTCGATATACAATCGAATATAGTAAGCAAAAGAAACCCTTTTGCAAAAACACAATCAAAATTGGTTAAAAATTGAGGTCACAATATTTATTTTAAATATTGGTATGAGCAAAAATGGTTGCGTTGTGGGAACATATCACTATCTCCCTCGCACAACGGCACAGTGATAGCCAATCTGAGAACCGTGACGTCATACACATGACAATTACCCCTTCCAGCAGATTTGAATGACGTCTAATTTACATATTTTTGTTAGGATTCATAAAATTCTTTCGATAATAAGTTTTAGATAATGTAACTTGTTGGTTAAATTAATTAAAAAAATCGAGTCAACTTTTGTCTCTAGGTCCATCGCTCATTTAGAAACATCTAGCATAAGACTTTACCACAGTATATTGGTATACATGCTAAGTACCGATAGCATTGACTCGAAGCATTTATAGTTGAATGGTATGTTTTGAAATAAAGCTGTTTCCAGTGTGTATAGGCATTAAGTTTATCTATCCGTGCCGGTGGCGCACAAAGGCTGCGCTCAACTGGGATAACGCCGGCTTTGTGATTGCTCCACACCGCCATGCGCTGATTTCATATGCTCACGTTTAAAGATATGCTTGAATTCTATTACAATGGAATGGAACATTCACTCGGTGTTCTAAATATAAATGTACTTGAAATTTTATATAAGGTAGTAGTTTCATAGGAATATCCCAAATTTTATAAATAAAACAGTTTAATAAATATAAACTTTTAAACAATATCAAAGCTGTCTTTAGACTCTAAACAAAGGCTAAATCGTAAAAATGACTTTTGGTTGCAAGAATAGGGTAGTTGACTCGATTTTTTTTATTAATTTAATCAACTAGTTACATTACCTAAAACCTATCATCGAAAGAATTTTATGAATCCGAACAAAAATAAGTAAATTAGACACCACTCAAATATGCTCGAAGGGGTAGTTGTCAAATAACAGTACAAGGATGCATATCTGATACCGTGACGTCACGGTACTATGAATCGCCTGTACTGTACCGTTGTGCGAGGTAGATAGCGATATGTTCCCAATACGCCATCGTTTTCGCATATTTCTGTTTGTATTTGCTCATACCAATACTTAAAATAAATATTGTGACCACATTTTTCAAGCAATTTGGATTCTGTTTTCGCAAAAGAGTTTCTTTTGCGTATTATATTCGATTGCGCACAGAATAATGTACAAAATTAAACAGAGGAAACTACCCTATTCATGAACTGCCCTTTTTAGCGCAAGCTCTATTAAATATATTGCGAAATATGGCATCATTAAAGAACTGTCTGTCTCTCTCAGATACTCTCAATAGAATACCTTTGAGTGTTCTCTAATAATGTAAAGCAATCTTTATTGCAACTTAGGCTTTAAAACTACTACTACCTTCATATTTTCTGTTATATTAAAATATCTGTGCTGTGACATTCTAAAATTCGTCTTGCTAAAGTTTCAATGTTAATAATAAAAAAATTAAGTATCGCGAAATAAAACCTGCATTTAGATGTCTTTTTGTATGGGCCGCATATCGCCAAGGTCATTGGTGTGACGATGGACGTAATAATCTTAATACAGTATAATGTGACTTGTGAGTATATACGACACTTTCATAGTCGCATAAAAGTATACAAGAAAAAATAACTAGCGATTATAAATCCGCTATGAATTTCTTTGCTTTCTGGAAAGCTTTTTTCATAAAAAAAGCCTACTTAAATCTATAGGTACAGTTATTTAGAAACTAAAGACATTCGAGCAAAAGCCACACGGTACGCGCAAGTCAATAGACACCGTTAAAGGAATGCTAGAGTAATGGTCAGCGGCGTTGGTCAAAGCGAGGCGTGACCTCAGAGGCGTGAGAACGGAGCCACCTCGACCCCGCACCCTCCCCACCGCATACCTACTCAAGTACCACACTAATTCTATGCAAGACGAAAACTTGAACATAATTACGAAATCCATGGTTGCGAAAGCTTGAAGTTACAAGTAAAAAAATCACTGAAATAAAACTAACCGTCCGCCCCGTGACCATGAAGGCTGTAAAGCTTGCGAAAGGTCGGGATTAAAAAAAGTTAAATAAACCGTATATTTTAATTAATATTTTTATGTATAATATTCACGTAAACATAAGAAACCATTATAAAAAATCACGCAAATTATAAAAAAAAACATTTTTGCTGAACTAGTGTTAGCTGTATCTCAGAAGCCTGTATCTATCAACGCACAAAAATATTATTCTCTTCTTCTTCTTCAGCCTTTGGAAGTCCACTGCTGGACATAGGCTTCCCCTAAAGATTTCCAGAACAGTCTGTCAGAAGCGACCTCGAAAAACATTTATCAATACAATAAATATAGGGGTGACTGACAAATTAATTTATTTATTCTTTATTTAATTTTTTATAAAATGCATAAAGTTCATTACGCTCACAGACTAATCGTAACAAACTCATATAGTTTAAATACATATTTTATTGTTAATAAGATTATTTTAATATATACCAATATACAGATAAAGATTTATTCATAATTGCACTTTCTTCTTCTTCTTCTTTTTTTAATTTGGACTCCACCGTTTCATCGGTGATTTTGCCAATGTCAAGTATCAGACTTACTTACGTTACGGCCCGACGCGACCTACACTATACACACATATGCATAAATAATAGTTAAAAACCGATAAAATAATTGCACTTTAATCACAGAATAAAAAAAAATAGACAGTCATGAGTCTACTGACAGAAGTGAAATCTTAAAACTTTGGAATTACTGTGTTCTTTTTTAAACAGCGTCAATGAAGTAGTAACTTTTTTTTTTTTTTTGTTCATTATTACTGGTCAATAGTTGTAGAACTTCATAGGCGTGCTTATGTCAAAAGTTAAATAATTTGAGCGTGATGGTCACGGGAGTTCTGTGCTTTTTCCACATCCCAAAAGTGCCCATCGTGCCTAATGAAGTTTTCACATCAAAATCGGAAACAGTTAGTTTTTAAATTCACTCCTCGTTGGATGCATAGATATACTCTTACAAAACTTTTTCATGCGAGATAGAGGATTCTTTAGCCTTTATCACAAATAAGTCTGCGAGATATCTGCTTAAGCGCTTACTTGCCTAGAGTCTGATACTGATATAATTGCTTTAGCCACATCATAGTGTATAAAGTAAAACCCTTTCATCGCTGGAACGCTTAATTCTATTAAACGGTGTCCGACCTCATTAGAAAGGGTTAATGCTCGCACGCCGCGACGCGTATTGATGACCGTCATACGTCATCACATCACCCCGGTACAAATAGCGGATAGCCTCGTCTCTCAAACCAGATTTTAAATTATACAAGCTTTTATTGAGTTTCATAATCCAATTTTTCTTCTGAACCTGTTGATGAGAAAACGGAAAGTTAGCTGAGTTATTACATTCTCCTTTTTTGTATTTATATTACGGTATATAGTAGGCATATAACGTAAGCTATAGAACTTAATATAATACTAGCCCTGTATTTAACACTGTCCCACAGCTGGGCACGGGCCTCCTCTACTAATGAAAAGGGTTAGGCTTTAGTCCACCACGCTCTGGCCTAATGCGGGACTTCACATACTTCACACCTTCGAAATTCTTATGAGAATTCTCAGGTTTCCGCACGATGTTTCGGTTAACAATGAATACAGACGTAACTTTAGAAAAGTCAGAGGTGTATGCCATTTGGGTTTCGAACATACGACTTTCTTCTTGACAGGCCGTACCGCAACCAACTAGGCTATCGCTGCTCCATAGAACTTACTTGGTCATAAAAAATCTGTTTATAGGTCATATGAGGCGAATATATATAAAACACAGTTTTTATACAAAATGTCTGAGATATTAGAGACAGTATACACAAAATTAATTACATAAAAAAAACATTTTTTTGTTCTTTATCGCGGTTAATTTTAGTTCCACCGTTTCAAAAACTGTACAGACTTTAATTCGAATAATTCTTGATAAAATTCATAAAAAATATGCATTTCAATGTTTACTGTTCGCATAAACATAAGAAACCATTAAAAACTACTTGATAAAAAATATGTGTCCTGATTTGTAAAATCGCTTCTTTTCTCATATAAGATGCATGTCCTATTTATAAGATCGATAGCAATGTTTTCGATTATATGTAATCTCTCATGTTAGCCTATGCCTTTAACGGTAGGCAGCGGCTTTGCTGTGCCCTGGCATTGCAGAAGTCTATGGGCGGCGGTGACTACTTACCATCAGGTGGCCCGTCTGCTCGTCTGCCTATCAAGGCAATAAAAAAAAATCAAAAAAAAAATGTGGCGCAGCGGGTAAGTAGCCGGTTGTGACGGTAGGCCGTGTGTTCGATTCCCGCAACGAGATAAATATTTGTATGATAGATAGATGTTTGTTCTGGGTGTTGTGAGGCCGTAGTCCCCCGTAGTTCTTGATACCCACGATACAGATTTGACCTAGTGTGGGATCAGGACTATGTGTATGACTGTTGGATGTATTTTTATTTATGTTAGCAATCAAATTCCATGCGATTTAATTTTTGTTCACGTGTCAAATATACTTCCTAAGCAAGTGGTAAATGTAGTGACAACTTAAAAAACACACAAAACAGATTACAATCGTATACATTATTTGTCTTCGTCAATTTTGACAATACAAAAAGCCAGACTTGCAGCCTACATAATTACTTCGCATTTCTCACAGAGAATTAGCTACTGTATCCAATTAACGTTATATTGCATCCAAGGCCACATTTTATCAAAGCATAATTTGTATAGTCAGGTGATGCGCGTAATCACCTGTCAGTTTTTGTTTGCAAAAAACGTATCTACCGTGCGTTGTAATAATTACTTGCAAATTAGAGTAAAAAAGTCCATTTTTCTATTTTAGAACAATAATTATTGAGATAGCAAATGTGGGGCACTATATCGCTATATTTTTGTTCGGCTGTATTCGGTTACCGTGAAAAAACGCATTACATGCCATTATTGTTACCAATGCTAAGAGTCCTTTAGAATGTAAAAAATTGGAAAACTCCAAATGATTTCTGCTGATGCTGCTGCTGTCTTCAACTATCAAAATCAGACGAGTATAATATTATGTGTTATCAGTCTCTCCCTTCCACACACGCCACTGTAACTCCTGTAGGCTACGAAAAACTACTGAACCGATTTTCATGCGGTTTTTACCAATAAATAGAGTGATCCATGGGGAAGGTTCACGTTGGCCTCTTTCCAAGATTCAGACTCAACACCTGAGAGGTAGAACGATCGGTACATGTGATTCAGTGCAGGAGACAACTCCTTGGATTGTATACTTTATCTCCCAAAAATATCCTCCACGCGGGCGGACCCGCGGTCAACAGCTAGTTAATTATGAAAAGGTGGGTTCCATTGCCCCAGTTTACTCTTTAGTTCTACAAGTACTATTTAAAATCAAGCGTAGAACAATCACTCCGCTTATACCTATATATAAAATACTTATGCATATTGATTCAATCTAACAAATGTTACCATCGCTTTACAATATCTTTCTATGAACATACATTTGGTTCATGACTATTCTAAATCCTTCAAAATGTTTCATCTTTAGTTACGCAAAAAGTAATACGTGTCAGGGTCGTTTAACCGCATGACTTATTTCGACATGACGTCATTGTCGAATATTGTTTTTTATCCACATGAAAAATCACACCTAAGTATGGACGACCTTCAGCTAAGAAACATTGACGCAAGAGTTTTGGGTTATGGGAAATACTGATATTATTTGTGTGATATTCTGAATGAATATATATTTTATATTGCAGAGGCTGGCAATAGTTGGTATGGTACGGATTTTCGAGAAGAAAAACGTATGTTCGAAACCAAATGGCATACTCCTCAGACTTTTCTAAAGTTATGTGTGTATATATTGTTCATTATCAGTTGTTTTTAACTGTGAAAACATCGTTAGGAAACTCGCATACTTGAGAATTATCATAAGAATTTTAAAGGTATGTGAATTATCATAAGAATTTTAAAGGTCTACCAACCGGCAATAGGCCAGCGTGATGGACTAAAGCCCTAAGCCCCCTCTGCTGCTAATGAGTAGAGAAGAATCAGAAGAATTAAAGTCGCAAAACCTCAGTCACCGTATGCCACAAGAAGTGCTTACGTCAGAAGTAGAAATTGTCCTAGCTTGAAGTTGAAGCTGCATCTAGAAATAAACCTTTTTTAAATACTTCATTGAGCTACTATAAATGTGCATTCTACTATTATAAAACAAACCGATTTTTTTATCTGCGATTCCATTGCTTATATAAAAACTTTGAATGAGGACTTCTTAGCCGATTTCGGCCTCAGCGACTGTTTCAGGTCGGAAACAGTCAGATGTGCAGGAGATATTTAAGTGCACTCACAAACACAGGTGCACTGTCTCGTCCAAGTGGGCCCGATGGAACAGGATACCATTACGACCGGAGAGGAGCTGAATGCAGTTATCTGGCACGATATAACTAGACCCCTATAGCTTGCCTTAGGGCCTTCATACAATTGCTTTGGAGTCATACCACCTAAGATGGGGCTCTTGTTCAGCTAAGACACAGTATCGGGGGGTGGCCGATAAGACTTGAGTGTTGGTATTTCCGAGCCGTTTTCTGGAGTGTGGCAGCTGCTTTTTTTTATAAATGGGGGGAACACCCCCCTCTGCTCCCTCTGCTCCCTCTGATACTGTTTATGCAGAAATGTAAAACCTGTGTAATGCACATACTTTTATTGAAAACAGTATTAAAAAATGTGGTTTTACATCTGTACCTATTCATCTAATTACAATTTTCATCCGACAACTTAACTAATATACATATTAGATTCATAGAATTTTTAACATCAATTTTTACAGTCTTTTATATATCTAATTGTAACATTTCATACATTTGTGGCAGCTACTAGGCAGTTACTTGGAGTCACTAAGGAAAAAAAATGTGGCATGTCAACGAGTTATCTGCATTTTGTCACCTTTACAAGTCGACTGACTAACTTTATCCCTAACATGACGATACCCTAAAACATTGAATATTATGATCTCAACATAAAAATGGTTTCTACTGTATAAAAGAGAACCCCAAATCCCCTAGCACGGGTTATTAAATCAAATTAGTGCTGGTCTCCCAACGAATGGTTCTTGACAGTGTTTTTATTATATTAATACATCATTTAATTCGTGTTTTGTACGTGGACAGGCAGACAAGCCGTGTCAATATTTTGTCACGAATCCCATTTACAGCGACGTGTATTAATAACACCATTAATATTCTAACGAAATTAAACCGGCAAACGCTGTGTCCTTTAACACGATATTTTTTAACACATTAACTTCATTGTACGTGTTAAAACAATAATATTGTTGTAAACGTGTGAACCGGAACGGGCCATCATTCATTCTCACCTTTAATTTTTTTTAATGTTCTATGAAAAGCGTTTCATTACGTGTGTCTGTTAAAAATTACTCTTATATGAAATGTTATGTTGTGTTGCAGACTGTCGTATGGTGTGTGGAATAATGGAAATTGGAATTTTATTGACCGATTTTATCTAGTTTAGAGAGCGAGGTCGTTTAACAACCATATAGGCTCTCTAAGTCCAGCATCTGTAACTGTAACTATCCATTGCCTATTCTTTTCAAATATATTTTAAAGGTACACTTGGCCCGATTAGAGCTCCGAACGGCCAAATCTGTGATGTAATCCCGCACAGCCAAAACAAGCATATTGACAAAGACAATTGACATTGACAAAGAATATGGCCCACTCTATACAAATATCATCAAAGCGTACATCAACTGTTCTACAGCCTACCACCCGCTGTAGTTGAGCGAATTTCATACATGTTAAAAGAACTTAAACTTATTTGTCGGAATGTGTCTGTGGCGGAGTCTCACATCCAATATATTATCAACAAATTTTTACCATCATCATAGAATTTAAGAATAAGACAAGTCAAAGTTGTAAAAAGTAAGTTAATATTAATCTCTTATCCTATATACATAAAATGCAAAGATTGTTTCTACCTACGTTATAGACTTTGTACTCACTACCGATTTCAGTGAAATTTTGTGTACCTATGTGTGTGGTTAGGTCCAACATAAAAGATAGGATAGTTTTTAATACGATAGGTGGCGCTGTTGTCGAGATCTGAATTTCTTATGTTTTTAAAGAAAATTCGGTCCACAGAGAAGTCGGTTTATTGAAGGACAACGTCTGGCTGGGACCACTATATAGTACATTGAAATCTATATTTTTTAAGAAAATGAAATCACTGAGACCCGTGAGTTAAAATTCTTTTTTTCTAATTTTCGTTTCATAATATTTTGTATTCATATTTTTTTTACTTGTGGTACGGATAATTCTAATGAAACTCATTTATTTTATTGTAAACATAGGTATTTAGGATCTTAAATTGAATTTAAATGTTGATAAAATGGTATCCTCAAATTGCGTAAATCGACTCTTAAGTAGAATTTGCAGAATTGACTTTAGTGAGGTCATAACAAAGTTTACTACGCAAAGTCACAATTTATAGGTCTTAACTCGGGTTTATGATGTCAGCCACGGCACCGTCAACACACAACACTACAATCAATCAAATAAGACTTACATTTATTACCTAGAGAATGTAAGTCCAAATTCGTGCAGTACCAGCTGATCAGGCCGTGGATAGGTACAAACGCAATGGTTTTCAATCGTATACCACGCCCAGCGGTCACGCGAGATCGCGTTCCTTACGTACCATCACGACCCCAAAGAACTTCCAATGATCGCGATAAACCTGAACACGAAAATTATGTGGAGGTAGTGAGGTATATATTTATTGCTGAAAATGATGTCAAATGTATTATATATAAGTATATACATTATAAGTATTTATATTATAAGTACAGTGCAGTCTAAATATATAGATAGTCGCCAAAAGCCAGGCCTGAAGTAACTAGGAAGATATACACTAGCTCCACGACTCCGGAACGCGACTAGCCAGAACGAGCCACTGTGCCGAGTTTTCCATCATGTGTATAGTGGCTTTTATCCAGTATACTCGCATATCGATTCTTCGCTTGATTGGTGTCCAATCAACCAATAGAATCGAATGTGAGATCGATATCGAAAATTGACCACATTCCACCTGCTATAAATTTTATTCTCGTTTAAAAAATCCTGTATAATTTTCTCATGGCCAATAGGAAAGAGTTTGTACTGTACAAAAAATACGGTAAAAAAACATCACAGCACGCATTCGCTGGGGGCGGATCGAATGCCCGCTGCGGCTGGGTTTCAACTTTTTGTTTTAAATGTTACTACTATAAATAATAAATATGTTGGGAAGCGCACCTTGCCTATTAATAACAGCACCGCATTTACATTTGAAACGTCGCGTGTTTTTTTAATAAATAGTACATACTATGATAATATTATAAGGTTTATTAAAAAAAAAAAAAAAATATTGTCACTTTTTGTCCTTTAATGACCTCATAAAACTGCGTATACCTATTTTAGGTACACGTAGGTGTATGGAGCAAGTCATATGTAGACTAGAGTCAGAATTGTTTTGACAAACTAAAATACATTTTCAACCTTCCTAATAAAAAAACATATTGGCTGAAACCTCGAACTGTGCTACTTTTTATAAGAGACGGTTAGTGCTAAAATAGGGATGTGATGTACCCCCTTAATACTGATTGGCTTTTCCATATTCATTACCATAGGTTATCAAGCCACGAATTCATCAGCTTGGGAGCATTACATAATTTACCAATTAGATCGATATGGGACTAACGATCACAGGGACTGGCTGGATACACGGCTTTGGGTAAAGACTGATGGTACAAAATTATAGATAATTGACCGATTACGACGGTGCCCGAAGGCGGCTATAGCTTCGGTCCGATCCCCTGGACCTAATGTACTTATTATAAATGAGACCAGACATGTAATAGCATCGATTTCCATTCACCAATGCTTATTATATTAAGTGGGGAGAAGTCGGTGACGGCGTAATCGTCCGTAATCACAATGTGGAACGGATTCACAGCACTCCCATAAGCTTGACCCGACATTTTGAGACCGGTGTTAAGAAAAATTTTTGTAATGTTTTGTAAGTTTTTTAACCGACTTCAAAAAAAGGAGGAGTTCTCAATTCGTCGGAATCTTTTTTTTATGTATGTTCCCCGATTACTTGAAGACGCCTGGACCGATTCGAGAATTCAGGATCAAGTCAGGATTTGATGACGGGATCTCAGAAAAATCGAGGTCAACCCTCAAATTTTATAGGGACGTATAATTTGATATTTATTGAAGTCGGTATACTTTTTATGAATTAAAAAACTTTTACTTATTTCTGCATCTTGTGAGCCTAGTTTCAACTTTAATGCACTTTTCTGGCACTCTAATCAACCGGTAAAACAATGCACATTTCAGGGCACTTTTATTTTAGAAAATCACGCTCATAAATGCATTAAAAAGTCATAAAGATGCAGTACGTGCTAACACAATTCTACTAACATCCATGCAATAGTTACTTAATAGTGCATTTTTTTCTGAAAAACAGTCACGTCCTTTTTGTTCATTATTATTAATGAACGAATTATCATCTTATGTCAAGATGAATAGCGCTGTACAGTAAGCACCGTGCAGTGCTTTTAGTTCGATTCTAGATAATGTTGCCACAATTGATTAGCGGGCGTGGCATTCATCATCAGGTGGATGTCTGGTTCATCTCGTTGTTTACGCAAATAAAACAAGTTTGTTGTATGTACATTTTAATTGGACCCTTTTTAGTTATATTTTTCTGGATAATGTACTATGATAGTTATAATGCTACAAACAAAACCATCGTATTTTCTCATTGGTAGTGTGTTAATGAATCAGTGAGGTTCAGAGCTCAATTCCCAGGTAGGGTAATTTTTCGGGAAGGGTAAAAAAACATGTTTGAGTCTTCGAAATGAAGTCGTTGTCTAGGATTTGAATTTGTCCCCGATCTAGCGATACTTACGAGCTTTGCCACCTCTCAAATCATGGAATAGAAATAAGCTCAGCGAATCCTGAATGTACTGAATGCATCTAGTTGCATCACTGCCTGTCCCTCCGAGGATACTGACATGAATTTATACATCAATTTTGACAGTTTCCGTGGCGCAATAGGTGAGTAGACCGCTGTGAATCATGATGCCGTGGGTTCGATTCCCACGCCGGGAAAAATGATTGTGTGAACAGACATATATGTATTTGTGTCGGGTGTTGTGATACCGAAAGTCTCTCGTAGTCTCCCTGATACTCCCGACACAAGACTCGTATCTTAGTGTGGGATCGGGGCTATGTATCTATTGGGTGTTATTTATAATTCATAATTTCATTTTGAAAACTGTGCTTTAAAGAACTACTTAAGGTCAGGCCATAAACTTCACATAAAAATACATGTGGACAAAATCTTTGCCTCTTAAAAGATCCTCTAATAAAGTCGGGCGAGATAAGATGCCTGGCCCGTCGTCCCAGAAGGGTCATCCCTTTATTTCTGCAACAATCGCCGGGAAATTGATATTGATGTGGAAAGGGCAGGTTTTCCATAAAAATAGGGTTTATTTGAATAAAGGATGGCTGGTCCGTGAGAGAGCTGACAGCCGATAGTCAGGATACTTTATAAGATTATTCTGTCTCACCCTTATAAAGTCATTGAGTGATGCAAGGGCTCTAGTAGACTCGATTAATAAATGCGTTATGTAAGCTTTCAACAAATAAATTGCTGAGTCATTAGAATATTAATTTATTCAATTGAAATATTTATATACGCCGAGACAGGAGGCTCATCACGACTTGTGGAACGTAAATTTTACCCAAATTTTATTTATTGTAAAATTATTTCTCTTGATTTTGGTAGCCCGTTTTAAGGAGAACTTAAACTGAAACTAATTTTACGGATTCTATCGCGATTTATTTAACTTTTTAAGTCCCGACGTTTCCAAAGCTTTACAGCCTTCATGGGCACGGGGCGGACATGGTAGTCCGGCGGACATATGAAGGCTGTAATTAAGTCTGTTTCATTTCAATGTATTCACGTAAACATAAGAAACCATTTTAGAACTTAAACTTTTTACCTCGTTCTAAGCAATCATATATACGAATTGCGAACACGTCGCCAATACAATTTTCTTATGTATCCACTTCGATCCCCTTTATTAGGTAAATATGCTTTATATGTACAGACGAGCTTTTATTTAATTTCTACGACCTAAAGTGAAAAAAACTAATATAACTCAAACAATTTTACAGCGTAAGTAAGCGCTAACAAAATCATCAATCAGCGTATGTCAAATAAATTACCAAATAGAGTTAGATAAATAAAGTGCAGACAAATGGAGGGTCGTAATAAACTCCCAAATGGATAGAAATCCGCCAAAATAAAAATATTGACGGTGACCGAAGATATATTGCCGTATAACAGGCGTGACATTGCACGTAGAGTTGACCCCACGGGAATCGAACCGTAGGACGCCACATGGTGAGCTCTAGCCGGAACTAAATTAGCGGTATTCATTTCACGGACGTTTGCTATGCTTTAACTTTGTACCGCTTTCAAGACAATGCCAAACCAAATGTAAGCCAAACTATTTCTTGCAAACATTCATACGTGCATAAAAGGGTAACCTAAAGGCAAGTAGATACTTAAAAATTACTATTAAAATTAAAACCCAACAGAAGGTCAGAACTGGGGGATTATACTAAACAAATCATAATCACAAAAATATTACTAATGAATAACACAAGAAAAATAAAAAAATGAAACTTAATAAAAATTACTATGATATAAAACTTCACCGTCCACCACATTTTTACGCCACTTCTGCGAATTTGTGCAAGGTGTAAAATATATCAATATGCTCTGACACAATGTCGAACTATCGTATAGCGCACCCCAAGAGCGCTTATAATATACATACTTTAAAATGATCGTCCTCGATGTGGAATTATTAAAAACTCTATAAACAAAAGCAAGTTTAAAAAATGATTTTCATCTTTTCTTTTAATTAACCTATTTTCAAGCATATTACTAACTAGTACTTAGTCTTCATTAGAACTCTGACATGACGCGCAAGTATGAACATAGTATTAATACTAAACACTTTCTTCACATCGTTTTAAAGCTTCTGAATTGGTGCGAATAAAGACCCGCCATGAAAGGGATGTGCGTGTCAGCTAAATATTTGTCTAGTCTACAAACAGCAAACAAAATTGTTTACTCGGGCTCATGTTGATCGCTCTAATTAAATTCCCTTGTCATCATACATTTCATAAAATAAAAACGGTTTTTTTATATTATAATAAACCAAGTCGAAATATATTTTTAGTTGGAAATAGGGTAGTTGACAGTAAGCGAAAACATGAAAGATTTTTGTTTTTTATAATAGATTTTAGTCTAAAAATATCGAAAATTAAACCAATTTGTTAATTTATATGTGATTATTTAATATTTTCAAGAAACAAATATGTAAAAATAAAGCATTTTGTCACGTGATGTAAAGTCACCCACCCATCAGTCATGCATGAAGGACGTCACCGTTCTAAACACCTAAGAAAACGCTGAGCCAAGCGTCTATTAGTTTTGCGGATGGTCACGTCACACGAGAGGCCATGACAGTTGGTAGCGTTTTGGTGGGAAAAAATAAAGTTAGTTTATAATAATTCAAAGTAAATCTTGAAAACTTATGTTTTATGTTTATTAATGATAATATTTTAATAATAAAGAATAATATAAAACGGTATCCTAAATACAGTCAACTAGCCAATTAAGATTTTTATTTCTATACGTGGAGTAAAATAAGTTATTTTATACGTTCTTCAAATTTTTTTTATATAATTTTATCTAAATTATAATAACATAATCATCATGAATTATTATTAAAAAATACATATTTTAGTGTGTTTCAATTTTCATTATAACTCAGTAATAGTTTTGATTGTTACTTCGATTGGTTCATTGTCTAATCAAAGTTTTGTTAAAGTAAACATAACGTTATCACTTTGTATTTGAGTTACTTACTTTCCAATTACAGCAAACGTCTTCATTTTACTTGCCAGTCAAGAGCTAAAGAAAAAAGAGAGAGGTGTCTTATGGACACCCGGTCAGAACGGAGTTCCTTTCGCTATATCTTTTAAAGATATTTAGACGTTAAAATTATAAATAACTAGCTGTTGCTCGCGGCTCCGCCTTCGTGGAGGTTATATTTGGGAGCAGAAGTATACTAGGAGTTGTCTTCTGCACTGACGCACCTATAGCGATTGTCCAGCCTCTCATGTGTTGTGCCTGAATCTTGAGATTGCATCTAAAAAATACCCCATAAGTTTAACCTCACTTTGGCCCTTTTGGGAATGATTTTTCAAAAACGTTGAAACACGTATTTCTTAATTTCCTACCAAAAGCCGAAATATGAATTTACAGATCCCTAAGTCGAGGAATTATGGATTTCCCATACAAATTATGAACTCCAATTTGACCCCTTTCCAGGTTGTTTTTGGGAAAAAAGATAGCCTATGTCCTTCTCCAGGATATAATCTATCTCCTTGCCAAATAAGTCTATTCCCTTACCAAATTTCATTACAATCCGTTCAGCCGTTTAGTCGTGAAGAGGTAACAAACAAACAGAGATACTTTCGCAATTATAGTATTAGTATGGATTTTGCATGTTCCCAAAATTGATGGCAAGCTGAATCGATTGAAAAAGTTTTAGTTTCATAGGTGATGAAAATCACTGCAAATATATGTCGGTTTTTGGTGTCGTTGTTCATTGTTAAATTTTTTTCGGTCTAGCCCCTCAGCCTACAAACAAATAAAGTAAGGAACTCCGTGCCAATATAGATAATAGTAAATTAACAGACTTCCTATGGTCGCATAAAGCGTTAGATGCAAGTTTCAGAGATATTGCGGTCATTCAATACCATATTCTTGGTGTCCTCCAGCAAAAACACATTGACGCAGCGAAATCAATATGATTTTTCAAATAAAATTTTTTATCATCATTTGTGATTGTCTAACCTGGTATTTAAACCCAGGACCTCACATATCAAGCTATGTACGGTGCCAATACACTGAGGCGAAATTAAGAATATATTCAACCGCATTGAAATGGCCGACATAAATCATGCTAACTTTCATATTTGCCTACATATGAATTATGCGCGTATATATCAAGAACCAATCTGTTCGGAAGTAATAGAGTTCCTCCAAAAGTTATGCAAAACGGAACAAAGTATGCCCCTCATATCATTGACATTGTAGTAACTTCACCCACTGTTTGACGCGTTGGAAAATGTATTCTGATATGTGTGCTTAGAGTTCGTTTTAGTATATGTTGTATGTTGGTGTAATGCTAAAGAATTGACATGTACACCGCAGTTCAATTAGGCTAATGGGGTACGGCTCAAAGGGATTAAATTAATTAGTAAGAAAGTTTCGCTCCATTTCGTAACGCCGCCTTTGTTTGTCGCCGAGTCTTGAATTTTTGTTTTTTCTACTAAGCAAATTGGATACATCAAACGGTTTCCAATTAGAATAATGTACTGAGCGTATTTTCGATAAAATCGAGTTACAATATTATTGTCTTTGTTTCAACGGTAGGCAGCGGCTTTGCTGTGCCCTGGCAGTGCAGAAGTCTATGGGAGGCGGTGACTACTTACTATCAGGTGGCCCGTCTGCCAATTAAGGCTAAAAAAAAACAACTGTAAAACCAAATGGCAGCTCTGCGATTCTTTCAGTCAGTTATTGCTGTGTTATTAATAAATCCCTTTAGTAATTCATTTCCTTGAAGACTGTCAGAACACATACAATCACTGTGCCTTTAAAAACAGTTTTAGGCGCTGTAAAAAAGTACCTATCTGCGAGTACTACAAAGGGTACTATCTCTTGAAGTTATATTTGTTCATAACCATTCCTAATCGCAGTAACAATAAAACACAATAATTAATGTCTTTACAGAATCTTAACCACAAGAGACTACGATTTCACAAGACCCAGACTAGAAACAATTATCTGATGTTACAAAAACGTTTCTCTCGGTGCAGGAATCGAACCCACGGCCTCTCGTTTCATAGCCGGCTACTCGCTCGTTGGGCCTAGGAGATTGTAAATATTAAGCAATATGAAATTACGTAAAATATTTTATCTAAATTGTATAAAATTTATTCGCACATTATCCGCAAATACGCGAAACACTAAACGAGCAACGAATACCCGTAAAACGCTCGTAACACCTAATTAACGATATTAAAATACGTTCTCGACCGCAAAGGAGCGTCACAAACATTGCATTCGCACACTGTAAGCCATAAAACGCAAACGTTACCCCACCTTATTTATACGAATGAGAATTTTAAATTAACTGTGTAAAGCATCCCTAGGAGAGGACGGCTCAGCCCCGGCATCGCCGCGATCCCAAGCACCTCAGTTGAGGTTTGTTCCACTTGTAACCGCTATGTCTGGGCCTTCATGGTGACGCAACCTGGTTGCATTGCTACCAAATGACTTTTTGGTTGCACAACCAATGTATACAAGTTGTTAAATTATAGTCCGTTTATATTATTGAAGAATACTCAGCAGGCTGGCAGGATTGTGTCATTGGACACCACTGTGCTTACTATCAGGTGCAGTGTGGTCACAAGGAAAAAAATCGTAAAGTGAGATACCAAAGAGTTGTGTACACGTTATTGTCAACGCCATCTTCGTTCTAGTGTTCTAATGACACAGCGCTCTTGTATCATACTGTTGTGTAGTAAAAAAAAATATCGATTGATGTTTATCTGTATATATAAAAGAAGAAACTGACTAACTGACTGACTGATCGATCAACGCACAGCCTAAACAGCTGGGGTTAGAGACTTGAATTTTTGACAGTAGGTACCTATTATGACGTAGGCATCCACTAAGGAAGGGTTTTTGGAAATACCAACCCTAAGGGGGTAAAAATGACGGATTTTCATACAAACTATCATCCCCTAGTTTGTATGAAAATCCGTCATTTTTTAAGTTAAATGCATTAAAATTGGTATTTTGTATTACTGAATACTACTGAAACGAAATTGGTATTTGTGTACACTTTTTCTCCAAAACATGACCTCCACGTGGGCGGACCCGCGAGCAATAGCTAGTATTCTGATATATTCCATCGCACACTGTTATTAGTATTAAAATGAGCACAATTAGATTTACGAATAAATCGTAATAATTAAAATGAATATGTTGAGAATCTCGTGGTTTCAAAAAAAGCTTTATTTGCCACAACCTATGAGGCAAAACTACGAAAAACCTTGAAACGATATTTCAAATCATAACCAACTAGTACTTTCTAACGCAAAAACACACAGCGAACGGTAGACAGCGGCTTTGCTGTGCCCTGACATTGCAGAAGTCTATGGGCGGCGGTGACTACTTACCATCAGGTGGCCCGTCTGGTCATCTGCCTATCCAGGCACTATAAAAAAGCGAAAAATAAAGAGCGCAGTGGCACGTTACAATTTATACGGGGGCCATTATGTCGTGTTCTTGTAAACAAGTCGTGGGCAGTTGTCGCTGATATATCTTGGTGCGGTCAGCTTGCCCCGTTGCGGAGGGACCCCGCTCGGACTCCTTTAATGGGTGGGGATTACAGAAGATCATTATTAATTATATTTTAAAATTTATTTGTAATTTAACTGTCGTGTAATGTTTGAAAGGGTGTGTAATGCATTTTTCTGATGATTTACAGTGTTGAAACTTAGTATAAAACTTTATTTATATTTTGGAAGTTGAAAATTGTAAAAAACGTACAGCTTTGTAAAATGATGCCACGCTGGTGTAAGTAAAATTGTTGTTAAAAAATCGATGGCAGATATGTATACCAGTACTACACCTATTTTTCGCTGAATTTATTACGGTTCCATAATGTGATAGGGGGCGAGCCTATCGCCATACCAGGCTCAATTCCAGACTCCGGGTTGATACTGAGTATTTCTAAATATAAAAACCCAATATCACTTTACCCGACCCGGGAATCGAGCCCGAGACCTCAGCACAGCAGCCGTAACGCATGCGCAATTACAACTACGCCACCGAGGCAGTCTATTTCTATTAAATTAGCATTCATTATTTTTTAATGACTTCGTTTCATAAATAACCCATTTCGATCTAAAGTGCATGCATCTTGTAGACGCCTTTTGTCCAAATGTATTGAAATATCAAAATCAGAAGTGTTTGTACCGAAGCAATGATCCATTTTATTGAGTAGCAAGAGTTATGCAGTGACGGTTTAAGTCGCGAGAGGGCGCGTTCCTATCAATCATTGAAGGCTTTTTTGAATTTAATAAAATAAAATTTGTATTTTGTCAACGGTTCTCCCTCGCGCTTTGAGCCAGGGATGTATTTAAGTTGAAAACTTTATGAATAGTTGATTTTTTGGCATCTTTCATAATTTTATTAGAACGTTCATAAATATTTTTTTATAGAAGATACAATATTTCTTTCTTTTAATAAATCATTTTATGTGGTACAAAATTTCATTTGGATTTTTATTGCGGAAACGTTATGTTCATTCTATATGAATAGCAATTACCCATTAGAAAATAGAAATATACTAAAACTATAAAAAAAACTGATTTCTTTATAACCTTTAAAATTTAAACTTTAGGTTACTTGGTATCACAACAATTTACATAAGTTTATTTACGATAGATATCTAGAAAGTCTTCATAATATTGTTTTATGAAAAAAAATGTAGATTTAGATACACAAATTACACCTACAATATCCCGAGTTGTCTCTTAAAATGAAATAAATATAGTGTTGTGATGTTTATAGAATGTATAAAACATTATCAATCATGTGATTTTTCCATACTTAATACAATGTTCTAGCTTCTCTTTTTATATTGCGTGTCATTCTTTGTTTATTAAAATAAATACATTCTTTAAAATAAAAATATATATAAACGACCGACTCTGAGTAAGTCCCAGTGTGTCGAGTGGAGTTGGCGCGGCGGCAATGCAGCGCATCTGTTACCTCGCCCCCTACCCCGCCCCGCGCACATCTCCGCATAACATGCCTCACTGCAATAACGAATATCGTACTCTAATATTTACCTGAAACATTGACAAATGTTGAGTTATAGTTGCGTCTATCCGCTTAGCTTCAAAATGATATGTTGTCGCTTGGCAACATTCATTGCTATGCAGATGACAGCACGGTTCATGGGCGTTATTGCAGCAAGCCTCCTGGTTGCCGGACGGATACTGAGAGGAGACGCTAGGATCTTGTCATTGAGCTCAACTAGGCCTTGGATCTCATATCATCATGGGGTACCAGGAATCGGGTTGAGTTTAATGCCAAGAAAACCCAGGTGTGCGCGTTATCGTGCAAGAAATCCCCGTTTTCTCCCATCCCCGTTCTTCAGGGTGTTCCACTCGCAATGCGGAATGACCTTAGTGTCCTAGGTATGGATATCCACTGCGATCTTAATCCAAGGAGTCACATCGAGGGCGTAACATCCGCCACCTCCCGCAGGGTCCGATGGGATAAGATCAAATAATTCTTCAGAGAATTCACCATGATACAGGTCGTAAAATACGCTAAGCGCGGAAATATCCCTTCGCAGCTGTAGCGGCTCCAGGCTGTTACGTCTGCATCATTCACAATGCGGATGGCCCGCCGCTGGAACCCATCCAAGGCATCGAGTAGGTACTTGGCGGAACCGTCCCAGAGATGAGAGCAGTATTCCATTCCCGGCCGCACTTGTGCTTTATATAAGCGGTAGAGCTGACCGGGCGTGAGAAACCGCCGCACCCTGTTCATGATTCCGACCCAGCGTGAAGTAGTGGATATTACGCCCTCGATGTGAATCCTTGGATTAAGATCACAGCGGATATCCATACCTAGGAATTAGGATACTACTATGATTCCGCATTGCGAGTGGAACACCCTGAAGAACGATTAACATAATAATCGATTTACAATATTTAACATAATCTTTTACACTGTAGAAGCAGTGGTTTAGGAGCCAATCAGTCAAATATATTTTAAACTTATTTTCATGCAAGACCTTGATATTTGGGACACAATTGTATAAAGAGATGCACATATTGTAGACGTTCTGTATATAAATGTATTTTCGAGAAGGTTGGTGTAAAAGGTTTTTAAACATTTCTCTCTTTTGTCGGGTGATAACTTCGCTGCGAAATTTTTAAAAATCAGTAGAGACTTGGTGAAAACACATATATCCCTAACATATAAACATGGTAGAGGGAGAATATTGCATTTCTTTAAAAAAGGCTTACAGCTGTCTAGAAACCAGGCTTTATTTAGAACACATCGGAGCTGTTAGCAGATTATTATTTATCATTATAAAGTGACACACTTACATACATATAATGTTGTGCTATCGGCGTATATTTTTCTCATATTTACTTAACATTATATGACCTGTGACAACTTTAATATGTATAATTATTTTGGATTTTAATATTTGTCACTTGAAAATACCATTATAATAAAAGCTTATCTTAGTTTACAACTGACGTTTTGTAAATGTTGAACCACATTCTTATTAGAAAATGTTATTTTTTATCTCCATTACAATCACTCTGTAAATGAGTAATACTCTATAAATCAACGCATTTTTTTATCTACAAGATTCATATCTAAAACAGTATTCCTTGTATGTGTCTTCATTACAAGCAGATAGCGAGATACGACTGTTAATTTATGCTTTCCATTAAGAATCATGCATCGAAACAAAGCGTCCGAACATGTCGGTAGACTTTCGTTATGGATCACACACTTTACAATATAGTGCAATTTGACCGCACGGCATGCGATCGCCACGCTCCGAGGACCCTCTGTTATTGCAAATCAACTCGTACGTTGCTTTAAAATACAAAAAAGGGTTATTTTCTCAAATTGTGTAGCATACGTCAGTCCAGTGCTGGGCCGAAATAATGATTAATGATGGCAAATAAGCGGGTGTGCGGGCACAAAAAGCAGGCGATGGTTGCAGTCTCGGTGCAGTCAACCGGCTACAGCCTCTCGGACGATTGTAAAAAATGTTTGCTCCATACGCTGTACAATTTAAACACTATTTAAGTTCATTGTATAATAAATTTGATGTCATAACCTCGGCTTTATATAATTACGCCTATGGTCCTATTGTACTATCTCTTATGCCTTTATTAACAAATAAATTCATGAGTTTGAGTCAACAGTAAAATTGTATATTTTTTCGCTTTCTTCAAGCACTATTTAAACATGTGCATAATGTAACTATGAACAAATATTAGTAATCTATAGAAGACTACAATCATTAAACATAGAGACGTCATGCCTTCCATTGGACTTGAATGAGTGCAAAACCTGGTCAGATAGGATTCTTCTCGTAATGGGAATATACTAATAACTAGGAAATATTTTATATAGATGTCATAGTATTTAGTCGAAGCTATTGGAAGATCGAATTCATAGTCACAATTCATTCATATTTAGATTTACACTAAAAGGGCAACGTGTTCAGAGTTTGCAACATTTTCTATTTAGTATTGTTGTTCTTAATGCTATTATGTATTCTATGAAATTATCCTGGAATTGGAGAATTAACGTAATTAAAAATATTTATTCTATATTAATACATACTAATAAAACAACCGCCTCGGTGGCGCAGTTGTAATTGCGTGCGTTACGACTGCTGTGCTGAGGTCTCGGGTTCAATCCCCGGGTCGGGTAAAGTGAAATAGTCAGTATCAGTCCGGAGTCTGGAATTGTGCCCGGTATGGCGATAGGCTCGCCAACTATCACATTATGGGACCGTAATAAATACGGCGAAAAGTGGGTGTATTGGTGACACCTCTGCCTTCCCCTTCGGGTATTACAGGCGAGAGTGTATATGTATGTGTATGTAAAACAATCAAAATAAAATAAACATTTAATCACAATATAAAGAACAGGGTCAAGTCATAAACGTAGCTGAAAAAGCAAAATAATTCCGCGGCATAATTAAGTTTTGGCAAAATCCAAAGCGAATATTAATCAATTTGTATAATTAATTTTAGTTTGGAGGCGGCGATAGGTACGTCAGCCGCAGTACCGCCGACAGGTGGGAGCAAATCTACAGGAAACGATGCCTAATTACAGAGGCCTTCCGTCCGAACCCGAATGGAAATATCAAACGGATTGTATACTTGTACCGTTTCTTGTTAAAGTTTTCACCTGCTAGCAAGCCAATGGAGGAGATCTGGTTGGAGTCATATAAATAATAATAATATTACATACCTATACAATCACGCCCGTATCCCATGGCGGTAGACAGAGACTATTGAGTGCCACAAGCTACGATCCTGACACACTTCATGCCCTGTATTAATGATTAACCCAATGCTGGGCCCGGGCCTTCTCTACTAATAGAAGGTTTAGGCCTTAGTCCGCCACGCTGACCTATTTCGGGTTAGTAGACTTCACATACCTGCTAAATTTTTATGAGAACGGAATGATATACTATACCAAAATTAACATTTCTGTGGCATTGTATTTTGAAGGGTTAAATAACATGATGAGGTATTGCCGTATACCTAGTAGCAACATATATCAATCATGAGTTAAGTGAAAAACAAATGAATGATATGAAGAACCATACTACAAAGAAGCAATCCCACGTTATCATCACAACTAACAGTCGGTAGCGGTCGCAGGCCTTCTTCAGAGCATCTGACGTTAATGAGTCCCAACCCTTCCCATATGTCGCACGGTGTCAACTCAAATTATACGTTATCACTTAACGGGTTTACCAGTTTTTATTTATTTTGTTATCATTTTATGTGTGTGTGATCTTTCTACATTGATGTAACTTGTGCTCTAAAAAGGTGTAGCAGTTTTATTTTACTGTTTTGAAATCTGTTTGTATATATATCATTTATGGTCAAGCAACGGTACCGTTTCTGTTGTCACAAAATATTAAAAACTTGACTAAAATTACTGAAACTAACAATTAAAGTTTGTCCTGATAAACGGTGCTTCCTATACTGAAATCGTCTAAAGTGACGAGACTAAATTTCTTTAGTTTAGTTTGTATAGGAATACTTATTTTTATATTTTTAAATTATAGCCGTTGCAACAACAGAATAGCTTCCTTGTAATCTCTAAACAAAAATAAAAGAATTTTACATTGTAATAAAACGAAATTTACGGATTCTATCGCGGTTTATTTTACTTTTTTAACCCGACGTTTCGAAGGCTTTACAGCCTTCATGGTCACGGGGGAGACTGAGTTGTATGTCGTCACGAAAGTATAGTGCAATGTTTCTAAAAAGAATTTTAGAAATCTCTTATTATTATTTTACTCGAAAACAGCTATTTTTAACCGACTTCAAAAAAAGGAGAAGGTTAACAATTCGTCGGAATCTTTTTTTTATGTATGTTACCCGATTACTCGAAGACGCCTGGACCGATTCGAGAAATTCTTTTTTTGTTTAAAAGGGTATACTTCCCAGGTGTCCCATTGGCACCAAGTCAGGATCTGATGATGGGATCTCAGAAAAATCGAGGGATACCTTAAAATTTTATAGAGACGCATAATTTTATAGCTAAAGAATCGTTATATCGCCCCACTTTTGGTAGCTTCATACGACGAGTTGGCAAATTATAAATGCTTCCGTTGTATCCACCCTTATATATCTTATCGAGTCTTTAGTCTTGCTGCGTATATTGGCTGAGAAATCGATGAGATCCTGGGTTCAAATCCCAAGTTGGGCATCCATAATTTGTTTTTGTATTTTAAGGTGCTTGCACACATAAGTTGCTCGGGATTGGTATTTGTACCCGATATGGCGATAGACTCACCGCCTATCATATCAAAAACAGAAATAAGCTCAACGTACTATGAGCACACTGATTGCACCTATGCCTACCTCTTCTGGGGAATAGGCATGAGTTTATTCTATGTATGCAAGAATGATCTTTGCATTAGTAAATTGCATTAATAAAAACACCTTTTAAGACTGTAGTCTTTACATGTATACAAGACTGAAGTTTTTCTTGCGTTGGATATATACGTAGTTTCAAAAAGTAGCACGCGCGAACATAATCATTGTTTTATATGTGTTACAAACTAGTCATTAAACACTGAAGATAACAAATAATACTGTATTTAACTTTCACATCAAACCTAATGTTACTATTAATGCCACTATTTCATTAAATAATATATATACAGAACTGGTTGAATACTATAAAGTCCCACTTCAATGCATTATTCATTAAATTTTTTTCTCGAGTACAAGCCTTTCTACTTTTAATATAGAAAATGAACTTGTTATACGACTGCCTTAGTGACGCAGTTGTAATTGCGTACGCGATATGACTGCTGTGCCGAGGTCTGGGGTTCGGTCCCCGGGTCGGGTAAAAGTGATATTGGGTTTTTCTTCCGCGACATACTCACTATCAGCCCGGACTTTATAATTGTACCTTGTATCCTTGGCCTTCAAAAGCTTGACGAGATTTGGGTGTACTGTTAATACCTCTGCCTACCCCTCCGGGGATTACAGGCGGGAGTGCATATGTATGTATGTACTTGTTGTAAGCCACACCTCGCAATATAATATAATTAAAAATATTACTTCTGTGGAACCATTGATTCACGAAATGGTTATTTGCAATTAGCTCACACACATTACACAAACACAATAATTGAAAATGGTTACATGCTACTACTTACTAGTACCTACAAGAATGACTAGTTATAAAATTGCATATACAAGGAAATTTTTTATCATTTCAATCTTTTAATGAAGTGAACGAATCCAGAGTATTTTAATACTATTCCTACAATTTTAATGTAATCTTTGTATAATGAATTTCAACATAGAGCCTTCAATGGTTTTAAACGATTCGAACAAGATGTTTTGAAAGTTTTGAAGTTGCATTCCAAGTTGAGTAACATATTAAAGGAGTACGAAGCCGCTTTCTTACGCATGATCGCGTGAAAACCATCCGTGCGAGCTTCGTCAAACATGCCCGACGCACTACAACGACACGGCAGCCGCAACAGCATCCTGAAGGCGTTATAATAATTAATTTATAAAATACTAGCGGTCCCGGCGAACTTCGTAACGCCAGAATCAATAAATGTTGTGTTAATTTTGTTTTTGTGTTCGATAGAATATGTCGTGATTCTGGTGTTTCGGTAGGAAGAAAGAAAGGCTCAGGTGGCGGAGGCAACAATGGCAATTCCACCTTGCCACTGAAACAGCACAATCCAGGCGTTTCTCTAGCGAACTTCAATGCATTGCAATGGTCGCACACAACCACCATCATTGGGCCAATTCGAAGGAAAGGATGTGAGCTGTAGTCAACTGTGCAATCGTATTACGTCGAAGATCGTTGTTGATTTGTCGATGTCGATAAGATCGACGATATATCATTGCCAACTGAGCCGTTTGATGTACTGCCTCTCTTCGTTCTTGTGTTTTTGAAGCACACAGCCGGGTCATACTAACACGGTTCTCTTATTCGTAAGGTGACTACTGGAGACCAACAAAAAAAACATCTAAATCAGTCGATTCCATACAAAGTGTATGAGAAAATGATTTTTTTTTGTGACATTTTCGATTTTTTTAATACTTGAAAATTGCTCCAGCCGTTCTTGAGTTATAAATGGTGTAACTAACACGACTTTGTTTTATATATATAGATATAAACTAACTCTTCTTAACTATATTTTACGGTTACAAATAATTTGAATAAACTCACACTAAGATATTCAAAGAATAATATCTAATGAAAGACAGAAATATTTTGTCCATTGTATCAAGTGACGGCTATTGCTTCCAAACAGTAGAAGCGATTATCACCAATTGTCTAACAAAGCTAAGGCTGTCCACGTGTCAGACGGCAATAAGAGTATTATCGGCGCCGGCGTCAGTCGATCCACGCTAATTAATAGTGCACGAACCACGAACCGATACAAACATCAATCACTGACACCGCTACCATTATAAACAAACGCCACCTTACAATTACTGTAAACGCTGTGGAGTATTGACGTTTTTTTATTTTCACTCACATGTTTCGCCGTAGAGAAAAAATATTGTTCGATTTTACTAAAAATATATTTTGTTTGAAACAGAATATAAAATCTCAGCTTTGACAATATAACGATAGATTTATAATAATATAAACTAGTGGTCGACTGGTAATTGGAATTTGACCAATATTCCCAAAAAAATTCAATTTCCTGTATGTCACACACATATTCCTAGCCTGACATAAGTTTTCCTATATCACAGGTATCAGAAACTATTACGCGCGAGAAGTGAATATTCAACTTTATTTACATGGTTTATAAGCTCAAGTACAGGTTAAGGAACTTAATAATCAACGTGCCACTTTATCTGAAAAAAAAATGAGTTACTATCAACTTAAAACTCATTATTGACAATTAGCCCTGTTTACGTAATACCATCAAAGGACAATGCCCATTCTTGGTACTGCTTTTTCTCGTGCCTCAAGATAAAAAAAATATTTAAATTAATTTCTTTATTTTTGCAGTCGTCTGGCAAACAGAATGTCTGTGTTGTATAGGGTTTTTCTTTGAAAACTTAATCAGACATGTTATTGATTAAAAAAGACTACCAGTTTTCATTGACGTAATACTTTCATACGTTTTTTTATCCGTCCAAAGGACAGGCTATATTCAATCGACACTGCTGCCTAGTCTTACGTTTAAATCTTTATAAACCTACAGTTTACACAAAAACTTTGGAATTGACACAAACTTGTACCTGTACCGTGGTCCATATATTCCTGGTCATTCTCCAATATTATAGCTTAAGTATGGTATGTCTTAGAATAAGTGTTGGGGTGTAGCGTATGTGTCAAGTGGGGTTATTTATGAAACATATAGCTGTCACTCAGTTCTGGATTAAATGTGGTTTATAACGGTCGAAGTTGTTTCCGTTGTTATCCCTTAGCTCCCTGGTAGCTTCCAAGTGAGGAATATTACATTATTATTATTATTATATAGCTATTTAATCGCACAATAAATTGTTTTGATTAGATACTTAAATTTCATATTAATGTGCCTGAATTATTTTGTTACCAGATTAATAAATCCATCGAAGGCGCCAGACACAAGACAAAAAAAGTAAATTCCTAGATCTGCCACATAGCTAATGGGTGAAACAGGTTCTGAATAACTGATGGCCTCACATCCTCGCTCACTGGAATACTTAAATAAGTTTTTAACCTCATTTAATTATACCTTTTTAAGTCTTCTTTTGAATATTCAATGCAGAGCCTGTGTACGCTACTGATTTTAATATTCATTTTATTACTTGGAACGTTGAAGTTTTTAATTGATAAATAAAAGGATTTTTTAAACTTTTGATTTATTATCTGTAATTAGTAAAGGGGCCCGTGCCCAGCAGTGGGACTGAGTGTAATAAATAGCCGGTATTATTGTTGTAAGGTGATTCGTAGTAACCTATTATTATATATTTCACAAAACTTGTTGTATATCTCTATCATGACTGCCTTATAGCAGAGTTAAGCAAATTTTTCATTAAAATCCTACATATATATAGATATATAAACTACAGCTTCCGTGGCGCAACGGGTGAGTAACCGGCTGTGAAACGAAAGGCCATGGGTTCGATTCCCGCACCGAAACAAATATTTCTGTGACAGATAGATATTTGTTTAGAATCTGGGTGTTGTGGAACTGTAGTCCCTCGTAGTTCTTGATACCCACGATATAAGTTTCACCTAGTGTAGGGTCAGAACTATATGTGTGACCGTTGAGTGTATTTATTTACTCATGGAAAGTATTAAAGGGATTGCCAGAAGTGACTAGGAAAGACTAGTGCGTCCCGAGACATGATACGTGACAAGTTCATCGCTATAAATAAATAAATTTAACCACACATTTTGACTAACTGGCACAGAATTTTAAGACAGAATCCCACCACTTTCTCAGTCTAAATACTTTGCCACTCCACATATGAGGCGATTTGAGAATTACCCTTTATAGTTCAGCTATAAATAAGTATCATTTAATTGTAAATAATAGCTAAACAGTTCAATTCACTAACCAATATTACTTGAAATATATGTATATAAAAATATTTTATTGCTTTTTCTATACGGCAAATATGTATGCATTTATATAATATTAGTGCCTACAGAAATACCACACGACTTCTAAATCCATACAATAGCTTTAGTGTGAAGTTACTCACAGACTTTGGACCCAAGATACCATACATTATGAGAGAAAGAAGTCCTTAATCCGAGGGTGTAATTAAGGCGACCACCCAACGCAGCGACCTCGAGGCCTTGACCGACAACCCTAATGAGTTCAACCGACTCAGAGTCGAGACGCGCCCGCCTGCAGGCGCCGCTGCAACCACGAATTGAAGAAAGGGCTTACATGAGAATATAGGGTTGACACTTTTTTAGTAGTTCAAAAATACAAGAACCTAAACTATTCCAAATTAGATGCAATAATAAGAGTAATGGCTAAGTCGTAATTTGGTACTTACTGCGTAAGTAAAGTAAGAACACACACCAAGTGCATGAAGACATTGCATGAGCATTGCATTTCTCATGCAATGTCCCGTTCAAGAAACAAAAATAAAACAATAAAAGGAAAATACCGACAAGCCGGTTTCTAAACTTTTTACTTTATTTCACGGAGCGAACCGTCGCGGCGCATAACGTCGTAAGTCCCGATCAAGACTCGACTCAAAACTTACGTTCACAAAGGCTTAAGTTTCACAAAACAGGTTTTCGTTAGAGACATTTTGTTTTTCAATACAAAAGCTCCGGCGCGAGCTCCGCCTACACTTGATTTAAAATTAGAACTCTTGCGTGACAAACGCCGGTAACTTCGTATTAAATGCTAAAAAGTTAAACTTTATTCACAAGCGATAGAGCACAATATTCCGTTTTAGTTTATATACCGTAAGGTGGGTCGCGCCGTAAACGCCATTGGCCCAATCGCGCTACGTGAAACAAACAAGAAATACGTGATAGAGTGAGATAGAGCTACTCTCCCGGGAAAATTTTACGCTTCCAAATAGTGAATTCTTTAAAACCAGAACCAACAGTACCCAAAATATAAATATTATAGCTGAAAACCGATAAAATTATTTTTGTAAAAGCATTGCTTGTATGAAAATTATTCATTGTTTTCCAAACTAAAATTATAAATGTCAGCAGAACGAGAGGAAACATACTCCAATGGTGATGCGAGAACGGCATGGAGGATATATTTTATAGGAGGCATATCTATTTCACAAAAGCACAACTACCGTCACCGTTACCGTCGCTTTCAACCTTAACAACATCATAATACGACTCTATCTGATTTGTTAAATAATAGCGTTTGAGACAGTTTAGTAGTAATAGGTTGAAAAGTGGGCATGGCGGCTGGCAGACAGTGTCGATTCGTTTAGTAGACATTTGACAGTCGCCACGCCGCACCGACATTCCGATACTGATAATATTTCTATTGATGATACTTTTTGTTGACCCTGCCTCGGTGGCCGGTTTAGCATTGACTGTGTGAGATGTAAGTTCTGTTCAAGTGGTGCAGTGATGTGCAGTGATATATGTAATGACTGGAAAGTGACTCTTTGCTGCTAACACGATTTAGTATTGTGTAAGTGTTGGTTACTATTATATACAGTTACAGGTGTATTTTACTGTTGTATGTTGTAAAAACAGTAAGTATGTTCTCTGTGGTGCATGTTTACGCGTGGATATACATATATGTGCGTAAAATCTATCACTGATTAATTGAATTAAATTAATTGTCATAAAATTATATAAATACTATAAGCTCTGCATTACAATGCTGTCCGATTGCGAGCACTGCCTATGTGTCTTCTACTAATTGAAAACTATCAGCCTTCGTGGCGCAGTTGGCGAGTAGCCGGCTGTGAAACGAGAGGCCGTGGGTTCGATTCCCACACCGGGGCAAATGTTTGTGGGACAGACAGATATTTGTGTCCGGGTCTAGGTGTTGCGAGACCGAAAGTCTTTCGTAGTCCCTGATACCCACAACATAAGACTCGAATCTTAGTGTAGGGTCGGGGCTATGTGTGTGACTGTTGGGTGTGATTTATTTATTTATTTAACTATCAGTTATGCAGGTCGTCACAATGTTTACCTTATCCATTAAAGACAGTGATAATTAAAGATGAGTACACAGGTAATGTTGAAGTGTCTGTATGTCATGAGGCTTGGTTTCGAACCCATTATATCAATGAGACTATCACCGCATTGAAACAATACGTGAACAATAAATTGTGACATTATTTATATATATACATACCTGTGATCCCCGAAGGGGTAGGCAGAGGTGTAACCAGTACACCCACTTTTCGCCGAATTTTTGTCCCCTAATGTAATAAGGGGCGAGCCTATCGACATACTGGGCACAGATTCCTGACTTCGAGCTAATACTGAAGAATTTCTGGATAGAAAAACCCAATATCACTTTACTTTACACTTTTATCTTAAATATTAAAAACACACAAAAAAGTATGACACCAAGTCTGTTACAATTATTATTATTTATTAGTAATAACCATTTAGAAATTCCCAAACACGATAATAGGTATTTCCCACTGTTTAACTGATAAGGTCATTGATAGGAAATATCTTTGTGTTTTAAAAATATACAAATCTGATCTCATACTATTCTTATTATTTTATGATTAATATGTACATTTAGTTATTTTGTATTGTCATTCCATTGTTTTATATGACAGCTGATAACATGAAATCAATTGAAAGGAAAAACTTATAATACTATTGTCTCAAAATAGCTCTTTTAATCAATTCCTGCGGGTAACACATATATTAATTTTATAAACAATGAGTATGTATAATAATAATAATAATACTAGCCCTGTATTAGACATTGTCCCACTACTGGGCACGGGCTTCCTCTACTAATGAGAGAGGTTAGGCCTTAGTCCACCACGCTGGCCTAATGCGGGTTGGTAGACTTCACATACCTTCGAAATTCTTATGAGAATTCTCAGGTATGCAGGTTTCCTCGCGATGTTTTCCTTCACCGTTAAAGCGAGCGATAATTAACAATTAATACACACATAACTTTAGAAAAGTCAGAAGTGTATGCCATTTGGGCTGATTTCGAACATACGACTTTCGTCTTGACAGTCCGTACCGCAACCAACTAGGCTATCGCTGCTGTATATTATGTAAAATATATGTTTACACAACGTTTTTAAAAATATACGAAATTAATCATTTAGATAGGTGTAAATATAGCATGCATCATTATATTCTAAAATAAGTATATAATCTGCTATTTAAAATACTCTGTAATATAAATATATTACACAAACCTCTTAAGTAATCAATCAATAATTGTAAACTTCCAATATGTTATCTTGGTATAATGTTTTATATATATTCATTATTACACAAAGAATCAAAATTTAATAGTTTTAAATGAGTACGTTAAAAAGATTTATAGTAATCAAATTTATTAAAAACTAGCTGTTGCTCGCGACTCCACCCGCGTGGAGGTTATTTTCGGGAGCAGAAGTATACAATCCAAGGAGTTGTCTAGCCTATATTAATAAGTGATAATGTGGCATTCAAATGATGAAAGAATTTTTAAAATCGGTCCAGTACTTTTTGAGCCAATTCGTTACAAACTACATACATACAAATTTAGAATTTTTTTTTTTTTTTGAAAAATTGACTTACATACAAATCTTTCCTCTTTATAATATTAGTATAGATAAATAACCTTTAAAAACGTTCCTAGTAGGCAGCCAATAAATTAGGTATACTATATTATTTTTAATTCACTTGGAACTTGTGCCCCAGGATACAAGTAAAAACATAGGTAAAAAATAATGCTGTTAGCAACTAAATAGTGTTAGAGTTATTTTTTGCTTACAAATTATAGTTTACTAAGCAAGTTTACTAACTTGTGAAATGTTACTCCACTTCCCGTTTGGTAACGGGTCATACAATAAACACAAACTCTCATGGTTTATTAACAAAAACCACACACAAATAATATAATACATTTTTACAAATAACGAGCGTAGATTTGAAAATGCGTTCAAAATTGTCTGAAGAAATAAAGTGAATTGAAATGTCATTTTGACGATCAAATTACAAGTAAATATTTAGCTTCAATAAATACATAGAACTATTTAAATAAATTAATAACAATTAAAAGTCATACATTTACAACAAATATTTGAGTCAATTTTTTTTAATTTTAATTTGAGTAAGAAAGCAGCGATAGCCTAGTTGGTTGCGGTACGGACTGCCAAGACGAAAGTCGTAGGTTCGAAACCAACGTGGCATACACCTCTGACTTTTCTTAAGTTATGTGTGTATTAAAATGTTAATTATCGCTTGCTTTAACGGTGAAGGAAAACATCGTGACGAAACCTGCATATCTGAGAATTTTTCGAAGGTATGAGAAGTCTGCCAACCTGCATTAGGCCAGCGTGGTGGACTACGGCCTAACCCCTCTCATTAGTAGAGGAGGCCCGTGCCCAGCTGTGGGACAATGTCTAATACAGGGCTAGTATTATTATTATTGAGTCTGTAATATAACATGACATAAACTTTTCAACTGCATCACCATCTCAATTTATACCATCAAATTTTCACTTGGTTGTCTGTTTTGTAAACTGTTATAATCCTAGCTTAGCTAAACCTGTTAGTCTTCCATAAAATAAATAAAAACCTATCTCCAGAAAATCAATATATTAAGTACAAGTTTTCTAGGTTTAAATTTCAATTCGTAGGTTAGAAAGTGTATGCGGGGCGTGCCTTTAGTTGGGCGTCGCTGATGCTGACACGCCCTACACCGTCGCACGGCGCCCTCTCGATATTATGTGTGAACTCTGAATGTTAACCGGTGTAAGTAAATAAACGTGTCGTGGACATGGCTATATTCGGCCCCAGTGAAAATCTTTAATATGTGTCCCTAGGTACGGGTTAGAGCAGCTGTGATGTTAAGGAATCGGTGCGGATATGTCTTTGGTAAGTGTGCCAATATATTTTCCCAGAATACAAAGCAAATTGCGCGAAACAAACAATATGCCCATGCCACCAAACTGCGCAATTGGCGGTCTCAAGTATTACTTACTAGACTTTGCCCGCGGTTCTGCCCGTGTGGAGGCTATTTTTGGAAGAAAAGGTATACAATCCATGAAGGCATATTAAGCTATTACACCTCTATATTTTACTATACCATAGGAAGCATTTTTCCGGGATAAAAATAGCCTATGTCATTTTCTGATCTCTAAACTGCCACTCTGCAAAAAAATCATGTCAATCTCTTGCTTTGTGAAAATTAAACTATCCCACGGGAACGGGGATTTTCCGGGATAAAAAGTAGCCAAGTACTATTCCAGACTATATTCTGCCAATTTCAACCAGATCCGTCTAGACATTGTAGCGTGATTGAGTAACAAATATCCATCCAAACATTCACATTTATAATATTAGTAGGATAGTAGGATTATGTTAACTAACATCATCCTAATAACTGGGAACGATAGCTTTACTTGCAATAGTATGGATGGACTCCAGTGTGTGGATTTTATATAGATGAAGCAAGAGGCAAGTCAATGATGATAGTGGTAGGTACCATCTTTGACTGGTGATAGGATATTCATATCCACCCGTATAGCGACCACTGTACACAAGGTGAAAAACCTGCCATGGTGGCACACGCAAGTTTGTCGCGTTCCAGGGCCAGCCAGAGTACATCCGGTTTTTGTCGGGGGTCTAGAGTTTGGGTATGATGTTTTGCCGTGTTGCAGCCTTCTGAGTACTCTGACACTAGACCCTCGACCGCTCCTTCATCTCCTTGCCCCATGGCGTAGTGTGGAGAAGCTACACAGCAGGGCGGCATGGCTGTATGGAGTAGCGAGGGATAGATTGTTTCTCGCTACTTGATACTCTATCCAGACGGCACTGCGCTTGCCATCACGTGCAGTGTGGTCACTTTGCCTTGCAGGATAAATATATAAAAAAGGACGACATTTAAGTTAATTTTAGAGTAACATTCGGGGCTAGATAAAACCGTAGAGCGTAAGAAATAAGAATGCCTCAAAACGACGTTACATTCGACCCAATATTTTGATATTTAATATACTTGAGTAAAAGTACATTTGTGGTGAAAGTATGTTTTTTAAAAAACTGTTTTCTTTGGTAAATAATTATAATTTAAGGTCACAGAAAAGCGAAATTAAGAAGGTTGAACTCATATTATCAAAGAAAGATAGGATTAAGCAATATACTTGTGTCCTAAAACATAATTTTATTTTCTATTCTTCTTTCTGCAGGGATATTTCCTCGCTTAGCGTGTTTTACCGTCTGTATCATGGCGAATGCTCTGAAGAATTGTTTGATCTTATCCCATCCTCTCCCTTCCATACCAGAACCACGCGTACTGGCTTGCGGAGTCACAGTCGACCGCTTCTTCACCTTCTTGCCCATGGCGTTGTGTGAAGGAGTAGGCCGGCATGATTGTGTTGAGTAGCGGGGGATAGACTGTCTCTCGCTACTTGATACTCTATCTGGACGGCACTGCGCTTACCATCAGGAGCAGTGTGGTCACTTTGCCGCGCCAGAATAAAAAAAACTAACATTTTATTAATTTAATTTGATTGTGTCATGTGCTAGCCTTAGTGTGTGAATTGTATTTGACATAAAAAACGCCTTTGCTTATGGTTATGGTATGGATAAGAGAATTGAAAAAAATATAGTGATGTTTCCGAGAAATTATGGGAAGAGGATTTGAGGTTATAAAGTATATGCGGGTAGAAAAGACTAAGCATATAAAATGCTTTAAAATGTAATAAGCGAAAATATGTGTATTTTTAAATTTACAAATATACCAAAACTACTTTAACTCAAGACACTGAAGTAAAAATATAATATAATTATAAATACTTATACAATATAAAAATGACTACAATATTATTATAACATTCAGAAAACATTGTAATTATAGTCCTCTGCATTATTTTACGCCAAAATCCTCAATACCCAGCCATTATAATAATCCTACACTTTAATTTATTTTTTAATCTTCATGTAGACCGACTAAATTGCCAAGAATCTAAAATAAAACATTAAATTCTATAGTAAATCATATGACTTATACAGTAAACTATGCCTATTGTTCTAGTTTATCTTCGATAACATTGAACTGGGTTATCAATTTTGTGATTCATTCCTAATTAAAAAAAGGCTCCGACGAATTGATAACCTCCTCCTTTTTTGAAGTCGGTTAAAAAACCCTAGTTTAGCTGTTATGTAAAATTTCACAATAAAAACGGACTCTATCAAATCAGACTGATCGTGTTACTCTATAACTGAATAGTGTTCTTCCTCAAAGAACATTACTTGTGTATCTAGATGTTAATATGCGTGGCAGACATCTTGAATCTGATCATAAAGATAGCTATTTTATAATGGGTTAGGGTACAAGAGTAAATATAGGTTTCCAATGGTCAGGTCAATGGTCAGACACTAGCATCAATGATCCAGTGTAGGTGACGTCTCGTCTAACCGATTCCACTTAACACTATATAGTAATAGTATACCCAAAAATCATCAAAAAATTACTCCTGACCCCACACTAGGTCAAACCTAAATCGTGGATATCAATACGGAGACAATGATCTCCTAACTCACAGCCCCAAATAATTGTGGTTCAAACATACATCGTCGAGGACTGAAGCCGCGATCTTTCGATTCACAGCTGGCTACGGGCTATCAAATCTATTGGAGATCATTCGCCGATAGCGTCACTAATGCCCGGTTCACATTATTCCAGTCCAATGCTGGACTGTGTCATATCGTCCACATTATTCCAGTCAGTCAAAACCTTTCAAGAACTCCAAAAAACGTCGCTACTGGCTTCAGTATGGCGTTGACATGTGACTTTTCACTGGTGTGGACGCCCGTGTGGAAAATTCGACGCAGCAATCGGAAGACTATAATAAATTATTACAATTATCAGTTGTGTGAAGGATTTAGGGAGATTTCAAGAGAATCTTTTCTTTTTTGTATTTAGTACCTCGTTACTATATCAAGTTTTCTTTTGAATTCATTTAGATTCTAATTACCTTCATCTTGATCTGCACATTTTACTAGGTAGTAAGTAAAATGTCTTTCTGTAGTGGGGGACCGTCTGAGGTCAGAGGCCACCGCTTTATTTATTTCTGCCACCAAGCAACGAAGTGCAAAACACTGTTGTGATCTGAAGGAAATGAAGCCTGTGAAATTACTCTTTTTTATGGTAGTTGACGCCTTATATCTCGTAATGACTAGCGCAGAACAGTGCCAAGTAATTAAAGTTCAGGGAATATTGTCAGAAGGATAGGTGTTGCATAAGGATAGGTGCATTTACTACCAGCCGGGCGACATGCACGTTTTATAGTTATGTTAAATAAAAATACATTTACGTAATAATCATACAAAATCTAGGTGATTCATAACAATATTAGATAAGTTTCTCTACACTGACTAATGGGATAAGGCAACATACGTAAACATACATCTAAATAGACATTGCGGTCCCATAATGTGATAGGTGCGAGCCCATCGCCATACCGGGCACAGATTCCAGACTCCGGGCTAATACTGAGAATTTCTAGATAGAAAAACCCGCCATAGTGGCACACGCAAGTGTGTCGCGTTCAACGATCAGCCAGTGAACATCCGGTTTTTGTCGGAGGTCTAGAGTTGGGATACGATGTTTGGCCAAACATCGTATCGAAACTACCTTGTTCTTCCTACTATGAATTTGTAATCAAAAATTGTATTAAATTCTTCACACCAAACAAAAAAATACATTTTAAAAGAAGGCAGTAATAATAATGTCTACATTTTTCTGCATGTTTACACAATAACAAATAGCGTGAAAAGGAATAAACATTGTTCCCATCTTAAGTGATAAGTCAATGCAAGTACCATCTCACCCCTTTGTGATCGATCACTGACTTCAATCTGGGAAATGAATTTCGTGGGATGCCACTCTTTATTATCTGGGAACATCGAAATTTCCACTGATTAATTTTATAGACTTATTACTTAATGGTATCGTTGTGTAATGCAATGAAGTTTAACTATGAACTTGTTACCAGTGAGAAAAGTCTAAATATATTGCATTTATTAATCATCCCTTTTGAGTAAGTGTATATGTATGTAATAATAATAATACTAGCCTGTATTAAACATTGTCCCACTGCTGGGCACGGGCCTGCTCTACTAATGAGAGGGATTAGGCCTTAGTCTACCACGCTGGTCTTATGCGGGTTGGTAGACTTCACATACCTTCGAAATTCTTATACAGGCTCAGGTTATACAGGTCTTATTCCATCACCGTTAAAGCAAGCGATAATTAACACTTAATACACACTTATGTATGTAATCTCTGTTATTAGAGAGCAAATTAAACCGTTAATCGCAGTTGTTTTCAAAGTCAATAAGGTGTGTTAGAGATCTCTAAATATCTAAAATCTAAGACTTGACGGACTACTAATGGTATAAAAAAAGTATAACTCAATTCTTCCACATAGCAATCAGAAAAAATGTAATATAAATTACATACATACATGCATGTGATCCCCGAAGGGTTAGGCAGAAGTACACCTCTGGTTCTACTGGTTACAACCAGGACACCCACATTTCAACGCTTATTACCGTCCCATGATGTGATAAGGGGCGAGCCTTACCGAAAAGAAAGGTTTCAAAATTTAATCCAACACGATGACCCAATTTAAGTAAATAATTATGTTTCATGCTTTTGACGTTGTGGCGAATTGTCCTAATGAATACCCCATATGAATCAAAGAATAAGGTAAAGCGCCCCTTTACCCATCCATCAGCAATCCACGCCGTCGGTGATGTACCCCAGACGTTTACGAGCAGAATTATGACGTATCTTTTCCGCTACACACACACACTTTGTCACAACTGCTCTTGTTTGGCTTGTAAACTTTACTTATCCTTTTACTATTTTATATCAAATATATTTCAGGTACTTTTTTTTTTGTGGCGGGGAAAGCGTTTTATTACTACCGCCCGCTTCGGGGGGAAGCGGAATAAGAATAAAACGGTTATGTTGGACTAGCCGGTCTTACGACCCAGCATCCCCCTCGCCCGGATGATGGCTATCCGGGCAGCCGCTGGGCCGAGTCCCTACCCCCTATGTACACCCCACCCGACACTACCAGCTAAAACCCCGCGGTGGCCTTCTTCGGCGCTTACGGAGCGATCCCGGGGTATTCCAAGGAGTGCGAGAATTGCTGCCGGAACCGCCCCTGCGCGGTGCTGCGTATCAGCCCATCTCCATGGGAGGGCTTAGGAGCCTCCGCGCACCGAACAACGACAGCGAACGAGGCCTTACCACACGCGCTGCCGTCCATCTCGGGGTCGCACGATGCTCCGAAACTGGGAGTGCATCGATTCGGGCTGACAGCCCCCCGCTGCGAGCCCGCGACCCCCGATGGCCCCAATTAGTCGCCTCGTACGACAGGCAGGGGTTACCGTGGTGGAATTCAAACGCCCCCGTTCCACAGGGCGGGAGAAGCCGGTCAGTCGTCCACCCGGCGCCTCCTACGTCTTCTCTGGCGGCGGGAGGGATCATTTCGTTCCCGATCCCTCTCGGCACTCTCCTTCTGCGAGATGACGCTCTCGCAGAAGTGGGCCACCGCACGCCAGGACCTCCGGCTGGCGACCATGGACGACACCACGGCCGGCAGCGAGAGGTCTCCTCCGACGACTGCTCTGAGAGCGCTGCGCTCTTCGTCCCAGGCTGGGCACTCCTCCAACGTGTGTTGGGCCGTGTCCTCGCGGCAGTTGCCATAATGGTGGCACACGGCAGACACCTCCTTTCCGATCCGACACAGGAACGAACCGAAACACCCGTGGTCCGTCAGTACCTGCGTCAGCCGGAAAGTTGGCGCACCGTGGCGCCTGTCTAGCCATCTCTTTAGGACAGGACGCACTGCCGCGACTGTCCTCAAGCCCGCACTTGGGCTTTCCAGCCTGTTATGCCACTCCTCCACAGCGGTTCTGCGAAACCGGGCTGCAATCTCCCTCGGGGCCAGTCTCACCTGACGGCGACTGGACGCCTCCTCCCGCCAGAAGAACGCGGACGAGAGGAGTTTTGCGTCCAACTCCCAAGGGAGGGTGCTGGCCAATACGCAGGCCGCCTCGTGGGAGACCGTGCGGTAGCCCCTTACTATTCGCTGCGCCAACAAACACTGCGGTTTGCGCAGCAAGGCGACGCAGCGGGCTTTCAGGGACTCGGCCCATACGGGACATCCGTACAGGTCCATTGACCGCACGACTCCAGCGTATAAACTTCGGCAAGGGCTATTAGGTCCCTCCAGGTTCGGCAGCAGGCGTCCGAGCGCGCCCGCCGCCCGCACCAATTTCGGCGACAACTCCTTGAAATGGGCACGGAAATCCCACCGGCTGTCCAGAATCAACCCCAAGTACTTCATTGTACAGCCGATGGAAATCCGCACCCCCTCCACATTGATGTGGGGCATTAAAGGTGGCCGAATCCGAGGCCCGTGAAAGTAAAGGGCCTCGGTTTTGTTCAGGGCCACCTTAAGGCCCAGTCGCCGAATCATGCCCACCACCTGTTCGGTTGCGAACGAGGCGAGCAGGGTGGCCTTCTGGAAAGACCTGGCTGTCGCTGTTACTAGCGTGTCGTCTGCATAACAGACGACAGCGACGCCTCGGGGATTGTACCACGGAGCACCCAATCGTAGCCGATGTTCCACAGGAGAGTGCCCAGGACTGAGCCCTGTGGAACACCGCAGGCCATGGCTCTTCGGTGACTGTCTCACCTGTCGGCACCTGGATACACTATGTACCTGTCTGAGAGATACGAGCGCACCAGACGCCGGAGATACGGTGGCACCACGTGGTACCGCAGTGCTTCCAGTATGCAGGCCCAGGGCAGGGTGTAATGTATGTCTAGAGACACCGCCACCACCACTTCACCCCGAGCCACTGCATCCTCCGCTTGGGCCTTGACCCGCAAAATCGCGTGTACTGTCGATCGGCCTTGCCGGAACCCGTACTGGCACTGTGCCAGGTCCGGCCCGACCCCTTCAAGATGCTCGACGAGGCGAGCGTGAATGATACGCTCGAAGAGCTTACAGACCTCGTCGAGCAACACGATGGGCCGGTAGGCCGATGGCGACTCTGCGGGCCGCCCCTCCTTCTTGAGCAGGACCAACTTCCCAGTTTTCCACTGAGACGGAAAACGGCCCTGCTCCAGGCACGCGGAGAACAGGCCACGGAGCCTAGTCCCCAGATGCTCGACGGCTAATACCCACGCACGTCCGGGGATACCGTCGAGACCCGGGGCTGTTTTCTTGCCCTGCAGCCGAAGCACCACCGCCCGAAATTCCTCGGGCGACACCTCCGAAATAATCCTTGCCGAACTCAACGACGATGGCGTCGATGGATGTGACGCCATCGGTGGGGGAGTGACATCTTCAGTGGCAGGGAACAAAGCTGCGACGACCTCTTCGACTAGGTCGCCCCGGAGACTCTGCGTCAGTGGGGGCGCCCACGGGCGATATCTCCTCAATATTTCAGGGACTATCAATTAATTTAGAAAAGTCAGAGGTGTATGCCATTTGGGTTTCGAACATACGACTTTCGTCTTGACAGTCCGTAACACAACCAACTGGCTATCGCTGCTATTGTGTGTATGTGTGTGAATTAAATGTTAATTATCGCTTGCTTTAACGGTGAAGGAAAACATCGTGAGGAAACCTGCATACCTAAGAATTCTTATCAGAATTTCGAAGGTATGTGAAGTCTAACAACCCGCAATGGATCAGCGTGGTGGACTAAGGCCTAACCCCTCTCAATAGTACAGGAGGCCCGTGCCCAGCAGGACAATGTTTAATACAGGGCTTGTATTATTTATTATTATCAATTAATTATATGCTATGTTGAATCCAGAATTATTCTAGAATTATGAAATGAAGTTGGATTGTAAGCTACTCTCTTTTAATAAGATACATTCTCTTACAAATATGTAAGTATAGCTGAGTTTACTAACTAACGTAACTCGGTATTCCTACAAGGACTTAGTTTAGAAATGTTGACTTATATTATATTGTATACAATTACGAGAAATGTGTTTTGATGGAAAAAAATAATTCTTATACGTTATAAATTTTAATTTATAACGTATAAGAAGAAGAAATACTCAAATGTATAAAACGAAAATGATATTACAACATGTTGAGCAGATAGCGATAAAAATTGTTTTATCAAAAATACATACTTTCGAAACCATCATTCATAACATAGCATCGCGAGTGGTGTCTGGCATTATAAAGTATTCTACATAGTTCTATGTTACCTGATACCGTAGAACTAGGCTTAAATATTATTGCGAATTAAATGCCAAAAGCCTACAATCCAAATCAAAAACCATGAGATCCTGGACTTAAACTCAAGTTGGGCTAAACACCATCTATGTTCGGGTTTTCGAGGTTGCCCGAAATTTGTATTCAATATAGCGATAAGCTGGCGTCCTATCAGGTCATGGGATGCAAATAAACTTGATGAACCGTAAGCGACTGACTGACCCCTTCAGCAATATTAGCAGCTTACACCAAATCATAGTCACGTACTTGAAGTCATTTACGTCTATAGCAAAACAACCAGACACATCCATTTTAACTAAATCCGTAGGTAGCATCTTTCACTTTACCTGTTTATGTGAGACTCTATTGGTCTTCTTATTTAATAAAAACGTGCGCATATATGAATTCATCGTTGTGTAAAAAATTCAAAACGATCGGTAAAGAACTTTAGGAGATTTGCGATTTTGAGCAAACATACATTAATTATTTTTTTTTAGTGCCTCGATAGGCAGATGAGCAGACCTGATGGTAAATAGTCACCGCCGCCCATAGACTTCTGCAATGCCAGGGCACAGCAAAGCCACTGCCTAACGTTTATACATTATGATTGTGCGGCGTATAGCAGAATACGGATACGCAGATAGATAGATAGTTGGGTGAGACAATTAAAATCAGGGTTTGAATACGTAGGTACGAGCTTTATTGGTAAAATACACCACCTCTTCACATACAACACGGTAGCGGATGGTGATGCTACACTTGGGGTACTGGCCTGGTGGCACCGTTCCAGATGGACGGCACGGTGGTGGCACACGTGGTGAGTACACGGCGTTTGCTTCTGCGCGGCGCAGTGGAGTAGCCACGCGGTTCGCGTTAGCACGCGAGGTCTTAGGGTCAGCTCCCCGTCCGTGGTGTGCACGTGGTTAGCACGCCTAGGTCCACGTGCGTTGTTGAAGATGGCGGCGCGTTAGCGCAGCGGGGTGAGTGCCCCGCGGCACAGCCCAACAGCAGCCTGCTGGCCTGCCTTGTGGCAGCTTGGGGTTCGGTGCTCTGGTCCGGCGACAGCTCGCCGCACCGGGAGACGTGGCGGTGAGTCCAGCGACACCTCGCTTTCACGCTGTGATGTGGTAGGCCTGTCCAGCGACCACCTACCGCACCGTAGGAACCTGGAAACAGTTACTACCAGTTCGGAATGCAAGTTAGGCTTGCATTCCGTGCCAGAGACCCTTGTGATAGCTCACAAGTCCGCGGCACGAAATACACTGAGCGGTTAGTTGCTGTTAAACTCACCCGAGCGGGATTTCAATGCGAAAGAGAAACGTCGGTACGATGCGTGCGTATTTATACTAGATTTGCATCGCACAGGGCTGTGATTCTTAGTAATAATCGAGTTTGCATCCATCATAGATAATTGATAATCGACTATATGTAATTAGGTTTAGATTCTATAATGCTACAATTGGTATATTGTAATTCCTCCATTATTTTTATGGTACCTAAGTACTTACCTAAGGTGCTTATCTTCAGTATATAAAACAAAATCTGTTCAATAAATTATGCTTCCTCAAATTGAGGGCTATCGTTGAATTTGCAAAGTTAAATTAGCTGTCATATCTTCATCCAGCTAAAAAATAAAAGGTACATCGCAAGTAACTCAATCGAATACATATTGGTAACCTTAATGTACACGTTTATTTAACACTCATATAATGTATGAAACACACATTTCTAATTAAATTGCAATTTGTGTCAAAGTTAAACTAACAACGTCATATTATTATATTAAAAAGCTTCTGTTTTCAACTGACGGTTTTTTATTGAGATAACTACTTAGGTAGAATACATTTATTTAATACTAGCTGTTGCTCGCGGCTCCGCCTGCGTGGAGGTTATATTCGGGAGCAGAAGTATACAATCCAAGGAGTTGTATTCTGCACTGAAGCACCTGTAGCGATTGTCCAGCCTCTCAGGTGTTGTGCCTGAATCTTGAGATTGCATCTAAAGAATACCCCATAAGTTTAACCTCACTTTGCCCCTTTTAGGGTTGATTTTTAAAAACGTTGAAACACGTATTTCTTTATATCCTACCAAAAGCCTAAATATGAATTTACAGATCCCTAAGTCGAGGAATGATGGATTTCCCATACAAATTTTGAACTCCTATTTGACCCCTTTCAAGGTTGTTTTTTGAAAAAAAAGATAGCCTATGTCCTTCTCCAGGATATAATCTATTCCCTTACCAAATTTCATTACAATCCGTTCAGCCGTTTAGTCGTGAAGAGGTAACAAACAAACAAACAAACAAACAAACAGAGTTACTTTCGCATTTATAGTATTGGTATGGATTATTTGCGTATATTTTTGTAAAGTTCTTTCACACAACTATATTGAATTAATTATCCGGTGTCTAACAGGATTGATCATCAAGTATGGCTTATTCGTTTTTGATAAATATGGGTATAACGCCTTCTTGAAATATCTTATTTTACAGATAAAAATATTTTAATTGGCAACCGAATAAATACAGAATACATAATTATAATATAAACATTTGATTTTGTATTAAGTATTGACTACCATAGAATTTTGTGGTTTTTTTCAGATATGGAATTCGTTTAATTATCCGTTACATTATATGAGACGTGACGTCACCTCTCAGAATGGGCATTACGTTGTGCAAGGGAGATAGTGAGATGTTCCCACTATGCACCCATTTATACTCATACCAATATTTAAAATAAATATTGTAAGTAACCACATTTTAGAAAAAAAAAATATTCTGTTTTGTATTATATTTGGTTGCATATTGAATAATGTATAAAATAAAACACAGGAAACTACCCTATTAAAAATTTCCTTAATACTAAAATATTCTATAAAATGCATATTCTGCATGTGATTCAACTTCGATTAACATTTGATTCAATTTCTAAATCCAGCATAGTATATAATAAAACTGAATAAACTATCATCAACATTTATTATTAAACATGTTCGTACATCCCGGAAACTTCAATGAGCATGGCTAACCACGCACTTGTTTTATTTATAAACTGGCGACATAAGCAACAAGAATGTCAAATAAAAAAGAGCAAGTACAGTTGGCGAGCAAATGTGCGTTAAATTGTGACTTGCATGACCGATGACCCTGCGTGCGACGCAGTATCGCGTGAGGAAACGTATTAGGTAAGCGAACATCACAGTGATTGTATCATCGTACAGACTCCATGACGAAATTCTACCCTTTGGACCATAGACAATGTTCTAAGATATTAAAGTTTATTACTACTACTATACTACTTGCCCTGTATTATACATTGTCCCACTGCTAGACACGGGCCTCCTCTACTCATGAGAGGGGTTAGGCCTTAGTCCATCACGCTGGCCTAGTGCGGGTTGGTAGACTTTACATACCTTCAAAGTTCTTATGAGAATTTTCAGGTATGCAGGTTTTCCTTCACCGATAAAGCATGCGATAATTAACAATGAATACCTACTTGTAACTTTAAAAACGTCAGAGGTGTATGCCATTTGGGCTGGTTCCGAAACTTTCGTCTTGACATTCAAAGTCAAATCAAAGTTTATCAAAACAAGATATTGATTTATTACTAATCGTAATAGACACTGGTGAAACGGTGGAGCCATCTAATTTATAAAAGAAGAAGAAGAAGAATCGTAATAGACTGAAATCCCATAGAAGAAGATTTTTTCTCAATTTTTCCAATTTATCTCTCTTTAGTAATCTTATTTGGACTATTACGAATAAATCCAATGAAAAAATAAAGGAAAAATATAACCAATTCGGTCCATCATTTTCGCGCTTACCGATAAAAATTTTATTTATACTAGCTGTTGCTCGCGGCTCCGCTCGCGTGGAGGTCATGTTTGGGAGAAAACATATACAATACAAAATACTCATGCGTTTAACTTAAAAAATGACGGATTTTCATACAACCTTTCATCCCCTATTTTACCTCCTTAGGGGTGTAATATCCAAAAGCCCTTCCTTAGTGGATGCCTACGTCATAAAAGGTACCTACTAAAATTTCAAGTCTCTAACCCCAGACGTTTAGGCTGTGCGTTGATCGATCAGTCAGTCAGTCAGTTTCTTCTTTTATATATACAGATAGACTGAAATATTGTATGATTAGCTAACAATAAGCTCGGCAAAGTGATCACACTGCACCTGATGGTAAGCGCAGTGTCGTCCAGAACGAACCGAAACACCCGTGGTCCGTCAGTACCTGCGTCAGCCGGAAAGTTGGCGCACCGTGGCGACTGTCTAGCCATCTCTTTAGGACAGGACGCACTGCCGCGACGGTCCTCAAGCCCGCACTTAGGCTTTCCAGCCTGGTATGCCACTCCTCCACAGCGGTTCTGCGAAATCGGGCCGCAATCTCCCTCGGGGCCAGTCTCACCTGACGGCGACTGGACGCCTCCTTGCGCCAGAAGAACGCGGACGAGAGGAGTTTTGCGTCCGACTCCCAAGGGAGGGTGCCGGCCAAGACGCAGGCCGCCTCGTGGGAGACCGTGCGGTAGCCCCTTACTATTCGCTGCGCCAACAAACGCTGCGGTTTGCGCAGCAAGGCGACGCAGCGGGCTTTCAGGGACTCGGCTCATACGGGACATCCGTACAGGGCCATTGACCGCACGACTCCAGCGTATAAACTTCAGCAAGGGCTATTAGGTCCCTCCAGGTTCGGCAGCAGGCGATCGAGGGCGCCCGCCGCCCGCACCAATTTCGGCGACAACTCCTTGAAATGGGCACGTAAATCCCACCGGCTGTCCAGAATCAATCCCAAGTACTTCGTTTTACAGCCGATGGGAATTCGCACCCCCTCCACATTGATGTGGGGCATTAAAGGTGGCCGAATCCGAGGACCGTGAAAGTAAAGGGCCTTGGTTTTGTTCAGGGCCACCTTAAGGCCCAGTCGCCGAATCCTGCCCACCACCTGTTCGGTTGCGAACGAGGCGAGCAGGGTGGCCTCCTGGAAAAGACCTGGCTGTCGCTGTTACTAGCGTGTCGTCTGCATAACAGACGACAGCGACGCCTCGGGAATTGGTACCATGGAGCACCCAATCGTAGCCGATGTTCCACAGGAGAGGGCCCAGGACTGAGCCCTGTGGAACACCGCAGGCCATCGCTCTTCGGTGCCACCTGTCGACGCCTGGATACACTATGTACCTGTCTGAGAGATACGAGCGCACCAGACAATCATGCCGCCCTGCTGTTTAGCTTCTTCACATTACGCCTAAAGAACCCAGGATCATAGGAAGGAGGGAACACGGCACCTGGCAAACACACCACACAGCTCCACAGCTTACCATCAGGTGCAATGTGGTCACTTTGCCGTAACAGGAAAAAAAATTATACACCGATGTAACGGTTTATATACTACCAATCGGCGTACCACAATCAATACTAAATTATACACCAAGGCATAACATACAGCCTTAGTGTGCAGTTGTCAAACCAGCGTATACATGTGTGCGAGGCGGTGGGCGGCATCCGGACTCACGCCATTCGATTCCCCGAAGAGGAAATCGTTACGGCCGGCAAATTGTACCCTAACCACTAGTTTGGGCGACGGCCGACTCCCAACACGCAGATGTTATTTACTCGCTATATGTTTCAATAACAAAATTGATGGTAATACGTACTTGGCTTTAAGAACTGTTTTTATGGGGTATTAATTATTCCTTGCTGATGTTTAAGTATTGTAACTACTCGCTTATTGTGTCTGTGTGTGTTGTGTCTGGTTTTGGTTATACCTAAATTTGACATTCAATTGCTTACTGTTTATGGGCACTGAGCCTGAACAACTTACGAATATGTGTGCGAATCGATAACGCCAGCATTTATTCGAACTATTATAAAATAGTTGGCATTCTCAATTGAAATAATAATAATAATATTTTTTCTGCACTATCCAAGCACAGGCATACAGCTTTCCTACTTCGAAAAATCAGAGGTGTGCTTTGTTTTTATAAATAACCTAACTTTGATTCTAAATATATGAAATAGTGTAGGTCCAAGAAAAATGATAGTTCAACTATGAAACAGTCTGAAAATCCCGAGATATTATATTTTGTGGTCTTACTTATTTCCATCACAATTTTCTTTATAGTGAAGACTAGCAATCATGTAAGGCACCTCACAGTAAGTAATCCCCACCGTCCAACACCCACAATACTGGAAGAACCATAGGTGCGTCTACATTAAAGGATAAGAACAGATATTGGAATTTAGGCCTCCGGAAACCTTACTCACTGTACGTAGCGGAACGCCAAACGGTTACTTCACTTCACGCTAATAAGACAGAGGTACTAACCCAGTCTTGCCAGTCAATTCATGATGTAGACAAAACTGTCTATAGCGTGCCTTCACCACTTAAGTGACACAAGATAAAAAAATAAATGTTTTATAAATACTTTAACCAATTTCGCTCTAACTCCAAAAGTACACAATAATATCACCATGAACAAATTAAGAACTTTCCATAATTTTTCTATTCTAAACGCAGAGTTCCTGCGGACTGTTCACATAAATAAATATTTAGGGGCATTGAATTAGGAATAACGTTATTACCTATACTTCAAGATTTCGCAGTTGATGTTCTCTAAAAAGGGGCCATAAACAAATTCATAAGTAGGCTGTGCTCGCGTTTTATGCGTTTTTAAGGGTTTATTCCCTCGTGGGGGCGACAGAAAAGTGAAACGCGGCGTAAAACCTGCGGAACCCTGCTGAGATGTGAAGGGAGAGAGCTTGAAAATTTCACTAGAGTCGAATAAACTACTTTAGCAGTATAATATAATGTTTACGAAAACAAGTACAATGATAGTATAGTGATTTTTACGTTCGTTACACCAGGAAAATATGGAGGTCATAATATAGAAATGTCAGGTTCGAATTTCTATCAGTACGAGCAGTAAAATGAGTTTATATATTATAATATATATAAATTTCGATTAGAGGACCTTTAAACAAAAAATGTACTATAAAAATGCTATTTTAAACCTTAAAATTATTATCTCATGAAACATCATTTGTAATAAATCTTTTACTCCTTAAGTAAGTCTAAATACCATAGACTATTCTTTTACGAAATCACAGAAAGTAACTTTCATAAAAGTAATTTCGCCGAACTTTGTAATTTTCGTGTTCGTGTTGCAGGAAATATTTAGTCTACAACAATACCACAAAGAAAGTTCTCACCGCGTTTAAAATGTCCCATAGAAACAGTAAAAGTAGCAATCTATAAGAGGAAATTACATTTCATCGTCCATCCGCACATACGGCGCTGGCAACACAGAAAATTTTAATTCAAAACACAGACAACCCATACGCATTAAAATAGGTTTAACCGCCAGCCGTTCCATTTTCAAAAAAATAAAATAAAACAAAAAGGCGCGTTCCCGCCATTTCTCCCGGGCGCGCCTCAAATTCCAGTGGAAAAAATCGTATTTCGAACGCGGTTTGAATTTTAATTGACATACAGTTGGTGTAGAAAAACGTGCCATACGATATAGGATATCACGTACATTTTCGAGTTTACATCTGGTTGACTAGGGTACGATCTATGTCCGCCAGTTGCGGGCAATAAAAATGGCGTCACACGTTCGCATAGACTTCTATTAGGGAAGCTCCTTTACTAACTGCAAAGAAGCTTGTAAATCATGCACAAGGCCGGGCAATTACAACAATTTAATTAGTTATAGCCCGTAAGGAAAATCATTCAGCATTTTTGCAACTCTACGATGAACATACATTTTTATTGGCGTCTAGCCTTGGCCAATCTTTCAAATCAAATCATTTATATAATAAATAAGGCAACTAGCGGGACTTTTACAGGTCAGGATTATATTAAAATCTACCGGTGCTTCGGCATTGCCCACTGGTCTAAGAGCCGTAACCGTAAGCCGTAGTAAGTCTTTTGTATCTTTTTGCGTTACATGATATAATATTAATTCACAAATAACACCAATAAATGGTCGTATATATACTTTTATAAAAGGAATGACCCAATATGATAAAATCTCTCATAAAATGTGTCTTTGGCTGTAAGAGAACTTTCTCTTAGGTACTTACCTATTATATGATTTTGTAATGGGTAAAATTGGTTTCGTGTCATCTATATTTGTGTGTTTTATTATGACAGTTTCTTACATCTGTTGAATAAAAAAATAAAAAGGTGGGAACGTTATTATGTTCTAGCGTAAGATCACGCTTTTATCCTTATGCTAGATAAATATACAACTAGTAATCCACGCTTTACAGAATTTATTTTAGTCGTATGATTTGAAAAGATTTAAGTTAATTTTCTAAATGTCAATTACGAGGCACTGCTTTTGAATATCTAAATTAGATCTTTAAAAAATATGGAATGCAAAAACATGAAAAACAGCGATTTTATAGCTCTAAAATAACCGTAGCAAAGCTTGAAAGTAATATAATTTCAAACTCGAAAATATTTTTTCATTTAATTAAAACTGGTCATCACGACTGGTGTCCATGAAAAATATAATCCAAAGTTCATAACATTTTTAATATCTTCATTACGGAGTCAAGTGCAGTACACGAAATTACAATAAACAATTTGGTGCGCTCATTACAGCAGGGTTCATCACGGCGTGGCCGTACAAATTATTCGACACAAACCGCGGTAATGTCGAACGGCCGCGAATAATTGCGAAATAACCACGAGACTCCTCCCGTAACGTTTAATTTGGCGCCTCTCAATTTGGATCTAAATTGTTGACGATTAGACACTGCTTCGGCCTAAGGTATGACGTAAATCGAATAGCTTCGCGAACCCTCGTAAGATTGTATTACTAATTTGTCATCGTTCATACTACATTTTTCTGGAACCTTCACTGAATGCTGGCCTTCAACTCTTTAAATTACATCACCGATGACGGAAGACAACTTCTTATTTTAAAACAATTTAATTAGCACTATTCAGCGTTAAATACCTTCTGCATAGCTTAAATTATCCTATTGCCCACAAATTCTTCACTTCTTAACTAATTTACTGTTTATACAATGTTACCTACATATTATGAAAATGTATATTCTTAAGAACCTTTAAAGAAAATGGAATATTCCCTTATACAAATAAAATATACACTATGTTAATGGTAAATTACAGAATTTATTATTTACATGTTTTACCTTACGTAGAAAATTCTAAGTACTTTTTACGCATACCCAAAAAGGTCTGCAATACGCATTAACCAGCTTTCTTCATTTCCAGATATCATGGCGCATGCGTATGAAATAAGTGCTGGAATCACAAAATACTGTTCCACCAAATGAACAAATTGAACAGATAAAAATGTTCACGTATGTCGAAAAAAGGAAAACGAAATCCGCACATGTATAATCAAGATTGTAGAGTGTTGGCGCACACAGGCAGCTATGCAAGAGATATGTAACACTGCCGCCCTGCCGCTAGACACCAACCCATTAGTTAGAAAGATAAAATGCGAAGAGTTTCCCGCCATCAGAGGGAAGCAGCCTTCGCGAATTGGCATGGGGGTGCGGGATGAGATGGAAGAAGATTTCGCGGTTAAGACCAGGACCACACCGCCAATGGGACCTGCGCCTGGGCAAGAGCATCCACGCATGGAGCACGGGGGCAATGGCTTCTGGCTAGCGGCGGTCACGGCTGCCGGAGCGCCGCACCCCATGCTTGAAACGTGCACCGAAACCGGCTTCATCAACAGCCAACCGTCGATGGCAGAGTTCATGACTGCCCTACCCCAGTTAGGAGGAGGAGAACTTAGTCCCCAACACACTCCTCCAGGATACGTGCCTGACTTGCCCTCGCCTGGAGGCGGTCTCAACGTACCCGAGTATCCCTGGATGAAGGAGAAAAAAACGACAAGAAAAAGTAGTCAACAAGGTGAGTGTTGTTTCATTATTTCATTTTCGGTAATTTCTCAACAGGCAAGACTGTATTCAACTTTAGAAACGACAGGTTAAGCACTTATCAGACCACGTCATCGAGGTCACTAAAAAGAAAATGGCTCCGCAATCACAAAGAGGTCCGACATTTTCGTCAGTAAGTGCGTCTAACTGCGGCGTGAGTAACTACTTCGGAATTATTATTGTGCCTTTCAACAGCAACAACAAATGGCCATTCAACCATTGTGTTCTGGTTCACGGTCCCAGAGCTACTTTAATGAACATCAAATTACTACGAAATATATTGAATTGTATGCGGCGACGACGTTTTGTGTCTGTATGTAGGAGTCGCGCCGTGGTGGGATTGGTGTATTGGTGTGGAGCGGCGACGCGCGCTCATAGTATAGACTACATGCATTATCCGAGCCACCGACCCGCCGCCAACATGGCGTGTAACGGAACGGACTCGACATGCACTGTAACCACAAATTATAAGTGAGAACATTTTAGAGCGCCATTTTATATGCTGACAAGTATTGCTAACACACAAAGAACTACTGCTATTCATTACTGCGTCTATAGTTGCATAAAAGATAGTCGATTTTTATTTTTAATTCATGCTTTATATTTGTATAAAAAACATAAATGACCCCAAATTTGTCGTTGGGACAAAGCGGTGATCGTTGGAGAACAATGAGCATGCGGAATGATCCATCATCATCCGTCGACCGCGCTTGTGGGAACGCGACCTCACCTGGTGTGTCGATACGTCATCCGTGGACGAGATACGAATTATAACTTCGCCCGTAGCGACTCCTTGGGAACCTCGATCGCTATAATTGAAATCAAATCGCATAAAATTAACTGACATCATTTTGATGTAAAAAATTCAGTAGCAATTCCGCAGGGGCCGAGTTGTGTTTCTTTTAAAGTATGACGGATACTTTTCTTAATTTTTATTTTAAAGGATACGCAAAACGATGTTATAGGAATTCTTTCGTTGGCTGGTACAACTACAATACTTGTAACTTATACAATATATTTTTTTACCCAATTGTTCATTCTATCTCCTTTTTTTGCGTATACTACCAAACGGCCTATACCAAATATCATGCATTGACTACAAATTTACTATCTATATGCAAAATCAGTAAATCTAGTACCACATACTAATTACCCATTCTTCTTGTAATAACTTCTATGTCTCTCATCTTCCAAAACAATAAATTCGCGTGTACACACTTTCCTCATTTTTGTGGACTAAATGTGGATGAATTTCCGAAGTGTCCAAGCGTGTCATAGATAATAAAATAAATAAATACACCCAACAGTCACACCTATAGTTCTAACCCCACACGAAACCTGTATCGTGGGTATCAAGAACTAAGAAGGACTACGGTCCCACAACACCCAGACCAGAAACAAATATCTGTCTGTCACACAAAGATTTGTCTCGGTGGAATCGAACCCACGGCTTCTTGTTTCACAGCCGGCTACTCGCCCTGTGCCATAGATAATATTTTCGTAATATATTTTAAGGCGATTAACGCTGTTGTCGAACGGGAGCGACCTCCCGCCGGGCGCTGCGGGGGTCCGAGCCGACAAAACGCACATATTAACACCATGTTTTGAGTGGTCGCGGAACATGCTATCGAGTTTAAGACATACAAAAGATCAAATAACAATACAGTTATGTTTACTCTTTAGTAAGTAGCTTTATATTTAGATCTATCCTCTCGCTAATTAATTAAATTAATAAATGAGTTATGCAAATGTACCAATGAAAGAAGTGACACGTAGGCAGGCAGCGGCTTTGCTGTGCCCTGTCATTGCCCAGAAGTCTATGGGTGGCGGTGACTACTTACCATCAGGTGGCCCGTCAGCTCGTCGGCCTATCGAAACACTAAAAAAACGTATATAAATATTGGAATGAATAGCTAATTTCTGAAAATAGCAAAACTTTTAACGTTAAAATTATTTATTACAGAATATTTTTATTATCAATTCCGTATAGTTATTAAAATATTTCAATATAACATGATAGCTTCAAACCCATCCTCCAAATCAATCTTTCCTTTTTTTATTTTATCAAAGATCTTTGTGGAGTTAAGTTTAAACATTTCAATAAAATTAATCCAAATCTGTTTTGGAAACCGAAGTTTGGAAAAAAATTAGTATGATTTAGAGACTATATTAAATAAATTTTAAAATGCAGTTTGTTTAAATTTAATTTACGATCGCAGTTCTGATTTGGCTTTGTTTGTTCGAAACATATGTTCAAAATGAAATTAATTAATGAACGAAAGCAATTTCTATATAAAGTAATCTTACTCGTAGAAAATATGGTCGCACACAGCATAATTTTGCATAATCGTAGAGCTACCACGAACAACTATCACACAATAATGTTATTGAAATCTTACATTTTCATTTAATTGATTAAATAAATACTTCATCTGTATTCTTTGTAATTCTTTTTCAAAGATAAACAATTATTTTAACAAAGCTTGACAATAAATACTCCCAACAGTAACACACCAAAACACCAAACAAGTAACAGAACGAAACAAATATATGTCTGTCACACAAACATTAGTCTTAGTGCGGGAATCGAACGCACGGCCTCTCATTTCACAGCCAGCTATTCACCCGCTGCACCACGGAGGCTGTCAAACTGTCAATATAACTAACATTATAAGGTATCGTTAGGCTTTGTTGCTAAATGTAGAGACTATATTATCCAACAATAGCGAGCGACATCAGTGTAAAAAAATATTTGTCATATATTTACCATCGCTGAGACTCTAAAACTCACGTGTTGTATAATAATAGTATTACACGAATCCCACAATAAAACCTACTTCGATCTACACATTTAGAACTGGAGCCCAATATATTCGGTATTATTTTTTCGTATGGCAACCCCGCACGCAAGGGCTGCGGATCCGGCCGTGAACCGGCTCTGGGGTAATCCATCACTGTCGGCGCTATCGAGCGATGCACGCCCGTCACCGTCTCTATGCAACTCGCTTCAGACGCTTTGTGTCCGCCCGCTAAACTTCGATATTAGGTTTACCAACTTTGACTGATTCCTTAAGTGACGGTTTAACGTCTAATTTTGTATGTATGTTTATAGATATCCGGGATATGTTGTCGCTTGTTCGCCTAAATATAGCTTCTAGGAAGAACATGGTTTTTGTGAGTCAAAAAATTATGTCTTTCTGGTATACTTCTTTATTATATTTTTTTAAATAATCATTAAAATCTTGACCTGAGAGCTAGTAGTTAATTACAATCAAGACTGGCAATTTTACCGATAATATCGGATTTAGTAGTTGAAACAAATAAGTCCACAATAGGAGTAAGAAGTCAAGAACGAAAGCCTCGGCTATCCTAAAGTCGATATAATTGGATTAAAATATATAAAATTACTTTATGAAAATTTAAAACATTAAATCGTAATAGCTTAAGAATACAAAACCATTATTCTCGTACATATTGATTATACAAAAATTACTTTCTCATCAGAATCCCTCCCCACACAAAGGCAATATCATCTACTTACACAAATCTATCACGAGCTGTAGGTAGAGATACCTATTAGGGACATGAAACAAATTGTTCGCGGAACCACGCCTCCGGCCGTATCTCCAGAGATCGAAATTAAAATGAACGCCCTGACACGATCGATCATTCCGATTCCTCTTTAATACAATGCCGTATTATTTTTGCACTGTCCCAATTTGTTCAATATATCGTGATTGACTGACGTGTGATACGCGTTCTCGTTTTATTTATGATTCGTTCATCAAAATTGCTTTTACTGTAACAAAAGATTTATTCAGCGGAATCGTAGAAAGCTAGCGTCTGTGTTCTGCTGGGCTAGAATCAAATTCAAACTAATCTATAATTAATTATTTGATTCACTTAATATTCTTTATGCCAATCACTACTACAAGAAATAAATTCTCTAACAAGGTAATAAAATAAAACGAATGATTTGGGTTGCCGCTTTCGAAAGCAAATAGATATTTCTCATTAAATTTAGCTAGAAGATATCAAGTAATCCGATATAAGTTTAGAAAAAATATAAATTTGTTCTTTTCTTCTGTTTCTGTAAAGTTTTTGTTTTAATTTAAAGTTAATATTTATTATGTTTTGATTGATAACACCTGTTTATAGGCGATAAAGTACACTACTAATTACTTGATGACTTAAGTTGAGTTGACTATTTAGAGTGAATATTTTGAAAAAAGTTGGTAAAATTCAGTCAGTTTGTGAAGAAGTCCTAGTTCCACAAAAAATCATCACCAATGATACAAACTAGACATAAAATAAAACTTCGACAAAATCGCGTGCCTCTGATTACATTCTATAAATAAACAACTGAAATATTCACTCTAATATGAGTCTATTACATATAATGACAACGGTTGAGAACATTGTGATTTTACGTCTTGTTTATCTTTCTTTCTTGTCCCTTTATATATTGTTTGTTTATACATCCAGATGATCTATAGCAGTCGTACATTCACTGAATTCGGACTCACGTGGTTTTCGTATTAAAGATGATCATAAGCGTTTAAAATTTAAAGAAATGTAGCCAACAATCACGCACATACCTAGTTTTGATCCCACTCTAGTTCAAACCTGCATTGTAAATATCAAGAAATACGAGGGACTACTGCCCACAACGCCCGGACAGGTTAGACACACATTTAAAGACAGATATTTGAAGTGAATACTAAATTTAATATCAACATATAATATCCCAGGTCTCAAAAACTGGACTTTCACACTATTTCTAAGAGAAGTGTTTACTTTCTACTCACTCTGTTAACAACTTAAGAAACATATATCATCACAAATCAAAATTAAGTTCTAGAAGATGAAATTAAAAACACACAAGGTATAAAGGCGACCGTACTGGGTGAACTTATATGGCGGTATACCTAAACTCATTATATGTACTAATACAATTTTAACGCTATTCTACATAATGATCTTGACGTAACAACAAAAGATTTTGTCAGAAAAACAAAAGAAGAACCAAAGTCAAAATTAGTTAATATCGATATAAATTGATAATTTAATAGACATATTTATAAATTAAAAGGTGTTTATTCACTTATTTTAATATGAAAAACACTTTTTACGCCATTAATTTTATGCATTCTTTATTCCAATTTTGGTCCAATTATTATTTATAAAGGCATCTTTAATTATAAATACTATTCTACGGTTAACACTCAGGTAGGCTTGTCTATGGTAGATGAAAGTGACCACGGATATCTACAAATTTAGCAATAAATCTTATGGCCGGTGCCCTTTGATTTATGTGAAAAATGGCCATAAATTTTAGGTTGCGTTTGGGTTCCATGCGGTCAGCACTCGTACCGCGACTTATCTAATTTTGTGGCTAATTTAAACCATAACTAATACGTGACAAAAAATTTAGCTATTTGATTTACTTCCTCAATTTATTTAGAATGAGCATGTGAGTAAAAAAGCTTCATAATCTCGAAATTGTTTCAGGTAGGTAAATAATGTTATCAACTTTGTCAAAAAATGAATCTTTTCAAACATTATATTACAACCTGTATCTCACGCCTGTAATATCTCCGAATGGGCTGGCAGAGGAGTAACCAGTATAGCTTATTACCGTCCCATGATGTGATAGGAGGCGAGCCTATCGCCATATCAGCACAATTTCATACTCTGGACTGATATTTATTATTTCGAGATAGAAAAACTCACTTATACCCGACCCGGAGATCGAACCCGAGACCTCAGCATAGCAGTTATACCACACACACAATTACAACCACGCCACAAAAGCAGAGTGAACACTATAGTATTTTTATTGAAATAAAAATAAAGACATACTCGGAATCATACCTTAACATTTGTGTTGACATTGCTCATTTTCCTAAAAAAAACATACGTTTAACTGTACGATCCATATATCTGCTATATAACCCTTATAGATACATAATATAGACATCCCACGCGCCAAATCTCTATCCTACTAATCACATAGGCATAATTCTATTAAAGTTTTGTAACAGTCCAGTAGCCAGTTACAAACATAATAATTTCTCGGCTATAATAACGGCATTCACAGGCTGTCAATACAAAGTCGGTTATGATTTACGCGCAGGTACATGGCAACACTTTCACCGATATCATTGGACGGACATAAATCAATGCGGACGCACAAATGCCCTTTTGTGGCTCTTTTATACGCGCTCACAAATACCGTTTCAGGGTTAAATGTTGACGCTTTACATCACTATTAATTACTGGTTTTAGGCAGCAATTTCTGGTTGATAATTTGTTAGCTGTATTAACATTAAAGCGGAACTATGACGTGGAATATATTGCGTGATTAAGATATTTTTTGTTATTGGTAAATGCTCTGCGATGCGACTCCTTAATAATCTGCATATAAAAGCGTAATTTAGCTTTAGGTACGTTGTAAAAAAATCCATAATTCTATGGCATCGGCCACCTAAACTACGATAAACCTTAGGAACAAAAAAATGTCTTCAGTAACCAAACAGGAGCCGCTAGCTCGCTTCCAACAAACAAATAAACGAACTAACAATGCGTAATCCGCCGCCTAAGCCGACATAAAGAACGCGCCAATCAATAAATCACTTTCGCTAAAGGCGGATGCACACTGGGCGCCGGCCTTTGTCCTGCACATTGTCGGCGCCGATTTTTACAGCAATTAGAGACACTTACCTGCCACGCTCTACGTAATCCTATTAAGAAATTGGTGAAAAGGATGGATATACCGCTGTGGGCGGTCGTACGAGCGAGACAGAGAACTATTACTCAGCGCTTTTAAATCGTCCAATCCTTGAATAGTCTGAATGAATGTGATGACCTGCTATTTGAACCGGTTGCGGTATTGACCTTACCTGTTAAGTGTTGATGTTTCCCATAAAGCACAAAGACTTTTTTACAACATTGTCCTCATTTTACAGTGTTATAGGCCCGCATATTTCTTTATTACTAATTTCCTATATCAATCATCTTTAACAGTTGACAGACCGATGACACCTCTCATAACAAACATTTAATTTTACTCACACTTTTTTTTTTTTTTTTAGTTCCTCGATAGGCAGACGAGCAGACGGGCCACCTGATGGTAAGTAGTCACCGCCGCCCATAGACTTCTGCAATACCAGGGCACAGCAAAGCCGCTGCCTACCGTTCGAGATATACACTTATCTCGATGTACGTAGTTATATGTAGCTAATATAGGTAGATTAATATTCAATCCAAATGTTTATTTAACGCAATCAAGCTTAACGTTTCACACCCCTCATACGAAACTCGAGCTCGGAGGACGTAAACTGATTTATCATATTTCCGAGTTCTCAAACAAGCGTCATCTTACACGCATAAAGCTCGTATCAGACCTCAACTATTGTCGAACCCAACAAAACATTCTGAACAATTCACCGTAAAACTTGAAGCACATATTTGGTTAATGCTTTTAGATCATCTTTGGCTAGGTTGATATACCAAAAGAGAATAACTCCAACCATATCCGCATTTATATTTGTATCTTAAGTGGTTCAAATAAAGTCTATAACGCACTGATGCGTGATATTATTTTGCATTGTTTGTGACAAGGGTGCGATCGTGTACCATGTTGGCCGGTTCCGGACATGAGTTTAACCCTAGTAATTAACTAAGTTTCTATATTGAACATGTTAGCGGCTCTTGATAGAAAGCATATGGACCGAATTCTTATTTAAGGCAAACACATATTTGTTTTTAAATGCAATTTACATTAATATATATATATATATATGCGTGTTATTCTATTATTATTTAGATACATGCAACAAATAATATTAAATGGGATAAATTACGTTGATTTCATAATCGATTCTAAGATAAGAATACAAATATAAATATATATAATAAATATTTGTAATAGTTTTTTTATTGTAATCCAAAGGAAAATAATCTCGCTTGTTATAAGGAAATATGCATAAGATTTATTGTAAATCCGTTAGAACAATCCATCACCTCTTACGACTACAGAGATTCATTAATGTCGTAACCTAGCAATATATATACGCAAGTGTATTAAAACGACACAGAGACGTTTACAACTCATACCAACTCCCAAGAGAGCCTCAACACCGCGTAATAAGCTCGAACATTATAAATCAAAGGCAACAGACTTAAAGCGAAGCCGCGAAATCCGTTTAATCATCTCGCACATTATTAATAACGCCTTTGAAATTAAACAATAAATTTAGCGGGGCTAATCGCGCGAGGCGACCACAACACAACCGCTCGCTGAGTCAACATTTATAGAGACAAATTGTTGCGCCACTAACACTGCCTTTACGATATATTAATCTTGAGACGCGGCTCGTAGACGCGCTACGCTCGTAGGCGACCCTCCTCTACGCGATCAAACTATGACTACTCAGCCCTCTATAGTTCAAAACCGTTACTGGGACAATCATATAAAGGTGTGATATGCGATGCAATTGGCACAATTCATCAATTTTATTTATACGTTACCGTTGAAATTAAACGTTCAAAAACAAAATTATATTGTGGCGCCGTTTTTAACAATAAACTTCCGATTTTTCAGCGATGCAGCGTCTAAGCTGCTTTATTTGAGCATTTGCAGTACACTGTAATTTTATGGGAGCCTATACGACAGTCAAGCAATGATCAAAACACGTAGGTATATTGAATTTTTGGTTTTACATTCCAATTAAAGAAAATCTATGTGTTATTACCATGTTATTGGTGATGCAACACACGGTGTATAATATAATAAATGTGGACCAGCCCTAAAATTCGCAGTGTCTATTTTTATTTGCCAGTGAATATTAGGCTGCACGCACACAAAACTATTTTTTTATGATTATGCTAATGTTACCGTTGACTTGTTTGGGCACGAATGTCATTTATTCGATGCTTGCCATTATTTTAATAGTGTTTACGTTTTGATACTGGCTAACATTGCTATTTATAACAAAAACCTTTTAGCAAAAGTCACTTCGTTTATTATGTTCTTAAATACAACAATAACGTAATATTATTTTACTACTCACTTTTTGATTTTGGTAGTCGACTCTATTACCAATAGTAATAATACTAGCCCTGTATTAAATATTGTCCCACTGCTGGGCACGGGCTTCATCTACTAACGAGAGGGATTAGGCCTTAGCCCACTACGCTGACCTAATGCGGGTTGGTTGACTTCACATACCTTTGAAATTTTTTGAGAAGTCTCAGGTAATCAGGTTTCCTCACGATGTTTCCTTCATCGTTAAAACAAGCGATAATTAACAATAAACACACACACGTAACTTTAGAAAAGTCAGAGGTGTATGCCATGTGGGCTGGTTTCGAACTTACGACTTTCGTCTTGACTGTCCGTACCGCAACCAACTAGGCTATCGCTGCTATTCCCAATATAATTTCAAAATCCGTTAAAGAAATCGTTTCCATAAGCCGTGAACAAATCAATAATAACAAATTGACCGTACCATAAAAATATTAAAGTGACAAAGTGGGCAAACACACGATTGTTGACCTTATCACGTCAGAGGGTGATAGTGCCGTTTTCTTACCATTACCCTCGCATGATATATGGTAGCGGTGGATGGCGGTGGCGAATGCGACACAACTATTAGTGCATCCGTCATTAGTCTCCGTCAGCGCAACGTTTAGCCCCTGCCCGCACCGCATAAACAACTACATCTCGTCTCGTGGGGCCCTTACTGCGGCAACATTGATGTCATTGTTACCTGTATTTGTAGATGTTTTAAGATTATTGACGGCCTTCGTGGTGCCATGGCGTATTCGATGAAGGCGACTGGAAACCGAGAGGTCGCAGATTCGATTCCCGCACCAATACGAATGTTTGTGTTATCTATAAATATTTGTTTCGCGTCTGGGTGTTGACCGAAAATCTGTTATAATTCCTGATGCCCACGACAGAATACTTTTATATAAGTGTAGGGTCAGGACTACGTGTATGACTGTTTTTTTTTATTTATTAAAAACTTCATACACACAACATGTGTAAAGGCGGACTTAATGCCGTAGGCATTCTCTATCAGTCTACCTGTGGATGATGCAGAGACGAGACAATGTGAGTGTATATTTTGTGATATTTAAAAACTCAAAAGTGATCTTAAACGAAAATAAAAAACTGACAACTATCTACACCGTCACTTGTATCATGTTTTTTTTTATTATTTTTTACATGATTTTTTTTTCTTCACCTTGTGTAGTTCGTATAAATCAATAATAAAACGTTACGAACTCTCGCTAAATTTCATCAAAGATACAATAAATATCAATTACCCTAAGTGTGATGCTAAATTTTCAAATCAATATAGTAGAGTCGAATCAATAAAAAATTCTGATGATATAAATGTCTCAAACAAGACAAATGCACTTGAAAATAAAAAAATATAGGAAAACTGTCAACATATAAAACTGAAGGGTGAAATGTGTTTGCACACGTCATTAATAATGGCTATAATGTACGGTGTGTCCGCAATAAGTAGGTACATATCCAAGGCACGGCCTGCAGGCTCGTTGGTCTCATCACGAGGGTGTTAATTTGCTAAGACCCCGACGTGCTAATGAAACCCGCGACTTACCGATCCCTCCGATAAACGCTCACAAGAATCCACCAGGAAATTGGCGTTTTGAAACTCAAACTTGTACGTAAACTACGATAAAATCTATCCCATTATGATGTCGAGTTAAAAATTCAATGTTTAATTAAACTAGCTCAGATAAAGTACTCACACACCCTCGCAATATCGAGAGTGGGCGATCGATCGGGGAATCACTCCGCTTTGGAACTAATTTGATTTTAGCATATTAAAGGGGGTGTAACATCTAGATATAAGGAGCGCGTCTTGCGTCCCACCCCGCTCGGTAATAACGCAAATGATGTAAGGTGTGCCCTTAATATCCATCACGCGCGTCCCCGTATTTGCTTATCTATGAAAACACGGAAGTGTAAAAATCGTCGTGAAAACGCCACACGGGGCTTCAAATGTTCCGTTCCACGCTTAAGATTATTAACTTTTTCTACAGTACAATATTACATTATTTCAAATTGCTTCAATTCAACACTAGCTAATCAAGAAACACATATTAATATTAACGCAGTTATAAAAATATCTATTTATTTCTTTCTACTCTATCTATATATCTATTTACTCGTATAAGCTTAAAGTTTTAACGTTATTTCTATTATTATTATCTAAACGGTTTCTCACGAACACATTATGTTTAGGCAAACGAAGTGTAGAATTATCTCAAAGCATGTTATGACGTTCATAGTCAATTTTTGATTAAGCATCTGAAATTATTTATGAGTCCCTATATAATCTCTACCACTATCTACTATCATTAGAACATTAAATCAACTCCTAAAGGTCATTTTAGTATTTAAAGAAGAATTTCAGTCTATTAAACATTACAATACTTACCTCCAGTAAATCATCACAACACTCAGCTTTGTTTAAATATTAAATTATATTAAAAGTTTCCGTATCTGATTTGGTAAAGCAACAAAATCCCTTTTACAGTGGCACCAAACTCATTTAACTTTACGAATCTCTCCGCTCAAAAATTTTCCTTCAAATATTTTCCTGCTTCGAATTCGATTCTATCGATTGTTCTCATCCTCCTTTTACGATACATTTATTTTATTTATCGGATTAAACGAGATCTTGCGTAATGAACATTCGGGATTGCTTTTATTGTGATGGTGTTAAAGGTATGCATTTTTATATAAGGTGGTAGTAAATGTATATTGTTTTGAATACACCGAACGCAAATATATACTTATAACGGTGTTATTTATTTCAATGGTTATATGTTTTGTTGGTTCAGTACATCAAATGACTATATGTAGGTATCCAGCAGATATTAACATATTTAAAGCTGTCTCGAATAAATAATTCAAATAAAATATATGTTTTCATCGCCTATAGTTATAGTTAGGAGTTTTTGCTTTTTTCATATTTTTACAGCTAATATATTTAATATACAATTAGAGATAAATTAGTTTTTAAGTATTTTGTAAATATGTGTGGGTAGATTGTGAGGGTACGACTTATTTGTTAGACATGTCGAGGGTATTCCACGAATATCCGTGGGTAGATTGGCCATAATTACCAACTGAGTGGGGTGAAGAGTTGCTTTAAAAGACGGCTCTTGAGCGCTTGATTATTTCTTATAATACATAATAAAACTGATAAAATGCTTCAAATACACCCACCATTCTATTTCCATACAAATATTTATGTTACATAATCTTAGAATGTATATTTTATTTTACAAGAATTAATAAACGTTTGAGAAATTACACGATGTTTCATCTGCAGACAAGACAAATTACACGTGCAGCACAATAAAATGATCTAGCTTGTTAGCTCATAGGAGTAATTAGGCCCTCGGCGATAGACGCAGCGCTTACAGTGCGAATCTTTAAATATTCAATGGTTCAAAATAGTAAGTTATAAGTAAATACAGGATACAGATGTTTCTCAATACTATTGTCTAATAGCTTCTTTAACAATCAGCTTTATGTTACTCATTTTCATTTGCAATAAGACTAGGGAACATATGTTATATGTATTAGATCTATATTATGAGATATATTTTATGGATACCTGTAATTTTCTTGTATTTTATGATAATACTTTTCACAATACATAGAAATCTCACTACGGATTATACTCAAACGCAATTCGTAAAAGAAATCACCATATAAAACTACTATTTTACAATATTATCATTTTAACCTGATGTAAAAATCTTTATTTTATTTACTTATTACAAAAATGTATAGTTCGAATCCATTATTATTTAGATTCAATGAAACTTTTTTACTCTACCAGTTCGCCAGTTCGGAATGCAGTTTCGCTAGAGAACGGGCTAGAAACTCAACCTTCTCTTTTCGAACACCGGTTAACAATATTAAAAGAAATCTTGTATAATCTTTATTAGGGCTTTTTCAATGGTTTACGTTTCACTGAAATTGTCAGTTTATTATACACACCACACAAGTATACGCCATACTTACACGAAATAAGAAAAAAATTGTATAACGTTAAATGTATATTTTGTATATCACAGTACTGGAATACAGCTTAGGTTATGCAAGTGACAATAGAGTAGGAAGATCAGCGGAAATAAATGTGGGTACAGGAGGGTAGATAAGTAGGTGTGTAAATGTGTCGGTGAGTCGACGAGCTCTCAATCGGATGCTGGGCTACATAAATAAGTGTACCCTCGCTTATCTGTTACACTTCTTACCTTTGAATGTGATCGACGGAGGCAAGTATAAGAGTTCAGGTCTCGTAGTTTTCGTGCTTGAATCGTAATAATATTATATGAATATAAAATATATTTATTAAAATAAATTACCCGAGAGTCCATTTTTGAGCCATACCAAAGATATCTCCTGGAAAATAGAAATATTTATTTCATTTTTCAACAAATTGGACTCTATTTAAATTGTGTGCCATATAAATTGTATAGAACATTCTATTTGGTTAATTATACCAACATAATTCAGGAATATCAGTAGATTTATATTAATATTGAATTTATGAAATGTGTTAAATTATACATATTTGTATCTATACATGTGAAAATACTCTTAATCAATACAGATAAATAATAAATGGTACTGAAATATATGATACGCATAGACTGAATGTTTAAATATTTTAAAATGTAAGCACCCACACAATCGAAGCAATTCATCGGAATACTTTCGTTTTCACGTTGGGCTTAGAGCTCGTTTATTGAACCGCGAAGCATTTGTAATCGTTTAATACCCTCAATTCTTTATCAGCCGTGAGCCGTGGGGTACATCTTCCATTTGCTCGGATTCATTCGCCCTTAGAACGTTCACCTAAAAATTTACCAATACTAATTTAGATTTGAAATGTATTTGAAACCTAAAATGTAAATAAGTTATTAAATAAATTTTATGTAAGTTAATGTTTTTATTGTGACAAATTATGATTACCGTTTTACGCATAAAACTTAATATACATATTTGTAACAAGATTCATTTAAATATTTCATATAGTAACTGTCCAATTTTTATTTCATCGTGCTTACTTAAACAATGTGTTAAACAGTTCAATGTTTAACATTAAGTTATAATTAATTTTAAAAAAAGCAACATACAGTCGAATTGAGAACCTCCTCCTTTTTTTGAATTCGGTTAATAAAAGGAAGTGGCCCATGAACGAAGCTGATGTCATTAAATCAATAAATAAACATGTCCAATATTGTAAATAAACAAGTCTCCCGAAAACGAAACGCAAACGATACAAACTAAGGCAAACTCGATAATGACATCATTTGCTTATCAGCTGACCATTACTGAAAATCGAATGCTACATTAGGCACGCACAGTCCGAAAACTGTGCCCAAATCTAATAAAAAGTTCTTATCAATCGGTTCGCCATTGTAAACTGCCATCGACTCCAATATTTACTTTTGAACGCGAACATAAATTCTTTCCATTTATAAAAATCAAAACATTTCGGCCCTTATCGTGTTCGAATTTTAAATAATGGCGCTCCAGTGGTAACTAAGTTAAGGGCAAGGTTTTGTCCCCGGTTCCCCTTTTTTCCTCGGTAGGAATTTCTTTTCGGCAATTTAGAGGCGAGCAGATAATAAAAGGGCTCTAACTGCTCCGATCACCCCCGTAATGAAAACTCGAAACTCCTCATTTCTTTATCAATAACTTTTCTATTTGCTTTGACACACGCGAGCGTTCTACGCAACGCGGACGAACGATAATAACTATATTCCTTGAGCAAATCAAATCGAACGAGGAATATAAGTTAGGTCGTTAAATGTTGTACAAATTGTATGTAATTTAATGAAACTGGTGTCTAGTGTAGGATCAGAATTATAAAATCAATATCGATGGGTCCTACAATGTATGAGTAAAATTAACATTGTGGCGATTATGGTGATAAATGCTTCTTTCCAGTCATAATGGTAAATTTTTACAAATATAGTTTTTGTGGAAACTCTGTGAGCAACAGCAAAATGGCTTCACATTGGAGAGCATCGCCTGTAATGGTTTGTTTTTGGTCCTTCTACATTGGACCCATCGATATATAGCCTCTGTGTTGTGATTACTGCTACGCGGAAGTACAATGACTTAAAGCAAGAAGAAATTTTATAAGTGGAAATTCTAAAATTCTGTGTATTTTATACATAAATACACCCACCAGTCACACACATAGCTCTGACCCCACACTGGGTCAAACCTATATCGTGGGTATCAAGAACAAGAAACTACGGTCCCACAACACTCAGACCCGAAACAAATATTTGTCTCTCACCCAAACATTTGTCTCGGTACGGAAATCGAACCCACGGCCTCTCGTTTCACGGAAATGTATTACTCTGCAACTAGACAGTCTGAAATTGAAACTACCATCTCATCTCATTATATTTTAAACTTAAATGCCCTAATAAAATCAATAGAATGTTTGTTAATATTTAAATGGCCTGATCTATTACAATTTTTATTAATTGAAAAATGCAAACAAGCTAGTTTGTCATACTATTCTTTAAACAAGATGATCCCCGTCTGTTAGACCAGCACTTGACCCATTTCCACTGCACCGGGAACAAATCGAAAATCAATGTGCCAACGACCTTTTATATTTATGACGTGGTGCCAACTCCCGCGCTCACTACCTTAGATATTCTTTGTTTTATTAAAAAGTAAAGTAGGTAAGTAGTATAAGTAAAGTAGGTTATAAGATTATTTTTATATTAACCAAGGCATAATTACCTTTAAAATTTATTTATTTAATTTCCGGTATAATTTTCGGTAGAACCTTCTTTACCAATGCTTTTTAAGATAGATAAAAACTGTATTTTTCTATATAATTTCATAGAGTGCATTTTTTGTACTAATCACTACATATTGCGTAGTAATTATTGTTCAAATGTTAACCTGATCTACGTCTAACATCCCATCTCTAAACGAAAAACTAACGTCCTTAGAATTGAACTCAAGACCTCACGATTAACCCACACACATGCTCTCAGCCAATAAGGCGAATAATATACTTTATTCATAGAACAATAGTAAATGTATCTAGATATGTACATAATTTGGTGAGCGCGTGTTTTTTGTGTTGGGTTATTCCCCTCGGTCACGTGGTGGCCACTAATTGCTCAGCTGGGACACTCCGAGCTTACAAATACTTACTAGTTTTGCACTCAAATATATTCAATATGAATTTCTGTTATATATTTTCATTAAGTTTACTTTTGTATGCCACATGAGTAACCATGTCACTATGCATTAAAAAATACTTCAATTTAAAACTTAATTCTCAATTTGAATTATGCATTAAAAAGATCACCTTAAAATCAAGTATTCCAGCTTCATAAAATTAAATAATATTTTATTAGATTTTTGTATGAATACTGTGTCACCAACGCTAGACCAGTATATCCGACGCTATATCCGCTATAATTAGACTGACTATAATATTCAAATTACAAACAATGACTTGTAGAAATACGAGTATATTATCAAAAAGAAAATACCGACAACACTGTCGTCTGTAAAACAACACCGACATGTAAAATTAACGTATCCGCCATATTGATATTATTCCAACTTGGGAATTATGTACAAGCACGCCACATGTCCTTTCTCGGAACTCGGGAACTTCTGCGCGTATTCGAATTCCTGTATGGAGTAGAAATACGGCTTTATAGGAGTAAAATCATACTTTCTCCTCGAAGCGCGGGGTGCGGGGTCCTAATGACCGCGCGGGGAGAGGTACCTACCTACCTATACGTACATGCCACGACAACCACACTTTATATTGCGTTTAGCAGGCTGTCTACCCACACTCCTACACACACACACAAATTCTAGCAAGGTTTGTTTTTTTAGTTATTATTCCAGCGTACACTATTTTCTTTTTGACCGGCGGCTTTACACGTGCTTCGTGGAAATCATGTAGCTTGAATAACGCGTTTACGAGTATTTTTAAGTACTCAGTAAAGCATTGAAATTTATGATAGCTAGTTTATAGTTTACCTTTAAAGTTATATATATATATATATATATATATATATATATATATATATGAGCTTTTGTTGGAAGGATATCTAATCAAACATTTCTCATTTGTACTGATCTTGATAGTGACCAGTGAACACATGGTGAAAACCCCCTAATAATGTCTGGTTCTGGGGAGTCGCTATTTGGAGCCAGCCTATAAACATAATGAAGGTAATAATTAATAATGTGGTATAATTTTAGCAACCGTCGAGGAATGCAATGTTTCTTTTTGTGCTGTATTTAAAGACAGTGCAGTCATTTGTCCATCAAAAAAAATATTTTCGAATGCCTTTTGGTGGTATATTATTTGATCAATTAACAATATTAATTTCCTGGTAAAGTATATAAAAAATCATATAAAATTAATATATAACATTCAAGTTCAATGGTTCAATATTCACTGATTCTATCTTAAAAATATTGTTATTAAAACAACTTAATGATTATATTTTCAAAAAAAAAAATTATTTTTCACCGAATCTTTTTGTTTATTTATATTAAGTACCGTGTCTATTCGCGTAAGATTTAAACAAAAACCAGCAAACTAAAATTTGACAAGATCATTTGACCTTACCAAGCCTTATGTTATCAATATCTCAAGGTGTCATTAGTAAAAAACATCAAAGTCCCCGCTTAAAGCTACTGTACATTGTTATTATAAATTGACCTATCCGCCGTATTGAATTGTCTAAGCTTACAAGCAATTAAAAAATGCCTGTCATATATTCTAGCAAGTCACGTTCCGGCATGCATGTGTTAGGGTCTGGGGGCAAAAGTCGGCTGAAACTGCTGACTCACGAACCCTGTGTCAAATCTCTATGGACATAAGCCGAACTGTTCACACATGTGTTGGATTTTTTAGAGATCTGGATAATGTTTTACACATTATATTTGACAGCCTCCGCGATGCACAAGGCTGGCCGGTTGAGAAACAAGACATCGCTGGTTCCATGCAATGCGCTCAATGTTTGTCATACGCAAAAAAAACGAGTTTGGATGTTGTGAGACCGTATAATACCCATACGCAATATAAAACAATTTTATCCAACTGTATGATCAGGTATATGTTTACTGAGATTACTGTTAGATTTCTATTAATATTAAAGACTGTATTCTGACTGTGTGTCTGTGGAAGAAAAAATAAAAAGTTTTGATACTGGTCTAGCTACACTTTATAAATATAAAAATGAATTTGGAATAATACAAAATAACAGATATAATTAACTTTTTCTTTTTATTGAAAATATTCTCTCTAGTTCTCAAACTGTAGTTGTATTTTGGTATGATATTTTTAATGGATTTTAAATGATTTACATCGTCATTTCAAATGATAACATTCTAGTTTATTTAGCTATGTACTTGTTCTATTGGAAAATATGTTAATGGAAAACTGTTTTCTCGTATATTTTTGTTAACTGGGCCGGATACATCATTTTCTTTTGTTTCTTTTTAATGCCTGGATAGGCAGAAAAAAAATGTTTCTTGACGAAAAAAACATAATTAAATAATACTAGCCCTGTATTAAACATTGTCCCACTGCTGGGCACGGGCCTCCTCTACTAATGAGAGGGGTTAGGCCTTAGTCCACCACGCTGGCCTAATGCGGGTTGGCAGACTTCTCATACCTTCGAAAAATTCTCAGATATGCAGGTTTCCTCACGATGTTTTCCTTCACCGTTAAAGCAAGCGATAATTAACATTTTAATACACACATAACTTTAGAAAAGTCAGACGAAAAAAACATAATTATTACGTCTAATTCTACGTCAAGCATAAAAACAAAGAAACATAAAAGATAAATCTAGCATCCGTCAATGGTAAACCCAAAGTGACATTGAATTATAGAGTAACATTTGATAAGCCCGAATGTTGATTAAATGTTCATAAACATTATTTAGATTCAAGGTGCACTTTTAAATTAATGTGTGACGGCTTTGAAATATACGTTCGCACGTTGCAAGGTGATTACTGAACGATGCCGATACTGGTGCCTTGTATTTGATTACATTACATCGTATACAAACACTTTAATCAAGTACACATTTTTATTATTTCGGCAATAAGTCAGAGTGTGTTTGAGTTCGTATTAGGCCACTTTTTGTTAAGCATTTGAAGATTAGAATCGTTTTTATGTTTTCTTCCCAGGCTGAACTCCAGCATATCGCTGAATAAGGGGACCTGTTGTCGGACCAAATAGTTTCTTTTAGTTTTAAGTTTTATTTTGTATTTCTTCCCTTGTATTTGTTCTAGCAATAAAATCTTTTTGTTTCATTCTTTCTTGTATTGCGATAAATAACACTACATGTAAGGAAATTAGTGTAAATATACACGTGAAATATTAAGTGGACACGTTCAAATTTAAATATACAAATCCCATAAAGGAAATCTGCAACAAAATTCATATTTGTTTTGAAGGCCATATTACCCGACGTTAATCTAAAACACTCAAACCAAAAATATGAGTAACGAAATAGCACCATGCATTTTCTACAAACATATAAAGAACAAATGTCAGTCTTTCAAATATTGAACATACGATATTCAAATTGTTATTGGAATAACGCATCATCCATCAGACAGCGCGCCAGTGGGGTGAGAAACCTGCCGAGACAGACAGAACCCGTTTATTGCGTACAGGAAAGGGATGGAGTTAAATTTCAAGAATTTGCATAATCTGCTCGGGTACTTTATCATTGAACCACGTGGCAGTGACTATTGCACTCGTGGGTTACGCGACCCCGGATTAAATCGACACTTCACGGCTACGAGGTCGTCTCACTCACGATCGCATTACTTCCAATCACAATGCCACTGAACCAATATCATCAATGCTCCAATTATTAACAGTCCATATCACACCACGCACGACTTATAATAATTTGATTCGGCCACCGCTGACCAAAATCGAAATGAAAACACAATTGGATAGCTAACTTTTGTAAGAAATGATAAATATCACACCGTCAGCCACGGTCGCCCAAAAAACGCTTAACTTGTCCCGCTACAAAAGGAAAAAGCCAGCGTCTTCCGTTCGGCCAGATCCAAAGAAAAAATCTTCGCGAGGGATCCGAGCCTTCCATTTATCATATTCCATATTCATTTATTCGTCAAGTTCTGGATTCATTTATTCGTCATGTCTTGATTTCGTCTCATTTATTATTAAAAATGAACTGTCTAGAACAGAACGCGAACACGACATCGGCCCGGGGCCACTGTTTCAATCTTCGTATAATTTCATGCTGAATTAGGTCACTGTGAAACCATGCAGTTTTAATGTAGAAGTGCCGAGACAATAGGCTCGTATAAAATACGAATTTCACTTGAAGTTTTTTGTGTACAAATTTACCGTTTATGGGGCGATCATGGGGTCAGTGTGTTATGGGACGCGGGCATGATATCTCGGGATCTCGGTCGGTGCTGACCCAGGACTCTAGTGATGATGGATAGCGGCACATGAGCCTATCACGATCGCTGCAAATTATGTCAGCGTATGAAATTAGAAACTTTATTGGAAGCTAATTTGCAAATTGCAACTATTAAACTCATTTATTTATTTTACAAATACCGACAAAGTTGACTTACATGAATACGAAATTATTTAAAGTAAAATAGGTCTGACATACATGTATATAACAGATGCGCACGGCATTTATAGAAGTTAAAAATATTTAACAGAACGAAGTTAACAATTTAACGTGATAGAGTATTTATCGATAGCAATAGCTATTTTATGTTTACTTTATTATTTTAAACATATTATTGAGTCTGAACACAGAATAAACAAAGAAAAAAGCAGCTGTAAATGACCAAAGGCATGACCCATGAGGATTATCTCATCCACTGAGTGTGTCCCTCTCCCGGAGTGATAAATGGATTGGCACTGCGCGGCCCTACGTGCTTTCGTCCACTATTTAACACCAAACTTAATATGACTCTTATAAAAACTCAATTTCGTAATTTGGAGTTATTAGTGTTACTTTTATAGGTCCTGGAGGAATAATGAAAAAAATTTAAGAACACACCCAACAGTCATACACAAAATACTGACCTCAAATTAAGATAAACCTGTATCACAGATATTAAGAACTACGAGGGACTACCGATCCTCAACACCCAAACCCGAAACATCTTTTTAGACCGAGGTTCAAACCCGCAACTTCATGTTTCACAGCGCCAATAGTGCGCCAATCTCAATCTAATGATAGCCTCCGTGGCGCAGCGGGCGAGCAGCCGGCTGTGAAGCGAGAGGCCGTGGGTTCGATTCCCGCACCGAGACAAATCTTTCTGTCACAGACGGATATTTGTTTCGGGTCTGGGTGTTATGGGACCGTAGTCCCTCGTAGTTATTGACACCCACGATACAGGTTTTTTAGGTTGTGGGGTCAGAACTATGTGTGTGACTGTTAATAAAAAACAAATTCCTAATTCAAAGCAATCGCATAGATTTATTGGTAACAAATGTACGGCACTACGCTTACCATCAGGTGCAGTGTGGTTACTTTGTAGTGATAAAAAATGCTAAGATAAAAAAATATCTTATTCCAATTACAAAACTTACACCAGTTACTTACTTAACATTGGACTCATCGAAGATTACCACAGTACTCGTAACATTATGATCTATGTGTTAGCAATCTTTAAAATAAAATGGTGTCAGTCTTTGTGAGGAGGTTAACGATCTATGGTCATTTCGCAAACGTAACAAATGAGAGCGCATTCGGTGCCAGTAGCCTCCCGTATTGTGCTATATAAATATTATACAGCACAAAAGATTTTAAAAACTATTGATCAGTCTATATATTAATACGTAAAGAGAAAACTTTGTGGAGTATGGTGGTGGTTGAGGTTGTAGTATAGTGTGTAGATAGTTCAATAAAGATGAAGTAAAAATTCAAAATAAAGTTTATTCACAGTAAAATTATACAACACAGTAGAAAAACCAAAGTCCATAGAAATAGAAGGAGTAGCAAGGAAGGAGTAGGGTTTTTAAGCATATAGCGCGCACTGAAGGTGTGAGATTTGGCATAGTTAAAATTTATGTATAGGTGCAGAAAGTTATTTTTTTTATATATTTTGTATTACAAATACATTACATTATTAAAAAAAATCGTTGTTTACGTTCATACTATCAATGTCAAACGTGCCTATAACTAACTAGCTGTTGCTCGCGACTCCGCCCGCGTGGAGGTCATGTTTGGGAGAAAAAGTATACAATACAAAATACCAATATTCATGTGTTTAACTTAAAAATGACGGATTTTCATACAAACTTTCATCCCCTATTTTACCCCCTTAGGGGTGGTATTTCCAAAAACCCTTCCTTAGTGGATGCCTACGTGATAAAAGGTACCTACTGTCAAAATTTCAAGTCTCTAGCCCCAGCCGTTTGGGCTGTGCGTTGATCGATCAGTCAGTCAGTCAGTTTCTTCTTTTATATATACAGATGACGTATTTATACACACTCAGACCTGACGTAATAGAACAAAATTCAATGTATATGTACAGTAATTATAGAGACAAACAAAAGACAAACAATATAAACAAAAGGACCCCAGTAATGTTCAAAGAATTAATCGAATTACGGTCGAATTTCTACCACTGGACGTCCACTACCTAATATAAAATAATAATATACATTTATTTTTTGTTAATTACCTGCTGTTTTACATCAACAACCATACAACGAATATTTTTTAGACCTATAAATGAATAACCAACAGTCACACACATAGTTCCGACCCCACACTACAGGTTTTACCACCTGTATCGTGGGTATCAAAAACTACGAGGGACTACAGTCCCACAACACCCAGACCCTGAATAAATATCTGACTGTCACACAAACATACACACACATGTCACACAAATATACACAGTCGCCTATTCGCCCGCTGCGATGGAAGTTGTCTTTTAATGAATCCCATAAATCCTCTTTAAAATTGTACATATTGGCTACCCTCCTTATTAAAGTGTCAAAACATACACAAGGTCAATATAATGAAGGAATGAACTGAAGACTTGGCTTAGGCCTTACTGGAAAAAAAGATGATATCTTTACACGATTGACGAGGCTGTATGGACTAGAACCCTTTGCCTTCCCACTATAAGGGAAAAAGGAGAAATAAAAAAAAATACACAAGGTCAAGGTATATTACTAAATCAGAGCAAATGCTGTCTCAGATATCACCTCGGCCGGTATCGGCGCCGAAAAAACGGGTATCGGTGTTCGGTTGATCGACACTCGATGGACGCAGCCCGGGGACCCGCCCAGGGCGCCGCGCCGCGACAATAACAAATGACCCCAACGCATCATAATAAATAAAACAATTTGTTCTTAATTAGATTTCGTGAATTTAATTTTCATGCCAGTAATTGGTCGGTGGCCACAAAGCCGGCACTCTATCGGTGATGGATGATCAAACGGCGCCTTCTTACTATTTACCTTGGTCCGTTCTACGGTAATTAGGGGGTTCGGAAGTTTACTTTCATTATTGCTTATGAACCTATTACTGTTTCTAATATAGATTTCATTTGATATTGTTTTGTTGTTGACTATGAGAACCAAAACAGTGATTGTATTTTTAAATTTAAAATACAATGGGAGAAACCTTAATCTGCACTAGAAAAGTACAAAATTAAATCAATTGGTCCTTTAATTTACCAAATAATTATTTTCATGCAAAATCGTAATATGGTAAACATATATGTATGTTATTATAATTACATGCATGCGTAATTATTTATAAATAGGTGTCGATTAAATAACGCATCTACCAAAAATAGTAAGTAATCAGTAAGTCAGTCAGTAAGTCAATATAGTATATTCAATGATATATGATTAGCTAATTTAATCGCCAAACCTTCAAGAATATAAAAACTATTTTCAGAGCTACCTCAAATCCACACCTCGGCGTGGGAATAACGAATAAAGCTTATAACTGTTTCAAAATGACAAAACATCACCGAGCTGCAGATAAAAACAACTAAACAAGCGGTATCTATAATACAAGAAATCATAGCTCACTTTCCAATCAGCTCAGCGATCATAACATAAGGACACGTCTCTATAGAAAATATACAGAATAGATGATATAAATGATACAGTTTAGAATGTAAAACTCCGCTGTAATCTGCAATTTATCATCTCATAGCACGATAATTAAATGATCGCCAAATAAAAATATACCGTTTTCTCCGCTGTTATAAAAAGAAAACGTTACGGAATAAATAAAACGAGGAAAACAAAAGACAAATCGGAAAACGCTCTCTTTTATATACTCGCTACAGAACGGCGCGGTGCCGAGCGTAAAGTTTAAAAAATAAACGCCGAAAAAATCTTGAAAAGTCACGGACGCTTAACTTTCTTCCCCTGTTTTATTTTTCCCTTCTCTGCACTTTGTTATCTTTTTCTGGCACGGCTTGTGGGATATCTCTGTCCCGCTCTGTTTAACTGATAAGTTACTTTTTAAACTGCAGGAAAATCGAAGTCACTCACTGTGCGAAATTAAAAGCCAGCACTCGCAGACATAAGTCATAAAAAGAAAATATGGTGAACGTTAATCAAATGATTTATTTAAATGCCGAGCTAATGTAGTTGTAGTCTCCTTGTTTTCTTTTATTGAATGCTGGAGCTCTATTAATTTTATTTTTCGCTTAACAATTGTAAACTACAGAGATTTAAGTCAGAAGCTAATATAATTAATAAACAGTAATGAAAAAACGTCTGTTACTAAAACTTGTCTATTTATAGTAGAAAAACTGTACGTGTCGTATCTGCACTTAGAAAACATTTTCCTTAAAAGGGTTGCAGCTGATGTATTTAAAAAAACTGTCTTTAAATACACTGAATTTATAAATCTTCTTACGAATTTTAATAGGGTAGCTTGAACATAGCTTGGGATCTAGTGGCAGATAAGCATTATTTCATAAATATCGGCTGTCGATTGATTGATTAATTATAATACCCCTGGTGAGCTTATGTTGTTCCATGACCGTAAACAAAGCACAAGGTTAGACGCTGTGTATGCGTGCGTGGACCTTAGCACCTTAGTGTCAGTTACTTTTTGCACTATCAACTCTACATGGCTTTCTTCCATGATAATGAAACAAACAAGCTCTTTGTTCAGGTCCCTAATCAAACTACTTCAAACATTGTAGACAAAGAATCTCTATATTCAAAAAAACACATGTACGAAGTCGCGGTCACATTTAGTATATTGTAATACTGCATTGAGATTTTTTTTATGTATACTTCAATAATTGAAGACAAACATGAATAACTTTAAGTCTCAGTAGTATAAACATCAAGAAAAATCACATGCCTGTTTAGTTCCTACGTGGAAACAACCATAGATAATATAGAGTTCACGACTAACGATCATTCTGTAAGCATCGAGTTTGCGGTAAAACCTCTTTAGTCAGTAAAATGTTGATAGCAAATTGCGAAGACCTAGTGCAAAAACATAATCTATGTTAGAAATCTTATTAGAATTTTCTCCTGCTAATATACACGTACATAGCTTGTCTTAATACGAATTAAGTTAAAACATACCTATCTCGTCAGTTTATAAAAATATACACATAGATAAATTATACAAAACCTGTCATAATGTCCATGTTCTCTGAAGTGATTTAATTAATCATGTTAATAATTCTTAAGATATATAGAGATTCTTCAAAGATATATACTAGAATTTTGACCCAAAACTTAACACATCAAGATGTAAGTAAAAGTGGTAGAGCCACGCTGTAGACATATCTGTCTAGCATGGATGAGCCGGCTCGACCGGAGTAGTACCACTGTCTCACAGAAAACCAACGTAAAGTGATCGTTTAATGTCGTGTTTCGTATGGTAAGTGAGATATCCGGAGGCCCAGATTCCCCCTACCCTTCCCTAATCCCTATACCTGTCCTTTCCGGGACAGCGCATATATGACACTTTTGGTATTGTGGATGTTCATGGGCGGTGGAGATCACTTAATATCAGGTGACCCACTGGCTCGTTTGTCGGACTATGGTATAAAAAGAAAGAAGTAAATTTGCACAATAGTTATTATTCAAAGAAATAGATAAGCTATACCAAATACAGAACTACATCGCAAAGTTTCTATGTCATATTTAGAAACGGCAACTCTCAATTTGTACTGTGTTTAAAGTTCTGGCTACAAGTTGCGCAAAAACTGGTGAAACAAAACGATGGCCCCGGGGGCACGGGTCCCGGTCTGATATTGATATGAGTGACTTGCACTTACCTCCCTTCGACGGAATACCGGTTACGGACAACTAGCGCCCTCGCGCTCCGAATCTGCATACCAGGCGTTAGAGATTCCCGGAAAAATCTGAGAATTCTTACACGTTCAAACGGCAACAAAATATAGTCATTAGAGTTATTTTATTTAATCGTGGATTTTTATACGACATTTACTTGCAGTTCTGCCGTCATGAGAGTCTTTTCTGGGACCAATATATTACTGTTAATAACGCTTATTTACTGGAATTTAGCTTATTATAGTGAAATGGCAACTATATCCATTCAAAAATTTTGATGCCTGAATAAATTAACAGACCGACAGCAAACTGCAGAAACTTCTGCTTATTTTTATATTTATCTAATTTAATCCAGAATAACCTATTTACATATACATTCACGCCTGTAATCCCCGAAGGGGTAGGTAGAGGTGTAACCAAGAGACCCACTTTTCGCTGAGTTTCGGTCCCATAATGTGATAGGGGGCGAGCCTATTGCCATAAAGGCCACAAGTTCCAGACTCCGGGCTACTACTGAGAATTTCTAGATAGAAAAACCCAACACCACTTTACCCGACCCGGGGATCGAACTCGAGACCTCAGCACAACAGTCGTAACGCACGCAATTACAACAGCGTCACCGAGACAGGCAAATAACCTATTTATAGTTGGATTTTTTTAATCTTTCAACAAGTATTTGTTGAAAGATTGAAGAAAGTATGGTGGAATGCATATGTATATATGCATTCCACCACACTTCATATATACAAATTCATACATACATCATATTATGTACTACAGGTATACAATACCCTGTATAACCTTACCCATGAGAAAACACATTATAGTAATCCTCAAGTACAATTTATATACCGTTCTTAAATTGCGAAGAAAACCACTGTGAGAAAGGCGCAGTGAGAAATAAATTCTATATAAGATTTGTCTTCAACTTTTAATGCTTTAACCGTTTCATATTATGCTATTGACATTCATAAAGTATATTTCGTAAATATTTTAATACAATTATCAAGAAAAAACATTAGTACATCGCCTCAGTAGTCTAGTTGTGCAATACATAGACTGAGAAAACGGTGAGGTCTGGAGTTCAAATACCATTTGTGTTTGAGTTTTCGTCTCGAATAACCACATATGACCTTCTGGAAATTAATTACTATAAACGTGTTACCTATATAATTTCTGTCTATATATGTGAATACGTACTAGATCATAGTAAAAAAAATATCTACATAATTAAATAAATTGCATAAAGTCACAATAATAAATTATTAGATCTTATGAAATAAACTTATTAAATTCTTGTATTATTGTATATAAACTTTATGAAAAACCCATGAAGTAGATTGTATCATCAGTATGGGAATTTATGCTTTCTTCTATGGCAACCCTGTTACCGAATTCACCCTCGCAACCGGGCGCTGTTTGCCCGCCAAATATTGTCGTTACAAACGTTATACTCACATCGTAATCTTAGTTAAGTGTGAGAATAATGCGTTTAACAATCCCTTAGAAACGATGAATCATTTCATATCAATTTCACTCATCTCGTAGGAAATTAAATCTAGAATTTGTGTTACTGAATATTTTTATTTATAGTTTGGTTAATTTTCGTTCACAGACAGACTCTACTTAGTATTTTGTGGGAATTATATATTTATTTGAGTATATATAATGTACTTACTCTAATACTACCGTACCTATATTACTTGTTACTAACAAACCAATTTGTATGTGGGAGCAAATAAAACAATTTATTATGAAAAAAAAAAAAAAAAAAAAAAATATATACATATATATAAACCAACGATTACAGTTTCATACTTTTAAACATAATAGCTAATTCAGAATGTAATTTTCATTAAACAGAGTTTTAAAATATCTTCATTATTTTAAAATTATTCTGTACAAAAACGAAATATCTATCAATACATTAAGCGAGCGTGGTAGATCTCAATTCTCTCGGACATACAACTCTCGGACACAACTAAATTATTGGATATAGAATACCGATTTAGATTTTGTCGGAAGTCTAGAGTTGGGGTTCAATGTTTGGCAGTTTTGCGGCCTTCTGTGTACTCTGACACTAGACCCTCGACCGCTTCTTTACGTTCTTGCCCATGGCGTAGTGTGAAGAAGTAGGCTGGCATGATTGTGTTGAGTAGCGGGGATAGATTGTTTCTCTCTACTCGATAATCTAATTGGACGGCACTACGCTTACCATCAGGTACAGTGTGTTCATTTTGCCCGTGCCAGGATAAAAAATCATCTACCTCACTTACATTGTTCTTTACCGCATGTTTATGTTGAAAACTTTTTCTATAACAGTCATACAAAAACAGTAGTTTCGTCAGCGGCACATCTAAATCTTATCTGGTGTCACTTAACTGTACATTTGCACGAAAGTTGCGAGACCGCATTGGGGGCGATATTGCCGCAGCATCGCCCATAAACAAGTGGGTGCTCCGCGTGCGGAATATTCAAGAGGAAAGTTGGCTCAGTTCACCCGAGTCCACTCAATGTACAGAGTTGCCGACGACAGTTGCATGTAACGGGCCGAGTTTGGACGCGCGTCACGCCATGCATTGTCCCCTTAATGAAGCTTGATCCTTAACAAGTTTGCGATATAACTTATTGCGAACTAAGCGTGTTTTGATGGCCACTTAAATGTTGTGACCTTACTTAATAGTTTGCTAACTTTCACCATTATAAACTGGTGTGATTTTGTACAGAGATAGCTCGGACTTATCTGAATATAATAGGCTTTAGGACAAAAGATTGACTAAGCGAGCTTAACAATATCGATAACAAAAATATCTGGCCACATATTTCACTATTGTCTTTTAAAGTGCAATCAGGAAGTAGAGTGAAATATTTTATCTGTAAAAAATAACTATGCGAAGAAATATTCAGAGAGGGCGCAACTTTTGTAGTCGTAACAAATGTTTGCGAAGTTTTGTTCTATATAGCGCGCGACACGACGAGGCGAAAGTTTCCGAAAACGATCCAACTGCGAATATGAATCCTATTATTTGCTGCAATAAAAAGTTTATTTTCAAACACATTCAGGGCAAGGCCTCTCACTAGGTAAACTGGTAATATCTGTGTAACGGTGTTACACAATTCGAGTTGAAAAGACCTCAGATAAATTGTGTAATTGAATGATGCGTAGTTTCATCTGTTTTTATGTGACCTCTTCTCGTCAGACCTTCGTGGCGAAAATAATAATTATTGACAATAGTTTGTTACGTAATTTTAATGCTTTTTGTTGTAGTGTAGTAATAGAAAACAATTGAAATGTGTAAAATACCAAATAAGATTTTAATCAATACCCAATATTCGAACACAACAAAAACCTCTTGAAAAGGGAACGTCTACAATAAACATTTTTTTATTGCCTCGATAGGCAGACAAGCAGACGGGCCACCTGATGGTAAGTAGTCACTGCCGCCCATAGACTTCTGCAATGCCAGGGCACAGCAAAGCCGCTGCCTAAACATTTAATTAAACGCCTGAATTTATATATTTTTAAAAATGGAATACAAAATTTACATGACAAGTCATGTAGGATTCCGTTGGAGCTGCCGCTTGCCGCCCGCCGCCTGCCGCCCGCGTCTTTCAACACAACGTCCGACATGGCAGACTGTGTTGGCGGACACGTCGCTAACTTCCAACACTCGCATCTAAACAAATAAAACATGCCAACCCTATGTTGATAGCATTGATTGTCCATACACATGTGTTGGGTGTTAACCAAATAGTTTTTATATATAATACTATACTAAGGTCGTTATGAATTCGATTGAAAATGTCAGTCTGTCATCGTTATACGCTGATACTGTGACATTTATAATGCTGGTAAATAATCTCTCAATTATTTCCCCGAATACATGACATGAATATCATGGTTTGACGAGTGTAATGAATATGACGATATTTAAAACTAACACTTATAAAAACTAATATTTATTTTAAATTAAATCAAGAGACATAGATTTTTGTCCTATCATAAATATTTTAACATACCTGTTATTTTGTCTCATGTTAACATATCAACATTATTGTGTGTCTTCATTTGTTTTAGAAATAAGAAACCTTCAACTATCAATCAACTGCAAAAGTTAAAGCTCTTCAATTCTAAATAGCTTGATCTTTAAAATATGTTCAAGCTAAATAATAATAATGATTATCTTACATAATATGAGGTTTATCTGGATAAGACAGGTATTGTGTGAATGCTGTAAACTTATAACACACGACTACCTGTTTAGAATACCCGTATCTGGATAATATGGAGCAATAAATTAGATTATAGCAATAAATTTAAATGTGTTTTCTATTACAAAGTCGACAAATTATAACATTAAAAATTAATTTAATTAATTAGTTAAAGTTTTACACTGTTTTCGCAATAACATATTTATTTATATACAATATATAAAAGTGGTAGAGCCACTCTGTAGACATGTTTGTCTGCGGCATGAATGGATTCCCCCTTCCCTTCCCTAATCCCTATTCCTGTCCTTTAAGGCCGACAGCGCATACGTGATACTTTCGGTATTGTGGATGTTCATGGGCGGTGGAGATCACTTAACATCAGGTGACCCACTAGCTCGTTTGTAGGACTATGATATATAAAAAAAACTTTAAGTATCATAACAACGCCAGGAAGCATAATACAAAACAATTTATAAACTCACACATGAATCCCCGAAGAGGTAGGCAGTAATGCATCTATTACACCGAAAATTCACCGAATTTGTTTCCTTCCCATGATGTGGAACATGCAATTCATGTTTGATTTTTCAGTTGAAACCTCAAACAGAAATTATGGTTGCTCTACCTAGAGTCTTACTTGTTCCTCAACTAAGAACGCTGTCTAGACTAATTGTAATATAATAATAATACTTGCACTGTAATTTAAGTTGTCCCACTGGTCACGGATCACCTCTACTAATGAGAGGAGTCAGACTTTAGTCCCCTACGATGGTCTAATGCGGATTGGCAGACTTCACATACCTTAAAAATTCTTATTTACAATTCGCAGGCATGCAGTTTAAGCAAGCAACAATTAACAATCCTCCGTGCGACAGCCTCCGTGGCGCAGTTGGCGAGTGGCCGGCTGTGAAACGAGAGGCCGTGGGTTCGATTCCCACACCGGTACAAATGTTTGTGTGACAGACAGATATTTGTGTCCGGGGTCTGGGTGTTGTGAGACCGAAAGTCTTTCGTAGTCCCTGATACACACAACACAAGACTCGAATCTTAGTGTGGGGTCGGAGCTATGTATGTGACTGTTGGATGTTATTTATTTATTTTATAACAATGAATATACACGTAACTTAGAAAAGTCAGAGGCCAATTGTAGCCATTAAATATCATTACGATGATTTATTAGAATTCTATTATAACTACTTGTTATTCGTTAGTCCCCACCGGCGCGGCGCATCCGTCATCACTTCTTCAACACCACGAAAATAATTCTCGTCCAAAAACAAAACATCGGATATTGTCTGTCCGTGTGCGAACAAATGTCAAACGTTTAGAATAAAATTAGTTTCACATTTCACGCTATTTTTAACGTTTTTTAGTGTGAGCCAAATGTTATTTCCCTTATTGTTCTGTGATACTTATTTGTCACTATGGATAGAAATAGTGAATCTTAGCAAAATTACGGTCCTGCTCTAATGTTCATTATAAAAAGTAAGAACCTAGTACTACGTCAAAGTTTACAATATAATCTAAACAATACATTTTAAAAGTATCCATCGTTGTACTCCTGGCTCCATCTACCAAAACGTGATTAAACGAATTATTACTGCAGTTTTGTAACATTGGTTTGCACCCAATGTTTTTTGGTCTAGTCTCTTACCTACCGAATTAAATATGCTCTGAACTATCGAGGAACAACCATAAACCAAAGATTAAAATCACCAACATCCATAGACTTCCGCCGTCGCACCACTTCTGTACGCATTGTTTCTTTTGGTTGTGAATGAAGTTAAGCTAATGACGTCCGACTTGCGGACCGAGCACCGACGGTCGCGCGTCGTCGAGAACCGTGCGTAGGCTTGTAGCCAGGCTTCCCAACTTATGGCCTTTAGCCCCAAATTTAGGGCGAAAATATGTGCAGTGGGCTGTTTTCAGGGCCCAAAAAAATTTGGGCTATTTTTAAACGTTTCAAGTTGTAATTTATTTAAAACAGGACACTCATTTATATAATACTCTATCATGGGTAGGTATACACTACATAGTTTAGGGTTATTTTTTTTGGGTTTTTCGGGAATTTTATATTTAGGGCTACTTCATCTTGACTTTAGGGCTATTTTTTTAGGAGTAGGTAACCCTGCTTGTAGCCGGTCGGAACAGCGCGGCGGCACATCAGCCCGGCGCGGCGCGGCGCTCACATGTTGGGCTCGCGCCGCACTCATTCATCACAACTGTCAGCGACATCTATTGACAGCTTGACTTCTGTGTCACGCTCAAATGAACATATTCTTATTGTTTATATTAAACAAAACGGAATTCTATTACACGGTAACGTACTTTGGACGCCACTTGATCTTAAATTATGAATTGCTACATGCCTAATAGAGCAATGCAGTCAATATTTAAGATATTACCGACCGTTAATATTAATATGTTATAAGATATTGTCATAAATCGCAGTACTTTATTCAGTGAAGTAATTATTGTAAACAATGCTAAATTTTATATTTATTAAAACAGATTGAGTCAAGACTGTTTATTAAGGCGCTGTGGTCCTATATTAGCCGTTAAAAATTTCAGCATTCTGCACAGAGGACCAAACTATCTAAAAATGAATGATAACAATGGTAAAGAAAAATAAATCATTAAAATACCATCAGTCATGAAATATCCTCGCGGTGGGCAGGTCAGCGGTCGCAGGAAAAAATCTCACAATTCATACGAATTCAAATGACGAATGATTCATCTATGAAAATAAAATGACAGATTGAATATGAGGATACAAAGAAGACGGCCGGCTACTGGCCGCTGCTTTGTGCTCTTTGTGACACGTGCTCCCACGCATCTCCGGGGATTTGTACTAGTTAAGCGCGCTGCTTTGTATTGTGAGAGTTCCAAATACTTTATTGTTATTTAACGTTAAATTATCATAGTATGAGCTTTAGTCTTAAAATACCATTATATGAATATATCATAAATACAGCCAACAGTCAAACACATAGTTATGACCCCACACTAGGTAAAACTTGTATCGTGGGTATCAAGAACTACGAGGAACTATGGTCCCTCACCATCCAGACCTAAAACAAATATCGAGGAAATCAAACCCATGGCCTCTCATTTCTCAGCCGGCTACTGGCTCGCTGCGCCACGGAGGCTGACCTAATGAGTTCGCCATATTTCAGTTTTATTCTATCGTCTATGTAGGATTATTATGACAACTCTAGTGCATGAGTCCATCATTGTCCCCAAATATAATGGTAACGTGGGTGAATTGTCGATCCATAAAGCCATGACAATCCTCAAACCTGTGTGTACTACTTAATTATAATTACTACTTAATATCTTCAAAGATGCACTGATAAAAGATAAAGACTTTTGCATTAGGACATTGATGATTGAACGACGTGAAGACTGGATAGAGTTTGCTGACTGTGCAGCCTAGTTGAATCACAACCAGGACCTTTCAATTCCTACTCAATCTCACATGCTGGTAGTGCATTTTATGAACAAGCAAGGTCCAGACTACTGGTAAATGCCACTATATATAAAACAATCGTAATGTAATAATCGGTTTCGGGCAACAACTTCACTGGATGCCCAACGAGACGACTATGAATTAAATTATCAACACTAAAAACATTTTGAACCCCGTGAAGTAAAAAGACAAAGCATTTTTTATGTTTAACGCTGTCAATGGTGTACACTAATAAAAGTAAACAAGTAGAGTTAACCGCCCCAAATGCAACATAAAATATGTTTGACATTCAAAAGTTGTGACCTTATCTCGTAAAAATGGCAATTACTCGCTACCCTTGCAATCAGAGCTCGAGCAGGAGTTAGTGAACTCCGACAAACACTAAGAAAGAAAGAATGGGCAATGAAATTAAAAATATGTCTTAAGGGCAATTAGCTTTAACTTTTACAGCAAGTGCCCTATCTGGCGGGAAGAGTTCCCCCGCGCTTTTCAATTGTAGGGAAACCGACCAGATTTTCGCTTCGACTGAATTTTATGAACTCACAAAGAGTTCGGACTTTTGAATGAGGTTACGCGAGCAGTAAATATTTTAACATCTCGTTAAATAGGACAGTCATAATATAGCTTCAAATAACCACGAATTACGAGAACATTTTTAATTATTCAACATTAAATATCGTATCATTAAATAAGCAAAAATTATGACTTTTCTTTCAAACCAATGAACTAATGTATATAAAATAGAACAAAAAGCCAAGGACAATAGCAGTCTCTAGGAAAATTCTGCGCTACTTCAGCACCTTGACGAAGTGTTTAACAATAAATTTCCATTTAAAAAGCCGCAAGCGGGCGGGACCGCGGTGCGACGCGGCGGCGGGGGTTGCTGCTTCCGCCGCTTTTTTCCATCATTTCCTTGAGGCCAGGCTAGGGCGCCTCCCTAACTGCTGGCAGAATTAAAAGGTTTGTTTGTTTTTCTAACAACGTAATTATACAGCATACGTCAATAAATAAAGTTTACAAAATGCTCGTGTAATTAATTATATGGATACCTATATATCTACCAATTTAATTATTAAGATATTTTTATTGAACAGTAAATTCTAGACTTTTAAAATGGTATCTACGAAAAATCTATTTAAGATATTGTAAGTGTAAAATTATTTCTTTTAAAAAGTGGATGTAATGCCTACGGATTTAAAGAGTATTAACCATTTAAAAATATAAAATCTCTTAAAATAAAGAGGTTTCTTTTACTACAAAAAATACATTGTGCGCATAGAAAATACAAATAGATGGTACTGGCAGGAGGCATAGTGAACAGAGCATAAAATATCGGCTGGATAATAATTAAAAGAAGCGATAATGTCCCTACAGCGCGGTGAAAAACGACCGCACCATCCTTTTTATTTGATAAATAAAATTTATTCGTCGGCGCAACGCTCTCCTTGCTTCTTGTGGTTTTTTATTTCCTACAAATTATTTGTTTTAACCTGTCTGTAAAAAATTGTTATTGTGAACATATAGCTAAGTGAAGATTAATAAAGAAAATAAAAAATCTTAAAATATTCAACAGACATATATTTCACATAATATTTGCTGATATTTAAATATACCAACTAATAATATATAAATTTTGAAATATTCATTATTTATTACCCTATCTTTATTCTCTAACACAGTGTACGTCGTCGTCGTAGGAGCTAGAATTATCAGAAGCAAGCTTTTATTCAAATAACAAACACAACGCATAAAAACATTGCATCTCCGGCGCCCAAAACCTCCGTGTCAGCCGATTTTTATATAAAAAGAACATCTAAATAATCAAGCATGATAGTAATCCTGGGTACCTACCCTAGTTTTACTAATGCTGCAACGTCTAACACCTACCCTTTCGCCATTTAACTGCATACATCCTACCGCTCATCTCTTCGTCGCCACTCCGTCTGACCGACCCACATTCAAATCCAACCTGATAAACACATAGAGAAACAATCAATTGGCGAAATCTTGAGTGCGGCCCTCAACTATTAACCTTCCCCAGTCCCGGACCCCCGGGATAGCAATCGGGACGTTTTTACTGCGCACTAAATATACTCCCGGCGACAATTGCGATTATGAAAAGTGCACCGTTATTTATATCCCACCGCAGTTTATTTTTTGTCGCCCCTTTCAAGGGCAATTAAATACCGACAGTCTTAAGCGCTTTGCATATTCGGTGTAGCGGTGTCGCTAATAAAGATACGAAAGGTCGAGACGTAAAGTTTAGGTAAAGAGGTCGTCTCTATATTTTTTTTGTACCGATTTTAACGGTACAAAATATTTTGTTGTCTAGTATCTTCGTGCTGAATGGTCATTTATTTTTATTTAAGATATGTGAAACATAAATACACCTAAAAACATTTGCCGTGTCAAATATTCAAACGTAACCTAAAAGTAATATGCTAAGAACAAACCGCGCAAAACTTTGCTAACCGATTAGGCAAATACAACTTCTTAATAAAGGTATTAACGTATTTTCGTCGCTGATGGAATCGAACCGAAGTCCTCCGGGACAAGCTGTCAAACTGTTCAGAACTCGCTACGTTTGTCTACGGGACAACTTTTAATAACACCCCGTGTCTTCTAAATGGATTTGGTAACGTCAGTGTGCTATAGATATTATTTGAACATTTGTGTTCGTTATTATATTGATTGCTTTTAAAAGACATTAGTACAATTATTTGGGAATTACTTTCATAGAAATCAATTTGATTACAAAACTTCGTTTATTGATATTCCAAGGCGATGATATAACAGGATAGAAAGCCTATGAGCTATTCTAGACTGTAATCTATCTCTGTGCCAAATTTCAACCAGATCCGTCCAGCCGTTGTAGCGTGATTGAGTAACAAACATCCATCCCCATATTCTCCTTTATAATATTAGTAGGATTATGCTATTTGAAATACTCTTTGTTCTAAATTAACGTGACTGCAAATTGTCCACAATAAGTAAAGACAATGCTGATAGTCTTAATACAGCATAAATGAGATGGGTCAACTGGTTTATTACAACTCACAAATAACCGACGAGAAATAACAACTTACTGTTACATTTCGTACGGTGAGTAAGATTTCCGGAGGTCCACATATGACCCCTGTCTTACCAATACCCATTCCTTACCAAGACCGATGACACACTCGTGATTCATCTACCTATATATCTATCTATTGACATCCTCCGTGGCGCAATAGGCGAGTAGCTGGCTGTAAAACGAGAGGGTGTGGGTGCGATTCCCACACCAGGACAAATGTTTGTGAGACAGACAGATATTTTGTCCAGGGTCTGGGCGTTGACCGAAAGTCTCTCGTAGTCCCTGATACCCACAACACAAGACTCGTATCTTAGTGTGGGATCGGAGTTATGTGTGCGACTGTTGGGTGTTATTTATTTATTTATCTATAACGGTAGTGGTAATCTAGTATATTGCTTATGAGCGTTGAAAAACACTCACCATAAGGCGACACACTTCCCCAATTGCCGGCATCTGATAAGATAAAACTGATGCCAATAATAACTATTATATTCAAACATAAATATCACATACATATTTTTCTAACAATGATTGCGAATTATTAGAATAACAAACAAGATTTTAAAGCATCCCTCTCGGTTCAACCATTAACAAAATGCAACTGAGATACATTTTATACCGTAAAGGGGAGCCTTCATCAACTGCTGATAAGCCAATCTTGACTCACTTCCTGATACATCCCCCGCGATGCACCCCGATGGAACGAAATTGAACCGTCTTATATCTGTCTCGTTGTAATCCACGCTTATAATTGATGTTACTATGTCAAGTAGACCCAGATACAACCGGCTAATCGGAAAAATACAAATCCTTACATGATGGATTGTTTACCACTTTCCAACTCTAAGTCATTCGAATATTGTATACTTCTTTTAGAAACACAATTATTGTTGAGCATAGATATATCTATAGAAAGAAATACTAAAAAACATTATCTTTTTTTATCCTGGCACGGCAAAGTGACCACACTGCACCTGATGGTAAGCGCAGTGACGTCCAGTTAGAGTATCAAAGTAACCAAGTAAGTACGAAAGTTTCCTCCAAGATTGGATGAATTGTTATAATTACCTTATGGAGTGTAATATTTAGAAAGCAAATATAAAAAAAAAACTTTCCTCCCATATTAAGAAAATCATCTTAATGTAAACGAAATAAATAAATCTTAAACGAAATAACCTAAACAATAATTTCTACACGCAAGAAATTGTAAAAAACAGCATTTTTCACGTTAAAAATATTGAATTTTTACATTTATGTCCTTTACACCTCATAACGTAATATTTTTCGTGTAAGCACCCCTCCCTAACTTTCTGTTGCAGCGGCAACATTCAAAATAAATGTTAGGTGCTTTATCACAACCCAGCCGGCGTGTGATGGCGTGTAAACATGCTTTCGTGCAAAGAAATCACAACTTATTTCAATAATTACTTTCTTCGTTACTAAATATTATAAATTATTGAAAAACGATGGCATAGTTATTAATCTATATAATATTGAAATGCAACAAGTAATCAACAATTGGGTTTAATTTATTCGCGTAATATCCGTCACAGATAATTTTACCGTGTATCCGAATGTCGAAGATAGCCTTCGATCAAGATAGCATTTATGTTAACAATTTAACAAAAATAGAGTATAATATAGTTCTATAAATAATAATGATAATACACAGTCAGGTCATAAGTATTGTCACACAGTAAAAACTTTTATTTTAGAATGCTGGCCACAAAAAAGTTTATTGAATTCGAATTTCAAATTGCTCATGAAAATAAAAATGTATACTTTTTAAAATTTTACTCATTTTTAAATATGGAGTGGACGCTTAAAGAAGACCGTGTTGCAGTAATTGCGTTGCATCGTTGCGGTTACGCGCCAATTCAAATTTTTGACATACTGAAAAATTTGAATATAACCAAAAGATTCGTTTATCGTACCATCAAACGATACAATGAAGACTCTAGTGTAGATGACAGGTCAAGAAGTGGTCGCCGTCGGTCTGTTAGGACTCCAGCAGTGATAAAAGCTGTGAAGGCGCGAATTCAAAGAAATCCCAAACGTAAGCAGAAACTGTTGGCCCTCCAGATGGGGTTAAGCAGAACCACGGTGAAAAGGGTGTTAAATGAAGACTTAGGGCTTCGGGCATATCGAAGAAAAACAGGACATCGTTTGAATGCTCGTCTAATGGACCTGAGACTGAAGAGATGCCGCGCTTTGTTGAAGCGGTACGCGGGAAAAAAATATCGGGAAATTCTTTTTTCAGATGAAAAAATTTTTACCGTAGAAGAGAGCTACAACAAACAAAATGATAAGGTGTACGCACACAGTAGTGAAGAAGCGAGCAACCGTATTCCGCGTGTCCAACGAGGTCATTTTCCATCCTCGCTCATGGTATGGTTGGGAGTTTCTTATTGGGGCTTAACAGAGGTACATTTTTGTGAGAAAGGTGTAAAAACGAATGCAGTTGTGTATCAAAATACAGTCCTGACGAACCTTGTGGAACCTGTTTCTCATACCATGTTCAATAACAGGCACTGGGTATTCCAACAAGATTCGGCGCCATCTCATAGAGCGAAGAGCACACAAGACTGGCTGGCGGCGCGTGAAATCGACTTCATCCGGCACGAAGACTGGCCCTCCTCCAGACCAGATTTGAATCCGTTAGATTACAAGATATAGCAACACTTGGAGGAAAAGGCGTGCTCAAAGCCTCATCCCAATTTGGAGTCACTCAAGACATCCTTGATTAAGGCAGCCGCCGATATTGACATGGACCTCGTTCGTGCTGCGATAGACAACTGGCCGCGCAGATTGAAGGCCTGTATTCAAAATCACGGAGGTCATTTTGAATAAACTTAGTGTTAAGTTAAGTTCATTTTGGTATATAAATGGTTACATAATGAATAAATTTGTTTCAATTATTTTATATTAAACATGTGACAGAATTTATGACCTGACTAGGTATATATGAGTCCTGTGTTAAACATTGTCCCATTGGATACGGGCCTCCTCTACTAATAAGAGAGGTTAGCTTACTCCACCAGGCTGTTCTAATGTAAGGAAACCTTTATACCTATAGTTAAAAGAGCATTCTAATTACTGGCACATTTAATCATTCTTTACTACCACATACTTCATTCAACGTACATCCTATTTATTTTACATATTAATCGGTGACTAATTAATTTTCTTCCAACTGTAACAAATTAAGAAAATCAATTAAACACTTTTGTAAACACTCCCTTTCACCATATGGCTACCCAAAGCCCGACACAAATAATGTGACCACAGCATTTAGTCGGTGACTCGGAGCCTTGGAGGGCATCGAACGATCTCTAATGGCATCCAACCGCCAACTGGCCACCGCATTAATCCTTTACCGGCTCTTGATTAATTATTTAAAGTTGTCGGAGGGGCGCAAGTCTCATAGTCAAGTCACATACATCCTCTAGGAAATGTTTACATGTTAACAGCGAACATATTTGCTAAGGATTAATTCGAAAAATCTTCTATCTCCTCCGAAAAATTTAAACCTGCAAATAAAATTTATAATTCCAATTTATTTTCATCTACGGGAACAGTCGTAGTTCTATGGTCACCTCTAATCTTCTTATATATATATAAAAGAAGAAGCTGACTGACTGACTGACTGACTGACTGACTGACTGACTGACTGATCGATCAACGCACAGCCTAAACGGCTGGGGTTAGAGACTTGAAATTTTGACAGTAGGTACCTTTTATGATGTAGGCATCCACTAAGGAAGGGTTTTTGAAAATACCACCCCTAAGGGGGTAAAATAGGGGATGAAAGTTTGTATGAAAATCCGTCATTTTTGAAGTTAAATTCATGAAAATTAGTATTTGGCATTTTAGTTAAAAATAAAAAATATATGTTACAGGATTTTTTGAAATTCCGCCCATAATGGGGTAAAATAGGGAATGAAAGTTTGTATGAAAATGGTATTTTGTATTGTATACTTTTTCTCCCAAACATGACCTCCACGCGGGCGGAGCCGCGAGCAACACCTAGTCTTATATATATAAAAGAAGAAACTGACTGACTGACTGACTGATCGATCAACGCACAGCCTAAACGGCTGGGGTTAGAGACTTGAAATTTTGACAGTAGGTACCTTTTATCACGTAGGCATCCACTAAGGAAGGGTTTTTGGAAATACCACCCCTAAGGGGGTAAAATAGGGGATGAAAGTTTGTATGAAAATCCGTCATTTTTGAAGTTATATTCATGAAAATTGGTATTTGGCATTTTAGTTAAAAATAAAATTTATATGTTTTAGGATTTTTGGAAATTTTTGTATGAAAATCCGTAATTTTTAAGTTAAACGCATGAATATTGGTATTTTGTATTGTATACTTTTTCTCCCAAACATGACCTCCACGCGGGCGGAGCCGCGAGCAACAGCTAGTTAAATATATAAAATAAAATAAAACGTTATAAAATAATTTTACCTTTAGTCATGATTTCAGTAATGTTGATCCCACTTCCAATATATAGATAATATAGTTTATTTCTAAAAAACTACAATGAGTTCATTTATTGATTAGATTTTCAGTAAAAAGTGTTAAGTTCATTATATCATTTGTATAAGATTTATTAAAATGTTACAAAACTGATATCATGTTACTTAAGGCTGAAAACTACCTCTAAGTGTTAATTCTCGTTTTTTTAATATTTGATAACTAAAGTTGACTAATTTTAGGTATATGTTTTTTATTACATACCAATGGTTAAATATCTACAGAATTTTGAAACATCCAAATAATTTTTGATGACCAAAATTGACTTTCAAAGTGTGTAGTCTGTCAGACGTCATGTCCCTTATAGTGTATCTAATAAATTTCTCATGTCACTAGTTAAAGGTTAAAAGTACCATTGTAAAATTCAATGAGAGCATAGAAACAGTGATAATATCAAATTAAGTACGGACAAGGCAACTCTTGACTTGAGCGATGTAAGTGACCCCTAATCCGCAGTAAATCTTCGGTCCAACCGTCCCCGGCCTGTCCGCAGCCGGAACACGGGAAGGTTAAACAACCTACTTTGCAATCATTTATTATACGTAGAACAAGATGTGTGGGTTTGTTAAGCATGTTGTTTCATTCATCAGTAGCAATTGAAGGAGTTAAGAATATTGCAAACCCATTTTTGTTCTAGACTACTAAATACCATGTAGAGAATATCACACACCTCTGAGTATAAAAATAATATTATCTCATAAGGCTATATCATTTTTTTTTAGAGTCGAGTGGTCGAGGTTCTAGTGTCAGAGTACTCAGAAGGCCGCAACACGGCCAAACATCGTACCCCAACTCTAGACCCCGACAAAAACCGGATGTACACTGGCTAATCCCGGAACGTGACACACTTGCGTGTGCCACTATGGCGGGTTTTACACCCTGTGTACGGTGGTCGCTATCCGAGCGGATATGAATAGCAAAGTTATTATTATATTAAATAAAGAGTCAGAATAACATTGTTCCAGTTGTGGAGCCAAAAATTATTACAATCACTATTTACTTTAAAAAAAAGCAATAAGTTTCTTGTCTTGTATGGTAGAACTGCCTTTACCACATTATATATGAATTTAAGGTCATGTGAATCCATAAAAGTACTGGGTGATAATATCATCGACTACTCTCTTTTTCAAATTATTTTTCCCTTAATTTACATCGCAACTTACTAACCATAGCTAATGTAGTCTACTCTATCTGGCCAATCGTACTTGCACTGCAAAAAGTTTATTACATAACAAGCATTGAAAACTTGATAGATATATGGTTTTTTAATAAAACATGATAAATCGTATATTTTTTCTCTTTCGATATTAACTAATTTTATTTTACAGGTTAGATTATTTAATTTATACATGTAAATACACGTATAAGGGTATAATATAACAATTACACTTACATTTGCATACCTTATCGATCTACTCCAAATTTTAATTGTAATATATACCTAGTCAGGTCATAAATTCTGTCACATGTTTAATATAAAATAATTGAAACAAGTTTATTCATTATGTAACCATTTATATACCAAAATGAACTTAACAAAACATAGATTCTTATGACACTAAAGTTTATTCAAAATGACCTCCGTGATTTTGAATACAGGCCTTCAATCTGCGCGGCCAGTTGTCTATCGCAGCACGAACGAGGTCCATGTCAATATCGGCGGCTGCCTTAATTAAGGATGTCTTGAGTGACTCCAAATTGGGATGAGGCTTTGAGCACGCCTTTTCCTCCAAGTGTTGCCATATCTTGTAATCTAACGGATTCAAATCTGGACTGGAGGAGGGCCAGTCTTCGTGCCGGATGAAGTCGATTTCACGCGCCGCCAGCCAGTCTTGTGTGCTCTTCGCTCTATGAGCTGGCGCCGAATCTTGTTGAATACCCAGTGGCTGTTATTGAACATGGTATGAGAAACAGGTTCCACAAGGTTCGTCAGGACTGTATTTTGATACACAACTGCATTCGTTTTTACACCTTTCTCACAAAAATGTACCTCTGTTAAGCCCCAATAAGAAACTCCCAACCATACCATGAGCGAGGATGGAAAATGACCTCGTTGGACACGCGGAATACGGTTGCTCGCTTCTTCACTACTGTGTACGTACACCTTATCATTTTGTTTGTTGTAGCTCTCTTCTACGGTAAAAATTTTTTCATCTGAAAAAAGAATTTCCCGATATTTTTTTCCCGCGTACCGCTTCAACAAAGCGCGGCATCTCTTCAGTCTCAGGTCCATTAGACGAGCATTCAAACGATGTCCTGTTTTTCTTCGATATGCCCGAAGCCCTAAGTCTTCATTTAACACCCTTTTCACCGTGGTTCTGCTTAACCTCATCAGAAGGGCCAACAGTTTCTGCTTACGTTTGGGATTTCTTTGAATTCGCGCCTTCACAGCTTTTATCACTGCTGGAGTCCTAACTGACCGAGGGCGACCACTTCTTGACCTGTCATCTACACTAGAGTCTTCATTGTATCGTTTGATGGTACGATAAACGAATATTTTGGTTATATTAAAATTTTTCAGTATGTCAAAAATTTGAATTAGCTCGTAACCGCAACGATGCAACGCAATTACTGCAACACGGTCTTCTTTAAGCGTCCACTCCATATTTAAAAATGAGTAAAATTCTAAAAAGTATACATTTTTATTTTCATGAACAACTTGAAATTCGAATTCAATAAACTTTTTTGTGGCCAGCATTCTAAAATAAAAGTTTTTACTGTGTAACAATACTTATGACCTGACTGTGTATATAATTATATTGTTTCGGGAAGAAGTGGGTGTACTGGTTACAGCTCTGCCTACCCTTTCACGGATTAGAGGCGTGAGTGTATATGAATGTATGTGTATATTATTTGGAGTATTGTATGTTCTCATCACTTTATCAATTACATAGATCTAAGCTCTTCTCTCGAGCTTATAAAATACAATAAGAAAACCACAATATTCCCGTATATTGGTAGAATTTATTCGCTGTAACGTAGCCGTGTTCAGTGAGACGGAAATGTGTACATCGCGATAATGCGAACATTATACGCGACGGCTCTCGAGCTCGCATAATCACGTCTATTATGGCACGCAAAAACTTACCAACTTGCATCCTTCGAACATTCATCCTGTGTCTACTCGTGCACGAAAGCTGCGCGATTTATTCACACACTAAATATTTACCGAAACTGTCACATTCTTGATATTCATGCTGTAAGGTAGCTACAATAACATAATATGTGTATATACAGTATTCGATAGATAAACAAGGTGACATATTGATAAGTGATCTCCGCCACCCATGATCATCTAACAATACAAGAAGAATCATGAGTGAGAAGTGAAGGGAGATTTGTACCACAGAAAATCCCATTTAACGTACATCACCTTCAAGACAGTTGGTTGCGTGACAAAGGTAGGTACTAACCCAATCGAACGCGCTCATAAAAAAATCTATACCGTCGATTTGCATCTGTGACACAACTCCAATGCTGTTTATCTAAGCGTATATTATAGAAATTTGTTTTAGTAGTTAAAATGGTGAATGAATCACACACACAATTATGAAAAACTAAATATGCAGTCCTGAGTTTATAAAACTTGTATTGAAAGTTAGCCTGTGTAATAAAAGACGCTGGCAACAAATATACGTTCTATTCAAAATATACCTTCTGGATAGTGCATTACAAAGCGCGAACACACATAGAAGTTTTTGTTAAGTACACCTAATAAAACATTTTCAAATTAAATTCAAAGATATTACACCGAAATACGACAATTTATATCTAAAATAAATGTAATAGTTTGCGCTATTATTTTTTTTATTTAGTTTCTAATAACACTTTTGTTGATAATTATACTATACAAAGTTATAATAATTCTAGTGGCTGACCAAGGGCTATCGAGTTTCGGCTCCAATAAACTCATAATTTACTGTTGTTCAAGTGTCTACCGTATGCACATTAGTGAGATCTATGTGTATAATTTTAATATGTATACACGGTCAACATTTGAATACAATAAATATTTTTTTTATCTGTATACTGATCACATCTCAGTCTTTAATTCGTAAAATTTCAAAAATATTAGTAAGGTCTACTATCTATACCTCAAAAAGATTGACCAAATTAATTAAGGTGTTGTGGTAAATTTCGTTTGTAATAGATAATTTTAAAATTGTTTGGTACTATCCAAGAATCTGTAGTACCGTGTCCCTATAGATATAGATACAAATAGACGATGTTTACTTCAGTGTTTATGAAACCAGAGCATGACACATTTAGTTAGTTTACCTGCTCAATACTTTTTAAACTCAAACTTTAACAACTTTGCAATTATTAGATGTTAAAAGTCCTGTGCATTTATCAATAATAGCCTTCCCGCAACTCTTTTTTATTGTGTTTACCTATATATTTAAATTTTAACCGTGTATATTAGAATTAACAGCTAAGTAGGTATCTTAAATGTTTTATATCCATTATTAATTCAACCAACGTTTACTATAAAAATAGCAAGTTTCCAATAGTTCCCTAACCCTAAAACTCTATTTTGCAATGCTAACAGTATCTACCAATTCCAAACGGTATTTTTTGATTGACAACCACCGTTGTCCAATCACAACTGCGCTATGTGACGAGCACGTCAATCTCTCGTCACCGCAGAACCCGCCATGCCGCATGCGACGCAATATAAACTTTATTGTTATAACAACAACAACTACAACCGGTGATATCGCAGGACTATGTCATCACGTGAACGCAATCGCCCCATTATTCGCCGCCCTTTTGTAATTTGAATTTCGAATTCCAATTCGTATTTTGTGGTAAAATAAAAAGACCAGTGTTTCGACACAATGGCGTCAAGGGCGGTGCTCTGACATGCGATCAAGTTATTACATTAAAGGAAAGCGCACCCGCCGACCCGCCTTCCTACCCCGTTATTGAAAGTTTCCAGGAATAACATTCTATAACGTTAATTTGAATGATGGTGTTTTATATTCTAATAAAAAAGCACCACATGGAAACAAATGCAATTTTTATAATTTCACGCGAAACCCTAAGATTTTGTTTGTTATTACAGAGAATGGACTGCCTCGACGATTGCGGACCGCTTACACTAATACACAACTTTTGGAACTGGAAAAAGAGTTTCACTTCAACAAGTACTTGTGCAGGCCGAGGAGAATCGAAATAGCAGCTTCACTAGACCTCACTGAGAGACAGGTAATAGTATGAGTCCAGGATCAGAAATTGTTAAAATGTAACTCTAGCAAAATAATAATACAAAAAAATCTTGCAGGTGAAGGTTTGGTTCCAGAACAGAAGAATGAAACACAAGCGACAGACATTAAGCAAAAGTGAAGATGGTGATGATAAAGACTCTACAACATCCGAGGGTGGTAAAAGTTCCAAAACTAGACTCGACAAGTTTCTTGACGATGACGGTCCATTGTCAGGTAAGAAGAGTTGTCAGGGTTGCGAACTACCACCAGGAGCTCTATGTTCCCCGGCTGAAGATCTGCCAGAACTCACTTCACGTACTAGAAACAATAATACTCCCAGTGCAACAAATAATAATAGCTTTGCAAGTGATGGCGCCTCCAGTGTCACTTCATCCTCATCTCTGGACAAGTTAGCAGAAGAAGACTCTCGAGATGATCAACCTCCTATAGCTACTGTTGGAGCAGTACCGCGAAACTTTGCAAAAAGGATCAAACAAGAATCAAGAAAGCGATCGCCTTCATTAGATGCCACGACATCGAAAGTATCTCCATCCTCATCTAAAGACGGCATAGGCCCCGTTGCAGGTCTTTCTGATGGCACTAAATTCTCTTCGGTTAACTTAACACCCTCATCCACACCTGGAACACCTTCGAGTATGCACCCAAGCCCTCTAGGACATTATCCACGTCCTTCACCACCTAATGTACCACCAGGTCCCCCTCATGCGCAAGCCGTACCCAACGCAATGCCACCCTACGTTATAAGGGGTAACGCGCCCCCCGGCCAGTTTGTTCCTCACCCTGATTTCCGCATGGATTCAAAGCAATTTGTGGGTAAATTGTCCCAATATCCGCAAGGAAATCGGAGCTATGAAAATTATGGCCCAGCGGTACAAGGCTCTGATCAGCACGGTTACAGCCGAACCCAACAACATACAAGACAAGAAGGATCTCCAACTGCAAGACCGGTTAATGGTATTGTTTCGAGACAGGCTTATCCGCACGAAATGTATCAGAATTACGCCTATCCTGCTTATGGAAAGGAACAGGCGGCCTACGGAAATACCGGTTATGACCAATCACAAGGATACGCCGGCGAGCATATGGCGTACGCAAACAGCCACTATGGTTATCATTACCACGAAGGTGGTCAGCATGAACACGCTCACGCATATTATGCAAACGACGGACAAAAGAATGCGCATAGTAATGAATATGTAAAGAATGTTTACTATGATGCCAGTGCTTATGGGACACAGCACGCGGCGGCGGCGACTGCACCGGGGTATGGACCAAACGGCGCTCAGGGAAGTACGTCGGGTGAGCCGTACGCCGGGGAGTGCGCTGACGGGTACAGCTCCTTCCAGCAGTTCTATGAGGCGACGCATGCCACGCCTGCTGGCGACAACTCCAACTCCTCTTCTGATTTCCACTTCCTCAGCAACTTGGCTAATGACTTCGCACCTGAGTACTACACCATTTGAGATAAGGACTTCGCCGAGCAGGCGAGTGATCTGTTCGTGTAACTGTGTTGTTTCTTATTATTATAGTGAATCAATTTGAAAATGGGTTGCAGTGGTGAAAGAAATTGGATGATCCCAAGGCGACGAGGAATATTGTTAATGTCTTTGTATCGGTCTAAGTTAAATTTCTACTATAAGTGCATCAACAATAGCATTAAACGAAATTGTAATAAAATGTAAATAGATACCTACTCTAGGTTTTATTTTGAATACATAAATAAGTAATTATTAATCTTTAACATAAAAATATTAGGTGCTGTTAATAAATTGACAGGTATAAAATTATACCTAATCTGGAAATACTTAAATTTACATAATACAGCGTTAGTCAGCGTTATGGCATAAAATATAAAATTCTTGGTATATTAAAGCAAAAAGATAAAATGTTTCCAACACACATAATAAACCTTCCAAATTACTTGCATGTTTCCACGGCTACAATTAATTTAATTGTAGATACCTATGTATAATTTTGAAATAAAATTGATACCATTGTAAATTACTGATTGCATTAATCTTGTATAAAATTTATATTGTATCCAATAAAACTTTTCACGTGTTCATTATAAGATATTGGATTGAATTAAAAATTTGATTTACTACACTTTATTATTAGGGAATCATTTACATACTAAGGAATAGTCGTTGCCTTATTTAGTTAATACATAATTATTATTTTGTGACTATATATGACATATTGTAGATACATTATATGTTAAGATACAATAAGTCATCGTTATTGTAGATATCAATGCTATCATTTTGGCCTATTAAAAAATAAATCATTTGGTGTCACAATTTTATTGGTTCTTACATTTATCTACCCCTTAGGCCTTAGGCATAAAGCTTAGGTTATAGGTCTATGATATATTATTGTCATTGGACTACGTAATTCCCTTAAGTTGGATTATTTCTAATAAATAAAAAAAAACATAATACTGTCACAGCATCTCCGAAGAATTAAGTAGAGAGAGGTAAGAGAGAGAGTAGATAAGTGGTAACAAAAGTATTGTCTTTTGAATTCTTATTAATAGTTCAAACACTCATAGGTATTAGTAAAAAAAAATTAAACCACTTTAAGGTGGATTATTACCGCAAATATTATTGCGAAAGTGTGTACACCGAGAGCCATGTAAGGCACCACGCATTTCAGAAAGCAATTGTCAAAGAGGTTTCACGTATTTTATGTCCACTTTGTTGCAGCATTGTTTTTATTAATTATGAATAACAAAAAATATAATCTGAAACACCTTCAGTCTCGGGGTCCTGGGTAAATTGCATGTGTGCAGTTCCATCTTTATTCTAAGGCCACGCATAGTACCTACGGCCTGGGGCCTTCCCAACGGAATATAGGCTCTGAAATTCCAAACCTCAGTGCCTATAAGAATGCCATCTTTACAATAAGGACATGCAACGGGCTAGTACAGGGCCCATGGGCTGAACATATTCCAAATTCAATAACTATCTTATAACCAAAAGTGAAGTAAAAAATTGATGCAATCTGACTTCGTGTACCTCCATAAATGAAGTGTAACCTCTTTGTAAATTGCCATCAATGAAACAACTTAAAGTCAAATAAACGATGGACACTTTTTGCTTAATCTAAAGCACCTACAATTTTCATAAAAGAGAAGATTCCATCATCATCACATACATTTTATTTAGATATTTATTTTTTTATTACGTGACATTGACAAAATTGTGGAGTTGTTCCTCCGCAGAGGCCATTAAAGCAAGAAGAAGATAAGTAAAAGTTATTTAATTCATAAAAAGTACACAGACTTCAATAAAAAACAAATTATGCGTCACTATAAAATTTGAGGGTTTCCCTTGATTTTTCAGAGATCCCATCATCAGATCCTGACTTGGTGCCAATGGGACCAACTGGGAAGTAAACCCTTTTAAACAAAAAAAGAATTTCTCGAATCGGTCCAGGCGTCTTCGAGTCATCGGGTAACATACATAAAAAAAGATTCCGACGAATTAAAGACGAATTTTCATAAGTTCTGTGAACACGGAGGCCCTCCGTGGTACTGATAGTAGCTATTATAACAAATCGCTTAAAACTGTAGCTGTACCAATAGCGAACTAAAATAGTTTGCTCATTTGTTATTAATATATTAAAAAAAAATTGCCTTTATTTCTACTACAACAAAAAAACAAGATAAATTTAGGTTAAAATGACAGGTAGGTACTAAGTATTTTACTGGTTGTGTGTAACTATGTATATATTACTTAATTAATATGAGTAGTAGTCGCCTCTACGGCGTAGGCCTCTCCTAACCCTTTCCATGCATCTCTTTTTCGCGCTTCACGTATCCATAGCGGTCCACATCTCTGATAAAATATATCTCTCCACCCTTTACTTGGTCTCCCTTTTTTCCTTTTTCTGTCTCTTGGTATCCATTCTGTTAGACGTTTTGTCCATCTGTTGTTTTTCATCCTACAGATGTGTCCGGCCCAGTGCCACTTGAGTAGTCTTATTCTTTTTCTTACATCTATTATTTTTGTTTTTTTATTAATATATTACATTATTATTATATTAATAACATATTTTATTAATATATGTTATTAAGTAGAACGATCGCCCGGGGCGGTAGTGTGGTCGAGCATTTGCAAGATATAGATAATACAAACAAACATTTAGACAGCCTCCGTGGCACAGCCGGCGAGAGGCCGTGGGTTCGATTCCCGCACCGAATCAAGTACCTATTTGTGTGACTGATAAATATTTGTTTCGGGTCTGGGTGTTGTGGGACCGTATACCCTCGTAGTTCTTGATACCCACGATACAGGATTTGCCTATATAGGGTCAGAAATATGTCTGTGACAGTTGGGTGTATTTATTTCTCGAGCTGTGGACTGTTTGACGAACATCATTCTCCGCCTGTCGAATCTGTCCTCGTGTTGTTCAGTCTTCAGTCAAAACTAAGACAATACAGTTGAAATCACAACCGCTCGAGTGGTTGAAAACGACGGATCTAGCAGTCAACAATGATTTCTCAAGCTGCTCGTGTATGGTTGCTGTTACGGTAAGAGAAAAGTCTGTAAACTTCTGAACTTCTGAAAACCTTGGTAGAGTACATACTCCGATACAGTGGTAACATGAGACGTGAGTCAACATACTTATATATATATGGTACGTAGGTACACATTTATTTTAAAAATATACGAAAGTTATATTATGTGTAACCTTAATTTACATTTGGTATTTGCCAAAATTATAGTAATAGTATCAAGACTAATGCATCAATGTCTGCCTCGGTGTCCCAGTTGTAATTGCGTATGCTATACCACTGTTGTGCTGTCTCGGGTTCGACTCCCGGTTTGAATAAAAGTGATTTTGTTTTTATTCTATCACGATATATTTACGCCGCCTGATACTACTTACATTATGGGAATAAGCTCGGCTATACTATATGGGTGTAGGTACTGGTTACAACTCTACCTACGCCTTCGAGGATTACAGGTGTGAGTGTGTATGTATGTACGAATATTATCCCCGGGATATAATGCGACATAGTAGTCTAAAAGCATCATATTTTCGAATAACAATTGGCTTGCCATATAAAAAATGTTGAGTCATCAATATGCAGAGTAGCTTCGGTCTTTGAAAGGTTTACTTACAGGATATCTTTACGTCACTCGAACGAAAGCTCAGACTTGTGCATTTTTCCTACCTCGATTTATGGTGTTTATTTTACATTTTAGTCCATTGTTTTAGGCAATGGAATCCAACATTTTAGATGTTGAATTAACATACCGTGTAAATAAATAAAATAACAGATAAATAAATACATAAAATAACAGCCACACTCACAAGCTGCACTTTAAATAACAAATTGCAGAGAAAGTCCAAACGCCGTTTAGTTTATATAGATGTAATACAGGCTCACCACTTGGAAGTGGTAGAGCCACGCTGTAGACATATTTGTCTACAGCATGAATGGGCCGGCTCGACCGGGGTCCACTGTACCACTGACGGGTACCACTGCCTCATAGAAAACCAACGTAAAGTGACAGTTTACTGTCGCGTTTCGTATTGTAAGTGAGATAACCGGAGGCCCAGATTCCCCCTTCCCTGCCCTAATCCCTATTCCTGTCCTTTAAGGCCGACAGCGCATACATGATACTTTCGGTATTGTGGATGTTCATGGGCGGTGGAGATCACTTAACATCAGGTGACCCACTGGCTCGTTTGTCGAACTAAACAATAAAAAAAACCACATCAGCTTCATAGCCCGAAGCCGTCGCAATAAGAGTTCAGTAGACCAAGACAGCAAAAAGAATTCAATAAAAATAGTAAGTAACCCACCAATTGGGTATTCAACACGCATGTCAAAATGCATGTATCTTTTAATGTCAAAACGCACCATTGAACAGTGTTGCATGTTTCAGTAGAAGTCCTACAAGGAAAGTAAAAGTACCATATAATTATAAAATAAGTTGGGAATAAACTGGTTTGGTATAAATATTAATCCATGGAAACAAGGACTAAATCTAATACAATGCTAAATAATAACATAATTGACGCCTTAGTACAATAAATTTCAAGAATGAGAGCCAGAACATTATTATATAATAATTTATTGTTGTTAAATGAAACACATCATTATTTTGTGATTATTCACAAATTTCTTAAAGGGCAGTTACAAATATTAAAATGCATGTGATAACAAAAAACTAAAGCTCAATATGATTACTATTAATACATTAAGAACTAAAATAATTTTAATAAGCTAGAAATTTAGAACTAATCTGATCTGTAACCAACATTTTGATGTGAATATATAAATTGTATTTTGTTTTTATAAGTACACTTGCACATGTATGATCACCATAGATTCAAAATCAGGCCCATTACAACCACAAGTGTTTAAGTAAAATTAAATCAAAACATCAATAAACATGACTATTACACGTTAAAATATAGAATTTAGTTTTGAGAAGCCAACTAAAAATATAATAAACATAGTTACAATACTCAATTTGAGGTATAATATAAAACACTAAGTAATTAGTGTTATGAGCTTGCAGTTGCCTTCTGTGCTTGCACTTCTGCTTGGAATTTCATCTCCATGATCATACCAACAGCTTGACGCAGCTTAGATTTTTCCATACCCAACATGTTAATCTTTTCCATTTGTTCAGCAACAAACTGTACTTTTCTTTTGAAGTAATCTTTACCTCCAGAAATATCCTGATGGCAAGTAAATATGAAAAGATAGAAATATGATGAATGTGAGGTAATATAAACTTAATAATCACATTCCCACAGTAGACACAAATAATATATGAAAAATAGTGCACCCATTTTTATCTTAAAATATGTTTATAATTAGCTGTTTTTTTTTCTATATATTTGTAGGGTCTTTTGGTCTCTGTAAAAACCATGTCAGCCCCATATGACTCTCTTTTTAATTTTATTCACAAAAACTCATAAATAATAAAAAAGGCCGCATTCGAATGAGGCTCTGAGAGAACACTCTGGAATGCTCCAACATTCATAATATTTGTGTTTAGCATTCTCATCAGAACCTCACAAGTATTTCTGGTCCTGACACATTCCACCAACAAGTGATAGACATCTTCGACTGTACCACAATCTTCACAGTTTGGATTGTTTCTTAAGCCCATTAGATGTCTAAATCTGTATTAGTCCAGATGATAATAATATAATATTAATAATTGTGCAAAAAAATGCCACAATGCCATTTTGGTGTTAAGCATCTCAGGAAGCCATTGTTATTTCTGTGAGCAGTAAAAACAGATTTTTGTGGACTTTATAACTTGATTTTACCTAGGAAATTGAGACAATTGTTCACAGTTACTAATAGCAACCACTTCCTATACATTATTAAACAAATACTATCATTATACTATATATTATTATACTTCTACTATCAGCAATTATAAAAAAAACTCTCCATTCACTTACTTTTTGTGCATAATATCCAGTGCCTATATCAATGACCACATTATCAACATCAGCCACTGTTCCAGGCACATACATTGATCCTGTGAGGGGCACCAGAATTGTTTTGCCTTTAATTGCAGGTGTTATTTTTTCGAGACATTCTCCTGACTCCATAAATTTACTTTTTGCTATTTGCAATGTCTGTATAGAGTCTTGGAAAACACCTAATTCCTGAAATATGAAACAAAGTATCAAAAAATTAAAATAATGAATTACTAAACGTAATTAAAGAAACACCACTACAACCACATAAAACTATGTGCAAAAAGGTATGTTTTTAAAACGATGTACCTCACTATAATAATTCATTAATTGTAATTATAATTGATTAAGTGGATAAATGAATGAAAAAAACCTAACCAATAATTTTTACGAAGTGAACCTAAAAAGTTAGGGGTTACCTTTTCAAATATGTCTCAATAAAGAAAGGAATTTTCAGTTTATTATAGACCATTGAAATGTATCATATATACCTGATCTAATTGCTGTTTTAATTGAGCCAACTGCGGCAGACCCAGCTTAGTTAGGTCGATTTGCTGACTTGAGGATGCCGATGCCATTTTTATTTAATAACTCTGCCAAGAAAAAGTATTACTTAATAGTTAGAATGACTTGATATCTAAAGTTGAAAATAAAAATCAATTTAATCTAAATTCTAACCTCAATTACGTCGGAAATGAGAAATAACAATTCCAAAAATATCTAAACTGACATTGACATTAACTTTTTCACTTGACATTTCTGTTCCAGCGTACGAAGAATAGATTTGAAACATAATAATACAGATGATATTCGAAAATAGTCAATATTAGTATTAGTTGAAATGGCATATTAATATATAACCAATGGATCCAATGGATCAAACTATTGTACCAGAGTTCTATAATAGTTAAATGTTAAGTTATTAATAAATTGTATAGATTGAGTATAATATGATTGATTCCATTTTTATCGATGATTTACATAAATTGATATTTGATACCATTCGATCAAGCCCTAGCAGCACAATTTAGTGCAATTTAGCCCTAGCAGCACAATTTGTTACTATTCTATCACTAAATATCTTGGTACAACTAAAATGCTGGACGGATTAGAATTAGAATTTTGGCAGCACTAGTCTCAAAAATTTGTCATTGAATTGAAAGTTAAAACTGATTTGTTTGATTCGGGTTTTTTTATTTTTACCGTAAACTGTGTTTCCGAGTTTAGAGTTTATTATTACTTAAGTAATGCTACATTAACTACGGATTCTCTACACGGTGGATTGGTTTTACAAAAATAATAAGTACATAGAACTAATTTATAACGTAACATAACCTTGCATAAGTGAAATGTCGGTAAATAACTTAACGACAGTCGAAACTTTCGAGAAATTTATAAGGTAATATGCAATGCAACTTTAAATGTGTCATCATGTTTCGTACAATTATTTAGAGCTTTAAAAAATCCAAAATATACATAATAGTAGGTGCAGTTCTTAAACTCACTGATGGTTATTATCCTCGCTTAAATGTAGGACCCTGAATACTTTTTTAACCAGAAGGCACCTAATAGCACCTATGTGATAGTGTACTCATTTATTAATTAGATACCTCATAAAATGTAATTTCATAAACCCCAAAAAAATGGTTAACATTCATCAAAAATTACTAGATTTTATTAGGACTTTGAACTTACCTGTTATTCGTACCTAAAGTTTAGATTTTTTATGTAATAGTATATCATAATCCATAGTGTAAACAAGCATTTTCATTAGCCATGTTATAATCAATATTATTATTTTTACAAACTCTTTTGTGGAAAATATTTATAAACAAAGTAAATAGTTTATATATTCTATTCTATAATAGTATATATTGTGAAAAATTCAATTAAGTAGGTATAATAATGCTCAAGAAAATGGCTTGGCAATACTAATGAGGAGTATTGTTTTTATAACATGTAATAAAATAAATAATACTAGCCCTGTATTAGACATTGTCCCACTGCTGGGCAGGAGCCTCTACTAGTGAGAGGGGTTAGGCCTTAGTCCACCACGCTGGTCTAATGCGGGTTGGTAGACTTCACATACCTTTGAAATTCTTATGAGAATTCTCAGATATGCAGGTTTCTTTACTATATTTTCCATCACTGTTAAAGCAAGCAAGTTATGTGTGTAATAATTAATATACACATAACATTAGAAAAGTCAGAGGTGTATGCCATTTGGGTTTCGAACATACAACTTTTGTCACGACAGTCCGTACCGCAACCAACTAGGCTATCGCTGATTCATAACATGTATATGAAACATAATATTTCGTTTTACACTGACAAAATATACTTTACCTTAGTTGAAGTATATGAAAGCAGGATCGCCAAGATGAAAGTGGACTATCATATCACCACTTTAACATGTGATGGTTGAAGCCTTCTTGCTCATGGCGTAGTGTGAAGAAGCAGGCCGGCATGAGTGTGTTGAGTAGCGGGGATAGATCGTCTCTCGCTACTCAGTACTCTATTTGGACCACACTGCGCTTACCATCAGGTACAGTGCGGTCACTGCCGTGCCAGGATAAAAAAAAAAAAAAAAAAAGTCAAATAACATAGCAAATGGGACCTGATGAATATAGATTTTCAGAAGTATTTCAAAACAAAAATATAAACTATTTTGTTTCATAATTATTCACATTTATGTACATAAATATATATTTCCATGAATTATATACATCATACATAATGCAGGTTAATTTATATTGCACTGGAACTAATCAATTAAAATTTAGGCCATACACAGATATGCCAATTAATATAGATTACAATGATTGCCCAATTTACTTCACCCACAAAACAAAATTATCTTTATATGTGGAAGATAGGGAGGTTATCAGTTTGCTTTGCATTTATATACTTGATCTATGAACACACCTTGCTGTAATGATTTGCAAAATTATTGCTTTGAATTACATACATCACTAAGTAATGATTTCTACTATTTTTAGTCTGTTTTTTCACTGATCAAACATTCAATACTATTATTATAATAATAAATCAAGTTCCAGAAAATCATAATATTGCTGAAAAATTACATACACGCCTGTAATCCCCAAAGGGGTAGGCAGAGGTGTAAACCAGTACACCTACTTTTCGCGTAATTTATTACGATCCCATAGTGTGATAGGCGGATAAAATAAATAATACGGATAAAAACCCAATATCACTTTAACTGACCCGGGATCGAACCCGAGACCTCAGCACAGCAGTCGTAACGCATGCGCAATTACAAATACACCATAGAGTCAGTCTGATAAATAAGTAAGAGTCACACACATAGTTCTAACCCCACACTAGGTAATGCTCCACACGAACTAAGACTATGGTGTCAAAACACCCAGACCTGAAACAAACTTTTGTCTCAGCGCGGGAGTCGAACCCACAGCCTCTCGTTTCATAACCGGCTACTCCCCTGCTGGGCCACGGAGACTGACAATGTTTTTTGTGGAGGATATACATATAGCAATATAAGCATACTGAGTATTATTCGTTGATGTCATAAGTAATTGAATCATACATATGGCTATTATACTATAAGCTTACACTAGGATCTAACACTATTAGCCTATTTATCTGAAATAGTATGGTAAAAATTAAAGGTACTGTAAATTATTACTTGCTGCAATAGTTGTATACCAATATTATTTTTCTATTTGCAGAACTCCATCATTAACAGTAGTACACTTCTCTGCGGAATGGGCTGAACAATGTAAGCAGGTGACAGAGGTCCTTGAAGAACTAGCCAAGCTTCCAGACATACAAACTGTGGACACTAAACTTGCTGTATGTAATGCTGAAGAATTGTCTGAAATCTCTTTGCAATATAAGGTAATTAAAACGAAAAATTAGAAACTTAATTTGGAAATTATAATTATGAAAAAAACACAACCCACTTACCAGTTGCAATAAATTATTGTCAAAAATTGTGAATTACCTCACAGACCAAGAACGTAGTAAAGTGGTTAGGAACACTCAAGATATTTAAGGCGACGCTTTAGTTAAATGACCTTGAAAGCATGACTTTTATTTAAGTATTCGAGATTCGTATATTATGAGCTCATGCCTGTGACAGTAGGCTGGTAAACGAGTAAGTGTTGCAAATTTATGTCTATACCCCATGGGCACTCATACTACCAAACGAATCATAAGTGCACTGCCAACCTGTAAAGAAAGTAATGGATATTTAGAAGTGGAGGACTTTTTGGGTCTCTGGAAAGCTCCATTACGCGAAATAAAAACAAAGCTGCCATTTTGCGGTGCATTTTAATGGTGCGGCAAATATACAAATTAGCGGAGATGTTGGTAGCATTCGCCATGAGGAAATGTCCCTGCGCATTTGCAGCGGCTCTAGGCTCATCATATCTGCATCATTCACAATGCGCATAACCTGGATGTAACTTTGTAACAAAAGTTGTGGGGCAGATCGTGTGGCCAGTAAATAGGAGATAAGGCTACGATGCCAGACCTTACAGATAGAGCCTCGCCATGCCTGTCAATCATCTCGCCTCAGGAATGTTAAAATAAAGCTAGAAGATCACCTCTGTTGACCAGTTCTGCCGGGGAACTCATATTGTCTGTCATTAATCAACCAGTAATCCTCTAGGTAGCGAACAAATTGGCTATTTATTAGTCGCTACAAATCACTGAGGTTATGGCGATTGAGCGATAACGGCTAGGGTCTGACCGATCATCCATTTTGGGGATCTTCTGCACATTGGCCTTCCTCCAAGACTCCGACACAACACCTGAGAGGTAGGCCGATCGATACAAGCGCGTCAGCACAAGAGATTATCCACTGCGCATTTTTTTATCACAAGCGCTGGGATACCATCAGGACCACTAGCCTTCCGTACGCCGAAAGACTGCAGCTCACGCCGCACATCACAATATCTAATACGGATATCAGGCATTATGTGCCGCAACTGTGCAGTGTGGGTGGTAAATGAGCATTACATGCTTCGAGCCTAGAGTTTGCCGCGAAGAAAATTATTATGGAACGAAAATTCACGTTGTCTTATTTTGCCATCACCACCGCCTTAATTACTGGATATAAAAGAATAATACATTTTATTTAATTTGGTTATACTTATACCCCAACTGTTCAAACAGTGAGTGACATGCTAACTTGAAAACCTTTCTGTGTGTGACGACAGTAACCTGACAAAACAGTCATTCAGTTGAACCGTGATCATAGCACCATTTTATATTCACACATATTTGTTCTAGTTTAGGAATACCTAACTGTGTATAAATTACCTTCTAACATGGATAAAAGAAAGGTAAGGTAAACATTTAGGATTTGTTAAGTTCAGCAGGATCATTACAAAAAGGTTCTAGTATGTGTGCTGTATTTCAAATGACTTATCTAAATAATATCTAAAAAAAAAATTTAATAGACAGTAAGTAAAGTTTCACCAGTCCCCTTAAACAATATTTAATGACTTCGCAACAACGAAAGACGCTACAACTTTTACTTTACATGTATGATTCTGAAATTACCTATTAATATTTAAATTTCAATGTTATTTAAAATGAATTCCTGAAATTAAATACGATAAAGTAGTCATTGCCAACAAAGTAGTTGACATGATATTTTTTATTTAATATATAAGTTAAGTTAAGTTACATAAACCCTGTTATCCAAACTATTTAATAAAACAGCTACGAAATAACGTGTTTAAAATTCCATGTGTCATATGGTAACAGAAATGCATAATATGGCAAAAGAGCTGTCCTGCTAGATTTTCTAATAAAATTTAGAAATAATATATAAAAATTCAGTGAAACCCTGCTATCAGGCTGCATCTAAGGCGCACAGAACCTCTGGTACTTCGCTTTGTGTGGTACGCACAGCTCTCAAAACGAAAATTGATTGACTTTTATAAGTAAAAAATATAAAATATTAATAAGATTAGAACACCGCACCTTTGATAAATATCAAAGGTGCGGTGCATCGAAGACACCATAAAACTTATTACGCGTACTGAAAAGCACCTGAGAGGCAAATACTTCTGTAGCAGAAAGCTTTAAAATGTGCATATCCTATCCTATGGATGGTACAGAAATTTGTATTTTCGTGTAAAGGAATAGTGCCTATTATTAAGCCTATCTCTGCATCATAAGTCATAACTGTAAAATAAATCCACTCTTAATACTAAAAAAAACATCACGTTAAGTTGCTGTAATTCTGTATTTGAAAACTTATGTTGAACTATGCAAGATTTAAAAGACACAGGACAATGATTACCACTTTTGATTGATTTAATTATCACTGTTACTGTATATCTCAGTGCTTAATATTTTTTTTTAATTATTTACTTAAATGGATCGCCAGTGGGTGGTACATATTGTAGTACAAGTAAAAAAAAATCTGGTCCATGCTACCCAGTTACAGGCAACCACAGCTAACAAATAAACACGACCGTATGTCAGTATTTAATAAAGGCTTTTCTTTATAATTAATCTCTTGAGCGTACGGACAGCATTAAGCTGAACTACGGGACCATTGAATTGATTAAACTTACAGTACCGTGAACGAACCACGAATATACTGGCTATCAACTCGTCTCCTACACAACTGACCACTGGAGCGCTAAGCGCACCGTTTTATGCCTAACATTTACTACTCCCCACATTGGTTGTAATTATTAATGTACCCGCAATTACTTTCTCAAACACCTTATATACCTTCGGTATTTCTAATAAAAGAAAATATCCTAATAATCATTTGTATTTTAGGTTGATTCCGTACCAACAGTCATATATTTTAGGAACGGTGTGCTAGTAGACAGAGTCGATGGAGCAGACGCATCACAAATCTCATCTAAAGTCAAAACACTTAGTCTAGGCAAGTCTGGTTACACAGAACCCAAGAGCTTGGAAGAGAGACTGAAAGCACTTATTAATAGGCACAAAGTAATGCTGTTCATGAAAGGCGACAGAGATGTCCCCAGATGTGGTTTTAGCAGAACCATTATTCAAATTCTCAATGGAACTGGGTGAGTCAACTTAAAATGAATTTATTATTTTTTTTAGTTAGATTCAGTAGACATTTCTATGTGTATTAATAAAAGCTTGGTTGTAGTCGATCGGCTAAACTATTATTAGAAGTCCGCACACTTCGACTATCTATTTTTATGCTCATAGAATTGTAGAAAAAAATAGAAGTATCTAATATTATTATGGTAAAAGTGTATACACTATACTATTTCAATAGGTGCGTGTGTATAAAAGTGCCACAACTCGCAGGGAATGAATAGGTATATTCAATCAATAATCCTATTAATATTATTAATGCGAATGTTTGGATGGATGGATGTTTGTTACTCAATTACGCTACAACGGCTGGACGGATCTGGTTGAAATTTGGCACAGAGATAGATTATAGTCTGGAATAGCACATGGGCTTTTTATCCGGATAGTTTCATTTTTCACAGGGCAAGGGATCGACATGTTTTTCTTAGTGGCAGTTTAGGGATCAGAAAATGACATAGGCTACTTTTTATCCCGAAAAAATGCACGCTTCCTATAGGATAGCAAAATATAGAAAGGTGTAATAGCTTAAGATGCCTTCAGGGATTGTATACCTTTTCTTCCAAAAATAACCTTCACGAGGGTGGAGCCTCGGGCAACATCTAGTAAAATATATATATAATCGTGATAAATATATCGTAACCGATGACAGCCTCCGTGCCGTGGGCGAGTAGCCCGCTGTAAAACGAGGGGTGGCGGGTTCGATCCCCGCACTAAAATAAATGTTTGTGTGATCCACAAGTATTTGTTTCGAGTATGGTGTTGTGGGATCGAAGTCCCTTGTAGTTCTTTATACCCACGATATACCTAGGATAGGATCAGGAATATGTGTGATAGGGGGCGAGAGTAATACTAAGAATTACTAGATAGAAAAATCCAACATCACTTTACCCGACCCGGTGATCGAACCCGAGACCTCACCACAGCAGGCGTAACGCATGCGCAATTACAACTGTGGCACCGAGGCAGTATATTTTAGATAGCTTAAATTATGGCAATAAATAGCAATAACGTTTTTCACATTTTTTTCAGAGTCGAATATGAAACATTCGACATTTTGAGTGATGAAGAGGTACGTCAAGGACTGAAAGAATACTCTGACTGGCCAACCTACCCGCAACTCTACATTAAAGGGGAATTAATCGGGGGATTAGATATCGTCAAGGAAATGCAAGCAAATGGGGAGTTGGATTCGGTTCTCAAAGCTTAATGTAACTTCTAGCTTTTTTAAATTAAATAGGAATAATTTATTGTAATTTAATGCAATAAACGCTTTTCATTATTTTTCTTATCATTTAATTCCTACGAAGTTACGTCTCATAGTGTTCGAGGCAAATGAAATCAATCAAATCAAATCTGTCATAAAATAAAACGAATCCATGGCTGGTCAAGTCGTGAAAGATCCACCTTGCTATCTACAATTATTTCCATATATTTAGTATACTATTATTAGTATTTTGAGCAGCGATAGCCTAGTTGGTTGCGGTACGGACTGTCAAGACGAAAGTCGTATGTTCGAAACCCAAGTGGCATACACCTCGGACTTTTCTAAAGTTATATGTCTATTAAATATTAATTATCGCTTGCTTTAACGGTGAAGGAAAACATCGTGAGGAAATCTGCATATCTGAGAATTCTTTTACGAATTGCGAAGGTATGTGAAGTTTACCAACCCGCATTAGGCCAGCGTGGTGGACTAAAGCTAACCCCTCTCATTAGTAGAGGAGGCCCGCACCCAGCAGTAGGACAATGTTTAATACAGTGCTAGTTTTATTATTATTTAGTATACTATAAAAAAAACTATTATTATAATCAGGTCTATCTCACTGTGTTCAAATTATCAGGTAATATAACATAATAATGTTTAAAAATACCATAAAATGAACTAAGTAATTCAAAATCCAAACAAAATTAATTGCTGTAGATCATTAAGATAGTTTTTGGTATTGTTTATGTGTAACATCTTTACTATCGTTTTCTGGGAGTGATTTCGTGAAAACGAACGGAAGTGTGTAACAGGAAGTCAGTGAAGCGCGCGCAATTTGATTTGAACGCAGGGTGCTAGTGTTGGCCGTCAGACCCAGTGCGGCCAGACGGTCGAGGACCGGAATGGAATGGACTGAAAACGAAATTGTTTTTTTGTAGGCTATAATGTCGCTTATTACCAATGTGAGATGTGACACATCATATGCGACTACTGTGGGGCCGTTCAAGGATTACGTAAAGCAATTGTTGAAGATTTTTGACCCTCCCTCACCCTTATGTAAAGCGCCGTAAAGTTTTTTTGTACGCCCCTCCCCCTCCATAAACCTTACGTAGCAACCAAGTGACCATTTTTACCTAAAGTCACATTCAAGTAGTTACTTAGGTAACTTGCGAGATTTAAAGGCCCTAGTTTTTACTTAAATAAAAAAAACAATGTTACGTAACGCGTTGTTCGAACTCCGTTCCCCCAAATTGCGTTCCGTAATACTTGAACGGCTTGTAAGGCACGTTCGTTTTTTTTTCATATCTTGTCATTATAAGATTATAAGCTAATTTTTATGGGACCACTCTCGACGTTACCCCGACCTAAAAATATAAATATATACAATGTAATACAAGCATAATTATTAGTTATGAACAGAGAGAAGTTAGAATATACGTACAATACATGAAAATGAATGTCACTAAAATATGAGTTCAATTGAGTACTTAATTTAAAAACTAGCCGTTGCCCGCGGTTTCGCCCGCGTGGAGGTTATTTATGGGAGAATCCTACTAATATTATAAACGCGAAAGTTTGTAAGTATGGATGGATGACTGTTTGTTACTCAATCACGCCACAACAGCTGGACGGATCTGGCTGAAATTTGGCACAGAGGTAGATTATAGTCTGGAGTAGCACATAGGCTTTATCCCGGAAATATGCACGCTTCCTATAGAATGCTCCATGGCTCCACGCGGGCGGAGCCGCGAGCAACATCTAGTAGTATATAATTTAAGAAGTTTTCTCCTCACTGACACATCTGTAGCGATCGTCTTACCTTACATAGGTTAAGCCTAAATCTTGAAGTGCATAGATAGATCTACGAATACCTCATTCTTTAACCCTTGGGGACGAATTCAGACTATATAGGTCTGTTGATAAAATATGGATATATCGAAATATCGATATTTATTACTAATATTTTTTTGGTTGATATATCGACAGTTAGATATTGAAATATAGATATTGTAGATCGATATTTTTTTTAAATACATTTTTATTTGTAATTTTTTCTCTTAAATTATTGAAACTACTGCATCATCGTCAACTTAATTTACTGTACTTTATTTACACTATACATAATGTGTTTTGTCTTTTCATATTTTATTACCTTCTCATATTATGGACACATCGCATCAGAGTACCATATAATACCAAAAACTTTCAGTTTATGACAAAGTAAAAGATGACTTACCTTGTTGAATGCCTGGCCTGGAATGAAGATTGGTCGAAATTATTTAATGTCTCATAAGTTCATTGGCACACCGTTTGACGAAATATGCAATCAGGGCCAGACCCCTTAGACGAGTCAAGTTTTTTGATAAAAAAATATCGAAATATCGTTTTTTTGTTTCAATATATCAAACTCCGATATTGATATATTTAAAAATATCGATATATTGAAATTCTGATATTTCAAAAAATATCAACAGCCCTACTGTTATATCAAAACTCTCTCACTCAAGAATATGAAAAAGGCAAGAATGTGATGTGACGTTTGATTTGTAAATAATAAGTGAATTAATTACTTTGACATGGCTTTGGACTTTTAAATAGTGACTATTTCAGACATGGCTTTGGCCTTTTGAATTGTGACTATTTCAGACATGGCTTTGGCCTTTTGAATTGTGTTTATTTCAGATATGGCTTCGGCCTTTAGAATGGGAAAAATATCGGACATGGCTTCCCCCTTTTAAATGGATATAAACTACAGACATGGCTTTGGCCTTTTATATAAGTTAAAACCAGAGGAGAAGAATACTTTCAATTTTAGCCCAGATTTGGAAAAAAACGACAGACAAGGCTGCATGGTGGAGAACCTTTGCCTTCTCTTTTATGTGAAAAAGACTCAAAGGAAAAAGAGAATGAAATAAAAAAAATCTCTCACTCAACTGTCAAAATCCTAGGCTGCATGGCTCTGCCCTTTGCCTTTCCGAAAAGAAGAAACCAATATCATTTTTTTTTAAATTTATTCATGTCCATGGATACTAGTCCTTCAGACCAATATCATCATCAACCAGTGTTACCAGATACACGGTTATTACCGTAAATCTTAGAGTAGGCAACCAAAAGGAGACGGCATTACGCTCGAATCTTGAACAAAAAATTCAGCAATGTTGGTGGGGGGCTTCGTACAACTACAAATAAACATGTGCACACAGTTACAAATTTATCTTGGCGTGTAATGTATTTACAGTGTCATATATTGACAACTGTGTAAAAACACTAGAGCGTAGCAATGTCGACACGAGGTATAGATAGCGTTGTCCTTATCTATCGATAGATAAAATTAAACAATTATAATTTATGAAATGTTTTAAAATTATTTTTTATGTGTATCATCTTTTCTATCACTTTCTTGCAATCTCTGCGTGTGACTTCGTGAAAAGGGACGGAAGTAGAGAGGTATAGTTAAAAATAGTGTAAATTAATATTTCTAATTTAATCGAAATACTGTAAAGATAATGAGTACTGAGAAAAATACAAGCCAAATAAGCAAAAATAAAAACTTTATTATTTAAAAAATGAATTTTAAATAATACGCCTTTAATTTATTTAAAATGGATATCCACCTGTTGTTACATTACTTAGGACTAAGTTATAATGAGATAACAATAATCTTACTATTAATGAACAACATTTTAAGGATACCCCGACATGCGTTGAGAAAAAAAAGTAACACCAGTATTCAATAAAAGTAAAAGGTTAATTAAATTTTCAAAAATAACAATGAGCATGACCAAATAAGAATTTAATTAATAATAAAATATATATATATTATATCTAAGTATAACAATATTATAGAATTGTAGCTATAAGAAAAAATGGTTAGCTATATGTACATGTAACCATTTTGCCACAACAGATTTTTTGAATTTTGGTAATTTATCAACAAATACATCATACATACATCGTTTCACAAACAGAGTTATATTGAAATAATATGATTTGGACAAACGGGATATGGCAGAGAATTGTTTTAGGTTGGTTCTGGTCTCTTGGTTTCTTATATAAGTAAACTAGTCTTTTTCGGTTTTCCTAATGAAAACACGACCTTGCTTAATCTACAGGAATTTGTACTCTTTATCTTTGGCGATCTGGCGAGCCGCTGCGTGTAATTTGTTTTTAGGTGATAGGTGCTCAACAATGTAAAGCGGCGATTTATTACCTCCAATGCCTATGTGAGCAGTACTGAGCTTGTCGTTTGGATTTGCCTTATTAAAATTTATTGTTTTCGCTAAAAATGTATCCCGAAGCCTAGGGGTAGCCAATTTAACAATGATTGAGCGAGGTCTCTTGTCGTCTCTGTTACTTTTTACCACACGAGTGCAATGATGAATGTCGGATTCTTTCAAGTCGCAGGATACCTTAGGCAGCTGAGTAATCATAGATAGCAAGTTTTACTGTTTGTGCTCGGGGACACACTCTATCTCAAGATTGTTAGAACGGTTATGCTGCTCAGCAACCTGAAGCCTGATTTGCAAATCCTGTAACGTATTTGTTAACTGAACGTTCTCTTTCTTTAGCTCTCCCAGTGTGTCTTGGTATTTGGCGATGGTGGATTTGGTGGTTTTATAATTTTCATTTAGAAACAAACATTATTCTCCAAAGCAGAGCCAAGAAATACAGTGTTACTGGTAATATAAAAAGGGCTTGAGATCTCGACATGAATACAGGGTGTCCCAAAAGTCAACGTCAAGCCGGAACCGGGTGAAAAGGCAAGTCATACCGGTTATCAAAAAAATATAAAAAAAACTAAGTTGCAATTTTAAAATTATAGGCATGGCCCGCGCTTTTTAAAGTATAATCCTAAATTGCGCATTTGTGTGATCTTACGTAAGAACTATTAAGACCCCTCCCACCTCTTGTAAGAAAAAATAAGACATGATCGACTCCCCCCTACATCATCTTACGTAATAAATGAATGGCGTCAAAATTCATACCTAAATATTTTTTAAATATACCGGATACATTTTTAGGATCTCATTTTTTTGACAAATACTTTATTCTGGTTTTGGTATATTTTGTGACATTCCTAGTGTTTTCTTTTTTTTTATCGTGGCTCGGCAAAGTGACCACACTGCACCTGATGGTAAGTGCAGTGCCGTCCAGTTATAGTATCAAGTAGCGAGGGATAGATTATCACTCGCTACTCAATACAATCATGCCGGCCTGCTGTGTAGCTTCTTCACACTACGCCTAAAGGACCCAGGATCATAGGAAGGAGGGAACACGGTAGCTGGCAAACTGTTCCACAGCTTGATGGTGCGGCAAAAGTACGAGTTTGCGAACCTCTTAGTTCGGGCCGGGGTAGTAGACACCACAAAGCTGTGGCTCCGCAATCCAGTACGCGTGGTTCTGGTATGGAAGGGAGAGGATGGGATAAGATCAAACAATTCTTCAGAGCATTCACCATGATACAGACGGTAGAACACGCTAAGCGAGGAAATATCCCTACGCAGCTGTAGCGGCTCCAGGCTGTTACTCACGTCTGCATCATTCACAATGCGGATGGCCCGCCGCTGCAACCCGTCCAAGGCATCGAGGAGGTATTTTGCGGAACCGTCCCAGAGGTGCGAGCAGTATTCCATTCCCGGTCGCACCTGTGCTTTATATAAGCGGTAGAGCTGACCGGGCGTGAAAAACCGCCGCACCCTGTTCAGGATTCCGACCCTGCGGGAAGTGGCGGATATTACGCCCTCGATGTGACTCCTTGGATTAAGATCGCAGCGGATATCCATACCTAGGACACTAAGGTCATTCCGCATTGCGAGTGGAACACCCTGAAGAACGGGGATTGGAGAAAACGGAGACTTCTTGCACGAGAACGCGCACACCTGGGTTTTCTTGGCTTTAAACTCAACCCGATTCCTGGTACCTCATGATGATATGAGATCCAAGGCCTGGTTGAGCTCCATGACAAGATCCTCGCGTCTCCTCTCAGTATCCACCCGGCAACCAGGAGGCTTGTTGCAATAACGCCCATGAACCGTGCTGTCGTGTGCATAGCAATGAATGTTGCCAAGCGACAACATATCATTGATATGCAGAAGAAACAAGGTGGGCGAAATCACAGAACCTTGTGGTACTCCGGCATTTACTGACATGAACTGCGAAGCGTGTCCATCAACGAGGACACGCATTCTACGCTCATGCAGAAAGCCGGAAATCCAGTTGCACAGGTTGTCGGGCAGACCGTATGCCGGGAGCTTGGAGAGAAGGCCACGGTGCCAGACCCTATCAAACGCCTTGGCTATGTCGAGACTCACAGCCAGAGCCTCGCCATGCCTGTCAATCGCCTCGCCCCAGTGATGCAATACAAACGCTAGAAGATCACCCGTTGATCGGTTATGGCGGAAACCATATTGTCTGTCACTGATCAACGAGTGATCCTCCAGGTAACGAACTAATTGGCTGTTAATTAGTCGCTCCATGACTTTACAGATCACTGAGGTGATGGCGATTGGGCGGTAATTGTTAGGGTCTGACCGATCACCCTTTTAGGGGATCGGCTGCACATTGGCCTCCCTCCACGATTCAGGCACAACACCTGAGAGGTAGGACGATCGGTATAGGCGCGTCAGTGCAGGAGACAACTCCGCTGCACACTTTTTGAGAACAAGCGCTGGGATACCATCCGGACCACTGGCCTTCCGGACGTCGAGAGACTGCAGCTCACGCCGCACATCACAATGCCTGATACGGATATCAGGCATTGTGTGACCGCAACCGGGCAGCGTAGGTGGTAAAGGAGCATTGCAGTCCTCGAGTCTCGAATTAGCCGCGAAGAGGTTTGCCAGTAAATCGGCCTTCTCTTGCGAGCTATGGGCCAGTGTTCCATTACGATATCTCAGCGGTGGCAGCGAAGGGCGACAGAAATTAGATTGGACCGCCTTAGCCAAGCTCCAATAAGCACGACTGCTTGTCGGGTGATCGGCCAAAGCACATCCAATCTTGGAGACGCGCTGGGCATCCGCTCTAACATACTCCCTCTTGCAAGCCTTGGCAGCACGGTTGTAGGCTGCTTTGAGGGACTTGAGATTGGGATCCTTCTTAGCGCGACCCCTGATCCAAGCGCGATACGCCGTCTGTTTTTTGCCAACAGCATCGGCGCATGCACGATTGAACCAGGAGCGTCCTCGGCCGTTGCCCACGATCTCAGAGGAAGGAATGTAATATTCCATTCCTAGTCTGATCTCGCAGGCAACGGCGTCGGCACTCGCAGAAGTATCCTTTCCCTCAAAGCAGCGCTCCTGCCAAGGTATGGATGCGAAATAATCCCGCATACCATCCCAATCTGCCGACGAGTAGTGCCAGACCCTGCGCTTGACCTTCACGGGACGTGGAGGCAAAGCGCGAGGTACTGACGTCCCAACCAGACAGTGATCGGAGGTCCCCAGAGGAGCACCAACCGACACCGTATACCCGGTCGGGTGACTCGTCAACAGAAGGTCCAGCAGAGAGGGCGTATGACTCCCCACATCTGGGATCCTGGTAGGCTGGTTCACCAGCTGTGTCAAGCCATGAGTCAAGGCGAATGCATGAGCAGTTCTGCCAGCATGGTCAGTTCTGGAGGAGCCCAACCACAACTCATGGTGTGCGTTGTAGTCCCCCAGAACTACCAATTCTGCTGTTGGGAACTGCTCCTGCGCGTCGTCTGTCGCCTGGCTAATGTAATCAAATAGCCGAGTTGTCTCAACGTCCCCGTCGTGTGACCTGTAAAGGCACACGTAAACCCGACTCTGAGAGCTGAAGTCGAAGTGTACCCACAGGGTGGAGAAGGAGGGGTCCTCCATGCAGCGCAGACGGCGACAGCAGACGTCCGACCGAACATACAGGCATACCCCGGCCCTCGGCCTGAAGCTTTCTTCAAGTGAGTAGCCGGGGTAAAGCAAGTATGTGGTATCGGTCGGACTACAAATCTGCGTCTCCGTCAGGAAGAGAAGAGCAGGCCGGGCCGTCTCAAGATGGTGGTGGACGGCATTACGGTTCGAATGGAGTCCGCGGATGTTAGCGAACTCCATTGTGAAAGCGGTGGTGGGGTTACGCACCGCTGTAGGTCCTGTTCTCTTTATAGGCACTGTCATGGAGTTATGGGGGGAGGATGTGAAGAAGCGGTCGAGGGTCCAGTGTCAGAGTAATCAGAAGGCCGCAACAAGCGCCGGTCCACTAAAAGAGCCAAGAGGAGGTGAGCTGATCCGCCGGACGGAAGGGCCCCCGTACCCACCCGGGATAGGCCGCCGGGACCCCACATCCGGTCACCAACCGGCACGACGGACCCACCCAAGATTATTCGCGGCATGGTGGGGCAGCCTCTCGTGGTGGTTAGCCCCGATTGGGCCCCTGTACTGTACCGCGGGCGGCCAGCGGTACAACCGTTTCTACAGGTCTCCCTGGCCGACGGATCAACACGCCTCCAACCGACTGTGAACCGGCTAATACCGGCACGGCCAAACATCGTACCCCAACTCTAGCCCCCCGACGATAACCGGAAATACACTGGCTGATCCCGGAACGCTATGGCGGGTTTTTCGCCGTGTGTACGGTGGTCGCTATCCGGGCGGATACGAATATCCTACCACCAGCGTGTGGTAGTGTGTTAGAACTATTTACATTAAAAGTATGTGTGTAGAAGACAGTCCAGATGTATTAGTAATTTTATCGATAACCTTTATAAGTTTATCTACAACACTATTTGAGTCTTGCATAAACGACAGTGTTACCACATAAACCACCCAAAATGCCAGTGTAATAAAGTTTATGAAATTGTAAACTTAGTCGTAATATTTTTAAATTATAAATTAAGTTAAGGAAGCATAAATAAAGTAATCCTATTAATATTATAAATGCGTATGTTTGGATGGATGCATGGTTGTTTGATATCCAATCACGCTACAACGGCTGGAGGGATCTACTACTTAGGGTCGGCAACGCGCATGTGATACTCCTGGTGTTGCAGGCGTCCATAGGCTACGGTAACCGCTTACCATCAGGCGGGCCGTAAGCATGTTTGCCACCAACGTCGTATAAAAATAAATAAATAAAACTTAAAATTTGGCACAGAGATAGATTATAGTCTGGAAAAGCACATAGGCTACTTTTTATCCCGGAGAAATGTACAGTTCCCATGGGATAGTTTAGTTTTTCACAGTGCAAGGGATCGACATGATTTTTTGCATAGTGGCAGTTTAGGGATCAGAAAATGACAAAGACCACTTTTAACTCTAAAAAATGCACGCTTCCTATGGGATAGCAAAATATAGAAGGTTAAAATACTCCAAGACATACACGCGGGCGGAGCCGCGGGCAACATTAGTTAAAAATGAATATTAAAAAAACAACTTGCGTTTAAGATATTGAATGCAAATAAATTTTGCACTACTGTGGCTAAAAGTTTAACCTGGCAACATTTATTAGAAATTATATGTTTTGTTGCTTTTAAGGATAATATTACTTTAAAAAAATACGTCCAGGTGAAAAATAATGTTGTATTTTTGTAAGTTTCATGTGTCAGATCTATTTTTACATGTTAATACCGCTACAGGCGGGCTTTTTCACGGAGCTCCATTCGCACGTGATGTCACTTTTTTACACGGGTGTGACAGCTTTAGTACCAAATGTCCCGTATGGTATCGTTCAAGCTACGTCGCCATCTTGTGACGACATGTTTGATTTCAGAATGTTATGTCAAAAATGACAACTGACATTTTATCTGGACGAAATCACCATATTCACCATATTGTCAGAAAACTGCTGAGTTGACTGTCGTGTTTTTAAGTTGTACCTCCTCGCATCTCGCTGAGTTGAGATCCTTGAAACACGAATAGTCCTCCGTTTTTAAGACAATATTGGTTGTGCATACCTTCGTGGCGAACACGTCATGGGGACCCGCAAGTGTTGTGTTGGTGGATGCAATGCAACAAGTGGGACTCACCGGCTTTTTAGTTTCCCTAAGAACGATGACCTCCGAAATCTGTGGCTGTCCTTCCTAGTACCCACAAATTCCCTCCTCATTGGGCTTACCACAGAGCAATTGCTGAGAAAACGTGTTTGTGAAAAACATTTTGATAAACATCAGTTTGGTTGTGAAGGTAGACGGCTGCGGTACTCCTATCCTTGCCTATTTACTAATGAAGAATTAGCTCACGGTGTTGTTCTTAGTAAATCAGGTAAGTCTTGACAATATTAATTATACTTTCTTCAGCCAAATACCCCATGGAATTAGTTATAATTATTTTCTGTCAAGTTCATTTGACTACTTATTAATTTAGTTCAAGTACTATGGAACCAAAAATTTACAAGATTGTTATAGTTTTGCCAATATTATATTTAGTTTATTATATTGTAGTCACTTAGGACTACTTTAAACTTAAGTTGAAACTAGACTTGTTCATCATCATCATGTTTAATTTATACTGTCTACAAAAAACCTAGTAGTAATATTAAAACAAATTCCCAATTTAAAAACTATCACTCTCATATTGTCCAAAACATATTGTCTTGGGCCCAAATTGAACTTTTCTATTTAATATGGTAGTTACATATTAACTGTCTATATATCATAATATTATAGTACCAAGTGTAATATGAATGACCCTTCTCTAAATTGTATTATATTCAATATTCAGTAAAATCCTTTTAAATTAGTTTTTTCAAATCACTTAAATTAACTAAGATGAGTATATGATGCTTAACTTTGAATATAAAAGAACAAATAACACACACACACACGCACATGCACACTTCACAATATTTTATTAAAATATTTTTTCAGAAAAAAAAAGTGCAAACTGTTTAAGCACTGATCTCATTTAGTTACTTAGTTTAATGATTAGTCTCTACATTGTTCATTTTATTTTGTTATTTGAAGATTTTGTTATATATATATGTTATTTTCCGAACTGGTGTCTGTTCTAAAATTCAATTGTTTAAGATGTATAACTTGTAAGGTTGCGCGACACAAGTTTAAAACTTAGTGCGCAGCTCAATGCTATATTGTTAATTTAATTGTAATGTTTTCGTATTATATAAATAAATAAATAAATAATTCTTTTCAGGATGGGATGTTACACTTGAACACAATTATAACAAAAAGCAAGATGTGGAGGATATCACAGATCCATCATCACCAGCAGCCGCAAAGACTGGTATTATAATTAGCTCATATAAACAAAGAAATAATCAAACTTTTCAAACTCAATTCTCTAAGTATTTCACTACTTCATTTTCATTTTCAGAATGGAATGTTTTATGTGAACATAATTACTCAAAAATACCAGATGAGAAATTTATTGCAAAAACATCAGTAACCATCAGTGCAGGTGTGTATTTATAATATATTAACATATTAGATGACCATGACCCATGCAAACCATTCAATTAAGACATTCTTTTGCTTTAACCTATATATTGGTAATTACCATAAACAAAGGCAATACCTTACAGGGTTATGTATAAGAACTAACACATAATTTGTTAATATTAATAATGCCTCGTAACATCATATATAATGTCCATCAAAACACAAAAGTATTTACACTATGCTGTTTGGGGAAAGAAATAGATAATGCAGATAAGTTTATATAAATTATATGGAGTTGCTTTTCTAAGATTACACACAGTAATAAATATTTTTATGAATACAATAGAGATGATTGATCTATTTGTTCTTCATAAAGTGCAATAGTTAGCTTGTGCTAACACTTTTAAATAAATAGCACACTTTAATATAAGATATACAAAAGTATTTTTTTAATAATAATAATACTAGCCCTGTATTAAACATTGTCCCACTGCTGGGCACGGGCCTCCTCTACTAATGAGAGGGGATAGATTTTAATATGGAATCAATTTATAAGCAATTACAGAATAGTTATATTACACTATATGTATTTTATTTGTGTAGTTTATTATTATTCTATGTTACTATTAATGGAATTTCAAAACATACCATTTTTTATTTTCAGAAAATGATAGATTTCATGAGCGTCCCTCATGTTCACATTTCCCTACTGTTGCAACACTTACAGAAAACAAAGGTATGTGCCTCGCTTTTTTTAGGAAATATTAAATATTTTTTACTAATCTGTAATTATTAAATTATGATTGGTCATCAGCTAGAGATGAGTCTCCTTCATAAGTTTGGCTACATTTATTAATGTTATGTTGCTATTGCTTTTCAGATATAGCTTTGAATCAACAATCCCTCAAACAATCAAATCTGAATTTGGGAGTGGTATATGATTCTAAAATTGGGACCAAAACTGTCAAACCAGTTGAAAGAATTAAAACACACAAGCAAAAAAGTAAGTATAATGATTATATACATTTTACTTAGTGATGTACATAATGTTAGTTTTATGGATAGTAAATAATAAATTTTACCTTAAATATGAAAGTGATAAACCAGTACACATGGTCTGGATGAAGTATAGAAAATAAAAAATATACACATACTCATAATTTAAAAAATTGTAAAACTAGCTTTAACTTGCAGCCCCATCCGGTTATATGTCAATAAATATGTATGAATATGTCAATTCTCTGGACTAAAAATAATTATATATGTTATTCCTAGATTTGGTCTATCTGTGTGCAAAATTTCACCCAACTCCATCCAGCTGCTTGTCTTTATTTTTAACAAACAACTTCACAAAATTTTACATTAACAATATTACTATTGAGATAATAGGACAATTTACATGTTAAATAAATAATTTATGCACTTTATAACATGTCATTTCAGGATCTACAGTTAAAAAGTTTTTATCTAGACAGAGCAAATTTTTCCGACATATCACACAAATAGCAGAAGACAGTTCAAGTAATTCAGCCTCACAATTAATTTCACAAGCTACATCGGTTGCAAGTAATAATATACAGCTACTTGAGAAATTTAAGTTGCTGAATAAACAGGCAAAAACTTTTTTGCTAATGCAACTGAAGCAAGTGCAGAAAAGTAAAATGGCCAGAAGATTTACTTTGGAAGAAAAACTAATGGCATTATTATTGATAAAACAAAGTCCAAAGGGCTATAAACTATTAGAAAAAATGTTTGCCTTACCAGGTAAAAGGACATTGATGCGATTATCAGAACAGGTGTCATTGGAACCAGGACTAAATCCTCAAATCTTTGACCACATTACACATGTTTGCCGAGGTTGGGACATTAATGAAAAACTGTGTACTCTTGTTTTTGATGAAGTCGCCTTAACACCACACTTGACTTTTAGTGAAAAAAAAGAAAAGATTATTGGTTTTGTGGATGTGGCTGGTACAAGAAAATTCCAATATGCCGATCATGCATTGGTGTTTATGGTTAGAGGCATATGCTCGCCATGGCGACAGAGTATAGCTTACTACTTCTGTGCAGGCACAGTTTCTGCAGTTGACCTGAAAAATATTTTAATCCAAATAGTGTCTCAAGTAGCATTAACTGGGTTAATCCCATTGGGACTTGTTTGCGACCAAGGTTCGACATTTCGGACAGCAATTAGGAAATTGAGGGAAGAGACAATTAAAACAAGGAATCTTCAAGGTATTAAAGATGGTATGTACAAATGATTACTTATTACTTAAGTTCATGTTAATATCTTCAGTACAAATATATAAATTAAAGTTGTTTTTGCAGATGGAAGTGTGAATATCGGGGAACATGATCTCAGTATTTTTTATGACCCACCCCATCTTTTGAAGGGGGTAAGAAATAATTTCCTAAACAAGGATGTCATTTGGGAAGGCAAAACGGCAACCTGGAGGGACATAGAATTTATTTATGATATAGATAGCAGGCTCGGGCACACAAGAGCATTGCCAAAACTAACAGCCCATCATATAGACCCAAAAAAAATAAAAAAAATGAAGGTCAGTGTAGCCACTCAGGTGTTGAGTGCCCGCACCGCTGCTATGCTGAAATACACTAATGCACTTGGTGAGTATACTTTTTTTTATACTACTGAATGACAGTGACAGACAATTATGAGCAAGTTGTTAACCTGATAGTAAGCACTACAATTGGCATACGTGGCAATGAACTTTTTTTAATATGTTGTACTGCATCTAAATGCATTTTGGAAATATGTAGTTGTTTCTTAAATTATATATATTCTTCAATAGTGTTCAGAGTATGCCATGACTAATGTGTATATTTTGTTCTTTCAGAAAATTTGCGTAGTGTGGAAACAACAAACACAATGGCCACTACAGCAGAAGTTGTCGAATTTTTCGACCAGTTGTTTGATAGCGTGAATGGGTCTCCTGGTGGTAGCAAACGAGGAAAATTAAGAAAGGCTATTAAAAAAAATTCAATTCATCAATCATTTTGGTATGATGCCATAAAAAAATTAAACAAATTAAATTTATTGATAAAAATAGCAAACTTGCTGTGCAGTTAGGAAAACCTCGACTAGTAAAAGTGCCGTCCCTGCAAGGTTGGATCACAACCCTTGAAAGTTTTATAAGGGTATCTAAATTATTATTTGAGAAATATGCGGTGGACTTTTTTTATCCCAGATATGTAAATCAGGATCCATTAGAAAACTTTTTTGGACGTATTAGAGCTTTAAATTACAGAAATGTGAACCCTGATGCAAACACATTTGTCTATGCATTCAAGTCATTAATGATGAGTAATGTGATCAGCCCGCACTCAAAATTTTCCAACTGTGAGGAAGATAATGGAGAGAATCTTGTAAATATACGGATTCTCTTTGATAATAAAAATGTAAACAAAGAGAATAGTACGAATTCTCTCCATTGCTTTTCACAGGCACTTCCAAGGGAAAAGTTTTCTTTGGATCAGGTAATTTTGGAAAAAATAAAAGTCCATTGCTCAGCATACACAGCTGGTTATGTATGCAGAAAAATGTCGCAAAAATTAAAATGCAAAGCCTGTTTGCATACATACACCAGCAAAGAAATAGAAAACATTCACAAATATTTACAGTTTAGGGAATATAAGACATTAAAAAATATTAATTTATGTTATCCCAATGAAAAACTTTTAATCACCTACAGGGACATGGCTTCACTCATCCACAGTTTCCTTAACAAAAACTGTTATAAGGATCAACTTAAAATAAATTTAAAAAATGAAATACTTAGAACAATGAGGTTTTCCTGGCTAGGATGTGAGAATCACCAGGATACTATTGTAAATATATACATAAATACAATCATAAGATTGCAAGGGCACAATTGGTGCAATATCATAAATAAAATTTTTAAAGGGGACATTGAAGAAAAATATGTTTTAAAAATGGGAGAGCCTCAAAGACGAGCATTATTAAAATGTAAGAGTTTTAGGTTAAGAAAAAAATAAAGAATACACTGAGTAATAAAAAATGTTTTATTTTAATTATACACCTAAATTAAAAAGAATAGTAAAAATAAAAAATCTCAATAATCGTTATTTACAAAATAAGAACATCACTAGTTATCGATATCGATACCAACCATGTATCTTTTGCAATCACTACTGGTGACTATATACTAGCGCCAAACGGATCTTTGGGAAACTTTAGTGAAAAAGCCACTGTCACATCTGTAGCTTGCTACTAATACTTAATCTGTGCTTTTTTAGTGGCGGATCACGAAGCGCAACTAGTTTTATAGAACGTGTATGAGCACCGTGCTCTTACATTTGTCAAACGGGGTAAGCGCTCAATGGCGTCTCCAGTGTTAAATACACTAAGCCGTAAATGCACGGTATATTTAACCAAAACACGGTCTACGGTAATGATCTTCACCGTGTAATTTTCTGCGGTATTTTTTAATATTAATTACCATGTACAATATAATCGAATTCATATCCAAAAATCATACAATATCGTAAAATGAATTCAGATAGATCTGTCGGCAGCTTATAGGCATTAGAAAGAGGTATAGACATGTTTAAAAAGATGACTCCGTCTATTTATGACCAAGAAGTTGAACTTTTGGACAAATAATTTATCGAAGTTATACTTCTTTTGGCGCGATGGAGAGAAATGATGAAAGTGAATTTTTACGATGCGCGCGCACACTGACAGCAACATCGTAAAGTTAGTTCTAGGTGGCATGTAACTATGTTCACGTTGTATATTCTAGTATTTTTATATTTAGAACACGTGTTTCGTAACAGTACAATTAAACAGTGTGAATAAATAAATATTATTTTGGTGTTTTTTATTAAATCAATTTCACATACAGATACCGTGACACAAAAGTAACACCGTTATGAAAAGTGGGTACGTGGTTTGCGAGTGGTTACGAGTTGTTGCGAGTGATTGCGAGTGGTTACGAATGATTACGAGTGGTTACGAGTTAATAATAATAAGTACTATGTAGTAGTATTATACTTTTATAAGTATAACTTCTCACGCGTGTACATAAGTACACACACCCATTTTTTTTAGTAAAGAATAACGTTGTTTTTTGTTAAACATTGACACGATATTATACACTGTAATTCAAAAATAAATCTAAGGTTCATTTCAATTCAATTTTCTACTTCAAACACGGCAATTTTAGTCTGCTGATACGGTAGTTTGCTGTTTTCATCTGGTAGCACTGTCATCAACTGTCAAAATAAAATCAAGGTCCGATGATCACAAATTAGCCAATTGCCAATCTAAACAAACTGACACCAAATTATGCTTGAAGTTACACTGTAGTCTACAGTTAATAATCTTTTTATTGTAGTTTACAGACGCAGGAAGTTTACCTCACAGTTTGTATAAATTAGAAATTATTACATTGGACTCGTTTTATCAATATGAACGTTGATTGGTTAGCTTACAATCCAAGTAAGTGTCAATAAACATTGTACTCGTGTACATTATGCATCTACCTATATCGTTCCGTTTGACTACATTTCTGCTATTTTATTATTGCAGAAATCATGAGTAAGACAAGAACCGCTGGCGACGGTATGGAGTCAGAACAATCTACCTCAGAAAGTGTGCAAAATAGAAAAAAAAGTTACGATCAAAATGAAACAGTAGTGCCTGGACGACTGATACAAATTTACCCGACTAATGTTACAAGATCGCAGAAAACTAAGTCTATCAATGTGAAATCTCCTAAATTTGTTCCTTACGAACCATATCCAGGAGCGGTAAAGCCAATTGTGTCTCAAACAGTGACCAAAGCTAAGAAATCAAAAAACAACATGGACATAAACACATTAATATCACAAATGGCGCAAATGAACACTAATTTAAATGAGTATAAGCCAAGACCAAAGCTCAACTCGGTTGATAGTAAGTCTGTTATTGAGGTGGAACTGACATCTCCAAAAAATGATGAATTGCAGAAAAAAGTAAATATTTTGATGGAAGAAAATGATTCTTTAAAAGAACAACTCAAGCAGCAAGTACAGGTAAAAATATAAAGATAATATATTATTGCATAAAAATTACTTTGTAAAAAGAAATTCCTTTTTTTAGTGCATTTTATTATAAATAATGTGACAACTGTGCTAAATCAAAGACAGATTTTGATAATTATTTATAATTAATGATGACTACATGGCAAAAGATTATAATATTATCATATATGGTGCATTATAGAGTTGATTACATTATTTTATCAAGATAGCAGAAGTTGAATTTATTATTTGCTACATAGTATTGAATGACACCTCTTATATTGACAGTCCCCACATAAAATATCAAAATTGAAAAAAATTTAACAACATTAAAGTTGCCACTTTCGAAGTCTTTATACCTTTACTTTATGCTCTATCAATTCTGTTCAATTGAAAAACATTTTAAGGTATAAAAATTGGTACAATATTATTATATAGAATAATAAATCTATATCTCTACTAGAGATCTCATGGATTTGAAAGTGTAGGTTCGGCGAGGCAAAAACAAAAACCAGTCCTAACGTGTCTCAATTAGAAAATCCGAAATTATTTGAAACTTTTATATCAGATTTGGTTACAGTTATGGATAGAATTTTATTTCAGATATCCGATAGTTACGGTTACGGAGCTCCATAACATCCCTGATCTCTACTTGCCATTAGTTCTATAAAACCAAAATGTTATTTTTTCAATTTCGATAGTTTACGTGGAAACCATCAATATGTGTGTTTTCCACAACTTTTTAATAAAAAAATATTTTACATGGTACAAATAGGTGTGAAAATATGATTATGTATCTTATTTGTAATATTAAATCTATGGTGTTTGTTATTATCACATTGTATTGCACACTGTAACTATATTTTACACTAGTGGCAATGGGTCACCATGGTGACCTAATAATTTAAAATTCTGAAGTATGTAGATTTTCTATATTCTTTTTCCCTTATAAAGAGAGTGATAATTGACAATGAATATACACAAAACATTGAAAGTCGCTAGGTATGTGTCCTGGGTTTGGAATTGACAGGTAACTTAGCCTACTTTTTTCTTACAGGTTAACAAAGAGCTAAAAACTATGTTGGTTGCATCTATGGGAGAGGATCTTGAAATTCAAGTCCAGTCGTTAAATGAAGACAAAAAGCATTTGTCAAATGCTTTGCTCAACTCAGCACAACACTTGTCTACACACCAAGTATGTATATCTATATTTATTATTACATAGCAATTGCATGAAATATTGTAGAATATCATAAACTCATAAAGGGGGTCATAAAAGATAATTAATTATAGCCCCTTAACAGCCAGTTCCAATATAGGTATAATCTCAAACTAAACATAATTCCCACAAAAGCACCAAAGAATTAAAGTGTTAATGACACATAAAAATAAAATTATTTATTTAGTTTATTTTAAGTATCATTCAGTAGCTGCAGATTGTTTTTTTTTATTGAAATTATATTGAAAATTAAAAAGAAATTATGAAAGAATTAAAAAGTAAATAATCTATTTTTATAGGCATTGTTTTACTTTGTGTTTTGTTCATGCATTATACAATAGTATATAGCATATTAAGTAGCATTTAACACTAGAGAATAAAGGACATAAAAAAAATTGACCTCTCTAATATCTTCAATACATTATATTTCTTGTTAAAAATTCAAGTTCCGAAAATAATGAAAAACTTTTTGGTAGGAACAAACAGAATGGTTAGCCGGACAATGTGAAGTGTGGAGAAGTAAATTCCTTGCAAGCAGGTATGTCTAAAAAATATGGCTTTTTAACATAATAATAATATAAAATATACATTATCTTGTTAGTAACATATCTAAAAATCTTTATCGTTTATAATAATTACTGTGACCATGACTGACTGAAATAATCAATTAATTACACATTGTGAGAAAATAATAATAATAATTCTTTTTTATATTTGTAATAAAATTGTTATATCATAAATTGTAAAAAATAATACATCCATATTAAAACTGGATTAAATAAATACTTTTTAAACAAAAGTACACAAGATTTAAAAATGAATTTAATTTTATTATGTACTTGTTTTAACATTTTTATATAATAAAATATCGCCATTAGTTTTTTCTACAATTTAAAAAGTAACTTTTGTATTATATATATATTAGTTGGATTAATTGAAGTAGAAGTTATTATAAATTTCTTTGTTTCAGTTTAATGGTAGAAGAATTAGCAAATTGCAAGAAATTGTTAAATGAAAAGACTGAAAATTTACAACAAGCAATAAAGCAGCTACTAGACGAAAAATGTAGAGTAAGAGACATGCTCTTGTGTACATATAAAAACTTGTACAGCCTTCACGAGAAATGGTTGGAAAATATGGCAATATTTGAATATTCCGGAAGCAATAATATGTATAATCGTCCCATAGGAAATCTCAACTTTAACGCAACAATGCCTCATTCCACAAACATTATCGATTTATCATCTGTAAATATGAAGTTATCAGAAAATATCAGCAGTTCTGTTGAGAAACAAGATGTCAATCATTTGAATAATCTTCCTTCTATGACTGATGGAGAAGTGAATGCAGAAAATGTGAGTTTGTTGTTATTTCTACATGAAGCTTTTCTAGCTAACATTACATTTAAGAAGCTACATTTCTATTGAAGCTGGATAATGGACATGTTGGTTATCTGATGATAAGTGATCGTCACTGCCTCATGCCTTAGGAATTATATATTATCATACCTTTGATAACTGTTGAGTCCTAGTACATACAATTAATTTAAACACTATTGTACTCATAATTTTTTTGATGAATTCAAATTGAGTAGAGAGAGACAATCTATCCCTCGCTACTCAACGCAATCATGCCGGCCTACTGCTTAGCTTTCTCACACTACGCCATGAGGCAAGGAGGTGCAGAAACGGTCGAGGGTCTAGTGTCAGATTACACACATCGTAGCCCAACTCTAGACCCCCAACAAAAACCGGATGTACACTGGCTGATCCCGATACGCGACACACTTGCGTGTGCCACTATGGCGGGTTTTGCACCCTGTGTACGGTGGTCGCTATCCGGGCGGATATGAGTACCCTACCACACCAGCAGTTTTCGTATCAGTCTGGCATCTAACAAAAAAATATAAAGTTAAAAATCAGCTTAATTTTAGCAGCTTGGCATGATTGTACCGAGAAGCGAGGGATAAGTTAGACTCTAGTTTCTAACTGGACGGCACTGCGCTTACCATCAGATGCAGTGTGATCAATTTGCCGTGTCAAGATAGGCGTGTGGCGCAGTTGGAATTACGCATGCGTTACGACTGCTGTGCTGAGGTCTCGGGTTCGATCCCCGGGTCGGATAAAGTGATATTGGGTTTTTCTATCTAGAAATTCCTCAGTATTAGCCCGGAATCTGGAATCTGTGCCCGGTATGGCGATAGGCTCGCCCCCTATCACATTATGGGACCGAAATTCGGCGAAAAGTGGGTGTACTCGTTACACCTCTGCCTACCCCTACGGGGATTACAGGCGTGAGTGTATGTGTGTGTGCCTGATTTAAAAGAACATAATTTGCTCAGGTTATGGCGACTCCCTTAGAAGTACAAAGAGGCAACGAAGTACCTGTGAATGCATTAGTCCACCACGCCTACAGTAACAGCAGCAACACAGTGCGTCCAGTGGCATCCTGCGTACATTGCAACGGACGGGTGCAGTTGTTATAAACATAACTTATCATATTGGTTGTGTATTCTAAGTATTTAAGTTGTATAATTATTTATTTGGTTTATAATAAATATTGAAGGTTGTCCAAAAAACAATAAAATTTCTTACTATCTACTTGGTACCTAATAAAGAATAGAATTTAAATTATTTAATGACAGGATGTTTTTGTTCATTGTCTCAAATCATTCACTAAATCGATTTTGGTAATAAATATAATTTAATTGCTCACTGAACTAAGAGCCTACGTTTTTTCATCAATTCTGTTAAATCTCAATGTTAAATTTATAAAAATCCAGACTCATTCATATATACAACATATACGTCTTATTTGTATTTTGTATACGCAATTCAATGCAGTATTGCATTGAATATGCATAATGTTACATTTAAATGACCTTGGTTAAGACACATTACTCACTGACGGAAAAATATACTTGTTTTTAATGTAATGTAGTAACAGGAAAATAATAGTTCGAAATATTAATTGGCATTATCAGAGAACGTTAAGTGAAATTCAGTGCCACATAAATATAACATTATATTAAGTAACTAGCTGTTGCTCGCGGCTCCGCCCGCGTGCAGACATGTGTAATGTCAGTGTAATTTTTCTTGCAATTAAAATAGCCTATATTAATCAGTGATAATGTAGCATTCAAATGGTGAACGAATTTTTAAAATCGGTCCAGTACTTTTTGAGCCAATTCGTTACAAACATACATACAAATCTTTCCTCTTTATAATATTAGTATAGATGAAAAATGTTTCAGTTTACGAATACGAAAGTAAGGTTAAATTTCCTATCTTTTACTTAGGAGAAAGGAATTTGAATTGTTATTCAGTATGTTGGTTTAATGAATACCTGATATCTTATATTTGCGGGCTTCCTTCCCTATGCATATTTTACACAGTATTTTTATTTATATAAGTAATTAATTTTTTTAGCCAAGATTTTAATTCCATTACCATACAGTCTAAGGTAACCTATTGAGTTCTGTAAAACCATATTATTTAAAATTCAAATGACGGTAAATTTTATTTTGTAACAAAATATTTGAAAATTGTCTAATATCTTATTTTAATGTAAATCAACAAATTGGCGATTTTTTTTCACTTTACTATTTAGTTACTTTTCATAAACTATAGTTTTAAAGCACCCAACCGTCACAAACATGGCCCTGACCTCACAATAACATACCGAGTTTTGTGTCGTGGGTACCGATAACTACTCACAATACCCAGACCAGAAACAAATATTTGTGGGTAACGCAAACACTTATCTCTTGGGGAACGAACCTGCGATTGCTCGTTACACCTCACCCACTGAGCCATGGAGGCTGTCGAAGTAGGTTACAAAGTGCTAAAGAAAAATCCAACAAATAACTATTGTCGTACATGAAGTTAATTAAACCCAGTTGCATATTTTACAATATCAATAATAAGGAAAATACATAACAAATCATCCAGTTCAGACCGCCTCGGTGGCGTAGTTGTAATTGCGCATGCGTTACGACTGCTGTGCTGAGATCTCGAGTTCGATCCCGGTTCGGGTAAAGTGATATTGGGTATGTCAATTTAGAAATACTCAGTATCGCTCGCCCCCTATCACATTATGGGACCGTAATAAATTCGGCGAAAAATGGGTGTACTGGTTACATACAAATCTCTGCCTACCCCTTCGGGGATTACAGGCGTGAGTGAATATATGTATCATCCAGTTCATTGTATTAGAAAATAATGGTCCAGTATTTATGTATATACACTCTGATATTGTACAGGTTTATGTTGTTTTATTGTACTATGAAATTGTAAATATTGTTATTAATAAAAAAGATTTATTTTATTTAACGTTTTATTTCATAATTTTATAAAAATAAGTATACTTTTAAACATTCAGTTTTCTATGTTGGTTATGGTAGTCTAGCATCTCAGTGCCGGTGTAATTGTATGCGAGATAATCTCGAACCGACACGTATTTAGCACCGCCGAACCAATCCACCATTGCGATTTGGGCAATTTTCAATTTGCCAATAAACCAGTCGTGATCTGAAAACAAAATTATAAGTATTTAAAATTCTATAATAAATAATACACCCAACAATCACACATAATTTTGACCCCACACTAGGTAAAAATTGTATCGTGGGTGTCAAGAACTACGAGGGACCACGGACCCAACACCCAGACCCGAAATTGACCATCAACTAATTATCATGCATTAATTTAAGAAACTGGTTTTTAAGTTTCGTACATTTCTTGTTATTTCGTACATATTATTCTCGTGATATCTAAGAAGTGAGAAGAAATAACTTTAATTAACATAAATTTGAGTTTTGTGTAAGCAACTATTCATATACTCAGTCATGTTTATCTTAAAACATTTATAAAAAAATAGTTCTATAAAAACTACATTTATGACTTATGTAACACTAACAAAAACCATTTTGCGCCCAGGAGTAAGACAAGTCTTAGTGAATATTTCAAAATAGTCCTGGAACTTCTTCAATAACCCATATATTTATTTATGAGCAGGCAGGTTATGTACATACCTACTCATCTGCTTATAAGTATTATTTTGTGATACGTAAAGTCTAATTGAGAATACTGATTTTAAATCGCAAAAATATCACAATTATAAAGAATTTAAGAATGTGCGTCGTCTATGTTTATATGATGATAGAATCTTCTTTGATCTTTCTCTTGATGTGATGTTTGATTTTTTTATCGAGAAATTCTTTTTTTGTTTTAAAGGGTTTACTTCCCAGGTGGTCCCATTGACACCAAGTCAGGATCTGATGATGGGATCTTAGAAAAAACGAGGCCATCGCATAATTTTTTTTTAACTTTAATATTAACTAAGTTACTATTTGCACATAAACACAAACCTGTCGGCCACTTGGCCATTGCTGGATGTCTCTCAAACAACGCTGCTTTCGCAAATGTGTACTCAGGATTACCATCTGTCAGCTGAAACGATTGGAAAATATTTTATCATTCATACAATTATACCCCAGGGTTTATGAACTTTAACTTTGTTGTTTGTTTTTGAGTTCGAGATAAATAATAAAATAAATAATAATGAACATCCAACATAGTTCTGTAATAATATGTGGACTTAATGGGGTAGTTTCCTGTGTTTAATTTTGTACATTATTCGATATGTAACCGAATATAATACGCAAAAGAAACCCTTTTGTGAAAACATAATCAAAATTGCTTGAAAATTGATGTCACAATATTTATTTTAAATGAGCAAAAATGGCGCGTATTCAGAACATATCACTATTTCCCTCGCACAACGGCACAGTAATGGCCATTCTGAGAACCGTGACGTCACGGGACATATCATCCATCCTTTTACTGTCATTTGACAATTACCTCTTCCAGCAGATTTGAATGGCGTATAATTTATTTATTTTTGTTCGGATTCAATGTTTTCGATAATAGGTTTTATGTAATGTAACCTCTTGATTATATTAATAAAAAAACGTGTCGACTACCCTGTTCTGCGACACTCTGTATCTATATGTATATTTTATTCAACACTAACGAAGTTGAATATAATAAAAATTGGAGTAAGTTAACAACATCGAAATGAGGTAAACCTTCGGATACGAAATTGATCCACTTTTGATGGATATTTACATACTATAAATTGAAAAACAGATAACTTGATGATCAATAGTTTAAAAATACCATGTACCGAACTAACAAGAACTATTTATTGGCATCGATCTTTATTGCTATTGTGGTCTGTTTGTGAATAAATGCTTGCCGATAAACAAATGAATAAATAAAGACTGTAAAACAAAGAAACAATTCTATTTTCAAATAGCTATATCCGATATGGAAATAGTCCAGGAACAGTGCCTGTTTATTATGTATTACTATTGTACAGTCGTGGAGAAAATGAACATATAATTTTTTAGATGTACGTAATTATATCATTTTTCTTTTTCTGTTAAACTTTTGGAAAAACATCACCTTTGAAACAAATTATTGTAAAAAATCTTAATGTAAAAAACTTACTTTTTTCATTTTCCCGGACAACATGAGTCTGGTACAACGTGGGTCTTCTGGGTCATATTTCTGTTGCTCGCAGTAGCGCGTCTCTTCAAGCGATACTAATACAGTGGCTCGGTTATTTTTCTATAAAAAAATAGTAATATGTTTATTTTCATAAAATAAACAATGTTTTGAGAAACACGTTCGCCAATACTTGTGATAACCTTTATTGAACTTCGAGTACCTACAGTTATTATATTATGTTCTCTGAAGTATTCATTATATTATTAACTGCTGTAAGCATTTGTCTGAACATTTCTATGGGGAAAAATAATATTAAATTCGATAGGTACGCAACGATAACATAAGCAGCGATAGCCTAGTTGGTTGCGGTACGGACTGCCAAGACGAAAGTCGTATGTTCGAAACCCAAGTAGCATACACCTCTGACTTTTCTAAAGTTATGTGCGTATTTAAATGATAATTATCGCTTGCTTCAACGGTGAAGGAAAACATCGTGAGGAAACCTGCATATCTGAGAATTCTTATACGAATTTCGAAGGTATGTGAAGTCTGCCAACCCGCATTAGGCCAGCGTGGTGGACTAAGGCCTAACCCCTCTCATTAGTAGAGGAGGCCCGTGCCCAGCAGTGGGACAATATTTAATACAGGGCTAGTATTATTATTATTTATTTATTTAGGTACGCAACATCAGCGAAACTCAGAGTAATTAATTACTTCAATATTTTGTCTTACTTGTTCATTCCAGTTCTTCCAAACTTGTACCTATATTATCTATGTAAGTATAGGTATAATTATTATATAAAAGACGTAACAACCCCAAATATCACATACTAGAGAGAGAGAAAGGATAGCAAAATATGTATGAGTACTTTACGCGGACGAACCCGCATTGGGAAGACTATTCAATATGTATCCGTTGTTCCGATTTAGATTAAATTTGCTATGAAAATACCCAGATCAATGATGTTATATGTAAGCTCACTGACCTAGATGCTTTAAACAGGTTAGTTAGTCCACAGGCTACTTTTCATGCTAAAAGAAGACTAATTCAAAGCCTACATATAGCTTTTACTCACGGGTTTATTTACGTTTAATACTTAAGATTAATGTCATATGTCATATTAATTATGGATCTGTAGAAAATTATCTGTAGTTTTCAGGTTCTAATAGTGAGTTTTAGCAGCAGATCTAAGTAAGATATTTCTGAGTCAGGGCTTGACATTGGCGACTCCTACATTTGAGATTAATTAAAATAACTTTCAAAACAAATTTACCGGTTGAGAATGTTTGTTATTAAGAGAATGACTGAATATACCGGCCTGATGATACTGTACATACACAAGCTGATCGCGGGATGGATCTCGTCACGCCGGAATGACCCGATATCATGGCGGGTGTACCACCATCTGTACGGTAGACTTTATAAACTAAGATAAAAATATGAATCAGATACTCTCAAAACAAACTTAAGTCCTCTTACGAAAAATAACCCATGCCACCAAATTAAGACAAGAAGAACTTGTTATAAACCAAGGTACCCACCGTTAAATCACGAGCACTGAAATCCAAAGGCGACATGTAGAAGTACGGGACACCAGTAGAATTTGCCAAGGACCCATCCACAACCGATTTCACGTTAGAGAACGGGAAACCTTCGATAGCCGGAAGAACTGATATGGTCGCTAATGAGGCCCAATCTATTGAAAATTAAGCTATTGTTAGAACCGATATACATCTACTTAATTACAAAAAATATGTTGTGGTGTACATAGATTTTTGAATAAAATATTCTTATACAGTATAGGTACTTGCAAAGATTTAATCCCAACATGTATATCGAAACAAACCGGCTGTTAGAATTCTTGTCTATATATCTAATTTATATGTAAAACTACATGTAAGCATATTAATATTCGGATAGATAAAACCATATTATTAATAATAAATGCATATCAGCAACCACATTGAGAATTACTATTACCTCGAATTAAAGTTGAAATAAAATCTACACGAATTGTAATTCGCTAGATACATTTATTGCAACAAAAACTATAACATGCCGATAAAATATAAATACTACTGATAATAAAAACGGAGAAATTACGGCTGCGATTCCTTGTTATCTTACGATGCGTTCGCCAATCTATTTCAGAGATAAAAAAGTAGATTTTTCAGTGAAAAATACCCTGCACTTGCAGAGGGATACATTAGCTTTTTATTAGCGAAAACATTTTCAAAATCTGTTTAGTAGTTTCATAGATTACCTCATATGTATATCATCATAAACACATTTTTCCCATTATATCAGAAGGTATACCTAATTTTTTCGCGAGCACAACAATCATAATATATTATATTATACATTTTAGTAGTTAAAATTCGAACAAACCACACAAGTCATTGAACAATCATGTTATGTTCATAAGGCCAACTAGTATTTTTATGCAGTAATGTTATCGTAATATAACATTTTAAATTGCACCTTCGTGTGTAAGTAAATACACTTACAATGTTGGCAGAAAGTGATCTTGTTGTGAACTTCAAAATTGATTCAGTTGCCAAAACATGTTTTTAATACGTGTCTGTTTATTACATGACTATAAAAGATATGTTAGATACTAGACACTCATCATGCATTGATCAAGGTCATAAACTGTGTAAGAGATTTTGAATTAATAATCTTTTTCTACATTTATTTGCAAAATACCAAATAGCCTACTTAGCTAACCACTACTTGCTAACAACTCAAACGTGCCATCGTGTCATTTCTGAAATAAACCTACAGACGTACCTACAAATAAACTATAAGTAATAATCTGTTTGATTAATCATCGTTTAGTTGTTTATAACATCCAATAATATGACAATATAAGAGACATAAACTGATTATGTTTATCAGTGAATAAATTTTTTTATACTTAAGTGCAGACGGTTAAATGCCTTCAATAATTATTAATAATAACGCACAAAAGAACACTCGCAGTGACGCATGTACATTCAAAGAAAGGGCGAATCTTTTGGCACTTGCTTTGTAGATGGAATCCAAATGGCAAAATTACAATATCTTTAGGTATTTAAATAGATTTTCATGTAAGGTTAACGACTAATTTTTTATTTTGTACACCAATGTTGTAGTAAACGTTATATTAATGTTATTTGGAAGTGGTAGAGCCACGCTGTAGACATATTTGTCTACAGCATGAATGGGCCGGCTCGACCGGGGTAGTACCACTGTCTCACAGAAAACCAACGTAAAGTGACAGTTTACTGTCGCGTTTCGTATGGTAAGTGAGATAACCGGAGGCCCAGATTCCCCCTTCCCTTCCCTAATCCCTATTCTTGTCCTTTAAGGCCGACAACGCATACATGATACTTTCGGTATTGTGGATGTTCATGGGCGGTGGAGATCACTTAACATCAGGTGACCCACTGGCTCGTTTGTCTGACTATACTATAAAAAAAATATATATATTTTTATAACGATTGCTGTCATTTATATTATATCTGCCTAAATATAATTTTATACGTATCCCTGTAAAACTAGTTTGCTGTTATTTGTCGACTTATTATAAATATTTAGATTTCCGACATTGATAAAAATAAAAAGAATGTATAATTTAACTATTCAATCCAAGACGAATCTACATATGGCGGGCCTGCTTTACATTAGCTTTTTAACAACCAGTATATATTATTAACAACCAACAACGAGTTCGCCTTGAAGATAGTTTTTCGTCATAGTGTCAGGACGTGTTCAAATAAGTAATGACACATGTGTCATTTGAACATGTGGAATGTATACCGTATGCCCATACGTCACAACAGGTCCCTGATTTGAGTATAAATTTCTATGTAATAAAATGTCTGAGTAGGAGAATCTTTGTTCTCAAAGTGTACGGTCAAAACCCAACACTAATCGTAGGTATTTCTTTCTCTAGTAGCAAGCATTCATTATTATCACAATTCTTATTACAGAACTAATCTAAGCCAACTTTAACTATATCATCTTGAGTCTTGAAATTTCATTTTTGTTTGATTTGCACAAATAAGGTCATATTTCCTAATTTCTCTCTAATATGTTGTTGCCATGATAATATGTGATCATATTCTCTTATGTCTATTTATTGCAATAACATGTTATATATCTAAAACTTGAGTAAATGCTTATTATCTGTATATGCTAATTTAGCTAAGTAATTTAGCAATAATGCTAACAGCATGCCCTGCTCTTACCATCAGATACAGTGCAGTCAGTTGTCACTTTTCAGGTCAGGTTTCTTATATTGTTTCGACATTATTCAACATTACATTATTCTACCTCTTATTTAATATTTTATTTTATTTTTAACCACTTAGATGTGATCAGAATCGGATTTAAGTGTGGTGTGAAGAAGCTACTCGGCAGACCGGCATAATTATGCTGAGTAGCAAGGAATGGTTTTCTCTCGCTACTTGATACTCTACCTGGACGGCACTGCGTTTACTATCAGGTGCAGTTTAGTTACTTTGCCGTGCCAGAATAAAAATAGATGACTCCATTTCTTTTTAGTATAATTTTAAATGTATAGAGTTACGCGAGTAAAACAAAGATCTAATAACGGGGAATATATCCGAAAGTCCTTAAACGCCTCGTGATTCGCTTATTAAAGTCGAATTTGTTTAAGTGTATTACTTGTAATTTTAATTTATTTATAGGATTACATGCTGCATAATAATTAATAGAAACATGGAACCTTGAAGAATTCGTTTGCTGTTTGACCCTGCTGTCGTGTAGGTACGTACTGTACAGTAAAGTAGATACTTCGGAAGCGCTCGCAACATAAAGTTTAGATATTTGAATTCAATATTGTATCTTTTATCTTTACTATTATAAACCTGGAGAACTTTTGCGTCTGCATCTAGAACATTCTTGCCAAAAATTATTGCGGGTGATGCACGAAAATATTATAATACAATAAGAATATTTTCAAAAACTATACTCGAATAAGCTAATCGTCATAAGGAATACAGCATTTTCTATGAGGTTTTATTGGTTAAAAGCTTGAAGCATCATAATTAAGGTTTGTTTTATCAAAATGGCCTCACGGAAAGCTTGCAGAAAAATTAAAAGTAGATGCTTCGATTTTCAAAATTTCCTGAGAGCTTGTAATATTATCTTGACCATAAACAGAGCCAGACGTTGCGGGTCTGGATTCTGGAATTATGGAGCTGTCAGCTGAGTGTCAGTGGCTTTTCGTACGGACAGCTCTACGCGTCTCTCTCGCAATATTGAAGCAAACAAACTCACATAATTCATAACGTCAATCATATTCCGCTAAATATATAAATTCTACGAATTCCTGGACACAACTAAATTGTTTATATTACACAATATGTAAAATATCGTATACTGCTACGGAACCCTTTTAGGGCGCGAGTTCTTCTCGCAATAGGTCTGTTATGAAATAGCAAGTGTCAATCAATGTTCAATCAATGACGTGTTGTATTTAAAATAAATGTTGTACATTTGACATACCCGTATTTATAAAGGTCAAGCTGGTGTACAATGAATATATTTTGAGGTTGTCTTGAAGATTAGCTCTAAGCTAATCTTCAAGTTTACTAGGCCAATTACGCTAACTGCTGAACATCAAATCACTGGATACTTCTTTTCTTAGACAAGAGAGACAGACATAATGTGTGTAATTTATTACAAATATGCATTAAATTATGTTTTATAGATAATAATAATTTTAAGCAAAATAATATTTGTAAAGATTATGGACGTCCTCTTAATTTTATAACTGTGTCTTTATAACTTTAAATGCCTTTAAATATCTTTGGGCTTCGGGCCAACTTGGTGGGTTTTATAAGGCTTTTCAGACAACACAATTATTAAACCTAACAAAAAATACGAAACTTACCAGAATTGTGAAGGACGTAACGTGCCATCGCCACTAACTTGGTATGGTCAGGAGGGTCAGATCTGTGCTTGTGGTACGAGGTCTTGGTGGTGATTTCATTGGCGGCTTCATTGTGTGACCTACGGTCATGATAATCCTTTTTCCATCTGTTGTCAGCGGAGATACTAAAGAAGCATAGCGTGAAAACTAAAATTGCGCACTTCATCTTGATTATACCTACGAAAAAAAACGCACTTTAATGAATGATAGCACTTTCCTAGAGCAAGCTAATAATCCATTTCTCCTGTCTTAAAAAAAATAGTAAAAATATTTTAATGAAATCTAAGACATCATCTTTTAATAAAAATCTGAATTATTAGCACTTTTGTTGTTGGTTGTACCTAAATATATATACAGGATGGTACTGAATTGCACAACTCGAATAGAAATTCTTGTAATTTAATCAATCACTCTGCAACTCTCGTGTGCATATTGCACAAGTATAAATAAGACAATACCACAAGTTTTTAATTTATCATCACAACTTGGCAGTCCTTTTCGGCACGTGCCGATTTATTTGAACATCCTTTACTCTTAAATAATGCACAACGGTGTATTGCGTAATAATTTATACCTATACTTAATTAAATATCTTTAAATTCTTCTCTTATCAGCATTTACTTATAGGAAACACAAAACAATACACTTATTTTGCACGAAACGACTACAAGCCGTCCAACGACGATCACCTCCGCACGTCTATTGACAGAATAAGCCGCGCTCAAATCAAAAGTCAAAACTCATGTTGCACTTCAATGCGTATAACCCGGACAAAATAAAAAGGCAACACGCAGTAGCAGTAGCAGTCTGCAGTAGCAGTCTGCAGTAGCAACATTTATATTCATTCTAGATTTATGAATCAATCAATTCACTTTTTTTTATTAAATACGCATTTTGAACAAGTACTTAACTAACGTATCTTTATAGTCGTTTCGCTATTCGTTTATGAAACAAAGCCAGACATATTTTTAAGGATAGCCAAAAGTTTGAGAACGTCCTAATGCAAGTAAGAAAATCAAATAAACCACATCAAGTTCGTAGTAGGAACATTAGGTTTCGGTATTTATCATAAAATGACATACTATATAACTCCCTAAACACAAAAATTTAAATATCAATCAAAACCATAATCTGAATTATGTCACGCCATACACATAAAATATTATATAACTTTATTCGATGGCTCAAACTTAGCACTAGTTGATTTTTCTAAAGCATACCTACACATTTATCACACTTTCAAATTGGGAAATATCAATAAGAACATGCCTGTTCAAATATTCCCCAGAGATAATACAAAGGTCATGTGTGCAATATGGAGTTAACATAGGGATAACATAAGTGTTGTACAAGTGGATTCAGACTTTACCTACTGGTATGCTGTAAAGGTCGGCGTTAGTGTAAGTTAGGCTAAGCTAGGGTGACTTTGTTTTTATGACAAGAAACTCAAAGAGGTGGAACTGTATTCTATGCATCAATTTATCGCAGCAGATTACTATTTGAATACTAATCCGCTAATTTCTTAGGTATTATAAATGGCTATTTATAAAAAGCCGGTCAATAATAAAATTATTTAGGAGACACCTTGTTTTTAGGGCGTTGGACTTGCCAAATCCGACCCTGAACCGTTCGAGGCGTTGTCCCCAAAAAATATATAATTCGTCAATATTGATCCAACAGTTTGTTTGAATTACACATTTCGACTGCTCCATATAGTAGGTATATCTATGATACAACACTTTTTTAAATAAACATAGTAAAGTTATATGATTTGTTGTTGAACCAAGGGACACGCAAATACAAAAAAAAATATATATTTTGATGATAATAACTGTTAAATATGGTAATATTTTATTTTTCTGGATTACTGCTGCTGCTTCACCTTATGAGACAATGGATCCTGGAGTTACCAATAATTCAAAGATAATGTAACCATTTCATTGACAAATAGTTATTAGATTAGACGTTCAGGTATTTAAAACCTGCTAGACAGCAAATTACTCTATGCATTCTTATTGGATTATAAAAAAAAACATAACTAATGCTGTTGAATTATCTATTCAAAACCCTTAGTTATGGATTTAATATCGTGAATTAATAAAAACTAGTAGGTACGTACCTTATCCTTGCGAAATTAAAACACAAAATGGCAACATCAATCTTGCTTCATGTATTACCGCGCGTGCGCCGTCTACAACAATATCTACACGTGGGGAGACAGGGGATTAGAGATACATAGTGAATTTGTCGCGTTTTTTAATGTAGTTCAAACAAATAATGCAAGTTTTGCATTGCATTTTACAAGCACATTTTTACGCAATTTATTTACCAAAGTACTTAGGTATGTATTTTAATACAACTTAAACAACCATTTCTGCTAGCATTGTCCATATTATAACAAATGTATAATCTTTTTAATTTCACATTAAGAAGAATCTTTTCTGACAGCAATTTATATATGCAGAGGGATTTCCAGTGTCGGTGTCGCGAATCATAAAATTATAACATCATTATTAGGTACCTATTCTACATTCTCTTTCCTCTTTCATTTTACCTCCTATCCCCCTCTATTCTTTTCTCTCTCATATAAAAAAATACGAGTAATATGAAGTAAAGTTCCTTTTTCGAAGGCGGTTAATAAAGTAGGTAATTCTTGTATGCTACAATGTAAACATAATCCATTTTTATAATTCGTTTTCAGTTTTTTAAATATTTCGGTATTCTATTTAAGGTATATAGCTTGACAAAATATTGTGAGTAAATATATTTTACTCTCTTTACTTTCCAAAAGGGCCCCATATTCCTATTCGTCCAAGGGCCCCTGCAAGGCCTATGACGGCTCTCTATGTATGAGGTAACAATAGTATTATTTTTTTATTATATAGTGGTAGAGCCACTTTGTAGACATATTTGTCTACAGCATGAATGGGCCGGATCGACCGGGGTAGTACCACTGTCTCACAGAAAACCAACGGAAAGTGACAGTTCACTGTCGCGTTTCGTATGGTAAGTGAGATATCCGGAGGTCCAGATTCCCCCTTCCCTTCCCTAATCCCTATTCCTGTCCCGACAGCGCATACATGATACTTTCGGTATTGTGGATGTTCATGGGCGGTGGATATCACTTAACAACCGGTGACCCACTGGCTCGTTTGTCGGACTATGCTATTAAAAAAATGCAAGTTAAAACGGATAATTTAGATTTATTGGCATATGGCAAGTTTGTCAGTAATCACCAGTTTACCCTGTATAATGCGATAAGACATCACGTACGTACGATAAAGAGTCATTTGATTTGACCTTAAATCTGTAAAACTTGATAAGGTTATCAATAACGAAATCAATTATCAACTTGTGTAGGGAGCACAAGTTCATTGTCGTTTTTTGAACAATTAATCTGTATTTGTATGCCATAGGTTATTCATATTTTCATTATTTGTACAAAACTAGATCGCAGTATTAAATGCACATAACATTACATTTAAAAGTGTTAGAGCCACGCTGTAGACATATTTGGCTACAGCATAAATTGGCCGGCTCGACCGGTGTAGTACCACTGTCTCACAGAAAACCAACGTAAAGTGACAGTTCACTGTCGCGTTATTGTGGATGTTCATGGGCGGTGGAGATCACTTAACATCAGGTGACCCACTGCCTCGTTTATCGGACTATGATATAAAAAAAAGACATTAATAGAATTCTGAATAAAACAAAAAATAATTTCAAAGCATTTATTTTTCTTAGGAATAGTAATGTTTTTGTAAACGTCACGTATTTTATTGGAACTAGTGCCTACATAAAATACGTGCGAAAATAACAATTACAGTTTTTTTTTTTTGTAAATCAACGTTGCTGTGTACTCTTGGCGATTTGCTCCTTTAGCATTAGAATACTGGCTCGCTGCTCCGGCGGCAGTAATGCGATTTGTTCGTCAGATAGCTGCAACACTTGCATAATCAACGCGGCCTGTAAACAATATGTTTTATATAATAAAAATAATATTTAGAGCCAATAAATGACATCCGTGGCGCATTAAATTTGACTTATCTAGATGTAAATATACTTATGTACCTATATACATAAGATAAAATAATGAACTAAAGATATCTTTAGTTCATTATTTTATCTCATTTGCTATGAAGGTAAGTGGACAATCTATTTCCAACTACCTATATTTCTATTTGATTAATTTCAATCCGGTCAGAGAGTGGGGAATCACCGATTTTCCCTGTCACTCACTTAGGAGTTGTCCATAAAATACGTTGGCACTTATATGTCGCTTACTGTGACAAGACACATCTTGTCACAACAAGTGGGGTCGGGTGTGTGACAAACGTGACGTTCGCAGCTCATCAATATTGCAATTTTGGGACGAAAGAGGTCTAAAAAGGTAAAAAAACTGTGACGTATTTTATGAACGACCCCTTATGAAACACAAGTTGTTATTTCAAGTCGTACGAAACACATGTTGTGACCATTGATGCCTCGGTGGAGTTAGCTCATTATTACTGTAGAGAAAAGTTTTAAAATGAACTAAAATGTTTTAAAAGGTTTATAGCAGCGATAGCCTAGTAGATAGTGGTACAGACTGTCCAGGCGAAAGTCGTATGTCCGAAACTAGCCCAAATGGCATACACCTCTGACTTTTAAAGTTATGTGTATATTCATTGTTGATTATCGCTTGGTTTAACGGTGAAGGAAAACATCCTGACGAAACCTGCATACTTAAGAATTCTTATTCGAGTTCCAAAGGTATGCGAAGTCTACCAACCCGCATTATGCCAGGGTGGTGGCTCAGTATTGGGATAATGTGTAACACAGGACTGGTATTATAACACAAATTATTATTATAAAAGGTGATAAGCATTACTATATCCGTAGTAAAATAAGTATGATATATTTATACATATTTTTCTCTTCACTAACAACCAGGCTTGAATGGATGGACATAGATTATTTCCCAAAGATGGTGGGTATCCTTGTTTTGCTATTGACATTGTGACTTACCTTTTCTTGATCCGAAGCACCAGACGGTATACCTTGAATGTTTCGGGCTTGGGCAGCGCTGGGCATACCGGGCGGTAATTGTGCTACAAACAATACATGGAAATACTGTTAACATTAATAATAAATTGTACATCATAAATGAAAATAGATATGCGTCAGCGAATTACAATATAACAATGGTGTGTATTAAAATGTTTTATTGTAAATACTACTAAGTAAAATTATTGTTGACTTTTATCTATCTATCTACAATAATGTTACCAACACTATGGGCTCATGCCCGAAATAAAGAATTTGAATAAAGCCGAAGAGGCACTGTGTCTGTACATTAAATACTGTACGTTATAATGTCGATATAGAACCCAAAACAACATTGTTTTTGGAGTTATTATCTGTCTGCCCAGGCATCACGTATTACGGGAAGACATTTAGTCTTTATTTTATTTAAATCGGTGCATTTAATTAAAAGTTATACCTGAACGAATATCTGTATTATGCAAAGAGTAGTTGTAAGAGAATAGTCTAAGAAGTTCCACGCGGTTTGAGCAGCAGGCAACAGCTAGTTTTATAAAATGATATAGAACTATAAATGTATTGGCATAGCAAACCATATTATTAAGTATTCAGCTTCCATGTGGAACTCCAATTGTAAAAGTATAACTTACGCTGCGGTGGTGGTTTCGACTGCGTCCTTGGGTCGTTCGCCCTGACTCTCGGATCAGCATTGAACGGTTGAGCGTTCGCCAAACGTGGATCGCGAGGGAAAGATCTGTACAGTAAAAAAAATATTAACAGTTTGACTGCGGCCCCTACAATAATTTTAATTATAATTGCGGCTCGCAACACCCTTGATATGTTTTCCAAAATCATACCTGAGGAATTATTCTCTATGTCCTTACAAACTCGTAACGAGGCACGTTATGTTACCTACGTGTAATTCGCATGTAATAGTACTCTGTAACGTGTCTGCTATGTGCGTAGCGTCGGCGAAAACAACAACTGGGGCCGCATACCTGTATAGATTAATTACGCGCCATCCTTGTATAATTCTGTCAAACATAACTGATGTATACGATGTGCAATTAAAACCACAGCGGGTGTTTTGCCTAGCAGTGAACATTATAATATAATAATAATACTAAACCCGTATTAAACATTCTCCCACTGCTGGGCCTCCTCTACTAATGAGACGGGTTAGGCCTTAGTCGACCATGCTGTCCTAACGCGGCTTGATAGATTTTACATACCTTCGAAATTCTTTGAGAAATCTCAGGTATGCAGGTTACCTCACGCTGTTTCCTTCGCCGTTAAAGCAAGCGATAATTAACAATGAATACACACGTAACTTCAGAAAAGTCAGAGGTGTATGCCATATGGGTTTCGAACATACTTTACGGCTACGGCTTTCGTCTTGATAGTCCGTACCGCAACCAACTAGGCTATCGCGGCTATAGCAGTGAACTTTAGTATGTTTAACATAGCTCTCTCGATAATCGACAATGCAACACTTATTTCGAATTTTAAAACAAGAGTTCAACTTACCTCTGCTATATTATATTCTTATTTCAAATACAAATTCAATTAACAGAATATGGATAATGTAACTTTCGTTGTTTGAATGTAACTTATAATGCAGTTTCTTTTGTAATCTGTGGTCTATCAGACATATATTTTTTTCCATTATGTACATGCATAGGTAAAAAACATTATATAGATCCATTAAATTAGTGGTAAAAGTTCACTGTGTAAAACAATAAAAATAAGAATAATTTACACTGATAAAGTAACTTACATTTCCTGTACCTCCACATTGAGAGCAGGTCTTGACAAAAAATGGAAAAGTCAACTGAGTAAGTATTATACATTTGTGTTACGCACACTAACATAAATTATTCGATCTGAAAATAGTATCTTGTATAACAACCGCGGTAAGTAGTCCATTGCCCACGAGTAAGAAATTGGGCACACAAACTTAGTGAGTGCGCTCAGTCGCTCGAGTGGGCAATCGACAACACCACACGAGTTGAAGATACTTTGTTTGTAATTACAAATGCGGAAATAAATTTAGATAAATCTTGTTTCGATTGTGTTTTTCAATTTACGTAATTTTTTAATTTTTAGCAGTTTTGATCGTAATTTACGTTTGCCAAAAAAGTTTTGCGTGCGATAAAACGTGAGCTCAGATAGTACTTATCCCGCATGAGAGATAAAAAAGAGTTTCTTAATATGGCCAACAGGAATTCACAAATTAAATCAAAATAGTATGCGGGATTTAATAAAATTACTAAATAGAATTAGAATAATTAAGAGGGATTACAGACCTAAAAACCAGAAACATAATATTTATGATAACTCAAACATTGCTGGTGGTAGGATATTCATATCCACCCGGATAGCGACCACCCTACCCAGGGTGTAAAGCCCGCCATAGTACAACACGCAAGTGTGTCGCGTTCCGGGGTCAGTGTACATATGGTTTTTGTCAGGGGTCTAGAGTTGGGGTTACGATGTTTGGCCATCTTAGACCCTCGGCCGCTTCTTCACCTTCTTGCCCATGGCTTAGTGTGAGGAAGTAGGTCGACATGATAGTGTTGAGTAGCAGGGGACAGCACTGCGCTTACCGCCAGGTGCAGTGTAAACAATTTGCCGTGCCAGTAAAAAAAAAACATTCGTCTCAATGCGGGGATCGAAACCGCTTACCGGTCTCTAATTTCACGGCTACATGTGTATGAGACGAGTAGTAAGTAATGATGACTTGGCAGCATGGTCTCAGACCTTAGCCGGTTCCTTATGGAGTGAACAAAAAATAAGTACGTAATGATGTACTAACGGTTCAGCCGCATGGTGGTGTGGCGGTAGGGGTGCGTGAGCTGTGGAGGGGGGTGGCACGGGCGGCGGCAAGCTGCGCATGTCCTGGTCGAGGAGCGCGGGCGGCGCCGCACGAGCCCCTCGCAGGTCCACGTCCATCGTGGGACGCGGAGCTGCCACAGTACACACAGGGTTCACAATATAGTGAGTACTACACTTTTTATTGTTTTAATGAATAGGTTATATATAAGACTTAAATCAATTTTTGCATAACTGGGTCCACCCAGTGATTAGGGACACAATAGAACTAAATTATCGCGAAATAAAACTACTGTTTTTATATTTTTACCTATATCATGTTAGATAGACGCACCGATTATTTATTAAAATAATCATTTAAATTATATTTTTTCTAAAAACACAATGTTTTGATAATAAAAATCAGCTGATGCTCAGTTCAATGACCACGCGTTGCACCGAGCACTAGAGCGGCGACGCCTAATTTTGGTTATACTTTGGCAGCTTATTATTGTGTCCATGTTTTATTTAGTTTTAATATTATAAATTAAAGAAAACCTAAATAATATTGTTAAGTTTCATCAGTTATACTCAAGTAAAAAAAAATGTGCATTCATATAAAATCCTGTACATATGCAACATGGTAAAATACAGAAACAAGGGCCATACTTTTCCTACTGAATACAACAATAAATGTACTTACGAGGGTACTGATTTGGTGGTGGTACAGGATTTACTAGCAATGGTGGTGGTTGTGCTGAAAAAATAATTAATCATTATTTAATATCTGTAATCATTTTGATTATTATTTCACAGAGAGAATGTGAAATACTGATCCTAGAAACAAAAATAAACTTATTAAATATAAAAAAATGCAGTCTTCTGATGATGTTTTAGGAAATGTAACTTACATGGTGGAGGATTATTTGGCACGTAAGTATTAGGTGGTGGCTTATCTCCTGATTGCATGATAGGTGGGACTGGATTGCTTGGATGCAGCATGCTCTAAAAATATGAAATAATATTGAGTATTAGCAACAATTAAGCTATTGCATATAAAACATAAAAAAACATATAGTGATCTAGAAATACATCTAGGAGATGGTTGTAGCATTTGGGTATGAGCAGGCAAGATTCCAGTTTCTGGTTAAATTTGTCCATGATCAAGGATTTCAGTGTTGGTCCTGCATTGGTTATTTGTACTGTAATTATCCAATAATGTTCTAGTAATATTTTCAACCTCATAATGTTATTAAACTGACTGCCTCAGTGGCGCAGTTGTAATTGCGCATGGGTTACAACTGCTGTGCTGAGGTCTCGGGTTCGATCCCCGGGTCGGGTAAAGTGATATTCAGTTTTTCTATCTAGAAATGCCTCAGTATTAGCCCGGAGTCTGGAAAATGTGCCCGGTATGGCGATAGGCTCGCCCCCTATCACATTATGGGACTGAAATTCGGCGAAAAGTGGGTGTACTAGTTACACCTCTGCCTACCCCTTCGGAGATTACAGGTGTGAGTGTATGAGTGAGTGATAATGTTATTAAAATGGTGATTATATACTTACAACAGCTGTAGCTGGATCTACAATTCTCATGATCACTTGTGCTTGAAGTAAGGCATATGCCAACTGTGGGTTCTGTAGCAGCATGGTTCTTGCTTCATTAGGATTATTCTGAAAAAGTTAGCGATACTGAAATCTCCAATTCACATCAAGAAGACAAACTGTAATGGAATCTGTTCAAATTCAAGATTGCTTATCATTCCCAGAGTTTGGAAAGCTGAAAGTTTTCTTATTCACCTGTATGCAGAGTTTCATCTGCTTCATCAACTCAAACATTTGTTCAGGAGGCAAGGTTGCCACAGCTTTACTTATTGCCTCTGGAGCCTTTTCTGGTTCAACTGATTCACCATAAGGATTTTCAACCTATAATTTAAAAAATGAATAATATAATAAATAAAAATCTATTATATTCACACATAAAAATGCAGTTATTCCATTTTAGTAGAATACTGAGGATTTTTATTTGCTACAATAACATAAAGTAGTGTCAAGTATATGCCCATTTTATTTCTTAAACCAGCACTATTGCATTTGTAACATATAAAATAATGCAAAAAAAAACCTGTGGCCCCTGCATCAAAGCCTGCATCTCCATTCTGGATTTTTCAGTACAAGCATTATCTACACGGAGAGAACGTCCTCCAATTTCATATGCATTGAGATTTCTCATTGCACTCAAGGCCGTCTCTTGATCTTTGTACTCGCAGAACCCATAACCCTTGGGTTTACCGGTTTCACGATCAAATACAAGCTTAAACGACAAAACTGGGCCGACTTCACTAAAAATATCTTTTAATTTCTCCTCCGTGGCTTCATAGGGTATATTACCGACTGAAAACAATACAATATTTAGATCAAATAGTCGTTTATTTGTATTTAACAACATTAGGACAAATAGGAATACATTCCCTTACCAAAAACAGATCTCATGGATTTATCCATGATACTCTGTTCTTCTCTTTCCTTGCTTTTATCCATTTTCGTTGGGAATTCTTAGACGTTTTATCAGGAAAATATGTTTATAACCTCATCAAGAGACCTATAACCAAACGCCGAAGACTTTAGTTATGCCTAAACACAGTAAACACAATTAAAATGTGAATGAAGCCCGAAACGAAACCAAAATGGCAATTTCAGTAGTATTATGCATTTGATGGCAATGCTGAATGCCGAAATGTCGAATGTGTCAACTAGGGATGTGAAAAAAATAATCGATTATTTTTTCATAATGATCGATTCTTAGTTCGATTTTTGTATTTAAAAAAATCTATTTTTTGTAAAAACGATGTCTAAAATTCGTTTTTTTTTTTATTTTACACATTTTTAATTAAAAATAGAGTAATAAATGTGGCGTTTGTTTGAATTTTTTTTTTTTTAATAATATTTTTTCATGGCCATGGATACATGTCCTTCAGCCGGATACATTGTAATAATTGTATTTCACACGAATCCTTAGAGTAGGCAACCAAAAGGAGACGGCATTACGCTCGAATCTTGAACAAAAAATTCAGCAATGTCGGTGGGGGGCTTCGTACAACTACAAATAAACATGTGCACACAAATGCAAAATGTAATCACGTCGCTACGCACGCACACTACACCATTTCATACAACACTGGCAAATTTATGCACACAGTTACAAATTTATCTTGTTGTGAAATATATTTACAGTGTCATATATTGACAACTATGTAAAAACAGTAGAGCGTAGCAATGTCGACACGAGGTATAGATAGCGTTGTCCTTATCTATCGATAGATAAAATAAAACAATTATAATTTATTAAATGTTTTAAGATATTTTTTTATGTGTATCATCTTTTCTATCGCTTTCTTGCAATCTCTGGGTGTGATTTCGTGAAAAGGGACGGAAGTAGAGAGGTATAGTTAAAAATAGTGTAAATTAATATTTCTAATTTAATCGAAATACTGTAAAGATAATAAAGGTAATGAGTACTGAGAAAAATACAAGCCAAATAAGCAAAAATAAAAACTTTATTTTTTAGATTTTTTTTTTAATAATACGCCTTTAATTTATTTAATCTATACTATTATATAAAGCTGAAGAGTTTGTTTATTTGAACGGGCTAATCTCAGGAACTACTGGTTCGAATTGAAAAAATCTTTCAGTTTTGGATAGCCCATTTATCGAGGAGCGCTATAGGGTATATAACATCACGCTATCACCAATAGGAGCGGAGCAGCAATGAAAAATGTTGCAAAAACGGGGAAAATTGATTCCTTTTGAGAGCTTCCGTTGCGTACGCTGCGTTAACGGTTAAAGTTACATAACAATCATGTACGACGAAATTGTTCCTCTTAAAAATTTCTAAAAAAAAGTCATAGCATATGTCTATCTATTTCGGTTGGCTCACTATAACCTTTTTAATGGTTATCGAATTTGTTCTGAAACAATGTATTATTTGGAAAGGGGTTTTTATAAACATAGTATTAATCCTTATCCAAATAAATACTTTATTCATCACAAGTATTTAATGTTGAACAAAGTTGCACTTTACGTCATTTGATTTCAATGAATATCTTAGGAGATATTACAGTTTTAAAATATCTCCGCAGCAAAATTAATATTGTTGTTTGTATGTCTGTTTCTTACCTTTTCATGACTAAACGGGTGAACAAATCCTAATGAAATTCAGTAGAGGGATAGATTATATCCTAGGGAAGGACATAGGGTATCTTTTGTCTCAAAAAATATCTTGAAAGGGGTGAAATAGAGGTTAAAAGTTTGTATGGGCAATCCGTAATACTTCAACTTAGGGATCTGAAAATTCCTAAATATGAATTATGCTTTAGGTAAAAAATAAAGAAATACGTGTTTCAACGTTTTTACCAAATCATCCCTTAAAGGGCGAAGTGAGGAGTTAACTTATGAGGTATTCTTTAAATGTAATCTCAAGCTTCAGGCACAACACTTTTTTTTTGTCGCGGGGAAAGCATTTTATTACTGCCGTCCGCTTCGGGGGGAAGCGGAATGAGATTAAAACGGTTATGCTGGACTAGCCGGTCTTACGACCCAGCACCCCCTCGCCCGGATGATGGCTATCCGGGCTGCGGCTGGGCCGAGTCCCTACTACTTATGTACACCCAACCGGACACTACCAGCTAAAACCCCGCAGTGGCCTTCTTCGACACTTACGGAGTGATCCCGGGGTATTATAAGGAGTGCTAGAAGTTTAAGTTAGGAGTTGTGCCTGTCTAGCCATCTAGACAGTCACAACACCTGAGATTCAGGACGATCGCTATAGGTGTCTCAGTGCAGAAGACAACTCCTTACATTGATACTTCTGCTCCCGAAAATAAACTCCACTCCAACTCCATGGATATGGCAGAGAATTGTTTTAGGTCGGTTCTGGCCTCTTGGTTTCTTATATAAGTAAACTCGTCTTCTTCTGTTTTCCTAATGAAAACACGACCTTGCTTAATCTACACGAATTTGTACTCTTTATCTTTGACGATCTGGCGAGCCGCTGCGTGTAATTTGTTTTTAGGTGAAATGTGCTCAACAATGTAAAGCGGCGATTTATTACCTCCAATGCCTATGTGAGCAATACTGAGCTTGTCGTTTGGATTTGCCTTATTAAAATTTATTGTTTTCGCTAAAATGTATCCCGAAGCCTAGAGGTAGCCAATTTAACAATGATTGAGCGAGGTCTCTTGTCGTCTCTGTTACTTTTTACCACACGAGTGCAATGATGAATGTCGGATTCTTTCAAGTTGCAGGATACCTTAGACAGCTGAGTAATTATAGATAGCAAGTTTTACTGTTTGTGCTCGGGGACACACTCTATCTCAAGATTGTTAGAACGGTTATGCTGCTCAGCAACCTGAAGCCTGATTTGCAGATCCTGTAACGTATATGTTAACTGAACGTTCTATTTCTTTAGCTCTCCCAGTGTGTCTTGGTATTTGGCGATGGCGGATTTGGTGGTTTCATAATTTTCATTCAGAAACAAACATTATTATCCAAAGCAGTTATTTCCTGTTTTATGAATTGATTTTCGAGATTGAAATTCGGTTCTCACCATCTGCTTAAGTGTTTGGTTAAGCTCCTGTGCTAAAGCCAATTTCATGACATTGAATTCTTCTCTTATTATTTCCCTAGCGTCTATCTTTGTAATAACTGACGCGGAAGAGTTTAAGCCGGAACTTCCACTAATTGCGCTAGTATCAACAGTGGCTTTTTTCGATGCGTAATATTGTCATTAAAAGGTAGCGAGTCATTATTGTTCCTCGACTTCCCGGGTGAGTCAATGGGATGTAAAGGTGTATTACTGTTATCAGTTTTTGGTTGCTTTGCACATCATCCGTGACACTTCCATTTTTTTTTGGTCAACACTAATTGTAGAGTAGCGTTTTTCAGGTATGTCAGCACATGCAACACAACAATGACGGCCGTTGCAAATTATTTTAAAATGTTGATTACTCACTCGTTTTGAGGTATTCCGATTATACCTCAGCAAATATACCACCGGAAAGTACACAACACGACCTTTCCAATGGTATATAGTTTGTAAGAAAATGGAGTGTTCTGTTATTCCATAAAATTGGCCCGCGTTTTTTCAAAGTATAATCCTAACTGTGCGCATTTGTGTGATCTTACGTAAGAACTATTAAGACTCCCTCCCACCCCTTGTAAGAAAAAATAAGACATGATCGACTCCCCCCCTGCATCATCTTACGTAATAAATGAATGGCGCCAAAATTCATACCTAAATATTTTTTAAATATACCGGATACAATTTTAGGATCACTTTTTTTGACAAAAACTTTATTCTGGTTTTGTCATATTTTGTGACATTCCTAGTGTGTTAGAACTATTTACATTAAAAGTATGTGTTTAGAAGACAGTCCAGATGGATTAGTAATTTTATCGATAACCTTTATAAGTTTATCTACAACACTATTTGAGTCTTGCATAAACGACAGTGTTACCACATAAACCACCAAAAATGCTACACTGGCATAAAGTTTATGAAATTGTAAACTTAGTCGATATGTCAACTCTCCTAATATTTTTAAATTATAAATTAAGAAGCATAAATAAAGTAATCCTACTAATATTATAAATGCGTATGTTTGGATGGATGCATGGTTGTTTGATATCCAATCACGCTACAACGGCTGGACGGATCTACTGAAAATTTGGCACAGAGATAGATTATAGTCTGGAAAAGCACATAGGCTACTTTTTATCCCGGAGAAATGTACAGTTCCCATGGGATAGTTTAGTTTTTCACAGAGCAAAGGATCGACATGATTTTTTGCATAGTGGCAGTTTAGGGATCAGAAAATGACAAAGACCACTTTTAACTCGAAAAAATGCACGCTTCTTATGAGATAGCAAAATATAGAAGGTTAAAATGCTCCAAGACCTACACGCGGGCGGAGCCGCGGGCAACATTAGTTAAAAATGAATATTAAAAAAACAACTTGCGTTTAAGATATTGAATGCAAATAAATTTTGCACTACTGTGGCTAAAAGTTTAATATGGCAACATTTATTACCCGATGATAATTTTTAGAGATTATATGTTTTGTTGCTTTTAATGATAATATTACTTTAAAAAAATATGTCCAGGTGAAAAATAATTTTGTATTTTTGTAAGTTTGATGTGTCAGATCTATTTTTACATGTTAATACCGCTACAGGCTCGCGTTTTCAGGGAGCTCTATTCGCACGTGATGTCACTTTTTTAGTGGCGGATCACGAAGCGCAACTCGTTTTATAGAACGTGTATGAGCACCGTGCTCTTACATTTGTCATACGGGGTAAGCGCTCAATGGCGTCTCCAGTGTTAAATACTCTAAGCACGAATCAAATCACTGTAAATAGTTCAATAGTCTTCAGTATACAATTTTCACTCTTACTCTCACTTCAATCAAGCCATTTATTTATTCCTTTATCAAAAGAATTTATCATGAATTCTCCGGCCGAAGCCACGTCTCTTATTCCCGCCATTCTCCATTCCTTTCCCATAGGTTTCTTATGTTGTTCAAATAATGTCTTCAGTATAAAATCTTCACTCTTCAATAACTTGGCTTTAATTAAGCCATTTACTTATTCATTGTCGTCACATTTCACTGATTTTAAACTCGGTTTACATTTATAAACGACGGAAAGCGCGGGAACGTCTTTTCTCACCTAGACGTTCCCGCGCTCTCGCTGCGTTTGAGTATATACAGGCCGTGTTCCGGTATACACTGCGCCACTGTTCAGTGCTCTCATACTGCCGCTGTATGAAATGACGTTATAAATCGGCGCCATTTTTGTACTGAAAGCCACTGGGAGCACTGGCGTTTTCGAGGTAAGGCGCTCTCAGTGCTTTGGTCACGTGATCAACAGCGTTCAGAAACAGTGTCTCCAGGTTATGTATAGAAATTTCCCCATTTCAGGTTAAAATTTTCCCTTAAAAGATACATTTCCGATTTTTTTCCCCACAATATTTTTCCTTTTTATCTCAATGTTACCAGAGGAATATCGGAATAAAAAGAAGCCTATTTTACTTCCAGTAACCTACTTTTTTGTTTTATATCACGATGATGACGATGATATAACGAAACGAGCTTGCGGCCCGCCTGATGGTAAGTGGTTACCGTAGCCTATGGACGCTTGCAACACTAGGAGCATCACATGCGTCATGCGCGTTGCCGACCCTTCAAAAACCTATTTACTCCCTTCTTGAAGGACTGTAGTCCCCTTGGACATCTCGGCAGGGAGCTCATTCCACATTCATTTCATACTAGTGAAAGTTCCATCAAAATCGATCCAGCCGTTTGGGAGATTATTTGGAACAGACAGACAAAAAATATTTTGCTATAGGTATTAGTTATGCTCTCATGTAAATTTCTAAATAAGTGGTCATTTTGATATTACAAACAGACGCTTCAACATTATTTATTTGTATTGATTTGACATCTACTAAAAATAAAACACAGTTTTCATCTATTTACTTTATCCAAAATTACATACATTTCACTATCTAACACTTCCCTCTGATTGGTACACGAGATGAGATATTCGCCATTGGCGTGTGGCAGCGGCACGACCGCGACGCGCTGCAGCGGGCATGTTATCGAAAGAATACTGTTGGCAGCATTGTATTGTTTTACGCCTGCCGTTTCAATTACGACACCAAGAACAAATCTTAGATTTCTTTTATTAATTAGACACAGAATTAGTTCTCCCCAAACTTTCTGCAAAATAAATAAAGAAGTGGTCGAGGGTCTAGTGTAAGAGTACTCAAAAGGCCGCAAAACGGCCAACCATCGTACCCTAACTATAGACCATCGACAAAAAAACCGGATGTACACTGGCTGATCCCGGAACGCGACACACTTGCGTGTGCCACTATGGCGGGTTTTACAGGGTGTGTACGGTGGTTGCTATCCGGGCGGATATGAATATCCTAACACCAGCAAACATAATTGTTGGCTGGCCTTTACTGTCTTAGTGAAACAAATGTATGATTTTGTTTAATTTATGAGTTAAGGTTTATTTTATATACTTTTGCTTCCTATTTACTTTAAGGCGACTAAATAATATTATCTTCTCCAATTTTAAAGAAAATTGAAAAATGCACCTATTACCGGTAAAATAAATTAATACGGTATTTTTTTACCGGTAAATAAAATCTACGGTTCAAAGCCCTAGAATATAATGATATTTTAATTGTCGAAATGCATCCAGGCGTTTAGAAGATACGAGGTAATAAAGAAATTTACAAACATACATACAAGATGCTCGCAAAAACATAACCCTTCCTTGGCAGTCGGGTAAAAAGGGCGGGAGGCGCCAGCCAGTCATCAAACTCGGCGCCCCCTCGATTGGTGGCGAGCGGAATCGGTTTGTTCCCGACCCCATAGACCATAGCAGCTACCACCACGCCAGCTACTACCACGAGAAATGTCTCCATTGATAGATTTTGTCATGGCAGACTCCTCCTTTCTAGTTGCTTAGGCCCTAGGAAATGTGTCGATACTTTCTATTCGATATCGTGTCCCTACAGTTCGGGGATTACAGGCGTATGTATTGTATATTTTCTTTGGTAAAAAAAAAATTTTTTTTGCTGGATATTTTGGTGGTTATGTTTATATGGTATTGTATTATATAACAATTTTTGTTAGTGGTTTTCTGGTGGGTACGTAGTTGCATCTGGGGAGAACTAGTTTAGTTGTTGGCAACACTGAAGAGCACTGTACAGTGGTTGCAGTGTTTTTCGGAACACAGCCACAATGTTGCCCCAATTACACATTTTATCTCCCTATCCCTCCCTATCCTCTTCCCCCCGGACTGCCGTGAGGTATAAACGTCTACACTCACCGTATTTCTTTAATTTACGAAAATATAATAATAAATTTTAATAAAACAAATTGGATACAAAAATAGGAGCGCATAAGTGAGAGAGGTAACTGGTGTAAATAGATTGCGAATTGGAAGCAAACTCCGAGGAACGTCTAACTCCCTGGTACTCGGCTCTAATAAGGTATTGTAAACACCTATATAATTACATCAACCAATCAGCGCAAACGCATTTGCCGCCATTACCATCTAAGTGCAAAGCTCCACCTACTTACACATACTATTGGTGCTACGTGATCGTTGCTGTGTGCGTAAAGCTATAGTCAACGCTACAGTAGTTATAATCTCCTAGTAACAGAAATGGAAGAATCGAGTGGCAAATCTCTTTCGGAAACAAATATATTTGATCAAACTAAACAAAGTACTCCACCGAACTATGTATATCAACGAAATATATTTTTATTCAGAGTTTAGTGCCTTCAAGGACGAAATAAAAACTCTAATTTCAACTTTGATGGCACCTCATAATGATGAAATTAGAAAAACTAACATGGCACTAATGGAGATTAAGAATACGAATAGTAACATCGAGAATTCTGTAGCTTTTCTGGCAGCTCAAAATGAAGTGTTAAAAAAACACATAGAAAAGCTTGAGTTACAGTCCAAAAAAGACAAAGAATATATAATAGTGTTAGAGGATGGATTGGAGAATTTACAACGGGAGAGTCGCAAGTCCAACATAGAAATAAAAAATGTGCCAAATATCACAAAAGAATCTAAAGAAGACTTGATAAAAATGGCTACTACTCTAACGAAGTCAATAAATTGTGATATAGGAAAAAATGATATAAAAGACATATACAGAGTACAAAAGAAACGAGGTAATACAAATAATAGTTCAGTCATATTAGAGATGACAACCACAATCACGAAAAATAGTATTTTAAAGATGACTAAAATCTTTAATATAAAACATAAAGAAAAATTATGTGCCAAGCATCTCGGACTCAAAACCGACGTGGATACCCCAATTTTGTGTCTGAGCAGCTGACTACAAAAGCGTCTCGCTTATTTTTCTATCAAGAGATCTGGCGAAGTCAAAAGGGTATAAGTTCTGTTGGACATCTTATGGAAGAGTATACTTTAGAAAAGACGAGAACTCCCCTATCACTATTATAAAAAACGAGTCACAAGTGAACAACCTTATGCAGCATAAATGACTATATGAAGGTTCGATAATGAGATTACAGCTTATTTTATTTGTATTTTTATATTTCCTAAACAACCATAATGATTGTAAACTACGTAATATTGTATTTTTTAATCAATTAGAATATGTGAAACCAATGCGCAAATACACTCAAAACAGTCTAACAAATGCTCCCACAATAAAGTTGACTACCACATATACAAAAGCCACATATAATTTACCACTAAAATCAGTTTTACATAACACAATAATTCATAAACATACATACATGAACATACCCATCCAACACGCACAAATGACTAACCTCACCATAAATATAATTGGATTTATCCCACTGGTTTTCTTTAGTGGTTGTCTTAATGGATAGCACTTTAATAACTCAGAATGATATAGATAACACTGAAATAGCTCAGGTGTATAATTGTGCAATCGAGGATTTCAATAGGCTTATTAAGATAGAAAAATCAGACTTTATAATTGTATCCCAGAATATTAGAAGTATTTATTCCAATTTCGAAGACCTATTATTAAACCTTACAAAACTTAAGTATGACACAGATCTGATAATTCTTGGTGAATGTAGATTAAATTCAAATAAAAATATACCTAATATAAAAAACTACGCATCATATCAGACAACTAAACATTTGAACAAAGCAGATGGAGTGGTTGCTTATATTAAAAATATACACAATGTAAAGATAAAAGAAATAACACTCACAAATGCTTCGTGCTTACAGATAACCATCTTGCCAGATTTAATAATCCTTGGTATTTATCGGTCTCCTTCGAGAAAAAACGCTGAAGATTTTATAAATTCCTTAAACCACCACCTTAATACTATTACTCAAACCAAAAATGTTGTTATCACTGGCGACATCAATATAAATTTAATACACAAACAAGAAGAGCAATCATATGAGCGGTCAAATAGATTAATGTATTTAAATATGTTGGCAATGCAAGGAATGCTCCCTGGGCATTCACTTCCCACGAGAGATGGTAACTGTCTTGATCATTTTATTATAAAACTTAACCCTAAAAATAAAAATGTGTCTATAGCTATCATCAACACCACTATTACAGACCACTTAATGATTGTCTTAAAAATATCTAACCAATCAAACATAAGCAAAAATACGAAAATTAAAATAACTATTGATATGGCGGGAGCACTGAATGATCTTGCAAATAATAAGCTGTTTGACTTGTTGGATATAACAGACCCTGACATACTAGCAAATTCCTTAATATATAGACTGCAAAAGTGTTTGTCAATCAATAGTCTAACTAGTAAAATCCCCATAAAAATTAGAATGATTAAGCCGTGGATGAGTATTGGTTTACTACGCTGTATTTTTAACCGAAATAATATGCAAAAAAAACTAAGGCTGGACCCCCACAACGATATTTTAAAAATCACCTTTAAAAGGTATCGAAACTTCTGCAATTGTATAATTAAAAAACAAAAACGTAAATATGACCGAGAACAGTTAACTAAAGCATGCAAAAATCCCAAAAAACTATGGCGCACAATAAATAAAATACCACATCGAAAGCCCGCTAAAACCCAACATTTGGAGCTATTAAATACTTCAATGACACCCCAGGAATCGGTAAATAATTTGAATAGATACTTTAGTAATGTAGGTAAAACACTTGCTGAAGATATTTTAACTACGACACCGCCAATGCCGAATCTCCACCTGCAAATATCAAAAAACCCACCACTTTCATCTTTCGCTCTTCTTGATACCGACCCAGCCGAAATATGTTCAATATTAATGAGCCTGAAATCTGACAGTGCACCAGGCTGGGATAAAATACCGACTAGCTTTCTTAAAGCTGCCAGAGAAATGATTGTACCGGTTTTGTGTCACCTCACAAATCTATGTTTTCAACAGGGAGTTTTCCCTGCGGCACTAAAGCAGGCCCTTATAACACCTGTGCATAAGAGTGGAGACACAAGCGATTACTCTAATTACAGACCAATCTCTGTGCTACCAGCCATTTCGAAAATTATAGAAAAAATTATAAACATACGCCTAGTTAATTATCTAACTAAGTTTAGCATACTCTCACCTTCACAGTTTGGCTTCAGACAAGGAATGTCAACAGAGGACGCAGTGACGCACGTCGGATACGACTGTACTACGAGTGCGCATAGCGCTTAGTTCCATTGTTACTAAAAAAGTAGATAGTGGAAGTCAATGTCTCGCTATATTTCTTGACCTCAAAAAAGCATTTGATACAGTGTCTGTTTCTATTCTTATGCAAAGGCTCGAAGACATTGGCATAAGAGGACTTCCTCTGGAATTGTTTAGGGGATATTTAAGTGAACGCAAACAAAGGGTTAAAATGGGAGAATTCATCAGCTCTGCCGAAACTGTCACATATGGCGTCCCACAGGGCAGTGTCCTTGGGCCAACACTGTTTCTTATTTACATTAACAACCTTTGTAATATGAAAATCGATAAGGGATATATTTTCTCGTACGCTGATGATACAGTCATTGTTCTCGCTGAGAGGACATGGGAAGTGGTTCAAAAATTAGCTGAGACCAGTCTGACAAAGATAGCTAATTGGCTGGATTGTAACCTCCTGACTTTAAATACTACCAAAACGAACTACATTTGCTTCACAAAGTATGAACGTACTCAACCCCCAGCTCAATTTCAAATCAAAATACACAAGTGTTCAAATCATATTAATGACAGCTGTTCCTGTGGAATAATTCAAAAGGTGAAACACACTAAATACTTAGGCATAATTGTGGATCAGCGGCTTTCCTGGCACATGCAGACTGAATGTGTGATGAATAGAGTCCGTAAACTTATTTGGACATTCAAAACCCTGCGACACGTAGCCACAAAAAGCCTTCTGCGGCAAACCTATATCTCTCTGGCCCAATCCATCTTAACATACTGTCTGCCTATCTGGGGAGGAGCGACAATAATCAAATTCCTAGAACTAGAGAGGGCACAGAGATCGCTGCTTAAGGTTATGTTTTTTAAGCCATATAGGTACCCCACAGAAATGCTTTTTATAACATCTGATGTTCTTACCGTAAGAAAGCTATATTTATTACATCTCTTACTAAAAATGCATACATCGGTGTCGTTTGATTCTAATAAAATGAAGGGCAGAAGGAATTACATTGTCGCTCCGACGGTTCAGGTAAAATCTTCTTTTGCGAGGAGACAATACGAAAAACAATCATCCCGTTTATACAATACAATAAACAAAGAACTTAACATATACTGCCTCACTCATTATCACTGCAAAGTTGTTTTGACTGAATGGCTTAAAACTAAAAGTTATGAGGAAGTGGAAAGCATGGTGCAATCCATATAATAATCTTCAAGTACGCTGTTGTCGTCTCTATCTCTCTCACACACACACAAACACACACACACATACACACACACACACATACGCACACGCATATACACACGCGCGCGCACCCACATACATACACCGGTTATAAGCGCTTATTGGTAGCTATTTAATTTTTTGATTTTCTTTCACTGGTATTCTTATAAGACTAATGTTAACTGTAGTAATAATTATATGTTATGTTTGATCTCTTGTATTATATAAACTTATAGTTATAGAAGAGCGGAATCTCCTAATACAAGCAAATCCTTGCTTAAAAGGAGACTCCTAACCCAGAAATGTAAATATTTATAAGTTATCGCAATAAACATTATTATTATTATTATTATCTAACTTTTGGAAGCGTCTTAAGAGATAAGATGTTCCCATGCTTTCATATATTAACCTGTGAACTGTGTCAACATTAGTGGTAATGGTGAATCTGAAAAAAAACTAAATGAATATTTAATTTCATCATACAAAGATTAACCTTTTAAGTCTCCGTAAGCAACATTTTCATGAATATAATATCTGCAATACCGTGATAAATATACAAAGTTAAAAAAGTCCAAACACACTGAATATTATGGGCAATGACTATTTCGTTCTTTAAAATAAAGTTAAAAAAGGTTTTTCTTATTTTAGTATTGAAACTACAAAGTTGAATTTTTGGTGATTTTTATTATTATTTTATATTTTTATGTCAGTTGATTTGACTTTAAGTCTAATAAATGTAAATATTGATCTCTTAGTCATCTACAGAGAAAACTACAAATTACGAAAAAATTAAGCAGTGAAATTATTATTTTTCTTGTAAAATAACGATTTTTCGATAATTGATTATTATTCAAAAGAGAAAAATCTTTTTTTTTCACTCAATGTCACATCCCTAGTCAACTGTCAAATCGCAAACTAAAAAATATTTTTTGAATATTATTTATTCATGGCCATGGATACATGTCCTTCAGCCGGATACATTGTAATAATTGTATTTCACACGAATCAAATCACTGTAAATAGTTCAATAGTCTTCAGTATAAAATTTTCACTCTTACTCTCACTTCAATCAAGCCATTTATTTATTCCTTTATCAAAAGAATTTAACATGAATTCTCCGGCCGAAGCCACGTCTCTTATTCCCGCCATTCTCCATTCCTTTCCCATAGGTTTCTTATGTTGTTCAAATAATGACTTCAGTATAAAATCTTCACTCTTCAATAACTAGGCTTTAATTAAGCCATTTACTTATTCATTGTCGTCACATTTCACTGATTTTAAACTCGGTTTACATTTATAAACGACGGAAAGCGCGGGAACGTCTTTTCTCACTTAGACGTTCCCGCGCTCTCAATCGCAAACTTTTTAAACAGTGTTGCCAGGACTTGTTATCATTCAGCTACAAATACATATTACGGGCGGCATAAAAAAACTACTACTACAATAAAAGCTGGTAAACAATCACGCTCCACATACAGCATTACATCAGCATATATTTGAAATGTCTTCAGATTCTTGGTAGTTTGCGATATGAAGGTTTAAAAAATGGAAACAGAATATTACATCTTGTTTATTTTTACGTAACTTACTATTATAACATGAATTTTGAGCATCAAGGATCATTTACTAACTTCGATACCGAAATCAGTATCAAATACACGTAAGCATCGAAATCATTGATCATGGTTATTATAATTTTTTTTTTTTTGACATCTTTGTTCGTATTTTTCAATATTTTTTAACTGGCAATTCCAGTTCCGAATTCCATTCCATTTTCGTTTGGCTGAAGAATTTCCATAATTTATTTTCATAGTTTTTGGGTGCGTAATCCATTATAACTGTAAACATTATGAATCTAAATCCTTGTATTTGTCGTTCTGCAACCAAAGAATAACACTGACTGCGTAATTGGTAGTGTATGTATCCCGGATTTTATAATTTTACACTGCTTTGAAATAGTTATCGATTTGTATTTTTGGTGTGATGAGATGACAAAACCATGTCAAGAGTGTTTTAACAAATAATAAATTAAAAATATATATAGTTGCAAACGGAGAACACTCCTTTTGGATAAACCGGAATGAATCTCGATAATTCTTCGAGAGAGAACTCTGAAGCTTTGGATTCTATAGGCACTGTCAGCCCGAGGGAGAAGTATCACAGCATGAGAGAGAAGAAGTTATCGACGGCGTCTCTGACGACGAGCGAAGGGGCGCGTCCTAAAGTTGTGACCGTGAAACATCCAGAATCCAACAAACCGAAGCCAACTGCAAAGAAAAACAAACCGATACAAGCAGATTTAGACGTCATCAAAGAATTTATAAGATGCCGGGAAGAAGGAGTAAAAAGGTTAGATCTCAGTAAATCATCTATCACCTCACTGCCACCAAATGTTCGAGATTTGACACATTTAGTGGAATTTTATCTGTATGGCAACAAGTTAGCTGCACTGCCCTCAGAATTCGGTTGTTTGACTAACCTCCAGACTCTGGCACTCAATGAAAACTCTTTGACAAGTTTGCCAGACTCCCTGGCTAACTTGAGGTGCTTAAAAGTTTTGGACCTAAGACACAATAAGCTCAGTGATATTCCAGAAGTAGTGTACAAATTGACATCCCTGACCACATTATTCTTGAGATTTAATAGGATTAGAGTGGTGGGAGACGGCATAGCCAATCTCACAAATTTAACAATGCTAAGCTTGAGGGAGAATAAGATCAAGGAATTATCCTCTGGAATTGGAAAGCTGGTAAATTTGGTGACATTTGATGTTTCACACAATCATCTAGAGCACCTGCCAAAGGAAATTGGGAACTGTGTAAATTTATCCACTTTGGACCTTCAACACAATGAATTACTGGATATACCAGAGACCATAGGCAATCTCCAGGCCTTAACTAGGCTGGGTCTCAGATACAACAGACTCAGTGCAATACCATCTAGTCTGAGCAACTGTAAGCACATGGATGAATTCAATGTCGAAGGAAACTCCATATCTCAGCTTCCTGATGGTCTTCTGGCCAGCCTCAATGAGTTAACAAGCATAACACTATCACGTAATTCTTTCATGAGTTACCCATCTGGTGGCCCTGCACAATTCACCAATGTGTTTTCAATCAATCTAGAACATAACCAAATTGATAAAATCCCTTATGGGATTTTCACAAGAGCCAAAAATTTAACTAAATTAAATATGAAGGAGAACTTGCTTACATCACTCCCACTAGATATTGGTACCTGGATAAACATGGTGGAGTTGAATTTGGGAACTAACCAATTGACAAAATTACCAGATGACATACAATGCTTGCAAAATCTAGAGGTGCTGATACTATCAAATAATCTCTTGAAAAGGGTCCCTCCCAGTATTGGTAGTCTAAGAAAATTAAGAGTTTTAGATTTGGAAGAAAATAAGCTTGAAGTTTTACCTAATGAAATAGGCTTCTTGCATGATTTGCAGAAATTAATAGTACAATCAAACCAATTGACTACTCTGCCAAGATCTATTGGACATTTGACTAATCTCACATTCTTGAGTGTGGGTGAGAATAACTTGCAATATCTACCAGAGGAAATAGGTACACTGGAAAATTTAGAGTCTCTGTACTTAAATGATAATCCTAACTTAGGCAATCTGCCTTTTGAGCTTGCTCTGTGTGTTAGTTTGCAGATAATGAGCATTGAAAATTGCCCTCTAACTGCTATTCCACCAGAAGTTGTGTCTTCAGGTCCTTCATTAGTAATCCAATATTTAAAATCTCAGGGCCCATATAGAGCTATGTGATATCAGGAAGATGATTACCAAGCAGGCGCTGATGGCACTTGAAGAAAAATGCTTTTAGAGCAAGGCTTCACAGTAAAGCATGTACTCAACAGAATTCTGTTTCAAACAATATTCATTATAATATACATAAATTGCTGTAACTCATGTATGATGTATTTTCCTGTGAATTATGATTAAATATCTATAAATATTTTATACAACTACTATATTGTTTTATGATCAGCAAGTTTATTTGTGGCTTGTTTACTAGATAGGTATTTAAATCTTACAAACATCTTGAATGTTTTGATTACTTAAATGTGAAAAGGGTCTTGCCAAGATCCTATGTATTTTATATTGTCTGTAATGTCTTATTGTGCGAAAAAATATAAAAAATACAAAAATATATCTGTTAGTGTTAGCAGATAGATAGTAATTTGTATAATGCTGTATATAATGTACATGCACAATAACTTTATTATGCCTAAGTTTAAGTAATTTTTGACCTATGTTAAAGTTGCATCAAATAATCAAAAAGTTGTCTCCAAAGTATATTTTAAAAACAAAATATTATAATGATGCTGTTTATATTTTGACATTAATTTTATTATTTGGCTGGAAAGCTCAAAGCTGACATAGTATTGTGATTCTCAGGTGACTATGTTGTGGATAGCAATTATTGTATGTTGGAGTTATTAATAAACTTAATAAGCACCTGTTTATATAGTTAAACACAATTCAATGACCACATTATTTTGCAAAAAAATTTGGTTCTTACTACATTGTTAAAAACTTCAAAAATGAATGTAACAAACTTATTTGTAGTGATTGTGTTAATTTGTTACTTGATACATTAAGCTTCTCAATAATTATGTATATTTGTATTAGTATTTTGTAAGATAAACATAAATAGCTACTTCTTGAAATGTAGATAGTTTTTAGTTGATTTTACCATCATAAATTAACATTTGGTCTGTGAGGTAATGGAAAAATGTTCTCAAAAAATTAAATGTTTCAGTATTTTACATTATTGTTGATCAGGCAATTATTAAGTTATTTAATAATTTAGAATTAATTTTCGCAATTTATTCGTAATATTATTGATATAGTTGGATAAAAAAATGTATCCACATCAGCCATTATTCTGGTTGGTTTGTGTTCATTTTCCTATCAAGTCGCATTTATAAAATATGATTATTTAAGTTTATGTTAAAACAAATTATGTTTTTGATTAAAAGTAAATGTAGTAATATTTGTAATTGAGGAGCTGATTTTGGATTCTTTTAGTTCTTGGTATCATGACACACTTTAGATACATGTCAATGTGTATGTAACATGTGAAAAAGCAACCTTTAGACAAACAGTGGACGCATTATTTATGAGATTCCAATGAATTATGTTAAAAGTCATTTTATTTGAAATATGTACTAGACTAGCTATTGGACTAAATTAATTGTGTAACATTAAGCCTGATATACATATAGCCAAGCCAAGCAGTTGATGACTCACCATACGTCCCGGGTGCCAATTATAGCCCTAATTTGGCAATCTTTTTGTGTATGCTAGGAATTACTATGATTTATATATAAATGTATTATGCCACAGTCATCAGCAATCATCAGCATCAGCATCAATCTTGATAATAATCATAAATTAAGTATCTAGTTGAACAACTTATGTTTGTATTCTAATGTATTTGAACATGTTTTAATATGCAAAAAATCAACATTTTACTGTACGAAATTATTCTCTAGTCATAATGACTATCTCAGTGTGGAGATATAAATTAATTCTTTTGTCATGACATACAAATCCTTATAACCCATGTTTACTAACATTGTCTTTTGCCGTTTTTATAGAGCTGTTATTAAGTGCTCAGGTTAAACCTATCTTAATTTAATGTTGATCTGTGTGTAGGTATGGCTATGTCCCCATGTGCTAGGTCATCTTTATCTTGCCTCTTTCTTTGACGTATGGCCTAGGGCTCACCGTGCATTAACATATGCATGAAGTCGTGCGTCTAATGATAATGCAAGAGTAAAGTGAAATGGCATGTGTGTTGACATAGCTTATTGTAAATGTTTCAGTGACATGTAAACATGTTATATGATATAAATGAATTATATAATATTAAAGTCTTTTATTTAACACCCTTGTCTACATACATATATTCACAATGGCTCAATAGAGATAAAACGCTCAATATTTTTAACAAGCTCCTATTAACGGCCTTATAAAGCTCCGATAACTCATTATGAATAAGACTGTTAATCTAATTAGACCATAGTACTTGTATGTATACAAAGTATTCAGTCAGTTTGAAAACGTCAGTTGGATCTTTTCTGCTTAACAGGGTCCAACTATATAGTGTGATGCCTAAAAGTTGCTCTAGACATTGATACATAAATTATTACATTATGGTGATAGGGTAGGTTTACGTATGTTGTATAAGACTGGGCAGGTTAATAAATTACAGTGATAGATCTTTGGCATCACAAAGGTATAAATAAATAAAACATATTATAGTTCAATAATTTATGAAGTGCAATAATACACGATTCTTAAATTGCGCATTTAGCTCTTATATAAATAGTTATATACATTAATTAATTTCAAAGCTTTACATAAAAATCAAAGCAGTCTATAAGAAATAATAAATTTCAATACATTTCTAATTTCTGCCTGCTGTAACAAGTACATTAAGCAATAAACTTATTAAATATAAATTCTCATACAAACAATGAATATTGTCCTGGTTCAAGAAAGAAATAATCATATTTACTATCAAATGAACGTAAATTATATACATTAGATCCAAATACATAAATTAGTTGTTGCAGTAACTTCAATAGCAAATAAGTATTAGCAAATACAGATGAGACATTCAATATGCTTTTTTATTTAGTTTTGAATGTTCTTACATAAATAATACTTTATATAAAATGGTGTTGATTTTAAAATAATTACACCTTGGATATAAAGAGTAGGTATCAAACATTCCACACAAAAGACAGAGCTACACAAGATAGTGGAGTTTAGTTTCGTATAGGCAATGCCAATAGTTTATGTTGAAATAAAAATATTAGCAAGATTTTGAATATTACATGCACAGACCATTACAGTTATCGCTCACAAAAACGTCAAAGATATGATAAGGGCAAAGGTAGCGTATACCACAAGTTTATTTATTTTCAATAACAAAATATTGTGTTTTTAGTACATTCTAGAAAAAACCATAGACAATTTTAGTTTTCAGTTTCCGCAACTTAAGCTTAGCTACAATTTTGATACTGTTTCTTTGAAAAAATTATAGTTATAGTTTTATGAAAATATTCAGTTTTTATGTTTTGTACCACACCAGAAGCACTTTAGAAGAGGCCCCATACTACTTGATTCTGTGCTGATAAAACAACTAACAAAAAGTTGTGCTCAGCTCAGAGTAGAGCCATTTTAAATGCTTCATACTTATTCTAAGATTGTCACAATACAAAAATATCTCGCCCTAATGAATTATTATATTCACACGACCTAATCACATGCTAACAAAATAAGTCAGTATTATTAGTAAATGATCATACATTTTAAATGTTTACGCTAAAACAATTACAGTGTAAACTCCATGTAACGTCACTCTATTTAACGACAAACTCTCTTAAGCGTCGAAATCAATTGGCTTTGGTTGGTTTAGCTTGTTTTTCATACAATGTTTCACTCTATATAGCATTACACCCACTCTCAATAACGACAACAATTAAGTTGCTAAAATTAGTAAAAACTGCGCAGCTGTGTACGATCTATTGTCGCTTTATTATCCTAGCCCGCAATAAACTCGACTGTCGGCATCATGCATACCGAACTTTCTAAGAAATTCATTCTTTTGTTTACAAATTGGGATTGCTTGCACGTGTAGACTGTTATTGACCATGATTCATAACTAGGAGTCATGGATTATCTATACCTTATCATATTCTTAGTTGCTCACAAACTTGCAAACTGTAAACATGGCTACTAAAAGAAAATCACTGTGTATTGACGAAAAAGTTTTACTGATACGCGCAATAGAAACGGGAGAGAAGATAAGTGATGTTGGCAAACGCTTTGGATTTAGTCGCTCTACCGTGTCCACAATATGGAAAAATAAAGAAAAAATCCTCCACGCTGCGGGCGAGGGAAAATCTTCCAAAAAATTAAAGAAACCTATATACGAAGATTTGGATAAAGCTGTACTATCATGGTTTCATCGACAGCGCCAGAATAATATGCCTATCTCGGGGCCGCTCGTGAAAGCTAAGGCGGAGAATTTTGCTGCTGAACTTGGTTTAACTTCTTTCAAAGCATCAGAAGGATGGCTCGGAAAATTCAAGCAGCGTCATCATATCAACTATGGTAAAATAAGTGGGGAAGCACGAAGTGTTGATACAAATGTGACTCATGATTGGATTAACAGAGTGTGGTCAAAATTCATAGAAAAATACGCCCCAAGTGACATTTTCAATGCTGATGAAGCAGGAATTTTCTATAAGTTGACTCCAGATAAAACTCTGAAATTTAAAGGGGAAAAGTGTGTGGGAGGAAAGCTTTCCAAGGAACGTATTACGGTGCTTGTGGCTGCTAATATGGATGGCACAGAGAAAAAAAAGCTACTAATAATAGGCAAATCGAAAAATCCGCGCTGTTTTAAGAACATCAAAAAATTGCCAGTGACGTATAAAGCTAATAAATCAGCTTGGATGACCAGTCAACTTTTTGAAGAAGAAGTGCGAAAGTGGGATGCAGAATTAAAGGGACGAAAAAATTTACTTCTTGTTGACAACTGCCCTGCCCACCCTTTTATATCAAACCTTCAAAACATAGAGTTGGCATTTCTTCCTCCAAATACGACTAGTGTCTTACAGCCAATGGACCAGAGTGTGATTAAAAGCCTCAAGGGTCACTACAGAAGGAAATTATTGATGGAGCTAGTCGAATCTGAGGGTAAAACTTCTGTTAATATGCTGCATGCAGTAAATTTTTTATCTAAAGCCTGGGAAGAAGTGACACCCACAACTATACAGCACTCTTTTCGACATGCTGGACTTTGTACCAATTCTACGAGTGATGAGGTGGAAACAGAATCTGAGTTTGAAAGCGACGACGACCTTCCATTAACTGAGTGGATTCAACAATTCAACATGGCAGGAAATACGGTAAATCTTCAAACCTACATTGAAGTGGACGACCGCCTGCTTACAACGGCTTCACTCACAGACGAAGAAATTTTGGATTCAGTGAGAAAAACTGAGGATCAAGAACAAGGTGATGAAGAAGATGAGACGGATGAGCCTGAGCTTCCGCCGAGCATTAAAGAAGCTCTGGAAGCAGCAAAATTATTGGAAAAATATTTCCTTTATAACCAAGATGCCTCAGTATTGCTAGATATTAATAAAATAACTAAAAAAATACAACAAAATTACTGGTGCAGCAAAAGACGTCAGACAAAAATAACAGACTATACTCAATAGCGTTCAAATAACATTCTTTTTTATGCACATAACTACTAACAATAGTCAGAAATAAACTTTTTATTTTTCTAATTCTGATGTTTCTTCTCTCCATTTAACGACAACTCTCTATAACGCCATAAAATGCACAGTCCCTTCAGTGTCGCTATATAGAGTTTACACTGTACTTTCTTTGTATAAAGCCACAAGTCATTCGAGCTGCCGATGCTAATGTCAAATGATTTTATATTAAAATGTATCAATTATTGCCTTTCAGAACTGTTAGCTTCAATATAAACAATCTCCAGCACATGTTAATATATTAATTTGTTTATCCAAAACGGATAAAGCTCAAGATCAATTCATTTCAATAGCGCTAAGTTTATCTGATATTTTCTAAATAAAACACCAGTAATAAACATTTTATTCCATAATCACTTGTAAATGCTCATCGCTTGCAAATAATTCGAGATTAAATTTGAGTATGTCATTATAATACTAGCTCCTACTTCAGTCCTTACTCAAATTACATAAGTATTCATTTGAAAACATTGAATATTGAGGTTCAGTTGCATATATAAAAATAACATTACAGTCATTTCACTTAACAGTAACAATTTGTTTCTAACCATTGAAGTGTTTTATACAAAAACTAAACATAACGAAACTTACATCTATTTATAAAATCTTTGGCATTTTCACATGCTTAAATATAAGCAGAGGATATAACTAAAATTATTTGTGTGATGCTCCAGATGGTCACAAATACCTGTTTGCGTCATATTATAGTGATCAGTAACATATGGCACAAATTAGAATAAAAAATTTCAAAATCGAGGCAATGATGCTATTGAGAAAATGCTTATTGTACAAAATGCATAGGTATAGAAACACATTATTACTGTTGTCAAGACATTCCTGCCTGTATAAATGTTAATTTGTCACAATTACATAATTAAACACTTCCTCTGATGTCTCTTTTGAGGCTCTGGTCTTAATACCGCACGCACGGCTTCGTCAAACACCTGAAAATATCACATGGCTCATGTAACATTACTAAGATATACTCAAGGCCGGCCCTACTAAATAGATAGAACCAGGCGAGAGGCGCCTCTTTAATTTCATTCTCAAAGTTCAGAGTACCCCACAGCAAACTAAAGAGGGTGGAGTCGAACGGAAGGCCGGGCCATTTACGTTGGATGAAAGTTGTGAAAATCGTATTATAAATAAACCCTATATTTTTATTCCACAAATTTACAAAATTTCACAGATACTGTTAATAAAATATTGTTTATGTATGAGTCAAAATAAAATAAATATAATATGTATATAAAAATATGTTTAGAATCGAACCATAACCACTGAATAAAAATAGTATAAAACGGAAATATAAAGTGCATTTAAATAAATCGCTCTTGAATTAACGGAAACAAATAGTTGTTTTGTTCATTTTCTGGCAGTTGAATAGACCAGGTGAAACACAAGAGTGAAGCTATTACTTCTTGCATGTTGCTCTTAGTAGATTTCTAAACCATTTAGCATATTAAAATCAAATTGTTACCTGTTTTAGACCACGTTGGGTCAAAGCAGAGCACTCCATGTATTTAACAGCTCTGATTTTATTAGCCAGCTTTTGGCCCTGCTCTCGCTTTAAAGGTGACATCCCTTGTTCAGACAAGAGGCTTAATGTTTCACGGTCATCTCTCAAGTCAATCTTTGTACCTGACAAAAGAAAATATACAGTACATACCAATAAAATGTACAATAGTTGACTTATACAATAATTTTATGTTTATTGAACATTGGTCTAGGTCTGTCATAACCGAATCATTATTATTCTAGTCAAGGTAACATTCAACCATTTCACTATTATTGTAAAGTATTTAAGTGACGGTTGGTGCTCCCCTCAGCACCTCTGATCACTGCCTGGTTGGGACGTTAGTTCCTCGCCCTTTGCCTTCACTTCCTGAGAAGGTCATGGGTAGAGTCCGGCACTACGCGTCGGCAGATTGGGATGGAATGGAATACTACATTCATTCCTCTGAGATCGGAGACAATGGCCATGGACTTTCCTGGGAAGAAATAGGCATATCGCGCTTGGATCGGAGGTCGCACTACGAAGGATCGCGGTCTTAACTTCCTCAAAGCAACCTATGACTGTGCTGTCAAGGCCTGCAAGAGAGCGTCTGTTATATCTGATGCCCAGCGCGTCTCCGAGATTGGCCAAAGCAAATCACCCGATGAGCAGTCTTGCTTATTAGAGTTTGACTAAGGCAGTCCAATCTAATTTCTGTCGCCCTTCGATGCCATCTCTGGTTTAGGTCATCAAATGGCTGATATTCGTATTAGGCATTGTGATATGTGGCGTGAGCTGCAGTCCCTCGACATCCGGATCGCTATTTGTCTTGATGGCTGTTTGGCCGTTTTGTGGCCTTCTGAGTACTCTGACACTAGACCCTCGACCGGTTCTTCACCTTCTTGCCATGGCGTAGTGTGAAGAAGCAGGCCGGCATGATTGTGTTGAGTAGAGGGGGATAGTTTGTCTCCGCTACTCGATACTCTAATTGAACGGCACGGTGCTTACCATAAAGTGCAGTGTGTTCACTTAGCCGTGCATGTACCTAGTCAGGTCATAAATTCTGTCACATGTTTAATATAAAATAATTGAAACAAGTTTATTCATTATGTAACCATTTATATACCAAAATGAACTTAACAAAACATAGATTCTTATGACACTAAAGTTTATTCAAAATGACCTCCGTGATTTTGAATACAGGCCTTCAATCTGCGCGGCCAGTTGTCTATCGCAGCACGAACGAGGTCCATGTCAATATCGGCGGCTGTCTTAATCAAGGATGTCTTGAGTGACTCCAAATTGGGATGAGGCTTTGAGCACGCCTTTTCCTCCAAGTGTTGCCATATCTTGTAATGTAACGGATTCAAATCTGGACTGGAGGAGGGCCAGTCTTCGTGCCGGATGAAGTCGATTTCACGCGCCGCCAGCCAGTCTTGTGTGCTCTTCGCTCTATGAGCTGGCGCCGAATCTTGTTGGAATACCCAGTGCCTGTTATTGAACATGGTATGAGAAACAGGTTCCACAAGGTTCGTCAGGACTGTATTTTGATACACAACTGCATTCGTTTTTACACCTTTCTCACAACAATGTACCTCTGTTAAGCCCCAATAAGAAACTCCCAACCATACCATGAGCGAGGATGGAAAATGACCTCGTTGGACACGCGGAATACGGTTGCTCGCTTCTTCACTACTGTGTGCGTACACCTTATCATTTTGTTTGTTGTAGCTCTCTTCTACGGTAAAACTTTTTTCATCTGAAAAAAGAATTTCCCGATATTTTTTTCCTGCGTACCGCTTCAACAAAGCGCGGCATCTCTTCAGTCTCAGGTCCATTAGACGAGCATTCAAACGATGTCCTGTTTTTCTTCGATATGCCCGAAGCCCTAAGTCTTCATTTAACACCCTTTTCACCGTGGTTCTGCTTAACCCCATCTGAAGGGCCAACAGTTTCTGCTTACGTTTGGGATTTCTTTGAATTCGCGCCTTCACAGCTTTTATCACTGCTGGAGTCCTAACAGACCGAGGGCGACCACTTCTTGACCTGTCATCTACACTAGAGTCTTCATTGTATCGTTTGATGGTACGATAAACGAATCTTTTGGTTATATTCAAATTTTCCAGTATGTCAAAAATTTGAATTGGCGCGTAACCGCAACAATGCAACGCAATTACTGCAACACGGTCTTCTTCAAGCGTCCACTCCATATTTAAAAATGAGGTTTTTACTGTGTGACAATACTTATGACCTGACTGTGTATAAAAAAAATGCAGCGGATTCCGAAAAAGGGTGATCGGTCAGACCCTAATAATTATCGTCCAATCGCCATTACCTCAGTAATATGTATAAAGTCATGGAGCAACTTATAAATAGTTCGCTACCTAGAGGATCACTCGTTACTAATAGGTAAATATTGCCTGCATAACATACAAAACGTATTTTGCCATAACCAGTTAACGGGTGATCTTCTAGCGGGGTACAAAGAATCAGGTTGTGTTTAATGACAAGGAAACCCCAAGTGTCTATTTATTAAATCATTATGTTCCTCATTCATCATATAGTAAAAATATCTGCACCAAGACAAATATTTGTGCAACATAGATATTTATTTCGAGTCTGGGTGTTGTGGAACCATAGTCCCTTGTAGTTCTTGATACTGACAATACAGGTTTTACCTAGTGTAGGGTCAGAACTATGTGTGTTTCTGTTCGGTGTATTTATTTATTTAATATATTAAATATAGAGATTTTTTTTCAACTTACCAACCAATATAATAGGTGCATCAGGGCAATGATGTTTTATTTCAGGATACCACTTGGAAGTCACATTCTCATATGATGAAGGACTGAAATATAAAGGCAATTTGTCTCTTGTGATGTATTTGTCATAACAAATTAACTAATGACTGGAAGCTATTAATTAATTTTACTTATAAAGAAGCTTAATTAACAATTATTATATGAGTCACGTCTAGTAATTCATATAATAACTGAATTTTAATAATGCTATTTGAACTTATTGGAATAACTAAGTATTACTTCGGTATACTATTGTGTGTATTCATAGTTAATTATCACTTGCTTTAACGGTGAGGAAAGCCGCATACCTAGGAATTCTCATAAGAATTTTAAAATGTATGTAAAGTTTACCAACCTGCATTAGGCAAGAATGGGGGACTAAAGCCTAACACCTCTCATTAGTAAAGGAGGCCCGTAACCAGCAATAGGGAAAGTTTAATAAAGGGCAGATGTTATTATTATTTAAGAATTTCCTCTTTGAATCAATTCTCCCCCATTATAATTATATATGAGCCCTCCTTCCCTTTCATTAATGTCGAAAAATGAATAAATGAATGATTTAGCCAATTAACACTAGCAGGACTCAGGAAGTCTTCTAACAGACATTGGTGATTATTAGTAAATTTAAATTTTTATTATTTGCTTGTCTTTCTTTAACTAAAATATATATATTAGAAGGACTAGTATTTTTAGGACTACATACAAATATATTTTAGTTTTAGACACCTCCTGTACGTCTTTGGAGGTAATCTGGATTTCCTGACTTGTAAGTTTTAATGACTGAATTATTGACTATAAACTAACATGAAATATTTTTTTTGTAAATTTTAGTCCTAATATTTTCAAAAATCTATTATTAAGTAAAACTACAGTAATTGTATACCATATTATACAAAGTGAAGTAAAGGCTTGACATTGTAAATAAGCTCTTTTAACATAATATAAAGAATTTAATCAAATCTATAGAAAAATCTTTAACTATGCTTTTTAGTCCTAATGGAATGAAAACTTTAGTAAGAATATTTTAATTGAATGGCAATTACCTTGTCACACTAAAACATATAAGAAATACATCTGTCTGGGGGTAGCTTAATGGTCTTAGCCTGTCATAATCTTCTTGTCCAGCCGTATCCCAAAGTCCTAATGAGACCGCTACACCATCCACCACCATCGGTGCAGAGTAATTGTCGAAACTAAAAACATTACATTTTTAGCATTATATTTAGATCAAGATTTTATGCACAAATATGAAATATTAGGATTACACAATTTATAATACACATCAAAACACAAATCCTTATAAGGTTCTAATTATTCAGTTCACGTCAAAAAGCAAACAAAAGGTAACTCACACTGTGGGTACATATTCGCCAGGAAAACTGTCTGTAGTATATGATATCAACATACATGTTTTTCCCACCGTACCATCACCGACAACAACACACTTGATAGGCCTTCCTGAAGACATCTATTGAAAAAATATTGATAAATAAAGATGAAACTTATGACTCATAAATCCAGGAGGTATGGTAAATAGTATGGCCTAAACGTCACCTTTTAAACTACCGTCGTCCTGTCTATTGAAATGTTCACGATAAAATATTTATAAATAACACTTGCACCACCGGACACTCTTTAAAAATATATGACTATTTTAATGGATTTTTCAAGAAATTAGATTGGAATCCAGAATGCATTGAAAGATGGAAGAGTTTTTTTTTAAACGAAAACAGACTAAATATGCTCATTCACAGATGCGTTCGACTGCGTTCTGTTCTTCTCTTTTTGTTTATAAAAAAGAGAATGAAAAATAAAATCTACTGTCTATGAAACTAAATAATATTTATATTTTTTTATTTTAATTGAATCTTAGTTACCTTTCATATTTAATTAACAAATAGCGGCCTTCATTTAATATGTAATAGAATTATTGTTGATTTTTATTATTCTGTAAGCGTTCTTAAAAAAAATATTGCGAATTGTATGATGTTGCGAGTATTTGCATCCGCATCCGCAATTGCGGAGCTTTCGCATGCATCTGCATCCGCAATAATGAATGCGGATGCAGATATTTTGTAGGTTGCGACAACAAAGAAATTGATGATGAGACCAGCGAGTAGTGTGTGCCGTGAGTACTTGCTATCTGACCAATAGGAGCAAACATTTCGGTAATAAGATACGACGCGTTTGTTATTGTTTGTCATTGGTTTGCTTAGAGTAGGCATTGGTTTGTCATTTATTCTTTGTAAATCAATCAAAACAGTCAATTTAGTTGCGCTTATCGAATAAATATTTTCATTTATTAAGAAAGAATTTGGTTTGTTTGAAATTCCGAATAAAAAAAAAGAATTGCAGAGGATTATTATTATTTATACATAATTTAATTGAACTGAACAGGCGTGACCATCATGCTCAGATTACTTTACTTTTCACATAAGCATGCATATGAAGTTCTATAATTATGGACAAGCAATCATAAGCCAAAAAAGTTACTACTTAAGGACGATGTTTCAAAAAAGAACACAGTCATTACAAAGTTTTAAGTTTTCACTACTCTCGGCAATCTCAAGACTGCCTATATTTTTTCTGATTTTGCAAGGAACTTTATGGCCGCTATTTTACCGAAGAAAAGGTAGGAGAAGATATTTTCAAAATGATCAACACAGAGGATGATAGTCTAAAATACCTAAAAGAATGAGGTCGACACATTCTTTAGAACAACTAAGGACATCTGGTACAGTCAGGAAACTATGTTTACAAAGCGATCTTGCATGATGTTACATTTATCAAGTGACGATGAAAATAGAGAGATACCTAATAATTAGTGCTGTATCAATATAAATGAACATCCACTTAAATGGTGGAGCGTTTGCGAACGACCAGACTAGAACCTGAAAAGATGGCGATATAACTCTTTAGTTGTAATGTACCAATATTTTGCTTTAATTATTAAATATTGAATTATTCAATAAACTGAAGATCCGCATCCTTGCCCGCGCATGTGAGCCTCTAAAAATCTGTGTCCGCGGATGTTAAAAAATCTGCATCCGCATCCGCGTCCGCGGATGTTAAAAATCTGAATCCGCAACATCCCTTTTTTTTTTTTTTGTCGCGGGAAAGCGTTTTAATACTACCGCCCGCTTCGGGGGGAAGCGGAATAAGAATAAAACGGTTATGCTGGACTAGCCGGTCTTACAACTCAGCATCCCCCTCGCCCGGATGATGGCTATCCGGGCAGCCGCTGGGCCGAGTCCCTACCCCCTATTGTACACCCCACCCGACACTACCAGCTAAAACCCCGCGGTGGCCTTCATCGGCGCTTACGGAGCGATCCCGGGGTATTCTAAGTAGTGCTAGAATTGCTGCCGGAACCGCCCCTGCGCGGTGCTGCGTAGCAGCCCATCTCCATGGGAGGGCTTAGGAGCCCCCGCGCACCGAACAACGACAGCGAACGAGGCCTTACCACACGCGCTGCCGTCCATCTCGGGGTCGCACGATGCTCCGAAACTGGGAGTGCATCGATTCGGGCTGACAGCCCCCCGCTGCGAGCCCGCGACCCCCCGATGGCCCCAATTAGTCGCCTCGTACGACAGGTAGGGGTTACCGTGGTGGAATTCAAACGCCCCCGTTCCACAGGGCGGGAGACGCCGGTCAGTCGTCCACCCGGCGCCTCCTACGTCTTCTCTGGCGGCGGGAGGTTCCCGATCCCTCTCGGCACTCTCCTTCTGCGAGATGACGCTCTCGCAGAAGTGGGCCACCGCACGCCAGGACCTCCGGCTGGCGACCATGGACGACACCACGCCCGGCAGAGAGAGGTCTCCTCCGACGACTGCTCTGAGAGCGCTGCGCTCTTCGTTCCAGGCTGGGCACTCCTCCAGCGTGTGTTGGGCCGTGTCCTCGCGGCAGTTGCCACAATGGTGGCACACGGCAGACACCTCCTTTCCGATCCGACACAGGAACGAACCGAAACACCCGTGGTCCGTCAGTACCTGCGTCAGCCGGAAAGTTTGCGCAATGTGGCGCCTGTCTAGCCATCTCAAATCCGCAACATCCCTGGTATCATAATAATAATATTATTTATTCATGGCCATGGATACATGTCCTTCAGCCGTATATCCCTGGTATCGACCACTTTGGGAATGCCTTGTTTAGGGCCACAGGGCTGACATTCATTTTTTAATTCCCAGAAAGAGCAGGATGCACTTATTATGAAAAAGCTAAGAGCAATAGGAATAGACATATTATTTGCTGTCACTATCTGAGTTTCACAACTTTTTGGTTGGGCCTTTAGTTCTGGCCACATAGTCTGAATGTCAACGAAATATATATCATCCTTGATTGTGGAAATATATCATTACTAATTGTGTTTGAATACATTTTAATTGTGTTTGAATACATTTCACGTCGTATTTAAGTGTTTAAAACGTATTGAATATGGTACATTGCAGTGTTCTTGGCTGTAAAAGCCTAAATAAGCGAAAATATGAAAATATAATGTTTTATTCGTAAGTAGCAATTTTACGTTACTATTTATCATGTTTCTTAAAAATAATTATAAAATATTGATGGTATACCATTTTCTAGGAATTCCTTGCTGCAGAAGTTTTATATAGATTTATTTTATATCTATATAAAACTAATTTTAAATTTCATGTATTACCTAGTCAAATTCGGAAATTGTTTAAATGTCATTTGCTGCTGTTTAAATGTTTAGCTGTGCATGACAATTTTAGGTAAATTTAACATGGCTGCATAATACACATTATGGGGATACCAACGTTTACGACATTTAATTACCTCTTATTTATGGATAATGTCAAATAATACAGTTTAACTAACAAAATAAAAGTGAACAGTGATATGAACAGTTGAACTAATTAATATCAGAAAATTACATTATAAAATATTGAAATTGTTATTGTGTTGCAACTTTTCTATTGAAAATAAAATCGGGTACACGTACACATTATGTTATTTAAGTATGTATATGTAATGAATGAATTTTATATAAATACCAATATGTATTTTCTTATGCCTCGGTACCGCAGTTCTAAATGAAATGCTCAGTATTAGCTCGTAGGCTGGAATTGTGCACAGTATGGCGGTAGGCTAGTCCCCTATCACATCATTGGACGGTAATATGCTCGGCGAAATGTGGATGTATTAGTTACACCTCTGCCTACCCCTTATGCTGCGTACACACCAAGCCAACGAACGCCAACGAAGGATATTTAGCGTTGGCTGCCGCACGCTCGTTGGCCTTCGGAGATACGCGTACGTCCAAATTAGGAATGTTGATAAAATATCGATATTATAATTAAGAAATATCGATATTTATTACTAATATTTTTTGGACAATATATCGATAGTTCGATATTGAAATATAGATATCGAAGATCGATATTTTTTTAAATGTTTATCATTTTTTCTCGTAAATTATTGATACTGCTGTTCATAATTTTTCTAGCAATTTTTCTGTGGTTAACTTGTTTAGACAATTAAACACAAAAGCATTTTTGGACATTTAAAAACATAGGGTTTGCAGAACACCACTCACAGATAAGGTCGATATAGTTTTGCAGAGCCGCGGCATAATAAATACTAGTTACTGCGTAAAATTTTTTTTGGTCAACAGCATACAATAAACAGTTACATTTCAAGAGGTCAATGAGGTCATTTATAAAAATAGCAATATCAAGTCCCTTATTTTTATTATTAAATAAGACCCGTGTGGGATTCCAGAGGGGATGGTTATACTTATATTTAGATATATATATATATATATATATATTATTATTAATCACACGCCCAAGGAGAACGTTTACGAATCAGATAAACGATCTTCTCCTAAAAGGGCAAATCAGAAGTACCTCCAACCGTCGTAAATGTATGAGAAGATGTATGAATGTGGAAGAGGCGAAAGAAGTGTGTCAGGATCGTAGCTTGTGGCACTCAATAGTCTCTGCCTACCCCCATGGGATACGGGCGTGAGTGTATATGTATGTATGTATGTATTATTATTAATTAAATTCTCTTTTGGTCATGCTCATTGTTATTTTTGTAAATTTAATTAACCTTTCTACTTTTATTGAATACTGGTGTTACTTTTTTTTCTCAACGCATGTCGTGGTATCCTTAAAATGTTGTTCATTAATAGTAAGATTATTGTTACCTCATTATAACTAAGTCCTAAGTAATGTAACAACAGCTGGATATCCATTTTAAATAAATTAAAGGCGTATTATTTAAAATTCATTTTCTAAAAAATAAAGTTTTTATATTTGCTTATTTGGCTTGTATTTTTCTCACTACTTATTATCTTTATTATCTTTACAGTATTTCGATTAAATTAGAAATATTAATTTACACTATTTTTAACTATATCTCCCTACTTCGGTCCCTTTTCACGAAATCACACCCAGAGTGTGCATACATTTGCCAGTGTTGTATGGCATTGTGTAGTGTGCGTGCGTAGCGACGTGATTACATTTTGCATTTGTGTGCAACATGTTTATTTGTAGGTGTACGAAGCCCCCCACCGACATTGCAGATATTTTTGTTCAAGATTCGAGCGTAATGCCATCTCCTTTTGGTTGCCTACTTAGTGCCTGTAGTTTTAAATGCTAAATATATATTGTTGTTTTAATCCAATAAGTCGAAGTTACAAAAATATCAACATCTACATCGATGTTTGATCATACACCAAGCGTCCATATTTATTTTCGAAGTAAGTTTTTATAAAAATGGCAAATTAATTTAAATCAAGAACTGAATTTTGAAGAAAATATTTTACTTGAGTTAATTATTTTTCTTTCTAGTAACTGATTTTTTAGGTCCGTCACATCTTTGCCGCTCTCGTCGAAATGAAGTTAAGGCTACATATGCACTATGCGGTTAGCCGCAACGCGGTCAGCCGTCCGATTGACCGTAATCAAGAATATGTACGAGAAAGAAGTTTCTATTCGCACTGCGATGCGGCTGCCGACCAATCTTTGCTCTCATCTCGTGTTTGCAAATAAGAATGCACCCAGTACCTTCGGACCGGAACGCGGTCAACCGGATGGCTAACCGCATAGTGCGTATGTAGCCTAACAATGATTCCATTTTTTTCCTGACGATGTTGATATCGCAATTAAAAATATTTGCAATTTCTATCCAACAATCAGTTCTCTTCGTTTTTAGCTTATATTCTTTATGAGTAGGGTCCCAAAGACACGGTTTTTCTTTGTATACATTTATTAACAAAAACATTTCATCATTACTCCACTCTTTGTTTTTCTCCATAAATTACGGGTACGGTGGGAAATATCTTATTTATTAGGTAAGACGTCTGTACGCTACGCTCTCTGGCTTCAACTGAGCGTTCGTTGGTTGGCCTTCGGCGACCGTCCACACTGAGTTCGATCTAATAGCTCGATTCCTTTGATGTTACCGACACGCTTCGGATCGCCGGCACATGCCAACGAACGATCGTTGGCGTTCGCTAATCCGTCCAGACAGGACCAACGAAGGTCAGCGAAACCCATTCGTTGGCGTTCGTTGGGCCGGTGTGTACGCAGCAACATGCCAACGAACGATCGTTGGCGTTCGCTAATCCGTCCAGACAGGACCAACGAAGGTCAGCGAACCCTTTCGTTGGCGTTCGTTGGGCCGGTGTGTACGCAGCATTAGGAGATTACAGGCGTGAGTAGATATGTATATTATGCGTAGTAGTACACTTAACAGGGAATATTTAATACATCTTCAGTTATGTCATAAGTTAGTGAATCTTTTCGCTTTCTTTGTCGTTTTATCCCTCGCGATGTTGTTATTATATTTAAAATTTATGGATAACTATCGAGAAAAAACATTCAACTGAATAAATAAATATAACAGTATTGAGGTTATTTTTTATATCTAGTTATGTCGCCTGCACCTAGAGTGCTATGCGTACGTAGTTAAGTCAGCATAACTACCGAGCCCAGGTGGCCTGTTCCTAGAATTAAGATCGAAGACTCTGCGTAGTCAAAATAAGTCTAGTATGTAAGTTATAATGAGAATTAATTACACGGGAGCATCCAACTCTGCTAGACGTGTTGTTTCATTTAATAAATAACCTCCTCAAATTTGACTATCTTGTGATTATTTGGCAAGACTGTTATAAACATGCACTCTTAGAAAGTTTGCAGTCTATAAACTCTGCGACTGGCTAATCTTCTCCTACAAGAATGCAGGAATGTGTTGGTTGTCTATTATTTACAGGAGTTCCTCGCGATTCTTCATTCTTTCTTGTTAACCACTACGTAATGCTCATCAAAAGTATTTGACAAAGCTATTTAAATATCAGGCCTCACTACGTTGGAAAATCTTACGTAGATAAAAGAGACAACATTTGAAGAAACCTATATACAAAATTAATTTTATTTAAAGGACAGTAATAATTACTTGTTTTGAATAGTTAATTGTTAATAAAGTTATTATGCATATGTAACTGTGAATTTTTGTTTCAAGAAGTTATTACTATTATTGTCTATACCCGTACCAACCCGTATTATGCCAGCGTGGTCGACAAAGGCCTTACCCCTCTGACTAGTAGAGGAGGCCCGTGCCCAGCAGTGGGACAATGTTTAACCCCTCCAGTCAGGAAGGATATTAAAAAAAAGTCGGGAGTAAAGCAACAAGCTTTTATTTCTATAGCATTAAAGTTAAAAATTGCATGCAAGAACGGCGAGTGTTGCTAGTGTACGCGCCGCCGGCGTGTCTATCCGTCATGACAGTTTAATACAGGACTAGTATTATTTTTTATATTATATCTATACCTCATAATTTTTAAATTTTATCATATTGAAAGACGCAGGCAAAGATTTCAAGAACTGGGTAAACTAATGTTAGTTGGTAACCCCATAGAGTTCATCTGTCCCTTTCGGGTGCACGCCTATGCGCCTATACGCCTCATCTATAGTTGTATATACTATATCTATGTTCGTAAAACTACAAATAAACATGTGCACACAAATGCAAAATGTAATCACGTCGCTACGCACGCACACTACACCATTTCATACAACACTGACAAATTTATGCACACAGTTACAAATTTATCTTGGTGTGTAATGTATTTACAGTGTCATATATTGACAACTGTGTAAAACCAGTAGAGCGTAGCAATGTCGACACGAGGTATAGATAGCGTTGTCCTTATCTATCGATAGATAAAATAAAACAATTATAATTTATGAAATATTTTAAGATTATTTTTTATGTGTAGGTATCATCTTTTCTATCGCTTTCTTGCCATCTCTGGGTGTGATTTCGTGAAAAGGGACGGAAGTAGAGAGGTATTGTTAAAAATAGTGTAAATTAATATTTCTAATTTAATCGAAATACTGTAAAGATAATAAAGGTAATGAGTAGTGAGAAAAATACAAGCCAAATAAGCAAAACTAAAAACTTTATTTTTTAGAAAATGATTTTTAAATAATACGCCTTTAATTTATTTAAAATGGATATCCAGCTGTTGTTACATTACTTAGGACTAAGTTATAATCATCAAAATCAAACAATAATCTTACTATTAATGAACAACATTTTAAGGATACCATGACATGCGTTGAGAAAAAAAGTAACACCAGTATTCAATAAAAGTAAAAGGTTAATAAAATTTTCAAAAATAACAATGAGCATGACCAAATGAGAATTTTATTAATAAATTAATAATAAAATATATATATTATATCTAAGTATAACAATATTATAGAAATGTAGCTATAAGAAAAAATGGTTAGCTGTATGTACAGCTACTACAGTACAACCATTTTGCTACAACAGCTTTTTTGAATTTTGGCAATTTATCAACAAATACATTATACATACATACATCGTTTCACAAATAGAGTTATATGATTTGGACAAACGGGATATGGCAGAGAATTTTTTTAGGTTGGTTCTGGTCTCTTGGTTTCTTATATAAGTAAACTCGTCTTCTTCTGTTTTCCTAATGAAAATACGACCTTGCTTAATCTACACGAATTTGTACTCTTTATCTTTGGCGATCTGGCGAGCCGCTGCGTGAAATTTGTTTTTAGGTGATAGGTGCTCAACAATGTAAAGCGGCGATTTATTACCTCCAATGCCTATATGAGCAGTACTCAGCTTGTCGATTGGATTTGCCTTAATAAAATTTATTGTTTTCGCTAAAAATGTATCTCGAAGCCTAGGGGTAGCCAATTTAACAATGATTGAGCGAGGTCTCTTGTCGTCTCTGTTACTTTTTACCACACGAGTGCAATGATGAATGTCGGATTCTTTCAAGTCGCAGGATACCTTAGACAGCTGAGTAATCATAGATTTTTTTGTAGTTTTACTGTTTGTGCTCGGGGACACACTCTATCCCAAGATTGTTAGAACGGTTATGTTGCTCAGCAACCTGAAGCCTGATTTGCAGATCCTGTAACGTATTTGTTAACTGAACGTTCTCTTTCTTTAGCTCTCCCAGTGTGTCTTGGTATTTGGCCATGGCGGATTTGGTGGTTTCATAATTTTCATTCAGAAACAAAACATTATTCTACAAAGCAGTTATTTCCTGTTTTATAGATTTAAATGTCTGTCTGTCTGTCTGTCTGTCTGTCTGTCTGTCTGTCTGTCTGTCTGTCTGTCTGTCTGTCTGTCTGTCTGTCTGTCTGTCTGTCTGTCTGTCTGTCTGTCTGTCTGTCTGTCTGTCTGTCTGTCTGTCTGTCTGTCTGTCTGTCTGTCTGTCTGTCTGTCTGTCTGTCTGTCTGTCTGTCTGTCTGTCTGTCTGTCTGTCTGTCTGTCTGTCTGTCTGTCTGTCTGTCTGTCTGTCTGTCTGTCTGTCTGTCTGTCTGTCTGTCTGTCTGTCTGTCTGTCTGTCTGTCTGTCTGTCTGTCTGTCTGTCTGTCTGTCTGTCTGTCTGTCTGTCTGTCTGTCTGTCTGTCTGTCTGTCTGTCTGTCTGTCTGTCTGTCTGTCTGTCTGTCTGTCTGTCTGTCTGTCTGTCTGTCTGTCTGTCTGTCTGTCTGTCTGTCTGTCTGTCTGTCTGTCTGTCTGTCTGTCTGTCTGTCTGTCTGTCTGTCTGTCTGTCTGTCTGTCTGTCTGTCTGTCTGTCTGTCTGTCTGTCTGTCTGTCTGTCTGTCTGTCTGTCTGTCTGTCTGTCTGTCTGTCTGTCTGTCTGTCTGTCTGTCTGTCTGTCTGTCTGTCTGTCTGTCTGTCTGTCTGTCTGTCTGTCTGTCTGTCTGTCTGTCTGTCTGTCTGTCTGTCTGTCTGTCTGTCTGTCTGTCTGTCTGTCTGTCTGTCTGTCTGTCTGTCTGTCTGTCTGTCTGTCTGTCTGTCTGTCTGTCTGTCTGTCTGTCTGTCTGTCTGTCTGTCTGTCTGTCTGTCTGTCTGTCTGTCTGTCTGTCTGTCTGTCTGTCTGTCTGTCTGTCTGTCTGTCTGTCTGTCTGTCTGTCTGTCTGTCTGTCTGTCTGTCTGTCTGTCTGTCTGTCTGTCTGTCTGTCTGTCTGTCTGTCTGTCTGTCTGTCTGTCTGTCTGTCTGTCTGTCTGTCTGTCTGTCTGTCTGTCTGTCTGTCTGTCTGTCTGTCTGTCTGTCTGTCTGTCTGTCTGTCTGTCTGTCTGTCTGTCTGTCTGTCTGTCTGTCTGTCTGTCTGTCTGTCTGTCTGTCTGTCTGTCTGTCTGTCTGTCTGTCTGTCTGTCTGTCTGTCTGTCTGTCTGTCTGTCTGTCTGTCTGTCTGTCTGTCTGTCTGTCTGTCTGTCTGTCTGTCTGTCTGTCTGTCTGTCTGTCTGTCTGTCTGTCTGTCTGTCTGTCTGTCTGTCTGTCTGTCTGTCTGTCTGTCTGTCTGTCTGTCTGTCTGTCTGTCTGTCTGTCTGTCTGTCTGTCTGTCTGTCTGTCTGTCTGTCTGTCTGTCTGTCTGTCTGTCTGTCTGTCTGTCTGTCTGTCTGTCTGTCTGTCTGTCTGTCTGTCTGTCTGTCTGTCTGTCTGTCTGTCTGTCTGTCTGTCTGTCTGTCTGTCTGTCTGTCTGTCTGTCTGTCTGTCTGTCTGTCTGTCTGTCTGTCTGTCTGTCTGTCTGTCTGTCTGTCTGTCTGTCTGTCTGTCTGTCTGTCTGTCTGTCTGTCTGTCTGTCTGTCTGTCTGTCTGTCTGTCTGTCTGTCTGTCTGTCTGTCTGTCTGTCTGTCTGTCTGTCTGTCTGTCTGTCTGTCTGTCTGTCTGTCTGTCTGTCTGTCTGTCTGTCTGTCTGTCTGTCTGTCTGTCTGTCTGTCTGTCTGTCTGTCTGTCTGTCTGTCTGTCTGTCTGTCTGTCTGTCTGTCTGTCTGTCTGTCTGTCTGTCTGTCTGTCTGTCTGTCTGTCTGTCTGTCTGTCTGTCTGTCTGTCTGTCTGTCTGTCTGTCTGTCTGTCTGTCTGTCTGTCTGTCTGTCTGTCTGTCTGTCTGTCTGTCTGTCTGTCTGTCTGTCTGTCTGTCTGTCTGTCTGTCTGTCTGTCTGTCTGTCTGTCTGTCTGTCTGTCTGTCTGTCTGTCTGTCTGTCTGTCTGTCTGTCTGTCTGTCTGTCTGTCTGTCTGTCTGTCTGTCTGTCTGTCTGTCTGTCTGTCTGTCTGTCTGTCTGTCTGTCTGTCTGTCTGTCTGTCTGTCTGTCTGTCTGTCTGTCTGTCTGTCTGTCTGTCTGTCTGTCTGTCTGTCTGTCTGTCTGTCTGTCTGTCTGTCTGTCTGTCTGTCTGTCTGTCTGTCTGTCTGTCTGTCTGTCTGTCTGTCTGTCTGTCTGTCTGTCTGTCTGTCTGTCTGTCTGTCTGTCTGTCTGTCTGTCTGTCTGTCTGTCTGTCTGTCTGTCTGTCTGTCTGTCTGTCTGTCTGTCTGTCTGTCTGTCTGTCTGTCTGTCTGTCTGTCTGTCTGTCTGTCTGTCTGTCTGTCTGTCTGTCTGTCTGTCTGTCTGTCTGTCTGTCTGTCTGTCTGTCTGTCTGTCTGTCTGTCTGTCTGTCTGTCTGTCTGTCTGTCTGTCTGTCTGTCTGTCTGTCTGTCTGTCTGTCTGTCTGTCTGTCTGTCTGTCTGTCTGTCTGTCTGTCTGTCTGTCTGTCTGTCTGTCTGTCTGTCTGTCTGTCTGTCTGTCTGTCTGTCTGTCTGTCTGTCTGTCTGTCTGTCTGTCTGTCTGTCTGTCTGTCTGTCTGTCTGTCTGTCTGTCTGTCTGTCTGTCTGTCTGTCTGTCTGTCTGTCTGTCTGTCTGTCTGTCTGTCTGTCTGTCTGTCTGTCTGTCTGTCTGTCTGTCTGTCTGTCTGTCTGTCTGTCTGTCTGTCTGTCTGTCTGTCTGTCTGTCTGTCTGTCTGTCTGTCTGTCTGTCTGTCTGTCTGTCTGTCTGTCTGTCTGTCTGTCTGTCTGTCTGTCTGTCTGTCTGTCTGTCTGTCTGTCTGTCTGTCTGTCTGTCTGTCTGTCTGTCTGTCTGTCTGTCTGTCTGTCTGTCTGTCTGTCTGTCTGTCTGTCTGTCTGTCTGTCTGTCTGTCTGTCTGTCTGTCTGTCTGTCTGTCTGTCTGTCTGTCTGTCTGTCTGTCTGTCTGTCTGTCTGTCTGTCTGTCTGTCTGTCTGTCTGTCTGTCTGTCTGTCTGTCTGTCTGTCTGTCTGTCTGTCTGTCTGTCTGTCTGTCTGTCTGTCTGTCTGTCTGTCTGTCTGTCTGTCTGTCTGTCTGTCTGTCTGTCTGTCTGTCTGTCTGTCTGTCTGTCTGTCTGTCTGTCTGTCTGTCTGTCTGTCTGTCTGTCTGTCTGTCTGTCTGTCTGTCTGTCTGTCTGTCTGTCTGTCTGTCTGTCTGTCTGTCTGTCTGTCTGTCTGTCTGTCTGTCTGTCTGTCTGTCTGTCTGTCTGTCTGTCTGTCTGTCTGTCTGTCTGTCTGTCTGTCTGTCTGTCTGTCTGTCTGTCTGTCTGTCTGTCTGTCTGTCTGTCTGTCTGTCTGTCTGTCTGTCTGTCTGTCTGTCTGTCTGTCTGTCTGTCTGTCTGTCTGTCTGTCTGTCTGTCTGTCTGTCTGTCTGTCTGTCTGTCTGTCTGTCTGTCTGTCTGTCTGTCTGTCTGTCTGTCTGTCTGTCTGTCTGTCTGTCTGTCTGTCTGTCTGTCTGTCTGTCTGTCTGTCTGTCTGTCTGTCTGTCTGTCTGTCTGTCTGTCTGTCTGTCTGTCTGTCTGTCTGTCTGTCTGTCTGTCTGTCTGTCTGTCTGTCTGTCTGTCTGTCTGTCTGTCTGTCTGTCTGTCTGTCTGTCTGTCTGTCTGTCTGTCTGTCTGTCTGTCTGTCTGTCTGTCTGTCTGTCTGTCTGTCTGTCTGTCTGTCTGTCTGTCTGTCTGTCTGTCTGTCTGTCTGTCTGTCTGTCTGTCTGTCTGTCTGTCTGTCTGTCTGTCTGTCTGTCTGTCTGTCTGTCTGTCTGTCTGTCTGTCTGTCTGTCTGTCTGTCTGTCTGTCTGTCTGTCTGTCTGTCTGTCTGTCTGTCTGTCTGTCTGTCTGTCTGTCTGTCTGTCTGTCTGTCTGTCTGTCTGTCTGTCTGTCTGTCTGTCTGTCTGTCTGTCTGTCTGTCTGTCTGTCTGTCTGTCTGTCTGTCTGTCTGTCTGTCTGTCTGTCTGTCTGTCTGTCTGTCTGTCTGTCTGTCTGTCTGTCTGTCTGTCTGTCTGTCTGTCTGTCTGTCTGTCTGTCTGTCTGTCTGTCTGTCTGTCTGTCTGTCTGTCTGTCTGTCTGTCTGTCTGTCTGTCTGTCTGTCTGTCTGTCTGTCTGTCTGTCTGTCTGTCTGTCTGTCTGTCTGTCTGTCTGTCTGTCTGTCTGTCTGTCTGTCTGTCTGTCTGTCTGTCTGTCTGTCTGTCTGTCTGTCTGTCTGTCTGTCTGTCTGTCTGTCTGTCTGTCTGTCTGTCTGTCTGTCTGTCTGTCTGTCTGTCTGTCTGTCTGTCTGTCTGTCTGTCTGTCTGTCTGTCTGTCTGTCTGTCTGTCTGTCTGTCTGTCTGTCTGTCTGTCTGTCTGTCTGTCTGTCTGTCTGTCTGTCTGTCTGTCTGTCTGTCTGTCTGTCTGTCTGTCTGTCTGTCTGTCTGTCTGTCTGTCTGTCTGTCTGTCTGTCTGTCTGTCTGTCTGTCTGTCTGTCTGTCTGTCTGTCTGTCTGTCTGTCTGTCTGTCTGTCTGTCTGTCTGTCTGTCTGTCTGTCTGTCTGTCTGTCTGTCTGTCTGTCTGTCTGTCTGTCTGTCTGTCTGTCTGTCTGTCTGTCTGTCTGTCTGTCTGTCTGTCTGTCTGTCTGTCTGTCTGTCTGTCTGTCTGTCTGTCTGTCTGTCTGTCTGTCTGTCTGTCTGTCTGTCTGTCTGTCTGTCTGTCTGTCTGTCTGTCTGTCTGTCTGTCTGTCTGTCTGTCTGTCTGTCTGTCTGTCTGTCTGTCTGTCTGTCTGTCTGTCTGTCTGTCTGTCTGTCTGTCTGTCTGTCTGTCTGTCTGTCTGTCTGTCTGTCTGTCTGTCTGTCTGTCTGTCTGTCTGTCTGTCTGTCTGTCTGTCTGTCTGTCTGTCTGTCTGTCTGTCTGTCTGTCTGTCTGTCTGTCTGTCTGTCTGTCTGTCTGTCTGTCTGTCTGTCTGTCTGTCTGTCTGTCTGTCTGTCTGTCTGTCTGTCTGTCTGTCTGTCTGTCTGTCTGTCTGTCTGTCTGTCTGTCTGTCTGTCTGTCTGTCTGTCTGTCTGTCTGTCTGTCTGTCTGTCTGTCTGTCTGTCTGTCTGTCTGTCTGTCTGTCTGTCTGTCTGTCTGTCTGTCTGTCTGTCTGTCTGTCTGTCTGTCTGTCTGTCTGTCTGTCTGTCTGTCTGTCTGTCTGTCTGTCTGTCTGTCTGTCTGTCTGTCTGTCTGTCTGTCTGTCTGTCTGTCTGTCTGTCTGTCTGTCTGTCTGTCTGTCTGTCTGTCTGTCTGTCTGTCTGTCTGTCTGTCTGTCTGTCTGTCTGTCTGTCTGTCTGTCTGTCTGTCTGTCTGTCTGTCTGTCTGTCTGTCTGTCTGTCTGTCTGTCTGTCTGTCTGTCTGTCTGTCTGTCTGTCTGTCTGTCTGTCTGTCTGTCTGTCTGTCTGTCTGTCTGTCTGTCTGTCTGTCTGTCTGTCTGTCTGTCTGTCTGTCTGTCTGTCTGTCTGTCTGTCTGTCTGTCTGTCTGTCTGTCTGTCTGTCTGTCTGTCTGTCTGTCTGTCTGTCTGTCTGTCTGTCTGTCTGTCTGTCTGTCTGTCTGTCTGTCTGTCTGTCTGTCTGTCTGTCTGTCTGTCTGTCTGTCTGTCTGTCTGTCTGTCTGTCTGTCTGTCTGTCTGTCTGTCTGTCTGTCTGTCTGTCTGTCTGTCTGTCTGTCTGTCTGTCTGTCTGTCTGTCTGTCTGTCTGTCTGTCTGTCTGTCTGTCTGTCTGTCTGTCTGTCTGTCTGTCTGTCTGTCTGTCTGTCTGTCTGTCTGTCTGTCTGTCTGTCTGTCTGTCTGTCTGTCTGTCTGTCTGTCTGTCTGTCTGTCTGTCTGTCTGTCTGTCTGTCTGTCTGTCTGTCTGTCTGTCTGTCTGTCTGTCTGTCTGTCTGTCTGTCTGTCTGTCTGTCTGTCTGTCTGTCTGTCTGTCTGTCTGTCTGTCTGTCTGTCTGTCTGTCTGTCTGTCTGTCTGTCTGTCTGTCTGTCTGTCTGTCTGTCTGTCTGTCTGTCTGTCTGTCTGTCTGTCTGTCTGTCTGTCTGTCTGTCTGTCTGTCTGTCTGTCTGTCTGTCTGTCTGTCTGTCTGTCTGTCTGTCTGTCTGTCTGTCTGTCTGTCTGTCTGTCTGTCTGTCTGTCTGTCTGTCTGTCTGTCTGTCTGTCTGTCTGTCTGTCTGTCTGTCTGTCTGTCTGTCTGTCTGTCTGTCTGTCTGTCTGTCTGTCTGTCTGTCTGTCTGTCTGTCTGTCTGTCTGTCTGTCTGTCTGTCTGTCTGTCTGTCTGTCTGTCTGTCTGTCTGTCTGTCTGTCTGTCTGTCTGTCTGTCTGTCTGTCTGTCTGTCTGTCTGTCTGTCTGTCTGTCTGTCTGTCTGTCTGTCTGTCTGTCTGTCTGTCTGTCTGTCTGTCTGTCTGTCTGTCTGTCTGTCTGTCTGTCTGTCTGTCTGTCTGTCTGTCTGTCTGTCTGTCTGTCTGTCTGTCTGTCTGTCTGTCTGTCTGTCTGTCTGTCTGTCTGTCTGTCTGTCTGTCTGTCTGTCTGTCTGTCTGTCTGTCTGTCTGTCTGTCTGTCTGTCTGTCTGTCTGTCTGTCTGTCTGTCTGTCTGTCTGTCTGTCTGTCTGTCTGTCTGTCTGTCTGTCTGTCTGTCTGTCTGTCTGTCTGTCTGTCTGTCTGTCTGTCTGTCTGTCTGTCTGTCTGTCTGTCTGTCTGTCTGTCTGTCTGTCTGTCTGTCTGTCTGTCTGTCTGTCTGTCTGTCTGTCTGTCTGTCTGTCTGTCTGTCTGTCTGTCTGTCTGTCTGTCTGTCTGTCTGTCTGTCTGTCTGTCTGTCTGTCTGTCTGTCTGTCTGTCTGTCTGTCTGTCTGTCTGTCTGTCTGTCTGTCTGTCTGTCTGTCTGTCTGTCTGTCTGTCTGTCTGTCTGTCTGTCTGTCTGTCTGTCTGTCTGTCTGTCTGTCTGTCTGTCTGTCTGTCTGTCTGTCTGTCTGTCTGTCTGTCTGTCTGTCTGTCTGTCTGTCTGTCTGTCTGTCTGTCTGTCTGTCTGTCTGTCTGTCTGTCTGTCTGTCTGTCTGTCTGTCTGTCTGTCTGTCTGTCTGTCTGTCTGTCTGTCTGTCTGTCTGTCTGTCTGTCTGTCTGTCTGTCTGTCTGTCTGTCTGTCTGTCTGTCTGTCTGTCTGTCTGTCTGTCTGTCTGTCTGTCTGTCTGTCTGTCTGTCTGTCTGTCTGTCTGTCTGTCTGTCTGTCTGTCTGTCTGTCTGTCTGTCTGTCTGTCTGTCTGTCTGTCTGTCTGTCTGTCTGTCTGTCTGTCTGTCTGTCTGTCTGTCTGTCTGTCTGTCTGTCTGTCTGTCTGTCTGTCTGTCTGTCTGTCTGTCTGTCTGTCTGTCTGTCTGTCTGTCTGTCTGTCTGTCTGTCTGTCTGTCTGTCTGTCTGTCTGTCTGTCTGTCTGTCTGTCTGTCTGTCTGTCTGTCTGTCTGTCTGTCTGTCTGTCTGTCTGTCTGTCTGTCTGTCTGTCTGTCTGTCTGTCTGTCTGTCTGTCTGTCTGTCTGTCTGTCTGTCTGTCTGTCTGTCTGTCTGTCTGTCTGTCTGTCTGTCTGTCTGTCTGTCTGTCTGTCTGTCTGTCTGTCTGTCTGTCTGTCTGTCTGTCTGTCTGTCTGTCTGTCTGTCTGTCTGTCTGTCTGTCTGTCTGTCTGTCTGTCTGTCTGTCTGTCTGTCTGTCTGTCTGTCTGTCTGTCTGTCTGTCTGTCTGTCTGTCTGTCTGTCTGTCTGTCTGTCTGTCTGTCTGTCTGTCTGTCTGTCTGTCTGTCTGTCTGTCTGTCTGTCTGTCTGTCTGTCTGTCTGTCTGTCTGTCTGTCTGTCTGTCTGTCTGTCTGTCTGTCTGTCTGTCTGTCTGTCTGTCTGTCTGTCTGTCTGTCTGTCTGTCTGTCTGTCTGTCTGTCTGTCTGTCTGTCTGTCTGTCTGTCTGTCTGTCTGTCTGTCTGTCTGTCTGTCTGTCTGTCTGTCTGTCTGTCTGTCTGTCTGTCTGTCTGTCTGTCTGTCTGTCTGTCTGTCTGTCTGTCTGTCTGTCTGTCTGTCTGTCTGTCTGTCTGTCTGTCTGTCTGTCTGTCTGTCTGTCTGTCTGTCTGTCTGTCTGTCTGTCTGTCTGTCTGTCTGTCTGTCTGTCTGTCTGTCTGTCTGTCTGTCTGTCTGTCTGTCTGTCTGTCTGTCTGTCTGTCTGTCTGTCTGTCTGTCTGTCTGTCTGTCTGTCTGTCTGTCTGTCTGTCTGTCTGTCTGTCTGTCTGTCTGTCTGTCTGTCTGTCTGTCTGTCTGTCTGTCTGTCTGTCTGTCTGTCTGTCTGTCTGTCTGTCTGTCTGTCTGTCTGTCTGTCTGTCTGTCTGTCTGTCTGTCTGTCTGTCTGTCTGTCTGTCTGTCTGTCTGTCTGTCTGTCTGTCTGTCTGTCTGTCTGTCTGTCTGTCTGTCTGTCTGTCTGTCTGTCTGTCTGTCTGTCTGTCTGTCTGTCTGTCTGTCTGTCTGTCTGTCTGTCTGTCTGTCTGTCTGTCTGTCTGTCTGTCTGTCTGTCTGTCTGTCTGTCTGTCTGTCTGTCTGTCTGTCTGTCTGTCTGTCTGTCTGTCTGTCTGTCTGTCTGTCTGTCTGTCTGTCTGTCTGTCTGTCTGTCTGTCTGTCTGTCTGTCTGTCTGTCTGTCTGTCTGTCTGTCTGTCTGTCTGTCTGTCTGTCTGTCTGTCTGTCTGTCTGTCTGTCTGTCTGTCTGTCTGTCTGTCTGTCTGTCTGTCTGTCTGTCTGTCTGTCTGTCTGTCTGTCTGTCTGTCTGTCTGTCTGTCTGTCTGTCTGTCTGTCTGTCTGTCTGTCTGTCTGTCTGTCTGTCTGTCTGTCTGTCTGTCTGTCTGTCTGTCTGTCTGTCTGTCTGTCTGTCTGTCTGTCTGTCTGTCTGTCTGTCTGTCTGTCTGTCTGTCTGTCTGTCTGTCTGTCTGTCTGATTTATTATTAGAAACTTAAAAAAATACATACTATTATAAAACAGGCAATGATACGATTCCATTATGATACGACCCTGATGGTCCGGGAAACTCGCCGAGATAAAGCAGGAGGTCATCACCCGGAGGAGGAGAATACGATGCGCAGCGCCGATCCGGGGAGACAAGGTCGTCGATGAGTACCTGCAATCAAAAGAAAGATATGAGAATGAAGCCAAGAGGATACAAGTAGAAAGCTGGAAGGAGTATCGTAGGAAACAGGACAAGGAAAACATAAGGAGTGATCACAAAGGTGTCTAAGAGATAAGAAGACCTGCCATTAAATAGAAATGGAGAGCCCCTGGTGGTCCGGGAAACTCGCCGAGATGAAGCAGGAGGTCATCACCCGGAGGAGGAGAATCCGATGCGCAACGCCGATCCGGGGAGATAATGTCGTCGATGAGTACCTGCAATCAAAAGAAAAATATGAGAATGAAGCCAAGAGGGTACAAGTAGAAAGCTGGAAGGAGTATCGTAGGAAACAGGACAAGGAAAACATATGGAGTGATCACAAAGGTGTCTAAGAGACAAGAAGACCTGCCATTAACTAGAAATGGTGAGCCCCTGGTGGTCCTGGAAACTGGCCAAGATGAAGCAGGAGGTCATCACCCGGAGGAGGAGAATCCGATGCGCAACGCCGATCCGGGGAGACAAGGTCGTCGATGAGTACCTGTAATCAAAAGAAAGATATGAGAATGAAGCCAAGAGGGTACAAGTAGAAAACTGGAAGGAGTATTGTAGGAAACAGGACAAGGATCACATATAGAGTGATCACAAAGGTGTCTAAGAGACAAGAAGACCTGCCATTAAATAGAAATGGAGAGCCCCTGGTGGTCCGGGAAACTCGCCGAGATAAAGCAGGAGGTCATCACCCGGAGGAGGAGAATCCGATGCGCAGCGCCGATCCGGGGAGACAAGGTCGTCGATGAGTACCTGCAATCAAAAGAAAGATATGAGAATGAAGCCAAGAGGGTACAAGTAGAAAGCTGAAAGGAGTTTCGTAGGAAACAGGACAAGGAAAACATATAGAGTGATCACAAAGGTGTCTAAGAGACAAGAAGACCTGCCATTAACTAGAAATGGTGAGCCCCTGGTGGTCCTGGAAACTCGCCAAGATGAAGCAGGAGGTCATCACCCGGAGGAGGAGAATCCGATACGCAGCGCCGATCCGGGGAGACAATGTCGTCGATGAGTACCTGCAATCAAAAGAAAGATATGAGAATGAAGCCAAGAGGATACAAGTAGAAAGCTGGAAGGAGTATCGTAGGAAACAGGACAAGGAAAACATATAGAGTGATCACAAAGGTGTCTAAGAGACAAGAAGACCTGCCATTAAATAGAAATGGAGAGCCCCTGGTTGTCCGGGAAACTCGCCGAGATGAAGCAGGAGGTCATCACCCGGAGGAGGAGAATCCGATGCGCAGCGCCGATCCGGGGAGACAAGGTCATCGATGAGTACCTGCAATCAAAAGAAAGATATGAGAATGAAGCCAAGAGGGTACAAGTAGAAAGCTGGAAGGAGTTTCGTAGGAAACAGGACAAGGAAAACATATAGAGTGATCACAAAGGTGTCTAAGAGACAAGAAGACCTGCCATTAACTAGAAATGGTGAGCCCCTGGTGGTCCTGGAAACTCGCCAAGATGAAGCAGGAGGTCATCACCCGGAGGAGGAGAATCCGATGCGCAGCGCCGATCCGGGGAGACAATGTCGTCGATGAGTACCTGCAATCAAAAGAAATATATGAGAATGAAGCCAAGAGGATACAAGTAGAAAGCTGGAAGGAGTATCGTAGGAAACAGGACAAGGAAAACATATAGAGTGATCACAAAGGTGTCTAAGAGACAAGAAGACCTGCCATTTAATAGAAATGAAGAGCCCCTGGTGGTCCGGGAAACTCGCCGAGATAAAGCAGGAGGTCATCACCCGGAGGAGGAGAATCCGATGCGCAGCGCCGATCCGGGGAGACAAGGTCGTCGATGAGTACCTGTAATCAAAAGAAAGATATGAGAATGAAGCCAAGAGGGTACAAGTAGAAAGCTGGAAGGAGTATCGTAGGAAACAGGACAAGGAAAACATATAGAGTGATCACAAAGGTGTCTAAGAGACAAGAAGACCTGCCATTAAATAGAAATGGAGAGCCCCTGGTGGTCCGGGAAACTCGCCGAGATGAAGCAGGAGGTCATCACCCGGAGGAGGAGAATCCGATGCGCAGCGCCGATCCGGGGAGACAAAATCTTCGATGAGTACCTGCAATCAAAAGAAAGATATGAGAATGAAGCCAAGAGGGTACAAGTAGAAAGCTGGAAGGAGTTTCGTAGGAAACAGGACAAGGAAAACATATAGAGTGATCACAAAGGTGTCTAAGAGACAAGAAGACCTGCCATTAAATAGAAATGGAGAGCCCCTGGTGGTCCGGGAAACTTGCCGAGATAAAGCATGAGGTCATTACCCGGAGGAGGAGAATCTGATGCGCAGCGCCGATCTTGGGAGACAAGGTCGTCGATGAGTACCTGCAATCAAAAGAAAGATATGAGAATGAAGCCAAGAGGGTACAAGTAGAAAGCTGGAAAGGAGTTGCGTAGGAAACAGGACAAGGAAAACATATAGGGTGATCACAAAGGTGTCTAAGAGACAAGGAGACCTGCCATTAACTAGAAATGGTGAGCCCCTGGTGGTCCTGGAAACTCGCCAAGATGAAGCAGGAGGTCATCACCCGGAGGAGGAGAATCCGATGCGCAACGCCGATCCGGGGAGACAAGGTCATCGATGAGTACCTGCAATCAAAAGAAAAATATGAGAATGAAGCCAAGAGGGTACAAGTAGAAAGCTGGAAGGAGTTTCATAGGAAACAGGACAAGGAAAACATATAGAGTGATCACAAAGGTGTCTAAGAGACAAGAAGACCTGCCATTAAATAGAAATGGAGAGCCCCTGGTGGTCCGGGAAACTCGCCGAGATAAAGCAGGAGGTCATCACCCGGAGGAGGAGAATCCGATGCGCAACGCCGATCCGGGGAGACAAGGTCGTTGATGAGTACCTGCAATCAAAAGAAAGATATGAGAATGAAGCCAAGAGGGTACAAGTAGAAAACTGGAAGGAGTATTGTAGGAAACAGGACAAGGAAAACATATAGAGTGATCACAAAGGTGTCTAAGAGACAAGAAGACCTGCCATTAAATAGAAATGGAGAGCCCCTAGTGGTCCGGGAAACTCGCCAAGATGAAGCAGGAGGTCATCACCCGGAGGAGGAGAATCCGATGCGCAACGCCGATCCGGGGAGACAAGGTCGTCGATGAGTACCTGCAATCAAAAGAAAGATATGAGAATGAAGCAAAGAGGGTACAAGTAGAAAGCTGGAAGGAGTTTCGTAGGAAACAGGACAAGGAAAACATATAGAGTGATCACAAAGGTGTCTAAGAGACAAGAAGACGTGCCATTGACTAGAAATGGAGACTCCCTGGTGGTCCGGGAAACTCGCCGAGATGAAGCAGGAGGTCATCACCCGGAGGAGGAGAATCCGATGCGCAGCGCCGATCCGGGGAGACAAGGTCGTCGATGAGTACCTGCAATCAAAAGAAAGATATGAGAATGAAGCCAAGGGGTACAAGCAGAAAGCTGGAAGGAGTTTCGTAGGAAACAGGACAAGGAAAACATATAGAGTGATCACAAAGGTGTCAAAGAGACAAGAAGACCTGCCATTAAATAGAAATGGAGAGCCCCTGGTGGTCCGGGAAACTCGCCGAGATAAAGCAGGAGGTCATCACCCGGAGGAGGAGAATCCGATGCGCAACGCCGATCCGGGGAGACAAGGTCGTTGATGAGTACCTGCAATCAAAAGAAAGATATGAGAATGAAGCCAAGAGGGTACAAGTAGAAAGCTGGAAGGAGTTTCGTAGGAAACAGGACAAGGAAAACATATAGAGTGATCACAAAGGTGTCTAAGAGACAAGAAGACCTGCCATTAACTAGAAATGGGGGGTAGGGGCTCTCCATTTCTAGGAGTCGGCAAAATTTTTGGTAGAATCATTTTATCCAGATGACAAAGAGGAAGAAGACAATGCAGAACACCAGCAGATGAGGAAAACATCCGAACGAGTAAATGACGAAGTTAATGCTGAGTACCATGACCCACCATTTTCACTAGACGAACTGAGTGTGGTTCAACCCAAAGAAAGCCCCGAGAGCAGACGGTCTAACGGCAGATATCTGTAAGCAAGCAATAAATAAGTACCCAGAAGTGTACATATCACTGGCAAACAAACGCCAAGAACTAGGCCACTTCACGTCCACCTGGAAGGAGGCAACAGTCATCGTCCTCCGAAAACCTGCTTGAAAGATGTCCAGTTAACATCAGAATATGTTAAAGGTACACCGAAAATAATAAAACTGACTTCAAAAAACTCCAAACAATCAATTATAATACAACTATCACCACAGATTGTAATAACTATTAAATACTCAATTAATACCAAAGTATCAATACCGGCAGATTAAGTCATAAAATCTCTACCTGTGACTATTCACGTTATCTTATTGACTGAAACCTGGATCTCTTCCGAAACACAAGCAATGGAACTGCAAATCAACAACTACTCACACTACTACAACTATAGAACTGATTCAAGAGGAGGTAGATTCTCAGCGTATATCCACAATGATTTGAAACATAGTTTATCTGAATCAGAATACTTGGGAGGAGACAACTACTTATGGATACAGTTAGAAAGATATGCGCTAGAAGTTGGAGTTGTATATAACCCAGGTGACACTGACTAAGGATTTCTGCGAAGAATATGATTCTTAGCTACAACGAAAGAAAAGGGATTTTTTTTTGTTGTTTTTTTGTTCGCGGGGAAAGCGTTTTATTACTGCCGCCCGCTCCGGAGGGAAGCGGATTAAGAATAAAACTGGTATGCTGGACTAGCCGGTCTTACGACCCAGCATCCCCCTCGCACGGATGATGGCTATACGTGCTGCCGCTGGGCCGAGTCCCTAACCCCTATGTACATCCCACCCGACACTACCAGCTAAAACCCCGCGGTGGCCTTCTTCGGCGCTTGCGGAGCGATCCCGGGGTATTCTAAGGAGTGCTAGAATTGCAGCCGGCATCCCCCCTGCGCGGTGCTGCGTAGCAGCCCATTTCCATGGAGGGCTAAGGAGCCCCCGCGCACCTAACAACGACAGCGAACGAGGCCTTACCACCAGCGCTGCCGTCCATCTCGGGGTCGCACTATGCTCCGATTTTGGGAGTGCATCGATACAGGCTGACAGCCCTCCGCTGCGCGCCCGCGACCCCCGATAGCCCCTTTTAGCCGCCTCGTACGACAGGCAGGGGTTACCGTGTGGGAATTCAAAAGCCCCCATTCCACAGGGCAGGAGATGCCGGTCAGTCGTCCACCTGGCGCCTCCTACGTCTTCTCTGGCGGTGGGAGGGATCATATCGTTCCCGATCCCTCTCAGCACTCTCCTTCTGCGAGATGACGTTCTCGCAGAAGTGGGCCACCGCACGCCAGGACCTCCGGCTGGCGACCATGGACGACACCACGGCCGGCAGCGAGAGGTCTCCTCCAACGACTGCTCTGAGAGCGCTTCGCTCTTCGTCCCAGGCTGGGCACTCCTCCAACGTATGTTGTGCCGTGTCTTCGCGGCAGTTGCCACAGTGGTGGCACACGGCGGACACCTCCTTTCCGATCCGACACAGGAACGAACCGAAACACCCATGGTCCGTTAATACCTGTGTCAGTCGGAACGTAGGCGCCCCGTGGCGCCTGTCTAGCCATCTCAAGAAAAGGGCTGACTAAAGTATATAAATACCTCGCAAAGGAAGCAAGACACATTAATAAATAAAATAAATAAAAAACACTGTACGCGAGAATCGACTACAAGAAAATGTATTCTGGATCATGTAAGTACAAATTTGAGAAATGATAAGTTTCATATGGTAATAACTGATTCTTCCAAGTCCGATCATAAAGAAATATATATCGAACTAAAAAAGAAAAAACCTCCACCAAAGATTCGGACACACTATGAAGCAATAAACTACACGATGATATAAAAATTCTTTAAAACAACAAATCTCGAGGAACTACAAGATACTCGAAACTCGAAAATACAATAAAACTCTTTACAAGTAAAAGTAAAACATCAAAAACAAAGATCCTAAATTCACAAAAAAAAATGGATAAATATGAACATCATATATGAAATCAATCAAAGAAATGTGTGGGCAGAACTTAAGAAGAACGATCATAGTAAGACCTTAGAAGAAATTTATAACCAAAAGAAAATATGTAGCTAAAATTATACAAGATGCAAAAAATGTTTACCACGATAAAGAATTCACAATTTGTATTAATAAACCTAAAAAAATATGGGGTCTAATTAACTCTTTAGCAAATTATAATATTAAACAAAGGTTTATTTTACTTTTTTAACCCGACGTTTCGAAGGCTTTACAGCATTCGTGCTACGAATGCTGTAAAGCCTTCGAAACGTCGGGTTAAAAAAGTAAAATAAACCGCGATATAATCCGTAAAATTCGTTTTATTAAACAAAGGTGTGCTCCTCCAAAACTACTTGTCGACTCAGTGTATGTTACTGATCCAAGAAGTGTATGTGAACTATTTAATAAATATTTTCAACAATAAAGGACCAATTTTAGCGAAAGCAATACCTAATAAATTTCATGACAATCACACGCGAGCATTACCAAAAGTTCTGGCTCAAAACTCTTCGTTGTCCACCCTCAAACCTTGTTGACCTGAAGAAATAATAAAAATAATCTCAAATCTATATTCAAATTGTAGCACTGGATTAGATGAAATTAACACAAAAGTAATAAAATGCATAAAACATTTGGTGGCAAACACGATGAGTAAATGCTTCAATAAATTGTTATTAGATGGTCATTTCCCCGATACTCTAATGTTGGCAAAAGTTACACCCATATATAAATCCGGACCAACAACAGACCCAGGCAATTACCGACCTATATCGGTTTTACCTGTATAGAAAATAATAAATAATAATATAAAAATATGTTGAAAAATATCTGGGTTAGAGAATGGATAGGGCTTTAACATGGAATAATCATATCGAACACATAAAAAATAAGTTATCATCACTGCTCGGTTCCGTTCGTAATATTGTCGCATCCCAAAGACTTCTAGTCAAGCCACATATGTATCTTATTGAAATCTAGGGTAGTGCCTCTAAAACTAAAGTAGCAGATGTTCAAATTGCCCAAAATAGAATTATCAAACAGCTTTTTAATTACTCATACCCGACCTCAACCAATTAAATCTATAATTAAACTAAGATAATGAATATCATGTTAGGAACATCAACAAAACTATGCAAGATGGATATTTAAAAGGCACAAATACAAGGTTTATAATTAATTGATTGATTTACACGACACTGTTACACGTCTCGGTGCTTAATATTAACACAAACGCATGTCAGGATTCACTTAAGGCTTCTCTTTATAATTAATCTACCAGCATTACCCTCCAAGCTGAACTACGCGGCCATTAAACTGATTACGAAACACCGAACCACGAATATACTGGCTATCGTCTCGTATACTTTACAAAACAACTGAACCAACTGAACCCCAGAGCGCGGAAGGCACTCCGTTTTATATTAAACATTTACTACTCCCACTTTGATTGTCATTATTAATCTACCTCCAACTAGTCTCCTAAATACCTCCATTATACCTTCGGTATTTCTAATAATAGTAAATTTATATATTTATAACACATGTATTTTATTCGAAAGTACTTAGCAAAGATATCCACACCAGCCTTACATTCACTAAACTAAAACAAATCACCCAAAGTAGCACTCTACGTGCTAGTTTTTTGGTTCTGCCAAAAATCAGAACAAACTATGGGAAAAAGACGCTTACGTTTTCGGGAGCACAGCTTTATAATAAAATACCTTTAAAAAAACGTACACCCATTTAATACATTTAAGACACAGCTAGCTACATATCTTATAGATAGATAGATAAAAAGTTTATTAATTTATATGCAACAATGCATATACAAATAAATTTTCTTTAATATTACTACCAGAATATAATTAGTTTAATTACGGATAATTAACTTAACACGATCACTAAGACTATCGGATACCTTAAGCGCGGACCGCTCACCCGTAGTCACCCAAGAGATCTTGAGAAGACCATAACCAGGCTACGAACGTAAGCCATCAACAATATTATGAACCATTGACAAAGACACAAACACTCATTTTTACCTCAATTAATTGCACAGTTTAGCGTAACTATTAATATAAAATTAATTTATTACCGGGTAGAAATTAAAACCAGAACTAACAGTCACCACCAATACCGACATTAAAATTTTAATGGTTATACTTGATTATCGATTATTAGTTCTGAAACTTTTATAAAAACTAGACCCGTAAAACAATTCATGAATCAATATTGTAGTAACCATTATATTACTGAATTATTCATTCAATGCAGTTTTTTCATAACACGTTAAAACCTAGGTTTGAGGGGTACCTTTGATTATAGTTTTTTATTTAACACTAGTTATAAGAGTAAATGTTTTTCAACCCTCATACAAGCTAGAATTGAACCACATCAAATTCAAGGTTCATTAAATCATCACACGCGTCAACTGTTACGTATTTTCACATACATACACACTCACGCCCGTAATCCCCGAAGGGGTAGGCAGAGGTGTAACCAGTACACCCACTTTTCGCCAAATTTCGGTCCCATAATGTGATAGGGGTGAGCCTATCGCCATACCGGGCACAGGTTCCAGACTCCGGGATAATACTGAGAATTTCTAGATAGAAAAACCCAATATCACTTTACCCGACCCGGGGATCGAACCCGAGACCTCAGCAAAGCAGCAGTCGTAACGCATGCGCAATTACAACTGCGCCACCGAGGCAGTACAAATTAAAATAAAGAAATAATTAATGAGGTTGGAAACAAACCATACTATAACTTAATAGTCGTTAATTACAATCAGTTTTAAATCCAAAAACAAAAATCAATGAGGTAGGAAACAAATCCTCATATTTCCAACTTAATAAATCGTAAGTTTAGCAGAACGATAAAATTAAAAATCGGCCTTTAAATTTAAAAACTGAAAGGGACTTACCAAATTTCACATAAATCCACGGGTAGATCCCACTTCTTATGTCCAGGTGAAAGGTCATGAAGTCACAGGTCACCATATGAAGAGGCTGGAAGAGGGCTTATACATCGCTCTCCGATCTCCAGATATAGACAGGATGCACATGGTATGATAGATTCGTAGAAATAACACGAGATGAACACTTCACAGTTTATTAAGCTACTGCCAGTTCGAAATACAATAATCCACGGAAAAAAGAACTGGCAAGAAAAACCATGGTTTACAATTACACTTTGCACTGAGACGCACATCGCGTTAAATCATTTCTTTAATTGTAGGCAACGATCAGTTAAACAGCACTTGGGCATTACGACCTCTAAATTACTAAACTATTCGAGATATTGACTCGTCTAATAACTATTCCCGAATGCTCCGCCAAATGCAGAGGCACTCTTTTATATTGTGATTTTCGTTGTGCCTCACTACGAGTGAGATCATAAACAACTCGAAACTACCTTCAAAATAGTAAAACAACTGACAATTTACAAAAGATAAAATTATTTGTAAGGTCAATTCAGTCTCCGTATTCATTATACTCCGACATATACCTTTTCAAAAAATTTCTTTCCCAAAAATAACTTCCACGCGGGCGGAGCCGCGGGCAAAAGCTAGTGAGAAATAAAGATCTTTAACCACAATAATTTTAATTACCATCTAAGGGTTAAGTCTTATTTATGTTATTTAGAGCACTATTTGTAACATAAGGTCAATAAAAGAGATTAAGAAGGAGAACAAAGAAGAAGATTATTTTTTAAGAAGTTTAATAAAATAGGAATAAAATAGGAGTCATTTTTTTAGTATTTTCTTATAGCAAGAAGGCGTATGCGATCCGTGTATACACACACAATTCCAGAATTTCAAGAGCTCCCAGTCTTATGCCTATTTATTGCAGCGCATAATGTCCCGTCCCTATGTGAGAATTTATTAAATTTATCACTCGCGGAATTCAATCTTTCTGCGAAATAAATTACTTATCTCATATTATATTCTCTTATATTCATATCTCTTAAAAACAATAAAATTAGCCGGCTGGTATTTATAAGCCTCGTGAAAACAATCTCCGCACATTCTGCTCCAAACTGTCTACACTATAGCGCGAGAAGCTGCCTTACCTCACTTATATAAAAATGGGTTTCAAGTTATACTTCGTATTGTTTTGGATGTGTCTGTTTCTGACGAGCGCACTAACGAACCCAGTTCCAAACAAATCAGTGTTCCGCAGTAAAATATGTCCAGATGACTATTAGATATTTTATCATGGCAAGCGCGTAAAGTAAGTACATTTTATGGCATAGAAGTGGTAGAGCTACGCTGTAGATATATTTGTCTACAGCATGAATGATACCGCCCGGCTCGCCCGGGGTAGTACCACTGTCTCACAGAAAACCAACGTAAAGTGACACGGCACTTTTATTCTGGCACGGCAAAGGAGGGACTAGTTATGCGTGTACTTGTATAGTTATAAGTTATTACAGCTACAATCATTACAGATCAAAACTTTTTTTATCCTGGCACGGCAAAGTGACAGCACTGCACCTGATGGAGCCGTCCAAATAGAGTATAGAGTAGCGAGAGACAATCTATCCCCTGCTACTCCACACAATCATGTTGGCCTGCTTCTTCACACTACGCCATGGGCAAGAAGGTGAAGAAGCGGTCGAGGGTCTAGTGTCAGAGTACTCAGAAATCCGCAAAATAGCCAAACATCGTACCCTAACTCTAGACCCACGACAAAAACCGGATGTACACTGGCTGATCCCGGAACGCGACACACTTGCGTGTGCCACTATGGCGGGTTTAACACCCTGTGTACGGTGGTTGCTATCCGGGCGAATATGAATATCCTACCACCAGCAAAATAATGGTACAGCACCTTAAAAATTTACATCTCTAGCGGACCGTGCAGACGTCGTCCTGCCCGTAAAAGCAGCGCCACACCAACTGAAGCGCCATCTGCCGGGCTGATTTTGGAACCATAAACCATCCAGGGCGCCACCCAAACGCATACAAAAAATTCATTCAAATCGGTCCAGCCGTTTAGGAGGGGTTCAGTGACATACACACGTACAGTAGAATTATATATATAAAACCGGATCAATGTCTTCACAATAATAGATTTAATTTATTCTATTCTCTCGCAACTCGCATCGTAAGGTCAGACGAAATATTAGTGTGGTCCAATGGATGGTCTGGACAATGGACTCTTACATTTTGCAACTATACTAATTGTAGATATCAGCATGTTGTTTTTAATCCATAAGTGCCCTGGTTTAAGTGAATGTGATGTTTATGCATCGATATTGACTCAAGGCGACTTTAAAATCATTTTTAACCGACTTCAAAAAAAAGTAGGAGGTTCACAATTCGTCGGCATCTTTTTTTTTATGTATGTTCCCCGATTACTCGAAGACGCCTGGACCGATTCGTGAAATTATTTTTTTGGTTAAAAGGGTATAGTTCCCAGGTGGTCCCATTGGTCCCACTAAGTCAGGATCTGATGATGGGATCTCAAAAAAATCGAGGGCAACCCTCAAATTTTATAGGGATGCATAATTTGTTTTTTATTGAAGTTTGTGTACTTTTTATGAATTAAAAAACTTTTATTATATCACAATATTTGGCTACACTCTTATAAACATGCGCTCTTGTGCAAATCTGGTGTTGGCGGATGGGGTGAGTAGTCTATAAACTCTACAACTCGCTAATCGTCTCCTACAAGAATGCATGAATATGTTGGTCGTCAATTATTTGCAGGAGTTCCTCGCGATTTTTCATTCTCTTTTGATAACCACTACATAATGCTCATCAAAAGTATTTGTAAAAACTATTTAAATGTCAGGACATACTATGCTGGAAAATCTTACGTAAATAAAAAATACAGTAGGTATTAGAAAATATTACATTACCTATATAAAAAATTAATTTTTCACTGTTAGTAAAGTGATTGTGCCTATTATGTAACTGTGAGTTACCTTTTCAAGAAATTATAATATTATTTCTATGTCACATAAAATTTAAAATTTTATCTTAACATGAAACACGCACACCTGAGATTTCATGAACTGGGTAAAATAATGTTAGTTGGTAGCACAGGGCTGACATTCCTTTTATAATTCCCAGAAAGAGCAGGAGGCACTTATTACGAAAAAGCTAAGAGCGATAGGAATAGACATACTACAGTGTAAACTCCATGTAACGTCACCCTATTTAACGACAAACTCTCTTAAGCGTCGAAATCAATTGGCTTTGGTTGGTTTAGCTTGTTTTTCATACAATGTTTCACTCTATATAGCATTACACCCACTCTCAATAACGACAACAATTAAGTTGCTAAAATTAGTAAAAACTGCGCAGCTGTGTACGATCTATTGTCGCTTTATTATCCTAGCCCGCAATAAACTCGACTGTCGGCATCATGCATACCGAACTTTCTAAGAAATTCATTCATTTGTTTACAAATTGGGATTGCTTGCACGTGTAGACTGTTATTGACCATGATTCATAACTAGGAGTCATGGATTATCTATACCTTATCATATTCTTAGTTGCTCACAAACTTGCAAACTGTAAACATGGCTACTAAAAGAATATCACTGTGTATTGACGAAAAAGTTTTACTGATACGCGCAATAGAAACGGGAGAGAAGATAAGTGATGTTGGCAAACGCTTTGGATTTAGTCGCTCTACCGTGTCCACAATATGGAAAAATAAAGAAAAAATCCTCCACGCTGCGGGCGAGGGAAAATCTTCCAAAAAATTAAAGAAACCTATATACGAAGATTTGGATAAAGCTGTACTATCATGGTTTCATCGACAGCGCCAGAATAATATGCCTATCTCGGGGCCGCTCGTGAAAGCTAAGGCGGAGAATTTTGCTGCTGAACTTGGTTTAACTTCTTTCAAAGCATCAGAAGGATGGCTCGGAAAATTCAAGCAGCGTCATCATATCAACTATGGTAAAATAAGTGGGGAAGCACGAAGTGTTGATACAAATGTGACTCATGATTGGATTAACAGAGTGTGGTCAAAATTCATAGAAAAATACGCCCCAAGTGACATTTTCAATGCTGATGAAGCAGGAATTTTCTATAAGTTGACTCCAGATAAAACTCTGAAATTTAAAGGGGAAAAGTGTGTGGGAGGAAAGCTTTCCAAGGAACGTATTACGGTGCTTGTGGCTGCTAATATGGATGGCACAGAGAAAAAAAAGCTACTAATAATAGGCAAATCGAAAAATCCGCGCTGTTTTAAGAACATCAAAAAATTGCCAGTGACGTATAAAGCTAATAAATCAGCTTGGATGACCAGTCAACTTTTTGAAGAAGAAGTGCGAAAGTGGGATGCAGAATTAAAGGGACGAAAAATTTTACTTCTTGTTGACAACTGCCCTGCCCACCCTTTTATATCAAACCTTCAAAACATAGAGTTGGCATTTCTTCCTCCAAATACGACTAGTGTCTTACAGCCAATGGACCAGAGTGTGATTAAAAGCCTCAAGGGTCACTACAGAAGGAAATTATTGATGGAGCTAGTCGAATCTGAGGGTAAAACTTCTGTTAATATGCTGCATGCAGTAAATTTTTTATCTAAAGCCTGGGAAGAAGTGACACCCACAACTATACAGCACTCTTTTCGACATGCTGGACTTTGTACCAATTCTACGAGTGATGAGGTGGAAACAGAATCTGAGTTTGAAAGCGACGACGACCTTCCATTAACTGAGTGGATTCAACAATTCAACATGGCAGGAAATACGGTAAATCTTCAAACCTACATTGAAGTGGACGACCGCCTGCTTACAACGGCTTCACTCACAGACGAAGAAATTTTGGATTCAGTGAGAAAAACTGAGGATCAAGAACAAGGTGATGAAGAAGATGAGACGGATGAGCCTGAGCTTCCGCCGAGCATTAAAGAAGCTCTGGAAGCAGCAAAATTATTGGAAAAATATTTCCTTTATAACCAAGATGCCTCAGTATTGCTAGATATTAATAAAATAACTAAAAAAATACAACAAAATTACTGGTGCAGCAAAAGACGTCAGACAAAAATAACAGACTATACTCAATAGCGTTCAAATAACATTCTTTTTTATGCACATAACTACTAACAATAGTCAGAAATAAACTTTTTATTTTTCTAATTCTGATGTTTCTTCTCTCCATTTAACGACAACTCTCTATAACGCCATAAAATGCACAGTCCCTTCAGTGTCGCTATATAGAGTTTACACTGTATTTGCTGTCACTATCTGTGTTTCACAACTTTTTGGTTGGGCTTTTAGTTCTGGCCAGATATCAACGAATATCGTCTGAATGTCAACAAAATATATTATCCGTGATTGTGGAAATATATCATTATAAATTGTGTTTGAATACATTTCGCGTCGTATTTAAGTGTTTAAAACGTGTTGAATATGGTACATTGCAGTGTTCTTGGCTGTAAAAGCCTAAATAAGCGAAAATATGAAAATATTATGTTTTATTCGTAAGTAGCAATTTTACGTTACTATTTATCATGTTTCTTAAAAATAATTATAAAATATTGATGGTATACCATTTTCTAGGCATTCCTTGCTGCAGAAGTAAAATAAATCTATATAAAACCAATTTTAAATTTCTTGTATTACCTAGTCAAATTCGGAAATTGTTTAAATGTCATTTGCTGCTGTTTAGATGTTTAGCCGTGCATGACAATTTTAGGTAAATTTAACATGGCTGCTTAATACACATTATGGGGATACCAACGTTTACGACATTTAATTACCTCTTATTTATGGATAATGTCTCTGTGTTTCCCAAGAGTTTAATAAAAAAATAATACAGTTTAACTAACAAAATAAAAGTGAATAGAGATGTGAACAGTTGAACTAATTAATATAAGAAAATTACATTATAAAATATTGAAATTGTTATTGTTGGCAATTTTCTATTGCAAATAAAATCGGGTGCAGGTAAACATTATTTTATTTAATTATGTATAGGTTATGAATGAATTTTATATGAATTCCCATATAAATATTTCACTGTTTGTTATATAGGTAATTATTTATTATACCTTGGTAGCGCAGTTGTAAATGCGTACGTGGAACGACTGTTGGGCTGAGATCTCGGGTACGATCCGCGGGTCGAGTAAAGTGATATGGGTATTACGTAATGCTCAGTATTAGCCCAGAGTCTCGATTGTGCCAAGTATAGCGATAGGCTTGTTCCCTATCACATCATGGGACTGTAATATGCTCGGCGAAATGTGGATGTACTAGTTACACCTCTGCCTACCCCTTAGGAGGCGTGAGTGTATATAAATATATATATATATATATATACTTATATACACGATTATATATATATATATATATAATCCCCGAAGGGGTAGGCAGAGGTATAACCAGTACACCCACATTTCGCAGAATTTCGGTGCTATAATGTGATAGAGAGCGAGCCTATTGCCATACCGGGCACAGGATATAAATGTATATGTGTGTTTATTATGCGTAGTAGTACACTCAACTTGGAATATTTATCACATCTTCAGATTTGTCATAAGTTAGTGAAAAGAGTCATTTCAACATTACTCTTTTCGCTCTCATTGTTGTTTTATACCTCGCGATGTTGTTATTCATATTTAAAATTTATGGATAACTGTCGAGAAAAAAACATTCAACTGAATCAGTCGAGTGACAGTCACCAAAAATTTAACTAAATAAATGGATATAACAGTATTGGGATTATTTTTTTAACCAACTTCAAAAATGAGGAGGTTCTCAATTCGTCGGAATCTTTTTTTTAGATGTGTTTCCCGATTACTCGAAAACGCCCGGACCGATTCGAGAATAAATTTATTGTTCATTGTTACTAAATTATTGTGCCTATTATGTAACTGTGAGTTTTCGTTTCAAGAAATTATTACTATTATAATATTATGTCTATATTTCAAAAAAAATTAAAATTTATCTTAACATGAAACACGCCCACCTGAGATTTCAAGAACTGGGTAAAATAATGTTAGTTGGTAACCCCATAGAGTTCACCTGTCCCTTTCGGATGCACGCCTATGTCTCATCTATGGTTGTATATACTATATCTATGGTTGGTAGCCCCATAGAGTTCACCTGTCCCTTTCGGGTGTACGCCTATGCCTTATCTATATATATACTAAATCTATGTTTAGGGCTAAGTACATGTATGGCAACACTGCATTATTTATCAAAGTTTTGGCTGAATGACCTGTAGCCATTGCTATAGTAAATTAAAAAATATATTTATCAAAGTTTCGTACTTCTCACTTTTTGTGTGGTGTTTTATTTTATGTACTCTTGTTTACACGGTGAAAACATTATATTTAGTTATCTTTAAAAGTTTTAAAGGCCTTTATTAGACTGAAAAGCTGTTCTTAACGGGCACAAAGGTAATAATCATTTTTCTATAACTATCAACAAGGAGTTGATAATTACGTTAAGTATCTTTGTTTATAAAACTTTTTGTACAGATGAGTGAGTCATGTGTGGAGACTCCAGAGGCGCCGGCCTGGTTATCAAAGTTGGAAAGTCAACGAGAGAAGTTAAGTAAAGCGCGTCTTGGGCATGATAGCGGCGCCGGCGCTCCTTGTAATTCATGCGGTATGTATACAATGATCAGAATATGGTTTCTTTATTTTTGCAACTTTTTTATATTATCAATTTTTCCCCGTTTGTTGCTTTATTTCATGAATATCCATATTAAATTTAATTTAGTGTATACTATAAACAACCAATCTTAAGCATAACTATGTTGTTTAATTGCATGTTACTATATTGAGTACAATATCAATGTGTGCTTATTGCTCAAACTGCAATTAGATTTACAGATCACATAATTCACAATATTCCAAATAAGTCTATGATGTATGTGATTATGATGTCAGGCAGCCATAAAAATGTCTGAAATTGAACTATCTGAGTGTAGATAGTTATAGTCAGGGGCATAGGTACCACTGTATCAGTGATATCAGTGATACAGGGGCCCCCCATGCCACAGAGGCCCTGAATGTCTTTACAAAAAATCTTTACTCTTAATTTGGGCACCACAACTTTTGATACAGGGCCCATCTAAGCCAAGCTACACCAATGGTTATTTTATATAACAAAAACCTTATAATTCCTTTTTTCCTAATATTATCTTTTTCTTCTTTTATCTCCTATCTTCAAAGTACAACACATGATTATGAACATAAAACAAATTAAATTATAAATTGACTGAAGAAAATTAAATATACAAATTACGTTTTTCAATTAGTTCATGAAAGTTTTCAACCAAAAACAATTGGAAAACGTTAGCTCCTTATTAAAGCTATAAAGTATAAAAAGTGTAGTTACAGTTTAGAATTAAAAGATTATTACTTAGAATTAAAAAATTATGTAACTATACTGCATCTGATGGTAGATACAGACCTGTCCGAATAGACATTCAGATGTCATTCAGCACAAATATTATTCTCTCACCATTTGAAACAAGCATTGCCCAATTGAACATAGATGTTTCACTTTAATGATAGTTATTCAAAGCAAGCCATTGTTTTATTATTATACATATTTAATTTGAACTTAATCTATGTATATTTCACAATTCTTGGGCTCTTAAATTCACCACAATAATATTATGTTATCATTGTGTCATGTACAACACAGCACATAGTGTAAATAGAACAGTCATCCTTTAATATCAATGAGTCATGATGATTATTTATTGCAGGCCCAACTTGCCCTGGCTTGGATTTGCATTTTTGGCGTAAGGTATGCAGGTCATGCCACTGCAGTAAAGATGTCCATGATGTCCAGGATGATGATTTATCAGGATGGGCCCAGTTTGAGCTCTTGGGTACTGCTAGACCTAAGAAGGCAACTAGTAAGTAGACACTATGACGCTTCGTTTTTATAAGATAATTATTTGTTTGGGAGATAAGAGAGTTGGCTTTTGATTATTACAAAAAAATGCTTCAATGGTTAGTTAATGTTACTATTATTATAAATGCAATTTTTGGTTGGATGGATGCATTTGTTACTCAGTCATGCCAGAATGGCAGAACGGATCAGACTGAATTTTGGCACAGAGATTGATTATAATCTAGTATAGCAGATATATTTTTATCCTGGAAAAATGCATGGTTCCTATGTGATGGCAAAATATAGAAAGATGCAATAGCTTAAGATAACTCCATGGATTTTATACATTTTCTTAGAAAAATAATAAAGACACTGGCAAAAGCTGATTTTACTGATTCTAAAAATAGGAGACAAATGGTATTTTTTAATACACAAACACATGTAACTTAGAGAGTTAGAGTTGTATTATGCCATTTTGACCAGTGTTGAAACTGGGACTTTCATTTCAGTAATCCAATTTCAACTAGTTTACGCAATGCTGTTAGGATTATTCTTTTTAATTATATCTTGTTCCCCAGCCTCAATGATTGTGAAATAAGCCATGGATTTAATCTTTGCACCGAGGCCAATTTTGTGCGATCCACAAATATTTTTATGGGGTTATGACTGAAACTCTTGTAGTTCCTAATATCAACAAAATAAGAATAATGTCTTGTGTTGTGTTGATGTGTTCTTCAAGAGGTCTTCAATATGGATGTGGCTTTGTGAGGTACACTATTGTATGTTAATGTATGACTATATCTGTACCAATTTTGGTATGAGTCCATTTATGTTAAGACATTATTTACGTCATTGGCTATCATTCACTTAAGGCATGTCCGTATCTTAATTAATCGCGCAGACGGAATCACTTACGAATGTCGTGTTTTAGATTGTAGCCACTGACACTGACCTTGGCTATTTCATAAAAACTCTCACCACCCCATACAAACAGTGGCTAAAGTAGAGACTCAGGTGCTCGAGAAGCAGTATTTTTTTGGAAAATCTATATTTAGTTATACCACCCGTTTTCAATGATGTCCTAAAAATCTACACCTACAGTTTTTTACATTATATTTTGAGAACACTAGAAAATTTATTGAGGTATATTTAATATACTTATATTTTTATAAGCTTGATTCAGCAGATTTCTTGAAAATCAGCGCAATGTTTATGATTTGTGCGATGAATGGCCTTAAGCGCCTTACCTAATACCTACTATGAACAGAAAATCGTGCGCTTGACTCATCAGATGAGCTGCGCGTGCCACTTGATCTTTTACTGGCAAAGCATTATTAATTTATTTATAATAGCTTAGCTTTGGCCCGCAGCTTCGCATGCGTGATTACGTTTATCATGAAAACTGATGCGAGGCGCCTTTCAATTGAAAGGATCCAAGGAAGGAAGATGAGGCAACGGTGGGGAAGGGGCACTTCTTTCTAAACAAAAAGCCTAAGTTACTCCCTATAACATTAGCTATCCAGCAGTGAAATTACCGTGAAAATCGGTCCAATCATTTCGGAGAATATCCGGAACAAATAGACATACCAACATACAAATACAAAAGTTTTGTTTGTTATAAGTACCCTATATACTGCTATATGCATATAGTCAAATCTGTTGTTTAGACATAAAGACAGACACTTTAAAAACTTTTGGCGTAAAACATATCCTGTGTTAATCCAGCTAATAAACTATCTGTGTGCCAAATTTCATCCACATCCGTTTTGCGTGATTGAGTAACAAACACCCAAACATACAAATTTGTAATATTAGTAGAATTATTGTCTTTTAAGATATGCTTTCTAGCTGTCATAATGGGACAGAAAATATCGATGTTAAATTGTACATAATATATACTTAGGTACTCATTGCCTACCGTGTTGTAGAAACAGACATGATTATATCGAAGTGCTATGATATTTTGAGGCTGTCGTGGAGCAGCGGGCGATTTGCCAGATATAAACCGAGAGGCCGTGGGTTCGATTCCCGCACCGAGACAAATATTTGTGTGACTGACAGATATTTATTATTTCGATCCGGGTGTGGTGGGACCGTAGTCTTTCGTAGTTCTTGATACTCACGATACAGGTTTTACCAAGTGTGGTGTCAGAGCTATGTGTGTGACTGTTGGTAGTATATAAAAATATATATTTATGTATGAATAAATAGCATGAGTGTTTCTAGTAGGCAGTAGGTAGCTATTTACTTTAGGTAAGGAAATCTGTCATCTTCTGATATGTATATCTATGTGTACAGATAAGATATATGTTTTGTTTTAGTATAAATGACTACTTTGTTTCCTGACGTAAAATACTTTATCAGTACCAATGTAAGTGATGTTAAATTATATTTTATTTCAGTGCCCCTAATTAAGATCCGAGGTGTCACAGACAAACCTGTAAAACTAGATTGGGTGCCTCCCAATGCATCTACAGAGCTCGTGAGTACTTTGAGTAGATAATACACATAGAAATCATTTTTATCCGATGTTAACGTCACCCATATCATATCAATATATAGATCTGATAAAGGTGTTATTCAATTTACCTTTTGATATACACTTCCAATATAGAATCATTCTAGTCTGATTATAGTTGCTTATACCATTCTTTACATACTCTAATCCGGTTTTAGCTGTAATTAGAATATAGAGTAGCTATTTGTTTGTATTTTTTACCATGCATTTCAACATATTTTGTAACATCTATGTATTACAATATTATTAATATGCATAGATGTTTTTTCCTAAGATGACAAACAGACAGAACTTTATTGAGATGTAGTAAAGCTTATTTAGTAGCAGCGATAGCCTGGTTGGTTGCGGTACGGACTGCCAAGACGAAAGTCGTAGGTTCGAAATCCAAGTGGCATACACCTCTGACTTTTCTAAAGTTATGTGTGTATTAAAATGTTAATTATCGCTTGCTTTAACGGTGAAGGAAAACATCGTGAGGAAACCTGCATACCTGAGAATGTTTCGAATGTATGAGAAGTCTGCCAATCCGCATTAGGCCAGCGTGGTGGACTAAGGCCTAACCCCTCTCATTAGTAGAGGAGGCCCGTGCCCAGCAGTGGGACAATGTTTAATACAGGGCTAGTATTATTATTATTTAAAGCTTATTTAGTTTTATAATGTCTGAAGAGCATGCCGTAGACGACGTAGGCACAGTCACATGATGTTGGTTTCTAATAAGGAATGTTATTACATAATGTATTTAATAAACAGTCGAGCACAATGGTTCAATATTCTGGGTTGTTGAATTATTTAATTACGACAAAAACCTGATGGTTAGTTATTGAAAAAAGAACATCGACTGTCGATCGACTACAGGTTGATTTTCTTATAGGTAGAAATCTCCGTAATATTTGTATCGTCTCAACAAAAAATGCCCTCTTTAGCGAAATCTTAAATACTCGCCTGTTCTGAGTATGTCTTTAAAGTAGAAGACGAAGTGGTATCAAGGAGTTGTTTGACCATTATTAATTTAATGGCATTATCATCACATCGAGAAACAACAATATTGTGATTGCCCGACTTGGAAATTTAACCCTCACGTGTTTGTCACTTGGGCTAAGACTGAACACACTGCACTTGATGGTAAGCGTAGTGCGGTCCAATTAGAGTGTCGAGAAGCGAGAGACAATCTATACCCCACTACTCAACACAATCATGCCGGCCTGCTACTTCACACTACGCCATGGGCAAGAAGGTGAAGAAGCGGTCGAGGGTCTAGTGTCAGAGTACTCAGAAGGTCGCAAAACGGTCAAACATCGTACCCCCAACTCTAGATCCCCGACAAAAACCGAATGTACACTGGGTGATCCCAGAACGCGATACACTTGCGTGTGCCACTATGGCGGGCCACTATTTTACACCCAGATATGACGGGCCACAGAGAAAGTTCAGTGTTAGCTCGTCCATATATATATTGTAATAAAAAATAAAAAAATAATATAAAATATAGTCTTTTAATGATGAAGCTAAGGTGTGTTTTATTTTTAAGAAATAATACTAACAAACTAATATGAATATGTGCTCGGGCGCCAGACAGATTAAACTCTGCCAAAATAGTTTAATAACAAAAATATAATTACCGTGGATAGTCAGTAGGGCGCTTGGAACTTTTAATCACAGTCGGGTGGTAACTTAAACACCAGTCATGATAACACAGTATTTATTTCCCTCGGAACTCAACAAACATTTACATAATATAAACTGTCAGATACAAAATTGACTATGTTTAATACTAAGTGTAAATTATAAAGATTATATATAATGGTTCATTTTTAAATTGATCATTACTGCACTCTGGAGTGAAATTTATAAATAGGTTACCCATAAAAAGCTAGTGAGCTGAAGGCTTTTCGCTACAAAAATTATAATTTTACATACCTCTATATAAGATAACTAACTTTACTAATGTTCCAGGGGGGGTCTTCCAGACCGCCATCAACCGCAGGTTATAGTAATGGAGCTTAGGGCATCCAGGCATCCATCAACGATTATCCCCAAACCGGGTCTTCAATTCCAAACAAAACGTCAACGTGGCATCAAAAGTGCACAATAAACTAGGCGAAAACCGACGTCAAAAACAGACTACAAAACTGCATGTAAACGAAAACGATAAAAACGGTAACGACTTAACGATAAAAACGACCGCTTCTTCAAGCTGAAACAAAATTAAACTATTTAGCACATGGTTGGAATTTCCAGATTTTAACATTACGATTATTAAATCCAAAAATCACGCACCGGCCGTTATATATTTATAGCATCATTCCCAAAAATAAGGTGCGGCGATATTTCGCCTTAAAAAGCTGAAACAAACGGAACAAAAAATTAAATTTCTATACTCAACGGGACGCCATTTTGGCACGCGCCCGCGCAACGGCGCTGGTACAAATATTCTGATGAAATATCACTTACCACCCAAACTCGATCAAATTATTAACTTTCGCACCATGGCGATTAAATGTAAGCCATTTAGGGCTTATGATTGAACAATTTGATATTGCATATTGTCCGACATTTCCGGTTCGACTCGCGAGAGAAAAGTGTCAAAACCAACGATGCATACTTTTTTTTTTAGCGGATGCCGTAGAGATGTGACAGACCACAAACAAAACTACGATCGACTATTGCCGTAACTAAAAATTTTTGAAAAAGTCGATTTTTAACCTGTGACATATAAAATATGTTACATCACATGCTTTCCCAAAAAAATAAAAGAACAAAGTTCTTTTATGAACCTTGACTTCAATCAGAAAAGTCTAAGTTTCCAAAATCTGAAACAAATATTCAATAAACAAAAAAGAATACCAAACAGAAAACATCTGAAGTTCCAAGAAAAGCATTACTGAATGTAAATAAAATTGCAAAAGCAATCAAAAGTAAAAAGGATATATCAAAAGATATACTCAAAATTAAATTAAGCAAAAGCTTTATAAACTGAAACAAGAAAGTCCAAAAGAATTTCTAACAAAAAGATCAAAACAAAACATTTTTTGAAAAATATAAATGTTACTAACAAACAAAATCCAAAATCTGATATAGCAGAACATAAGTTACTACTAATCCAAACCTTACAAACTTTCCATCGAAACAAACTAAACAACTCATCCATGAAATAGCTAGGCAACAATAGCCGCTAATTCAAACCACAACAAAGCTTTACCAACCTTAACTTTCCTCCAAACCTTATGAGATTAGTTTGACCAAATAGTCGCTAACTCTTAACTTTCATTCACTTACCTTTGAGATTAGTTTGACCAAATAGTCGCTAACTCTTAGCTTTCATTCACTTACCTTTGAGATTAGTTTGACCAAATAGTCGCTAACTCTATTATTCTTAACAAACCCTTTGAGATTAGCTAGACCAAATAGTCGCTAACTCTACATTACTAACAAAAGAACAGTTAAGCTAAATAACCACTGTCTCATAACAAAATCCAAATTATGTCAATATCGGTTAGGCCAAACAGAACCGCCGATCTAAGACCAAAAAAATAAGCTAAAGGAGAATACGAGAGGTTCTCCCCGAAAAAGACGAAGAACTCCACAATCGTGAATAAACAAAAGCAAATGAATATAAATCCATCTGAAACAATAATAAACAAACAAAAGCAAATGAATACAAATTCATTCGATACAAAAGCCAACAAACTAAAACAAATGAATATAAATCCACCTGAAACAATATAATTATCATATTACGATCGGCACAACTCTACTCCGACTTTCCGGGCGTAATAGATATCAATCACCAAGGAAATAAATTCCTCTGTAACAAAATATGGCATTTCGCGGTCAGCACAACCCTAATCAGACTTTCTGGACGCGAAAGCACAAAAGAAAATTATCATATTACGATCGGCACAACTCTCCTCCGACTTTCCGGGCGTAATAGACAAAAACGACAAGGCGAAAGCACAAGTCTTAACAAACAAAGTGTGACTAACGCGAAAGCGATAGCACAAACAAAAGGTATACGCAAAGGCGTATGGAACAAAGCAAAACTACTGTCAGTCGCGAAAGCAAACAGAACAGAGTAAACAAAGTTGACCGACGCAAATGCGTACGGGTCTAGTCCAATCAGAGAGTCAAATCAGAGATGAACATAACAATAACAAAAATGCCACACTAGCTAATGAAGCTGAGTGTACAAATTGTATGTTAGCAAACAAAAGGTCGTGTCCGAGACTTAAATCTACAAATACACTAAAAAGGATTCCAACAAGTTACATTTAAGGTTTATAAAACCTAAAGGTAATGTAGAATATAAAAAACTTATAAATATTCTAGCATAAACATTTCTTGCAAAATGTTATGTAGAAAGTAAACGCTAATTATACACGTTGAGAAACGAAAGTTCCTACTATAAAAATGTTTGCACAAAACGACAAAACATATTTATACAACAAACAAGGTATATAACAAAAAGGTTATATTTAACAAACAAAATATACATAAGATCAATTCCAGTTGGAAACTTTAATCAGAGCGCAACTCTAAATATTCCAAAATCTCCTAAATAATTTTAGTATGAAATAAGAATTGAATTCTATATAATGATAAGAAGTTTCTCTTTACATACATCTCTCATACATCTCTTTCACGGCCTCTTATTAATCATTCTATCATCTAATACATCCACAATCAGTAGGCCTGTTTCCATCAAAATACAAAACCAAGAACTTAAATACAATGAAGTTCCAAAAAGTACGAATTTAATATTTAACTATATCTTTGACATGGTAACGACCAGTATAGCCTTTAGCCAAGTCTTTCAAAACATAAACATTATCAGAAATCTTTTCCAAGACCTCACATTTTATAAACTTAGGAGCCAGCTTAGCCGAAAAATATGCAGGGGCATTAGATTGAACAAAACTACGCTTCCAACAAATGTCACCAACCGAAAGAGAAATGACCTTCCTCCCGCGATTATAATAAATAGCATTACGTTTATATGCTTTTAACAAATTAGTTTGCACTTTAACAAAAACTTCACTAAGTGAATTTAAAGAATTAGCAAATGAATTGCGATCACCCAACTCAAGATGAGATAAATCTTCTATGGATTTACTAAAACGATGAAGAGACGCATCAAAAATAAGTTCACGTCCAAACATAAGATAATTTGGTGTAAAATCAGTAGCCAAATTAACACTATTATTCAAAGATAATTGCACATGAGGGAGAAAATTAGACCAGGTTCTATGATCGTTTCTAACATAACAAGAAATACAAAACTCTATTACTTTATTATATCGTTCAACAGGATTATTTTGCGGAGTGTAGAGAGTGTTATAGAATATTTTAGTAATATTATAGCTTTTTAAAAAGTCTACAAAAAGTTTATTAGTAAATTGAGAAGCATTATCAACAATAAATATATTAGGTGTACCATATTTCAGAAATATTTCCTTTTCAAGAAGTTTACAAATAATTTTAGAAGTAGCATTTAGCATAGGAAAAATCCAACAGTATTTAGTGAAAACATCTACAATAGACAAAATATAACGATGACCAGAATAACTTTTAGGAAGAATTCCTATTATATCCATTGACAACAAAACCATAGGAGAGTCTACTTTTTTTGGATTAACCATGAAACCATGTGGTGGTGAATTTGATGATTTGTATGCTTTACAAATATCACAACCATTAATATATTTTTGAACATCTATGAACATTCCTTTCCAAAAATAATGTTGTTTTAATTTAAACAAAGTCTTATGCATGCCCAAATGGCCAGAATTGAGATTATCATGATTATCACGAATAGTATTAATAATATGTTCTTTAGGAATAACAATTTTCCAATTTAAGCGACTATTAGGATTATATTTATTTTTACAAAATCTATATAAAGTATTATCTTCTACTCTAAAGTTTTTAAACCGACTAGGAAATTTTTGACAATTAAGAAATATTCTCTTATACCATGGATCAAGTATATCATCATCAGGACTAACTATAGTAATAGGAGCAAAATCAATAGTAGAGATTTCTATACGAGACAAAAAATCAGGAACTACATGTTGTGATCCTTTTTTATGATTAATATCAAATGTAAATTGTGAAATTCTAGCAGCCCAACGAGCAAGTCTACCAGAAGGGTTATTAAGTTTTAAAAGCCATTTTAAACAAGCATGATCAGTTATAACAGTAAATTTCATACCCTCAATATAAGGTCGAAAATGTTCAATTGAATCTAAAATAGACAAAAGTTCTCTTTCTGTCGTACTATAATTTCTTTCACATTTATTTAAAGATCTAGAATAATAAGCAACAGGATGTTGTTCACCTTTTTTATCTTCCTGAGCCAAAACACTACCAATTCCTACAGAACTAGCATCACAATGTAAATAAAATGGTTTTTCAAAATCAGGGCAGTTTAAAACTGGAGCCGTTATTAAAGCTAATTTTAAATTAGAAAATGCATTTTCAGCATCTGTATTCCAAACAATAGATTTTTTAGAATTCTTGCTTCCCTCTGTAAGTTTAGTTAAAGGTGAAGCAATATCAGCAAACTTAGAAATGAATCTACGATAATAAGAACAAAGACCTAAGAAACTTCTTAGTTCTCTCACAGTATGTGGTTGAGCAAAGTTCTCAATAACATCTAATTTAGAAGGATCTGTATGTAAACCATCCTTATCAACTATGTAACCAAGATAACGAAGTCTGTCTTTACAAAAATTACATTTTTTAAGGTTAACGGTAAGACCAGCGTCTTTTAATATGTTATAAACCTTGTTTAAATAAACTATATGAGTTTTAAAATCAGAGTTTATAATTATCAAATCATCTAAATAACAGAAAACTACACTATCAAACTCTGGACCAAAAAGTTTGTCAACTAAACGTTGCAATTCACTAGGAGCATTCGTAAGTCCAAAACACATACGCACAAATTCAAATAAACCACGACCAGGAACGACAAAAGCAGTCTTTTCCTGTGAACTCTTTTCTAAAGGTATTTGCAAAAAAGCTTTGGAAAGATCAATGGTACTTATATATTTAGCACCTTTAAGATTATCTAAAATTCTAGAAGGATAAGGTAACGGATAAGAATCTTTAATAGTCATAGAATTTAAACGACGAGAATCCAGACATAATCTAGTTCCACCATCCCGCTTTTCAACAGCAAGAACAGGAGAGCACCAAGGCGATTTAGAAGGTTGTATAATATTTTCTTTTAAAAGTACATCAACTTCATCAAAAAGTTCTTTTTGTTTAGCCGGACTCAAAGGCCAATAACGTTGTTTAAAAGGTTCACCAGTTGTATTAATTTTATGTTCAACTAAGTGAGTAAGTCCTAATCCTTTCTTTTCATAAGAAATATCTTCAAAAAGAGAAATAACATTACTTAATTCTCGCTTCTCAAAAGGAGAAAGAGATTCAGCAGCAGTAATAGAACAAGTCGAATAATTATCCACAGGAACTAATGTAATATTCTTTAACAAATCTTTAGCTAAACCAAATTTAAGCCAAAAGTCAAAACCTAAAATAATTGCAGGTTTAAATGAAGGTATAATTAAAAATTGAATGATCTCAATATTATCATCACATTTTACAGGTAAATCTAAAGTTCCTAACACTTTACGCGAGGTACCATCTACAGTAGAAGCTAAAGTAGAATCAGGTTTAATTGTATAACCATGTTTAAGAAATTGTAAATGGCTATCAGAACCAAGGATGCATCTATTGGAACCACTATCCAATAATCCAGAATAAGAAATATTATCAATAACAAATTTTAAATAAGGTCTAGAATCTTTAGGAGTTGTAAAAAGAATAGGTGCCGAACTATGTATTTTAAAAAACACTTTTAAATAATCTAACCAATCTGAAAATTCTTTTTTAATTGTATAGTCATCAGGTGCAACAGAAGACTTGGTAGTCCTATGTGAAACTTTCCCAATAACCTTAGGTTTAACAATACGTTTATAATTTTTATTAACCATCGATACACTAGGCAATTTCTCAGAAATCCGTGATCGATGGGATCTAACTAGTTTTTTGAATGAGATTTTAAATTATTCTTGGGTCTACACACGTCGCAATCTTTTGTGATGACTCCAGGTTTATGACAGTCAAAACACATGATTCCAGGATGAGTAGAGCAATCCCGATATGAATGTCCAACAAGTTTACACTTCAAACAAATAATACCATCTGTCTTGACAGCACTAATATGTGGTTTCTCAAATTTAACCGCTTTATATTCCTTAACAGGCTTTCTAACAACACATGATTCAAGTTCCTTTCCAATTTGAATAAAAGTTTCAATGGAAGTAATATTTTTTCCTATAAAATAAGGCAAATAAATTTGTAACATATTATGTTTAATTATAGTAATTAAAGTTAAATCTGAAAGTGGATTAGTCAAACGACAAGCCATATCAAACACTTCTGTAATAAATTCAGGTAAAGATTCACTAAACTTCTGTTTCTTTGTACGAAGTTCATATTCCAAACAATAGTCAAAATCAAATTTATCAAAACGTTTCAATAACGCAACCTTCAAATCATACCAAGAACTAATCTGGCTACGTACAGTCCTATACCACTTAAGGGCGATATCAGATACAATGTCTGTAAATGAAGCTAACAAAACATATTCATGAAAATTTCTAAATAAAAAATATTCCTCTACTTGAGTAATAAATTCTCTAACACAAGATTTTCCATCAAAACAAATTTTACTTCTTTTAAGATCAGGTAATTTAGTTACACGAGGCAAATTCCTCCTAACAGTATCGTTTAACAAAACCGATGAAATCCCCGTTTGTGAAAATTGTTTGAACGAAGGTTCAACAATCGGTGGAATTGTAGAAGAAAAAGGTTCTTGAATATTAGACAAAGTTATTAAATCTTCACGATCCGGTAAATTATTTGAAATGTCAGGTGCCGCAATAAGATCTTCCCTAACTTCAGGTAAAGAAAAAGTTTGAGTTTCTGCATCCATGACAAAAACTTTAAATTATGCAAGCAAATCCAAAAACAATACTAGTGTTATCAAAAATTACAAACTATGCAAACAATAAGTTATAAAAACTTATAAGATTTATTAAACATTGACATTTATTAATGTCTTTATAATAATTTTCAAGAAATGAAGCAATAATAAAACGTGTGAAAAAGTAATAAAATGAGGTTATGTTTTTAACAAAGTTAATAATGAAATTTAAGAAAATCTATTATGCAATTTGTTTAAAGAGTGCAGTATTGACTTACAAAGTTGCTTAAATGTGTAAAATATGTGTATGTGTAAAAGTAACAAGTTATTTTTATGTATCAAATACTTTACCGCAATAGAACAATTATGTTTTTCAATATATTTTAACAAAAGGTTGACTGACCTCTTTCCTAGTAAATACACAGTGAAAATAGGTTAAATACTATCTAATTATTAAGTTAGTATACTAATTCAAGTAGCAAAAATTGTTAACACAATGTTAAAACACAATTTGAAGCTTTCAAATTCAAAATACAATGAGTTTATGAAAACATCAAAGTAATGTTAAGTTTATAACTATAATTAAGTACATACATTAACCTTGGAGTTGACCACACCAGTCTCGGAGCTGTAGATTTTATTAAAACCTATGATTCTAAACAATTCAAATGAAAAAAACACAGTATACACACCTATCTTCTGAACTATCAAGTTATATGAATTTAATGCATTCTGCTAGTAAAATTGATTCTATTTTATGATCTAAACCTCATATTCAATAGCTAAAAAGATATCTGAAGCTAGTAATAAGCTTAGCAACAGCAAAATAAAGTGAACAAGAGAACAATTTATAGCAAAAGTCCATAGAGTGTCAGTCAAGAGTTAAGCTAACGGCTTATTTCAAGATGCAAACAAAATAAAGAGAGTATATAGTTATACACAAAACAATATATAATATAAGAGTGCAATAATGAACCAATATGAACAAGTTCCTCTCAAGTCCCTGGACGTACAGCGCCAATTGTAATAAAAAATAAAAAAATAATATAAAATATAGTCTTTTAATGATGAAGCTAAGGTGTGTTTTATTTTTAAGAAATAATACTAACAAACTAATATGAATATGTGCTCGGGCGCCAGACAGATTAAACTCTGCCAAAATAGTTTAATAACAAAAATATAATTACCGTGGATAGTCAGTAGGGCGCTTGGAACTTTTAATCACAGTCGGGTGGTAACTTAAACACCAGTCATGATAACACAGTATTTATTTCCCTCGGAACTCAACAAACATTTACATAATATAAACTGTCAGATACAAAATTGACTATGTTTAATACTAAGTGTAAATTATAAAGATTATATATAATGGTTCATTTTTAAATTGATCATTACTGCACTCTGGAGTGAAATTTATAAATAGGTTACCCATAAAAAGCTAGTGAGCTGAAGGCTTTTCGCTACAAAAATTATAATTTTACATACCTCTATATAAGATAACTAACTTTACTAATGTTCCAGGGGGGGTCTTCCAGACCGCCATCAACCGCAGGTTATAGTAATGGAGCTTAGGGCATCCAGGCATCCATCAACGATTATCCCCAAACCGGGTCTTCAATTCCAAACAAAACGTCAACGTGGCATCAAAAGTGCACAATAAACTAGGCGAAAACCGACGTCAAAAACAGACTACAAAACTGCATGTAAACGAAAACGATAAAAACGGTAACGACTTAACGATAAAAACGACCGCTTCTTCAAGCTGAAACAAAATTAAACTATTTAGCACATGGTTGGAATTTCCAGATTTTAACATTACGATTATTAAATCCAAAAATCACGCACCGGCCGTTATATATTTATAGCATCATTCCCAAAAATAAGGTGCGGCGATATTTCGCCTTAAAAAGCTGAAACAAACGGAACAAAAAATTAAATTTCTATACTCAACGGGACGCCATTTTGGCACGCGCCCGCGCAACGGCGCTGGTACAAATATTCTGATGAAATATCACTTACCACCCAAACTCGATCAAATTATTAACTTTCGCACCATGGCGATTAAATGTAAGCCATTTAGGGCTTATGATTGAACAATTTGATATTGCATATTGTCCGACATTTCCGGTTCGACTCGCGAGAGAAAAGTGTCAAAACCAACGATGCATACTTTTTTTTTTAGCGGATGCCGTAGAGATGTGACAGACCACAAACAAAACTACGATCGACTATTGCCGTAACTAAAAATTTTTGAAAAAGTCGATTTTTAACCTGTGACATATAAAATATGTTACAATATTCAGGTGTGTTCGGTGTGCAGGTGTCAGAGTACATGTCATGCCTGGGCCCGCTGGCGCCGGTGTCGGGTTCGGAGGCGGCGAAACGCAGACGCGCGCAGCTCCGCACGCAGCTCCCGCCGCACGACGTCGCCACCGCCGCCAGGCACCACGCTACTGACCAGGAGAAGACTGAGCATACTGTATGTATCCACACACATCAACAAATACACACAATACTCACACACATAGTCCTGACACTCCTGACCCCACACTAGGTCAAACCTGTAACCTGTACTAAATCAACAACTACAAGGGACTATACGGTGGGGTTTCCAACCCCGGAATGTAAATACTAGGATTTGAATGTAGAAAAACCAGGACAATTCAGTTTAAAAACAGGAAGCATCTTTGTTTCAAAATAGCGTAAACACTTGCGAGCCGACATGCCGCCCATAAAGTAAGGATTGCACACGTCGACAAATAAATACACACAATACTCACACACATGGTCCTGACATTCCTGTATAGATCATTACCGTATCGTAACACAATGCACGAGCCGTTCTAAAATCATACAAGTACGTGTGTTGTGGACACTACATTCACTTTCAATGTTTTTATACTTATAGACACCCAACAGTCACACACATAGTTCTGACCCCACACTAGATAAAATCTGTGTCGTGGGTATCAACAACTACTAGGGACTATGGCCATGCAACACCCATGCCCAAAACAAATATCTCTCTTTCACACAAAAATTATATTCGCTGCAGGAATCGAACCCACGGCCTCTTGTTTCACAGCCGGCTGCTCGCCCGCTATACCACGGAGGATTTTATCATAATTAACTCTATTATATACAGCATGTCCGAGAAGTAAAGCACGCCCTCAGACACCCAAATTGAAACTGTAAAGTTACAATCCAATATGCCAAATTCCTGCTAATCTATCACTATCTTTTTTATTAACACATTGAGCGTTAATAATTCGTCTTTGATGTTGATGTACTTCAAGACATACACGCCTTCAGTATTATTGTATTTGATGACAATATACACTATTGATGGATCGAAATTTCCCACAAGCGATCGATTATTCTAAATGTAAATTGTAACATTGTTGAGTATTGAGTTCAGAGTTTCTCAGATATCAATCATGAATTTAAATAATAGAACCTTCGAAGAAACCTACTTAGTGTAAAATAGATACAGAACAGCCGTTCAAAGTCTGTCAATAGTTTTCACCTATATCTGTCTAGAATTAACGCCAAATAATATCTTAATTTGCGTTATACTATGTCTAGATTCTAGCATTATAAGTAATTTCCGACCATTGTATAAGGTTCTTTAAATATCGTTAAATATTTTCGTATACCTCAGTAAAGCTTTAAAGTTTGAACTTATGTAAAATTTTTAAATAATATACCTTGAACTATATTTTGCTTACAGGAGTACATCGCGCGTATCAAGGATCATGTGGTGGGCATGGGTAACGTAGTTAGAGTAGGACCTCTCCAAAACGGAGATGTGTTCACTATTGAAAATAGCAAGTCACATTGCGTTCCGAAATCCTATGCTTTACCGCTGAAGATCTCAAACATTTCCAGAGGCGTCAAGTACAATATAGTACCCAAGAATGCTTCTGATAAGAAATTGGTGCTAGATTCCCAAGGCAACGTTGTGAGTAGTGCCGCTAATTTACCCGATTATAAATCAAGTCCTATTCTTAGTCGACTTGTTAAGGACAAACTTTACGTCATGCGTATTGAATCGGACAGGATTAAAAGTGCTGTCGAACATGGACCAGTATATGACAAGTTGTTCAAAAACTTGAACGATTTGAATGTGCCAATCGCTAATGATGTATACCTTCAGCCGATCAAGCTTTTCCGTGATGAATATAACAATAATCCACAGTTCAAAGAGGAAACTAATGAGTTCTGCAAGGCTTTAGGAGCCCAAATCATGCCTGATCTGTGGTCGACAACGAACAATAATGTTATGGGTAACGCTAAGGTCATGGATAGCAGAATTCAAAAGGGAACCATTTTCGCACCTAATGGTGAGATATGGAGCTGGAAGCATGAGCCTACTACTCCAGAACATAGTGGCACGATTTGTTCTACTAAGATCAATCCTCAATATTCGACAAGTATGAAACCAATAAACCAGGTGGAGCCACAACAAACTGCTCCATTGAGGGAATATCAACGCAGTCATTCTGAAGATGATTTGGCGCCACCACCACTTCCTAACTACAATACATATCCTGGTGCAGCACCTCCAAGCAACAATGATTGGAACAATCAGTCCATAGACAATGCTAAGCTAACTGATAATGCTGGTTATCCAGTAGTACATCAAGCTGTGACCTATGATGATCAAGTAACTCCTCTCATTGACCAACTTGCTGATTTCTCTTTGAGTCCAGCAGAAATGGAATTCAACAGGAAGCTTTACAATGAGGGTGTTCCTTGCCAACGTTGCAACAAGTCAATGTTTGCTGGTGAAGTCGCCGTTAAAGCCGATAGAGCTGGCCAAGAAGCTATTTGGCATCCGCAATGTTTCACGTGTAGCAAATGTGGGGAACTTTTGGCAGACCTGGTTTACTTCTTCCATAAAGGAGAGATTTACTGCGCTAGAGATTTGGCTAATGTATTGGAGATACCGCGTTGTGCTGGTTGCGACGAGTTGATTTTCACGAGACCTTACACTGCTGCGGAAGGTAGAGCATTTCATGTACAGCACTTTTGCTGTTATCATTGCGATGCACCTCTTGGAGGGAAGAAATATGTGCCCGATGATAAGACAGGTCTTCCTATTTGCTTGTCTTGTTACGATCAGTTTTATGCGGAGAGATGTCGAGCTTGTGGTGGAGTGATTGGTCCGGAGCAGCAAGGAGTTTCGTGGAGTACCATGCACTGGCATGCGGATTGCTTCATTTGCTCAGGTCGAATGTGTGGTAAAAGTTTGTTAAGTGGTCGATTTGTTGTTAAACAAGAGATGCCTTTTTGTAGTGTGCCTTGTGTTCAGAGTAGAGTCAAGTAAGGCATTTAATCATTGTTGCCTTATTAAGATATATATTTTATATACAATTTTGAAAGTTAAGTCAATATAACTTTTATAGGTCAGTGGATTATGATAAAAGATGTATAGATATTCACAATTACTATGATGTTTTAACACAATGTTACTGTGGGACCATATTAATGTCATAATAAAGTATTTTATATTCTAGAAAAAATATTACACATTTTGATGAAAAAATATTATATTAGTCTAAAAATGACGAGGCCTATCAGCCATTATATTATATACATATAATAATAAGTGATACAACACACTATTTACTAATCATAAATTACAGAGCATTTATTATAGTTATAAGGTATTTTTAACTCTATAAAAATATGTATAAGTTTGACTCCTGTTTAGGTGATTTATAAAGTATTTAGATTATACTGACAAGTATTTAAATTGTGATATCGGGCAGTCTTATGATAATGATTATATATTATTATTATTCCCAAATGTTTATACCCAAAATAAAAAATATGTGTTTTTGAAAAGACTATTATAAGATTTACGTATTGATTAATAGTAATAAGAAACTATGGGTTTAATTGATGAGAATTTATAATTATATAAGGAGAAGTTTGCATTCCTGGTATGTGCCATTAGAATAATTAAGGATTCTATAATATTTTTATACTTTATAAAATAAATGTATTTTATATACATGTTATGTTATTTACACCCTTAACATATTAAATATAATAATTTTTATTATGCATATACATACCAATTTTGATTATGTGTGGTGATTTTAGTTTATTTTTAATCTAATCTATAATCATGTTGATTAGTTCTCTTAACATTTACATATCTTCCCTGTCCTACCTAAACTGTGAAAGCCCAAGCTTATAATTTTTATTGCCATGGGTAATCAGTCAAATTTATTTGCTCATATTCAACAACATAAAGTTAATGATTTTAAGACCAGTTAATAATTAAAGTTAACTCCTGTTAAATCTTCTGTAAAATAATATTTTAGCAAACTTATCTTTTTAGTCACAGATAAATTACTAATGAAGTTTACTGTTTGGTGGACAGTGCCCAGCTGCAGACATGGTTGTTTAAATAATATGTTTATCATCAATTTATTTTTTATAGGAGCTTTTTTACACCATTATTATTATTTCCTTTAAATATAAATGTAGCAAAATATATCTGTATGTAACATTAGAAAAGTAGGGGATATTGTTACTATTATTTATTTTTATCTGCTCAAAATATAATATACATAAATAATATTTTCTATATGATTATAATTTGGTTTACCATTGCAGAAAATTGCTACACCTATCAAATATATCAATGGTATATTAGCATATATTATCCATACTTTCCAAAATCAAACATAATAAAAATATTGCAATGGTCCACCAGGTTATGTGATAGATGAGATAATAAATAACTTTACTATAAATATATATATACACCAACCTGCTTTAAATTCATGTATGTATTAGAAATAATTTTTTATGTTAATTATAGAAAGCAGCAATAGCCTAGTTGGTTGAGGTACAGACTATCAAGAGGAAAGTCGTATGTTCGAAACCCATAATGGCATACACTTTTAACTTTTCTGAAGTTATGTTAATTTAAATTGCTCGCTCTAACTATGAAGGAAAACATCCTGAGGAAACCTGTATACCTGAGAATTCTCAAGTATTTCAAAGATATGTGAAGTCTACCAACCTACAGTAGACCGTGGTGGACTAAGGCACAACCCCTCTCAGTAGTAGAGGAGGCCCATGCCGAGCAGTGAGACAATGTTTAATACAGAGCTAAAATTATTATTATTAAGAAGAAGAAGAACTCTAGACTAATAGTTTAACACTTTCACTGCAGAGCACATGATAAGCTTGTTTTTTTTTTAATATGCTAGATGTGTTTGTCGCATTTGAAGTGTTAATGACTAATCTGCCTTTTTTGGGGTAAAAACCTGATTTGCATTGATTATTCTATTCTTATTTATGATCCCATCAATTATTTGACGCTTTTGGAACTGTCAAGTTGCCTCTATAGTCAACTATCTCTTCTAATCAAATTACTATTATTAATAAATGTATTTCAAAAGGATCACAAATATTTAGTGACTTACTTTTGGCGTTTTTGGAACACAAATAAAACAAAAAATATTATAATACTTTATAATTATTAGAGAAAATATTTAACACACATTCAGTTAATTTAAGGCGTTATAGCATTAAGTTTACATTTTAGCGATAGCTCATATTATATTTTAATCTCAGGCTTTTAACTTCAGTTTGCTAAGATCATTCCTGAGCTTATTGAGGCTCTCCTGAAGCGCTTCCTGTTTGTTCTCTAAGGCGGATATGTGATCATCTGTCCTTTTGATCTCTTTGGTGATGTATTCCATACGTTTGCTGACATTTGATCTCGCTTCGTCTAAGTCTTGTTTCACTAGCACAGGACCGATGAGTTTGTATATTTCCGAGTCTTTCTTTAGCAGTGCTAATTCCTCTTTTACAGCTTTGTTTTCATTTAATTGGCTGTCTAATTGCTGCTTCTGTGCTATCGCCTTCTTGATATCTTTTTGCAGACCATTGTACAATTCGAGTTCTTTTTGAAATTTCTTTTGGACTTCATCAGCCATTGTGATAAAAGTCTAATTAATTTCGTGTTTAATTGTTAAAATAATATCAGATGCTTTGCTCTAAAAGCAGATTACCAAATGAGTCGATTTTGAGGTTATGTTTTTGACACTGACAGCTATTTGTTTGGTTATTGCTCGTGATTCACTTTGCTAGGCAGTATGGTCTGTCCTTTGGACGAATAAAACGAAAAAAAAATCATGATTCGCTTTGATATTGTTATTTATTAGGTAAATAATTATTATAATATCAATTACATAAAGCTAAATAGTAAATAAAATTGTTTGTTTATTTCACCGTGCTAATTTAAGAAATCAGCAGTGTGATGAGAAAAAATATTTCTGTCTTAGATACCCCCTATAGTAGCCATTTCTAAAAAACCACAAATATAAATAATATAAAAATTTAATAAATAATAAATTTAATTCATCTATACTGGGTGATTTTTTACCGTCTTGATAATAATATGGCGTGTTGTGTAAGTGGAATAGAATCTATAGACAACAGTATTTGTGTACTAGCATTTCGATTACGAAAGTTCCGAAAGTCTAATAAAATCCATAAAAGAAATACACCCTACACGACGCGTGCATAGTAATATTTCGAGAGATTATTTCGATCTTACCTTCATACTTTTAAGGGCTTAGGACCATCTTACATGCTGTAGTTATTGTTACATGTTAAACTAATCATTAGTTATGATTTATCAGTATGAAAAAAACAGTATGTATGCAGGACGAGTATAACAACATACTAGGCATATTTGAAAGATTGAAATCAACTTATTTACAAATGACACTGATTACATTTCAGTCAGGTTTTGGTTCTTGTACTGTTTTTTCGTTTGTATTTTTTTGGAAGTTAATTAATAAACTACGTAGGATTCTGCTCGTCAATGTGTTGGGATACACACGTGTTCGGTCAGAGGTTCACATATTAGAGGTTATCTTTGAATTGAATATAATAACTTATTTAAATATAAATTACTAACAATTGGTTTTGGTATAATTTATTTATTAAAGTATACATATTGCATGTAATTTATATATTTGTTTTTAAGTATGGAAGGTGATCCTCCTCCCCCTGATGGAGGAGAGAAAGAACCTCCAGATATTAATATGTCGGATGGTAGTTTGGTTCAAAAACCTATAAAGCGTTCTGCTGAGGAAATGATCAACCCTAACCTTAAAAAAACGAAATCACCGTCTGTTTCTACGCAGCACGTTTATTGGAAACCGGGTTATGGTGCAGACACAAACATCAAATTTTCCTCTCATGACAATGGACCTTTTGTGGTCCATGTTAGTAGAAAGGTTCCGGACCCTTCTTCCGGTTACTCAATTAATTTGTTAAAGTTTGCACAACTAATGCACAAAAATAATATAAGTGGGATCATTGAAGGAGGTATTAAACTTGTTGGCCGTAACAAAATTACAATAAACTTTACTAATGCAGATTCTGCTAATTCATTCTTAGATTGTCCATTATTAAATGCCAATAACTATCTTGCTAGTATACCGAAATTCCAACTATTCCGAATGGGCGTTGTAAGAGACATCCCTCTAGATTGGAGCTTGGAGGAGTTCGTCCAAGGTATCACTTCACCAAATAATTCCGGATCAGTTATCAAAGCTAGGAGACTTAATGTTAAGCGTGTGAAAGATGGAGTTGTGTCCTGGGACCCTTCCACCACAGTTGTATTAACTTTCCTGGGTCAAACCCTTCCAGAGAAAATCTTTTGCTTTTACTCTTCTTTACCAGTTAGCATCTATCACCTTCCGACTATACAATGCCGAAAGTGTTGTCGGTTTGGCCATATTCAGACTCAATGCAGGTCAAGAGCTCGGTGTTATATGTGTGCTCAGGAACACCCTGGAGACACATGTAACGTCGCGAATGAAACCCTGCTTTGCGTTTTGTGTAATGGTGAACATAAGGCTATTGATTCAAGTTGCCCTGAGCATTATAGGCAAAAATCGATAAAGCTCTTGATGTCTGAAGAAAATATTAGTTATCTGGAAGCCTCTTGCAGATTTCCAGTGGCTAAAACATCATATGCAAATGTTGTTTCTCACAATCCCAAAACCCCTGTTTATAGAGCAACCCTTCCAAGCCATCCTCCTTCCAACTCAACACCTTCTCCTTCTCAATATTCCTATCGAAAAACTATAACTCGTCAACCCCGCCCTCCCCCAGCTTTAAATTCAACATTTAATTTTAAACTACATAAGGATATAATAAATACTCCTAGCTCTTCGCAACCCAATGGATGTGCCCTCAATTCCCGTGGGTGTGAATCCCCTACTCCCTATTCTACTCCCAATGACAACCTTATTGAACTTCTTACTTGCTCCCTAATTAATATAATTTCTAAATTCAGCGATTCCTTACCGAACAATGTCACTACTCTTTTGCAAACTCTTCTTGAAACTTTAATTAATAAAAATGGCTAATTTAAATTTCCTACAATGGAACTGTAGGAATATCAAAAATAAAAAGCATGAATTAATATATCTTATTAATAAATATAACCCCATTGTTGTGGCCATTGCGGAGACATGGTTGAGACCGGGCGATCGTTATCGATTTCCTGGTTTCTGCTGCTTTCGCGATGATCGTGATGATGGATACGCCGGATGTGCCCTACTAGTTCACAGATCCCTTACATATCACCAACTTCCCATACCTTCCCATAATCCTAGTTTCCATATAGTATGTATTAGATTAATGAAAATAACTTTTGTATCTATTTATATTCCTCACCCTAATACACATATTATATCTGAAATAAAATCTATAATTGCTAACCTTCCTGGTCCTTACTTAATTTTTGGTGACTTTAATTGCCGACATACAATGTGGGGGTCTCACTGCTGCGACTCTTATTCATTGTCCCTTTTAGATTTAATAGATGACATTAATTTATGCCTGCTAAACAATGGCTCTGCTACTCGTAGGGTTTCCCCGGTTCAAAATGCAAGTGCAGTGGATCTCACTTTAGCCTCCCCTAATTTATTTCCTTTAATTCTATGGAATGTCTTACCAAATTCTTATGGTAGTGACCACTTCCCAATAATTTCCTCTTTTTCCCAGCCATCCCTTCCCACTATCCCCGTTCCCCCTTCTCCCCTCTTAAAATTCAGGTTATCTCAAGCTGATTGGGTAAAATTTTCCTCTCTAGTTGATAGTGATATAGCTACATTGCCTGAGATTACAGATCAAAACTTCAGTTTTCTTTACCCAACCTTCATTACTTCCCTTTTAAAAGCTGCTGAAAACTCAATTCCTCTTAAAAACTCAACCTTAAATAAAATTCAATCTCCTCCATGGTGGGACTCCGAGTGTACCCAGATGATTAAGAAACGCAAAGATGCCGAAAATACATATATTAGTAACCTTACGATGCAGAATTACCTTTCATTCCAGAAAATAACAGCCGAGTGCAAAAGGTTTCTTATTAAAAAAAGGTCTCTAGGCTGGCGTAATTTTTGTGAGTCCCTTTCGCCCCGTACTCCTTCCACTTTAGTCTGGAAAAAAGTAAAGTCTTTCCGTAGAATATTTATTGATAATAATCCCTCTTCTAATGATCCTTCTTCCTGGCTCACAGATTTTATTAATCATTTATCCCCCCCATATGTTCCCACCCAGCATAGTTTTCCTATAAACTTAAATCCCACCTCAGCAGACCGCATGAATGACCCATTTTCCTTCTCAGAACTTTTGTGTGCCCTAGATAATCTAAAAGATACTTCCCCTGGAATGGATGGAATTACGTACTCCTTCATTACCAAGCTATCTGAAACTTCGAAATTTATTTTTCTAAAATTTATTAATTTCTTTTTTATCTCAGGGCAAATCCCCGATTCATGGAAAACTCAAATTGTCATTCCAATTTTAAAGCCCGGTAAAAATCCTATATCTCATTCTTCTTATAGACCGATAGCTCTTTCTTCAGTTTTAGCAAAAATTTTAGAACATCTAATTAAGAATAGGTTAGAGTGGATTTTAGAAAATCGTGGGATCCTATCTAAAACTCAATTTGGATTTAGAAGAGGCATGGGAACTATGGATAGTTTAAGCAGTTTCATCACAGATATTCGCATTTCCTTTTCTAAAAGTCAGCATATGATTGGAGTGTTCTTGGATGTGGCAGCTGCATATGATAATGTTTTGCTTCCATTGCTCAGGCACAAGTTGCAACAGCTGAGCATTCCTGTGAGGCTTACTAATGTCATTTGTAGTTTATACATGACCCGATCAGTGATTGTTAAGCACCAGGGTTCCTTTTCCACCTCAAGATTAGTTTGGAAAGGACTTCCTCAAGGATCTGTATTGAGCCCATTACTTTATAATGTTTACACATTTGACCTCGATCAATCGGTGACTAGTTTCTGCCAAATATTACAATATGCTGATGACATTGTTCTTTATGCTTCTTCTGAATCCATCCAGGATGCCAGTTCGAAACTAAACACATCGCTGTCGTATTTGGGTATTTGGCTGGAGGATCACGGACTCTCTCTCGCAGTGGAGAAATGCAGTGCGGTAGTGTTTTCCCGGAAAAGATACATCCCTCAAGTATCTCTTGTGTACAACAACCAAAATATAGAAGTTAAGAATAACATAAAATTTTTAGGAATTGTATTAGATTCAAAATTAAATGGAACTCAACATCTCAATTACATTTTAAACAAATGTGAGAAAAATATAAATATTTTAAGAGCTGTTTCAGGGGTTCGCTGGGGCTCCCATCCCTTATGTCAAAAACTACTTTACAATGCCATTATTCGTAGCCATTTTGATTATGGTTCCCACCTACTTGAACCCTGTAGCAAAACTTCTTTTTCTAGTTTAGATAAATTACAATCTAAATGTCTGCGTATAATATGTGGGGCTATGAAGTCTTCTCCTATAGCAGCCATGCAGGTTGAATGCCTTGAACCCCCATTGATTTTCAGGAGACAATATTTAGCTGACCGTTTCTTCTATAATGTTTGTCACTACCCGTCCCACCCACTCCTTGCAAAATTACAGTGTTTAACTAATCTCATGCCCACATCCACTTATTGGACACATAAATCTCCTCCCTTACTAATAAATTCCTTCAACAAACTTACTAATTTAAATTGTCCTATTCACTTATCATCTAGTCACCCAATTTTTTGTGTTGATTTCTGGTCCTTGGTTCATCAGCAAAAAATTTATTTCAACATTGGTATTGACAAACAAAGCAAAACTGCCAATAGCTTGTTCAATATAATAAAGCAAGAAAAATGGCCAGATTGGTATTCACTATACACAGATGCTTCCAAAATATCTTCTGGAAGTGATGTAGGATCTGCTGTATGGTTCCCAAAGTACAGAATTATTTTAAGTTTTAAACTTCCTCCAGAGACTTCCATTTTTACAGCTGAAGCAATTGCGTTATTAGAGGCAGTTAAATATGTAGAAACACATTCATTAAATAAATCTATTATCTTTACAGACTCTTTAAGCTGCTTACAGGCTATTTCCAGACATCCTTTTCACTCTAAATTTAACCTTCTTCCTATTTTATCAATTAGGCAATGTCTCTTACAGTGTTCCCTTCGAGGGATTGAAGTTATATTTGCATGGATACCAAGCCACGTGGGTATTAAAGATAATGAAGTGGCCGACCGGCTTGCCAAAGATGCTTCTCATCTAGGTATTTCTACTCACTATATGCTTTATAATCATGATCTCCGTCTAAATGCCAAACCTGCAATGATAGAGAAATGGTCACAATATTGGCGACGTACGTGTCAAGTTAAGGCGAAGTATTATGGATCGTTACAACCAACTATTCCTATTAAACCTTGGTTTTTTAAATACAATCATATGGATAAACGCACAACGTCCATAATTATCAGACTCCGATTAGGACATGTCTGCTCACCTGCTTTTTTGGCCAAATTGCGCATTAGAGACCATTCTATCTGTGAATGTGGTCTGGAAGAAGGTACTCCGAATCATTTATTTTTTAACTGCCCACTATATATCTCTACTTATAATATTCTCCCCAACAGTGTTGCCCGACCCGTAAATTTAAATTATCTCTTAACTTTAGACTCTCCCATATTCATAAAAATACTTTCAAAATTTATCAATATAAATAATTTATTTTTATGATTATACTCATCTTACCCATATATAAGCAGTTTACTTATTCCCAGTTTATCAATATCTTTTAAAGTTATATTTATTATTTTATTATGTTATGTTTATTTATGTATTGTTTAGAGGTAACTTCTGTATGTCTATTTAGTTTCGTTGAAATTACAACCGATCATTTTTCACTTTTGTCCTGACCTTAGTGAACTCCAACCTTGACATTGGCAGAATCATCGCGAAATTGCGTGGAAGCCATAACGCAAAAAAAAAAAAAAAAAAATAAACTACGTAAACTAAGGGATTTTTTTATTGTAACGCAGAAGGATCAAAACTTTTTTTATCCCGACACGGCAAAGTGTACACACTGTACTGTAAATGCAGTGGACGACACTGTTAGAGTATCAAGGAGCGAGAGATAACTATATCGCGCTACTCGACACACTTATACCGACCAGGAGGGCTACTCTTGACACTCGATTCCAATTTAAAATTGGGATTGGGGTCGAAAACTGTACAATTGGCACTCTTGAACGCAACACCGGCGCTGGAATTAACTGAACACGGCGGAATTTTTAGTAACCAAATGAAATAGAGTATTTACGATAGCTAGTTCGTATATATATTCCATTTAATTTAGTTGAGTGAGTTAGAGTTCCAATATCTTCTAGATTGGAATTGAAACTGTATCGAGTTCGAGATTGGAATTGATTTCAAGAGGAGGCCTACTGCTGAGTAGCTTCTTCACACTACACCTAAAGGGCCCAGGTGATCCTAGAAAGGAGGGAACACGGTAGCTGGCAAACTACTACCGTGTTCAACAGCTTTAAGCAAAATGTTACCAAAGTAACATTCAGGCAACGCTGGCGAGTTCCGTATTTAACAATATACAACCAATAATCCTAATTTATATTATAGTTATCTAGATGTAGCCAGTATACCTTACCTCTTTTAAATTTCCAAGCTTGTTTCATTGTTCTTTATAACTACTAAGGAAGGATACAAACAATAAAAATAATAATATTTTCTTTATTTACAAAATATAAATTAATCAAATTGATTTGATGAATACAAACAAATTGATAAATGCAAATACTCTTGATAATCATAATATTGCATATTTTATATTACACAATTTCATTATTCACATAAACCTAGACTTATAACAATGATACATCCTAATTATAAATGCTACACGTTTTCACCGTATTCCAAGGTCCACATATAACCTGCTTTAGGATCACCACTCGATTCCGCCTCCTTACGAACTTGTTCAGTTTTCTTGAGAATATTCTTTACAGTTGCGTACAGTTGTGGATTGTGCGGTTTACCATTGAGATCTTGCAGTTTCTCTGATCGCTTTTGGAAAGAACCACTTTTACCGAACCTTTCTCGAACAAATTTTTCATATAAGTCGTCATCTTCTTCTCCTTCTTCACCCTCATCACCCTCTTCTTCGGATTCGTCTTCTTTTTTGTAAGCCTGCTTTTGATTTCGATCATTATAATATCCATAGTAAGCGGGTTCGTCATCAGTATCAGCATTACTCGTCTTTTGTTTTTCTTTCTTAACGCTATCACCATTATTGTAGTAATCGTAGAACGTATCTTTATCATTACCGTTATTATTTTTTGGTCCATAGGTATAAGTTGGTTCTTCACGAGCGTACTGTAAAACATCTTCTGGTAATTTTATTTCCGGTAATTTTACCGTCACATCTGCGAATTTTATCTTCAAATGCTCATCGAAATTTTCATCTTTTGGAGTAAATACGTCAAGGGTGCCCTCGGCATTTGTTGGGTTTGTGTTTTTGTTTTCTATGGCTTCCGGTTTGACACTGACATTTTCTTCACTTTGTTGTTTGTCATCATGTTTATAATTCGAAGGGATTCTCTCAAATTCTTGATTTACATCACCTTCTTTTACTGGATTGTCTTCAATAATTCCGCTATGCTTTTCACTACTTTCACTATTCTCTGGTACCTTAACCCCCAAAAGGGTTTCTAAACTTTCATTTTCTTTTTTGTCGTTGTCATTTGTTGATTTTTCACTTAATTCTAAGTTGTCTGTGTTTATTTCTACTACTGGTTTTACTTCACCGTCATTAATATTTACCGGTTCACTTTCATCTTTTTCAATGCTGGATGAAGATTCTACGCTTTCTATTGAACCTGTTTGTTCATTGTTATATTTTTTGAGATCACCTGTAGGCTTTGTGGTTGTTTGTAAAATTATTGGATCATTACTTATGTTTTGATGGTTGTCTTTGGCCGGTTCTACTTCACCTTTTTCATTCACTTGTATTCTTTCATAGCTGAAATCGTCTAAATCCACATCTTGAATAGCTACGCCTGAGTTTTCGTTTTCTTTTAATTCTTTTTTATAATTATTGTCATGTGTGCTAGGGTTTTTCCTTATTATTCCTTCTGAACTCTCATTACTACCTTCAGTTGAAGTTCGTGGATTCTTTATATATTCGTCACTTGTTCGGCCGTCATTAGAAAATTGTGACTTGTCTTTCGGCTTAAAGTTTTCATTAGAGTGATCTCTTTCGTTGCTCTCTTCACTATGTTCACGAGACTTAGAATATCTTGATTTATTTTCATTGTTATCTATATGTTCACCACTTTCATTGTTTTCTGCAGATCCCGAATTATCATTATAGCGGTGTCTGTGAACGTGTTTCCTTTCCCCACTATTTTCTAGTGATTCAACAGAGTTGTCATTGTTGGAGTCTCTAAATGAGTTGGGATTTTTGTAGGAAGCCTTATTTTGGATGCGTTCTTCACTCTCACTACTAGGAGTTTCATCATCTCGGCTAGTATCTGCACTGCCTTCGCTAGGTTTATTGTTTTGCTGTAAATTTCTATGTTCTCCAACACCAGATTTTAAAGGTCTATAATTTCCTCTTGGGGACTGTTTGATATTGCCGCGTAAACGGCCTCTTTTTGTATTTGCGTGCAAAGTTTCTATATTGAAATCTGCCAATGCGGAGGATTTTATATTATTTTTTGCATTTCGTATCGGTAAACTTGCACCATGACGAGGGCCGTGAGATGTTTCATAATTAACGATCAATGGAGCATTTTGTTCCGGATTTAGAAGTTCGTCATGAAGTCCGCCAGCTACTGATCGTTTTCTCCTTCGTAGACTGTTTTTTTTATGACCCGTTGATTTCTGACTACTTTTATCTTCGTTACTCTTTTTTTTGTATACATATTTCAGTAAAGTATCACTATTCGGAATTTCATTTTTCTTATTTTCTATACAATTTTGAGATGTCGCATTATCATTATGAGCACAATTTTGTAAAGTGTTATTTTTATTAATAACGATATTAGCACAGTCGATTTGAACTTGTCCTTCAGTTGTATTAGAATTTTGTACTTGATCATTGGTTTTTTGTTCTAACGTATCATTACAATCAATTCTATTATTTTTATTTTCTACAGTAATAACATTATCGCTATTGTTATTTAGAATATTAATAATATTGGTTTCATTTTTATTCTGCTCCGTTTCATTCTTGACAAATATGGAGGCCTGTGTGATCTGTAAAAATATATTTATATTGGATTCAATTCTGACAGACTTACGATTCATTTTTAATTAAATTAAATGTATGCATTTTTTGCGCTTACCGTATGAAAATGTAAATGGTACGCTCTAGGAACATAATTGTTTGATTTATAATAGTCAGACAAAATTAGCAGCAGTATATTAATTTATTTACTCAATAAAATAAAAAACTAAAAATACTAGTTTTGTCTGACTATCAGACTATTTAGTATTGATTGAATTTTAGCAATGGTTCCGAAATAATAATGCACAGGGAAATGAAACAAGTGCTGTCCAACTAAAATTTATATTAAACTGTAATTGTATTTACACAATAATTACAATCTTATGCATACTTACTACAAAATACACTCAACACTAAAAATAAATAAACAGTCCCAAATACCTCTAAGGAATACCGACTTTAAGATAATTTACGACGTTTGCCAATTATTTTATGACAATAATTGTTAGGTACTTTAGTATAACTCGGGAGCCACTGCCTGCATTGCTATAAGCAAATTTCTCAATGTCACAAGCTTCTACGTCAAGTTTTAATTCGAATGATTTTATGACTAAAGGTTTACAACAGAGAGTCTACCTATAGACTGAAATTCCTTATTGAAATCTATCGCTCGATGCTGATGCTTAATGCTTCAACCGTAGCGTTGGTTTCATGTCTCAGGCTTCAATAAGAGATCAAATTGAAGCTGAGTACCTAAATACGAGTTACAAATCTAATGTATCACACATACACATCACGATTCACGATTTGTTTTACATAATTGTGGTAATCTGATATGATTCCGAATGACAATTTAGTTTATGTAATAGTTGCTTTGAATAACCATATTTGTTCAAAAATTAAGAGTGATTATCTAGGGGAAATGGCTACTAAACTATATCGTATTTTTGGAATTGGAGTCACCGTGACTAACCGTAGTCAAAATGGGAATATCAATAAAATATGTTTTTTTAGTGCCTCGATAGGCAGACGAGCAGACGGGCCACCTGATGGTAAGTAGTCACCGCCGCTCATAGACTTCTGCAATGCCAGGGCACAGCAAAGCCGCTGCCTACCGGCATGTAATATTGAAAGCTGATGGATAGTAGTCGTAGAAATCAATTTGATGTTAACCTCACGTGGAACTGCCCTAGAGGTTTTGTCTTAGCCTTTTGCGTATGGCTAATTGAGGATTGTGCGCTACAAAGGACTTACATATGCCGGTATTTTTCAATAAGAACTTTGAGTTGAGTTTTGATTTTCACTACAAAGCAGGAGTTACATTATCTACTTAAGCGTACAACTATCTGTGATGTAGTCTAGTAATGCAGACGGCGAATCTCTAAAATGCAACAACTAGTAAATATGAAATAAGTCGAAAATTACACAATATAAAAAGTGTCACAAATTTCCGTTCACTAGTTATATCTTCCAAGATATTAATTAAATAAATATAGATTCCAAATTGACCATACAATGTTTACACAGTTTTGACAGTATTCACTATTTTTGGGAACAGTGTCTAAATTACATCAATAAGTGGGTGTGAACTGTTCAGCATAGTTTTATGCATTGTAGGATCAAATTCACCGTCAGGTGTACAGTGCGAATTAAACTTTAAAACATGAAATAAAATATAAAAATATGGCAATAAAGCATCTTAAGTGTATTTTTCGGTAAACCAAGTCCTAAATTAATTTTGTACAAATTTCTTATGCTATATATAAATAATTTTCTTAAATTATCATGCATTACGTGTACTATTGACTTGATGGTACACATTGATAACTGGAATAAAGTAGCTACGGATTCTGTGACTTATCTGAGTTTTCATTTCATTATTTAAGGCTGTTGTGGCTACTTTATAAAAGTTATCATTTTACACTATTTAATGTTGTTATGTGATTTATTATTTACACTACAATATTTCTTTGTAAGACTAAAACAACAACTTTAATCTCCCTCTTCCATGCCAGTCAGTTGACGTTTATTAAATTAAGGCCCTTAGCTTGGCATTTGCAAATAAGTAGTACCGAAAAGGTTAGGTATAATCATAAGGGTTAAAAATGTATGCCAGTGAAATGAAAGTTGTAATAAATGTCAAACATACCAACATAATTGCTAAGTTAAAATGCCAAGTTAAAGGATAAAAATATAAAACAATATTTGAGGAGCCAATACAACAATATAACCGTTTAAATAGTACTACAATTTTTTGATTTATTATATTGAGCGTGGTATGGTGACTAAAATATGTAAATACTCGGTGCTGGTGCGACTACTTTTTGCTTATGTACGGATCGTAACTAAAACTACTCACGAACTGCTTGGCAGGTCCATGGAACGGCGTCGGTTCCGCCCATTTACTAAAGTCCATACCGGGTATTATACCACTTCGGCATGGGACACGAGGGTTTCTGAAACAAAGAAAATATTATACGTACTTACATTTAAGGTTATATTTTTTTCGCATTATAGCAACGATAGCCTAGTTGGTTGCGGTACGGACTCTTGAGACGAAAGTCGTAGGTTCGGAAAACAAATGGCATACACCTCTGACTTTTCTAAAGTTACGTGTGTATTCATTGTTAATTATCGCTTGCTTTAACGACGAAGGAAAACATCGTGAGGAAACCTTCATATCTGAGAATTCTCATAAGAATTTCGAAGGTATGTAGACTTTACATTACCAAACCGCATTAGGCCAGCATGGTGGACTAAGCCCTATTTGCTGTCATTAGTAGAGAAGGCCCGTGCCAAGCAGGGGTACAACGTTTAATACAGAGCTAGTATTATTATTATTCTTTATCGATTCATAGTTTTAAATAAAAAAAAATGAACAATAGAAATAGGAAATCTACTTACAATTCATGATCAGGCAATACCATAGGATAAAGCTGTACTGTGTCAATTATATCAGTGTTATCGCATATAACTCGAGCAAGTCTAGATTTTCTGATCTCTGCAAGTTGTGCTGGTGTAAACGATGACGGCTGGTTAGGCAGTTCAAACCTGTGGGCAACCACAAATTGAAAAAAATGCACTATTTAAAATATCGTCATAACACACTTACCAAGTTATGTTTATGTTATTTCGTTCCTTGTCCTATTGACAAGATATCATATTTAAAATGTAAAATGTCAGAAATAGCTTACCAGAATCTGTCTCCCCTACGCGAGTATGAGAACTGTGTGGCAATGATACAAGCGAAGGTAGGTCCCAACATAGATCCAGGTAACGGTCTCTCTGAAACTCCACCAGACCAGAGATCGACGTCAATAGGATGTTCGAAGATTGTCTCGTATTTGCGGACAGTATGGTTGCTCATAGATCCGAATAAGTCTTGGAAGCTGTCTGCACCAGGCAGGCCGCAGAACTTTCTGAACTCCATGTAGCCGGGAATACCGAATTCTCTACCTCTCTGCATGTTGAAAGATACCAAATCCATTCCGAAACGAGCGCCGACCTTCTTGAATAGATGGTTTGTGACCTCTTGTGTGATTGAATCGTCCATAGCCTGAGCCACTTGGTTCATCAAACCCATAACATATTCGTCAAACACGCCTGCTCTGTATAAGTCGTACGGCCTACGAATCAAGTCGGACAATCGTTTTGATGCTGGAAAAAATATTTTTAACGTCAAAGTAATTGTGGTTTACATAATAGCTAATATTCCATGTGGATGTTTGGTAGATTCTTCACATTCTATACATATAGTTACATTGTGTGCAGGGATAAATACTAATTAAATTTGGGAACTAATAGAAGCGCATATTTGGCTTACCGATGAATTTGTGTGCTTTAGACCATCTTTCCACGGCTGTAGGTAGTAAAGAATGTCCGAAACGGTATGCAGCAGCGGCGAATGAGGCAATCACGTTAGGATTTACTTCAGTATCATAACCATCCCAGTAGCCCTACAAATTTAAAATAATTGTTGTATTACTTGTTGCTTACGGTTCAAAAGACACTCTTTAAAGAAATAAATATTCAGGTAATGACCTCTTTCTCGAGCACCAAACCAAATTTCTCCATTACGTCTTTTCCTAGCAGTATGGGCAAGAATTCATTGTACGTAATGTGTTGAATCTCTGCAATGTTAATACGTCTAGCTTCTTGGAAGAGGGTCTCATCGTCCCAGTGAGGGTTTACTTCAGCCAAACCTTTAGCCACTCTGTTATGTTCACGAGCCATTAATGTATGCATTACAGTTAGAACCAGTTGCTCGTTCACACGAATTTCACCTAAAATGAAATAGACGTTAATCATCGGCACTGTATTGAAATAAATGGTAATACGATATAATTACATTATCTATTTAATAAAAATCAATGTAAGTATGTTTATCCTCTACAGACTTCTAAACTATTCATCCGATTATGATGCAACTTTAAGTTGTTCTGAAGACGCAAAGATTTCTGGGCCCAAAAAATATAAAGAACTCGCTAGATGGCGATGCAGTACATCAACTTCAATACTGTTCAACCGATTAAAATGAATCAAAGTTACTTTACTACTATCACATAAAAATAGTACGAACCAGCTTCAAAACAATACATGTTTTTGTTTGGTCTTGTGCATCCTTCATCGGGAATGTCCAGTTTGAGCGGCAATAAATCTTTAAGTCCGTATTCTTTGAAGACTGGGTTCATACGTAACAGACCTCCGAATCCAGTACGCAGTTTTCTATAACAAATAAGATTTTATAGTAATAAAATATCAAGAAGTTTAATACATAGGTATTTTAAATTAATAATTTACCTTGCAAACTTTTCCGTTACACCGTACACCGTATTTCCATCAATGACACCGGTTAAAGTATTGAAGGCGATCCTGGAACCTATAAAACAAGTTTTATTTTTAAAATACAATAAATATATATGAATTTGTTTTCAAAATTGATACAGCTACAGAGAACAACTCGTAGATTGCTGTCTTAATAAGTTTATCAACATCGACTGATAAGAGGATTTCTCAATCTTGGACATGTGGATTTAATACACACTCTGTAAAGTCTTTGTTGGAATTACTTGTAATGAATATTAAACTATTATTATAAGACATGCCCATTTATTTATTATGTTATTACTTGCAAAGTTAATAGAGGCTAAAGTTGCACTGATAAAGAAGCTGTTAACTTTCAAGATTACTTAACACATAACACGTTCGGTCACATTACTCACATTAGGTGACTGGACAGCCTTCGAAGCTACAAAATCTGTGTTTCTAACGAAGAATGTTTATCGCTTTCGATCTTTAATCTGACATAAAACACATGTTGTCGTATCATAATTTTGCTTTTTGTTTACAGAATAGATAATTTGATTTGATTTTGATAATTTGTTTAACTGATAAGCTCTTTTTTAACGTAATTTTGCGATTTAATGCGAGTCCATTATTTCACCGAGGAGGACAGGCAATTCTTGTTTGATAAGTAAGGTAATTTTAGTTTTAATCAAATCAAAAGTTAGTTTATTTTAGTCAATGAATTATTTTACCTTTGTTCTAAAGAATGTCCCTATTTAAATTTTCTTGACTCCAGGGTAATTGTAACTACTTGTGCCAATATTGCTCGGATCTTTCATCCCAATAAAATTATTGAATTTTGACTTGTAATATAATCTAGACTTTACCTTAAATCAAAGCTCTCTTTTTTAATCCGAGACAGTTGGGCACAAGCCTTTGCTACTAGAGACTATCCCACCCACACACCTGGTATTGTAACTTCTACTTAGCCAGGATCAACACTCTCACGCATTTTGTCAACACCGAGAAATGAAACTCGGCGAGTCTCTGGGAATGCGTAAGTGTCTTTTATCCCGTAACGAAATTAATCAAATATAAATACAGGGAGGAGTTGGAAATAGCCTAAATAAGCCTTTGCTATTAGAGGGGCTAAACTTAGTCCAACACACTGGCTTAATTTGGGTTGGTCAGTTCACATATTGAAGAAATATTCTTTTTTTTTGGTTGTATCGTTAAGTCTTTTTGAAGTCGTTTGTCCTACACTATTGCATTATTTCTTAGAGTAGGTAACCAAATTATTTTTATTACAAGTAAGTAACATTTAAAACTCATTTGTGGTAAGGCTCAAGAATTTAGTATCATTTTAAAAATACAATATACGGAAAGTGATAGTATCGGAACATTTGAGGAAAGGTGAAAGAGAGAGTATTGTGGAGATGTAAACCAGAATCCTCTGACCATAATTCGTACTATATTGCGCAGTAAAGGAACCCAACAGTAACAGACGTAACAATCGAATACACTTTCGCCTCTCACCTAGGTGTGGTTGATTCAACTTGATTCTCGCATTATACACCTTATCTTAGTTAAGTGAATTGATGCTGAACAATGGTGGCTGCAGCATTAGTTTGATCGCGTAATGATTATGTGATATTAGGATGAATAGCGTTTAGAGTATTAATTATATACTTTGTTATTGTTTTAAATTTGAATTGAAATGATTATTATTTAACATGTGCCTTTTGTTAGCTTCTGCATATTTACACTTTTATAAACTAAAAACAAAATAATTTCTTATTAAATTTAATAGAACAATTTATAAGTAGGACTATGATAAGGAATAGTATGTTAGTATCCAGTATTAAAAAAATGTTTATAACGATATGGTTATGTGATATCCATATTGTTCTACGTTTTGACAACAATCATTTAAATTTCAAGAAAGCACGTCACAAAAATTTGCATAGTCGTCCGTGACATTATTAAAACATTCTTATGAAAACGAATTGTGATAAAGATAAGTCAATTGTGTGAGTGGATTTAAATTATGTCAACGGCATTCTCGATATTCAAGACGTATGTTTTACGTTTCTGTATGGTGGTATGAAATGTCGCAAAGTGACCGCAGAATGGCCAAGTGCGGTTACTCAACCGATAAGCTTTCGAGGTGTTTGTATAATCGGCTTTATTGAATGACGGATACTGATTCAAATTTGGTTTCAGTTTAATATACATAATTTTAATAGACAATGAACTAGCAGGGTTTCGATCATTGCTTTTCTTTCGGGCTGATCATTTAATTGAAGTAGGTAAATAAAACTAAGTATAATTAATTTTTAACGGTAAAATTACTACTAAAGACATATTAATATGTTGAAGGAATGATGAATGCTCTTTTTTTTCTGAAATAAAACAAATTTTACGGATTCCATCGCGGTTTATTTATTTTTATTAATTAGTTTTATTTCAATGTCTAATATTCGCGTAACATAAAATTATAGAAAATTGATAAGTTTTGTTTTTTATGCACAATTATAATTTTATTGTTACAGAACACAATAGCTTGATAGAATCTCGAATGTATTTTATTTATGAAGACGTAACAACTTTATTCGAATAGATAACGTTTAAACTGAGTACTTACTGTAATCAAGTTGTACCTACTTATACATATGTATTATATACCAGTTTATATCTTGATCATGTGAATATACACATACATGCAGTGTATTTTTTGGTTGGCTTTATTTGGTATTTAAAAATTAGCGGTGTTTAAGGGACATTACTGACATGAGTCAATTAAAAAAATAAAGTAGTGTCATAATAATTATTTTGACACTATTTCAAATGTGTATTATAAATTATACACGGAATATGTGATATTATAAATCTGGTAGAGATATTGTATTACGCAATGCGCTCTATATTATCAATATTATGTTGTGCAGGTATTATTTTAGGTAAGGTTTAGGTGTAGGCTACATTTTTAGTATATACTACCTATGTATATAACACCTCCCTCTACATGATAGGTAGTTTCAGATAAAACGTAGGTATGGAACTTTAAATGATCAAAGGATTTAGAACATAATTTTTATTGTTTATTGTGTAATATACTTCATTTGTAGTAGTAGTAACTTATCTTTTTTTATTAAATTCAGAACGCATTATTTATCTCTCTTTTGTATAACGCTATAAGCAAATGTTATTATACATTCATATACTGATAATTACATAACTAAACAAAATATTCCTTACCCAATTTGCAGCCGGGTCTTGGTGATGGGAAAGCTCGTACAAAGTCAATACATTTAACTCCAAACAGGCGATAGAAATAATCATCGTCGGGTATGCGGATCTCATTGCAGTAAGGATGTTTTAAATGCGGCGGTCTTTTACAGCATTCTTCGGGATCGTTACGGTTTAATGGATCTAAAAATAACAACATATTACTATTTCGATTGGCACGCGAATGAATCCGCTTTTATGTGTTACTTAATCATTCTCGGTATCAAATTACATTTTCCTACTGAGACTACTTTTTCAGGTATTTTAATTTACGTCCACAATACAACAGTGAAAGCTGTTCGATACAGCTATTGAAAGAGTTATTGTATTCTTCATTATTAGTTTTATTTTCTAATTCCTATTGATATAGCGATTCGTATTTTAGTTGAATTGTAGAGTCAATAAAAAGAACAACTTTTTGTCAATACAGTTTGAATCAACACTGTATTCTTAACAAATATAGTTAGATACTATCTATTTCGAAATTTATATAATTAAAAAAAGAGTTTATTGCACTGCTTTTACTTACCAAGAGGCGTGCCTGTGAGCGTATAATCGTGGTCCATAAACTGTCCCCAGGCAATAACCATGACTGTACCAGCGTGGTCGTGGAATCCGTCGTCAGGGTGCATCGTGCGTGACACAACACGGGACAGGGGTAGGTCACGACCAGTGTGGGAGATTCTGGGTGCGTTGATGCCATCAGAGAACAATGGTCCTATCAATCTACGGAATTAAAAAAAATATTATTATTTGTTTTTTATTGAAATATTAATATTAAATTGGTGGATATTCATATCCGCCCGGATAGTGACCACCGTATACAGGGTGTAAAACCCGCCATTGTGGCACACGCAAGTGTGTCGTGTTACGGAGTCAGCCAGTGAACATCCGGTTTTTGTCGGGGGTTTACAGTTGGGGTACGCTGTTTGGCTGTTTTGCTGTCTTCTGAGTACTCTGGCACTAGACCATTGACCGCTTCTTCACCTTCTTGCCCATGGCGTAGTGTGAAGAAGCAGGCCGGCATGAGTTTTTTTTTATCCTGGGACGGCAAAGTGCATTGCACCTGATGGTAAGCGCAGTGCCGTCCAATTAGTGTATCAAGTAGCGAGAGACGATTTATCCCCCGCTACTCAACCCAATCATGCCAGCCTGCTTCTTCACACTACGCCATGGGCAAGAAGGTGAAGAAGCAGTCGAGGGTCTTGTGTCAGAGTACAAAGAAGGCCAAAAAACAGCCAAACAGCGTACCCCAACTGTAGACCCCTGACAAAAACCGGATGTACACTGGCTGGCATCTGTTTTTCAAAATGTTATCGAAATTAAGTGATCATTCCACCTCTTTCGTTTTTGACCAATTGGCAAAGTTGTTGTACTGTCTTCATATGAGAATTTTTTTTTCTACAAAAGTTGTCTAAGCTTTAATGCTCAGGTACTTCACTACATATCTTTAACATTACCTTTGGAAGGGCGTGTTGGTTGCACCCCATGTAGGATTTTGCAAATTATTGCAGAGGCCGTCGAACCGTCGGTACTTGCCGGCACGGCACTCCACGTGTGAGAACACTGGAGGGCACACCTCTCTAATCAGAGTGCGTGACGTGTCGATGAGCGGCAATCCTTTCTCAACCTCTTCGTAGGTGAGACCATATCTGCGGGTGAAATATCATTGTAATTTACTTTATATTCATAAATAACTAATTTCACTAGTAATAGTTATTATGAAACCAAAGAAATTAAACTTTTTGCAGAATTACGCTGACGGATAAATGCAAGTAATAAGATGTTATCTACAAATGTGAAGCCGAGAGCTCCCGAATGAGTTTAATTTCCACTAGTATAAATAAAGTACAAACTTTGATAAGATCCACAATTTGGAAAATTTGTTAAAAGTTTTTTGATTTTAAATTAGTAGTAATACTACGTACTGTGTATTGCACCATTAAAATTTTTGTGTACATATTTTAAAGCATTTTGAATAATAAATAAATTCTACCCACATGATCACCATCATATAAATAAAACGATTTATTAATGAAATGTTCATGTGCAAACTAAGCCATCAAAAGTCATTAATATTACACCATTATAATTGATTGATACACTTTACAACATCTCATTGCGATTCGGTAACGGATATTCTTAAATGCCAAGGTTTATTGCAATCATAAGTGTACTGTGTACGCAACCCATTAATGATAATTATAATATGGAGCTGTGAATACTAATTTTAGCCTTCTTTTTGTTAACTTAAATGGAAGAATATGTGGAGGAACAATCGGGCAACCTTCCTTTTGGCAGCTCCAGTACAAAAAGTTGATTACCTCACGAAAATTGTATAAATATAGTCCAATTCCAAGAAATTTCTGAGAAGTCAGCTGACGCAATCGTTTTATGAAAACATTTTTTTTACCTCAGGTGCATTTAATGTTGTAATTGTTATATGTTTTTTATTAATCATCCTATTATGTGAGTGGTTCGTCTAAGGTATCGATGTTTCTCTTAGGTTATATGAATGGCACCGACAACTAGGGCGACATCTTCATTCTTTGAATTTGAATATTTGTCTATCTTTTGTGGTAGGTATATTTAAGTTAAATAAAAGTTTGCCTGATTTGCAATATGAACTTCGGTTGGAAGCACATATTTTTGTTATCTAGAATATCTATGCTATCTATGAATCTATGCTATCGTGAATAAAACAATAGATGTTTGTGTTCTATAAACAATGTATACCTACATAGCACATAGAATAAAACAGTAAAAAAATTCTCCTCTCTGTTAGTTTGTTCGCGAATTGCGTATAAATCTGAGTCGTGGGCACAACAGCAAACGATTACTATTATATAAAATAATAATAATAATTTAGGCAGAGGTATAACCAATGTGATAGGGGCGAACCTATCGCCATACCGGGCACAATTCCAGACTCCGGGCTAATACTGAGAATTTCTAGATAGAAAAACCCAATATCACTTTATCCGACCCGGGGATCGAACCCGAGACCTCAGCACAGCAGTCGTAACGCATGCGCATTTACAACTGCGCCACCGAGACAGTCTCAGGCATAAATAAATATATATGTTTAAAAAAGCATAAACAGTAATGAATAATATTAACCAATCTGGTCATTATGTAACAGGTATACCGTACTTTTATACACCTACTGCTCCAGATTAGATTTCTGTGGTTACTAGTTAGTCTAATTTATCGAGGCCAAAGACAGGTATGAAATCTGGCTCAAGGTCGTATAGTTGATTTATATACCAATTGTTTATGGCATCATAAACTCTAATACATGTTTTGAATGTGTGGGTCAGGTGCTTGTAAGTGTGTGTAATGCCGCTGTAAAGTTAACTCAACAACCGTGTAATTGTTGTTACACCGTATACGTACGGAGCAATATGGAGACATTTTAATTCATACGAGACAAGTTTAATAGTGGTTACTTCATTTTATACTCTAAGTAGTGGTAATAAGCTTTTTTTTTTAATTCCTACTAAATTATTTGGATATTTAAAATACGTTTTAATTGCCACCACTTCGGGGTCAATTGGAACGATCCAACCAGTCACTCTGTTTATTATGAAGTGTATTGTTTTTTACCGAATTATTAACCAGGTGGCTTTGAATTGCTGGCTTTATCCAAATCAAGAATTCATCTTTTGAAACATAATCATTATTTTACGTAATATTATAAGCACTCTATAAGTCTCAATAAGACAACTGACCAATTAAATTCATGATGTAATCTAAATAAAAAATTAGCAAGCCGATTTTTAGCACTCCCTTTTTATCCCAACGATTATAACAACAGTGATCTCTATCGCTGTTTATTTTAATAAGATTTACCGTCTTTTAAAATGTGACTAAGATCTAACCGCAGCTTTATGAGTTGAGTTTTTTTTGTTGTCGCGGGGAAAGAGTTTTATTACTGCCGCCCGCTCCGGGGGGAAGCAGAATAAGAATAAAACGGGTATGCTGGACTAGCCGGTCTTACTACCCCCCTCGACCGGATCATGGCCATCCGTACTGCCGCTGGGCCGAGGCCCTACCCCCTTATGTACACCCCACCCGACATTACCAGCTAAAACCCCGCGGTGGCCTTCTTCGGAGCTTACAGAGCGATCCCGGGGTGTTCTATGGAGTGCTAGAATTGCTGCCGGAACCGCCCCTGTGCAGTGCCTTGTAGCGGCCCATTTCCATGGGGGGCTTAAGAGCCCTCGCGCACCGAACAACGACAGCGAACGAGGCCTTACCACCCGTGCTACCGTCCATCTCGGGGTCGCACGATGCTCCGAGATTGGGAGTGCATCGATACGGGATGACAGCCCCCCGCTGCGCGCCCGCGACCCTCTATGGCCCCAATTAGTCGCCTCGTACGACAGGCAGTGTTTACCGTGGTGGAATTCTCCAAGCGCCCTCTTTCCACAGGGCGGGAGGAGTTGACTTACAGAGCATTTGTGGGTTTGAGATTTATGTTACTACTAGATGTTGCCCGCGGCTCCGCCCGCGTGGAGGTTGTTTTTGGAAGAAGCCTCTTAAGCTATTACACTTTTCTATATTTTGTTATCCCATAGGAAGCGTACATTTTTCTGGGATAAAAAGTACCCAATGTAATTTTCTGATCCCTAAACTGCTACTATGCAAAATATCATCCCTTGCTCTGTGAGAAACTAAACTATCCCACAGGAACTGTAATTTTTTCCGGGATAAAAAGTAATATAATATATAATCTGTCTCTGTGCCAAATTTTAATACCAGATCCGTCCAGCCGTTGTAGCGTAATTGAGTAAAAACATCCATCCATCCATCCGAACATTCGCATTTTTAATAGTAGGTAGTAAGAATACTTTGCACTAGTCTAAAATGTCTTCTTGTTGTAATGTGTGTGTGTTCAAAATTAGAATATTTAAATTAGTTTGCGAAACTATTCCCACATTTTTAAGTGTATATTAAACTCCAGTTGTCGATTATGAACATGATATACACATAATATAATTTTTACTTTCCTTGCCACGTTTTTTTAATGCCACGTTAGCGCGATGATGACATTTCAATATTTGTATATCAATTTAGGTTAGAATAATAATATGAATTATGAATGCCACGTCACATTGTCAGTGCTGCCAGACCAAAAATTTTGAATCGCGTGATGTCACCGAACGGCCCATCGGAAGACCAGCACTGGTATTTAAACCAGTACACGCTGAGACTGTGGCCGTATTTGTTATGAGCACAAAATTTATATTATTTTAAACTTATTTTGTATAAACACAAGGTATTTATTTTTTCCCCTGTGTTTTTACATGTTTAGTATAATTATCGTTTTATTATAATTTCTTTTAGTTTGTACCTATGTAAATGCTTGTAACAAATAAAATATTTCTTTCTTTCTTTCTTTCTTTCTTTCTTTCTTTCTTTCTAATACTAGTTCCTATTACGCTAAGAGTATTATGAGTCTAGCTATTCACCCAAAGTTTTATGAGAGGCGTATGGTTCAGGCTTTAGTTTATATTATCAAAAATCTACATTTAAATCGCGAACATATTAACGTTATGTAAAGTCAACCTTCACTATGATACGCACAGATAACGTTACAGAACATTATAAATTAACACTAAATAAATCTGATATACTTTATATAGGTTGTAAACTCTTACATTAAATTAGTTCGACCTTGCATCGTATAAGTTACAAGTTACAAAAGCGTATGTTGTAATACGTAACATACAAGAAATTAGCAACTATAAGAACTGTAGCAAAACAAAAAAATAAATTAAATAATTTAGTACAATATATATTACCTTCGTTTGGGCATGAAATTATGTGTCATAAAATTAAATGAATCATTGTGAACATTCGTGAATAAAAACCTTTAAATGCACTTCCATATAGAAAATTAAATGTGTTCTGCGAAACGATAAACTTAATACTATGTTTTCAAGCCATGACAGCAATTACTATAAGTACCTACCTATTTTCGAGAAGGCCATAACATTAGTTCTCATTAATCTTCAGATCATTGTTCCTCAAGCTGTTGAATGAGATCTAACGACAAGGAAGCATCTGAGTATCATTGACATTGACGCACAAAGGGGTTTGCAGAACAAGAGGACAAAGATATAATTTGAATCGATTAAAGTTAGTGCGAACAGGAACTTGCTCCAATGAATTAATGGATTGCACTTAAATTCATTTTAAAGGTCACACTTTCAAGGTTTTCATAATCCCGGATAAGAATAGCTTAACACAATTTTGACGTCGCTGATTTTGCTTATTTTTTTAAATTACCTAAGTAAATTCATAAACGTAGCTAATATACTTAAATCATGGTTTATTAACCTCGTTCCTCTTGTGTTGGTTCTCATTATATCTCAGCACAGTTAATTTGGTGCATGGAACACTTTGATATGTTCGAACTACTACTTTTCCTTTTCTCGAATGTTGTTTATTCATATTAAATTCAGTTATTTTTATGCGTCTTGTTTTGGCTTACACTTCGCGTTCTATATTTAAAAAATGTTTTTTTTTTATTCTTATTTAATTTAGGAACTTTGAGTCAAGTCTGACTATGTCAGTCCCGTAATGTATACACATTAACAGCATAATATAAAAAATGATGAATTTGGTGAATAATATTATTGAGATCTGAATAAAATAAAACAAGTTGCCACCAAAGTCTATGATCAAAATGTGGTTGGTAAACTTATAAAGCTAAATGTATTTACCAGTAGTGTACCTAAACTGCATTTTAACCACATGCCATCTTTTTAAGGAATTGGAATGTTAAAAGCAGATCACGGGAAACTACTTGTGGTTATTCGAGTGGCGATACTGCCAACTCTATTTTTAGTATGGCGTAGAAAGTGATTCATTATATAAAGGTCATGACCTATAGTTTATCGAAATAGATCGGGTCCAGAAAAAGGTTTTAGGATCTTTGCACATTGTTTTTTCTGAAAGTGTCAAAGAACGAAACAGTCATATTAAGAATATACTTATAAAGGGTTTTTGATATGGTATTTTGACAAAGGACTTAAAACCAAAGGTGCCAGATATTGAAATATGATATATGATGCCTATTTTCAATTTCCGCGATCTTCCGGTGTTGACGCAAACGATGATTCACTGGAGCGTAACTACTCCGGTTACGCGTTATGAGCCAGCCGTGATGACATTTACAATGGTCACCATTCACTGCAAAGGCCACTTGTAGGCGACAGCCGACAAGCTAAGATCAAGGACCGCTGCTTAGACTTGACTTACTCGCTTACTAGAAAGCTTGCCTTGCCGTTTGCAGACATGTTAGATCTGATCTAATTTAATTGCCATAGGTTACTTACGCAACTTAATGTTATCATGTTACGTTTAGCGTGAGAGAAAATACTATATATGTCTGTGAACTAGAGACATACATTGTTCGCCGTTGTTTTTTGTGTGTATTATTCCGATTTGCGCCTAAAAACTATTAGTTCCGAAATAATGGAATTGAACATATTTAACTCCTAATTAACAGAATTTATTGCATACAATTTAATTTACATTGCATGTTAATTGGCAGTAATTATAATTGGTTATAAAATAATTATTATAATTAGAAAGACGTTTTGCAAAGAATGCATCATAATGAGTCTAGACCTAAGCTACGAAATCCTTTCAACATGTGTGATGTAATTAATACAATAAAAACACCAGTGAGATTAATATGCACTCACACAATTATATTTCATTATTAATTGTACAGTCACTGTCTGCTTCGGACTGCCTTGGTGGCCCAGTTATAATTAAGGACGCAGTACAACTGCTGTGCTGAGGTCTCTGATTCGATAGCCGGGTCGGGTAAAAGGATATTCAGTTTTTCTTCTACGAAATACCCTGTAATAATAGCCCGGAGTTTGGAGTTGTGCCCGGTATGGCGATAGGTTCGCCGCCATTACATCATAGGACGGTAATAAGTTCAGCGTAATGTGCTGGTTACACCTCTGCCTAACCCTTCGAGGATGACATGCGTGAGTACGTAACACGTATATATTATATGTGTACTGTACAGTAAGTAGGTACAACATACGTCAGCAGACTATAATGATTATTTAGTTATCAGACAAGTAAACAGCATTGCTTCAGATCTTGTTACTGATGTTAAATGACTTCCATGACTTTCCAATTAGAAGTGTGAAAAGTAAAAGTGTTATATAACTTTCGTTTTATCATCATCAACTTTGTTCGATAATAGGTGATTTATTAATGATTTAATTTATTAGCAACAAGGATTAAACACACCTTATAATGAAGACAACTATATGCATACTCATTAAACTTTACCACGATCTACTTGAATTAAGCACAAACTGAGCTCCTATTGAGTTAGATTCCGCTAGACAGCTCCTGGAACGTGGGGGCGATCTCTTTTATGCCAAACCTTCACCCCACTGAGCCAATAACTTATAAATCTACCCGTGGTTACTTTGTAAGAGACACCCGATATTTCTAATAAACAGGGAGTACCCTAACGTTGCAATACTGGTGACGCTTACACATCGGAATACACAATGAAATTCATTCAGTTATTAAATAAGATTTCTTGTAATAAAATATTTAAGCAAAAGTATTATGGTATAAGTGTACACATTATAATAGAGAAACAATAAATGCTAAATAAAACGGTGCTAAATGGAAAAAAATATCCAATATAGTATAGAAAATAAACACTAACTTATGGCCAATTCTATTGTCACCCGACTCAACTAAATCTAATCTTGAAACGGAGCTAAGTTAATTTAATTTAGTTCTGATATATTTTTAAGTCAATTTGCATTGCTATATCTACAGTCTGTTATTATTGTTTTAATAACCACCCATTCAACAAAAGACAACAGAATTGACAGTTCATTAATATGGTAAGGGTAAGGTCGACACATGACTGATTGTTAAAGCCGAGACAAAAAGCTGCTGAGTGGAGGTTTCTATAACCCAAAGTGTATCATTTGTGATAATTTTTATTTGTTATATTAATTTTATTAGGAATATTGAATACTTAGCTAGATACATTATCTTAGGATGTCACACATCTTCTGGTTACAACAGGCGTGAATAGAATCAGTATTATTAAAGATAATGTTCATTCAAAACCAGTCTTCTCTGTTTTTTAATGTTCTATAAAGAATATTTTGTATTTCATCATGTATATACAATTTTTATAAATATTGCGTCAGCAGACTTCACAACAATGTCTTGGAATTCGCGTATATTTATGATTTGTATCGTACAGCATTGATGATGATTGACAGCGCCCGTAGCCTAGGACCGGAGCGCATTGGTCGAGGAACAGGTTGTGATATGAGAGGCCACGGATTCAATTCTCACATCGTGAAAGAATTACATTCTAATGAAAAATTAATGAATATGTTGTACGAGCCAGAGTTCGTCTTGTGTTTTTTTATTATTTAGAGTATTTGTTGGTTCTCCTTATTTAAATTACGTACCGCGAATTCGCATTACAGGTCATTGGGTAATTTCCGAACGAAAGTATACTTTAAACCTATAATTACCGACACGATGCCCTTTGACCATACAGTTTGGTGAAAGGTTGCTTGCAGTACCATAAAAAAGAAATATGTTGCAAAACAATAATTGCATTACCTATAAGAGAAAATTACCTGTTCCATTGATATTTTATTTATCTTAGTTTTGCAAGCCGTTGCTAATTGTGTATTCAATGGAAAGTATTGTTTTGTCTGAAGGGCACGCATCTGCAAATGCCAGCTAATAATTATAAGACTTAAATTTTTAAATGCCTTTCAGAAAAATGTACCTTCTTGCAAGGTTGATGGAAATGTCGAGGACGAGCTCTCCGACGCTGGCGTAATCTTCGGGTTTCCAATCCCCCTTGGGCTGTGACACCACTATAAAATAAAAGAATTTTATAAATATTTTAGTTAGTCACATAATATAGGTTTTAAACCAGATTGAATCAGGTTGTGTACTTGGTAATTATTTATTTTGTCTATGATATTCCTAATCTAAATATTTTAATTTTTAAATATACACGATACAAACTGATGTAATAAAAATTTATACTTTACTATGCAAATAGTATTCTTTGTCTGGTCTATTAGTTCGTGAACCATATTTTGAACTAATAGAAATAGTGAGTGACATATGTTTTCAATCATAACTTAATAATATTCAATACACAAAATTAAATGATTAACACCATTCGTGTTAAAGCAGATGAAAACAATTTTTTTCTAACATGACACGCAACTGACAACGGAATCGTAATGACATTATCATTACTCAGCACATCGTTCAGAGTGCTAATATGTGAGTGTTAAATAAATGATATTCGTGTTGAGTAGAAAAACTACTTATATACCTGAGATTTACTTAGAATTATGATTGAAATTGTGATACTGGTTGGATATTAGAGTTCAACAAATTCTAAATTTAAAATTCTTATATTTTTGCTGAAGTCTGGTACAAATATTATAATCCTTCTTTGTCAGATTAAGCAGCCAGTAACAACTGGAAATGTCATAACTGACGTAAATAACGACATCATAACTGTCAGAATATGACGCGTGTGCTTTATTTACTCTATAAAAGAGAAGGCAAAGGTTCTCCACCATGACGCGTGTGCTATTTACTAACCGCCTAACAGGTAAACGTAAGAAAACCATTAAAACACTTACGAATTCGGTTCCTGGCCTCCAAGTACGCTTGATTAACTGCTTCGTATGTGATGCAAGTCTGCTGGCCGTCATAACCGCTGTAACAAATGAAAGTCGAGTTAGATATGCTATAAGAATTACGAGTATTTTATGAAATAATTTTTTTCACCTTCAAGCAAGGTCACGGAGAAAAAGCTTAGAGATTCGTGCCTGAAGTAATTAATTTGATATGGTGCTATTTAATGTACATATTGCGTCATTCCAATAGGAGTAAGTTTCTTAAATATTGGTATTTTGTGAGAAACAGCCTTGTAGCGCTTTCGGATTGGAACTGAATGATTGATAATAGAACTTAAAATAATGTAAGTCATTGTCTTTTAATATATTACAGTCTGTCCAGAGCCTTAATTATGAAACATAAGAACCTATCTATTACAACCTTTCAAAGGATTCCTCGGCTTTAATATTTCTAAATATTTTAAATGATTGTGAAATTGTCTATAGGTACTATGACATAGCAAATCTTTTTTTATAAAGTTAGCCTTAGTTCAACGAATCCGATAGATAGAATAGATCCCGCGGTCGTGCTCCAACAAGATGGACCGACCAAGTAAAAGCCTCGTCGTCCTCCAAATTCTACACGGTCATGAGAGACGCGCTGGACAGAACCCGGTGGAGGCAGTTCATCCGCTCCAGATACAACCCTGATGCTGACCACGATCCTCAGACATGAGGGACCGACTTGAGAGATAGAGTTCAACGAACCACCATTAGCATAAAGTGGGATTTGTTAGCACTGCCAAATCTTCCATAGTTTTTTTTTTAGTTTGTGTTAATAATATAGCTTGATGGTAATCAATATAGTTTCGTTTGGAAACGCTGCATATAAAATTAATGTCAATGAACTTAGAAATTAATATGTGAAAATAGTTTCCCGTTTGGGAGGTTGTTTACTTGTATTTTGGAGTTCCGTATGCATTTTAATAAAACGGTAGTTCTTGCACAGAAAATTAAAACATATATATTTCGATATATCTTTTCATAATACATATTTTGCATATACCAGAAAAAAGTTTGGTACGTGATTTATGATACAAAATATAAATTTTAAAACCTGTTTGACAGAATATTTGTATTAAGCTTAATCAATCAATTGAATTGTGACTAAACAATATTTTAAACATTTTAGATTCTTTTAAAACTTCAGCTAGTAAAAAACAATGTAAATACAATTACATAAAGTGTTAGCATTTAATGAACCATGTCAAAAATAGGTTCCGTTAACGTGTTATGTAATCGTTTAAAAACGGAATACACTCACAAATTAACGTTTCGATACTTTATTTATTTGTATAAATTATTCATTCTATAGATATTACCATTCAGTTCCGGTTTAGAAGTCACATGACTGTATAGATTTACATAAATATGCTATTAAAATAAAATGTTTATTTATACTCTCAAATTCAGTTATGTGTGTCATAAGGAAACTTTCATTGTGTTTGAATGATTATTTAACTTTGATCGCCATATAATTAGTTAAATGAATCAGTAACAGATTTTACATAGCTTCTTAATCTTAATAATAGTACTAGCCCTGTATTAAACATTGCCCCACTGCTGGGCATGGGCCTCCTCTACTAATGAGAGGGGTTAGGCCTTAGTCCACCACGCTGGCCTAATACGGGTTGGTAGACTTCGCATACCTTCGATATTCTTATAAGAATTCTCAGGTATGCAGGTTTCCTCGCGATGTTTTCCTTCACCGTTAAAGCAAGCGATTTTTAACAATTAATACACACGTAACTTTAGATTAGTCAGAGGTGTATGCCCAGCGGGTCGTAGCGGCAGTGCGTCCTGTCTTCCGCCAATGGTTGGATTAATTTAATATCTTAGTACTAAAAATAGTCATGTATCAGCATGTCGAAAAATTTGTAAAAATAAATAAATATAGAAAGTATGAAAAACTTACCTTTGATGATTACATGATACCTTTCGGTCGTAGTATGTGTGTTTATATGATTTGAATTTATGTTGTAAACTTAACAAACAATGATGTAGTTGAATGTTGAAACATTTCGATCCCATGTGGATGAACGGTTGAGCATCTTCAAATCCCACGGTTGTTTATAGATACTTTCGTATACCTTAAATTATAATGTCGTAAATATTTATACAAAATGGTTTTGTATGTCTAACTGAAAATGCTGATCCCATTTAAAAAAGACGAAGTTGAATGAGTCATAATATGTTTTTTTTATGGAAAAGGGGGGCAAACGGGCAGGAGGCTCACCTGATGGAAAGTGATCACCGCCGCCCATGAACATCTGCAGCACCAGAGGGCTTGCAAATGCGTTGCCGGCCTTTCAGGAAAGAATATGCTTTCTTCTTGAAGGTTCCCAGGTCGTAACGTATGTATGTATGCCGATATAATAATAATATGATAAGCTAACAGTCACACACATAAAATCGATGACGGTTAATGAAATCTTGAACATTGTTATGAAATAAATCTATGATATTATTTATCATCGAAGAAGTAGCGATAGCCTAGTTGGTTTGGCGGTACGGACTGTCAAGACGAAAGTCGTATGTTCGAAACTCAAGTGGCATACACCTCTGACTTTTCTAAAGTTATGTGTGTATTTAATGTCAATTATCGCATGCTTTAACGGTGAAGGAAAACATCGAGAGGAAACCGGCATACTTGAGAATTCTCATAAGAGTTTTTCGAAGGTATGTGAAGTCTAACAACCTGTATTACGCCAGCGTGGTGGACTAAGGCTTAACCCCTCTCATTAGTAGAGGAGGCCCGTGCCCAGCAGTGGGACAATGTTTAATACAGGGCTTTATGCTTTATGCTATCCTGTAAATAATTTATTCAACTTCGTACAAATAAGTGAATTTTGTTCTAAGAGACCTTTAACGTAATATATCTAGGACCATATGTTCGTTATCAAGCGCATAGAGTGCCCTGTGGGCACAATTCATATTAAGAATTATCAAAGTATCCATCATAAGGTAAAGTGAATTTTGCCTCCAATTAAATAATAATATAATAATAAATAAATTCACACAACACATAATTTTGACCCCACACTAGATTAAACCTGTATCGTGTGTATCTAGAACTATGCGGGACTACGGTCCCACAACATCCAGATCCGAAACAAATATCTGTCACACAAACATTTGTCTCGGTACGGGAATCGAACCCAATGCCTCTCATCTCACAGCCCTCGCCCACCGCGCCACGGAGGCTGTCAAAAATGAATTCATATTTGATTTCACAAGTGTTTGTTATAAGTAAACGACGTGGTATTCGCTCAGCAGGTTTTCTTTGTAGAAAATAGGGTATACAGTTATATGAACAACTGACCTACGTTGTGGTGTCTGTTATTGCATTATAATGTCTGACCACATTCTAGCTATCAATATCATAAAATCTATTTTACATGTATTGCAGGCTTGGAAAAATCATGTATCTATGATATCTCGCCACGCTAGGCGATTTAATAACTAAAATATATTTTAGTTTATAGGTGAAAAACTATCAAATTTTTAAAACAAATATGCTTTTTATTTTGTCAGCCTCCGTGGCGCATTTGGCGAGTAGCCGGCTGTAAAACAAGAGGCCGTGGGTTCGATTCACACCGGGACAAATGTTTGTGTGACAGACAGATATTTGTGTCCGGGGTCTGGGTGTTGTGAGACCGAAAGTCTCTCGTAGTCCTAGTAGTAGCCTGTCTGGCCTGCAATATCTAAAAACATTTAAGTTACAATTTTTATATTAAAGTATATTTTATTATTTGCTGAGTATGTATCGCACAAAAATCTTTGCACAGCACTTTCCACAATTGTTTGAAAAAATCCTATAGATCATAGACTTTGTATTTTCCTTTTGTTTTGCGCTGTTTCCAGTGGACATTATTGTCAATGCGTGGGAACATTGTGTAACAAATAATATCTGAGAAAAAATGTACAAGTATTATAATATTTGCTATTTGAATTATATAACAATAACGCATTATTAAATTAGCACAATACGAGGCAAACGGTTATTTAAATTTAATTTCCAATTTAAAGGTTGCAGCATACACAGATGGGACATAACAAAAACTAAGAGTTTATAATTTTATAAGGAATACTTATTAGTTTTAAAAAAATCTAAAGGGAAGTGGTGCAAACTGTATAGAGGGAAATCGCGGGTTCGAATCCTGAAACCTCTCTCAATATTTTTGAAGTTACGTGTGTACTCATCTAATATAATAAAGAGGAAATATTTGATTGTTTGTTTGTAATGGATAAATTCAAAAACTACATAAGAGATTTAAAAAATCTCTCATCTATGGAAAGCAAATTTTATACCGCGGTATAGACGGGTCGGGGCAAATATATTACGGAGTTCGCGGCGACATCTAGTTGTTAATAATTAGCGTTTAAGCGGCAAAGCACTACATTGTGAGTGTGTTGAATCCTAAACTAACCTAACTCCTCTGCATAGTAAATAATGCAGGACTGATAATTGTTAACAAGTACATTGGTATCGAAAGACAAGCACCATTTCTATTTAGAGAGGTAAGATTTTAAGAAGCCGGCAGCCTCCGTCACGCAGCAGGCGAGTAGTCGGCTGTGAAACGTGGGTTCGATTCCCGCAGCGAGACAAATGTTTGTGTGGCAGACAGATATTTGTTTCACGTCTGAGTGTTGTGGGACCGTATTCCCTCATAGTCATTGATACCCACGATGCAGATTTTACCTAGTGTGGGGTCAGAACTATGTGTGACTGTTGGGTGTATATATATAAGTATGAACACAATAAAAGTGAATGTAGTGTCCACAACACACGTACTTGTATGATTTTAGAACGTCTCGTGCATTGTGTTACGACACGGTAATGTTCTATTCTCTGTAGACAGTGATCGGGGACAGTAACGGGAGATGATGTTTACAATACGTGATAATTCTAGTTATTAGAGCCACGGTAATGTTATCTGAGATCTTTAGAAATTGTGAATCACGTATATTAACAGGTTCTGTCTAATCAGTTTTATATACAGCTGATTTGTGTCGCTAACCTTAAATCCTAATATATTTTTCTATTTTATTAATTGTCAATATAATCCTACTAATCCTACTTCTTACTAATATTATAAATGCGAAAGTTTGGATGGATGGATGGATGTTTGTTACTCAATCACGCTACAACGGCTGGACGGATCTGGTTGAAATTTGGCACAGAGATAGATTATAGTCTGGAATAGCACATAGGCTACTTTTTATCCCGGAAAAATGTACAGTTCCCGTGGGATAGCTTAGTTTTTCACAGAGATTTTCGGATAGCGACCACCGTACACACGGCGAAAAACCCGCCATAGTGGCACACGCAAGTGTGTCGCGTTCCGGGATCAGCCAGTGTATTTCCGGTTATCGTCGGGGGGCTAGAGTTGGGGTACGATGTTTGGCCGTGCCGGTATTAGCCGGTTCACAGTCGGTTGGAGGCGTGTTGATCCGTCGGCCAGGGAGACCTGTAGAAACGGTTGTACCGCTGGCCGCCCGCGGTACAGTACAGGGGCCCAATCGTGGCTAACCACCACGAGAGGCTGCCCCACCATGCCGCGCATAATCTTGGGTGGGTCCGTCGTGCCGGTTGGTGACCGGATGTGGGGTCCCGGCGGCCTATCCCGGGAGGGTACGGGGGCCCTTCCGTCCGGCGGATCAGCTCACCTCCTCCTGGCTCTTTTAGTGGACCGGCGCTTGTTGCGGCCTTCTGATTACTCTGACACTAGACCCTCGACCGCTTCTTCACCTCCTCCCCCCATAACTCCATGACAGTGCCTATAAAGAGAACAGGACCTACAGCGGTGCGTAACCCCACCACCGCTTTCACAATGGAGTTCGCTAACATCCGCGGACTCCATTCGAACCTTAATGCCGTCCACCACCATCTTGAGACGGCCCGGCCTGCTCTTCTCTTCCTGACGGAGACGCAGATTTGTAGTCCGACCGATACCACATACTTGCTTTACCCCGGCTACTCACTTGAAGAAAGCTTCAGGCCGAGGGCCGGGGTATGCCTGTATGTTCGGTCGGACGTCTGCTGTCGCCGTCTGCGCTGCATGGAGGACCCCTCCTTCTCCACCCTGTGGGTACACGTCGACCTCGGCTCTCAGAGTCGGGTTTACGTGTGCCTTTACAGGTCACACGACGGAGACGTTGAGACAACTCGGCTATTTGATTACATTAGCCAGGCGACAGACGACGCGCAGGAGCAGTTCCCAACAGCGGAATTGCTAGTTCTGGGGGACTTCAACGCACACCATGAGTTGTGGTTGGGCTCCTCCAGAACTGACCATGCTGGCAGAACTGCTCATGCATTCGCCTTGACTCATGGCTTGACACAGCTGGTGAACCAGCCTACCAGGATCCCAGATGTGGCGAGTCATGAGCCCTCTTTGCTGGACCTTCTGTTGACGAGTCACCCGACCGGGTATGCGGTGTCGGTTGGTGCTCCTCTGGGGACCTCCGATCACTGTCTGGTTGGGACGTCAGTACCTCGCGCTTTGCCTCCACGTCCCGTGAAGGTCAAGCGCAGGGTCTGGCACTACTCGTCGGCAGATTGGGATGGTATGCGGGATTATTTCGCATCCATCCCTTGGCAGCAGCGCTGCTTTGAGGGAAAGGATCCTTCTGCGAGTGCCGACGCTGTTGCCTGCGAGATCAGACTAGGAATGGAATATTACATTCCTTCCTCTGAGATCGCGGGCAACGGCCGAGGACGCTCCTGGTTCAATCGTGCATGCGCCGATGCTGTTGGTAGAAAACAGACGGCGTATCGCGCTTGGATAAGGGGTCGCGCTAAGAAGGATCCCAATCTCAAGTCGCTGAAAGCAGCCTACAACCGTGCTACCAAGGCTTGCAAGAGGGAGTATGTTAGAGCGGATGCCCAGCGCGTCTCCAAGATTGGATGTGCTTTGGCCGATCACCCGACAAGCAGTCGTGCTTATTGGAGCTTGGCTAAAGCGGTCCAATCTAATTTCTGTCGCCCTTCGCTGCCACCGCTGAGATATCGTAATGGAACACTGGCCCATAGCTCGCAAGAGAAGGCCGATTTACTGGCAAACCTCTTCGCGGCTAATTCGAGACTCGAGGACTGCAATGCTCCTTTAACACCTACGCTGCCCGGTTGCGGTCACACAATGCCTGATATCCGTATCAGGCATTGTGATGTGCGGCGTGAGCTGCAGTCTCTCGACGTCCGGAAGGCCAGTGGTCCGGATGGTATCCCGGCGCTTGTTCTCAAAAAGTGTGCAGCGGAGTTGTCTCCTGCACTGACGCGCCTATACCGATCGTCCTACCTCTCAGGTGTTGTGCCTGAATCGTGGAGGGAGGCCAATGTGCAGCCGATCCCCAAAAAGGGTGATCGGTCAGACCCTAACAATTACCGCCCAATCGCCATCACCTCAGTGATCTGTAAAGTCATGGAGCGACTAATTAACAGCCAATTAGTTCGTTACCTGGAGGATCACTCGTTGATCAGTGACAGACAATATGGTTTCCGCCATAACCGATCAACGGGTGATCTTCTAGCGTTTGTATTGCATCACTGGGGCGAGGCGATTGACCGGCATGGCGAGGCTCTGGCTGTGAGTCTCGACATAGCCAAGGCGTTTGATAGGGTCTGGCACCGTGGCCTTCTCTCCAAGCTCCCGGCATACGGTCTGCCCGACAACCTGTGTAAGTGGATTTCCGGCTTTCTGCATGAGCGTAGAATGCGTGTCCTAGTTGATGGACACGCTTCGCAGTTCATGTCAGTAAATGCCGGAGTACCACAAGGTTCTGTGATTTCGCCCACCTTGTTTCTTCTGCATATTAATGATATGTTGTCGCTTGGCAACATTCATTGCTATGCAGACGACAGCACGGTTCATGGGCGTTATTGCAGCAAGCCTCCTGGTTGCCGGGCGGATACTGAGAGGAGACGCGAGGATCTTGTCGTTGAGCTCAACCAGACCTTGGATCTCATCTCATCATGGGGTACCAAGAATCGGGTTGAGTTTAATGCCAAGAAAACCCAGGTGTGCGCGTTCTCGTGCAAGAAGTCTCCGTTTTCTCCAATCCCCGTTCTTCAGGGTGTTCCACTCGCAATGCGGAATGACCTTAGTGTCCTTGGTATGGATATCCGCTGCGATCTTAATCCAAGGAGTCACATCGAGGGCGTAATATCCGCCACTTCACGCAGGGTCGGAATCCTGAACAGGGTGCGGCGGTTTTTCACGCCCGGTCAGCTCTACCGCTTATATAAAGCACAGGTGCGGCCGGGAATGGAATACTGCTCGCACCTCTGGGACGGTTCCGCAAAATACCTCCTCGATGCCTTGGACGGGTTGCAGCGGCGGGCCATCCGCGTTGTGAATGATGCAGACGTGAGTAACAGCCTGGAGCCGCTACAGCTGCGTAGGGATATTTCCTCGCTTAGCGTGTTCTACCGTCTGTATCATGGTGAATGCTCTGAAGAATTGTTTGATCTTATCCCATCCTCTCCCTTCCATACCAGAACCACGCGTACTGGATTGCGGAGCCACAGCTTTGTGGTGTCTACTACCCCGGCCCGAACTAAGAGGTTCGCAAACTCGTACTTTTGCCGCACCATCAAGCTGTGGAACAGTTTGCCAGCTACCGTGTTCCCTCCTTCCTATGATCCTGGGTCCTTTAGGCGTAGTGTGAAGAAGCTACACAGCAGGCCGGCATGATTGTATTGAGTAGCGAGGGATGGATTACCACTCGCTACTTGATACTATAACTGGACGGCACTGCACTTACCATCAGGTGCAGTGTGGTCACTTTGCCGAGCCACGATAAAAAAAAAAAAAAAAAAAAAAAAAAAGAGCAAGAGATGGACATGATTTTTTGCAAAGTGTTAGTTTAGGGATCCGAAAATGACATATGCCTTTTATCCCGGAAAACTGCACGCATCATATGGGATAGCAAAATATAGAAAGTTCTAATAGCTTAAGATGCCTCCATGGATTGTATACATTTTCTTCCAAAAATAACCTCCACGCGGGCGGAGCCGCGAGGAACATCTAGTTATTATATATTTCGCTCAATGGGAATTAAATTTTTTTTTATTTGACTGATATATTTGTTTTAGATCATGCAATTTGCTTTGCTATCTAGCACGAACTAATATTACACACTAATAGAGTAAAATAAATGTAAGTTTATTTGCACGTGATGATCTTTTTAAGTAGTAATTCGATTCTAAAAAATGTTTTATAAATAGAATGCTAAACTTTCTAACTGCGTAAAATTTTTTCATTATGATAAAATTCATTTTACATAAAGAAATCAATTCTTGACGCGGGCTGTGCCGCAAGCAAAGGCTAGTTATAAGTAATAGGTAGAATATCAAAAATATATACATCCAACAGTTACACACATAGCTCTGACCACACACTACAATACGATGTAGTATGGTGTCCGTATGAACTGAGGAGCCACTCCTGATTTTTAAAGGAGTCTCATACCATTATTTAGTAGCAAATCAGGTGATTTTGTAGGCGAAATTCTGGAATTTGTAGTAAAATATATCAAAAGTTATAGCAATGTAAAAGTGGCTCCTCAAACTAAATGTTTAGACTGAGGAGCCACCTTGTATCTCGAAAAGTAGTAGACGTACATTTATGAAATTTTTGTATGATTTAGTAGTCATTGTGTATAGTATCTACTAAAAATATGGGTCCACTACAATTACTATAGGCATTGGTATGGCTCCGCAATTGCTAAATATATAAAAACACGAGTTTCTCTGAAAGTGATCGGTCAATCGGCATATTTGACTTAATGATAATTTAGTAGTAAGTGTGTTCTAATTTGTAGCATAGGAATTAAATATAAAACACTGAGCGAATTTGGAAAATCAACGTATTTTATTTGGCTCCTCAATCCAGACGTTTTGCAAATAAATAATTGACTGTACGTACCTCAGATCACAACGGATTCGTAAGCTAGATACACCAATATTTAGTAGAAATTTCTACTAAATAAGTACATACATTTCAGCGCTCTACATATTCGGAAACGGAGACAGTAAATACTTTCGTCATTTTTTGTAAAATTCACCATTTTAGGTGACCATGTTACCTATGAGTTAAACCAGGATAACTAGTAGTTGAATATTAGTTTAAAAAAATAAATGAAGTACTGTGTAGTATTGTTTGTTGGATTTGTAGTATTGAATTTATTAAGTATATTTTTTTTGCGTTAACGAAATGAAACCGTTTCCTATAAACGGTCAACTAGTTGAAAGACCAGTTGACGTTTTTAACTGGTTTGCAGAAACGTTCACAGATCTATACGTTAATTTCCCATTTTTTTTGCGTCTGTCGTTGATTCAACGACGTTGAATGAAAGAGGTTGATAAATTCAACTATACTCTGATTTTTAATTAGGCAGACTAAAGTAACAGCTGCGATCGACCTTTTCTTTTTTGAATGTTGTGAACGTAGAGCATAATGCTGTAGTATGGCCAATTATGAAGGATTCATCGACCAGCCGTGACATGAACTTTCGATTTATTTTTACTCCTGTTGTTATTAAATGTTTTATAGGAAATCAGGTTATAGGAGAGAAATAAAATAAGAGATGTGAATTACTATCACTTGTATTTCAAGTATGGGAATGTAACAAGGAAAGGCTACGTCTGTAGTCTAGCACGACAAAATATGTATAATAAATAAAGGAATATAGACATTTTTAAATAATACACTCTTCTATATTCTATTGACATACATCATCAAGACTGTGACCAGACCATGACCAATTACCACTAGATTAATTTTTGCATCTACACTGCTCAACAAAGTCTAGGGAACAAGGGAAAAATAGTGTTTATTTTAAATTCAATATTTTTTTGTCTTAGATGTTATACATCAATAGAAGCGTAATTTAATATTCATTTTAATTTTGCAATTTAATAAAGGGCTTGTTAGTGACAAAATAAAAATTTATTACAACTAACATAGTGCTGGAACCAAAAAAAAAACACACTCATCACCAGCCTTGCGGTGTGTGCACGTGCATTATTATGCATGAACATGAAAGTTTGGCCGAGTTGCTGTCGATGAGGGATGACCATAGAGTGTACAATCTCCTCACGGTATTTCTCCGCATTTAAATTGCCTCGTATCCAAACGAGATCTGTTCTTCCACCTAGGCGAATTCCGGCCCAAACCATTATTGTTCCGCCTTGATAAGGATGAACTACCTGAGGATTCTGGAGTCAACTCTGGCGACTAGGAACTCACCATACACGCACTCTCCTGGAATCGAGATGAAATCCGAATCGAGACTCATTTGAAAACAGAACATGAGCCCACTGATTGTTGGTCCATCGCATATGTGTGTTACCCCACAACAAACGATGACCTGGTCTATCTGGTCAATATATTAATACATGTACTCAAATCTGGTCGAGTACATAACATTACGTACATTAAACACCCAATAAGATTGTGACAAGAAGCATTATACTCACTATTTATATTTGAAGCTTCATAATCAAGTTTATTTTCTAAGGAAGTACTTATAGGGTTGCAATTGGACACACTAAACTTATCCAATATTGTGTTAATGTAAACACTTTAATATATTAAAATTATAAATAATTTAATGTGATTTTATCATAATATCTAGTTATTTTAATACTAATAAATAAATTTATTTCATTTAAATCATGCATTGTACTCATAAGATAACTTTTAAATGAATTCATTTTATGAATATATTAAAATAAAACATACTAAAACCAAATCATCTACATATAGCAGCACATAAATATTTTTACCAATATCAATATTATCTACACATATACACCGATCCACTAATAAGTTTTGAAACCTCTTTTCTTTCTATAAGAGACTGCTCAAATATCTCGAACCAATATCTAGCTGTTTTATAAGGCTTTATTTAATTTACAGACATAATTATTTTTATGAACAACACCTTCGGGAACTCTTATATAAATTTCTTCTTTTAGTACACAAAATAAAAGCAGTTTTAAAATCCATGTGAAGCGTTTGTATTACATCACTGAGGCGAGGCGATTGACAGGCATGGCGAGGCTCTGGCTGTGAGTCTCGACATACCCAAGGCGTTTGATAGGGTCTGGCATCGTGGCCTTCTCTCCAAGCTAAGCGAATACGGCCTGCCGGACAACATGCGCAAGTGGATTTCCAGGTTTCTCCATGAGCGAAGTATACGTTTCCTCGTTGATGGACACATGTACTATGTTTTCGTAGCTCATGTCAGTAAATGCTGGAGTACCACAAGGCTCTGTGCATTTGCGGTTCATGAGCGTTATTGCTGCAAGTCTCCTGGATGCCGGATGGATACTGAGAGTAGATGCGAGGATCTTGTCATTGAGCTCAACATGACCTTGGATCTCATTTTAACATGGGGTATCAGAAATTGCGTTTGGTTTAAAGTCAACAAAACTCACGTGTGCTAGTTCTCCTGCAACAAATCCCCGTTTTCAACCAATACCAGCACCGACCAACCAATACTCATTCATTCTTTAAATTATGCCGAAATTACAACTTAATTAAAACATAAAAAATACACATTATATACTATTTTCATGTTGTCGGTCTTATTCTTTTCAAAAATAATATTCAACTACTAGTTATCCTGGTTAAACTCATAGGTAACATGGTCACCCTTAATGGTGAATTTTACAAAAAATGATGAAAGTATTTACTGTCTCCGTTTCCGGATATGTAGAGCGCTGAAATGTATGTACTTATTTAGTAGAAATTTCTACTAAATATTGGTGTATCTAGCTTACGAATCCGTTGTGATCTGAGGTACGTACAGTCAATTATTTATTTGCAAAACGTCTGGATTGAGGAGCCAAATAAAATACGTTGATTTTCCAAATTCGCTCAGTGTTTTATATTTAATTCCTATGCTACAAATAAGAACACACTTACTACTAAATTATCATTAAGTCAAATATGCCGATTGACCGATCACTTTCACAGAAACTCGTGTTTTTATATATTTAGCAATTGCGGAGCCATACCAATGCCTATAGTAATTGTAGTGGACCCATATTTTTAGTAGATACTATACACAATGACTACTAAATCATACAAAATTTTCATAAATGTACGTCTACTACTTTTCGAGATACAAGGTGGCTCCTCAGTCTAAACATTTAGTTTGAGGAGCCACTTTTACATTGCTATAACTTTTGATATATTTTACTACAAATTCCAGAATTTCGCCTACAAAATCACCTGATTTGCTACTAAATAATGGTATGAGACTCCTTTAAAAATCAGGAGTGGCTCCTCAGTTCATACGGACACGTAGTATGATGTATTTATGTTACATGTATACGATGATACGGTACGATGTTAGACCGTTTTGCGGCCTACTGAGTACTCTGACACTAGACCCTCGACCGCTTCTTCACTTTCTTACCCATGGCGTAGAATGGCAGAGAATGCCTCCGGCATTAAGTCCGCCTATACTTAAATGTGTATAAAGTGTGTTAGATAAATAAATAAATAAATGGCGTAGTGTGAAGAAGCAGGCCGGCATGATTGTGTTGCGTAGCGGGAGAAAGATGGTCTCTCGCTACTCGACACTCTAATTGGACCGCACTGCGCTTACCATCAGGTGCAGTGTGGTCACTTTATCGTGCCAGTATAAAAAATATATATAAAAAAAAACATTAATTATCAAGAACTACGAGGGACTCCATAGTCTCGCGTAGTGAGACCATTCTCATGACACCCGGACCCGAAAAAAATATCTGTCTGTCTCCCAAACATTTGTCTCGGTGCAGGAATTGGACCCACGGCCTCAGGTTTCACAGTCGGTCACTCGCTCGGTGCGCCACGGAGACTGTCATTAAATGAACATTGCAGCGATCTATATGTACTTAGAATATAAGTCAATTGAACATTGAGTGATTTTTTTCGAAACGTATTGCAATATAAGGTATGAAAAATAAAAAATAATAGTACTTGGTAAATACTTTCCAATTAAAGGGCAATTACATCACATTACAGGGTTATGTGTGACTGACAGTGGTCGATCCCACGTTCTTATTCAGTACAATGATAACGGAAATATTTCGTCATAATTCGTTTTATACCTATGTAAGCTAATGTGTTCAAGCGCACACAGACATGAGATTTATTCAAAATATGTGTATTAACTGAAATGAATTAACTAATGGCAATACTAGATTTACCAAGTTAATAACATGTATTAAAAATCTAAGTAGCACTTTTTTTCCCGGCGGGGGCCATTCATTTTACGGATAACCTTGGGGGAGGAGGGATGGTTATGCCAGCCAAGTTTATCCAAGGGACTAAAGATCGGGGCCCTAACCAAATTCCTACGGCGCCGGTGTACCAACTAAAAACCGTCCCGTGATATCCTAAGTGAATCTCTGGATTGCTGCCGGAACCATCCCTGCGCGGTACCCTTACAGCCCGTCTGTTTTAGGGCTGGATGCCCTCCACGTTCTACGGCAGCATCAGGCTTCGCGCCGCGACCCGTCTCGGATTGCACCGTGAAAATATATAAGAATATTTATAAAGGCCGCACATCCCCCGTGATCCTTTTTAGTTGGCTCTCACGACAGGCAGGGTATACCTTGGTCGGAGGAGACCTCTCGCTACGTGGCCCACTTCTGCGAGAGCGTCATGTCGCAGAAGGAGAGTGCCGAGAGGGATCGCGAACGATATGATCCCTCCCTGCCGCCAAAGAAGACGTAGGAGGAGGCGCCGGCTAGACTACTGACCGGCGTCTCCCGCCCTGTGGAATGGGGGCGTTTGAATTCCACCACGGTAACCCCTGCCTGTCGTACGAGGTGTTTAATTGGGGCCATGGGGTCGCGGCACCGCGCACGGGATATTCTGGCAGCAATTCTAGCACGCCTTAGAATACCCCGGGATCGCTCCGTAAGCGCCGAAGAAGGCCACCGCGAGGTTTTAGCTGGTAGTGACGGGTGGGGTGTACTAAGGGGGTAAGGACTCGGTTCAGCGGCTGCCCGGATAGCCATCATCCGGGCGTGGGGGTGCTGGGTCGTAAGACTGACTAGTCCAGCATAACCGTTTTATTCTCATTCCGCTTCCCCCCGGAGCGGCGGTAGTAATAAAAAATGCTTACCCCGCGACAAGAAAAAAGTGTATACCGTGGTAGAATTCATTCATAGCCTCCAATCCACAGGGCAGGATCTAAGTAACACTGGATATTTAGGAAATAATAAAACATGCCTAAATGTCCGCAAACAGTATACCTACTTATATAAATTCTTCGTTCATGTTGATATTTAGAGGTAAGTAAAAAGTTTTTAGTTGTTTTACCTTACAATGGAGTAAACATGAACAATTGTATGTCAATATTGAAACAATATGTTTTTGTTAAGATCATAAAACTTAAGCAAACTATTTCTAACTTTATGTCGTTCTTGTCAATTCAGCATTTATGTTGGCAATCAAATCGGACTAACTTTATTAAATATACCCACTTATTTCTCTATACTTAGTCCTAATCACACTTCAATATCTCATGAATCATAGAAGGTTACCTAGTCCAGACTAAACATATTAAAGATTTTTAAAAAATCTCTTGGTTCAATTACACTATAACTATTTGAAACTAGAAATCCGAAGCAAGGCAGGTGGAGGAGTTACCGAACGTGATTCGAACTACATCTAGGAATTGGAAAGCAGACTCTAAATTAAATGGCTTGAGGCTAAGTACTATGAAAATTCCAATGCCATCAATCTCCAGTTTGCTAGGTACCGTGTTCCCTCCTTCCTATGATCCTGGGTCCTTTAGGCGTAGTGTGAAAAAGCTAAACAGCAGGCCGGCATGATTGTGTTGATTAGCGACTAGACTATCTCTCGCTACTTTATACTCTATCTGGACAGCACTGCACTTACCATCAGATGCAGTGTGGTCACTTTGCAGTGCCAGATTAAAAAAAAAAACTCATTCACTCCCGACTCATCAACGAAAATGTAAATTAATATGATAAGTAATAAATTCCATCTTTATATTGGGAAAAATTCTCAATTACTATCTTAATTATTGCAAAGGCATTAACGCAAGGGTATACTGTCTCAGTATGTCAAGTTTGTATAGCGCTGTGATGCAATAGTGATAGTGTGAGTTCTTGATCTCTCTCTCGCATGCCAATGCACGTTGACATTGAGACATTGTAGGCTATCTAATGCGTGGCGAATGTGCAATAAACGTCATTAAAGATACTGTTGGTGGTGAAAGTAGGGACACAAGTGGCTTTTAAAATATTTTGCTAAGGTAAAATGTTAGAAATGATTACAGAAATAAATTCCTTTCGCTTTGCTTGGGGAACAGTACTACAATCAAATATGAAGAGATAGTTGGAATTTTACGTAACTTTCCAGCATGTTTACAACTATTAACATTAAAGGTTAATACTTATAATCAATGCAATTTAATTATTTTATTTGATGATTATTTGATGAATAGTAAATTACTGACTCAGACAATTCTTGATTGGCTTCTGGCATGATGTCATCAAAAATGTAATTGAAAATACATCGGAATTTAACATTGACATACTGTCGACCTTCAACTACAAAATCATAAGAAAGTAGTCCTGTTAGGTCCACTTGAGCCACAGTCATATGAGGTCATCTGCTTTAATCGACCTTACGGGTCTATTATGTAAGTGATCGACATTTGTCGAACATGTACTCACAAGTTGCCCTTGAGGAGGTTGATGCTGTAGTCGTAGGCGGAACTGCGTCCAGGACCGGTGAGGTAAAGCGCGCAGTCGCTGTCATCGTTGGCCACCACCAGCGGTGATATTGCTGCTGTGCACGCGCATAGCAACGCTAAGAATAGCGCCCTGTAAAAAAAAGTTAGATATTCAAAATATAGCTCAGCATTTATTAATAATAACACCCAACAGTCTCACACTGTTCCCCACTAAAGATACAAGTCTTGTGTAGTGTGTATCAAGAACTACGAGATATATTCTATCTCACAACACCCAGACCCGAAACAAATTTTGACATTGAACTTTATTTACTCACGTTATGAATTAGTTTGATTAAAAGTTGTCCGATTTTAAACCTTTGCAATCTACGCGATGACAACTTTTAATTAGGGTAACTATGCTACTAAAAACAATGTGACATAGTCCATATTCAAAGTGCAAAGAATTTTCGGTGTTGTTGATGAGAAAAATTAAGAAATAAAAAGGGGATCAAGCTGCATAGCGGTTCTGTTAATTATATTTAGATTGGATTTAGAAAGAAATTAAAACCGTTCTTTGATCATTCTACTTTTTCTTTTTCGCACTTGGCTGACACATGGCTTAAGGATACAAGCTCAGATATATCATTATTTTGATCACCGTCAGTCGATTACAACCTAATATGCTCAGTATAATGTAAGTGTAAATGTATAAAACCAGTTTTGAATCGAAATTAAATAGTAGATTTCTATGAATCTTTTCGGATATTACCTAACATCTCCATGTAAGTATGGCCCATCAAGGAAGACGTGTAAGTAATTAAAAATCGAAAGTCATTAATCTTGGATGTGTTAAGTAACAATTCTATATAATATCCTTTACTGCATCCTTTCTCGCAATTATTTTATAACTTTTAGATATATTCGCTGAGTTAAAACTAAATTTCATAACTATGTATTTCGTAATGCATAATTTTTGGCGTTAATAATAATGAAAATGGTCCTCAAAAATGATCAATTTTGTTATAATGTGAATAAATTTTGTTATATTACAAAAAAAACAATTAGTAACTAACACACTTGTTCACTTTATCATCATTTTGTATAACATTACCGTTTACCAAACAAGTTTGAAAACCAAAAAACTAATTACAATGGGATCAAAATTTGTGCGTGTCAGTTTTGTTTTTTATAGGAGAATGCCAGCTTAGCTTTAGCTTTTTTGCGGGGTTTTATTACTGCCGGCCGGTCCGGGGGGAAGCGGAAAAATAAGAATAAAACGGTTATGCTGGACTAGCACTTCTCTTCGACCCAGCACCCTCATGATGGCAATCCGAGCAGCCGCTGGGCCTAGTCCCTACCACGTATGTACAGCCCATCTGACACTAGAATTGCTACCCTGCCCAGGCCCTGCGCGACGACGCAGCAGCCCATCTCCATGGGTGTAGGATAATAAGCCGGAGCACGCCCTCTGCGTCAACGACATCGAACGAGGCCTTACCACACGTGCTGCGGCTCGGGGTCGCACGATGCACTGAAATAGTCAGTGCACCGATACGGGCGCTAAGACAGCCCCTCATTGCGCCGCCCGAGACCCCCAATGGCCCCAATTAGTCGCCTCATACGACAGGCAGGGGATACCGCGGTGGAAATCTATAAATGCCCCCATTCCACAGAGGATGCCACTAGCTGGTCTAACTTACTTATCTTTGAGCGATACTTACTACTTATTGATTAAAACAAAAAAAAACATCGTGTTAACTACTATCGTAATTCTATTCTTTGATTTAGATAAGAAACTACACCACTAAAACTATAATTTAGTTCTTATCATAAATCTTTAAGCGACGCTTGACATTTCAAATACCTTCAAGGTATAATCGTTCATAAATAGAGCATTGTTGTTGCAAAAACCGGAATTTATATTTCGCAATTTATTTCAAATTAATCAATGGTACCTACACGGTGCTACTGGTGCTTTTAGCGTAGGGTTGCCAACCCCGAAATTCAAATACCAGGATTTTTATTTTTTGACGTTAGATAAAACAGGACGCATCTTTTGCGAGCCGAGAAGCAAAAACAGGATTGCAAAAGTGGTGTGCTAATTTTAAAATACAGGACCTTATCAGGGCGCTTTAAAAACCCAGGACGCTGCCTAAAAACCCAGGACGCTGTTTAAAAACCCAGGACGCTGCTTAAAAATATTCAGGACGTCCCAGGACACTCTAAAAACCAGGACATGTCCTGGGAATACAGGACGGTTGGCAACTCTATTTTAGCGCTATAGTGATAATACGGAATTTGCACACTTCACGCTTGTCTTAATGTAATAGCCTATAAATATATATTTATGAGTTAAGTTTAAGTGATCAAATGCAATTACACAACCTAAGCCTACCTTAGTATTAATCAAAATACCGTATGGAAAATAACGGTAATGAAAATGTTTACTTAAATTGATAATATAAAGCGCAATTATTTATATTGGAAATATACCTTTGCAAAGACGAGTAAATGATTAAACAAATCTTAGCATTAGTATTCTGATGACTGGTAGCCAAATTGTGCAAAAATAATGGAAGCAGCATGAATGGGCCGGCTCGACCGGGGTAGTACCACTGTCTCACAGAAAACCAACGTATAGTGACAGTTTACTGTCGTGTTTCGTATAGTAAGTGAGATATCCGGAGGCCCAGATCCCTATTCCAGTCCTTTTAAGGCCAAGAGAGCATACATGACACTTTTAGTATTGTAGATGTTCATGGGCGGTAGAGATCACTTAACATCAGGTGACCCACTGGCTCGTTTGTCGGACTATGCTATAAAAAAATGTTACATAAGAATATAATCAATTTCAATGGAATTCACACATGTATCAAACAAAAACTCAATACTAGTTAATTGCGAGTTTCGACATTGCGTAGAGCTTTAGTGGATAATGAATACACCCGAGAAGGCAAGCAATTAATTTTTACATTAATCCACATGTGAGCATAAAAACCAAAATATTTCCCAATCGATATAAAAAGGTATAGGCATTTTATTGCACAAGCTATGAGTAACTTAAACACTTGTAACTACAAGGTGTCCTGTAATTTATTTACGAATTTATACATTATGTTTCGGCGACACTGATGTCATGAACAAATAGAGATATATTATTGACCGCTTCACTATAAGCAACAACATATAGAGAAATTGAATTCAAACTAATTTTGAATCTAGCCGTGTTAACTTACAATGGTACCACGTTCTTTGAAGATCGGAATTGTACGCTTGGTCTAAAATTAAATATAAAGTTTACATATTATATTGTTTAGATTTAAACGATGTCTATCTTTTAATTTAATTAAAGTCATTAATCAGCTCGATCTCTCGATCAGCGTTTACCATGCCTTATGAATAGCTTAATCACACTGATTTATTGAGGAGTGTCGAATATCTCCATGCAAAGGTTCAATGTACCTAGGTGTGGAGACAAAACCTGTGGGCAAGTGAATGACGTGAAAGGCAAACTGTTTCCCGTCTTGTAAATAAACGAGGAAACTTCAATCAATGTCTGTTCGTTGTGTTATGCAATAAATTATCAGTTTTCCGCGTGTCCACACATGTGGTTCTTTGAAGAAGCCATATTCTGTTCCTGTCAAACTATGTTTTTGCTGGCACAAATAATTAGACCTGTTTGTAACACCAGTTGTACCTAGTAAAAGTTGTCTAACAAATGGGGGGCAGTGTATGCCATTCGGATTCTCCTATACATTTTAAAGGCTCCTTTCTAATCTGGTCTACTGTGTGGTATCTTCTAGAAAATTTTACACGTATGCAAAGCAACTGATAATACCTAGTATATATTCATTAAAAATATTCCACAATTATCTCAAGACCATTTTGAGCGATTGATAATAAATTCGTTAAGATACCACTCACGAATATTCAGTATTCTGTTTTACTTCCTACCCTGTGACAATTTATTTGCCTATAATGAAGCAACAATAGCCTAGTTGACAGTGATACAGACTGCCGAGACAAAAGTCGTGGATTTAAAACCAGCTCAAATGCCATACACATCTGACTTTTCGAAGTTACTTGTGTATTTATATGCAGTTATCGCTTGCAAATATTATGAAGGAAACCTGCATGCCTGAGAATTGTAAAAAAGAATTTCGAAGGTGTGTGAAGATCTTTACCTAACGCTTTGGATTCTACCTATCATCGGTACGTTATATATTTATGTACGTATTACCTGTTATGTTATTTATTACCGATACTGTCATTAGTGGTTTATAGGTTACCCAAGTTAATCTGTGATTTATATTGTTGAAGTTGCTAACATAAAATTAATGTATCAGTGACTTTGATTAAAATTACACAAGTACTTACGCAAGCACCGAACACTAAATGCGGGTTTGCACTAAAGCAACATATTCAGACCTTAACAGAGAAATTCTTAACCAAAGTCTATTCTAAATATGAAGTTGGTATTATCTATACCACTTAAGAATTTAGGCAGTCCTTTATTGTAAATGCAACGCATTTTTATGACTAAGTGCATTCTAGAAGGTTATTCATAATCTTAGGCGTTGTATATTATTATTTAATAAAAAATAATTTATATTTGCTGTAAAACGAGAGGCCGTGGGTTCGAATCCCGGACCGGGACGAATATTTGTGTGACAGACAGATATTTATTTCAGGTTTGTGTTGTGGGACCGCGCCTTGTAGTTCTTCAAATCCACGACAGAGGTTTGATTTAGTGTCGGGTAAGGACTTTGTGTGTAACTGTTGAGTGTATTAATTTTTGCTCTGATGCTCAAAAAACTCTACTTGTGGTATAACAACAAAGTGTAGCGTTTTTGTTTTTGGAGTAATAAGAACGCACGTAGTCAAAATTTACGTGAAATAGATGATCCCTATCAAATGGTTTAGTAATTATCCTATTGTTTTTATATTAACTCAATAAACGATCTAAAAATTACTGCCAACAGAAATAGACAGACTATCGTTTCTTTCTACTAAATTACATTATATACAAGACAACTAGTTCTCAATCCACGAGAATAATTAATCATAATACATGTATAACAGCATTGATACTCTGTATACCAGATGGCATGAGTTGCAATATGCAGTGTTTATTATACAAAAAGAACATCATTTATTTATACTCTTTATTGTATACTAAAAAATCCATCATCTGAGGATAATGATATTATGATGTGTTCTCTGATGCTCGTAAGTAATATACACTTGTAATTTAATAACAGTCATTGTTTGTAAACATATAAATAAATTAATTAAAAACATATGTTTATGAAAAATCACCATTAGCATGTCATTATAGAGCTGTTTATATTTCAGCTGAACGTTTGTTGCCAACTGGAATAAAGGATTTTTTGTCGCAAGAATCCACGTATAGCTACCGTGTTCCCTCCCTCCTATGATCCTGGGTCCTTAAGGCGTAATGTGAAGAAGCTAAACAGCAGGCCGGCATGATTGTGTTGAGTAGCGGGGGATAGACTGTCTCTCGCTACTTGATACTCTATCTGGACGGCACTGCGCTTACCATTAGGTGCAGTGTGGTCACTTTGCCGCGCCAGAATAAAAAAAAAATACAATATCTAAAAGCAGAAGCATTTAGTAAAGCTGAATTTGGTGAGAATCGATGCATTGGAACAAACAACATAACATTTATAAATATTAATAAAATGAAGATCAATACATAGTTATAATTAAATCAAACCGGCAAATTTTTGGGTATACTTTTTGTAAGGATGTAGCAGTGATTGGAAATTGGAAATGATTAAGAACAATGCCGTTTTGTGACATTGTTTGCTTATCTCCAATTAATAATAATTTATTTACCAGGACATCGTGTCTTAATGCCAAAGCTTTAAAAGCTAGTCATGAGTTGTTTTGTTTTGCAAATTTAGTAACAGAGGTACAAATTAATGCTACATACAACAGCATTAGTATAGATTAGACCTAAAACCTCAGAGTAGAAGTTGGTATAATAATGTAGTTAAAAATAAAAGTTTTCTTTAGGGCCCCGGTTACTATGGACCAGCTGACCTCGCTTCAATATATAGTATCAATTGAAGTGTTAATCCTCTCACCGATTCCATTGGTGCTATAAGGAGAAGGGGATTGAACGAAAACCATATGTTTCGTATGAATAAAATTTATAATTGCAGTACCATTATCATTGATCTAGTAATTAAGCTCCAAACTTAATTGAGCTCCAATATTTTTGCACAAATGTTTTAATTTTTGCGCATGTACTAGATTTGTTTAAATTGCATTGCGTAAAAGTTAAGATTTTAATTCTATAATTACAATTTTATTGCGTTCTAGTTTTGTTTTTATCTTCTTCCATCATACTTCCGTTATTATTTTGAATGACATTCATTTCACACACTTTCATACAATTTATTTTGACTATTACGCTTTTTATTTGTATTCTAAAAACCGTCTACATTCTCGTCCTGAATTATAATTTCTTGATAGCGTAACAACCTTCGTACAAACAAATGCTCTTTTTCAAGATTACATTACAAGTTTGTAGATCTAATGTGTCAAGGTTAAATATTACAACTGTAATGAATTATTGTCACTTACATAAATTACCATTATTTTTTCAGACATATAATATACATGACCTTGTGTAAAATTCTGCATTTTGGCATTAGCTATTTCTTTTTGTATGAATATGCGTTATTCGATTAAGTCACGTGACATAACGAATGGACTTGTTTGGATTTTTAATGAAGAAAAAGTACGTGTTTTAGATTGCTATTTATCTAAGGTAATATGCTTCGTTCTAAAGGTAGACATATGCTTCTTGTAAACTCCGAAGGTCTACGCATAGGTGTAACTAGTACACCCACATCGAGAGGGCGAGCGTATCGTCACACTTGGCACAATTCCAGACTCCGGGCTGATATTGAGTATTTCGTAATAGAAAACCCAATATCACTTTTACCTGACCCGTGGAATGAAACCCGAGACCTGAGCACAGCCAGCTCAGTACCGCTTAAGTTTTTACTGCGCCACCGAGGCAGTCAATTAAATGCAAAGTATTTGTACTCATTTAAAGTATCTTTCTGGACAAAGGACTTAGAAACTAAAAACACTGTTATATAAGTAAACAAATTGCAATAATCGCTTGTAAGAATGTTTGTGCGCGTGTGTTATGGTTACGTAATGTAATAGCAGTTGTATCATTCGGCCCAGTGACCGCGTGAGGAACACCAGCATCCGAGCGTTGCGTTGCCAACATCACTCTAAACAATCACGATTATATGCAATCACCGTATCTTTTCTTAATGGTCGTTTGTTATAAACACGGTTGAGTTACTTCCCATTTGTATACTTTCGTTTATAAACTTTTTCATAGGTTTGGTCATCGGAAGGAATCACAATATCGGTATACTCAACTGGTGCGTAGTTGTACGCCGTGATTGGATAGCACCGATCAGAAACCCGTATTTGTGGTTCTTTTCGGCGAAACGCATTCCGGGGCCAACCTGTGTATATACAGTTAGACAGGTTGGTATAATAATGGCATTTGTCGAGGGATTTTTATAACAGAGACTGAACCTGCAACTAATGGTTTTGGCAATTTGGGTGTTACTAGTGTTGCTGACCGTAAAGGAAAGGAATGCGGGTTATTGAAGAGTGCGGAAGGGGATTTGTATGGGCCTTCAGAAATCTTGTTGTATCTTCTTTCTTTCTGTTTATGCAATAATGTATACGTCAGCCTCCGTGGCACAGCGGGCGAGTAGCCGGTTTGAAACGAGAGGCCGTAGGTTCGATTCCCGCACCAAGACAAATGTTAGTGTGACAGACAGATATTTATTTCGGGTTCCTCGAAGTTCTTAATACCCACGATACAGGTTAACCTAGTGTGGGTTCGAAACTATGTGCGTGACTGTTGGCTGTATTTGTTTTTTATTTAATTGACATGTAAAAGTGCTCATGGCTGCCTACATGCTTCATAAATATTTAGATTTTTATCGTTATCTACGGAACGGAAGCTCATCCACTTAAGTTCGATTTTATATAAGAAACTGATACTACTCAAGAACCTCCTTTCGTGATTAAGACAAAATTAAATACATCGTGACTCTACTATGTATAAAGATGCAAAGTCTGTACCTAATTACTATCTCTCTGTTGTTTCCCTTGTAAACATAATTGTAGATGTAAAAGTTAGAGGATATTTTAATCTTCGGTCATAAATACTTTTTGAATAGAAAATATTTATAGAAAGGATGTTCATGACGTAACGATAATTGCAATGCTTTACTCAAACGAAAACACAAACAAATAAAATGGTGTTGTAAGAACCAGAGTATTTATTGTATAATTTGATTGACTTGTTTTTTCTTCATGTCATGTTAACTATGTTATAATGGTTTTACGTAAGAACATAGAGGTTGCAAGATGCTAACCATCTCATTACCTAACTCAATGGGATGGATATTATGTACATCAAACTGTATATTGCTAATTATTAAAAGTTTATTGCATAACTTGTCAGCAGTGAGATTCACCAGAGCGTTAGATCAATCAAACGTCAAGACGTCGTCAGTTTCGCCGAGTCTGTTTGTTATGTGAATTAGGTTTAAACTATCGAAGAAAATTTGAACGTAACGTCACTTACGTGCGGTATCATAGGCACCTTTAGCGTATCGTTAAAAACAACCCGCAGAACTGACGCGTAACGCGACCATCGAAAGTCTGTTTTTACTTAAAAGTACGCTTTCGACTACTCTCTTTTTGATATGCGTAATGGTTTTTGCTTAGTTTGGTCACAGTTTTAGTTTGGCAGACTATGCAAGATTACCACTGGATGGTGGGACGGTTGGACGTCTATGTTAGGCTACCAGGAGTCAACGTCAAGTCGTTCTAGTTGTTTGTATTGAGAATACTATTGATGGTTACCCATCCAGGTCGGTTTGCTCATGTGATTTTCTATAAATTTCTTTGCAACAGCTGAGGAATCTTTAAAGGGCTGCGAATGTTTACTACTTAATAAATATTGCAATCCAAATTAATTTTGTTCACAATATAAAAAAAATCCCTTATAATTGACTAACATCTTTGGTGTCCAAATTCGCCTTCTACAGCATCTCTTAATTTTATTTAGAAATATGATTAATAGGTAATTTCGTAATATTATTTTATGATCTTGGTTGTGGTTCTTTCTTCGCACTCAGCCCATAAACATCGGGCCATTATGTGTTTTAATCTAGTCATATCTCTACACATCTTAAATTACAAACGGTAGTGTCATTGCATAAACCTAAGTTATAGTCCTATTTATATTTAGCGTACAGACCTGTGTGCCTTTTAAGCACTGATTTATATAGCTAAGCTATTGTTTTCAGCAAAACTGAAGACTGCATAGAATCTTAATATATATTTAAAGCATGCTAATCAGATCTGTAAATACACTTGGATTCAAACTTAATGATCACACATTTTGGCAGTAGCTCAACATTTAAAAAACACTTTCTTAAATGCACTACACACATCGTTTACTAAATGCATCAATGATTGCGTAATTTTGATACTTTATAATAAATCGCGTTAGCTTGTTTTTCGTCAGTTTACGCAGTGGACATAAACTATTATTTATATTTGGTTACTATTTAAAGTGATATAATGTTTCTAATTCTTTTACTACGCATATTTTTACTTATATTAGGCAGACATAATAACCGTAAAGTTAAAAAGGTTTCAGTGTTCTTGGAATGGAATTAACCTTATTAACTGATTCCGTACGGTTAATTCAAAAAACAAACAACACAGAAAAGCTTCAGATATTTATCAGTAACAGTAATCCCTGTTCCATTTACAACATTCATATTTTTAACCGACTTCAAAAAAGGAGGAGGTTAACAATCGTCGGAATCTTTTTTTTTTATGTATGTTACCCGATTACTCGAAGACGCCTGGACCAATTCGAGAATTTTTTTTTGTTTAAAATGGTATACTTCCCAGGTGGTCCCATTGGCACCAGGTCAGGATATGATGATGGGATCTCAGAAAAATCAAGGCAAACCCACAAATTTTATAGTGACGCATCATTTGTTTTTTATTGAAGTCGGTGTACTTTTTATGAATTAAAAAACTTTTATGTTTACTCGATTTTTTTAATATTCTTTGTGTTGTTGTTATTTACTACATACCACAACAATCCTCAATAGCGGTTCCTATACTTTATTGTTCATCATGTTGTAGAATCCTCACCAATTTATGTTCGTAATTAAAGTAGAATTATTTAAGATTTAATGACTTATTGGCAGTATTACCCTGATGGAGGCAAATTTGAAAGTATTGAACACTGGAAATCTGATAGCCTTTCGGAATTGTAATATTAAAAACAGCATGGTTCCTTGCTTACGTTGTAAATATATCACCCATTTGCAATGTGATTTGCTTTGTATTACATTATGCGTACAGCTGAAGAATGCTTTGTCGGACTTTGTGTTATCAGAGCGGAGTCTAAGGAGCTTTAAGGCTGGTGCCACCCCTTAGGCGATAGATATAGAAATATCATCAATTTCCAGCATCAGGTGAGATTACGATGAATAATTCTACTGTCTGATGAGTAATATTATCTATTCCTTAAACGACCAGATAAAAAAAACATATTAAAAAGATAGTTGTAACAGTCAATAAATGTTAATTTATTTTCTAATTAATATTAAATAAATACACCCAACAGTCACACACATAGTTCTGACCTCACACTAGGTAAAACGTGTATCGTGGGTATCAAGAACTACGAGGGACTACGGCTAAATATCTGTTTGTCACACAAACATTTGTCTCGGTGTTTTGTGGAATCGAACCCACGGCCTCTCGTTTTACATCTGGCTACTCGCCCACTGCGCCACGGAGGCTGTCATTATTATTAAATATTTTACTTGAATATTGACATTCTGTTTTATATACTAACGTAATTCTGTATTATCATGTGAAATATCAATTGTCCATACAAAATAAATGGGCATTCATTTTTAAAGTCTATTGCAAATAATTTGAGGTACAAAAACGGTCTACTATTTAAAAAAGTAGAATCATAAAATATGTATTCACTGATCGAATCTGAATAGAAAGCGAGATATATGAAGGCAAAAAGAATACATTCCACAAACGAGTTTAAACTTTGAATATGACACATTAACGAATATACACATTGTACAAATGTTGATCATTGCAATATATCTTAAACATTCGGAGCGAGTGGGAGCTTTCGCTTTCAATGGCGTGGCACGGCGCGGCCTGTTTACACTGCTCACGGCACATTAAAAAAATTTTATTAACAAGTTGCTTTTTGTATTTTTTTTAATTCATATTTTATTCTCAATTTAAATAATGATAATAACACAACCAAGTTGCACACATAGTCCTGACCCCACACTATGTCAAACCTGTATCATGGATATCAACGACTACTATAGACTGTGTTCCCACAACACCCAGGCCCAAAACAAATATTTCTGGTTTTCTTTTGTCTCGGTGCAGGGATTGAATCCGCGACTGCGTTTCCCAGTCTACATCACGGACGCTGTCATAATATTCTGTACTTATTTATTATATTATATACTTTTTGAGATGAATATTGTAATGGACGCGCTGTTATAATTGAGAATGGTAGTCCACTAAAGATTATACCCAACAACAATAATGATAATAATACTAGCCCTGTATTAAACATTGTCCCACTGCTGGGCACGGGCCTCCTCTACTATGAGAGGGGTTAGGCCGTAGTCCACCACGCTGGCCTAATGCGGGTTGGCAGACTTCTCATACCTTCGAAAAAATCTCAGATATGCAGGTTTCCTCACGGTGTTTTCCTTCACCGTTAAAGCAAGCGATAATTAACATTTTAATACACACATAACTTTAGAAAAGTTAGAGGTGTATGCCACTTGGGTTTCGAACCTACGACTTTCGTCTTGGCAGTCCGTACCGCAACCAACTAGGCTATCGCTGCTTATATTATACACAACAATATTAGAGCAAAATGATTTAATTTGACTGACTTTCAGTATAAGATCCTAACCAACAATTAAATTTCCAATAATATATTTGTCACGACCAATCAACACAAATATTTTTTTTTATCTAAAACTTATGACACTTGTAAAACCAGCAACATAAAGAAAGTTTTTAACTTTTTACTAAATAATAAAACGTATGTGGTAATTATTCCATTTATTTTTTATTTTAAGCTACTCTTAGATGGCTTTAACTGATTTTAATGGATCGATAAAACTACCAAAAAAGGAGCAACAAGCATCCCAAAAATTATTAATTATAGTAAAATCATAAAATATTTATACTTGCAAAATTTAACTTTTCTTTGAATAAAAAATAAACCATATATGCGTCAAATTCATTAATGTATTTTAAGTCTGAGATTTAAAGTGATATAAAATTGAAATGAAACTAATTTTACGTAATCTATCGAGGTTTATTAAACATTTTTAATCCCGACATTTCGATAGCTTTACAGCCTTCATGGTCACGGGGCGGATTTGTAAAATTAGTTGCATTTCAATGTATAATATTCGTGTAAACTTAAGAAACCATTATAATATAAAATTCTTAACAATTTTTGTGGTGACCAGTGTGCACTATCCATAACTGTCGTTGGTTTATTTATATTTATTGTGGATGCTCGGCGCGACAATGCACCAGTTTCACTCGAGTTTCTATATTCGGCCGCGGTTTTGGCAGCCGTGGTTACATAACCCCAGTAACACTAAGCTTACGTTACAATTATAATATACGGATATAATTTTTATGTTTCTATTTATTTCGATTATTTATGAATATAACTTATTTTTAAATATAACTTATTTAGAATTGACAAGCAATATAAACTTTTTATCTACAATTAAATATAAGTAAAATATATTTTTAGGCGTTCACGTATATTAAACACTAGATGTTGCTCGCGGCTCCGCTCGCGTGTATGTAATTTTTGGAAGAAAAGGTATAGAATCCATGGAGGCATCTTAAGCTATTACATCTTACTATCCTTATTTTTTCTTAAAATAGCCTATATTAATCAGTGATAAAGTAGCATTCAAATGTTGAAAGAATTTTTAAAATCGGTCCAGTACTTTTTGAGCCAATTCGTTACAAACATACATACAAATCTTTCCTCTTTATAATATTAGTATAGATATGTATTAGATATGATATTATCTTTACAACACGTAATAAGACGACCTAGAATAACGTGGGCTTAATTGTATAGCAAACTAATGTATCAGCTTTCGTAATCGTTGTTGGGTTCCCTATAGAAATCCAGCGCTGCAGTATGGGTTAGCCTGTACTGAATAGGGACTCCCATTGTCGGATCAGTTATTATTATTGTAATTTTTTCTAATTTTTTTTATGTATTTTAACGTTCCGACAATAAAAAATCTTTTCTTTCTTTTTTTGCTGTCTGCGGCTTTTTTCCATACTTCAGATTTTTGGATGGCAAATCATTACGTAAAGTAAAATCTGTGCAAGTATTCAATGCAAGTCGCATTGAATATGGACATCACATGATATAAGTAGGGCCTAAACGACTACGTACATTTTAAGTCGCCATTGCACGCAGTTACGTGTACCAGTGATCCGTTGGAGGCACCCATGCAGCCACATTGACTTAAAAATATATCTGTTGGCTTCATTTAAGCACCTATTGAGCTCTGATATACCTTATATTACCACAATTTATTTAATGCGGGACATGTTGTTCGAATGTGTAGAGATAGTTGGGAAAAATCTGTCACCGAGTGGGTACCTTCTGGCCAACGGCAGCGTGGTAGGCCTAGGAAAAGATGGCGGGATGACTTAAACGCCTTTGAAACTACGTGGCCCGAAAAGGCACATAATAGGGATCTGTGTGTGTGAAGGAGATTTGGCAGTCCTTGGCCCAGCAGTTGGTCACAATAGTTATTTTAAAACTATTAATATATTACCATTGTTTTATTTTAAGGTCTATACTAATGTTATTCATAAACAAAGTATAAAGTAGAAGTGGTATAAAAAAACATGATCCGTTATTCAATAAGATATGATTAATAAGTTTTAAATAAACATGTGAAAGTCAGATACACACAATGTTACATTTACTGACTCTAAACCTAAATAATCTGGTTAAAAATAACCGTGAATCTTTAAGTAAGAGAAAGTCAAATAATGTTCCCTCAAAACTGTGCAGCTTATAACTTCAGGTAAGCGTCGATAAACAAAATATATATATACAAAAGACAAGTATTCATATCTAATTTACATAATTATGCACGATATAAATAAAACATTTGATAAATTTCCTTAAGCGATAGTTTCGAAAGTGGTCAAATTCAAGATTCTCGTCTCATGTCACTGTATAGAAACGTATCTATAAGTATTAATGGTCATTCAACTCAATTTTATTTATGTATAGAATACAATAGATACTATGATAATAAATCACGCTACGAAAGCTACCGTAGCTAGATCGTAGCGTTTAACAATTGTCTACAAAAGATTTCAACGAGACGCTAATAAATATTACTATAATAATTATTGTTCCAAAGACAAAAGTTCTCATTTTTTTTTATTTTCCTAATAACAAATTTTGGCAACAAAATTATTTTACTATAATCTAGCTCACCCATTAATATACCAGTGAACTTATTTCTAATAATGTTATAAAATACAAGTTAAATACATTAAGTTTTTAACTGTAATATTTTATTGACCCTTTAACCCCGTTTAATCTGTATAAAATGAATTAAAAATATGTTTCACCGAACTATTTTAAAAACATTAAAGCTCACTCACCTTATCATCATAGTACGTTACTCCTCACAACACAATTCTAGTGCGAGCACTTGAACACAGATACCATCGAACACAAAAGTCGATCACAGTTTATTTTTCAGTTTGAGCTTGCATGCGCACTATAGTGGTGGAGCGCGTGTTACCGGTGGTGCGATGTGGCCAGCACTGAAGGTGGAAAGCGATGCTGGCGCGTCGAAGCCTGCGCGATGAAAGTGCTGCTTGTTGCGAGACGCGCCCTCCGGTCGCTGAGCGGCGAACACCCGCGCCGACGCAAGGACGCTGCCAACACGCCGCCTTTCCACTACCTCAACTTTAATCACATTATTGAATTTCAACTAGGTTTAATATGCCTACATGCTTCAAAATATTGAGTTGAAGTACTAAACAAAATAGAGTTAAAAAATATAATATTCAGTTAACTATGTCGCAATATAATCAATCACTAAGCTACGCGGTTTTATTATCATATAAAGAAATTATAAATAATATGAGACTAAGAAACCCCAATATTGATATTTGTTACGTTTTGGAATAGCTTCACTTCCATATTTAAATTTTTTTTACATGAAGCAATTATTTAGCTTTATGTTATCTCAATCTATAAATATCAGTATAGTTCAAAAAGTACTTATATGAGTTAAAAGTCAAACACGTCCTGCGAAGACATCTATAAAATCATCACGTGCTTTAGTAAAAGTTGTACATATTGAGGTCTCAAACACGTATCACGCAGTAGTTTTTTTTATTTTGGCGCGGCAAAGTGACCACACTGCACCTGATGGTAAGCGCAGTGCCGTCCAGATAGAGTATCAAGTAGCGAGAGACAGTCTATCCCCCGCTACTCAACAGTCATCGTGGTATCGCTTATTAAACTGAATAATATTCTGCAAACATTTTAATTAATCGTTTTATAATCTTCTGCAGTATTACTCAATGGAATCGTTGCGAATATCATGTCCATTGACAAAATAGTTGTTATTTTGATAAATATTACAAACTCTTAGTATTTTCTTTTATTAAAAGATTATTGTTTTGAGCGCTAAATGCTGGTAGGATATTCATATCTGCCAGGATAGCGGCCACAGTACACAGGGTGTAAAATTCGCCATAGTGGCACAGGCAAGTGTGTCGCGTTCCGGGATCAGCCAGTGTAGTTTATTCAGACAGTACAGCCAGACAGTAGTTTGTCAGGGTCTAGAGTTGGGGTACGACGTTTGGCTGTTTTGCGGCCTTCTGAGTACTCTGACTAGATCTTCGATCGCTTCTTCACCTTCTTGCTCATGGCGTAGTGTGAAGAAGGAGGCCGGCATGATTGTGTTGAGTAGCGGGGGATGAATTATCTCTTGCTACTCAATACTCTAATTGGACGTCACTGCGCTTATCATCAGGTGCAGTGTGGTCACTTTGTCAGGAAAAAAAGGATGAATTAGAAATTGGATTTTCGCGAGATTTAAAACGTTATACCTATGTCTCCCACATGAGGGATGCACGCACAATGTTGTATGTATGTATAATATGGGTGAAGGATAAAAGTTTTCAAAAAGTCATGATACTAGATAAGAGACGACCACGCATGTTTTTTAATTCTCTTATAATTAATATAGTAATATTTTACCTTTCATTGTGTCAATAGTACGTATGACGTATAAAACTGTAGGATACAATAATTCATAGCATTTTTATTATGACAAGTATATAAGGGGAAGCCAAAGGGAATTATGTTATATAGACACTTTTCCACTGATACATTCTACATTCGTAGACAATGCTTAATATTAAGTACTTTTTTCATCGCACTTGTCATATATGAAAAGCGATAAATTATAATGGCATTATAGAGACTGAAACTCTTTAACAATAACCAAGTTTCTTGAGTCAATATCAAAACAACTAAAATAATTTACTTAATTCGATTTTCCAATTCAACGAAACTTGAATGATATTTTCTTTCAAATAAATAAAGAATTGATCTGGGACATTATTTAATGGTTAATTGAATCTTATTTTATAATAAACAATTAAGAGATCACAAAATCATTACCGATAAAACACGACAGTTCTGTGATAAAAAATACGTTTTTATATAATTAATCGAAATCTCAAAACAATTATAAATTAAGTAAATCATTTGTGAAACATCCACTTCATGGTATATTAATCAAATACACTAAAAATAACACGGACGTAATCAAGTATCGGATCGGTGGGTCAAAAGATTTTACGTGAAAATAACTTAAGATGGAGGAGGCGACGGTGAGTACTATTCTATTTAATTTAATTTATAACCATTCCACCAACATTAAATAGATTATTTTTAAACAAATATTATTGATATTTTGTATAAAGATATGTGACATTATGTTTCAAAATATCAAGCCCGCGTTATACTCTGTTATTCATAAAAATACATGTTCGAGGAGTTTAAGGTGTGGGGTAACGTCCCACGCTACTGCAATTTGAATGCGTTACCTGAACGAATGTTTTGCCAAATATTGTCCACCGAGATGTGCACGGGTGACTGAACACTTAGCACACTCAGACTCATAACATCGCCGATAACCAGTAGTTACGGGAGCGGATCGGACAAACCGTCTCTAGTTGCGAAACAATCGATTCATTTTAGAACGAGATCTGAGCGCAACGATTGTCGCAAGCAGATGCAACTTTAGTTTTTATTCAAACCGTATCCTGGGCAATAGTTGCAATAAATCAGTGAGCTTATCTGTGTCAGTTGCGAAAAATAAAATGACCATCATGCCTAGGTTGTATGTACGCGTACTAGTTTGTAAAAATTGTTTGGCTCATTTATGCCCGTCTTGCTATGTGTGTGGTGTGTAAATTTGTGGTTATATGTGGTATAGATTTATGAAGCAGTGATGCGGCAGTCTTTGTTCTACACTTATTAAGATGTTCACACAGACATTGTATCCCAGCGGAGCGGCTTCCCTCCATAATATTATCATAAAACCTATAAACTACTCTATCTTATAATCGTATGCCCATAATTGCCATAGTGAAAGATAATTATCGTAATTAAAATTAGCAATAAGTAAAAAATTTTAAATTAGGGCAATCCTACTAATATTAAAAATAAGAATGTTTAGATGGATGGATAGATGGATGTTTGTTACTCACTCATGCCAGAACGGCTGAATGGATCTGGTTGAAATTTGGCACAGTGATAGATTATATCAGAAACAGGACATAGGCCACTTTTTATCCCAGAAAAATGCATGGTTCCTAACTGGGATAGCATAACAATTGTAACCTACAGGAACCGTGAATTTGAAACGAGTTTCATTATAGGTCGTGAAATAGAGATTGAGCGCTTTTTTTTCAAGAAGACTTGACCAATTTACACAGTAACGAAAAATATTCTCTAAATAGTTTAAAATGAAAACCCATGCCGTTGTTTATAACGTCAACGTCTCACGCATACACATCAAAATTCCACGCGGACGAAGTAGCGGACATTATCTAGTCGTCCATAAAATTAACTAATGCCGTCTTCTCTCTTGAAGATTTTTCTTCGTCACTGGTGTGTCCATACGAATGAATCACGCACATTTGAATTATTTGTATGCCAATTAATAGTGGTTTCAATATACGATATTATAAAAAGCAATTTAGTCAGCGTACTTTTTGTAGTAAGTGATATATTTATGCAATATTTTACAGAAGGCCATTGCAAAGAGTGCCGGCTGAGCCCCTGTATCTTCACTATCAATGTTTCGAAGTCACATTAGATTAAATATCAAATTGAGTGGTGTGTTTGTTCTGACGTATTGTTTCAAATGTTTGTTTGTTTTTTTATATTTAAATGATTTTTTGCCGCTTGCTTAGGAATATTATACCAATTAAAACTCTAAAGGTCACATTACATAGTCCTGACCTTACACTAGGTCACACCTGTATCGTGGGTATCAAAAACTACGAGGGAATACGGTTCCACAACACCCAGACCCGAAACAAATATCTGTCTGTCACACAAACATTTGTGTCGCTGCCGGATCGAACCCGGTGCCTCTCGTTTCACAGCCGGCTACTCGTTTGCTGCGCCACGGTGGTTGTCAAATTATAACTATAAAAACATATAATATAACTAGAACAATAGTTACGATCTATTCTAAAGCCACTACACTGCTATATAAATAGGATTTATTTAATGTATATCGTGCATGCCAACATAATAAGTCGTAAGTAAACCACGAATTGGGTTTTTTGGTCTTTGATCAATGCATGCAAAACTTTGTATGAAATAGTAGCACTAAACATAACTTATTAATATTTGTACTTGGGGCTTACGAGTATTTGCATCACAATTGTATCGTTATACGTAATATAAAGTATATTATAACTATTTTATTTATTTTAGCCCTAAAATGACAACTTCCTGTAATAAAAAATATAAACTATCTTAATTTTTACAAAAAATATTTTCAGCTTAGAGTATTTTTATGATAATAAACATCAGCAGTTAGCAGTTATCTTTTCGTGCGTTTATTAATAAGATAGACACGACAAGATTTATAAGAACTATTTAAGCTGATATTTATATTTGGCGAATGTCTGAATACCGTACAGTCACTTAGTATGGCACACAAAACAAGTTTAACACTACTTTGGGTATGTTATTTAGAAACCGTATAACACAATTCAAAATTATAGCTTATAAATACTTTAATATTTTGATGATGAATATTAATCAGATAAATTATACATAGACTCCTATATAGGCAAGATGCCATTAAAACCTAATAGATGATTTCACCGTTGTTATGAGATGAGCCTTTCACGGCGGATCACGTGCTCTGTAAACTCTACTACTCTTCGATATAGAATAGGGTATTTGACAATTTTTGAAGATTGATGGACATCGATAGAGGACTCTTCACTTATAGCCCCCGTAATATTTTTATTATTGAAATATACTCAATTTATATAAAATCCGTGATTTAATTTTTTCATATATAATTTCGCGCTAAAACGCGTTATCACGTGACATTATCTATATGTGACGTCATCGCACATCTACAAACATTCGTGACACCTAACAACATAACAAATTATTTGCATTTATCTCTAGTTTTTCCACAAAAATGAATGAGCTAGCATATAAATATTGTTCAATGCCTTTGTGTAAAAACTCGACACTAAATCACGATAAATTGTTCATCCATGTGCCAAAATCCAAAGTTTTAAGAAAGAAGTGGCAGATTTCGACTATCAGCCCTTGTAATGCCTTCTTCCATTCTTATAGAAGACTTGAAGACGAAATTAACACGTTTCCACACGTTTACACATCGAAAAATATGTTCTTCCTTACAATTTTATTTGTCGTAGGATGCAATGTTTATGTGCGATGTCGTCACGAGTAATGGCGGCCGGTATTGCTACGTTTTTGGCACCGAGTGATACAGATTAAAAATTCTAAATTTTAATGACGAAAATAAAATGTTTATAAAACATTTAAAATAAAAAAATGTATTTAATAAATATGTTTGCCCACTATCCTTTCTCCTAGTGCAGTTTTATATTTTTTGGTTACACCAGTCAAACACCCTATTATGTAAGACATGATTTGTATATTTCACTAGATGTTGCCCGCGGCCCCGCCCGCGTGGAGGTTATTTTTGGAAAAGGTATACAAACCATGGTGCATTTTAAGTTATTACACTTTTCTATCTATATTTTGCTATCCCATAGGAAGCGTGCATTTTTTTCGGGATAGAAAGTGTCCTATGTCATTTTCTGATCCTTAAACTGCCACTATGCAAACAAATAATGTCGATCCATTGCTCTGTGAAAAACTAAACTATCCCACGGGAACTGTACATATTTCCGGGATAAAAAGTAGCCTATGTGCTATTCCAGACTATAATCTACCTCTGTGCCAAATTTCAACCAGATCCGTCTAGCCGTTGTAGCGTGATTGATCAACAACATTGAACAAACATCCATCCATCCATCTTAACCTTTGGCATTTATAAAATTAGTAGGATTAGTATCGCTGGCACCATTGGATTGTAAATATAGGTTCAGACTAAGAACTAAATTGACCTGAAATGTGTTATCAAATACATACATATACACTCACGCCTGTAATCTCCGAAGGGGTAGGCAGAGGTGTAACCAGTACACCTACTTTTCGCCGAATTGGTTACGTTCCCATAATGTGATACGGGGCGAACCTATAACCCCACACCGGGCACAATTCCAGATTCCAGGCTGATACTGAGTATCTGACCCTGGATCGAACCCGAGACCTCAGCACAGCAGGCATAACGCATGTGCAATTACAACTGCGCCACCGAGGCAGTCTCTGTGTTATCAAATAATACTATTTATAGTAGTGATAAGTATAAAATACTATGAAGAAGACATTAATTAATCATTGGAGTGAAAGATTAAAATATAAAATGTGATGGATATCTAGGTGATAATATCTCAACGTCAGAAAGAAAAGTGGTATCGTAGTTAGATAAAAAAAAAACAAAAGATTCATGGCAAGCACTGGATAACAAACAAAGACAGACCAAGTACATGTCGAACCATGTATAGTAAAGGGTTCCGTAGTCTAAGTGAATGTTCACGATTAATATTAAATTCACTAATAATAATTTATTTTCCATATTACAGAAGCTATGCAACCCATCTTATACAAACTAGTTTTCGCTATATTATTTTTATTATGTATCACAGTTACAAGTATAGAGTTCCACTCCAATATTTTTCCCTATTACACCTCAACGTTATAAAATAGTTTATTTAATTTCCCAAATTGTATCTTAATAGTCTTCGAGTAAAGTGGCTGTAATATACTTATGGTCGGCGAGATAGTAATGATCATATTTTTAGATTTGGTTTTTAATATTTGGTAGCGGAATCCTAAAAAGTGGCTCTGAATAAATTATTAATTATAATTAGGATGTATTCATTTAATTTCTTTGCTATCTTGCAATATAGTGTCACAACACATCGGTTGCTAATTATAATCATTTTATTATGTTCCAAAATGCAATAATTTTAATGTTTTTCTTCGTAACATTTAAAATATGTACATATATCAATGTTAATTATTGGAAGGGGAACCCGTTGGCTTGCTAGCATTCTAGAAAGGCGTGCGCGGTATAGACACGTGCGTTACATCTCGGGGGCTAGGCTGTTACGAAATACTAAAACCATAAACCCGTTGAACTATCGGCTTTCGCTTCATCTCGTTTAAAATGGTTTGGTCACGAGACGAAATTTTAATCTCCAACAATAATGTACATATATACAAACAGGCAAGGAATATAAAACACATAAATTGTTTCTACCCATGTCCGTTATAGACTTTAAAACCACTTAACTGATTCTACATATTATACATTACATTTTATTTATGTGTATGGTCCAACTAAAAAAATAGAATATTTTTAGATCCCATAGGTGGCGCTGTTATAGAGATCTGAATTTCTTATTTTCTCAACAAAAATCGTTCCACACAGCGATCTATATGTACTACGTACTAGATGCGGCGACCAGAACAAACATTATGTTCCACCGAGTTGAGGTGTATACTCCACACCGACGTTAGTATGCTTTATGCCACCTACGAATGCACATCAGTTAATTTGAGTTATTTGTAGCGACATTCCCGAACAAATCTGTCTTAAATTGATTTACAGTGAAACTGTTAATAGTATATAAGGTAAATAACATCATTTCATAACGTTTAGAACTTAATGTCAATAAATATTAATTAATTTCAATTCTGAATACGGGAAGTCTATATTTCACAACAAATGCATTATATAGTTTGTCCCGTTTTAGCGCGCGGAAAGTCCCGTTCGAGAGACAGTGACGGGAGTTATAAATAGTTAACTTCCAAATAGTTCTTAGTAAAATGATAGATGGCATTAGTGGGCGGACAAGGTTTTTGGAACAACTTTTTTGTTCGACAGTTCGTGTCTATAGAATATAAGTCAATGGTTCCACAGAGAAGGCAGTTAGGCAGTACAACGTCTGCCCGGGACCACTTGTCTGTAATAAACGCAGAAAAACCTTTTGTTTCTCTTATATCATAATCTTCATATGCCGTTGCATATATATCTCCGGTTAAGAAGTATAACTACTACATCCACGGTACGTATAGCTTATGTTTGCTCCGTGTGGTAGGTAGCAACCCTAGTGTCATATCCGGCATACATTCTGATCCCGGGCAGACCGTTGCGTGATTTTTTTAATCCTACTAATATTATAAATGCGAATGTTTGGATGGATGGATGGATATTTGTTACGTTACTCAATCACGCTACAACGGCTGGACGCGTCTGAGTGAAATTTGGCACAGGGATAGATTATAGTCTGGAATAGCACATAGGCTTCTTTTTATCCCGGAAAAATGTACAGTTCCCGTGGGATAGTTTAGTTTTTCACAGAGCAAGGGATCGACATGATTTTTTTCATATTGGCAGTTAATAGGATCTGAAAATGACATAGGCTTCTTTTTATCCCGAAAAATGCACACTTCCTATGGTATAGCATAAGATAGCTTAAGCTGCCTTCATGGATTGTATAGCTTTGCTTCCAAAAATAACTTTGAAGCGGGCGGAGCCGCGGGCAATATCTAGTCAGAAATAAATAATGGCTAGCCAACATGGGATCTGAACCAAGATCTCACAAGTTTCTCAGACCAATGAAGCCAATAAAGCAATGACACAAGCAATGACAATGCCACTAGACCAATAAAGCTACATTTTAAAGTCACATGTTTACATATTGCGTAGGTGCACCAACCTTTTATTAATTGCGTAATATTTTCGAAAATTATAAATGAAAGAATTATTATGGCAATTTAGTTATTTGTTTTGAAATGTATGTATCTAAATACAAGTTTGTTAGCTGGAGTCTTCAGAGGAATTAATGCTCTAATAGCTTTATTACTGCAGACAGTATTGCTTAAAGGTTTATAGAAACCATGTCGTCAGTCGACACACCTACTAATATAAAAGTGCATGTATTTTTATCAATCAATGATGATGAAACTGCAAAATTATACACGATAAAAAAAAATCACCGTTAGCTGAGCAATAAACTAGCTGTTCATTGGAAAAATTTAAATATAGTTTTTTGAACAATTGCCACATTTTATTACTTCCCCTTTTGTGTAGAACACTACATACACATCTCATTGTGGAATAACCTTAGTTTCTTAGGTATGGATATCTTATGATCTTAATCCATCACGGAATCACATTGAGGGCGTAGTATCCGCCATTTCAATAGGAATTGGAATCTTGAACGTGATGTGGTGGCTTTCAACGCCGGGTCAGCTCTACCACTTACATTAAATGCAAAATGGAATACTCCTCGTACCTTTGGGATAGTTTCGCTCAATATATGTACTTATTCGATGCCTAGGATGGGTTGAAGAGGCGGCCCATGCGCATTGTGAATGATGTAGATGTGACTAACAGCCTAGAGTCGCTATAGCTGTGAAGATATTTCCTCGCTTAGCGTTGTCATCCGTATGTGGTCATTACTTCATAGATTCCTTTCTCGGGATGTGCAAAGCTATAAATAAACCACTTTTCGAAAATCCACATGTCGACGGAACATAAAGCCCATCTTACCTAGTTTATTAACGGAGTTTTTTTAATGCGTCATTTCAAGCAAGATTTCATTCTCGCATAAAGGGGAATCCATTAATTACGTGCGGCGATTTTGGCGATTTTTCAACCCTACCTCTCCCCTTGGTGAGATGTCGTGATATTTTGCTCGACCCCTTGCCCCTCGCCTAATTTCACGTGAGGTTTCTCAAAATGCGTATTTTTAATTTAAATAAGTTAACCTGTGCTAGATTACGTTGGATTTATTCAAAAAAGCATAATTTGTTTTTTTAATTTAAGACTAACATTAAGGTTTTCTCAGAATGTAGTCTAGAATCGCAGTGAGCGAGAGATTAATTTAACCCAGTATTCTCGCAATTTTACACTGTACCCCCATCTCCCCCACGTGAAATTAGTTGAGGTTCGGCTTGACCCCTCCTCCCCCTAAACGCCTCACATGTTTTTGTAACCAATTGTATACTTTTAATAAAGATTGCCTAGAGCATCAGGTTTCTGGGTGCAATTACTCAGTTGAGTTGGCACCCCAAAATTACTCGACAACGCAGCAGGAAGCGTCGTATCCTCTAGGTAGTTACCACAGCTCAGACAACTGGTTCGTATTTCAAATTTCCCACGATAACATTGGCAATGTATGAAACTATCATTTAAACGTTACTGCAACGTGTGAACCAGACAATCAGATAGTAAGTCAGGTGACTGACCGTAACTACTTCGCCACGTCCGTAGAATGTCACGTAATTATATAAAAACTAAACCCATTCATTCATTGTAATCAACGTATTGTAGATTGATATAATCAACAATGACTTAGCACCTGACTTAAATATGTGACTGTAGTAATGAATATGGTAGAAATTCGGTGCACTGGCACTATAGTATATGTTTATTTGTACTGTATATATATACTTCAGATACTATCGCCACAATGATCATTTTATTCTCTCTCGAGGTGATTAATTATATATTTTCATATGCTACTTCGTGTTACAAATATTAGTTCTCTTCTCAGTTACGTAGAGCATCCAATTAATATCTTTAAAAAAATCAATAGTTATCTTATTTATACTAAGTTTCCCTTCTATTTAAGAGGTAATTAATTTTTATCCCTGGTATGCAGTAACAAACTGGAAGTATATATGTATAATGGTTTCTTATGTTTACGCGAATATTATACATTGAAATGAAACAATCAATGGTCCGCCCCGTGACCATGAAGGCTGTAAAGCTTTCGAAACGTCGGGATCAAAAAGTTTAATAAACCGCGATAGAATCCGTAAAATTTGTTTCATTTCAATATATATGTATACTCTGAATAATTGTATTTTCTCTATTTATGAATGGGCAGATAAATAATTGTTAATAGTTTTTAATATGCTGGTGGTAGGATATTCATATCCGCCCGGATAGCGACCACCGTACACAGGGTGTAAAACCCGCCATAGTAGCACACGAAAGTGTGTCGCGTTCCGGGATCAGCCAGTGTGCATCCGGTTTTTATCGGGGGTCTAGAGTTGGAGTACAATGTTTGGCCATTTTGCGGCCTTCTGAGTACTCTGACAATAGACCCTCGACCGCTTCTTCACCTTCTTGCCCATGGCGTAGTGTGAAGAAGCAGGCCGGCATGATTGTGTTGAGTAGCAGGGGATAGATCGTCTCGCACTACTCGATACTCTAATTGGACCGCACTGCGCTTACCATCAGGTGCAGTGCGGTCACTTTGCCGTGCAAGGATAAAAAAAAATATATATATACGTTTGTGTCTAACATTTACAGGTATGGTGTACAAACCATTGTCACGAGGGAATATTGTCTTCCAATACCTAGGCCAGAAACAAATATTTATGGATCATACAAACATTCGATCTGATCTGATTGAACCCGTGGTGTCGCTTTTCGCAGCTATTTTACGTGCCTATAGTATTGTTGATTTGAGATAAAGCAGTGGCAATTATTTAATTAGTGCATATACTGTGGTATTTTTACCACAGTACTACACAGATGCAGTGTATTACTTTGATGTGTCTGGATAAAGGATTATAAAACATAAGATAAAACAACGAACCAATTTTTTATTTGTAATATTGGATTTTTATTGAACGTATTTTATACAAATAAAAATTGCATCATACATTGATATTGAATATAACTTCACAGGATAATATTTATAATTTTATTGAAACAGAAAGCGAATGATAATTTTATTGTGTTATATAAAAACATATTATATAAATACGGTATCTGATTTCTCAAGTGTATTGTTTTACTTAATTTGAAGAAATTTATTAAGGTGTTAAAAATATAAAGATACAATATTCAAAAATTCCATAAACAAATATTCAAATGTTTTACAATTCTATACAAAGAATTTATTTAATTAAAATTAATTATCATCCTAATTCTTTTTGATAGCATAGTTTGTTATCACATCAGTCAATGTGTCAAAAGCAGTGTGAGCGATATATTATTTTACATCTGCATTATCATTTTGGATACCAAGTTCGAAGATGTTATATATTTGCATAGATACTTATTCATGCGCAAAACTGTCACTGTAAAGACTTGATCACAATATTGTGTGGGCATTATAAGAAGGTAATAATGGCTAAGCTAAAATAGTTTAGAACGTTACTTTCATTTAAAGAGGCTGGTACAGAAAAAAATTGGTAAAATGAAAAGAACAATCATAAAATGATCGAATTGAGTAATTTAGATAGTGTTATCACTTTAGACGAATCTAGAATACACATCATCGTTTGAAAATATCAAATTTTATTATAGTGATATTCAGTCAAGTTTCGACGTTTTAGTGACTAAAAATTGGCACTAAAATTACCTAATGTTAAGTTGTGCAACGAGTTGAGTTATAAAGGAAATTCTCGTGAACAATATGCATTTCCTTTATTGCAAGAGCAGTACACATTAAAATACTTTGGTATTAAAATCGATGTATCTTAATTGCCTCCTCGTTTCCTAGTAAATGAAAGTACAGGCGCACGTGATCCTCTCTCTTTTAGTGTGTCATTTAAAGTTTGTTTTAAAAAAATCACATTATGCAACACCTGTTTTATACAAAAAATGTGTTTAAATGAGAGTGAGATTCACGTTTTAGTATTATGTAATACATTGTTTGATGTGGGTTCATATTTGAATATCTTGGAATTCGTTTTATTTTCTTCAAATAATTGTGCCAATCTGTTTGAAAATATTGTGCAACACCTTAAAAGTAAATTTGACCGTAGCTATGCTTTATATCACTTGAGAGTAAACTAAACGGGTGCATTTTTTGTATCTTTACTCTTTCATGAATATGAGGAATTTATATAAAATTAATATGTTTTTATCTATATTAGTCAGCAATTATAGTTGTCATTAAAAGATTTTTTTCCAAAATGAAGTTGGGTTTACGTTACGGCTTAACCACTTAATATGAATACCGCGTTCTATTGTTTAATACTTTTGTAATTATTATATAATATTTATATTTTATATAAAAATTTAAATATTATATAATTACGAAAAAATGTTTTTTTTAATTGAATGCGGAAGCGGAATTGTTTGATTTGTTCTAAAATTTTTCGTCCATCTACACTTCGCTGCGATCTGGCGGCTGGTAACAAACCATAGAATCAAATTGTTTTGATTTAATTTTCCACTTGATGTAGATTGAAGAAACCAATATATTCCTGAAGACCACTACATAGCTTTTAAGCTAAGCTTCACAATATAAAATTAATTCAAATGTTCAGTTACACTAGAATATTAGCTTTGACTTAAGTTGGGTCAGTTAAGGCTGTACCCCATCACCCCCATAGGGGGTAGGGACTCGGCCCAGCGAAAGCCCGGCTAGCCATCATCCGGGCGAGGGGATGCTGAGTCGTAAGGCCAGCTATTCAGCATAACCGTTTTATTTTATTTATTCAGCACCTCCCGGAGCGAGCGGCAATAATAAAAAGCTTTCCCCGCGACAAAAAAAGGGTGTACCCACACAATGACCTTGGCGATTTGTACGCTTACCTCCCTATACAAACAGCAACTGGATCTGAGGTTTAAAGCACTCGAGATAGAGCATTTCATTTGTATTTTTTTTTGTTATTTCAAAAGAGTAGACTCATGTTTTTAAGATATACACATGAATATTATTCGTAGTTTTCCAAACTATATGTATTAAAAATCAGTAATATAATTTTTTAAGTTTTTTCCTGCATTATTTGAGAATAATTATAGAAATACTAATGACACAAAAAATTTCATAATGAAGCCATTTTCAACGTATGTTTTTATATAGCAAATGGTTCAGCAGGTTTCTCAGAAATTTGTTGTAACTCGACGCATATTTAACTATTTAAGCGACGTATAGCCTTAACAGTGAGCTGTAACACTTGGTTGGCATCTGTAATAGCGTCAATTGAAACTTGCCAGTCTATCGCCTTGAGACGGTGACAATGTAACAAGAATGTTGTGATGTCTTCATCGCATTGATGTCTATTGCATTATATCTGTATTAACACACTGTACCTTGTTTATATCTTGGCATGCAACGTCACTACACAGCAGCTGAGAAAGTGGAACATCGATAGAGAGACGTTATGTCTCTGGACGGTCGTTAGAATATTTTTGGCTTAAGCTCTAATTTTAGTAGATGCACTGACTGACTCCGGATCACAACTCATCGCACCAGAATGAGCCACTATAGTAATAATAATAAATCGTTTATTAGCAATGTTATTAAAACTAATGCGTATATTCTTCGAGTCTTGACCTAAGCAAATGCTTGTATCTCCAGACTCTGATTAGTATGAACAATATTGACAATCCTAGCTTATGCTACAGTTTATTACATCTGCTGCTACTTGTCGATTTTATTACTTGTGGGATAGGATGTGTGTATGTGTGCGTGGGTGTGTGTAAGTGTGTGTGTTTTGATTTAAATAAGCGACTCAGTTTCATTGTAGGATAAGTGCAGTAGCTTCTTTTTCATGTTTGCCCACCTTATAGTTCGTCACCAGTCAAGTATACTTATCTATAACTTTCCCTCTCGGAAATTCGATGTTCTAACTGTAATTGTTTTCTTTCTTTATATCCTTTTCTAATCTTTATACCCCAAAGATGTAATATATATTTATTACACAAACACATCCGGTGGCCTCAGAAAAATATCTATACTGATGTTTAAGACCATATAACCGGACACCCCCGTCACGATCTCGATAATTATTATACTGTCTTCCAAATATCTATCGGAAGATATGTACAAATAGCGCACACACGATCCGAAACGGCAATCTAGTTCGAGGCCGATTTCGAGGCGTAGATTTGTTTTATCGAGCATGTCGCAACCCGCCCCAGGACAAATCCACAGTTTAGCATTAATCAAACGACTCAATGAGGTCGCTATAAGTAGCAATTGGACAATAAATTTTGTTTGTGCTTGATGAAGTTCTTAAATTGTTATTGCTTGTTCAAGGCTGTGTTATTGAGTTTGTTTTAATGATTCGCTTACTCCAGTTTCAGGCATTATTATTATTAGATTTCTCGGTTTCTTGCTATACACGTGTATAACTTTGCCACCACCCCGCCTAACTCTTACGTCGAGCTCTAACTCTAAGGAGTATAATTTAGAAAAACGTGTAAATAGTTGTTTCGTTCATTGTGTAAAAGAGTTCATTCATTCATTCATTCGTTCATTGTGTGAAAGAGTTCGTTCATTGTGTAAACGTTATAAGTATGTAAATTTTCCATTTTTTTTTAATCTTAAATTATTGAGCTTGGTCGATAATCGACTATGCCGCTCAAATGTAACTAATAAAATGAATCATAATTATTAATAGAATATACGAATTTCTTCTCATTTTGTACCCTTTCGGGATGGAATATCAAAAATACCTTTGTTGTGTGATTATATCAGTCAAGACATGTAAATTTATATGTATATATTTCCAGTAGCCAATATGCGTCTTATTTTGGCAAACCCAGCGTAACTTGTAAGTCATTATTTTGAATCTGACTGACGTCTTTTTGTTGTATATATAGTCCTTAGATGAGATGACATTTCATGCATCGTCTCAACACCAAAAATAACAAGTATGCGCAATACTATTATAGATATTTTACCAGGGAATATATATTTGTTCCAAACAAAGCTTCGTTGATGACGCACTAATGCGGAAAATTCGTGTTATTTGCGGAACATAATATAATTGCAATAAGATGTAATTAAGACACGCACTACAACTTAATAAATCATTTCATAAGATTGCGTCATATTTGTCGTCAGCAGTTGAAATGTGAGTACTCTTACATGCATTTGATATCGCATTAGTCGTAAATTAATGATATGTTAACTGTTGTTTAACTGATGCAATACCGTGTTAACTAATGAAGTTAAACTTCAAAGGAATTAATTGTATATATATTTCGATATTCGAATTATATATTTTCGTCAAAACAAAATATCTAGGCGAACATAAGTAAGTTGACCATACCCGTTTTCTATCTCTATCTCCTTGACAGTATACAAGCCAGGCAGCTCATGGTGGCTGTTCCTAAATTCCCAAGTCGTTAGCTATTCAATATTAGTATTGACTTTCGCTTTGTGTTTTGAGTTATCTTAATCTTTATATATATAATTCTACTGTACGTGTGTTTGTCACCTAACTCCTCCTAAACGGCTGGACTGATTTGGATGAAATTTTGTGTGTATATTTCAATATGTTTCTGGGTGGTTTTAAAACACAATTGGACCCGATAGGTAGCACTACTTTTCTGGGCAGGACGACGTCTGCTGGGCCCGCTAGTCATAAGTGATTTTTAAACGTCTAGGTGATCAATAGAGATTTTATTTGATATGAGTAAATGCGTTCCAAGGCCTTTGCATTACAACATAGGCAATGTACAACACTGGTGAATTAAATGAGTGTGGGCGGGTCATTCATAACGTACATTAACTTCAGCATAAGCGGCTATAATTCAATACACATTAAACGACTGCATTTTGCTCATTACGCCATTATCAAACCGATACATAAATATGATTATATTGATTAAGGTTGATTTATTTACGTTGCTCATAACTTTAATAGTGTATTGACTAATGTATTAGATATAAGCATTCGTCTAGGTCTGTATCCCTATAAGGACAGACAGAGATGCAACAAGTAACTACTTAAACCATAAGGTTTGCCGAGCTTATTTCCATCCGTCCGTGGCGTAACACCATATCGGATATTTTCAATTCGAACATTTCTTTTTTCATTCCTTTGACAGCCTCCGTGGTGAAGCGGGTGATTCGAATATGAAATGAGAGGCCGCGGGTTCGATTCCAGCACCAAGTCAAATATTTGTGTGGTCCACAAATATTTGTTTTAGGTTTGGATATTTGAGGACCGTCGTCTCTGGTAGTTCTTGATATTCACGACACAGTTTCAACCGAGTGTGGGGAGAGGATTATGAGTGTGATTGATAGGTGCATTTGTAATTACGCATGTGTTTCGGTGACTGTGCTGAGGTCTCGGGTTCGATCCCCGCGTCGGGTAATGTGCTATTATCTATTTAGAAATACTTAGTAACAGCCCAGAGTCTAAAATTATGCCGGGTATGGCGATAGCTTTACCTCCTATCATTATGGGACCTTAATAAATTCGGATAAAAGTGGGAGTACTGGTTACATCTTTGCCTACCCCCTTCGGGGTTAACAGGCGTGAGTGTACATATGTATTATTATACCTTGAGGCCGAATACTCAAATCTTGTCACGGATGTAATTCTGTTTAAGACAGTAGTAAAAACACAGTACTGTAATATTTTATTTTGACATTTGATAATAAAACTCGCGGTATTCTAAGTCCTATTAATAAGAATAATTACACAAGGTACAAGTTTATTATTGATGATGGCATTGACAAAGTACTGAAATATCATAAAATGGGCGCGGATACAATATCATTTGGTCAAATGTTATTTGAACGTATCCGTTTTAACTTCGTATACACAGCAATAAAATGTACAGGAAATCCGTGTTGAGGATTGATTTTTTTTGTTTAGTTCTTAGTTTAAATAAAACAACCAAATATAGGGGAGAGTGGGGATATTGCGGACACTTAAGGAAACTCTTCTTACTTTACAAAATCAACATATAAAACAAAACCCTTGGTGTCCGCATTTACCCGATGCTTACCACCAATGTAATCACCCCAGTCTCCCCTACACGTGTAATTGGTATATAAAATAGAATGTAAAATAAGTTATAATTTATCTATATGTTAAAATACATTAATGCTAGTCTATTTTCTCGAACATTAAATTCTATTTTGTTTGGCCATGAATCAGATAATAATCATATTATTGCAAGTAATTACGTTAAGCTTAAAACCGTAGTAGATTAATAGACTCATCAGTCACACACATAGTCTTGACCCCACACTAGGTCATGCCTATATTGTGAGTATCAAGTACTACGATGCACTATGGTACACCCAAAACCGAAACAATTGTCTGTCTTTCACATTAACATTTGTGACCGTTTAGGAATCGAGCCTATATCTTCTCATTTCACAGCCGGCTACTCGCCCACTGCGCCACGGAGATGTCAGGTCACATAGTCTAGATGATGTCCCTATCCTTATGATTATTAACAAGCCCCTACTACTACGTAAGACACACATTGCCGAATATTGAGATCAAGTACAATATTCTGTATAGTGATTTCGTCGTACTCTTTGTTCATGAAGGTCGTATGTTGAATTCTTGTTACGTTTAGAAATTTGTATTACACTAGTGCATCACGTGCATACCCCGTTGGCATCAAGAGCACTAAGTAAATAATAATAATACTAGCCCTGTGTTAAACATTGTCCCACTGCTGGGCACGGGCCTCGTCTACTAATGCGAGGGGTTAGGCCTTAGTCCACCGCGCTGGCCTAATGCGGGTTGGTAGAGTTTACACATCTTTAAAATTCGCGTGAGAATTCTCAGGTATGTAGGTTTCCTCACGATGTTTTCCTTCGCCGTTAAAGCAAGCGATAATTTATAATGAATACACGCATAACTTTTTAGAATAGTAAGAGGTGTATGCCATGAGGGCTGGTTACGAACATACGACTTTCAAAATTTTTTATTTAAATAAGCACGGAAAATAGTGAGCAACAGTCTTTTCTACCAATTTCTTAGCTCTCTGCTACACTGTTCTAATGTTGACCTGTAAACTTCACACATATTCGATTTTTTGTGTGTAATATTAGGTATGCAAGTTTCATCATGGTATTTATCGTTACAGCAAGCGATAATTACCAATACGTACATACGTAACTTTGAAAAGGCATATGACGCCCGAATTTAGTCTGGGAACCCAATCATTGTTACTTCTACTCGTTAAAATTTTAAAATAAAACACACAATTAAGTTTTTATACTTGCTAAAAACTGTTAAGCTACTAAACAAACTTTAGGACATACAATGTTTTCAGGTACCAACATAAATATAAGTATAACTATGATAGACAGCTAGAATTATAGCTGTACCAACAAAATAAAATAATATTAATAATACAGTATAATACCACAGCTGTTATTGTAAAAAGCCAGAGATTCTTAAAATTATTTTAGGAAAAAAATATTGTACGAGGTTATTTAAACGCTCTAGACCCGTGACCAAAATATTTCTATGACCAATACACTATCTGGTTCAGACGCTAAGTTGGCCAATACTACTTTAAAAGCTCAAATATGCTCTATGGTGAAGTGTCACTACTGGGCGCGGCTGTATCAATATTTTTTTCTGTCAACGAGTGTGTTAAGGTGTACACTACAAGACGCCATGTGCGGCTTTACTCTGACACTGACCTTATTCGTAACGAATATCAATTTTAAGCCAATTAGCACCAGCCTCATTGAAACGAATACATAGAAACAAATCATGAATCCGATTGATTTTAATAGATTTGTTACTAGTGCCTTTGAATACGTTTGTGCCAAGGACCTATGTTACTTTTGATAAATATGATAACGGTAATAAAGATTGCATCACATTGAATAACGTGCTAATGAATGTCCAACATTATTTCATTTTTAAATATAGTAAGCATTTTTTAATCAACGCCTTTTTTACGATTATTAAATTATGTTGAACATTGAAAGTACTTGGTATAGTAATATACACAGTGTACTTAATTGGTTAATTTATAAGTAAATATCAAATTGCTAATTATTATCCAGCCACACCGAACAATTAAGCGCCGAAACTGTAATTATTGCGCATTAACGCATATTTAAGATATACTTATCTGGGCGTGCAATAAAATATTTTCCATAACAAATTTATAACATTGACTCCAACACAATTATTGAGTTAATTTCAAAAGTCGGATATTCGTACTTAACTCTTGTCTCAGATAATGCTTTGAACAATGTTTCAGAATTTAACAATTTTTATAGGAAGTAAGCAATATCGTATGAGGGGGAATATAATCAAAGTAATTGTACCAACTTCCTTCAGAGCACATAATACAGATGTATTATTATATACCAGGGGTGGCCAAGCTCCTTGATAGTCGAGCCATTTTTCAAAACGCAATTTAAATACGATATAAAGATAGTGGCTTTAGAGATGATACTACTTGATCTGATTTTCGCCTTACAAAATTAATAAAAATAGGGTCTCCATTATTACTTTAAACATATGAATAAAAGTGGAACATTGCACTATCTCCCTTGCATGACTGCATTGTAAATGCCAGTCTAAAACGTGACGTCGCCTCGTATCGTGCATCTGTTTCTGCCATTTCACAATTACCTTTTTCAACCGATTTGAATGGTTTCTGACTTACTTATTTTGAGAGGATTTGTGAAATTAATATTTAAACTAATACTATTCTCTAAGAGTTGTAGAACGTTGTGTGGGAGTTATTTGATAGCCTCCGTGGCGCAGTAGGCGAGTAGCTGGCTGTGAAATGGGAAGCCATGGGTTCGATATCCACACAGAGACAAATGTTTGTGTAACAGACAGGTTTCTGTTTCGGATCTGGGTGTTGTTGGACCGTAGTCCCTCGTAGTTTTTGATACCTATGACACAGATAGGGTGAGAACTTTATATGTGACTGTTGGGCGTAAAAAAATCCGTTTAAAGTTGGGAGGACTATGAATCGAAATTAAAAACCAGACGTTAGCTAAAGTTCTAATCTACATGCAATTAATCACAAACATATCGATAGGAATGATTTATTAGTTAACATTTGCATAACATTTACTTATAAGTGATATGTGTGAGAACTTGCAGCTTGTAGCAGTTTATTGGTGCAAGCTATATTGCCATATAACATGTTAACCAAATGACGTACCGCTTTCAGCAGTTCAGTGGTAATGTGAACTAGGACCAATCGACCTTGGCCAGTCTGAAGTTAGTTACGAGTGATGACATGTCTATTTTCGTATTTCGTCTATACTCGATTGCATTCAACTTTGACAACGCCATGTTCATGCCAAACTCGCTAGAATTCACTTGGCCATAAAATGCCTTGCACTAACTACTAACGGCTGCCTAAATTAATTTATTTACACACACACATACACTCACGCCTGTAATCCCCGAAGGGGTAGGCAGAGGTGTAAGCAGTATGCCCACTTTTCGCCGAATTTCGGTCCAATAATGTGATAGGTGGCGATTCTATCGCCATACTGAGCACAGATTTTAGACTCCGAGCTAATACTGAGAATTTCTAGATAGGAAACCCAATATAACTTTACCAGACCCGGGGATCGAACCCGAGACCGCGGAACGAGCACAGCAGTCGTTACCCATACGCAATTACAACTGCGCCACCGAGGCAGTCAATCGAGGCAGTTGATTTATCTATTTTTATTTATACAATATGTAGGTAACAATTTAAACGAACGATAATAGCTGCAGTAGTGTAAAACTGTGTTACAGCTAATAACTTAAGTTTAATACGCGTAGGATATATAAACTTGACATTTAGGATAGACTCTGAGTTAGCAGCTTTAGTGCTAACGGGCGGAAATGTCGACATAAGTCTAGGTAGGTATAGGGTGGGTGAAGTGCCTAACTTCACACCGGTCAAGATGGATCGTCCGTACTGTAATCAATTGAGTGTATAACTGTTAATTAAAACTACATTAAAACAATGTAATATAAGTTATTTTAATAAAAAATAAACTTTTAAATAATTAAATGTTGAGCTTTATTCGTATATACTCTTTGTTCGAAAGGAATGCAATACTAAAATATCTACTTTAGTAGTTATTTGCAAACAAATGAAAAGACATCCATTTTATTGGTAACACTCGATATTACCTAATCCTTAATTTATAACTACACTTATTTATTGCGTAATTTGTTTGTTGGCTTGTCTGGCGTTATGTTTAATTTAGTGACCTACAATTTTTACGTTATGCAAAATTTTATAATGATAATTGATGTATAGTCCTCCTTCAAGGTACCTCAAATATTTTATGTTATCAGAGCTTTCATAGCGCTGTGGACTAGATGCTAGCTGGCTGTGCATCTAGAGGCGGCGTGTTTGATCCTCGTATCGAGACTGTGTTTCTTCCTTCTATGTTTTCTAGGCGTAGTGTGAAGAAGCTACACAGCAGGCCGGCATGATTGTGTTGAGTAGCGAGGGATAGATTGTCTCTCGCCACTATAACTAGACGGCACTGCAGTTACCATCAGGTGCAGTGTGGTAACTTTGCCGTGCCACGATAAAAAAAACCCTAAACATGATGTTGAGGGTCGAAACGTTACACTATCCTTTCGTGACATCATAGAACTCAGATCGCCCCGTGACCATAAAGGCTATAAAGCTTTAGAAACGTTGGTGCTGAAAAGTAAAATAAACAGCAATAAATTTAGTTCCATTGCAAAGTGTAATATACATGAGAAAATAGAAACCATTCCATGAATATTTGTTTTGGGTTTTATTGATATCAGAATGTAAGTTGCTCATAGTTCTTGATACCCAAGATACAGGTTTATCTAGCATGGAGCCAGGACTTTGAGTGTGACAGTAATAAATTACATGGTATACTAAATATAATAATAATAATACTAGCCCTGTATTAAACATTGTCCTCCTAGCACGGGCCTCCTCTACTAATGAGAGTGGTTAGGCAGTAGTCCACCACGCTGGCCTAATGCAGGTTGGCAGACTTCTCATACCTTCGAAAAATTCTCAGATATGCAGGTTTCCTCAGATGTTTTCCTTCACCGTTAAAGCAAGCGATAATTAACATTTTAATACACATATAACTTTAGAAAAGTTAGAGGTGTATGCCACTTGGGTTTCGAACCTACGACTTTCGTCTTGACAGTCCGTACCGCAACCAACTCGGCTATCACTGCTGCTATACGTATACTAAATGATCTATATAATTAAACGTATCACGACCGAACTCTCTAATTGTCACCCTACATAAAATATATTCAATTAATTCGCCACACCATTCAAAAAACGTAGACGTAAATCAAATAGTACGACATCTTTTATTAATGGCGTGTAATTTTTTCCGGTTTACATTTATTTGTTGGTTTATTTTCCGCAATAGGCTTGAAACCATGTCCAAATTGCGAGAGCACGCAACACCGCATCGGCTCACTCAGTTATGCAAGATAATTTGTCGACAGATCTATTTTTATCCTAAGATCTCTTTGTCCAAAGCACGCGAAGTGACTGTTTTGGCAAGTAAAGTGGATCATGCAACAACGCACGTGGTGTGTAAATACTTGTACTTATAAGGATCGGTTATTCATAGGTTACGTTTGTATGGCATGAGTGCAGACACTAGAAGATAAGTACATAGATGCGGCGACCAGAACGAACATTATGTCCCACCGAGTTGAGGTGTATACTCCGCACCGACGTTAGTTTGCTTCATGCCACCTACGAATGCACAACAGTTAATTTTAGTTATTTGTAGCGACATTCCCGAACAAATCTGCCTTAAATTTATTTACAGTGAAACTGTTAATAGTATATAAGGTAAATAACATAATTTCATAACGTTTAGAACGTAATATCAATAAATATTGATTAATTTCAATTTTGAATACGGGAAGTCTATATTTCAAAACAAAATACATTATATAGTTTGCCCCGTTTTAGCGCGCGGAAAGTCCCGTTCGAGAGACAGTGACGGGAGTTATAACTTCCAAATAGTTCTTTGTAAAATGATAGATGGCATTAGTGGGCGGACAAGGTTTTCGAAACATCTTTTTTCTTCGACAGTTCGTGTCTATAGCATATAAGTATTGGTACCTATAATTGTTTCGTCTAGTTTTTTATGTATGAACGATATTGTATTTATTTAACAGCCTCCGTGGCGCAGCGGGCGAGTAGCCAGTTGCTAAACATGAGACCGTGGCTTTGATTCCCGCACCGAGACAAATATTTGTGTGATCCACAGATGTTTGTTTCTCGGTGTTGTGAGACCGTAGTCTCTTGTAGTTCTTGATACTTACGATACAGGTTTGACCAAGTATGCGCTCAGAACTATGTGGTTGAGTGTTGGGTGTATTTATTATCGATTATAACTATAAAAGTTTTGTACTGATATATAAGAGAGATGTTACGGCTATTTTTCATATTCTATAAAATATGAAAATTGGCATTTACCTACTTCATCGCGATCGATAGACCTCCGAATCAAGATTTTATCGGTCTAAGATTCTATTTCCTAGCAGTATGTACATAACACATGGAAATTTTAAAATAGATCAAGACTATTCCATTTATCAGCCTTTTCTATTGCAGTTTTTGTAGAATGTTTGTATGCTGACTTTTTTGAATTGCTCACAAAAGACTGTTATTTGACAACGGCATATGCTCCCGAGATCTTTAGGAATGCGACCTTCGTACTATCAGGTCTATAGTGGAGGTTGTATAGATTATATTTATCACGGCCTACTGCGGATGTTACGTAAGATCAACTCTACTATTTACCGCTAACAACTAATTATTTGGCCTACTTTCGACATGATGTTTGCATTGAACGATAGTTACCACTGTTGCATTTACTTACCCTTTAATTACATTCATTAGTGTTTGAAAGTTCAATTTAGAATAAAATTTAGTATTCAATAGATGTTGCCCGCGGCTCCGCCCGCTTGTTATTTATTTTGTAAGAAAAGGTATACAATCCATGGAGACATCCACTATTCTATATTTTGCTGTCCCATACGGTGCGGGCATATTCCCGGAATAAAAAATGGGCGATGTCATTCTCTGATCCCTAAACTGTCAATATGCAAAAAAAACATATCGATCCATTGCTCTGTGAAAAACTGAACTATCCCACGGGAACCGTAAATTTTTCCGAGATATTAAGTAGCCTGTGTGCTATTCCAGACTATAATCTATCTCTATGCCAAATTTCAACCAGATCCGTTTAGCCGTTCTGGTGTGATTGAATAACAAATACCCATCCATCCGTTCATCCAAACATTCGCATTTATAATAGCAGTAAGATGGACTGCCTCGGTGGCGCAGTTGTAATTGCGCATGCATTACGACTGCTGTGCTGAGGTATCGGGTTCAATCCCTGGGTCGGGTAAAGTGATATTGGGTTTTTCTATTTATAAAAACTCCGTATCAGCCTGGTGTCTTGAATTGTTCCCGGTATCGCTATAGTCTCGCCCCCTATCACATTATGGGACCGTAATAAATTCGGCGAAAAGTTGGTGTACTGGTTACACCTCTGCCTGTTCCTTCGGGGATTACAGGCATGAGTGTATATATATGTACGTATGTATAGTATTCACAGCATCAGCTAACCTCGGTTCAGAATAATGGATTAATTACTGATAATTCTTTATTGCTTTAAAAATAATGTGCCTATGTATACTATATTACTACACTGTTAAATAATCTACATTTAGTGCATATAATATTATTTAAAAGAAACCTCTTTGGATATAAACAAACTCACGTCTATTATCCCTAGAGTAGTAGAGACATACCCAAAATACAATAAGTACACAGAACACGACCATTGTCATTGTTTTATGTACTTATTGTATTTGGTCTGCCGTCGGTGTGATCTGACTCAATCTTATGTATTGATTCTTTTAAAATGATCTGAAATTGATGTAGATCGTCCAAGCATCAAGTTAACAAAATAATAACTTATTCTTGTTTTATATTCGACGTAATATTGTAAGTTTCTTAAAGTGACCCTATCCTAGGTTTACCAACCCCGGAATTCAAATACTAGGATTTTGAAGTTAAAAAAAAACAGGGCAATTCAGTTTAAAAACAATACATATCTTTGTTTTAAAATAGCGTGAACACTTGTGAGCCCAGAGGCGCCCCTAAAGTAAGAATTGCAAAAGTGGTGTGCGAATTTTAACATACAGGACTTTATCAGGGAGCTTTATAAATCCAGGATGCTGCTTAAAAACTATCCAGGACACCCCAGGACACTTTTAAAACCAGGACATGTCCTGAGAAAACAGGACGGTTGGCAACACTACCCTAATCTAGTGTGATGTCGACCTACCGAAAGGAATATTGTTGAAATACCAAAGCATACTCTCATCTGTGACTTTTCGAAGCTATGTAATTATTCATTGTCATAAATCGCTCTGAGAAACTTATACATATACCTGAGACTTCTTAAATTTAGCAATCTAAATTAAACCAGAGTGGTGGACTAATTCGTTAACTCTCTAACTAGCAGAAGAGGTCTTAGCTCAGCACTGAGACAAAATAAAACAGGTTTAATATAATTTTATCTTTACACCGACGTAACAGATAAAACACCTGGACCAAATCAGTTTCAGTCCATTTGACGCTTAATTGGCACCTGGCAAGTACAGTACATACTTCGTAGGTAACAGTAATTAACTTGTCACGATTCTTCTAGTTAATATGTTTCAAACTAGACCTTTATTATTACTATTCATGCTGTATCAATATTCCATAACATATGGTTCAATCTTAAGTGTAATGGTGGTAACTGAACGTATGAATGGTGACTCAATTAGTTTATACAGTGTTGAATCTTTGCACGTGGTTGTGTTAGATCAATTTACATAGACACTAATATTGTCTATGAATATTGTTTCTGTTACTCTATAGTCTTTGTGTAGTTTGCTTTTCCGTGATTGTGAAAAAGTGCAAGACGTGTCGTGCTATATTTGTTAATAATTAAAATTATATATATAATCGCCAACTTCCGTGCCGCAGCGAGGGAACAGCCGGCTGTGAAACGAGAGGCCGTGGGTTCGATTTCCGCACTGAGACAAATGTTTTTGTGACAGACAAATATTTGCTTCGTGTCTGGGTGTTGTTGGACCATAGTCCCTCGTAGTTCTTGACACCCACGATACAGGGTTTACCTATCGTGTGATCAGAACAATGAGTGTGACTGTTGGATGTAAATACTTATTTTATTTATTTGAAATTAATACAATGTTTCTCTGCAGACTGCGTTGCGAATTAAGATTTTGTATTGAGGGTTAAGTGCTAAGTGTTGTGAAGGTACTAAATGCAATATATTGTATTAATCAAATTAAAAAAATAACAGAATTAATGTGTGTCAGCAGCATATGGTACTGAATCTTCAATTAAGCAACTTTTCAAGCTGTTTTTCTATGTGATCCAAATATAAACTTCATTCATTGATCAAACCTTATACTTAGTTAATCGTATATACAAGCAACAGCTAGATATCCGAATTGTAAATTTTATAAAAACGAACATAAAACCGTTGGTCACAAGTTATTAGAGCGACACTAATGTATAGCTGTACTCAGGACAAAATCAAATAACGATAATTTTAACAATCACTTTAGTAAACAGGCGTAAAATGGAAAGCAAATTATTGAGCAAATCCATTTAGAGTGACATAATGTTGTTTGTAAGCACTCGAGAAATATTGCAAGCTCAATTTCTTAGACATTTCAAAAATAACCTACCATTTGGTATGGTAGGTAGAGTTACTTAGTTTATTAATTTTCCATCCCTCATTAGCATTTTTTAAACAAAACGCTAAGTAATTTGATAAACTTGCGCAAAAGTTATTCCAAAATAGAACTGTCCTATATAAACGATTCTATTTTAGTCGCTCATAAACAATCAACAAACCTAAAAAAAAACTAATTAAATATTTTCGAACCAAATTGTAAACATAGGTATTATAATAATTGCAAGTGAAGACAATCTGTGTGGTTTGGTAAGTTATTTTTATTTGGTATTCGTATACCTTAAGCAATAATCTATAAAGCAGCTTTGGTGACAGTTTAAACCTTACTAAGCATTCTCTTTCTCGTAGACTTGAGTCATGTTTATAAATCCTCAACTTCAAAGTTCGATATGTAACAAAAAACCAAATAGGTTTTTAAAAATTATATATATTCGGAATAGACGGTAATTTTACAAAGCTTAAATGTTGTTTCTTGATTTAATTTAATAATTCCAGACGAATTCACCAACCGCATTTAAAACACGTAAACGCATAGATGCAATCACCTTTCCAATACTGATCTTACTTTAAACGGACAGTGAAATGTACTTCAACCTGTTTGATCAATCGATGAGTAGGTACTTCCTAGTTATTTGATTGAGTGGTTAGCTTCAACATTACGTACTGGATTTCTCTTATCTAAATGCCAACACTGTGACCGACCGCAAAAACATGACTATTTGCTTCATCGTCGATCATTCTTTCATAATGTTTAATAAAAAAAACAAAGACGTTCGTGGTTAACAAACAAATTCCGGTTACTTTGCGAATAATTACTTTCAAATGAGATAATATTTTGAAAATTCTTCGCAACAAAGATTCCACGTAGAGATTAGAACGTTCGTTGAAGGGCATTTAACTTGCATTGCGTATGATCACGTCGGGCTTATGAAAAGTGGATCAATAGACGAAGTCATGTGACTGCGAAGGTCGGCGTACGCAGAGGGGATGCCATCGAGCCGGCTTGTAAATACCATTCGCAAATTAAATGCATCTCGCTGTTCGTTTCACTTAGACGCGCAACATACTAACTAACAATTTATTCGAGATCGTGCTTTATACGGTTGCCTAAACGTCGAATTAATATCTTTTGTCTATGATACTATAGATCTTATTACGTCACGACGAACTCATTATTGTAACAGAGGCTACTGAAGGCGATTATTTTAAAGCGTTACTTACGCGCTAAGGTTGACCGACTATTTCTTGCAATCGATTGCGTGGTTATGATGCGTTTGTAGTGAACCTTGTCGGAACCAATATTTTTGAAGAGGTTATTAATGGCGTATTATCTAAAGTTTCAATCAATAGCCTTGCTGGATCGTTAATGAAAATTAAGCCCAAAGATTATTTTAACAGGATTCAAATTGATCCAAAACAATGCAATCAAAGGAATAACTTTTATCAGATTTAGGTAATTAAACGTCATCTTCACCAAAGAGTTCATGAGTAGCCTTGGTGAATATAATTGTAACAGGATTCCGATTACCTTAATTAGATTGAGTTTTGATTTTATTACAATTTCGTTCGGGAATGTCACGACTTTTCTTTATTTATATGGACGCTGAATTAAATAAAACCGTTATGTTTGAGCATTTGTTAAGTGACTTGGCCTTACGTAGATACTGAAAAAGATATTGACCTCTGAAAGTTTTCCTTTTAACCTTTCAAGTAAAGATCTTTTTGTTCAAGGATAAAAATTGTGAAATAAGTTTTCTGAACGGTTTGCCCTTTTATAAAACGTTGATAAAATCACATTTGGAGACTAAATAACTAATTAAATTTGTAGATTTACTTGTATTATTGTACATCTATTTATATGTGAAATATAGGCAATTAACGTTTTTATAGATGGTTTCGAGATAAGTATGCTTGCTGGAAATACCTATATAAATCTAGATGTGGTTTAAGAACCGAAAAATACTTACACTTGCGAGAATATAATACCCAATTCGTTTAAGCATAAGCATTTAAACATTTAAGCATATGCTTACCCTTTTATATAAACGAATGTATGTATTTATATACATATACACTCACGCCTATAGTCCCCGAAGGGGTAGGCAGAAGTGCAACCGTTACACCCACTTTTCGTCGAAATTTATTTCGGTCCCACAATGTGATAGGGGGCGGGCCTATCGCCATACCGGGCACAAATACCAAACTCCGTGTTAATACGGAGAATTTCTGAATAGAAAAACCAAATATCACTTTACCCGACCCGGGGATCGACCCCGAGACCACAGCACAGCAGTCGTAAGGCATGCGCAATTACAACTTCGCCACCGAGGCAGTCTGGCTGAGCATATCTTTAAAGGTTATTCCAAATAATATCAGCTCTGTATGTACATAAACTTACAAAAAGTTTATGTATACTATCTCGCTACTGGGTCTCCTCTACCGATAAGGGTATCTCAGCCTTTAGTTCATTGACCTAGTTTTACGAAAAACCATATCCCGTCATTTCAATAAACAAATAAGCTAAGCAGTAAATAGATAATTGTGTGCATGCAGAGCGTATGCACTGTCGATACATTGCACAAGATAAGGGTGCGGTGGGCGGATTTGGTTTATTTTGTAAGTAGGTACGGGTCACGATGCAGTGGACGTGACAAGCCCTGAGTTGACTATTTGTCTCATACATTCTAAAGTTACGTATTACAAATAATGGCGGCATTTATATATAAATATGAAATTGTTGCAGTTAAAGTGCGTTAGAGGTGTTTTTTATCTTTATTTATTTCTACTAAATTGTTATTAACGTAAGTAGATTGCTCCATTTATTAGGTAACTGGTTATATGTCGTAGAATACATTCAAATAGAAATGTCTTCATCAACTAAAATGCACAACGTCCCACATGTGCCTTTGAAAAGTTCACTGATATTTATAGTAATATTCTATAATGTGATAGAGAGTGAAATTGTAATTTTGTCGCACTTAAAAGAAACTGAGAGCAAAGTGTACTTCGCGATTTAAATACTTACAAAGACACTGCCTTGCATCGAAATCCGTGGCCTTATTATATACGTAAGCCACTAGGCTAATGCTCATCTCTTTGACCCTATCACATTAGTGCTTTGTACATTTGTATTAACATTTTGGCCAGATGTTGACTTTCAATTTTATTATATCTCTAATGGTCTTCCATCCGTTAGGAACTACTTATGACTTCCTATAGTTTTAATGAGTGTATATTTTATGATACAATCCGTTTTCGTATGTTTCATGTAGATGCGGTGTACATAATTTGCAAACAAATTGTCTTTATCTATGCTTAGATCAAGTTTATGCATGTAAGTCGAGGATTGCATTTCGTTTACGACTTTTTGTTTGTATGACTCATTACCATACAAAGTGTGTGTAATGATTAATATCTTTTTGTTTTTGAATTTTATTGACTTAGGTCTTAGCTGTATTGCATTACCTGTCTTGTTCCACAATAGGCATAGAAGTTAGGATCGCGATTTATTTTGGCTTTGACTATTCACTATTGACATTATTTGATGTTACACTCATCATTTTGGCAGATTATTTTCCTGAAGACTTAAATTATATTCCTTTTTTTATTCTGGCACGGCATACTGACCACACTGCACCTGATGGTAAGCGCAGTACCGTCCAATTACAGTATCAAGTAGCGAGAGACAATCTATCCCTCGCTACTAAACACAATCGTGCCGGCCTGTAGCTTCTTCACACTACGCCATGGGCAAGAATATGAAGAAGCGGTCGAGGGTCTAGTGTCAGAGTATTCAGAAGGCCGCAAAACGGCCAAACATCGTACCCCAACTCTAGACCCCGACAAAAACCGGATTTACACTGGCTGATCCTGGAACGCGACACACTTGCGTGTGCCACTATGGCGGGTTTTACACCCTGTGTACGGTGGTCGCTATCCGGGCGGATATGAATATTCTACCAGCAAATAGAATAGACTAGAATTTGGAGAGTGGCATTGCGACGGCTAGCCGACTGGCTGATGCAGGTGAGTTAGTTAGCTCACAACATTGTCAAATTCATCACAGTAATTTATAAATTGAATTTAGATAACTATTATTTTTTATTATTTTAAGTTATTAAATCACTACTCTTTTCGAAAAACGATATATTGTATATACAAAACAAAATTTACTGAATTTTGCTCGATTTGTAAAAAGTTACAGACTTATAGAAAGCTGGTGCAGAATCATTAGGGATTTTAAATGATGCTCGATCTCGCAGGATGGCGAGATTTTACTTTGCTAGATTGCTATACCTAGCCACAACTGTATTACATCTAGCCGTATGCCACTCTTTTCTTATGCAATTTGTATAGATCATTTATAATCCGCTTAATCCCTCTGATAAATTAGTCAGAAAACCATAATATACGTCATAATAATATAACTAGTGACATGTCTCTGGTTATGTTGTAATGGAACTGTATTTTAAATAAACAAATGACATGAAGTGAATGGTATTATTTGTTTCTTTGAATTATGCCCGTCTAAAGTTAGGTAAGCCAGGGCTTATCCAAGAAGTCCATGGTCGTCAGCCGGAGGTCCTGGCGTGCGGTGGCCCACTTCTGCGTCATCTCGCAGAAGGACAGTGCCGAGAGGGATCGGGAACGATTTGATCCCTCCCGCCGCCAGAGGAGACCTAGGAGACGCCGGGTGGACGACTGACTGGCGTCTCCCGCCCTGTGGAATGGGGGCGTTTGGAGAATTCTACCACGGTAACCCCTGCCTGTCGTAGGAGGCGACTAATTGGGGCCATCGGGGGTCGCGGGTGCGCAGCGGGGGGCTGTCAGCCCATATCGGTGCACTCCAATTTCGGTGCATCGTGCGACCCCGAGATGGACGGCAGCTCGGGTGGTAAGGCCTCGTTTGCTGTCGTTGTTCGGTGCGCGGGGGCTCCTAAGCCCCACATGGAGATGGGCCCGTACAAGGCACCGCGCAAGGGCGGTTCCGGCTTCAATTCTAGCACTCCTTAGAATACCCTGGGATCGCTCCGTTAGCGCCGAAGAAGGCCACCGCGGGGTTTTAGCTGGTAGTGTCGGGTGGGGTGTACATAGGGAGTAGGGACTCGGCCCAGTGGCAGCCCGGATAGCCATCATCCGGGCGAGGGCGATGTTGGGTCGTAAGACCGGCTAGTCCAGCATAACCGTTTTATTCTTATTCCGCTTCCCCCCGGAGCGGGCGGCAGTAATAAAATGCTTTCCCCGCGACAACAAAAAAAAGGGCTTAACCAAGAAAATCTTTTCTCAATTTTAAGTTCATATTAATACACACCTCTGCCTACCTCTTCGGGGATTACAGGCGTAAGTGTATATGTATGTATCTTAATATATAAAACTATGTGTCACTGTGTGCGTTCACGCTAAGTTTTGTAAATTTGCATGGTTGGTTAGAAAAGAAATGAAAGATGAAGGAAGGAAAAGAAAGGAGAGTTTCGGACCCAATAGGTGGACTGTTGCTGAGGTAATTTCCAACAAAATAGCTGGTATAGGGGTGACGCAGCGTGAAACTGCTATATATATCTTATTATTTATATATCTTAAGGCTTAGAATTCATAGATACTATTAGCATTTAAGCAGCCGCATGTGTTGGTGTAACTGCGTCTGCGGCAAAATGCGTTCTCCAGAATTAATCGTAATGTACAATAATCGTAGCAGAATTATTAAGATTATATTATCTGTTAAAACACTTTATACAGCAAGACAAAACATTGTACTACTGACGTATACAGCGATGATATTATTAGTCTCTACTAATAGCCCTATGTACCCATTAAATATAGGCAAAGTCGTGCATACAAAATACAATGGCAAAGCAGCATTCTTTAGTAAACGCAAGGCGTGTTGTCTGATTTAGATTTTATTGTGTTTTATCATGATGGACCTGAGATACGATCAGCACGATCACATAATCATAACTGTCAAAATTGTGGTCCCACCATGGCCAGCGGGTTAGGCGATTCATTGATTCGATAAATTCTTTTATGGACAACATACACTTAGACAGGGCTGGAGTAGGTGAAATCTAGATTTACTTGTGGTACTTATTAGATATTCGGCCATTTTTGTTGCAAAATATTTATAATACGAAGAAATAATAATTTTTACTTCAACTTATCCAACCTTCCTATAATATTATATATAAAGCTAAATACATATATATGTATTTAGCTTTATATACAGTCCTGCATAATTGTTGTCGGGTCACGAATGTTTTAGTTCGTTCCTGTGTCGGATCGGAAAGGAGGAGTCTGCCGTGTGCCACTATTCTGGTAACTGTCGAATTGTCACGGTCCAACATACCCTCGAGGAGGGTCCAGCCTGGGACGAAGAGCGCTGCGCTCTCAGAAGAGCTGTCAAACCTTTCTCTACCGGAAGTGGTAGCTGTCATACATGGCAGACGAAGGTCGTGGCGTTTGATGGTCTGGAACGAGCAGGAGAATGTGGAGAGACAGACCGTAAAGGTACCGCGGAGGGATGATTCCGGCAGCAATCCAGAGATTCACTTAGGATCCGCCGGGACTGTCCCGCATGCGTCGCAGAAGACCACCTCGGGGTTTTTAGTCGGTATACTGGAAAAAGGAAAAGAAAGGCCTGCATAATTGTGTCGAGTGGAATTGTTGTTCGCTCTACTTTATACTCTACCTGGACCGCACTATATTTACGATCAGATGCAGTGTTGTTACTTACCAGAAAGGAAAATATCATGCAGCGTTGCCTGTTTTATGGAAGTGTGGTTTTATATGGCACCAAGTCTATTTAAGGTGAGACGAAAGAAAGACTTATTACATACCTACTAACTTAAATCAAAGTCTGGGTACGTCTCTGGGACTTAAAATTAAGGACTATTGTTTGTAGTTTCATTCTAAACCATTAGCCTTGTTCGGTGTTACCCACTGAACTAACATAAATCAGACTATGTTCCATAGATTGAAGTTGAGTGACAAATAAGTCACGTTGGTGGAATCAAAATGAGCATTCACAATTATTAATGAAGAATGTGCATAGTATTATTTATACTAAGGTCCGATTCTACTAAACATTACGTTACTCCAGTGTAACAATACTTAAATTTGAAATACGTTGAATCGGTTTTTTTGTTATTTAATCACTTATAATTTTGCCCCACGAACCCAGCTATAAGTATTACTTGAGAAAACACACTGGATGAACTGATAAAAATGTGAGCCGAACAAATACGAATGCACTATTTATGTTGAATTTTTAATTAAATGGTTATTAATTAGATCCATATACTCATTTTAATCGTATTATAGCAACGTAGTCCATGACTCGTCATTAACGTCGCATATATTTAGTCGTAAGATTGATTCACACTCTCAAATTGTTATTTCGCCGAGATCGGCTGTGTTAAAAATTACTGTAATAAATAATAATGTAAATGAGGAATTTATTTTCCTATTAGAAAATGTTAATTCGAATTACTCCAAAGTATCTCATGATTTACTCTGCGATAAAACTTTTTTCTAGTTTGGTAGAATGTTGCCTAGAATTCATTTCTGTGTTTTTACTGTATTATACACATATAACGTATTACTTATTTTTCGGGTTTTCTCCATTCATTCATCTTAGAGGTTTTCAAGAATGTAATGTAATTAAATTATTTACAAAGAGTATAATAACGCCTTTTGACAGTGGTCAGTCTCTTGTCATAACACCCATCCTGACTCAGGTAATCTTATATACATTAGGCATTACGAAAACTCAAGAACACTATGCACATAATATAAGTCTATTATGTAAACTATATACTGCTATTAGGCCGAACGTCGGCTGAATTAATTAGTTATAAGGTCAGTACACAAAAAACCTCTATCTGGCATAAAGAATAAAAATTTAATTAGACCTCTTCTCAATTGATTCGCTTAGGTAAATAACACACCGAAATAAATAAATACACCCAACGGTCATACACAAAGGTCCGACCCCACACTAGGTCAAACCTTTATCAAGGACAGGGTATCAAGAACTACGAGGGACTACGGTCCCACAACACCCAGACCCGAAACAAACATCTGTCTGTTACACAAACATTTGTCTCGGTGTAGGAATCGAACCCCAACCCGAACCCGAACGGCCTCCCATTTCACAACCGACTACTAGCCCGCTGCGCCACGGAGGCTGTCAAATGTATGTCAATTTCGATCTCTGTAACACTAAAGCATATTTTTCAACTGAAGTTAAGTTGTGACTATTACCAAAGCCTTTTTCATACTCAAATATAAGGCCAGTAAGTACGTTGTTTCAGCAATATTCAGACTTGATTATTCTCAATTATTAACATACAGTCACAATAGATTAGGGTTGCCAACCCCGAAATTCAAATACCAGGATTTTTTGTTTTTGAAGTAAGAAAAACCAGGACAATTCAATTTAAAAACAGGACGCATCTTTTGCAAGCCGAGACGCTTACCAGGGCGCTTTAAAATTGCAGGACGCTGCATAAAAACTCAGGACGCTGCTTAAAAACTATCCAGGACGTCCCAGGACACTTTAAAAACCAGGACATGTCCTGGGATAACAGGACGGTTGGCAACTCTACAATAGATAGATGAGACTGACTTGAACTTATAATTCAAGCTGTAGAACATTTTGTTAGCTACGGTGTTCCCTCCTTCCTTTGGCCTTTTTATCGAAGGGTGATTAAGCTACTCAGCAGTCCGGCATGATTGTTTCGAGTAGTGAGGAATAGTTGTCTCTCGCTACTTGATACTCTGACTGGACGACACTGCGCTTACCATCTGGTGCAGTGTGGTGACATTGCCGTGCCAGGGTAAAAAAATATTATAACTAACGATATTTATGGCTCGACTACAGTTGAAACAACACGACTTATAAAAATCTAATGGGCTTTATTTAAAACGACTAATGAAAAACCAGGTTTACATCAACTAGTTGCAATGAATACATATTGGCTAAAACTAAGTCTAAAGTTAGTCCACGTTTTATAATAAGGTCCATTGTCTTTTTGGTTCCGATGTTAAGTACCTATATAACATAATCTTTTATATCTGTCTGAATAGTAGGTTTTACTAGGTCAAGTTCAAATGAATAATACGTTCAGTTTAGAGGGGTGATATCGATATAATATGACAAGTTGCAAACATGTTCTAAAATTAAATGTTGACGGATTGGTAACGATTAAAATCAATATAAATGACTTCGTGTAAGCTCTTTATTTTTAAGCTGATTTCGAATAGTCATGTTTAGCAAGTAGATTAATATACAAAAAGTTATTTATTTAAGTTAATTAAAACCTGGTCAAAAATAAACCTGACTGTGTGTGAGTAGTGAGGGATAGATAGTATCTCGTCTACTTGATACTTTAACTGGACAGCACTGCACATACCATCAGGTGCAGTGTGGTCACTTTGCCGTGCCAGAATAAAAAAAAATAAAAAAACTAGATATAAAGCATTTTAATGTCTTGCTAGACAGAGAACGCACTATACTTACAAATGACGTCAGTTACACGCCATATAATTTCCATACTGACGTGCATTTTTCCGGAAAGGGAGAGAGTAAACACTTTAAACGATTAATACCGGAACGGGTATTACATTTTGTCACTATGCTTGTCACTATGAACAAAGCAAATACCTGTGTGGAAGAGAGTTGAGACTCTCTTTCTTTTTTACGCTAGTTAAGTTGTAAATAAGATTTTATTTAAATAAGTATAAATTCCCTTCGGCTTTAAATATATGCAGAGCTGCGATTCCATGGATCTGGAATCTTCAACTTATTATTTACTTTAGAAAGACAGCCGATAAACATATTGGTGTTTTTTAACCGATTTAAAAAAAGGAGGAGGTTAACAATTCGTCGGAATCTTTTTTTTTATGTATGTTACCCAATTACTCGAAATTCTTTTTTTGTTTAAAAGGGTATACTTCCTAGGTGGTCCCATCGGCACCAAGTCAGGATCTGATGATGGGATCTCAGAAAAATCAAGGGAAACCCTTAAAATTTTATAGTGACGCATTATTTGTTTTTTATTGAAGTCGGCGTACTATTTACGAATTAAAAAACTTTTTTACTAAAAGTTTTTTTTTTATTCGAAATAGGCTTGCCTTGACCACTATCTCGCCTGATGGTAAGTGATGATGTGGTCTACGGTGGAGTACGCTTTGCCTAGAAGATACCTAGAAGTAAGTAAGTAAGTATAATGTAAATCGAGATAGAAACCAACAAGAAGATATGAATGACGGTCGTCCGTGGCGCTAACGTATCACAAGTCACGACCAAACATTTCTCAAGAATATCGTAACATTATTGCAGTAATTAATCACGAATTCGAAAGTACATCATCTTCCTGTCCTTATCTCTTTAAATGTGTTGACATATGTTTTTATTCATGTGGCACCAAGTCTACCATCATATAGATATATTAAAACGCATTAACATTCGTTTTTAAATTATGTTAAAAATGTTTATTTTACTTTTATGATAATCGACATATATTATATAGAACACGGCAGCGAGAGCACAAAATAACAAATGCAAATTGGAACACATTCACGTGACTCTTTATTCGGAGACGATGTGATGTAATGTACTGTTAGATAACTCCGGCTCATCATAACAAAAACAAGTTTTGCGAGTTTTTTTACGCTCAGATCAACGATTTTGTTTAGGGCTCAAGATGGTATGAATTTACTGGCAAGTCTACTACTTCTTTAGTTTATCTATCTTTAGATATAAAATGCACGTGTCAGCGTATACGAAACACTCAAATCTCCGAAACCGCCTAATTCAATGAAACTTTGTGAATATATATGGTTGGCTTCAGCTTGGAAGATAAAATAGTTTTCGATGTTTTTTATTACTAAATTTCAGCCTACATAGAAGATGGTCTGTGGCAGAACGTCGTCTGTCCGGATCCACTAGTAAATTTCAATTTCTTAGGTATAGATTGCAGTGGAAAAACCAAGGCTTGGCAAGGTTGAGATTTATATTTTTTATCATTGCAGTGCTCGTCAATTGGGGATTCTAATAAGCGATATGATTCCAAATTTGAATGCATGTATGGTTCTGAGTTATGTAGTTTTACCATGCCTATCAATAATGGAAACGAAACAAAAATAGAATGAAAGCTTCGACAACCTCTGAAACAAAGTTAAAAGACTTGTAGTTTAATATAAATGTGTTGTTTACAATGACGAATGCTCGTTAGACGCGTAATTTGTAATGTTTTAGGAAACCGCAACAACTAGTTACGAATATGGTGCGGTCGATTGTAATGAAAGATAAAATAAAGCCGTGAATTGAATTGTGCAATCACCTCGAGGCAGGCTACGACGTTGATTGATGGGTTGGCATACCATACCACATATAATGTGCAGTTGTCTAAGACAAATTAGCACTTGCAGACTAGTACATTGTTTTAGTATAATAGCATCACACATTTATTATCTCAAGTCTACAAAACTTCAAGATATTTCCGAAATATATCGTAATAATAGTTTCTTTCAATTTCTTCTTTCTTAACCCACTCAGTTCTACTTACACTGGTCCGGTTTTATCACTTTCCAACATCGCTACTTTGTTGTCGAATGACATATTATACTGGAAAGTAGAACCGTCGTATTTTCACCTGCTTACGGAGTTATTTGCGTAGGTGTGGGTTGGAACAAGCAAACAACAATTTTAAGATTTTATCATATAACTCACCGAAAACTACGTGAACTATGGAGATCTAAAAGAAAACTTCATACAACATATTTGTTTCAGTTGGACGAAACATTAACATTTTATCCGATGACAGAACAACGGATTGTCGTGTTTACTAAGTTTATTATACTTTCCCTTTTAAATTACTGATAGTCTAATCAATTATAAATCGGAGGTAGTAAAGTTTGCGACATAATGTGACCGGATACATATGCCCCCAGGCGCCTTCTAACGACCATTCGCATAGCTGTGTTGTATCGAATCCATTTGAAATGGAAAGGAAACATGTAGCGATCATCGACTGTGGGTTTAGACCTAGTTGTACAAGACTTGACTTACATCTTTTAAAAATGTATTGATTCAGCCTCGAACACATTAAGCTGGTACGCTATGGTATCTACTATACTTATATATAGCTCAATCATGAGTTTTCAATCAATTAAAATACGTATGTACGAGAGGGCACGGGTTCGACCCCCGCACCGAGATAAATATTTGTATGAGCGTTGTGGGATCGTAGTCCCTCGTAGTTGCTGGTACCAACGATACAGGTTTGACCTAGTGTGGGGTTAGGGCTAAGTGTGTGTTGGGTGTATTATTATTATATAAGTATAGAAGTAGTGTGTATTCTATAGTACTCTATATGACATGAAACGAGAGGCCGTGGGTTCGATTCCGACACCGGGACAAATATTTGTGTGACAGACAGATATTTGTTTGCGGGGTCTGGGTGTTGTGAGACCGAAAGTGTCTCGTAGTCCCTGATACCCACAACACAAGACTCGTATCTTAGTGTGGGGTCGGGGCTATGTGTGTGACTGTTGGGTGTTATTATTATTAATTTATTGTTCAAGAGTCACGATATCGCAAAAGACGATTTGAAGGCAAGTTCGAAATTTATTTCCTCTATAATTAATCTTAAGCAATCTAAATGTAATCAGGTCAATTACAGATCAAATCAAATTTAATTGCTCAGATAATTGATTGAATCATAAAACATTTCTGTTATTTAAATATATCCTTCATTTCATTTGTCTTGTATATATCGTCAGACATGCAAAAATAAGCAAAATAATATAATAAATTCAGCTTAGCCTAAATCTTTATTAAAAACACCGAAATTATGTGTTCATTTTTTGTAACTTAAGATTTATTATGAAAGGAGAAATTCAAAACACATTTTAGTCAACCACAGAAGTCGAAGTAACATCCCAATATAAAAGATAGAAAGAGCATTTTTTACTTTCAAAATATTTGAATGGCTAGGCAATAGATATCTTATTTTTATCTTCATATATATAATTCTACTGTACGTGTGTATGTCACTGCACTCCTCCTAAACGGCTGGACCGATTTGAATGATATTTTTTGGATGCGTTTGGGTGGCGCGGGCGCCCTGGTTGGTTTAGATTCATAAATCAGCCCGCCAAATGGCGCTGCAGTCGGTGTGGCGCTGCTTTTCGGGCAGGGCGATGTCTGCCGGGCCCGCTAGTGTTTATATAATTATAGTTACTTATATAGTTAATTTACTTCGGTAGCACGTTATTTCTCTGTACACAAGAGAAAGTACAAAGGTCACTGATATCCATTTGAAAGCACATGTGAATTAATTATGCAATTAAAATATCGAAATAAATTGGCTAACAGAAAAAATAAATACATACAAAGACTAGAGAAAGAGAATACTGGGTCCTACCCGGCATGATTGTGTTGAATAGCGGGGGATATATTGTCTCTCGCTACTTGATACTCTAACTGGACGTCACTGAGCTTAGGTACCACTTTGCCGTGCCAGAATTAAAAAATACTACAAATAAATGTTAAAACATAGGGGGATTTATTATAAAACGTAAGCTAATTTTAGTTTGGGTTTATATTAAACAACGATTTTATTATAAGATGAATTTCCTACTCGCAGTTATAAACACGTTCGCACGTTGAGGACCGACGAGAAAATTCTTGAGTTGGAAGAAGAAATGAGTAGGTTACACTGGGACATCGTAGGATTGTCAGAAGTCCGAAGAAAGGGAGAGGACACGATAATTCTTAAGTCTGGTAACACCAGACCAGGTAAGACCAACAGTCCCTAGGTGGTGTCGGATTTCTCGTCCACAAGTCCCTGATTAACAATATTAAAACCATCGAAAGTGTGTCTAGCAGAGTAGCATACCTTATACTCAGAATATCAGAGAGATATTTGCTGAAGGTCATACAGGTATATGCGCCAACCTCGACACACCCAGATGAGTAAGTAGAGGAGATGTATGAGGACATTAGTCGAGCCATACACACCTCCGAAACCTATTTCAATGTTGTTATGGGGGACTTCAACGCAAAGCTAGGCAAGAGAAGCGAGGAGGAGCTGAGAGTGGGGCAATTTGGTTACGTAACCTCAGGGGACAAAGGCTGGCAAATTTTCTGGAGAAAGAGGGACTCTTTGCGATGAACTCTTTCTTACAGAAGCCGCCTCACAGGAAATGGACCTGGCTGAGCCCGAATGGTTCGGTTAGAAACGAGATAGATTTTATCTTGACGACGAGAAGGCGGATATTCAATAATGTCTCGGTGATCAACAGGGTGAAAACCGGAAGCGATCACCGAATGGTTCGAGGCATATTGAATATCAACGTCAAATTAGAAAGATCTCGCTTGATGAAGTCTACGCTCCGCCCTACTCGTGCTCATAACCAAAACCCTGAGACCTTTCAACTCGAGTTGGTAAACCGCTTCGATTGCCTAGATAAATGCGCTACAGTGGACGAGATTAATGGCGGGTTGGTAGAAGCTGTCCATACGGTGGGTTCTAAATTCTTAAGACCTCGTCGTAGAGATAGACCCCAGAAACTCTCGACTCACACACTCGACCTCATGGCCAAACGTCGATCTATGGCGTTGCATCTTCCGATGAAGCTAAGGCATGTCGGCTGCTCAATAGACAAATATGGAAATCTTTGCGACACGACGTCCGTGCCTACAATGCTGTAAGCATCAAGGAGACGATTGAGCGGAACAAAGGCTCCAAAGTGTTCACAAGTGTGCAAAGGAATTGTCTATTGGGCAAAGCCAAATGACCAAGCTGAAGACGGAAGACGGTAACGTAGTGTCGACGAAGGCAGAGATATTGAGGGAGATCGAGAGGTTCTACGGGCAGCTTTACACCTCAGTTGCCAAACCCGCAACCAGCTCGGTTAGAGACCCGAGAGCCAATCTGGTCCGACACTACAGCGAAGACATCGCGGACATCAGCCTATGTGAGATTAGGAGGGCCCTTGGTCAGCTCAAAAACAACAAGGCGGCGGGCGAGGACGGAATCACCACAGAGCTTTTGAAGGCGGGCGGTACACCGATAATAAAAGTTCTTCAGAGGCTCTTTAATTCCGTTCTGCTCGAGGGTGTAACGCCCGAAGCATGGAACAGGAGTGTGGTGGTGCTGTTCTTCAAGAAAGGTGATAACGCTTTATTGAAGAATTATAGACCCATCTCACTCCTGAGCCATGTTTATAAGCTGTTCTCAAGGGTAATTACAAATCGCCTCGAACTCAGGCAAGATGACATCCAGCCTCCCGAACAAGCCGGTTTCCGAAAAGGTTATAGTACCATAGACCACATTCATACGCTGCGGCAGGTTATACAAAAAACTGAGGAATTTAACTTGCCACTTTGCTTAGCGTTTGTGGACTATGAGAAAGCCTTTGATTCGATCGAGATCTGGGCTGTGCTGCAGTCCCTCCAGCAGTGCCACATCGACTTTCGGTACATTGAAGTGTTGAGGTGCTTGTACAGCAATGCCACTATGTCAGTCCGAGTACAAAAACAGAGTACGAAGGATATTCCACTACACAGAGGTGAGAGACAGGGAGATGTTATATCTCCGAAACTGTTCACTACCGCGTTGGAAGATACCTTCAAGCTCTTAGATTGGAAAGGACTTGGCGTCAACATCAATGGCGAAAACATCACCCACCTTCGATTTGCCGACGACATTGTTGTCTTGGCAGAATCGCTGGCGGACCTTAGCACTATGCTCAGAGACCTCAACCGAGTTTCCCAACTGGTGGGCCTTAGGATGAACATGGACAAGACTAAAATCCTGTCAAATATCTATGTTGAGCCTATGCCGATTACTGTTGGGAGCTTAACTCTCGAAGTTGTAGACAAATACGTCTATCTAGGACAAGTAATCCAGTTAGGCAGGTCGAACTTTGAGAGAGAGGTCAATCGTCGAATCCAACTCGGTTGGGCAGCGTTCGGGAAACTACGCAAGATCTTCTCGTCCAAAATACCTCAGTGTCTGAAGACAAAAGTCTTCCATCAATGTGTGTTACCAGTGATGACATACGGTTCTGAGACGTGGTCTCTAACTATGGGCCGCCTAAGACGGCTCACAGTCACTCAGCGAGCTATGGAGAGGGCTATGCTCGGTGTTTCTCTACGCGATCGAATCAGAAACGAGGAGATTCGTAGAAGAACGAAAGTCGCCGTCATAGCCCAATGGATTAGCAAGCTAAAGTGGCAGTGGGCAGGGCACATAGCTCGTAGAACTGATCACAGATGGAGCAGAAAAGTTCTCGAGTGGAGACCACGTACCGGCAAGCGCAGCGTTGGACGTCCCCCTGCAAGGTGGACAGACGACCTCGTAAAGGTCGCAGGAATTGGATGCAGGTTGCTTCTGACAGGTTGGTCTGGAAATCTTTAGGGGAGGCCTATGTTCAGCAGTGGACGTCCAAAGGCTGAAGAAGAAGAAGTTATAAACCTAGTTTAAAGATGTTTCAACCATAATTAAATTATTACTATTGTTAATTGTCTGAATGTATATTTTTGACTACTCATGCAGGTTCAATATATTTTAAAAAAATTACCTAATTTTTTTTGCATAATATTTAGTTGTCAAATATTTTCTTTCTTTCATAATTTGTCCTTTTGAGAAAATAATTTGTTTGATCGACACCTTAGAGTATTTAACACTGCCTACTCTAAGATCGACACACGTTATCTTCTCACTGATCTAGTTATGCGATAGACACTGTCTTTCGATTCGTCATATTCACGTTTCACGACTAAATTAATACTTAATACTGATAATAGTTAAAAATTACTTTCAGCTACTTAATAATGCGGTAACAAATGTTGGGGCAACTTTAAAAAATCCTTGCGAAACTATTCACGGTTAATATATTCTCCAAAATGACAATCGACACCTCAAAGTGTTCATGCAACACCTCTTATTTCTAATAAGATAAGGTGTGAATTAAAGTTAAGAAAGATTTACGTAACACTATCATGGGGATCGTTTCACACTCAACTGGTTTATGCGAAACTAATGCGAATTATTCGCTGAAATGCAATACAGAGTTGATAGTCATATTTTACCTTATAATTTCAACAAAAACCATAATTGCGTTGTTAAATTTAACCATAAAACATGGAACTCTATGCATTATAAAAGGATTTTAAATTAAATATGTAGGTAATAAAATTATGTACTTGGTTTACTTATTGTCTATTTTAATTGGTTTTATGTTCTTTTTGTTTTAGTGGTTTGCTATTTCTATAGTAGAAAATATATCAAAATGTTTAAGAAATCCTTCCAGTAGAGTTTATACAATAAATAAAATATAAGAGACTTCATTCACTATTCCGAAAGTGTAATTGCTCTGCGACTGAATTTCAAGCTTATATAGGTACATACCTCATAATTTTGACTGCCTCGGTTGCGCAGTTGTTATTGCGCATGCGTTACGACCGCTGTGCTTAGGTCCCGGGTTCGGTCCCCGGGTCGGGTAAAGTTATATTGAGTTTTTCCATTTAGAAATTCTCAGTGTCAGCCCGGAGTCTGGAATTGTGCCCGGTATGGCCATAGGCTCGCCCCTATCACATTATGCGACCGTAATAAATGCGGCGAAAAGTGGGTGTACTGGTTACGCCTCCACCTACCCCTTCGGGGATTACAGGCGTGAGTGTATATATATATGTATGTAATTTAGACCGTTCCAAGTTTTAAGTATCATCTCATTAGTTTAGTTTAATACTTAGGCTAAGAAATCGATAAGGTTCTGGTTTCAAGCCACACGTAGCAGCGAGACAATTATTTGTGTCTGAATATAAAAACAAAACATCATTTGCACCATAACAACTCTTACATCAAGGCATAAAAATAAACTCAGGAACAGGTGGGCTTACCAAGTGCATATTCGAAGATACAGACGTGACTTCCTTATGTCTCATCTGTAATTGTTTATGTTGCATACGTATTACTTGTGGCAAAAATCTTTCTTTCGACTAAAGTATGCAGTTAATACTTTTTAGGTTTGATTCCCGCATCAAGTTTTTTTTTGTGTGAGAGGTAGATATGTTTCTACGGTCCCACAACACCGGGTGTCCCTCGTAATTCTTGATAACCACGATTCGAATTTTTCCTGATTTGGGGTCAGAACTATGTGTGTGACTAATGGATGTAATTGTTAATTATAATAATTTATTTTCTGTTATGATTGATCTGCTTTGTCGTACTTTTTAACGTCTTTGGAGTTTTGTCAACGGAAGTATAAAAATAGTAAATTTCATCTATTCTTTGCTCCACCGAACCAACTAATTCTTTGGTGAACCGTGTGTGTACAAGTTGTATTTTCGCCTACCCCTTCGGGTTTATAGGCGTGATATGTATAATAATCATATGATATAATAGTGTACATAATCATATAATAGTGTATATGAATGTATAATCCTTGCTTAACCAATGTGGAGCGTGCATATAAATTCTGTTAATGCATTACGATGTCATAATATAAACGAATTCAATCATGAGTGAATCACGATCTGAATTGTTTTTCAATCCGCTTTTTATTTAATATCTTTGTTATTAACAAAAAGAAACCGAGTCAATGTGCATTCTGACACTGATTGTGATAGTAATCTATCGCTGTTGCAATATCACTGACATATTCTGTTCGTAGATTTATCTACATATAAATATCTTTTGATACGTGAAAATGATAGCATATATTATTATTGCAGCGGAGTATATTTATTGCTACCAGTTCATTTTGAACTGATCGGGGAATCAAGTTGTCAATTTGGGGTCTCGAAATTCAGAATTTATTATAAGTTTACGAAGAAAGTAGGTAGTATTTATTAAAAGAACGGGTAAATTAATTAGAGCTAAGATTGCTTTTAAAATATACCTTATTTTTATGGAACATTAAATAACCTATTTATTCACATTAAAGTAACTGTCTAAGAATGTATTGAAATTTAAAATATAACAGATTCGCATACACTATTTATATAACTGTGTTTATAGAATACTTATTGCAACCTAGAATATTCGATTCAGCTTGCATTCAAAGCTAACTTACAAGACACCCATTACCGTATCTTACACTAGAATCAATTAAAAGCCGTAATGTGTATCGCGTTAGTAGCATTGCAAGAACGCGATAAACCCAGTCGTGTCACGTGTGTAAGGCAAAAACTAGAATGTTACTTATATGGACGCATTTTGAAAACGATCTGCGTGAACAAAATCCAATATGCAGTTTGGACCAGAGTGCAAGCTTTCTTTTAAACAAACTTCAAAAAAAGAACGAACACGTTTACAATTGAAAGCACATGGATGGGTGGGCAGAGATGTAACTAAAGCATCCACAGTTCGCCGAGCTTATTTCCGTCCCATGATGTGGTAGGTGTTAAATCTATCACCACGTCAAATAAAAATTGTTTCTTATTTCTGATTTTCAAATCCGAAACATAACACAAATTTTGATTGGCCTAGGATTTGAACCAAGGACCTTTTCGGTATCTCGGTGTTTATGTAAGTGTTTTTTTATCTATAGTTCAGCCTAAATATTATACTGTCGACCATCAAAAGTCATGATGATTCTAGTCGACAGAATAATGCTTGTCTGCAGTTGCTGGATGTACATGAAAGGATCAAATACAAATATGTATTAGGTATCCCATAAATATTTAAAAATATATGCCAATTATTTAAATATACTTCAAATACAGTTGCTTAATTATATGGTAGGAAACTGTGCTGTTGGCTGATTCGTCGCGACTACGTAATGTTTTTGCAAGTTCGACCGAGAAGCACAAGATGTTACGAATCACTGATTATCACTTAGACCGTGTTATCTTAACCGTAGTCAAGCTATAACGATAGTTAAATAATTTATTCCTAGTTAAATACCAACAGTCTGTAACTATGTTTGCCCAGCGGTTTGGATGCATTCGATAGAGAATGGCGCAAGATCACGGAAGACAGAATGAAGTGGAAGAATAGAGGGGAGCAGTGGGACATGAAACAGGCTAGCTAAAAAAAATACTAACATTGTTCAAAAATGTTTGTGTGACAGATATTTGTTTCGGGTCTGGGTGTTATAGGACCGTAGTTCCTCAAAGTTCTTGACATAGATGATATATGTTTGACCTAGTATGGGGTCGGAACTTTGTGTGTGACTGATGGCTCCAAAAGTTACATATAACTTCATCGTTTACATTATAAAAATAGATATCAATCAACTTTGACTATTACTGAAAGTACGCGGTGATCTTCTATTTGACGAAATTTTAACGATTGTTTAAAAGTCAACGGTTGAAGTAACAGGGCCTTAGGTAAAGGTACGTTTAAAATCAAATTATGGCGAAAAATTGACTCTGTTTAGTAACGCTGTTAAGGTAGGTTTGTGGGCCAAATTAAGTAAGTTCTTAGGACATGGGCTCGTTAAGATATTTCCTTTAACCGCAGATACCACAGACATTTCTAAATTATATATTGATATATCTGATAATGAGGCGATAAAGTTCAAATGCTGGATTAAATAGAACATGGGTTAATAATAAACAACTATTAATGTGAGGATGTCGGGACCTACAATCTACAAACAAGTAAGGGAGAGTTGCCAGCTCTGAAATAAGAAGTCGCAGGTTCGAACCCCACACCTAGGTAAATGTTGGGACAGAAAGTCTCTTTTAGTTCCCACGATACAATACAAGACTCGTATCTTTGTTTGGGGTCAGGACTATGTGTGACTGTTGGGTGTTATTATTTTTCTGTAAGAAGTGATCAGCCCAACCCGAATAAGGCGAGCGTGGTGGACTAAGGCCTACCCCTCTCATTAGTAGAGGAGACCCGTGCCCAACAGTGGAACAATGTTTAATACAGGGTTAGTATTATTTAAGAAGTGATATATACCTATAATTTACTTATTAATAAAGAAATTATATTCTGTGCTTGGAATAGTTGCGTAATATGTAGCGCGGCTTAGTAGCATAAAAACGTAAAAACGTTCTGAATTCGACCTAAATTGTCTTACCGGCTCGTATTGAAAAAAATGTAAGTTATCAACTACGTGGTACACAGCTGTCTTAGCACGTGTGTAGACTAACAGAGTATTAACACTTTACACACACTTTTCCATACCCTGTGTATTGTAGAATTTATAACACTTTTGGTATATCTATTACCAGGGGCGTAGCTACCGCCGTATCAATGATACAGGGCCCCCGGGCTACACAGACCCAAACGTGTGTAAGCCAATATTCATTAAATGTTATCCACAATCTCACTTATACTCTTTAGCATTCATTTGCAAATGTTGATACAGGGCCCGTCTAAGGCATACCTACCTACCTACGTGAGACCGAACAGTTTGACCATGGCCTTATAATACAGAAATATTTTGACATGCCTTTAGGGTTTTACTCGGCCTTGCTCTTAAATGTGCCGCATTTTTTGTTTGGTATATACCTATATTTTTTTTATCTTGACTTCAAATGTACTAAATGTGTGTGGTATCATACCAGCGAATGTTATTGGATATTAACCAAATTCTCTTTGGGATTATTCCATCTTTACACGGCAAATAGTAGGCAACTCTCCACTTAACAGTCGGTATAGAGCTTTTTAAATGTATATTTAAAGAGAGTTTGGTTAATATCCAATACGGCAAACGGCCCAACGGAAGACCAGCACTGGTAATACGGCCCAACGGAAGACCAGCACTGGTAATTTATACCAGTACACGCTGAGTTGAGGCCGTATTTGTTGTAAGCATGTTGTTTTTTTTTACTAGTTTGTTGTTTAGTTTTAATTTAATTTAATTTACCCATTATTTGCTTGCAACGAATAAATATTTCTTTCTTTCTTTCAATAACATCCGCTGGTATGATACCACACACATTTATACCTAATATTTAACAAATAAATTATTATTTATTATAATCAGTTATTTGTTAAACATTATATTTAAAAATGTTATATTATTAAATAACACCCTATAGTCACACACATAGCCCCGATCCCACACTAAGATACGAGTCTTGTGTTGTGTACGAGAGACTTTCGGTCTCACAACACCCAGACCCCGGACACAAATATCTGTCTGTCATACAAACATTTGTCCCGGTGTGGGAATCGAACCCACGGCCTCTCATTTCACAGCCGGCTACTTGCCTACTGCGCCTCCGGAGGCTGTCAATAAAAACGACAGTAAATAAAATTTATTCGACAGTCATACACATAGTTCTGACTCCACCCTAGCTTAAACCTGTATAATAAGTGCCAAGATGTACAAGGGATCAAACTCGGTTTCACAACCAAGTATTTACTCGTTGCGCCACGGAAGCTGTCAATGCAATAGTGGAATAAGGAGGGTGGAGTGAGGGCGTCAGAGCCCCTGGCGGTGGTTAGAGGGTGTGAATGTATAGGCTTCTCAAGATTTGGACGGCACCAAGAAAATATAATTTTTAATTAAATACCAAACATAGCCTTAATATTTTTAATAAATTGAGTTGCCTGCTTGACGCAATTATTCATCAATACCTAAGCAGACAGGGGCTGGGGCTCATTTAGTTTGCAGCCCCTAGCTCCCGGTAGGCTTAGTCCGTCACTGTGTCAATGTTTGGCTATGGCTACAGAAAACAAGATTCTTAGAATCTTATAATGTGTAAAAGTAATTGAGCGATCGGTGCAGAGTACAATTTTCCAAACACATTAATATTCGACTGATACCTAGGTCTCTAATATTTCTACATTGAGATGTAGCAACGTTATTTTAATAAAATTGGATCAATGTTTGATTAAACTTTTCATTTTCAAATTTGTAAATAAACATCGACAGCAAGATTAGGCAACAACGATCCAGCACCGTGAAATTAGATATTTCACTAGTTTATTACCGTTTCCACTTACTATTGAAAGTGATAACATTTTATCAAACGCTTTCAAAGACGACTGATTACTTCGTAACCTACCCTAACAATAAAACTTTTCGATGACAAAGCTGTGTAAATGAGATTTCTAACTCGGATACTTGCAATTAATTTGGTATCAAAGAGCTCTCTCTCTCCTGTGCACTAATTATTCCCATCTGATGGTGGGGTCTGCCTTCCTGGTATTTTGTCTCCACTTCGCTCTGTCCGACGTATCGTACTCGGTCACGTTGCAGGAACTAAGATCTTTTTTGACCACATCTGTCCATTTGGTTTTAGGTCGCCCTCTGGGTCTGGACCCTGTAATGTTCAGATTGGTCACTACATTTCCAATGTACTCTGGGGGCCTTCTTCTGATGTGTCCAAACCAGCGCAGCCTGCTTTCTTGTAGCTTGTCGGCGATGTCGCGTACTCCCAGACTACCGCGAACGTACTCGTTGCGAATTTTGTCGAGTCTGGTCACTCCGCACATCCACCGAAGCATCTTCATTTCCGCAACTTGCATGGACTGGACATGGCGTTGAGTCAAAGCCCACGTTTCGCTACCATAGGTGAGGACTGGTCTGATGATACTTTTATATATAAGTCCCTTAAGTTTCACAGGCATTCTTTGGTCGCAGGTTACACCGGTTACTTCTCGCCACTTTAGCCAAGCTGCCGCAATTCGATGTTGAATGTTTGTGTCGACATTTCCCGTATTATGCAACATAGTACCCAGATATTTATATTCGTTACATATCGCAACTTGTTGCCCATCGATGACAATAGGGCTATTTAGTGAGTCTGGGTCGTTGCAGACCATGTATTGGGTTTTTGAGACACTCAACATTAGACCGCCTGCTTGTAACTGATGTTTCCATTCTCCAAGAGCATATTCCAGCTCACCTCGGGACGTTGTGCAGATAGTTACATCATCAGCATATATAAATGTCCACGGCACCAGGGTTTGAGCAGTCTCAGTTAGGGCATCCATCACCAAGCAGAATAAATACGGACTGAGTACTGAACCTTGATGCACTCCCTCAGTCACCGCTATTGGTTTTGTCTGACCCACTGTGGTTCTGATTACCGATGTTACGTCCCTGTACATGTCAGCAATGATATCGACGTACCTTTCTGGGATATTTTTCTTACGAAGACTCCACCAGATTGTCGGACGGGGTACGCGGTCAAATGCCTTTTCCAAATCCAAAAACGCAATATATATTGGTTTACCTTTAGCTCTGAATTCCTGGGAGATCATGCTGATGGCAAACATTGGGTCGATTGTGGATAAGCCGGGGACAAATCCATACTGGCTGTTAGATAACGAGCTCTCTGATCTTAGCCGGGTGTCAATAACTCGTTCGTATAGCTTCATCGTGTGGCTCAGTAGTTTTATCGCACGGTAGTTATTGCACTCATACCTACTGCCTTTCCCTTTGTAGAGGGGAACGATGGTACTCAATCTCCACGCGTCCGGTATTCGTGAAGATTCCATAGATTTTATGAACAGTTGCGTGAGAATATAAACACCTTTGTCTCCTAGGCACTTCCATGCTTCCACAGGTATTCCATCAGGTCCTGGTGACTTCTTGTTAGCCATCTTTTTAAGTGCAGCTTTTACTTCCTGAGGTGTTATCGATGGTATTAGTCCTAAATTTTTGCTCATCTCAGGGAGAGTATGAGATCTAGATGTTGTGTTAAGAAGTTTCTCATAGTAACCGTGCCATGTTGTTAAGATGTCTTCGTCTGAATACCTCATTGCCCCGTCACTACCCTTGATGATCCTTGTTTTTACTGGATCTTCCGATGCCTTACTAAGAGACTTAGCAAGTTTGAATATTTCTTTCTGCCCCTCTCCACTTTCCAGCGTATCATATAATGATCCCAAGGCTTTTCTCCTTTCAATGGCTACAGTTTTCTTTGCCCGTTTCTTTGCTGTTTTATACACATCTTTATCTTCCTGTGAACTTGTGGACTGCCAGATTTTGAATGTTCTTTTCTTTTCTTGTAGCGCCGTTTGCACTGTAGCGCTCCACCACCAAGTTTCCCTCAGTGACTTTTTACCTGGTTTAGTGCGGCCTAGGATCCTGTTTGCTGCCTTCATAATCTGTGAATATACTTGTTTCCACATCGAGTTCACGTCAACATCCATACTTATAATCGTGCCTTCCATCTCTTGTCTAAACTCCTCAGCCTTATCACCTTTTAGGAGCCACCACTTGGTAATCTCTGGTACTTTTTGAGGCTTGGGAGCAGATTTCTGATGGAAAGTCATATCCATGACTACTATACGATGTTGTGAGATAACACATTCACCTGGGATCACTTTGCAGTTCTTTATTCGACCAATATTTACCCTGTTTGTTAATATGTATTATGTATGTATTGGTATCAAAGAGCATATAATTAAATAAGTGGTATATTTTTAAGGAACAAAATGGCATGATCTTTTTTCACTTTTCCAAACAGCGAATAAGAAACCGCAAGCATTAAAAGTACAATTTACGATTTAAGAAGACTTTATTTCTCATAAAGAATTTAACACTAACTAAATATAGCAATATCATAATTTTCCATAATATTATCTTGTATAACTGGTTAAATTGCTCGAATAATTGGTTCTACATTTGAATGCATGTATCTTTTTACAATAAGTAGATTTTTATCTCTAACGGTGTTGGTAAGTTGAGCGTTGATATGTGGAATCAATTAAATTTTGTCAGTCTAGTCGCCAGAATTATGCTGGCCTGAAGAACTAGATTATTTTTGTTTTTCTTTTATATAAGTTTATATAATAACACTAGCTTTTTACCTGAAAGGTTATTAATTTTTGTGCTCATTGATCATGAATTCAACGACGGTGCCTTGTAAAAAACATTCATTCTTTTAATGATCGGCCTCGGTGGCGCAGTTGTAATTGCATTGCAATTTGCATGCGTTACGACTGCTGTGCTGAGGTCTCGGGTTCGATCCCCGGGTCGGGTAAAGTGATATTGGGTTTTTCTATCTAGAAATTCCTCAGTATTTGCCCGGAGTCTGGAATTTGTGCCCGGTATGGCGATAGGCTCGCCCCCTATCACATTATGGGACCGAAATTCGGCGAAAAGTGGGTGTACTCGTTACACCTCTGCCTAACCCTTCGGGATTACAGGCGTGAGTGTATGTGTGTATGTGTGTGTGTCTTTTAATGATATTCAAGTGGTGTGTACAGAAATTTCTTTCGTGTTATCTTGAAAATACCTACGTGAAATTGGCGGAATAGCTACTCTAAGCTCATTGCCATTAGATCGGCATGTACATCATGGGTCTTTTTTTCTTGGGGAAAATCCTCTTCGATTCCCGTCTTAGCGACGGGGTATGCCGGATTTTTACCGGTTAAAAACCCCATGGTTGTCTCAATCAACACTACAGAAGGATTCCGGGACCTCACAAAAGAAACACGCCGGAAAATACGTCAATCAACAAATCTATACCTACGAAGCGGTGGCAATCGACTAGCGATGGCCGTCTATGATGTATCTGTTATCGTTATCCGTAGGTACCCACAGATTACTTAGAAAAGCTACGCTTCTAGTACCGATACCGACTATCACCGACAACGACCGAAGGCGTGGCCGAATGCAACATTTTTAGATATTTTTAATGTCCATTCTTATTTCTACCATAATAATTACAACGATCAGATAACAAAAACGTAATTATTTGTATCAACACTTATTTATTAGGTTTATTTTTAAGTCGTTACGTTGAAGTACCTACGATTGTACGAACATCAACTTAACTTTTATAAAAAATGCGAACTATAAATTATAATACATATGTTGCCCTCAACGCTAGTTAGACGGCACCATAGACATAGAGAATGGACTAAGCGTTGTTTATCCAGCTATCAAGTGAATACGGGCAGAAAAATGTAAGAGAGGTAAAGCGAACGTTCCAGAAAAGAACTGTTGGCCAGCAGTTCTTTTCTATAATTTTGATTGGTCTACGTCACAGACTTGCAGGAGCAAAAAGAGATAGGTACTGGCCGCAGTCTCTTTGTCTCTCTCTAAAAAGTGGTCTGTGAGGATATTGCTTAGTCTCTATGTCTATGGATGAGAAAAAAATGGCGGGAATGTGATGTGACGTTTTGTATATGAATATAAATAAGTCAATTAATTATTGCAGACATGGCTTTGGCCTTTAAATTGTGACTATTACAGACTTGGCTTCGGCCTTTTGAATTGTGACTATGTCAGACATGGCTTTGGCCTTTTGAATTGTGTTTATTTCAGACATGGCTTCGGCCTTTAGAATGGGAAAAATATCGGACATGGCTTCCCTTTTGAATGGATGAAGACTACAGACATGGCTTCGGCCTTTTGTACAAGTTAAAACCAGAGAAGAAGACAGCCCAGATTTGGAAATAATAACGACAGACAAGGCTGCATGGTGGCGAACCTTTGCCTTCTCTTTTATATAGTGAATGAAATAAAAAAAAAATTGCGGGAACAACGGTGTTGCCAACGGATGACGTCAACAAAATAGTGATGCGCATCATTGTTGAAAAATAACTCAATTGTCCATGTCTACAATAGTATGATACAGTTCAGACACATACAGCACAGTTTGGTGAAGAAACAATGTAGGAAGCTTATCGAGAGCATTATTCTTTGGTAAACATTACTTGAATCCTCTAATTTTAAACTTTTATTTTTAAAGAAACAATATTTTTTTAAGATTACTAGGGTAGGGTTAAAAAATAAAACGCCAAGTAAAACATCAATATCCATGTATAATACTAGGTGATTACAATTTTTATTATATCAATATAGATTCATACAATAAAATATATAATAATTTCAAAAACATAATTCGGGTCGGAAATGGTTAAAATCTACGTTAACAATTACCTACGACCTATTGTAATAATTTCTATTAAGACATCATCTCTTATACGCTATTTCATAAATAATACATTTATAACGAAAACAAAACAATTAAAATTTATTACAACTTAAGAATAAAGATAACTGCAAATAACGCATAGGAATATAATAATTATGCCATATTTTATGTGCATAATAGCGCTGCGTTATTTTTATTGTCGTTCAACTAAAATATAAACCACGAACAATATAATACAACTCAAGATGGATCAAATGTAAAGTGACGCAGTATTTATTCGCAGTACTAATTATTTTATGCGAGTACGGCAAAGTGACCTGATGTTAAGTGCAGTACCGTCCAGTTAAAGTATCAAGTAGCGAGAGAAAATCTATCCCTCGCTACTCAACACAATCATGCCGTCCAGCTTCTCACACTACACCTTAAGGACCCAGGATCATAGGAAGGAGGGAACACGATAGCTGGCAAACTGTTCCACAGCTTGATGGTGCGGTAAAAAAATGAGTGATATCAAATATGAGATGATCGATCGGTCGATCGGCCTCTTAAAACTATGAGAATACTACTAAGTTTATAATCACATATATTGTGCTAACATTATTCGCCTAACATCTTTGCCGATATGCGTTCGGTTGAATCTAAAAGCGGGTTAAAATGCGGTTATAATCCACGCTCATTTAATTAGATAGTGGACTTAGTCTATTGATAACACAGACTACACATAAATGCATATAACTCAGGCCAGTCCATAAATTATCCAGCCCAAGATACAAAATGACCATTGCATTAACAGAATTCCTATATTTACTCCAATAGAGGTTTAGGTGAAAAATGTATGGCCAATTTCAATAAGCAATCTCAATCCGCATTTCCAGTAGGCCTACTCTTCAAATAAATTCCAGTATTGAATTCGATACAGTTTCAATTCCAATCTAGAATATTTTAAAACTCTAACTCACTCAACTAAATGAATTAGAATATTTACGAACTAGCGATCGTAAATACTCTATTTTAATTAGTTACTAAACATTCCGCCGTATGCAGTTAAATCGTGCGCTGGTGCTGCGTTCAAGAGTGTCAATTGTACAGTTTTCGAACCCAATGCCAATTTTAAATTGGAATCGAGTGTCAAGAGTCACCCCCCTGATCGAACCAAGAAATAAACCAATCAAACTGATTCGTAGGCAATGGCATTCAAACTCAATTCTCACTGGCTCATTTGTCGAAACTATCTGTAGTTTAGAATTAGGATTGTTTATTAAAATTGGCTGTTAGCTATCTCCACAGATCTATGATGTTAATAGACACCTTAAGTAAAAGAATTGTTTGAAAAATTCCTCTGGGAGAAATATATGAATGGCTGGTGGATTGAACGCTTTACAGACGCCTAAATCAAACTATTGACAGCCTCCGTGATGCAGTAGGCGAGTAGCCGGCTGTGAAACGAGAGGCCGTGGGTTCGATTCCCACACCGGGAAAAATGTTTGCGTGACAGACAGATATTTGTGTCCAGGGTCTGGGTGTTGTGAGAGGGTACGTCTCTACTCTCTCGTAGTCCCTGATACCCACAACACAAGACTCGTATCTTAGTGTGGGGACGGGGCTATGTGTGCGACTGTTAAGTGTTATTTATTTATTGTGTATATAATAGAAGAAATTATATACGCGTGACACACCGGTAAATTTATTGGGCGAATATGTTATCTCCCGGTGTAATCAACGCGTAACGATATCGTCATACATTGCATATGGCCTGGTACGCCTCGAGGTGGTCTCCGGCGTCAGGGGTCAGGGTCAACTGGCGGCTGGCCTTCAGGAAGATCACGACCCCGGGACGCGCGCGGATGGTCTCTGTGTCACAGGCCTCTCCGGACCCTGACGTTATGAGGATCAGGCTGGGGCTCGGACGGATCTGAGTGTTGTATGGCTCTTCGTTTTCAACCTACAACGGAGAAATTTTTAAAATTTATTTATTTTTGTTATATTTTATCTTACCACATTTCGCGTATGTGATAAGAGTGACATGCGAAACACTCAATAATTAAAATGAACTATTTATTAATAAACTCAAACTTTGTGGTAAGTTGTCCATCTAATATATACATTTTTGATATCACCACAGAAATTAATAATATATTTACCACACTGAAAACCGTGATATTATTGCAGTTGGATAACATGTTTCGAACAGTCAGTACATAGATATGAATATAAATATATACCGCGACTATTCAAACTTTAAAATATGACGTATTGTTTGTGCTTGCTGTAATTTTACCATTTCCTTCCTCCTAAACACTTGAGATTATACAATACTTATCAGCGCAAAATGCATTTATTTATATTCTATATGTTCTTGGGTGCTGATTAGATGACATTCTTCGAAAAATCGATAAAGAAATATTATCACCCTAATCTTGATGACCGCAAAATCAGGCACCGGCGGGCGCCAGATGCAGCTGTGAGAATCTTCTAGAGTGGGGTTGAACATCAGCTGGGCCCTGGCGTAGCTGCTGTAGTCCAACATCTCCACCAGAGTGGGCACGTCGATGTACTTGGGCGTGAGACCGGCGCGGACTATGTTGTCCGAACACGCCATGCACTCGATGCAATCTGAACAACAAAATAACAATAATAATATATCTTTATTTCTTCAGTAACTCAATCATACATACACTAAAAATAACGGTAATAATGGTAAATGTACACAAACAGTTTGGAAATAAGTGTTATATGCGCATCGGTTTTTTTTTTAGTCCGAGAATCGAGCCAGTGGGTCACCTGATGTTAAGTGATCTCCACCGCCCATGAACATCCACAATACCGAAAGTATCATGTATGCGCTGTCGGCTTTAAAGGACAGGCATAGGGATTAGGGAAGGGAAGGGGGAATCATAGCCTCCGGATATCTCACTTACCATACGAAACGCGACAGTAAACTGTCACTTTACGTTGGTTTTCTGTGAGACAGTGGTACTACCCCGGTCGAGCCGGCCCATTCATGCTGTAGACAAATATGTCTACAGGGTGGCTCTACCAAGGTGACCAAGTAAAGATTCAACTTGTGTTATGGATAACCATTGCTCACATCTTACTAGGTTAAACTAAGTATGGTACAATTAGACATACTAAGAGAAGGTAAAATAAAAACAGTTGAACCAATGAATTTCTCTATTCTATTCAAAGTTTATTGATTTATTCTTGATTCAAGTTTTTTTTTATAGTGGCAAAGTGGCCACACTGCACCTGATGGTAAAGAGTAAGGATGGTAACAGTAAACGGTAAGAGTAAAGAGTAGTGAGACACAATCTATCCCCCGCCACTTAACACAATCATGCCGACCTGCTTCTTCACACTACGCCTCGGGCAAGAAGGTGAAAAAGCGGTCGATGGTTGGATGGTTGGTACTCAGAAGGCCGCAACATTGTCAAACATCGTACCCCAACTCTAGACCCCCGACAAAAGCCGGATGTACACTGGCTGATCCCGGAACGCGACACACTGTGTGCCACTATGGCGGGTTTTACACCCCGTGGACGATGGTCGCTATCCGGGCGGATATGAATATCCTACCAGAATATACTAGTTTTATGAAACTAATATCATATAGTTTTATTTGCAGGTGATTGTATCAAATCTGTAAGATAAACATATTGTGTCGTCTAGTTTTTCTGCCTTAACAATTATATTTGAACAAGACTGCTTAACTACTAAAACAAACATAATATGTATGTATACAATATTATTATGAAGGTTGTTCTCTATGAGATGAGGTCGGGCTTAATAGACTTGTAAATAGAGCCCAAAATGGATACCAAAGTAACAAAAACGTAAAGATCACCACAGACTAATAGTTTAATTAGATAACGTATAGCGACCACCGTATACAGGATGTAAAACCCTTCATAGTGGCACACGCAAGTGTGTCGAGTTCCGGGGTCAACTAGTGTACATCCGGTTTTTTGTCGGGGGTCTAGAGTTGGTGTTGATTGTTGGCCGTGTTGCGGCCTTCTGAGTTCTTTGACACTAGACCCTCGACCGCTTCTTCATATTTTGGGCCCATGGCGCAGTGTGAAGAAGCTACACAACACGTCGACATGATTGTGTCGAGTAGCGAGGGATAGATAGTTTCTCACTACTTGAAACTCTAACTGGACAGGACTGAGCTTACCATCAGATGCAGTAAGTTCACTTTGCCATGCCAGGATATACAAAAACCTACGTATCTACTGTGCGAGGAGACATCTTAGGTAACGCGCTTTATATAATCATGACCGCACCGCAATGAGTACTAAGTTACTTTCGTATGTAAATATGTATGTTGCAATAATTTGTTCGCTTGGTAGTTGGTACAGTTTAAAGTTCTTACGGTGTCTATTTAGACTTCCTATCTGTTAGGTTTGTGTATTTAAGTTCTATACGATCGCACAACTTTGATCCGAATGGAACTTAGTATATCCAATAAAAAAATGTGGGTGTATATATTTTGGACCTAATTAAGCTGAAAACAGCCTCCGTGGCGCAGTTGGCGAGTAGCCGGCTGTGAAACGAGAGGCCGTAGGTTCGATTCCCACACGGACAAATGTTTGTGTGACAGACACATATTTGTATCCGTCCCAGATACCCTCAACACAAGACTCGTATCTTAGTGTGGGGTCGGGGCTATGTGTGTGACTGTTGGGTGTTATTTATTTACATAAACAACATGTTGCGGACATCATCGAGGCGCCGGCAGACGCCGAGTGAGCCAGCCTTCGAGCTACGCCGCAGATTGTTAGTTGTAAGTGGGCGTCACCGGGTGCGATGTATAATAACGCGTCGTGATTGGTCGACGGGAGGCCCAGGGAGCGCCGCTCTCTGATTGGCCGACCGCTAGACGGTACAGTCTCGCACCCGATGAGCGCTCACATATTGCGAGCCCCTTATAAGATGGGGCAAAATGTGATTAGTTGGTAGTCCGTCGGAGATCATTGTGATAACAACATTCAATAAATACAGTCCACTATTAGTCAGCAAGTTTTGGCTTTTCATTGGTTACCCGCCAGCGACACTTGAGGAGTGGTGGAATAAGTCCGCTACAAACATCAATTACCTCCACTGAGATAAGCATGTGGCAGATTAGGCTTGAGGAATATGGCCTGTCCAGGCTGCAGTTGCATGTAGTTCAAGAAGTATGGCGCCCAGCAACCCACATCGCCTGGGAAGTCTTCGTGCAGTTTCTTCAGCAAATGATAGTGTAATGCCGATTGAGTAGATGAATCTAGAAAATAATATTAACATTGTTTACTATTTACTTGATAACATTTAACGGTCTTTAAAATTCGCGTAGTATTTGTACAACCCGGCAAATTAATGCAAAAGTAGCTTTTTGTGTTAATTTGAACATTTAATTGAGACACTTCAAAACCCCTCACACCCTAAAAATATATAGAATAAAAAAAACCCCTCACGTCTATCTGTCCAACTGTTTGTTACAGCTTACTTTACCGGCTCAATTGGTATTTAGTACTTCTATATGAATTAGGTGTCCCAGTAATGGATGTGTAGAGTTGATGTGTGTAAATGAACAAATTCTTTGAGGCAATTATACGGGGCAGATAGGAAATCATACCTTTCTTGGCAAGTTTTTTCAAAGTGTTCAGCAGACTGGTGGCCACAACATCCTTCTCACAAGTCATCAAAGCCTGGAACACTGGCTTCAGCATCTTGCCACTGTCCCCTTGTTCTTCATGAGACAGTAAAGCATCCACTGTCTCATTAGGAAGTATTTTATAAAGCTCCGGCAGCTCTACAAGGAAGCAAAATAAGTACAAATTAACAACTCCTTTAAGGTGATATTGACGAACCTTTAAGGCGTGATTGGATGATTTACTCAGATTTTTTTATGTTGAAACATTCATTTTTGTTTCATTTATTTGGCAGTTTAGTTTCATTTTGTGTTTAGTTGATTCATTTGTAGTAAAAAATATAAAATGAAATAACAACGTTGTAAAATTAACAGTCGCCATTTAATGAGATCAAGACGATATTATACGGCACATATAGTTCAAAAGTGCATAATGAATTATAACTCACTTTTAATAAACTCTTTGATTTCAGACAATGGTCTGAAACCGCAGAGGGCCTCGAATGATGTTAGAGCGATGGCGAGCTCTGGCTTGTGGTTAGCATCTTTATAGATGTCCGGAAAGTTCTTATGGAGCTCCTCAGCATGTTCCTGCAAAAAATGTTGTATCGCTTTATAACATAACATACTCCATGTTATATTAGTCAAGGTTTTTATAGGTTCAAGTAAAATGTTAAGTGTTTTTGACAATAAAAGGGGTGCTAATTACAATCACGGTAAGCGTCCATTATAAATATGTAGGAAGGTGTCCATGAAACACAATTCCAGCAATGATCAAATCAAAGGCACAATTTATTCAGATGTAATGGGACCAAGATCATAATGATAAAATATGCCCATAATGTTTAAGGGTTTTGACCTACAATACCGTTTTAGATTTTAGGTTTATTTTATGACTTCAGGCATAGTGTGAAGAATATACACAGCAGAATGAAAAAAAATGAGGGAAATTACACACACGCGTGTGCTTACCAAGTTCGTGAGCGGAGCAATATTGATGATACAATCGAAGAGAGTAGATAGCGGTGAGTGTGAAATAAGTAGAAGGAGGACAGTGAAGATGGAACAGACACTTGGCTCTGTTAAACTAGGCATTGCAGCTTTCAATAGTCGAAGACTCGATTATTGGAAAACATAGTGCAAAAGTACATGAGTGAATAAATACATTAACATGCGAATGTTTGTCCATATCACAAAGAGATCGTACAACTATGTAGCAAGATCACATTTTATTTATCTAAGTGACAAGATAACTTGTAAGCAGTGTTAGATTAAAGACTTTATATTACTCATTAATTTCATCTTGCTACATCATATACATAAACATACATCAAGTCATTGCTGGGAAAAAGTGCTGTAGATATAAACACAAAGTGTGTGTAATTTTTTGGATTTGTTTCTATAGATGCGGCACTCACTTCATGTCAAATTTCCTGGTTATACATCATAGAGACCTAATTTCACTCGCCCTTTATGCGTGTCATCTGTCTGTATCTATCTCTACCAATAGCAATCACTCATGATTACTTCACGCTGGTGGTAGGATATTATGAGATCATATCCGCCCGGATAGCGACTACCTTACACAGGGTGTAAAACCCGCCATAGTGGCACACGCAAGAGTGTCGCGTTCTGAGATCAGCCAGTGTACATCCGGTTTTTGTCGGCATCTAGAGTTAGGGTACGATGTTTTGCCGCCTTCCGAGTACTCTGATACTAGACCCTTGACCACTTCTTCACCTTCTTGCCCATGGCGTAGTGTGATGAGTGGGGGGGATAGATTGTCTCTTGCTACTCAATACTTTAATTGGATAGCACTGTGCTTTACCATCAGGTGCAGTGAGGTCACTTTGCCGTGCCAGGATAAAAATAAAAGTCATAGTCAGACTTTAGTCTGAATAAGACTGATTGGTCAAACTGTATTTTATTTCTTGTACAAAATCTGGGAAACCCTACAAGTAAGGAAAAACAAAATCACATTGACTCATTGCATGATAAGGACAGGATGATGAAACATTTTTGATAATTATTGTTTATATCTATTACAGATAATAAATTGATGTGTATAATTTCTTTATCTTATATTTTATTTTAATTGATTTAACTAATATTTCGATTATAGTTAAATCACAGTAAGGAGGTATTGAAGAAATATATTACCTTCTCAGGATGAGCTTGTATAGACAAAGCCTTTCTTATAGACAAGACTTTGAACAGAAATGGCACGGCAACACCAAACTTCTTCCTCACAGCTGGACCAATAGCATCAAGATTATCCTTGATGTAGTCAGATAACAATACATTTCTATCAACAATGATTGATGGGCCATTAGGATGAGTTCCCATCCATAGCTCTGCATAAGGCTTGGCAGGATCAATAGGTGTGCTAGGATTAGCACATTGCAGTAACTTGGCTATAGTGCTGTCATACCCCAATTTACCCCACTCATAGTGCTGTACCTTGCACTGTAACTCCATGGTGATCTGTTAAGAAATTAAATTTTATGTTAATTATAAAACTATATATAAATATAGCAGCAATAGCCTAGTTGGTTGCAGTACAGACTGTCAAGATGAAAGTTGTATGTTTAAAATCCAAATGGCATACACCTCTGAATTTTCTAAAGTAATGTGTGTATTTATTGTTAATTATTGCTTGGTTTAACAGTGAAGGAAAAATATTGTGAGGAAATCTGCATACTGGTGAATTCTCATAAGAATTTGAGAAGATATGTGAAGTCTACCAACCCGCATTAGGCCAGCGTGGTGGTGGTGGACCGGCCTAACCCCTCTCATTAGGAGAGGAGGACCATGCCCAGCAGGGGGACAATGTGTAATACAGTTAAATATAATATATTATGTTTAATACAGTATGCAACTATCAAAATGAGACGATAAAACTAATTAAACACAGGATGGACAATAGATCTCAATGCCTGAATTACAAAGGTGCATGAAACATAATATAATATTTTATTTTAATAGCCATACAGGCACATGAAAAAAATACATAGTACTTATAAATGAAATTGCCTTGTGGAAAATGTGTCATGTATGCACAGCTGTTTTTATTTATAATTTATGTACTTAAATGAAATTATAAATATACATTCAATAAAATATGTTCATCAAATTATTTGCAAAAAAAAATCATATACCTAAAAAAATATAATTACCTAATCTTATTCTATTTCTATTCAACACAGTCGGAAATAGGTCAACCAAAATATTTTTAGTTACTGTAGTATGAAGTATCCCATTTTTATTACACTGTATGTCTGTATATGTACTCAGTAATATACCATTAGCAATGAAATAAATCAATTATTTATAGATTTAGTATATTTTAGCGATAACCGTGTCCCGAACACGCCGGGTCTCGTTTACTTAAAAGAAATATAAATATATTACACTAAATATACTTATAGATACATATAAATTTTTAGATATATGTAATGAAATACCCATTGAAATATTTAGTTATCATTCCCTAACACATATATAACTGATAATACAAACACACGTTACGCTTTTAGTTCCAAATTATATGTTATTTCACTTACCTGCTAATTGCTGCACTTTTGAGCGAAGAGAAAAATATAATCAATAACTCGGCAATATTACGAACATGAAGATATTTGTATAATGTATAGGCAAACAAGTGTTACCACCAAAACAAACAAACTTGTTTTATCTAATACAAATGTGACAAACGACGGTAATTAATTGCTAATTATAATTTTGCTAACTGCATAAAACAGACTAATTCTGAATATTCCACCGACTGCTACGGCTGGCTAGTAATGCACGATATACATCGATGTATTAGAAACTCTCGATGTAAAGTATCGATACATCGAATCAATCCAATAAATCATTAATTCGTCAACATCGAGTAAACTTTGATGTTTTTTATTAGATGAATCTAAGAGACAAACCTGCTAGGATGCAATTGCTTTCGCATAAGCGAAAGTACTCACTCTACTCGCATATGCGAGTAGTAATCGTACCGCAAAATTCTCTTCATATATGAAAAACGGATTATATCCTCGGAGGATAAAAATCGTTTTCCATAGATAGCGATGAGCACTGTCTTTTCGGTTCGATTACTACGCGCAAAGTGGTGCTTATGCGAAAGCTATAGTATCCACCTACAAATACTTTGTAACGAGTTGTCTGTATTGTAAACTGTCAATCAAGTGAAAGTCGAGCTTTTATCCCATTGATATACAGACATAATATGCCATATATCCCATGGTAGTCAATCGTCAAGCGGTAAAAATATATGCAAATGACCACTCGTTCAGCGTTGCGAATATAGCATGATTTATGCAAGATTTGGCACATTTTTATGTTGTTAAGCATATTTTTGTTGTTGTTTAGCTGTCGCCGGCGGTCTTTCCGAACCGTTACGACCTGGGAACCTTCAAGAAGAGAGCATATTCTTTCCTGAAAGGCCGGCAACGCATTTGCAAGCCCTTTGGTGTTGCAGATGTTCATGGGCGGCGGTGATCACTTTCCATCAGGTGAGCCTCTTGCACGTTTGCCCCATTTTTCCATAAAAAAAAAATGGCATATTTTTTAGCGTATAAAATAATTGATGAATAAAAGTTTAACCATGAAACAAACGATCCATTTTGCTTCATATCTATTTTTTTTAAATACAATCGTTGTATCGAAAACATCGATGTATTTTGGATATATCAATATAATATCGATACCACTATGCGATGCATTAGATCGACAAAAAAACGATTTTTTTCAAATTTCCATCACTACGGCTAACTAACTAAATATTGAAGTAGGGTGTCGAGGTTGTTTTCGAATTTCCTCATAACAGACAATTTTTCCCCAAATATCGGTAAGATATCAAGCTGCCCTGAAAAATAAACCACTTGCCTAAAAACTTTAAAAATAGTTATGAAAGCTACTAGGTGTGTGTATTTGTGAAATTGTCGTTTGAGGATTACCTCGTACTGTGTGAGACGGCTCGATTGTAAATTATTATAACACGATATTAACATCACCTTTAATTTTTACATATTTAGTATGAAAATCGAGTTCCGAATTCCCAAAATATAATAATCCGACAGCCGTCAGACCATTTTGTATCCCGGTTTCCATTCGTCCAACCCGTCAGAACTAGCGGGAAATACGTCAAGTTGGCAGCACTGAGAATGACGCTAGCTTAGATGCAGAGTATGATGGATTATGAATATGGTTGTAGGATTGAAGTGTGCCCGACTTAATCATACTGATTTTTTAAAGTATTATATTTATTATTGAAAATTATTATGCTAATTCAATTTTTATTGATATAAATTAATATACGTTTATTGTCTGTTAAATCCGTCTTATGCCTGCTTTAGCAGTTACATTCAAAAATTTATTTCCTTGTTTATTTCTCTATCCCACTACAAATTTTGGCGCTTTGTTTAAAATTAGTCTTGCTGCTATTGTAGCGCCACCCTAATTTAACTGAATTTAACACACTGACGTCTATTATATGGACAGGATATTTGATCCGCGAAAGTGTGCCTATTTGATTTTCGCCATATTGGCGCTACCAGGTGAAAATCGTCCCAGGCTTTTTTCCTTTACCTTCTAAAACCGAGTCAAAGTTATCATCTTTAAATAAATAACTAAGAAATTGAAGGGTCAAGTAAGTGTGATTTAATCTTCGTCAATGTGACGACGTCGGAATCGGATGAACATTGGTGTGCGGCAGAGGACGAGTAGCCTATGATAGATTTGTAAACAATATGGCATTCTTCTTTTTTTTTAAATATCCTTGCCTTTTCCAAATACATTAGTTGTCAGGCAGAAATAACAATCAGTTGAATGATATATCGATTTTCGCCAGTGCATTGGCACTGCAAAACATACGTACATATACACTCACGCCTGTAATCCCCGAAGGGATAGGCAGAGGTGTAACCAGTACACCCACTTTTCGCCGAATTTATTTCGGTCTCATAATGGTTGGGAGTCGCCCCCCTATCTATCGCCGCCTATCGCCATACTGGGCACAAATTCCAGACTCCGGGCTAATACTGAGAATTTCTAGATAGAAAATCCCAATATTACTTTACCCGACCCGGGGATCGAACCCGAGACCTCAGCACAGCAGTCGTAACACATGCAATTACAATGTGCCACCGAGGCAGTCCACAACACACTGCAAAAGGAAATTATGTTTTATTGCCACTCAGGCAATTTCTCAAACTTGTAGCACACGGATTGCAACATAAATGTGAAACCCAGCTTTTACCCTGGTATTTTATGATTTTTTAAAATATTTTTAGGTTTTTTTATTGTAGGCGATATACAATGTCATTTTGTAACCGAAGACTTAAATTTAACTGCGAAATTGGTTGAAATATAACGATAACTGTTGGAAGTGTCGGAAAAAGGCAAGCCGCCTGGGAGATTTCATCGAACACGCTGCCTAATCCCATTGAGATATAATAAAAAAATGCATGGCGGGATATTCCTCTCTTATAAATCTACAAAAAAGTCCACGATGGCATTTATCTATATTTTAAGGATTTAGCATTTATCTTTTTATCTAAATGGTCACGTACAATGCGGTAATTGGAAAGCTATTTCCACGGATACAGTATTAATCCTTATCAATTTAAATACGTTAGTTACCTGAAGAATTTCATGCACATTATTATAATCTGTTACACCATATAATTTAAATGAATATCTTAAGCGTTATCACAAAAAAATAAATTCAAGCGCTTTCTCACTGTTTCTATATAAGCCGAGCACAACAGCTGATAGGTAGGTCGATCGGTACAGGTGCGTCAGTGCAGGGGATAACTCCTTGGATTGAATACTTTTTCTCCCAAAAATAACCCCCACGGGCAAAAGCTAGTACCTATTATATTATAAAAACTACGTATGTTCATATGAAAGGCCAATTAAGTCCCCTAATTATAATACCGATGCTTACAAATCAATACATCGTATATAGTATACCTACTAACTAATAATACCATCAACAAAATTTGGAAATCGATATCGACCACCAGAAGCAAAATAAGTAAAAAGTACTAAGTATTAAATAACATTTTTTCTGTCCTTTTTTATAATTTATTGATATATCAATATATTTTATTTTTATGCAATAAATAATTTATAATTGTAAGTCTATGGGCGGCGGTGACTACTTACCATCAGGTGCCCCTCTGCTCGTCTGCCTATCGAGGCACTAAAAAAAAAAGTCCCGAAACCAATATTTGTGGACCACACAACACATCTCGTTGCAGTTTAGTTGCCTACTCTAAGCGTTGCAGGGATAGAACCATGATAGAACCGCGGCCTCTAGATTCACTGGCGGCTGTCAAAAATATCATTTTAATTAAATTATTTTAATATATATTTTTTACTTCGACATTGATGATGATTTTTCGAATTTGGCCCTTAGATTATGATGACTTTTGCAATTTTTATGGAATACTTACTTACTCTGAATTAATTTATTCGAACAATGTACAACCGTATCTCATCCAATTATGCTTACTAAACGATTCACTATGAGAATAACTGTGAAACCACTTGGCACCATTTTATTTATCAATTCATATTTAATTTCACGGCGCGCGAAACGGCTAGCTAAAATTTATCATAGCAGTGAATGCCAATAGGCAAGAAAAGGTTATAATTACTTTATAATACTCAAAACATATTACTTTTCGCAGTATATAGAAGAAGACGTAAGTATTTGGAAATTATATCTATAAGTTTCTAATATATCGAGGAAAAGAATATCTTCCACATAAGACATTGCAAGACTACGATTTTGGTAGTAAGGATCCTTGAAACTCATACGCAACAGCCACTTGCCTCTCTCAGCTTCTAGAAGCAAAACTGCTTCCACCGATAAGTGAATTGTATTGCGCGACAGTCTGAGCCATGCCTACGTAATAATGTAACCACACTCTAAGGCAAAACGAGTTGTTTAAAAGGTAACTACTTAATCCCAAAATATTAAAATTTCATTTAAGATTTTTGTTTTATAAATACTGCTTTATTTACAAATAATTAAACAGGCGAAGGTTTTAGATCTTCGAAATCATGAATATCGTTTCGAAGACTTCGTAGTCTATTATGATCCCAAGTTGATCTTGTCAATTTTCTCGATTTTGAATGTTCAATGTTTTGTACGTTTGTATTTAATTTCATGTTAATATCTTCCTTGTTTTCAATTTTGGGTTTGCTAGGAACGGAAAACCCGGAGAGACCCCTATTGTATATTTCTACGTTGGGTCCCTCTTCTGCTTCTTCACAAAGACTTGGTTCGTTATCTAAATTGGAATGCACCTCTAATTTTAACTGTCTGATGTTCTTGTTGGATGAAGGGCTGTACTTTAAGTCTAATTCCTTTAAATCTAGATAAGGATACTTTTTCATCATCACAAGTTGTTCGTACTGACGTAAATTTTCATCATTCAAGGTATTTTTGTTATCAGAAAATTTCACTGGATTAATGTGGCCATAAATATTCTTACCGATATCTTGTGTCGAATATTTAATTTTCTTCAAAGCATTCTCGATGTTTGAAGCCATCTTTTTGGTACGATCAACAATAGTCCGATGTGGGGCACTATGGCAAAACTTTGAATCTAAAAAAAAGAATGAACTCTAAACATTTTTTAAATAATAGCAAACTACTTGCCCACAGTTTCAGTTATCATAATACATTTATTGACACTCAAATGTGCGTGTTATTTTATTATCTTATTTTTCATTTTAGTATTAATAAACACCGATACATGCGGTTTGTACCGGTGATTATTCATTGAAGATTTGCCAAATTGTCATTGTTATAAAAAATAAATCTAATTTCTATGCTTCATGTAAATTTCAATATCAACTACAAAACTAATCAACAAATTGGTTCATATTTCGGATGATATTGCGTTGCACGCTTATAAATGTAAGATTAAAATTTTACATACCTAAGTACCTACCTAATGCTCAACCATAACTTGTATAGAACGTTTCGTTTAAAAAACTCATGTATATATTTTAGCGAATGTCACAGTAATTAATTACATGAGATATTGCATGGTATTTCATTTCACAATTTTTTACATTTAGATTTTACCAGAAGAATCATGTGTGCATTGCTAATATTAAAGGTTAAAGACCAATTCAGCGGGATTGGTCCTTGAAAATCTCTCATCCAACGAAATTCAAAAAGCTGTTATTTCACTTTTCTGTGGGATAGTGGTAATAAACCGGTCAAACCAACCCATTCATTATGAAGATACATACACTTTACAATGTTTTGCAACAGTTTTTGGCTGAGAAACTGGCCAGACCATGTGTTTGATCGCTAATTTGGGTAATCAGTAATTGGGTAAGTTATTCGAATAAAAACTAATTTTTCAAACTTTGAGCCAGGTATGTATCACTCAAGAGACGGAAATTAATTTAGCGAACCGTGAGTCCACCACTTGCATTCATTCTTTCGGGATATGAGCATGTATGACTTAATAATAAATTATATACTTACGATTTCCATAATATGCATCAATAAGTGACCAATTTGTGCTTTGCCTGTGCAAAGGAAACGTGGAGTTGAATGTAAGACACAATAATATACACCCGGAAGTCAAAAATGCAATATTTTTCCGCATAACTATATCAATACACAAATATTCACACATTAAAATGATTTCCTTTCAAACTTCAGTTACATATTGTCAATATGACTTTGCAGTTTTTCAACGATATGAAATCATGTTTTTTTCGCCTCTTTAGCATGATGTATGTTTGAAATTGGTTGAAAAATTAAAACAGGAAAAAAATCATAAGTAGAAAATAGTATATAAAATAAAAGATACACTAAACTATGAACTCTATATGAGCATAAAAGTTTCCTTAAAAAATATCACAATTATTTATATCATTTTCCAACTCCGCCTTTGATCCCGCCTTACCAGTCTCCCTATTGGCCGCAACTCACACTTTCCCCAATATTCTTGCCGGGATAAAACGGGAGCGACAAATAGGGGCGGGGCGACGTCCTAACTTGCACCTGACGGGATGTCATTGCACGTGATCATTTAGTTTAGGAAGCACGTATTTATAAGTGAAATAAAGTTATGAAAATGAGTGATGAATTAGAAACTGATAAATCTCAAACAGATGCTACTATTGTTCACGCGCCGCGTCCATCTTCTCCGCGTAAGTTCTTCGCACGACTGTATGGGCACCTTGAAAAACCAAAAACTGCCAGTGATGATGTCGCCAGCGCTCGTTTGGAGAGTGAGTCGTCTTCAGACGTGGAAATAGAACAGGAGACTGAGGACAGTTCGAACTCTTTGCTACCGAGGAGTGTTCCGTTATGGCATCCCCCACCGGTGCCACTGTGTCCAAGGCCGATGTTGCTGCCTCACCAACAGCTGGCTTTCGGTGCTGGACTAGCTGCGTTCCGTAAGTCTTATTAGCATTTAAGTTAGATAATGAGAACACACTTAAAAATTCTTTAACATTCAGGCAGTAATTTATGATTAGTGCAATATATTTTGGGTAACTTAGATCATTTTCCTACGTAAAGCAAGACAAAATCTTTTTTATTTTTCCACGAGGTCTCGATATCTGAATGAGAAAGTATTTTCATTAGTTTCTAAGATATTTTGCGTACGGTTTATTTAATTTGTACCGTTTAATTACTGTAAAGTGAAAATCATTCTGTAAGCATGACTAGGATGAGCTCTCAGCGATAGGGTAAATTTTTATTACGCCAAACATGATAAGCTGTTACTTCATTATTGAACCATCAATCAAACAGAAAAAAAGAGTATTAATGTAGATAATATATTGTTGGAAATAACTAGTGTAATAATGAGTTTTCAGCGAATATTTTAAATAATATTGTTAGTAGAAGCGATTAAACACACACTTTGTACGCACACTGATTACATACGGATTACTTTAACTGGGCACAAACTGGGATAGCCCAAAGAGCATTATAATACTACTGAAAGGATAGCCTGAACCGAGGTGCTCTCTTTTTAACCGACTTCAAAAAAGGAGGAGGTTAACAATTCGTCGGAATAATTTTTTTATGTATGTTACCCGATTACTCGAAGACGCCTGGACCGATTCGAGAAATTCTTTTTTTGTTTAAAAGGGTTTACTTCCCAGTTGGTCCCATTGGCACCAAGTCAGGATCTGATGATAGGATCTCAGAAAAATCAAGGGAAACCCTCAAATTTTTTATTGACGCATAATTTGTTTTTTATTGAAGTCGGTGTACTTTTTATGAATTAAAAAACTTTTATAGCAAACGTTTTCACCGCTCTCTCTATAACTTATCAATCTACCCGTAATAATTTTTTAAGAGACCCACGAAATTTGTAATGAACATAGACTAGCACTATATTAAGGTACGGTAGGTTCAGGTTACCCACCGCACCCACAGTTGCCGAGCTTATTTCAGTCCCTTGATGTGATAGATAATGAGCCTGTCACCATACCAGACAACTCGTGTTGGACAAAATTTAATATGTATTCAAATAAAACACAAAATATTGTTATTCCATGAACTCGGATTCAAGTCCAGAACTGGACCATTTTCTCTTTTAGTACACGGCCAATAGTCAGATAATAATACGCTTTTTTCAAAAAGATTTTCTTATTACTGCTAATGTGCTTAAAAAGGATATTATCCGTTGTAAGTACCTACTAAATAGTGTGTATAGTTGGATAAAATCACGTACATATTGAACTAGTAGACTGCCTCGGTGGCGTAGTTGTAATTGCGCACGTGTTACGATTTATGTGCTGAGGTCTCGGGTTCGATCCCCGGGTCGGGTAAAGTGATATTGGGTTTTTCTACCTAGAAATACTCAGTATTAACCCGGAGTCTGGAATGGTGCCCGGTGTGGCGATAGGCTCGCCCCCTATCACATTATGGGACCGAAATTCGGCGAAAAGTGGGTGTACTGGTTACACCTCTGCCTACCCCTTCGGGGATTACAGGCGTGAGTATATATGTATATTGAAGTAGTAGTAGTAGTAGACAATAAAAATTATTAACGTTTATTATTAAAAAGTCTTTATTACTACAACAGTCCTTAATAGATCGGGTATTTCAAATACTACCGGCTACATTACTTTTTAAAATATTGATCGTGATCAGCGATCTATACAGTCAGGTATCAAATGGTATGCCGGCGCGCCGGAAGTCGCCGTTCTTACATGCTATTTTCAACTTCAATGTTATGGAAATAAAATTGGCTTCTATTTACTCTGTACTACCTTACCTTTTTAATATATTTTGATACGCGAGTGGTATAAGTCAATGATTGTGATGAACATCGGTATGAGTAAATTACCTATTACATCCATGGTCAAGAAAGTGTAGGAACATTGTATCATTATCGGTTCTTTTTTACTCCATACTTGTTAATAACAAGTTTTTATCAATATCACATGTACTATACCTACATAATATTGTCTTTTGGCATTGTGCGTTATTTTATCTTACGAATATCCCGTAATATCCAGCGTCAAACACCCAACCTTTCGAAACAGTAGTATTAGGTACGTGTGGTCTCGAATTATATGTAGGTACCTACTTAGTATGCTCAGCAGGTACATGTCATGATAATGAACTGATAAATTACTTTATTTATATTTTTATCAGTGACAGATAGCATAATTTGAACCGTGGAGCTTAATTTTTTTTATAAGTTGCAATAGTACTTCTAATGCGAGTCGCATGCGGCAATGTATCGGTATATATATAATGTTGTAATTTTAATAGAATACAAATAAAAACAAAATAAAAAAAGTGTTTTCATGGGCGACCGTAATCACTTTACAATACCGGGTATAATTTGCTCCTTTTTTAAAAAATGGAAATGTTAGGACAGAATCAATAGCGTGTGTTATATTTTTAAGTACTTACTACTTGATAATTGATATGTAATAAGTAAAATAATATATGTCTCTAAAACCGAATCATATCTTATTTTTCTGTCTATCTAAATCGCGTTTAGGTGCCCACATATTATATTCCACTATCTATGATTATGGTTATTTAGTTAAAATCGAGTTTATGAATTTTAGAATCTATATTGTAATTCTTCTAACTACTTAACATGCGTTAATTAATAGTCATGATATTCACGGGTATCCCATTTTTATGCGATCATTTAAACTGGTGTAATAATAGAAAGCAGAAGCACCGTCTCCCTCCGTCGACTAAAACATGTTTGGAGAGATCCTGATGATATCATTAAGTTCGTATCGAGGCGGCACTGACCCTCTCCAACCGCAATGACAGTTCTATTGTAAACACACGTCCTCGACGAAGGACTCGTCAGCGAGTCCAAAGAACTCAGTCGGAGTTCAGATTCTCGGCGCACTAACACACAGTGTTGCCAACACAAAATTTTCAAACCCGTCAACTTTATTTATTTATAAGTAAGAAATTCCGTCAAAAACGCCGAAGACGGCCACCGCGGGGAAGTAGCTGGTAGGGCTGAGGGAGCTGGTGGCCATCATCCGGGCGAGGGGGTGCTGGGTTGTAAGAGCGTTTAGCATAACCGTTTTATTCTTATTCCGCTCCTCTCGGAGCGGGCGGCAATACGATAACGATTTCCCTCGCGACAAAACAAAAGGAATTCGGATTCGGATTGGCAGCGAGAGAGGGATTTGGACCTCTAGAAGAGAAACTATCCCGCCCACACACCCGCCATTGTAACTCTAGTTTAGCCAGGATCAACAATGGCACGCATTTTTTCGACACCGAGTAATGAAACTCGGCGAGTCTCTGGGAATGCTTTATAACTGTATTTTATCCCGCAACGAAATTAAAGAAATAGAAATATAGGGCGGAGTTGGAAATATAAATTGTCCACTTCCCTCCACAGCACTGGACCTCCAGAAGTCTACCTCACCGTACGAAATGCAATAGTAAACTATTATCACGTCGGTTGTCCCCGAGACACTGGTACTAGCCTGGTCGAATCAGCCCATTCATGCAGTAGAATGTCTACAGCGTGGCTCTACTCCTTTGCAAATTTCGATGCAGTTTTCACAAAGAGACCTATAGACCTAAAATTACTATTTAACACAGAAAATGATTATCATCAGGGGAAAGCAGCGAGCACAAGCCAGTATTTAATCAAAGATCGCTAAAACTCCAGTAGGTTAATCTATTTTTATCCGACTTAAAAAAAAGGAGGAGGTTCTCAATTCGTCGGAATCTTTTTTTTGTTATGTACCTTCCCCGATTACTCGAAGACGCCTGGCCCGATTCGAGAAATAATTTTTAGAAGAGTATACTTCCCAGGTGGTCCCATTGGCACCAAGTCCGGATCTGATGATGGCATCTCAGAAAAATCGAGGGCAATTTTATAGGGACGCATAATTTGATTTTTATTGAAGTTGGTGTACTTTTATGAATTATTTATACCATTCTCGTAAAATTTAAACAATCATTCACCTGGTTTTTTACCGGTGGACCGCGGTAGCTTGAAAGTCAGTAGGTATCATCTGTATATGTATGTCTTTAAACAGATATCGCTAATAAATTAATGCGCAGGCTTGGAATAAAGGTAAAATGACGAGCTCGAGTGACTATCAAACCTTATACGTTATTCTTTAATCACGCATGGTTATAAAACAAAAAGTAATAACTCCCTTTAAAATTGCATGGAAATGTTTTTTTCACATACAAAATTTTAGAATTTCAATCAATTATGTATAATTTTCTCTATTCTTTTTTAAGGGCATAATATTAATGGCGCAGCCGATTTTCAAGTGTATATTAATGTTTTAAGTTTGTAAATTATGTACATTAATTCCAAACCTGGCCGCATACAGCAGTACCTACCTATTCGTATTTTTTTTATACCACGATGGTGGCAAACAATCTTACGCCCCGCCTGATGGTAAGCAGTTACCGTAGCCTATGGACGCTTGCAACACCAGGAGCATCACATGCGCGTTGCCGATCCTAAAGGTCACAGATCATTAGAGCCACCCGGCATCCGACCCGCACCGCCTTGCCGCGCGCGCTTTTCTTTATATGGACTTTTATTGATATGCGCTCACTACATCAACTCCGTAGCGTCACCGGATCTCCTCGGTCGTAAGCCGACCACGCGCGGTCGGAGAGTTGACCACTCGGTGACAACTCGCTGCTCGCATGCTTGCCTTGCGTTGCTGTCTATTGCCAACACACAACCCCCTTGAGTCGCGCTGCGACGTTTACTGGTAACAACGCGGCGTCCACCCGTGGACCACCTGATGACAACGAGTTGACGCCGAGAGACGAGGCGCTAGACCGCTATGGGTCGGGTGCCGGGTGGCTCTAATGAGCTGTGACCTTAAATCGTCGTATATTGAAATATTTTAAAATCGGTTCTGTAAACATGCCGATATAGTCAAATGATGCAGTTTCGCATGCAAATTGACTGCTTCCAGCTACTAAATATATTTAAGTTGCACGTAACAAAATATCCTGAAAGCCATTTCATCTTATGCCAGATTGAACAAAGTTATCAACAGCCGCAGTGACGAAATCGAGATTTATGCTGACTCCTTTTCTATATAACTATTCAAATCGATTTCTACTAGATTATCCTATCATCACATACGGTGCAGTGGTCTGGTGGCCCAGAACCAAACTGACCACTGCCAAAAATAAACTGCAGCACTTTCAAAGGCTGGCTTGTACAGCCATAACTGGCTGCATGAGAACTACACCCACAGCAGCTTTAGAGGTGTTGCTGGGACTGCCCCCCCCCCCCCCCTAGACTTATTTGTTCAGCAGGAGGCAGCCTCAGCAGCCACCAGATTAAAATCTCTCAAGCTCTGGGGTTCAACAAACGGGGCTCACACGGAAATCCTTGAGGAAGCCATCAGTTACCAACGGATGATAGCTGCTCCCAACGATAAGGTCCCTAAACAACATTTCTTCAACAAAAGCTACACTGTCCAGCTAGTAGAAGAAAAAACACGACTGGTCTGGAGTACAAGAACTGCGCATATATACTGATGGTTCAAAAACTAGGACAGGATCGGGCGCAGGAGTGTACTCAGCCGAAATAAACATTAATATATCAATAGCAAGTATGTGATGTCTACCAACCCACATTAGGCCAGCGTGGCGTGGTGGGCAAAGGCCTTTTGAATGATTAAATAGTGACTAGATAAAAATACAGAAAAATATTATACTGCAAAACACTCAATGAAAAGATTCTCCCTTTAGATCTGCTTTATGAAATCTTGTATAAACATTTTTATATTTATTTAATAATAATGTACAAACCCGTTGAATACAAGCAGAGATCAAAGATAACATTTCATACTTTCGTTACCTTTACACTTACAAATAAAATATCACTAGAAAAATATTTTAGCATTATCAAAGATATCGGTCCAGATAAGCCTTTCAAGAGGACAGACAGCCCTAATCCTTTCACTCATCTCTTTGCCGGACGTTTCTTTATAAATCAATGAAAAACTGCGTAAACATCGTAAACATTTCGTACCTATTTATTCACATTTCATTTCTTTTAACAAGCTTCAAAAGGGAAGAGGTTTCGCAATTGTAATGTATTTATTTTGTATGTTACAATAAATATTTCTGCCAGACGCCGGTGGATTTTGACGACCCTTTTAGGGGGTACCTAGATGGAGCTCCCATATATTTGGTTCAGAAAAGTTGGGGTACGAGGGAAAATCTGAACGGAGAAGAGGAAATATAAAGCTGGCAAGGGCCATTCTGAGGCATTTCCGAATATAGAACCGTGAGAAAGTTATACATTGGTACTAGATTAGTATTAGTAGAAGTGCCGCCTTTTTCCTGCCACTTCCTTATTTCTCAAACTGCACTTAAATAAAGTAGACATTTTGCTACTCGTCTATATATAATTCGGTTCGAACAACTGTTTTGAAAAGGTTATGATTTTCTAATCATAATCAGGACTCACTTAATTATGACACCTCAGTAGCCTTCTGACTTACTTTATAATTTTATTTATTTATACACTTCATATACATATGCTGGTGGTAGGATATTCATATCCGCCCGGATAGCGACCACCGTACACAGGGTGAAAAACCCGCCATAGTGGCACACGCAAGTGTGTCGCGTTCCGGGATCAGCCAGTGTACATCCGGTTTTTTGGGGGTCTAGAGTTGGGGTACAACGTTGGCCATTTTGCGGCGTTCTGAGTACTCTGACAATAGACCCTCGACCGCTTCTTCACCTTCTTGCCCATGGCGTAGTGTGAAGGAGCAGGCCGGCATGATTGTGTTGAGTAGCGGGGGATAGATCGTCTCTCGCTACTCGATACCCTAATTGGACCGTACTGCGCTTACGATCAGGTGAAGTGCGGTCACTTTGCCGTGCTAGGATAAAAAAAAACAACAACATTTATGATATCTAGTTGTCAATGACATTATCAATTTAGCATTATATTAACGAAACTTAGTATTTCGATGCACAACATCTATGGCAATAGATCCATCACTTTTAATCACCGTTGTCAAATCGTATTAAACTGTATCAAGTTCAATACAATTATTTAGCCATATTTACAAAAATGTAGACGAAGAACTATTCGGAATCAATATGCCACGAACAGCAATAAACATTTGTATTTAGGAAAACGATAAACAAAACGAAACAAATTTCATTTTAAGCTTGTTGTTGTGGAAACCGTTTTGCGTGGATCCTTAACGCCATAAAAATAGAATCATAATGGTTTGTCGCGTCGGTGAAAAGGCTTTCAGGGGTGTTTGGAGACGAGGCGTAGGCAGCGTTGCGACAGCTCGCTTAGCGTCGGCACTGATGCGATTACGCCACCACGTCTCGTCGCCTCTCAATTCAAACGAGCCAGCATCCATTGGGAGCCGCTCTCATGTGAAAATTGCCGGCAGTGTTCCGCTACAGCGCTATAAAATCTGTCCATTGTTCAACTGTAATAACTATTACTAAATAACCGTCCATAAAGATGATTATGACAAAGCGTGTTGTTCATTAGTAATATTGATATAGTTGTATGTTAAAATATACAATTATGTCGCATATATAATACCTACTTATATTTCAGCTTGTAAAGTATTATCAAGTATTTTCTAAATTGAATTATAATAATTTCTCGAGTAAATTAGGTTAATATACGTTAAGTAGAGCACAGAGCATATTAGTATCTGTGCTTGTAATAGTATTTAAATACCTAAGAACACTATCGTGAGCTTCTCAGCCTTTTTTTTTGTCGCGGAGAAAGCGTTTTATTACTGCCGCCCGCCCCGGGGGCAAGCGGAATAAGGATAAACCGGTTATGCTGCTCTAGCCGGTCTTACGACCCAGCATCCCCCTCGCCCGGATGATGGCTATCCGTGCTGCCGCTGGGCCGAGTCCCTACCCCCTATGTACACCCCACCCGACACTACTAGCTAAAACCCCGCGGTGGCCTTCTTCGGCGCTTACGGAGCGATCCCGGGGCATTCTAAGGAGTACTAGATTGCCGCCGGAACCGCCGCGCCCCTGCGCGGTGTCTTGTAGCGGCCTATCTCCATGGGGGGCTTAGGAGCCCCCGCACACCGAACAATGACAGCGAACGATGCCTTACCACTTGCGCTGCCGTCCAACTCGGGGTGGCACGATGCTCCGAAATTGGGAGTGCATGGAAACCGACCGAAAGCCCCCCGCTGCACGCCCGCGACGCCCGATTTGAGATTCTCAGCCTAGGTGCCCACTATATTCTTATTTTTTTATAGGACCGTAGTTTTAACACAGGCTTTAAGTTTAGCCAGTCTGACACATTATAGTTTCCTCGAGTTACTTTAATAGTTACTATGTATGAGTCGTATAGAACCAAAGTCAGCAAAGTAGGGCCGACTTATATTTTGGCAATTAAAAAACACCTATAACATTGAGTCGAAAGACAGTTTTGCTGAATACTTTATTTTAATCTGAGGAGATATTTCATTTAATCAATGACAACAACAATGATAAAAAATTAAGGTTAACGGTGCAAAATCTTATTAAATTTTCTAGATTGCCGAGTTTGAACCCAACTAAGGTAGGGTGGCCGCCTTTGCCACTGTACTCCTGCCAAGTTTGCCATTTTTTATTGGCACTGACTTCATGAAGAATAGAATTGTTGACTTAACAGACTCTCCTGATTGGTTGATAGTGAAAGATTGCCGACTTTGGTTGTAAAGCCACTTTTATTTTGTGTTTTAGAAGGTTTTACAGTCTGTTCTTTAATGATACAATATTGCAATAGCCGATGCAGATTTGAATGTCCTACATTATTTCAATTGATTTTTAATACTGCTGTACCTACGTGTACACAGTCAGAATTCGATGTCCTGTGTCATTTACACTACAATTACACTTGAATACATAGCTTAGCCAACTTTTGTATCAACGCTCGTGAGAGTGGACACGTGCACGTAAATCCTTTACAGGCAGTCATGTGGAAATATAATATTTAGATTTATATTAGACGCAATATGTACCATTCGTGTTTAGCATTCGGATTTGTTATATCGAGATTATTGACCAGTTGTAACAGAATACCTAGGTAGCTAACTCGTAAGTACTTTATATTTATCCAATATTACACAGTGATAACAAACTGTCTAGTTACTTAGTAAGCTCGTGAATAGTTAGGTACTTACTGTTTTCATCAATAACACATATATATTGTATTCATTTTTAGATAAGGAGCTAAGTACCTATATTACAAAAAAAAATAGTGTAAAAACTTCAATACTAACATATCTTTCTGTAAAAATCGTAGTTGGATTTTATTTAGGTATATCCTTTTAAATAAGTTATTTGATTGTACCTTATAACGGTATTGAGATTTTATAAATACACATTTATCAATTTATAACATCATGATTCTTAGATAATTGATATTTACATTTTTATCTATTAATAGCTTATAAGAAAAGCTAAGAATTTCGAAGGTATGTGAAGTCTACCAACCCGCATTAGGCCAGCGTGGTGGACTAAGGCCTCGTAGAGAAGGCCCGTGCCCAGCAGTGAGACAATGTCTAATACAGGGCTAGTATTTTTTTATTATTATTATTAATAACTTATAATCAGGGTTTCAATCTATAATTATCAAGCTTAGTAAAAAATAAAAATGCATGATGTTCCATTGCTGTATTTAAAGGACTCGTAGCAAGCTTTGTTTTTAGTTTCTAGTGCAATCCATAAGTTGGTACAACAAGCTAAATACTGTTTAATCTTCGGAAAATATAAAAGTACATTGTTACTCCACAATTCCTACGAGTCTATTGGAATGCGGCGAAGCATTCAGTTCACGATACTATTATTTGAATAAAAGCTATTGAAAACAATAAAAAAGATATCGAACAAGTCAGGTGTGTGTTTTTCTCATCTCGTGTAAATGGTCGGATGGAATCGTAATTAGGGGATCTGTAATGAATATTTAAGGGGATGGCAACCCTAACCTCAGTGTATTGTTAGCATTGTTGATTAATCACGATCATCTTTGTAATCCATAACAACAATGCACATATTTTTTAGAGTAAATGACCGTCAGAGGGGTCTTTCGTTTGTGGGTCGAATGTTTTATCATATACGTAATAGGATTAAACTAATATAATTTATCTAGACTTGTGATGACGTAATTAACAGATTTTAATTTAACATTCGTTGTCAAAGGAGAGAGTCAACGTTCAATTTCTGAGTAAATAAGACCCAAAGACTTAATACAATACAAGACTTAATAAAATTACAATCGTAATCAAACTGAAAATAAAAAAGCCGATACTAAATATTATTTAATTCTGTGGGTATTTTTTCAAAGAAACTTACAAACATGCAATATTTTCTTCATTCTGCTCGTCAATGTGTTGGGGTGCGCGCGTGTTCGGTCGGAGGTTCACATGTTGGAGGATAACCTCTAATATGTGAGCCTCTGGCCGGGCACGTGTGTGTCCCGGCCACTGACGTATAATAGACGTCAGTGGTCCCGGCGCATTGACGAGCAGAATCAAGTAAATACTTGAAAGTTGAAATTCCTACTGACAACTAAAATACCGAACAAAATACTGACTTACTTGACATTGGCGGAATAGCTTCTTAGTTAAGCTCGTCGCCATCAAACAAAGAAGAAGAAGAATATTTTCTTCTTTATATTATTAATACAGATACATATAAATAAGACTGTCATTGGAATATTTCTTCTTGTAAATTTAACTTTATATGTAAAATTAGCCGTAAGCTTCCCAAATACCATGTTTGGCCGTTTTGCGGCCTTCTGAGTAGGTACTCTGACACTAGACCCTTGACCGCTTGTTCACCGTCTTGCCCATGACGTAGTATATATGAGTATCTAATAAATAAAATTAGTATCTAGTTACTTCCACCATACTGGTAACGTGTATTATGAGTTCACTTCTAGAGAGGTAAGATCAAAGCATTATCATTAGGTAAATTAAACTATAATTATTTATTAAATACTTTATTGAATTATAATAATCCGAGTTCATAAATGCTCACGAACATTCACTTTCGAGTTGATTGAGCGCATGACAACTTAATGTGACAACACTCACTCAGATAATACAGCCATTGTGGCCCAATTACATAAGTACTTAGCCCGTGGTCCGTACAGAAGGGACGCTCACAGCTGACGTTTCCCACTTCCACCCCTTTTCTGATTTTGTTTTGAATTGTTAAATTGGAACTATATTGTTATTTTACTGTAATTTTTGCACTTGTTTCAGCTTTGAATAATTCAATTTCATTATCTTTGTGATGAGTAGTTACAAATGTTTTATGTAAGGTGCATTCGGGTATTTCCGAAAATCGTGAAATAATTACTACGAATTAGTGAGAAAATATTGCAGGCTTCGGTGGTAATTGGTAATTAATATTACACGATTTTCGGTAATTATTTTTTTTTTATCTAGACTCGGCAAAGTGACTACACTGCACCTGATGGTAAGTGCAGTGCCGTCCAGTTATAGTATCAAGTAGCGAGTGATAATCCATTCCTCGCTACTCAATACAATCATGCCGGCCTGCTGTGTAGCTTCTTCACACTACGCCTAAAGGACCCAGGATCATAGGAAGGAGGGAACACGGTAGCTGGCAAACTGTTCCACAGCTTGATGGTGCGGCAAAAGTACGAGTTTGCGAACCTCTTAGTTCGGGCCGGGGTAGTAGACACCACAAAGCTGTGGCTCCGCAATCCAGTACGCGTGGTTCTGGTATGGAAGGGAGAGAATGGGATAAGATCAAACAATTCTTCAGAGCATTCACCATGATACAGACGGTAGAACACGCTAAGCGAGGAAATATCCCTACGCAGCTGTAGCGGCTCCAGGCTGTTACTCACGTCTGCATCATTCACAATGCGGATGGCCCGCCGCTGCAACCCGTCCAAGGCATCGAGGAGGTATTTTGCGGAACCGTCCCAGAGGTGCGAGCAGTATTCCATTCCCGGTCGCACCTGTGCTTTATATAAGCGGTAGAGCTGACCGGGCGTGAAAAACCGCCGCACCCTGTTCAGGATTCCGACCCTGCGGGAAGTGGCGGATATTACGCCCTCGATGTGACTCCTTGGATTAAGATCGCAGCGGATATCCATACCTAGGACACTAAGGTCATTCCGCATTGCGAGTGGAACACCCTGAAGAACGGGGATTGGAGAAAACGGAGACTTCTTGCACGAGAACGCGCACACCTGGGTTTTCTTGGCATTAAACTCAACCCGATTCCTGGTACCCCATGATGATATGAGATCCAAGGCCTGGTTGAGCTCCATGACAAGATCCTCGCGTCTCCTCTCAGTATCCACCCGGCAACCAGGAGGCTTGCTGCAATAACGCCCATGAACCGTGCTGTCGTCTGCATAGCAATGAATGTTGCCAAGCGACAACATATCATTGATATGCAGAAGAAACAAGGTGGGCGAAATCACAGAACCTTGTGGTACTCCGGCATTTACTGACATGAACTGCGAAGCGTGTCCATCAACGAGGACACGCATTCTACGCTCATGCAGAAAGCCGGAAATCCACTTGCACAGGTTGTCGGGCAGACCGTATGCCGGGAGCTTGGAGAGAAGGCCACGGTGCCAGACCCTATCAAACGCCTTGGCTATGTCGAGACTCACAGCCAGAGCCTCGCCATGCCTGTCAATCGCCTCGCCCCAGTGATGCAATACAAACGCTAGAAGATCACCCGTTGATCGGTTATGGCGGAAACCATATTGTCTGTCACTGATCAACGAGTGATCCTCCAGGTAACGAACTAATTGGCTGTTAATTAGTCGCTCCATGACTTTACAGATCACTGAGGTGATGGCGATTGGGCGGTAATTGTTAGGGTCTGACCGATCACCCTTTTTGGGGATCGGCTGCACATTGGCCTCCCTCCACGATTCAGGCACAACACCTGAGAGGTAGGACGATCGGTATAGGCGCGTCAGTGCAGGAGACAACTCCGCTGCACACTTTTTGAGAACAAGCGCTGGGATACCATCCGGACCACTGGCCTTCCGGACGTCGAGAGACTGCAGCTCACGCCGCACATCACAATGCCTGATACGGATATCAGGCATTGTGTGACCGCAACCGGGCAGCGTAGGTGGTAAAGGAGCATTGCAGTCCTCGAGTCTCGAATTAGCCGCGAAGAGGTTTGCCAGTAAATCGGCCTTCTCTTGCGAGCTATGGGCCAGTGTTCCATTACGATATCTCAGCGGTGGCAGCGAAGGGCGACAGAAATTAGATTGGACCGCCTTAGCCAAGCTTCAATAAGCACGACTGCTTGTCGGGTGATCGGCCAAAGCACATCCAATCTTGGAGACGCGCTGGGCATCCGCTCTAACATACTCCCTCTTGCAAGCCTTGGCAGCACGGTTGTAGGCTGCTTTGAGGGACTTGAGATTGGGATCCTTCTTAGCGCGACCCCTGATCCAAGCGCGATACGCCGTCTGTTTTTTACCAACAGCATCGGCGCATGCACGATTGAACCAGGAGCGTCCTCGGCCGTTGCCCGCGATCTCAGAGGAAGGAATGTAATATTCCATTCCTAGCCTGATCTCGCAGGCAACGGCGTCGGCACTCGCAGAAGTATCATTTCCCTCAAAGCAGCGCTGCTGCCAAGGGATGGATGCGAAATAATCCCGCATACCATCCCAATCTGCCGACGAGTAGTGCCAGACCCTGCGCTTGACCTTCACGGGACGTGGAGGCAAAGCGCGAGGTACTGACGTCCCAACCAGACAGTGATCGGAGGTCCCCAGAGGAGCACCAACCGACACCGTATACCCGGTCGGGTGACTCGTCAACAGAAGGTCCAGCAGAGAGGGCGCATGACTCGCCACATCTGGGATCCTGGTAGGCTGGTTCACCAGCTGTGTCAAGCCATGAGTCAAGGCGAATGCATGAGCAGTTCTGCCAGCATGGTCAGTTCTGGAGGAGCCCAACCACAACTCATGGTGTGCGTTGAAGTCCCCCAGAACTACCAATTCCGCTGTTGGGAACTGCTCCTGCGCGTCGTCTGTCGCCTGGCTAATGTAATCAAATAGCCGAGTTGTCTCAACGTCCCCGTCGTGTGACCTGTAAAGGCACACGTAAACCCGACTCTGAGAGCCGAGGTCGACGTGTACCCACAGGGTGGAGAAGGAGGGGTCCTCCATGCAGCGCAGACGGCGACAGCAGACGTCCGACCGAACATACAGGCATACCCCGGCCCTCGGCCTGAAGTTTTCTTCAAGTGAGTAGCCGGGGTAAAGCAAGTATGTGGTATCGGTCGGACTACAAATCTGCGTCTCCGTCAAAAAGAGAAGAGCAGGCCGGGCCGTCTCAAGATGGTGGTGGACGGCATTAAGGTTCGAATGGAGTCCGCGGATGTTAGCGAACTCCATTGTGAAAGCGGTGGTGGGGTTACGCACCGCTGTAGGTCCTGTTCTCTTTATAGGCACTGTCATGGAGTTATGGGGGGAGGATGTGAAGAAGCGGTCGAGGGTCTAGTGTCAGAGTAATCAGAAGGCCGCAACAAGCGCCGGTCCACTAAAAGAGCCAAGAGGAGGTGAGCTGATCCGCCGGACGGAAGGGCCCCCGTACCCTCCCGGGATAGGCCGCCGGGACCCCACATCCGGTCACCAACCGGCACGACGGACCCACCCAAGATTATGCGCGGCATGGTGGGGCAGCCTCTCGTGGTGGTTAGCCACGATTGGGCCCCTGTACTGTACCGCGGGCGGCCAGCGGTACAACCGTTTCTACAGGTCTCCCTGGCCGACGGATCAACACGCCTCCAACCGACTGTGAACCGGCTAATACCGGCACGGCCAAACATCGTACCCCAACTCTAGCCCCCCGACGATAACCGGAAATACACTGGCTGATCCCGGAACGCGACACACTTGCGTGTGCCACTATGGCGGGTTTTTCGCCGTGTGTACGGTGGTCGCTATCCGGGCGGATACGAATATCCTACCACCAGCAAAATTTCCGTGTTCCGTCCTTCCTATGATCCTGGGTCCTTTAGGCGTAATGTGAAGAAGCTAAACAGCAAGCCGGCATGATTGTGTTGAGTAGCGGGGGATAGACTGTCTCTCGCTACTTCATACTCTATCTGGACGGCACTTCGCTTACCATCAGGTGCAGTGTGGTCACTTTGCCGCGCGATGGATTCGATCTATCTTTCGAACAAATATTTTTTAGTGCCTCGATAGACAGACGAGCAGACGGGCCATGATGATGGTAATTCCAGAGCTTGCACGTACGAGGTAAAATGAACGCTGGAAACGAACCGTCCTAGACGGAATCGTTTCCAGGTGGTATGGATGAACTCTGTTGATTTCAAAAAGATATGACTTTCCAGAGATCAGCATGTGCATCAGCACTTAAACATGTAAAAGGCAAACTCCACATAGTGAATGAATACGCCACTGGGGTATTGTAGGCGAAGAACAGATTACATATTTATCTCTGCCTCCCCCTCCAGAGATACTTATAGACGTGATGATATAACTAGAAAATCTACGCTGGAAACAAATAATATGAAGAACAAACGAGAATATTTGGCACGCATCCGCCTACTAACGATACACATCATGCGAACCATTAGGGCAGTCTCTATTATGTTCTTTATGAGTTTAGTATATTGCGTGATTGTTTAGCGAGAACAATTTAAAAGGATTTTACTTATAACTAAAGGAAAACGAGACTTCATAAACAATTGAGAAATTTGTCAGCCTCCGTGGCCCAGTTGGCGAGAAGCCGGCTGTGAAACAAGACGCCGTGGGTTCGATTCCCACACAGGGACAAATGTTTGTGTGAAGGACAAATAATTGCGCTCGGTGTCTGGGTGTTTGAGACCAAAAGTCTCTCGTAGTCCCTGATACTCACAACACAAAACTCGTATCTTAGTGTGGGGTTGGGGCTATGTGTGTGGCTGTTGGGTTTTATTTATTTAGAATTGATTATAACCTCTGGATCATGTTACCTTATACACCTTGATTGACCATATTATAAGGCTGTCCCTAAAACTGTATTATTACTCGCTGATCACTGCGGGCTTGTGTTAGGGGTCAGGGTCCTAGTTGAAAACCATCGCTAATGCTACTGCCTAGCCTAATGCTGAACTAGAACCCTTTCAGCATTTTCGTGAGACACACGCTACCCGTTAGCCTTTTATATAATTTTAATGCAATTTTTTTTGAAGTCTCAATTATTTTTATGTTTTTTGTTACCAGTATTTATTTTTGTGTTGTACCTCTTTTTGTGCTGAATAAACGTTTTTTTTTCTTTCAAAGCTATTTATAGGTAAAAGCTCGCTGAAACTAAAAAGCTCCCTCGTGATTAGTCAATCATCGTAATCATACAAACTTTAGCTTGTCGTATGTACTTGGCTCTTTAATGTATTGATTAATACCCAATGTTTATTGTAGCAAGGAATATATAAATCTTTTTATCCAGGGGACAATGTGCACCGTGTCGTGAATCAATCACTAATTGACCGGACGTCATTGTAATAGACACCGAAACGCCATATGACGCTAACGTAGCGCTTCAATCTCCACCGTGTCTCATTTGATACTTGACATAATCCATACCAATACTATAAATGCGAAAGTAACTCTGTTTGTTTGTTTGTTACCTTTTCACGACTAAAAGGCTTGTGATGAAATTTGGCAAGGAGACAGATTATATCCTGGAAAAGGACATAGGCTATCTTTTTTCTCAAAACACAACTTTGAGAGGGGTCAAATAGGAGTTCAATATTTGTATGGGAAATCTATCATTCCTCAAGTTAGGGATCTGAAAATTAGGCTTTTGGTAGGAAATAAAGAAATACGTGTTTCAACGTTTTTGAAAAATCATCCCTGAAAGGGGCAAAGTGAGGTTAAACTTATGAGGTATTCTTTAGATGCAATCTCAAGAATCAGGCACACCAACTGAGGGGCTGGACTATCGCTACAGGTGCCTCAGTGTAGAGGACAACTCCTTGGATTGTATACTTCTGCTCCCGAAAATAACCTCCACGCGGGCGGAGCCGCGAGCAACGGCTAGTATTATATAAGCTAAGGTAGACCGATTACAGACAGATATTTGCGTTCAGTTCTATCCTGTTTCCATAAAGGTTGTCTGCATTAAAATTAGAAAAAATTATTTGTTTAAACAATAGTGACAATCATTATTTTTTACCTAATACAACAATGAAAAAGGCCGTCAAAAATGGCACTAAGTATGTCGCACTTTTTTAATATAACCTAATTGTAATATAACATGAATTTTTGTAGAGCATCAATAATATTCTTAATCCATGTGGATTGTGATTCCATTTGTCCTCAAGTGCATTATTTTTAGAAATTATAATATTAATTACTCACATAAAATCAATTCATTCACCATCTATTCAGCCTGTAAAGTGTTATAATCCGAGAAATCCTCTTTTAACTATGGTCACCATTTATTAACTAACACATACTATCACATCCCAGTGAACACGTTTATGTAAATATGACATCAGTATGATGTCGTTCAATATCATGCTTTACATAACATAAGACTAAGGACTGACTCATAAATGACTCATTATTTCGCACTTAGTGACGTCAGATAGTGACGTAAATCACGTGACATAATGATGATGTGAACCGGACATCCTCATATACTCAGTTTTACGTACTACTGACGGAATAATGACGCTTCATTTATTTAAAAATTACATTGATATCGCTTTTTATTTTTATTAAATTATTGATTTTTAACTAATTAAAACAACAAATTATTTCTTATTTTTTATTTCACAAGTATTTATAGATTACATAAGAAATCTGTTACAATTTCTGGATAATAACCAACCAAATAATATATTAGAATAAAATTATTGACTCCTCACTTTGGCTGTTGTTTGCTACAGTTTAGCTTCTTTTTTGTTGACCAAGTAAGCCAAGTTGGTTACCAGTGATTTTTCCCAAATTCGGCAGAACCCCAAAAAGGAAAGTTCGTCAATATAGTTTCTGGAATGGAAAACTTGTTAGCTTCATTTTAATTTTAATAATAAATTAAAAAAAAATGGAATAGTGTCTGTACCTTGATTTATATTTATCAGAGTCAAATCTTTAACAGGATATTTTGAGATTCTCCCATCCCGTTCTCCCATTTGGCAAACGGTGAAAATATTTTCTTAAATATTCTGTCCATATACTCTTTTCCGTTAGACTCACCGATTTGCAGTATAAGTTTGATCTGAAAATGATTATACTATAAATTTCTCATTATCTAAAACAGACACGCCTAAATATATTATTATTAATAGTCACAATTTTAAATTAAAAATAATAAGGATATACTTATTCCCAGGTGATATTACAAATAGCCAATAATAAAATAAAATTTGTCGTTATGTTAAAAACTTATTATGCGATGTAAAAAATCATTTGTAATTATTAACCAAGACACTCGCTCGTCTATGTTTAGTGAAAATGGCGCCATCATTGAGCGGCGTGCGCGCCAAATTTGAAGGCAAAGGGTTCAATTCATACAGCCTCATCAATCGTAGTATATTTAACATGGAATTATTTGCAGTAAAGCCTAAGCCCAGTCTTCGTTTTATTTAAAATTGTTGTAAAATTAACATTATTTTATTAAAGTAAGTATTAAACTATTTCTTTAATGCTATAAATTCATTTATAACGTCTTATGTCAATATTTTTCCGTGCATATTATTACTTTTATTAATAAATCCAAGTCATTACATCATAATATTTTCATTATTAATGAAAATATGACTTCGCTTTAAGATTTAATTCTTGTAATTTTAATAAGTTATTTTCGAGCCGACAATTTATTAGTTATATTTATAAATAAAGATCACGTTTATCGAACGGCTTAGTAGCTTCTTTTAAAAAAGTTCTGCAACAAACTATTAAAAACAAAATATATTTTTTAAATTAAGGTTTTTTTTTCGAGGTTAATTAAAAATATCAGCATGCCCAACCTTATGCTAAATAATTTGTCTAAGCAGAGGATTCAGCAGATGATCAGAGATAAAGTTTAATAATGCACGAATAAATGTGGAATAATAATTGAAACATTTAGGTATAATTATTATCGGGCAGTTAGTAACTTAGGTCGTAATTCCGAAATAATGTTTGACTGACGTTACCTAAAAACATATTAAGTTTAGAATAATATAATATAATAATTTAATATTTATGTCTTAAAACATTAGTTTTGCGTGAGAAAATTAACATCATTGCTACGTCAAATGTACGTAGAAAAAGGATATTAATATTATATTATTATGATGTCAGAATTATATCATAAATAATACCAATAAAGGATGTTACTTATACGTGAAAATTACATAAACGTGATATTATCTAACTATGACTTATCTGTTATATCATATCAATGTCATGTGTTCACTGGGATGGCTACATCATAAAATCAAAACCCTCCGAAAATTTCCACTTTCTACTCTAACACTTTGAGTTTATCAAAAGTGTGATAAGTCTTAGAACAATGCCTTTTATGTATAAGTAAATAATTAACAATTCATTAATGAGCGTCATACTCTTAATATAATGCTTTCAAAACTTATCAATATCAAAACACCGGACTTCAAACAAGCAGATATTTGTAACCATCTGGTAATCAAACCCACTAGTACTATCTACGTACTCTATTATCAGGCTTACCTGTATGCTAATGGGTTGTCAAAGTAAGGGGTAAAATAAAATATTAATCATAAAAAAATACACATTGTATCAAATAGCTCATAAACGATTATCGTGATTCACAAGGGCCGGCGAACAGGCGGGGTTTCACTTCCGGGGCAATATGGTGCGGAATCACAGAGCTCTTACAAGCACACTTTTCTCATGGCTCAATCACTTACCGACGCTTAATGCGTGTAGGAATTACATTGAAACCTTAAAATTTCGCCTTTAACACGTTACGACAAGGATATTAAGATATTTATTCATAAATCATCATCCTGGGTTGTTATCTGTTTTATTAGCAGGAATGTCATTTCAGCATCATGTTTTTTTTCAATTTGGATCAGATTTTATATTACTGCTCCGGGTTACTAAATGTATAAACTGATAGGTGTTATGAATACGATAGAGACCTGGTAGATGGCTACCAGGATTCTGGTGAGAGCTAATAATATTCACCCTGTCCACTTTTTTGCTACGCCGTAGTCTTATGTAGGATTTTTTTTGTTCAGTGGCTCGAAGAAGGCGCAAAGAGAGCCGGCCACGTCGCCAGAGGACAACATTCTCTGCCCACCAGACATTACGGCTCGAGCTTGAATATGCTAGAGGCGAATATGTTGCCAGAGCAAGGAGGTAAGTAAATCATCTAATTATTCATATACATATACACTCATGCCTGTAATCGCAGAAGGGGTACCAGTACACACACTTTTCGCCAAATTTATTACGGTCCCATTGTAGATAGAAAACCCCATTATCACTTTAACCCGAAACGGAGATCAAACCAGAGACCTCCGCACAGCAGTCGTAACGCATGTGCAATAACAACTGCGCCACTGAGGCAATCATTTATATAATATTCAATCATACATAAAACTGCTGGTGGTAGGATATTCATATCCGCCCGGATAGCGACTACCGTACACAGGGCGAAAAACCCGCCATAGTGGCACACGCAAGTGTGTCGCGTTCCGGGATCAGCCAGTGTACTTCCGGTTTTTGTCGGGGGTCTGGAGTTGGGGTACAATGGCCATTCTGCGGCCTTCTTAGTACTTTGACACTAGACCCTCGACCCCTTCTTCACCTTCTTGCTCATGGCGTAGTGTGAAGAAGCAGTGAGTGTGTTGAGTAGCGGAGATAGATCGTCTCTCGCTACTCAGTACTCTATTTGGACCGCACTGCGCTTACCATCAGGTACAGTGCGGTCACTTTGCCGTGCCAGGATAAAAAAAACTGCAACATAGATACAGTTTCGACTAAATTGTAGAAGTAAGTATACAATAAATTGTAGTGTAGCAGAATTAAGCAGCGGTTCCAACTACTTTGTAATATTTTGTCAGCGAATTATCGACAATTATGAATAGGTGAGTCTAAATGAACTGCGTGAACAGACAAAACAAACCAAATAATTTTACTAAATAGCGATTAACTTAAACATATATACACCATGTACATTAGTGTTAAATAATTCCGCTTTAATTATTTGAACATAAATTGGTGCAGGGTCCACAAAATAAAACTGAATTATTAACTGTTCTTTGGATTTGAAAGTTTATCAATTATTTGTACACTAAAAAAAACCTACGCATGTTTTTGTAATTTATTCGAGTATCAACACCAGATAATCGTGTTGAGTAGATTGAAGCAGGGTAATTTTTAGCAATTTCAAGGCGGACATGCAGCTATAAGTCATTTATCATATTGGTAGGTAGGACTGTATTATTCCTTTTAATTTTCCTGTTCTTAATGTTGCAGATGTGAACTAGCGGCAGCCTTATCACTCAGTGAAACACAAGTTAAAATATGGTTCCAAAATAGAAGAGCTAAAGACAAAAGAATAGAAAAAGCCCACCTCGATCAACAGTACAGGTAAATTAATTGATTAATTAGAATATATTGGCGACTTTGAGAATATTGCGATTTACCTAAACATAAGTTTGTACATTGGGAAAAACCATTATGATAGCCTCAAAAAGTACACCGACTTTAGTAAAAAACACATTATGCATCCCTATTAAATTTGAGGGTTGCCCCCGATTTTTCTGAGATCCCATCATGAGAACCTGGGAAGTATATCATTTAAACAAAAAAAGAATTTCTCGAATCGGTCCAGGCGTCTTCGAGTAATCGGGGAACATATATAAAAAAAAGATTGAACCTCCTCCTTTTCTGAAGTCGGTTAAAAAATACCGGGCAGAAGTTCGGTAAACAGCGTTACGGCTGCTGTGCTGAGGTCTCGGGTTCGGTCTCCATGTCGGGTAAAGTGATACTGGATGTTTCTATTTCGAAAAACTCAGTATCAGCCCGGAGTCTGTAATTGTGCCCGGTATGGCGATAGGGTAGGCGATAGGTAGATCACACCATGGGGCCCTTATAAATTCGGCGAAAAGTGGGTGTACCGGTTACCTCTGCCTTACAGGCGTAAGTGTATATGTATGTAGATTGATTCGGCAGACTTCTCAGGAATCGAACTTCTTGTACCTCGACGAACGACGTTAACTTGGTGTTTGTTCACCCATAATACGTTGCATATACATACCAATAATGAGCAAGTTTTCAGCGTTTTTTTTTTTTTAGTGCCTCGATAGGCAGACGAGCAGACGGGCCACCTGATGGTAAGTAGTCACCGCCGCCCATAGACTTCTGCAATACCAGGGCACAGCAAAGCCGCTGCCTACCGTTGAAAGCGTCCATTGAATAATGTTCGTTATTTTTTACAGACATTTAGCAGCGGCATCAGGTCTCTTCCCGGCCGTTATAGGACCACCATACTGTCCACCAGTAACTTGTCCGTGCATACCACCGCAGCATCCACCTAGCCTTGACAAATAGATGTCTAAGGATCTGGAGTGATATTAAATCCAGGGAAGGAAGCGAATATTGATCACATTAGACGTTACATGTCTCTATGGTAAACCAGCGCACATGGCTATTGTGATCACAGCAATAAAACGAGGTCAAAATCTCATGGATTAAAACTGCCAATAATTTGACCACTAGTCACGGAATCAACTAAATATTATCAATGTTGTTAAAAAGTCCATCTAATTACGATAATAATTATAACCTTTTTATTTCCCTGTGAGACGATTTTCACTTCAACATGGCATAATTTATATATGTATTCTTTCATTGTCATTATATGATCAAATGTTTTATCGTAAATTTTAATGAACTACGAATAAATAAAGTTTAACAAAGTATTCTCAATTGTACTACAAATATAATAAGTATAATGTAACATACTGTGCACAGTCAAATTGGAATTGACTGTCTCCGTGGCGCAGCGGGTGCGTAGCCTGCTGTGAAACGAGAGGCCGTGGGTTCGATTCCCGTACCGAGACAAATGTTTGTGTGACAGATATTCGTTTCGGGTGTGGGTGTTGTGGGACCGCAGTTCTTGGTTCCCACGATACAGGTGTGACCTAGTGTGGAGGTCAGGAATATGTGTATGACCGTTGGGTGTATTTTTATTTTATTTAATTAAATTTCATTACCTCTTATTGTACCCTTAGTTCTTAAAATATCGCAAATATCGTGATGGCAAATGGTTATAATAAATACTATTTAATTAACATTGTAAATGATTATACATCTATCAAAATGCACTGTGTTTACTTCAACTATGGAGACTATAAGTTTAATGAAAGATTAGCAAATGTCGAATGAAACATATACATACTTATCATTTTCTTTGCCCTTGCTTTTCACTATGCTACTTTAAACTAAGATTTGTTGTATTCGTTATTAAGACTTGATCTTGTCATTGTGTAAGTTGTCTTTCAATGAAATAAAATATAAGTTTTAGTATAATGTAAATATAGTTAAGCCTGTTTGACTCAAAAACATGCATATTTATAAACCTTAGTTAATAAAAATGTTGAAATAAAACAAGTGTTGCTTAGTGAAATAGTTTTATTTTGATAAAATCAACTTACCATGGCCTTTTCCACGGAGGAAAGCTCGCCACGTGTAGAAGAGTCCATGGAAAACAGTAGTTATACGATTTAATACACAACATACACGACAGAAAGTTATATATCTATGTTAACACAGCACAAAAAGAAATAAACCATATCTTCTTATATAACTTAAAACATCGCATACAATTGTCATATAATTTTGTTATTACGTCTTGTCGAACCGTTTAAATATTCAAATATCTTAACCTATATTCTTTGCAGCAAAGTTTATAGACGTAATTTTAATATATTCCATTAAGTTTAACATAGAAATATGTAATTTTTAAATATGTTTATATAATTGGTGTTATGATATCTTAATATGCTGTTACACATACGTACGGTTAACTATTCGATATATTTAAATATGCCTGCACTTTCCACATATAATTCAAAAATAGTAATTTGGAATGTCATGCGTGTCTAAACGGTAAAAATGAAAAAATAAAATTCCACCAACAATTAAATGTAAACACAAAGTAAGTATCCATTTAATAACTAAGAACGTAAATAACTTATTCAACAGCTTTTACAGTAATTCATATTTCAAAACACCATTACAATATGCCTGACTTACACAACAACTGTGCTGAGATTGTCTTGTGACGGTTGAAATGTAAAAACTGTGATAAGAGTGATATAGCTAACGATTAAAAAAGTGTTTAAGAGCACCTACTGTACCTTATTAAACAAACCTGAGTCGATGAGAACTTTTATATTATACGATAAGTTCAGTCCGCTTGATCTTAACATGGTATTCGGTTACATTTATTTCGATATATTATAAAGTGAATACAATAATAGTACTAATTGTGTAATTAATGTTATGCCTAAGTAAAATGCACTTCAACCCACTCTCTAGTTCAGTACTTATTTATTGATATAATTAACGTTGCCTCAACAACATGGCGCGTTTAAGATCGATATTATTATTATGATAAACATGATCATGATCAACAATCATGATAATATTATCGATATTACAATTGTACAGATTTATCGATTTACTGTCGATAAATTTGTACGATTTATACCCACATTGTCTGATCTGTGGATCAGCCATAGGCAAACTAGTCGTCTCTGATATTAAGTCTGTATTTAAAATGTTGTGTATATAAAGATTTAAATATATTTTTTTTAAATTCATTTTTAAATATGAGAGTATATCCTGAACAATGCCTAACGCGTTTTTTGGTCCCGTAATTCTATTTTGCATATAATAGGTTCTTCGCTGCAACAACGGAACCTTACAAGCGATGACCCGACACTATTATGAAAAACGCGTGTTACATAAAATGCATTATTAGTATCGATAGCATTTAATTTTATCGATATCCGAAGTGCACTATTAAGATCAATCGGACTGTAACTTATCGTTGTCGCTTCACTAAGTCCGCTTGTCCCTTACTAGCTAGCTGTCGCGTGTCCTACCTTCCTTCACTAAATACCGTCAGCCTGCCTAGCTTCAACTAAGCGCAACTTGACACCTACGCATTGAAAAATATCTTCGTAAGTACATACACATGGAAATTGCTTAAAACGTACACCACTGTTGAATTGTGTAATGTGTTTTAAGAATGTAATTAATAACATTCCGGGATCCGCCAGTGTACATCCGGTTTTTGTCGGGGGTCTAGTTGGGTACGATGTTTGGTCACTTCGCGGCCTTCTGAGTACTCTGACAATAGACCCTCGACCGCTTCTTCACCTTCTTGCCCATGGCGTAGTGTGAAGAAGCAGGCCGGTATAATTGTGTTAAGTAGCGGGGGATAGATTGTCTCTCACTACTCGATACTTTAACTGTACCGCACTGCGCTTACCATCAGGTGCAGTGTGGTCACTTTGCCGTGCCAGTACAAAAACAAAAATGTAAAATAATTTGTGTCACGTCAAATATTAACTGTAATAAACTTTTCAAAGCAGCGATAGCCTAGTTGGTTGCGTTTCGGACTGTCAAGACGAAAGTCGTATTGTTCGGAACCCAAATGGCATACACCTCTGACTTTTCTGAAGTTACGTGTGTATTAAATGATAATTATCGCTTGCTTTAACGGTGAAGGAAAACATCGTGAGGAACCCTGTATACCTGAGAATTCTCATAATTTCGAAGGTATGTGAAGTCTACCAACCCGCATTAGGCCAGCGTGGTGGACTAAGACCAAACCCCTCTCATTAGTAGAAGAGACCCATGCCCAGCCACTGCTGGGTAATTTTTTAATACAGGGCTAGTATTATAAACTTTTTAAGAAAAAATATAGGTAATTCTAACAGATCTGAATGTGAATTCAGGTTGACTGGCAGAGAATGCCTCCGGCATTAAGTCCGCCTATACTTAAATGTATAAAATGTGTTAAATAAATAAATTCATGAAGTTAGTAAAATGGAAGTGGTAGAGCCACGCTGTAGACATATTTGTCTACAGCATGAATGGGCCGGCTCGACCGGGGTAGTACCACTGTCTCACAGAAAACCAAAGTAAAGTGACAGTTTACTGTTGCGTTTCGTGTGGTAAGTGAGACATCCGGTGGCCCAGATTCCTCCTTCCCTTCCTTAATCCATATTCCTGTCCTTTAAGGCCGACAGCGCATTCATGACACTTTCGGTATTGTGGATGTTCATGGGCGGTGGAGATCACTTAACATCAGGTGACCCACTGGCTCGTTTGTCGGACTATACTATAAAAAAAATTGTTTTCTGCACATTGTACATGTAATGTCCACAAAAAAGTGTTGTGTAAGTGTAATAGGAGTAATAAATAAGTGATACTTACAAGACGTCTAGTGGGTTTAGTATCTGCGTTGGTTGCCAGCCGGGGCGGCATTCCCTCCGCTGTTGAAACCAACGTTGTTTCCACCACCGCCGGCGTTATTGTTGCCTCCACCGAAACCACTCCCTTTAAAAACAAAATCACATTTTTTTTTAACCTGGCACGCCAAATTGACCACACTGCACCTGATGGTAAGCGGAGTGCCGTCGAGTTAGAGTATCGAGCAGCCAGAGACAATCTATACCCCGCTACTCGATACAATCATGCCTGCTTGTTCACACTACGGCATGCAAAAGGTGAAGCAGCGGTCGAGGGTCTAGTGTCACGAGTACTCAGAAGGCCGCAAAACGTACCCTAACTCTAGACCCCCGACAAAAACCAGATGTTCACTGTCTGACCCCGGAACGCGACACACTTGCGTGTGCCACTATGGCGGGTTTTACACCCTGTGTACGGTGGTTGCTATCCGAGCGGATATGAATATCGGCAAAATAGGCTATTCCATTACGCCAATAAATAAATGACCTTGACGATTTGAGTGCCCAGGAGCCTCGTACACATAGCAATTGAAGTAGAAGTTTCGGATGACCGAGATGTTGCGCTTTTGTATGTTTATTTTAATTTATTTGGAAAATTAAAAACGTTGCCAAAAAAACAATAAAAAAAAATACAAACTCAATAAAATACATTAAAAATACAAGTAGTAGCATTTAGATATTAATCTAAGAAAAATAATTTGGCGCGAGTCGCTAATGACATGATAAAATTGTTTTGATTTGTAGCATTGAATTGTATTAAGTCATCTAAAGAACAAAAGTGGTTTCTTATGTTCACGTGAATATAAGTAATTTCAATGAAAATAAAACCTATTAGAAAGGAGGTAAAATTAACCAAAACAACGTTTATTTACAACTTACCTGAATTATAAGGCTGAGTTCTGGTTGCATTATAGTTGGGCCGCATTGGCCCACCAGTAAACCCCTGCTGGTACCCACCGCCAAAGCTGTTGTCTTGACCCCAGGCCGGCTGGTCTCCGTAACCTTGGTTGCTCCAATTACCACCGGTGGTGTTACTATCCCACGCGTTCTGGGTGCCCCAGCCTTGGCTATAGCCAGAGTTGTAACCGCCTCCTTCTAAAATCATATGTATACTTCAATGTAAGGTTTCTATGCTGATTAGGACATGATTGAATAGGAAAATCAGTCATCTATCTGCTCCAACATACTATGTTTCAAGCTGGAACCAACCGACATTCACAAAAAAAGATTGAAATTGGTACCACGCGGGCGGCTCCACCCGCGTGGTAGTTACTTTTGAGGGAAAAGGTATAATACCCATGGAGTCATCTTAAGCTATTACATCTTTCTATATTTTGCTATTCCATCTCTTCTTCTTCTCTTCTTCCTCGTTCCCTCAATGCTGAGGATCGCGACCACATGTCTTCATGGAGAGTGTGTGCGGTCTTGAGCGTTGTGGAATGCACGTGTGCTATTCCATAGGAACATTTTATTTATATATACATAACAACAGCATTTTTTCCGGAAAAAGTTTGCGCGATCGAATGATCTAACTGTATTCTAAATTTCAGGATGATTGGTTAAGCCGTTTTTGAGTTAAAACCGGACATACAGACATTTTTAAAATTGCAGAATCATTATCAGCGAGTTATAAAAAGCATATATCACGCAAAATCTGGTAAAATACTCAAAAGTACAGACATACAGATGGATGCATAGAACCGAAGATCGGGTTCATTGGCGATTCTTGGGGGAGGTCTATGTCCAGCAGTGGACAGTAGGCTGATGATAATGATGATGCAGACAGACGCTACAGATTTACGTATTAGTACAAAAGTATAGACGAACATATATACATATCAATATACCTGAGCCCCAATCATTGTTGCGTCCCCAGGCCCCGCCGCCTCCCCCGCCCCCGGCGCCACCTCCCCTCCCTCCGCCGCGACGACTCCCCCCGCCGCCGCCGCCCCCGCCACCTCCTGCTCCCATCTCAGACTTAGACAATGCCTTCTTAACGTCCACACGTTGGCCTTTTATCTTGTGGCTTACTTGCACTGCAAGATAGTTATAATGGAGATATATTTAAATGGGTACATACTTATACTTAAATGGGTACATACTTATATGTAAATTAATGTTGGCCTGCTTTTTGATGAAAAAAATAATATTAAAGAAATTAAGTAAGTATTACAGTATTGGTGACATTAGAATCTAAAGAAAATAGCTTGCAACAAAATTCTAAGATGCAATATTTTACATTCTTACTTACAGCACACTCGATCTACAGGATCGTAATCATCAAACTCCACAAAGCCAAATCCTCGTTTTTTCCCTGTTTCTTTCTCAGTCACTATGCTTATTGACACAATGTTGCCATATGTGCTAAAATATTCTCTCAAATCCTCTTCCTCTATGTCCTGCTTCATTCCACCGACAAAAACCTTCTTTACTGTTGCACCAGCATCAGGTCTTTTGATTTCCTCCCTTGGCACAGCTCGTTTAGGTTCCACAATTCTTAAAAAATGTGTTTTATTACATTTGATATTTCGAAATAAAAACAGTACAATTTAATTATAATAATTATTAGTAAATGAGATAATATGATTATTAATCTAAAGTTATGTTTTATGAAAAATATAATATTAAATAACAGTTTGCTAAAGAAAAATAAAAATACATTTTGAATGAGAAAGTGAGTACCTTCCGTCTATTTTATGTGGTCTGTTGTTCTGAGCTTCATCAACCATGTGGGCTTGGGAGTAAGTGATGAACCCAAAACCCCTGGACCTTTTAGTTTGAGGGTCTTTCATCACTACTACATCAACAATTTCACCCCATTGTTCATAGAATTCCTTTAGTGAGACGTCATTAGTCCGATAGTCCAGACCACCAATAAACAATTTGCGCAAATGCTCTGGCTCATCCTATAAAAATTATAAGAAACATAGGTGAAGAAAATATGCAAGATGCCAAATAGCATACACACTGTTACGTTCCATTATAAGGGTATTTAAAATGGTGAAATTAATTTAGCAAGATTAATAAAGTAATTTAATAACTATTTGTTATGAATACTTAAACCAAATCGACGGCAGAGTGCCACTAAGTCCTAACTGTCAAGTTAAGAATTTAAACAATATGAAAATAGTTTAATTTCTTTAAAAGTTGAAAATTTATTTCAATATTTATGCCTTAAATATATTGTTAATGTGGTTACAATTAAAAATACAACTTTGAAGATTTTACTCAAACATGTGAATAAGCCATTAAATTTAAAACAATAAAATAGTTAATTTCTCAAAATACCAGTTAGGAGGTTATTGGCACTTCACTGTCGAAATATGGATCCAATAATGGTATCGACATAGGAGCTACCTTTGATAACCCAACAAAAGCATAGTGTAAAATTCCAATTAATTGCTAAAATATCTACCACAGAAGCTTAATTTATAGCTAATGCTGAACATTTATCATCAATTCTGTTGACTGATTCTATTACAATTGTAACTCTTGTTCATAGTAAGAGCCCATTACAGCACATGGCACCTCCTAATTTGGTGGTACATAAAAAGCCATGCTGTTAACTAATCTGTAATTTTTAAGAAATTTGTGTGTCGGCATTAGAATCGTGCCGTACGATTTGTTATTTGGATGAGAGGGGTGGAGGAGAGGGTTGGGGAAGGCCTACCCCCTAGTATCACTCCCAAAACTAGAATATGTTTAAATTTAAAGAAAATCAATTGACTTCCGGGGTCCAGCCTCATCCCTACTTTTCACATGATGCCTGCGCTTCGTTTCACAATGGGTTTGAGGCCGCACTAACCGCAGCGCCGGATATATCGTATCCGAAATAGTGTATAGGAAATTACTTTTTTGCTTTAAAGTCATAATTTTGAGGTTAGGTTTTAACAAAATTCCATTTTTTTTTCTCAATGAGTAAACATATGCTAGCTTTGGGAGTGATACTATGGGGTAGCCCTTCCCCACACCCTTCTCAGCCCCCTCTAAATAACAATTTGTGCGACACGATTCTAATGCAATACCGCAAGACCAACTACAAGCAGTGATTGCCTTATCAATCTTCTCCTTACAATTCCTACATTTAATAATGTCAGTAATTTTGTTAGAGGAAAACCGCGGGTCAAGTTAACAAGCATTATATTAGTACCACTGTAATCTTTTGTAATTCTCAATGTGGCTCAAGAGAGGAAACATACAAATGATTGACGATATATGCACACTAAAAACTGTTTCAATGTGAAATAACGTTATAAAATTCATAATGTAGGTGAGATTATCATTTTTAACAATTTCTAGTTGCAGTAAACATATGAAATGGCATGTGCAAACTAAATAGCATGTGTAAAAAATAAAAAGCACGTGCAGTATACAAAACACATTTTTTGTGATAACTAATATCAAAAATAATAAACAGATTATTGTGATCGAATGCTATTGCTTAGTATAAATATTGCAATACTTACATATTCGTCACCACCACCGGTTGGCTTCATCTTGACTCGATTATTTGTTACGTAGATTTAACTTATATTTTCTTACAAGTTAGAATCGCATTAACAATGAAGACACGAGATTAGTCAGTATACAGTCAACAATTACAAATATACCAAATTGGAATATTCTAGCCGCAAAATTTTAACGATTGTAATTTGCAAACAAAATCTGAAACGTCACTTGACAGATAAGTTTTTTTATGACTACAAGCACTAAGTTCACTGACCTGACCTGAGTTACAATACGTGGATTTGCGGCTTTCCATTCTTTTTGTGCCTATTTGACTGATCCCATTGGTGATGTATATCGCGTGAGAAAATGCTTTATTTTACATATTTATTTCTTGAAAATATTTTAACCCATTAAAATTAATTTCTAATAGTTTAAAATGTTAAATGGTTCTATCTTTGGAATTACACCACTTGTGAATCGGTGCGCCAATGAATTTATTAGATTCAAAGATCTTGGAATCATATTTGACGACACCTAACGTGATATATTATATGATAATATTTTGCCATGAACTTAATATTATTTTCTACTTTTTAGTTAGGCTAGCTATTAAAGCGTGCTATTTTTTAAATATAATTTATAGTCCCAAAACAGCATCAAACCTAGTTATAATAAAATATTCGATTGCAAATTAAGACCCCATAAAAAAATATGATCTAAAATGATACCTTATATTTTTTATTATCTTGGTGAAGCTATAGATCATAGGTCCTTGATACGTGTGTAAATATTCAAGTAAATCGGATGTCTTGAAGGTGGTGAACATTACGTTGAAAGATTCCGTTACATATATAATTAGTCTACTTAGATACAATTGTAGCTAATATAAAGTGTTCAAGTAAATCGGATGTCTTGAAGGTGGTGAACATTACGTTGAAAGATTCCGTTACATATATAATTAGTCTACTTAGATACAATTGTAGCTAATATAAAGTGTGTAAAGACAATTATAATGGTAATGAGCTACAAAATTATTTAGCTACACAGTTTATAATCCACTATATTTATTACACTATACTAAGCAACTAAATTAAATAGGGAAAGAGGAAACACATATTATAGTGTAAGAAAGTACCGTAGATTAAGTTGACGACGATGTATTAGTTTCAATAATATTTTCCGGTGGGTTTAATATTATATTAATCGTTTTAAACATAATATAGTAGATTAAATGTTTTGCTAAGGCGATGTTTTTATTATTTTTTAAGATTTGTAAACCATCGACTGTTGTGTACATCGACCACATAACCCATAGACGCCTAATTCATAATCATTTACGATGCAAACTGTTCTGTCAACCACCTGAGGTGTGCGGGCGGTGTACTAAACACTTATTGGTCCGTACAAGGTCTGTATAGGACTGTAAGCATAGTGAAACGAAGGTAGAAGCAGTGAAGGTACTGCAGAGTTTAGAAGTCTTCGTCGATTTTTCATATTTAAAAAGCAGTCTGGAGTAAAATGCCGGGAACAAATTACGCTATATTCTGATGGAACCCAATTTCAAAAAAATTATGGATAAAAACAACCAAGCGGGATTGTTTTTATCCATAATTTTTTTAGTTCGATATCTTTGGGATACCTACAAACATTAGGTACAAGCTAGAATAAATTATTTCTTAAAATACATTATGAATATTTTTAGGTAATTGTCAAATAATCTTAATACAAATAATCTTAATAAAAAATACACTTTGTAAACCATCATAGCCGAATTTCATAATATACCATCTACTAAACCTATCCTCTCCTATCTTATCCTCTAAGACTTACCCTCAGATGGTAACAAAACAACACTTTTAAAAAACTTTTTCTATTCCAGCAATCTTTAACGGACAAATCGCCGTCCTTATAATTTCTTCATAAACTACATTTTTAAGGTTAACATTTACTTGAAATTTAGTTAAATACCAATATGCTATTATAAGTTAATGTCTTATTTTTCATTGAATTTTATCGAATTAATGAAGAATATTCGTATAATAAACCGATATCGATATTCCGATGACTCTCCGATACGGCACAACACTACTTGCACGTGCCATATTAAGGAAGAAAAGAATGCAACTATAAATAATGCCTAATATTGTTATGAAAGAAAGGGATGCACAGCTAGTGACGTCGACCGAGTGACCAATTAAAGTTGAACTCCTGTAATGCTAAAATGAATGTGGGTAATCGTAAATAATTACAGAAACCAGCTTACTTGTGAAATGTTATGCCATTAATTTTAAAATTTGAGGTCTTGCTGTCTTTGCCACACCATTTTATGCTACAAGGAGCCATTGCAGCAAATTATTAAAATAGTTTTAGTAAGCGAGCGCAGAGATGTTTACGGATCACAGATCTGGACGTTACTGAACAGACATTAGTGGGCGTGGTTTTATATAAGATCTATTTTCCTAATGTGATGTCTGAAAGCGTTCGCCCTTTATTAGGCGTCTATGGGTTATATGGTCGATGGTTGTGTATTATTGTCGATATATCATCCTTCGTGTCTCAACTCTATCGTTAGTTCCACGGACGCTCACTACTGCTATCAGCGCCAATATGGCGAAAATCAAATAGGCACACTTTCGAGGATCAAATATCCTGTCCAGTATAATAGACGTCAGTGGTGAAATGTATATTTTCTTTGCGATAATTAAAGTGGTAACCCTGTATAATTCACTGAGGCATTTACAGTACTGCCATTGACTGAGGTTTCCCTGATTAGTGGGGAGTTTGTGACTTATGCAGGGACTGCGAGGTGTTTGTTGCGTACCGATTTTTTTTGATGAATATACAATTTTATCCTAAATGTAATTTTTCAATGATTATATATTAGTTTCTAGTACAATATAAAAATTTTAAAATGTATAATGACATAACACAGTTATATTGCTGTATGATAATGACGTTGATTTTAACAATTTCACTACAAATATTACTTGATCTGCACTAAAAATATTATTTAACCGTTTTCTATTATTCTATCGTGTCGGGGAATTGTGTGCAGTGGGGACTCTGTACTCTTTTCTTGGCAACATTGTTCATTCGGCGTTTTGGTTACCTTTTCTCGGTTGCCTTTCTTTCTTTTAAGCGTGGCGTCGTCAAAGAGTGGTTGTGTGGTATCATAAAGTTTAAAGCAATTTATCTGCGTCTAAAAAGTAATTTAGTATTATTTAAATCATAAGTTTATAGGGATCGAGTAGGGTTCCACAGTCTTCATTCAATTGGCTCTACCTAGGGTTTTACCATGAGGCCACAAAACGGAGATGACGGTTTTGTAAGTACAAAATTTTAATTTGTAATAGACATAATTTAATTTATGTATTCTGTTTAATAGTGGTCAGTGTTTAGTGATCGTTTGCGATTGGTTCTATAAATAAATATGTTCACGATGTTTCTGTATCATAAAGATGCCAAGCCACGCTATCCGCCATTTTGTGTAACGGGCGTCCTACTTTTCAGGATGAGCCCGAGGTGCATCGCAAGATTTTTATCGGCGGTCTCAACTATAAAACAACTGACGAGTCCTTAAAGGCACATTTTGAAAAATGGGGTGAAATTGTGGACGTGGTTGTTATGAAAGATCCAAAGACTAAGAGGTCGCGTGGATTCGGCTTCATCACTTATTCCAAAGCGCACATGGTGGACGATGCGCAAAACCACAGGCCCCATCGTATCGATGGACGGTGAGATTCTTTATTTATCTTTTCATTATATAGCCACGCAGCCCAGCTATGTAAAAATATTGATTTAATTTTTACATCGTTTCAAGCTGCGGATATCAAATGACTTTGCTTGGTGAATGTTACACGTTTTGTACATGTGGCATTTTCTGTGGGGTCGACATAGTTAATATCTTTTTTGGTACTTACTATTATTATTGACTCGCATTAAATATATGCTAACATTTTGATCATTTTCCTGTTTCGGCAGTGTCGTTGAAACAAAGCGAGCAGTTGCGAGACAAGACATTAAAAACCCGGAGGCGGGTGCTACGGTAAAGAAATTGTTTATCGGAGGTATTAAGGATGACCATGATGAGGAGCAACTCAGAGAGTACTTTATGAGCTACGGAACCGTACAAAACGTCAGCATTGTCACAGACAAAAGCACTGGCAAGAAAAGAGGCTTTGGCTTTGTTGAGTTCGATGACTACGACCCAGTTGACAAAGTTTGCCGTAAGTAACCCTTAAATCGTTTTATTTTTCCCACAGTTTTGCCCCAGGAAGGAACTTTGTGACCTAGTCTGGCTTCTCTAACTGTGGATAGTAACTATTGTTTTTAGCTATACCTGACTAACTTATAATGGTAGATCTGGTACGCAAAGCAATATACATTTTTTTTTGTAACTGAAATTAATGGTGCCAGGTGTCTGGAAATTTAGACAAAGCACATCATGGGTAGGACTTTCTCTCCTTACACAATTTAAGAGACAAGCATTGTGGCACAATGTTCTTATTCTCATGACATATATTTCTTTATAATTATGATTTGTAAATTCACAAGCCATTGCTAATTAAAGAGAGTTTAAATAGATCTTTAATACAAGTATTGTTCAACAGTGAACGGACCCCATAAAATCAATGGCAAACCATTGGATGTAAAGAAAGCACTTCCCAAAGATGGTTCTGAACAAAGAGGAGGTGGAAGACAAGGTGGTCCCAGAGGAAATGACAGTTGGAGTAATTCAGGTATAATATTGTGATATCAGATAAATCATTAACATTTTATGAACATTTTAGATACTCAATTTGTTTATACATGATTTTTGCAGGTGGCTATGGAGGTGGCAATCAGGGTGGATGGGGTAATTCCAATCCTTGGGACAACAATCAAGGTAGTTGGGGTGGTAGCCAGGGAAGTGGATATGGCGGCGGTGGTAATGGCAGAGGGGGTTGGGGTAACCAAGATTTTGGTAACTATACCCAACAGAGTTATGGTGGGGGTCCGACAAGGAATCAAGCTTATGGTAACAACAGAGCCACTCCCTATAATATGAGCCAGGGTGGTGGTGGCGGCGGCGCTGGCGGTGGCGGCTATGGCGGCGGCGGCGGAAACTATGGGGGAGGCCAGGGCCGAGGGGGAAGATTCTAATACGTAAGTTAACTCACACATCAATCATCCATATCGTACATGAATCTATCAAGATCTTAACGATTCACCAATGAATTTATTTAACTAATGATACATTGCTATTTCATTCACAAAATTATTTCGTTTAGTGGTTATCTCCTGTTACATTTTCTTACGACTGAGCACTACATAGCATTAATTGAGCTTAGGACTTTATAGACAGTGTATATGTAATATGAGATGTGATAGTTCCCATGATTAATGCTATGAAGGTAGCCGCAGCTGTTAGTGTATTTATCTGTACATGACTGATGAAAGGTTTTTTTAATCTCTAGGTTTCGTGCTAAGTACACTAGTAAAGCAGAGTTAACCGTGCTAGTGTAGGCAGTACGCTCCGGAGCACTAGATACACACCTCATGGTCTACATGCGAGACCACCTAGAAGCCCTCAGGATACCAATAGAAATGTAGCTGGAGCTTTGGCTCGTTAAGTTTTTAGAAGAATTAATAGAATATAACTTTTAATGTGAACTGAATTGTATGATGGTCTTCTATTTATTTGTAGTACTTAGGTACTTATCGTGACATACTTTTAAGGTTATAGATTTGTAAAATGGAATAGTTACTTTTTTACGAATAATTAAGTACAATTTAGGCTAATCTTGTGTAATAAATCCCAAAATAATAGACGCTAGGTGAACAATAACAAGAGTATAGTTGACATAGGTATATTTTGAATCATGATAATTTAAATTTTCTGACTTTACTCAGTATTAAGTTCTCAAATAGCTGTTATGTCGAAACATAGGCATAGAATAATATAATACGGACTGTAGGATAATTTAAATGTAAAAATAAATTTTAATAAAAATCTGTAGGGTTGTTTCTTTAGATCTGTAAATATTCCTAATTTTAACTGTTTGTTAGCACTCGCAGAGTTGTATACTCTGCTGCTTTACAAAGATGTTTCTTATGTAAAGCTATTTTGCTGACAAAATTGTTCAACTTGTAGTGTAAGATTATGATTTATATTGATAGTGTTCCCATGGAATAACTTGTCATTTTGGAAATTGTCTTTGTTGTATCGTTTTACTTAGACCATTCTCAACTGACGGTAGTAGTGTAGTCTGAACAATATGATCAGGTGTTCATATGTAATTTCTGTATATCTACCATAAAATATTAAAAGATTGATGAGACTTATGATTCAGTGTTTCGCCCCTAGAATGACCTTGTTACACTAAAACAAGGGAACACACCAGGTTAACGACCTTGCAGCCATTTGGTTGTAACTGGACTGGTTGTGAGAGATACAGTATAAATCTGTTTACTCCTGTTGTATTGATCCAAATTCAGCAGTTCAGATAATAGGGTATTTACGTAAGTACCGATCGATTTGTTTCCAAATAATTTCAGAAATCAAATTCATATTCTGTTCGTGTGTCATGATTGCTTTTGCCTAGACTGAATTTATTTTGATTAGGTATAACGTCTGGCAGTTACATTGGGTTCTCAAACACACTGGTCAAGCATCGTGCAACACAGCCCGCCGGCTTTTGCGAAACAGCGCGGCTTGATGTTAACCGAGCGCATTAGGCATTAGTCATATCCTATAAATAAGTTTTGTAGATAGTGAGCTAATTTTGTTCTGGGTTTATTCCTTTAGTTTCCATTTTCCTGTAATTATATAGTCTGTTGCATTTTTACTTTTTCGTAGCTATGCCAATCTTATTTTCTATAATACCTGGCTTCGTTAACATTATCACTTCCTTTCCCTTGTTTCTCATTAGTTGCATGTCTGGACCCAAATTACCTGCTGCTTTAGTTTTGTATATTATACTAGGTAAGCAACGCTGGGAGTCTCGTTCAAATGGGCATCTAATTTATTTGCATGACAAGCGAGATCGATTACAGAGCTTGGATAATTTATTTTTTATTCATAGATAGCAGCGATAGCCTAGTTGATAGCGGTACGGACTGTCTAGACGAAAGTAGTTTCTTCGAAAGCAGCCCAAATGGCATACACCTCTGACTCATCTAAAGTTACGTGTATTGTTAATTATCGCTTGCTATAATGGTGAAGGAAAGTATCGTGAGGAAACCTGTATACCTGAGAATACTCGTGCTAGTTTCGAAGGTGTGGAGTCTATCAATCCGCATTAGGCCAGCGTGGTGGACTAAGGCCTCACACCTCTCATTAGTAGATGAGGCTCGTGCCCAGAAGTATGCAATATTATATTTAATACAGCGCTAGTATTTTTATTTCAAGCATTTTGCTGCTCTTGTCTGCGTGACCGGTAAATATACTGACAACCACGGGCCTAAGCCAAGTGATTGTTAGTAGCGTTTGAAACTATATGAACAGTTGGTAGGAGTGATAGCTCTGTCTGCAAGAATTTTCGGACAACTCTACGTGTTTATATAATTCGCAGAAGCTTGACCTAGAAAAAAATGGTGTGAAACTCATGTTGATATAGTTATATAAACGAGGACGCGGCATGAAAGCTTTATGACTTTTGTGAACTAGTATATTCGAGAATGAGTTCGTACATCGTCACATAGATAAACGTTCAATCTTGGACAGCTAGTTTTCAGGTGCTTTCTAGTTTGAAAAAGCCTTTGATCAACAAGCATTTGTTTTTAATCAGGTACAGGCGCAAGTTCCGAATAATATAGGTAAGGCTGGCAAGAAAAGTGTACGTCGCCAAATAGACGGCATGCCTAAAAAGTAAAAAATATTACCATAAAAGACAATAGTTCGTTCAAAAGATGGATAACGGGACATATGAACGTGTAGGTAGGTATTCAATAATAAATACAAAATTAAAATGTTTATTGTATGTGAATATTGTAACAAGATAAACCACCTATAACTTTCGTGTTATCTGACTATCTATAACAGAACATTCATTCCAATACCTTTTGTTTGAAATGTCAATATTACTGCCTGTGAAACAAGGCTGATATAAAGTTTATTCGTTTGGCATTCGAGAATCTACAAAATACTTCGGGGATACGTAGGTGATTCAATTCATCACATTTAGGTTAGAGCGTACTCGTAGGACTAAAAAAGACCGACCGTCATTGTTTTTCGTCCCATTACAAGTACCTACAATACACCCGTCGTAATATAAATTTTATTTACATACCTAACTACGGGAATGTCGAGAATGAGTCATATTGATCGTATGTATTTACCTACATAATATATCACGTAATTGTGTAGTAGGTATTATATTAATATAAATCTTGCTTCGCTAAATTGACAATACTCTGGCTAAATTAAATGAAATTTCACAATGCAGTTTGCCTTTTGCAAAAATGAACTCACACTATAAAAAAAACCGTTTTACTTAAATACACTCCTAGCGACCCGCCCCATAGGGAAAATATGACACAATTACCAAAAGGGCATAAAATTAGGGGTGTGCGAATAATTCGAGAATCGAATGCTAATATTTCGAAAAGTTCCGGTATAATTCGAAAGAATTTGAATGTTAGAGCGAGTAGTTCGATTTTTTCGAATTAAATAATTCGCGAATTATTGAATATTTTAGGTTTAGGATTTTATATGCTCGGCATACAAATATACAATTAACAAATAATACATATACATTTTATTTAACTATGAAATAAAATTGCAAAATCAGAACAATTAGTATAGTTTTTTTAATAAGAACGAAACAACAGAAATCATTTTGTAGCAAATAAAGTATTATCAAAAATACAACGTTTAAAAATTTGCTACAAAAAAATTGTTCTTTTCTCAGATAATAATATCACCAGCAGTGAATTTTTTTACTGTTAAAATCTTTAAAAATATTTTTCTTTTTTTATGAATTATGAATATGTGATGGCCATGGCACTTTATTTAAAAGATGGGACTGATTTAGGAATTCTCGTTTTTCGAATGATTCGTACATTTTCGAATAATTTTAATTTGGCATTTTTAGAATTATTCGTAACATTTCGAATAATTCGAATCGAAGTTCGAAACGAATATCAATATTCGATTCAACTCGAACGATATTCGCACACCCCTAGATAAAATGTGTTGATTCGATCACTATCAAACTTCACAGGATCATCCGCTGGGCTAATCTCAAGATTGCCTGAAAATGTCATCAAAATAACGCCTGCTGTTTTGGGAGTCCATAGGTAACTTAGAGACATAGACTTTTATATGTATACTAGTGGTTCCGGGCAGACGTCCTGCCATAAACTGCCAGAAGGCATAGGCACCGAGAACTGTGGAACGAATTTTCGTTGAAAAAATAAGAAATTCAGCAACAGCGCCACCTATCGGATCCAAATGTTGCATTCGCACATATACACAATTTCATTGAAATCGGTTTAGTGGTTAAAGTCTATAACGGACATAGGTAGAAATAATGTACCCGCCATTCATTAGAACCATTACCTACTCGAACGTTCTGAGCCAAAATATCTGATTTTTTAAAATACCCTATTATTCAATTTAAAAGTGGAGTTTTAAGAAAAACTCCATATGCCCAAATTGAAGGTTTTTCATAGTCTGTCATCAAAAAAGCCAAAACTCGAAATGTCCACTAGTAGAAGCAATTGAGGAGAGCCTGTATCATCCTCCTGGCTGTATCTTCATACCTTCGTTACTATGTAATAAAGACTAATAAATCCAGAGCCTAAACTCGAGTCACTTGTGATTATTGAAGAATACCACTATCTGCCTTTCGGTTCTATTATCCTAACCTTATTACTAAGTGTAGGTAGATAATAAATACAAATGAAACCGGAATTCATTAAATTCACTGATAGCTGATTACATAGAAGAGTTCCATTGTCCACCGCCCGATTCGGGACTGATCTAATCTTATCATCAGATTGGTTAATTGATACCAAATTATTTTATAGTTCTTTAAATTATATATTTTCGACAGCCTCCGTGGCGCAGCGGGCGAGTAGCCGGCTGTAAAATGAGAGGCCGTGGGTTCGATTCCCACACCGGGACAAATATTTGTGTGACAGATAGATATTTGTTTCGGGTCTGGGTGTTGTGGGACCGTAGTCCCTCGTAGTTCTGGATACCCACGATACAGGTTTTTCCTAGTGTGGGGTCAGAACTATGTGTGTGACTGTTGGGTGTATTTATTTATTTATTTTATATACTGTTAACTTTAAATTGATATAACTATTTGAAGTCTGGTATATAGATTAAAATCGACTCCCAAGACTTGCTTACTTTAGCTAGTTACAATTGAAGATTATACTTACTATATTACTAAAATTGAAGGTTGCGCTTGAAGTAAGCATATTTGAGGGCTCTTTATATCATGGTCAATTCAAACTAAGGTAAATATTCTAGAAACTAGGTATTTGATTTTATCTTTTTACAGTAAACTAGTGAGACTATGTAAAAGTTACCAAGTAAAGTTAGTTGGAGAAGTTTTAAGTACAAAAATATAATAGGTACATTATTTCTGTGAGATTTATAAAATTATTTTAGAATAATTAGTTATATAGTACCCTTCATTTTACCAAAGCTCTGCCGAAGTAGATACTATCGCAAGTTTCAAGATTTTAAGAGGGAAATGACAAATATTATGTCTCACCCAATGTAGTTTACTTATGGATTAACTATTAGATAATTTAAGCAGATACAATTCTACGTAGGTATATAATATAGTGTAGTCTTTTGACTGTAGTCGCTCATACCAATAGATAGGTATATTTTATAATTTGGCCCTACCGGCTTGTAAGGTTTGGTAAAAAGCAATAAAATGAAATATATACAATGATTTAAAACCCTTGTACCCAAAGGGCTGCAGCTCTGATACGCCAATACCCACATTGGGGTAATACTAATATCATAATGACTGGACCTTGGGTCTTCTAATACACGCATTTATCTCACTTTTGGTTTTTATTCTTAATTTAAATATAATGATCAGGTTTTGTAATTATTCTCAGGGTGAAGTAGATAGTGTAAAATGTTAGAAAAGCAATGAACCCCAAGCGTACACATTCCTCAGTTTTTTTTTATTTTTCTAATATTTTATGTTTTATTTCCATGATTACAATCTCCGGAGTCGTCGGGCTCTAATCGTTCTGCAAAGTCCCTTTTTAGCTGCTAAGGTAAGTTTGTAAGTATAAATATTATTGTTGGATTTCATATTATTAAGAAACTTACGAAATAAATATTTTAAAATTTACTCCTTGTTTTATTTTGTAATACCTAGTAAGAATCCTACGTCGAAAAAATAGGAAATGCTACTTTTTTTTAGTGCCTCGATAGGCAGACGAGCAGACGGGCCACCTGATGGTTAGTAGTCACCGCCGCCCATAGACTTCTGCAATACCAGGGCACAGCAAAGCCGCTGCCTACCGTTAAACATATAACAACTACATATAACAGGTGGCTACAACCTCTCACTTGGTTCTATACTTGGGGCTCGCAACTGGTTATGGGTTATATTTGGAATATATTCTACACATGGCATATCACGGGATTGTTAAAAGAACCTAGCCGATTAGATAATAGAACTTTTCATAACTAATCCACTAATAATTTATAGGTATATATTAATATGTTCGTTTGTGTATGCTTCAAAAACTCTGACGGTGTTATTAATAAACATGGAGTAACGTGAGATTAAAGTTACGCCGAGGATTAAACTAGTATTAGTCAAAACTTGTATTAATAAACTCGAAGTAAGCAAGAATTAGCTTACGCCGAGACTACGCCAAGGATTAAATTTACTCCAACCAATATGTAGGTTTAAGGATGGTTTAGCAATACTGTAATCTGTATCACATCGACATAACGTTTTTATATCAATGTACATTCGACATAGCCACAATTTTAGAAATATTGTCGTGCAATAAACAAGTATTTTGTGTTTTTATTAACCGACTTCAAAAAAAAGGAGGATGTTCAATTTCGACGCGTATTTATTTTTATGTTTGTTACCTCAGAACTCCGTTATTTATTTGCCAATTTGGAAAATTCTTCTTTTATTACAGAGAATATGCTTCCAGATTATTTTTATCAAAACAGGTTGAGGAGTAGTTTGGTTTTAAAACCAAAATAACTTTCAAAAATTTGTTGTCCGAATATACGAAACTGAGAATTTTGCTTTTCTGTGACTTAGTGATGTTTTCTTTTGGTACTCTATCCAACGAACCCATTTTATATTTGTCCCACTAAAAAGCAAAAAATAAATTATGACTTTTTAAATAAAAATAAAACCGCCTTCAAACAACTATAAAGTCAATGGAGTCAGTGCCAGCCAAAACATGGAAAAACCAGAATAATCAGGCATACAAAAAAATATAAAATAGATCCATACTTGGTTTTTATGAATCTAAAAGTAAAGAAAACAACACCAGAACTGACTCCAAAAATAATTGATTTAGATTTTATGTAATTAATTGTTGTAAATGTAACCAATTATTTATTGCTTTTTAGTTGTGTCTGGGTTTTTTAAGGTGGTTTTATTTTTATTTAAAAAGTAATCTTTTTCTTTCTTACTAGTGTTTTGAGTGTAAATCAAAAATTTAAGACATGTTTTTTTTTATTAGAAATTCATATTACAGAAGGTAAATAAATTCTACATGGTACCTAACTAAGTGCGCTCTTCACACCCTTTTTTTAACTCAAAAATTGCTCTTCCGATAATTGCGCTTTTAAATATTTCTTTGTGAATTTTTATTAAATGTTCTTCTTCAGCCGTAATCCGTAATTGTCCGTAATTGCTCTTCCTCCTTCAACATTTTACCATGACTACATTTACATCATATTATTGACATAGTCACCACGGTCCTGTAAAAATAACAACCAGTTACATCACAGTTGGCTAATAAAACATGTTAACAAAGTTTAACTTACTTTGTTAACATGTGCAAAAAAATCATTAGGGAGTTAGGTTGACTAGGGGGAGCTGGTAAGGGGAATGCAAAATACACCCTAAGCAGGACATCAGTGCAGGACTCATCGCCCCCATCTCAAATAACAGCATTATAATAGTACCTATCTGCAGTGATTTGGTTGATACCAACAGGTCTTCCTTATGATGTCACATCAGACACACATAGGTGTCAATCCTACCATGCCCGCATATATCACAAACACATGGGTTTTCCTATATGACCCATTAATCTAGCAAAAGTAGTAGTTATATTACCTTTCTGGACTTCAAACAGTTCTCAGTTCTCATTATATTCTTTATCTTAATTTTTCTTCTGGGTATCTACGAAAGTTATAAATTAAGTCTATAACAAAGTTTATATTGTGTGTCCATATGTTTTTTTTGTGTGGCCATGATGGATCATCTTGAGAGACCTGTAAGACATTAACATTTAGGTAAACCACTTAGTATGTATGTGCATAATAAATGAATGTATACTCAATAATTATATTCCTATCTGTTCACCACTACTGGAGTCAATTTTTTAATGTCTACTTGTTCATCAACATTTTCAATAGTTTAAACGAATATATTCTAGAAAAAAATAAAATGTATATTTAATAATTATACCAGAGATAATTATAATGCTTTCTGCTTTAATAATACTGATTGATACTTACGGCTACATCCTGCTAATCTACTACATTAAGACTAGTGATAATCAATGGTTTGGAATCCTGAAAAAGAAGATAGTATTATGTATGGCAGACACTAAATCACTATCACTATGCGATCTGGCTAAATCAACTGACCTGTTCTTTAACAACCATATATGTCTCGCTAGTAGTCACTTGTTCAACTTTATTCTTATTAATGTTGTAAATCCAGGAATTTATATTCGATTATTGAAGCATATTTAATAAGAACTGGACGGAATAATTGCTGAAACATAAGGTATACAGGTCAATAAATACCAAGGATATCATTCTCTGTTAAATGAACTTGTAACAACCATGCAATACAATGTTAAAAACATTATTTACCTTTTCGTCTTCATCCCAGTTAAAGGATTTATTGAAAGGAATTATTGAAGGAATTTATTGTATTTTTCTGTTGATAACAACACGCATTTACACAAACTAGAGATCGAAACACAGAACATCCAATTTGATAAACATAGTTTTGTTGATAAATCGCCGGCCAAAATATTGTGTCACTGTCATTAATGTCATAATCGGGGATTGAGTTCATTCATTGACTCACTCTTTTTCACTCTTTTTACTTTTAATTGATGTGGGTTGCCATAATGCACACCTTAATCCTGGTGTAGCGAATGTATTGCTATTCCGAGGTTACTCCAAGTTTATTAATAACAATGCAATAACGAAGTTAATACGACGTTACTCTCGGAATAACTAGTCTAAGAGTAACTCCAGATTAAGGTTGGAATAAGCATTTTTTATTAATAAGACTGTAAAAGATCTGCATCGAGTGAGTTCAAATTTTAACACGATATACAACGCGCTCCAAGGATTGTTTTTATCTATTTTTAATTCCCGACGCAAGCGAATATGGGGGGTGAAAGTGGATGAACAATCGAAAATTTTCAAATATACACAAGTGGGGTATCAAACTTTTTATTTGAGAAACTGGTTAATAAACGACTCACTACTTACTTGGAAAGCTACCATTTAATCCCCACAAGGCAATTTGGCTTTAGGCGAGGTAAGTCCACCGAAGATGCAGTATTATTACTTAGCGATATAGTAGCTAAAGCAGCAGACAGGGGTAAACGATGCATAGGTGTGTTCTTGGACCTCACAAAAGCCTTCGACACTGTCTCAATAGAAATCCTCCTTAAAAAAATATTTTGCGCTGGTATCAGAGGTCCAGCATACGACTGGTTTGCGAGCTACCTCTTAGAACGACGCCAATGCGTCAAAATTGGTCAAAATATAAGCAATGAACTTCCACTAGCATTTGGGGTCCCACAAGGCAGCATTTTAGGCCCAACACTTTTCAACGTATATTTGAGCGATTTATTAGAATTATCTTTAAATGGTGCCGATATTATATGCTATGCGGATGATACCGCCATATTATTTGAAGACTCGTCTTGGGAGAGTGTTCAAAGGGTAGCAGAACAGGGTATGTCTATTGTCACACAATGGCTTAAAAATAATCTACTCTCCCTAAACTCATCCAAAACTGAATTTATTTGTTTCTACAAAACAAGTGCATCCCAACCACCCATAAACTTCAGACATCTAAAAATACACACTTGTAAAACTCCTAATCCTCCGTCATCCCCACAATCATGTAATTGCCAGACCATAAGTCGTGCTTCCAATATCAAATACTTAGGAGTAATAATCGATCAAAATTTGAATTTTAAAAAACATATCGCTAATTTGTCAAGCAAAGTTCGTAAGATTATTTTTATTTTCAAAAGCCTACGAAACTCCGCAACTAAAGACATTCTTCTACTAGTTTATAAAGCACTGTGTCAGTCACTTCTTATTTATTGTATCAAAGTCTGGGGTGGTGCGGCAAAATGTAACATCTTAGAGGTCGAGAGAGCGCAGCGTGCGGTATTGAAAGTAATGCTTGGTAAACCACGACGTTATGACACAAATAACCTATATCGGGAATGCAAAGTCCCAAGAGTTCGCCAATTGTATATATGTACTTAGAACGACTGTCGCAACGCACAGTGCAACTTTAAGATCACCCGAATACGAAGAGATTGTAAAGCGCCGTGTTTTTAGAATTCCTGTTCCCCTAGTACGTTCAACATTTGCCAAACGTCTGCCCTTCTTCCTTCATTCTTATATTTATAACAACATTTGCCGCATTGTTCCACAAATAATTGACAAACCTTGCCGTAAAGTTAAACAGATTTTAGAGTCATGGTTACTCAACCTTGACTTTCAGCAAACCGAACAAATAATTGCGACGACATAACGTAAGAATTTTACCTTCGTGTACACACATACCCTCCCCCCCACACACACACTTACAAATACCCACACACACATACACACACAAAATTTACATCATTAAAATTTCATGTTTTATTATCACTTAAAATGAAAATTGTTGTCCATGATGATTATGTTTTTATTTTTTTCTTTTGTTTTCACTTATGTTTTTGTAGTTTATTATTAGCAATAAAATGTCAACCGTGTGCCCCACATGCTGTTAAAGACACTCTGGCAATTGGTCTTGGGTCCTTGCGATACAAGCTTTGCTTAGTGCAAGGGCCAACGGCTACCAGTGTTTATTTTGCTACAACAGCTCTTGTAATTGTTATCATAAAAATGTTATTAGTTCGTAAGCAAACAGTTTTGTACTTAAATAAATAAATAAAACACAAGGGCATGACGTGTACATTACAAAATTAAGTAACAAGAAAATCAGTTCAGCCATTTAAAAGTTGGGAACCCTCTTACTGGGGGTTTATCAATCTAACTTCTTACTGATATTATAAATACGAATGTTTGGTTGGATGTTAGTTAGTCAATCACGCCAGAACGGCTGAACGGATCTCAGAGATAGATTTATTAGGGTACTAGCTTTTGCCCGCAGCTCCGCCCGCGTGGAAGTTGTTTTTGAGAGAAAAGGCATACTATCCATGGAGGCATATTACGCTATTACATCCTTCTAACATCTGCCTAGTAGCCGGATGCCGGGCGGACACTATGCGGAGACGCGAGGATCTTGTATTTGAGCTCAACCAGACCCTAGATCTCATATTTTTATCAGGAATAGGATTGAATTCAGTGCCAAGAAAACATAGGTGTGTGCATTTTCATGCCACCAATCCCCCTTTTCTCCAGTCTCCACTTTCAGGGCGTTCCAATGACAATGCAGAATGATATTAGGATCTTAGGTGTAGATATCGGATTTAATATTGCGGCGGCGATTTCTAACGCCCGGTCAGCGTATATTTGCTGCTAATATAAAGCGCAGGTACAGCCGAGAATGGAATACTGCTTCCACCTCTGTTATGGTTCCGATAATTGCTTGCTCGATGGTTAATATGTATTGCAGCGACGAGCCATCTGCATTAAGAATGATGCAGACGTGACCAACAGCTTAGAGCTGCTACAGCAGCCCAGGGACATTTCCTAGCTTAACATGTTTTTTTTATTCTGGCGCGGCAAAGTGACCACACTGCACCTGAAGGTAAGCGCAGTGCCGTCCAGATAGAGTATCAAGTAGCGAGAGATAGTCTATCCCCCGCTACTCAACACAATCATGCCGGCCTGCTGTTTAGCTTCTTCACATTACGCCTAAAGGACCCAGGATCATAGAAGGGAGGGAACACGGTAGCTGGCAAACTGTTCCACAGCTTGATGGTGCGGCAAAAATTCTCTTGGTTCGGGCCGGGGTAGCAGACACCACGAAGCCGTGGCTCCGCAAGCCAGTACGCGTGGTTCTGGTATGGAAGGGAGAGGATGGGATAAGATCAAACAATTCTTCAGAGCATTCGCCATGATACAGGCGGTAGAACACGCTAAGCGAGGAAATATCCCTACGCTGCTGTAGCGGCTCCAGGCTGTTACTCACGTCTGCATCATTCACAATGCGGATGGCCCGCCGCTGCAACCCATCCAAGGCATCGAGAAGGTAGCTTGCGAAACCATCCCAGAGGTGCGAGCAGTATTCCATTCCCGGCCGCATCTGCGCTTTATATAAGCGGTAGAGCTGACCGGGCGTGAAAAACCACCGCACCCTGTTCAGGATTCCGATCCTGCGTGAAGTAGCGGATATTACGCCCTGGATGTTCTATCATTGCGAATGCTTCGAAGAATTGTTTGGTCTTATCCCATCCTCCTCTATCCACGCCAGAACTACACGCACTGGCTTGCGGAGCTACATCAGCGTGGTGTCTTTTACCCTGGCTTGAACTAAGAGGTTCGCGAATTTGTATCTTAGCCGCACCATCAAGTCATGGAAAAGTTTGCCAGCACCCGTGTTCCCTACTTTCTGTATTCCCGGGTTTATTAAGCGTACTGTAAAGATGCTTCTGACTGACTGAAATGATTGTGTTACTTTGCGAGGGATGTTTGTCCTCGCTACTTGATAGTCTACTTGGACAGCACTGCGCTTTCTATCGGATGCATTGTGGTCACTTTGATGTGCCAGGATAAAAAAATAGTTTTAGTTGTACTCGTGTACAGCAAATTATAGTAAAAAAACATCGAATATTACGCAAGCACCTTAATAATAATAAAAAGTTTTTTAATTCATAAAAAGTACACCGACTTCAATAAAGAACAAATTATGCATCCCTATAAAATTTGAGGGTTGCCCTCGATTTTTCTGAGATACCATCATCAGATCCTGCCAATGGGACCACCTGTGAAGTATACCCTTTTAAACAAAAAAAGAATTTCTCGAATTGGTCTAGGCGTCTTCGAGTAATCGGGTAACATACATAAAAAAAAAAGATTCCGACGAATTGTTAACCTCCTCCTTTTTTGAAGTTGGTTAAATAAAAATAATGTAGTCATGTATACGTACACTATGTACATATTCATTGACCCACTGCTGGGCACGCGTGGCGTCCTCTATTGAAAACAACAATTCACATCAAGCGAGTGCTAATTTTACAGCTAAAGCCTAAAATTTAATTTTGCCCTGCAACCCAGATCTGAATGTACATACATATACATATACACTCACGCCTGTAATCCACGAAGGGGTAGGCAAAGGTGTATCCAGTACACCCACTTGTCGCCGAAGTTATTATGGTCCCATAATGTGATAGGAGGCGAGTCTATCGCCATACCGGGCACAATTCCAGACTCCGGTCTGATACTGAGTATTCCTAAATAAAAAAACCCAATATCACTGTACCCGACCCGGGGATCGAACCCGAGACCTCAGCACAGCAGTCGTAACGCATGCCCAATTACAACTGCGCCACCGAGGCAGTCTAGTATTAATCAGGCAGATCTAAATGTATTAGATGATTATATTAACTCGCGGAGAATCTTGACATGTCGGTTTAGATTTTTGTTATCCCGGCACCTGGCAAGTGATGGGAGCGAATCTATCGCCACACCGGGTACTATTCCAGACGCCGGGTTGATACTGAGTATAAAGATGAAAAATCTAATATAATTTTACCCGAACGTGGTATCGAACCCGTGACCTTACGCACAGAAGTCATACCGCGTATGCAGATAAACTGAGCTACCGAGACAATCTTCAACTGCCTCGGTGGCGAAGTTGTAATTGCGCATGTATTACGACTGCGGTTCGATCCCCGGGTCGGGTAAAGTGATTTTGGGTTTTTCTATCTAGAAATTCTCAGTGTTAGCCCGGAGTTAAGTAACCTGTGCCCGGTATGGCGATAGGCTCGCCCCCTATCACATTATGGGACCGAAATTCGGCGAAAAGTGGGTGTACTGGTTACACCTCTGCCTACCCCTTCGGGGATTACAGGCGTGAGCGTATATGTACAATCTTATCTTACACTAATTATAGCATTTTTTTCGAAAAAATGTTCGGCCGTGACTCTTTAAATTGATATAACTTTTTTATTTATGAACCGATTCGAATAAAAAATAAGACCTAAGTGAAGCTTACCACAATACAATAGTGAAAACCACACCGAAATCGGTTCAGCCGTTTCTGAGATTAGCGTGAACAAAGACCGAACAACAAGCACCGACATTATTGTCTGGAATAGTACATGGGCTACTTTTTATGCCGGAAAATGTACTATTCCCGTGGGATAGATTAGGTTTTGTTTTTCGCAGAGCAAGGGATCGACATGATTTTTTTTTGCATAGTCATTTAGGGGTGAAAGAATGAAATAGGCTATTTTCAAATCCCGGAAAATGCACGGTTCCTATGGGATAGCAAAATATAGAAAGATGTAAAAGCTTAAGATGACTTAATGGAATTTATATCTTTTCTTTCAAAAATAACTGCCACGCGTGCGGGCCGCGGGCAAAAGCTAGTGAACAATAAAAAATAACAGCCTTATATTGTGCCGCTGTTGGCCAATGGCTATTTAGCATGTCTTCTAATCAGGGGCTATTTGCTAAAAAAAACTTATTGCTCTTAAAATTCATAAATTACGTTCGTGTTTATTGGTGTCGCTTACTGTGACTATTCACGATGGATGGCTCGGAGGTCTAAGAAAACGTGACGTTTGCAGCTCATCGAGTTTGCTACTTAATTACTAAGTTATAAATATATTTTATAAAATAATAACTTAAACTTTAACTTAACTGTCTTTAAAATTCAAATGACGAAGTGTTTGCTGTTACAAGTCGAAGATTGGTCAGTTTAGACTTTAACTCCGTCTTTAAATAACTATTCTCGAGGTAAACGCTTTCGAATAGAAAATTAATCAAAAAGAATAACACATTAATTGGTTAATTAATAATAACACATTAGTTGAGATATCACATACCATCCAAAAAATACATACAGTATGAGAAGTTCCTTCATTTCGAAAATCACTTAAAACAATACAGTATATTGTTTAAAAAAAATACGAGATATGCAGGTTGGTCGTTAAGAAGTTGTATATCTGCCTATAGAGAGCGGCAACCCTAAAATCCAAAAAAGTTATAGGTACCTACCTGTAACATTGCGACTGTTAGAAATACCCTGATTCAAATGCAACACTGAAAACTGGGATGTTGCGTCAACCAAATGTAGGCGGACGCTAACCTGGTAATGGCTTCCGAGGTGTCCGAAATTTTTGAACTGTAGGTAGTTTGTAACCGATGAGTTTTTTAATAGTGTCCTGGTGGTGGGGTTATCACATTTGCATTTTTTATCGCCGGGAAAGCGCTTTAGTACTGCCGCCTGAATAAGAATAAAACGGTTATGCTGCACTAGCCGGTCTTACGACCCAGCACCCTCTCACCCGGATGATGGCTATCCGGGCAGCCGCTGGGTCGAGTCCCTCCCCTTATATATACCACTGACCACACCCGGCACTACCAGCTAAAACCCCGCGGTGGTCTTCATCGGCGCTTACGGAGCGATCCCGAGGTATTTTAAGGAGTGCTAGAATTGATGCCGGAACCGCCCCTGTGCGGTGCCGCGTAGCAGGCTTAGGCGCCCCCGCGCACCGAACGACGCCCTTAGCGATAACATTCGCATTCTTTTACTACATCCAACCTAAAATTTTATTATAAAATATTACAGTAGCTATTTATTAAATTAAATTGGTTTAGTAATTATAATAATAATAATACTAGCCTTGTATTAAACATTGTCCCACTGCTGGGCACGGGCCTCCTCTACTAATGAGAGGGGTTAGGCCTTAGTCCACCACGCTGGCCTAATGCGCGTTGGTAGACTTCACATACCTTCGAAATTCTTATAAGAATTCTCAGGTATGCAAGTTTCCTCACGATGTTTCACTTTAGAAAAGTCAGAGGTGAATGCCACTTGGGTTTCGAACATACGACTTTCGTCTTGGCAGTCCGTACCGCAACCAACTAGGCTATCGCTGCTATTAATTAATTAATTAAGTACCTAATTGTTAGTACCTAAATGCTAGTTTTCTATACTGTTATTTTTGTGAACTACTGCTTCATATTATCATTTCATGTAGGTACCTATTTTAACACCTTCAATTCCCGGTTTTAAAAATATGATGATGGGCAATGGCAAACCTGTAACTTAAATCTCGGCAGTCCATACTACCAACTCCCAGCTAAGCTGTCGCTACTATCTGTGTATTCAGATTAGTTGTCCACCCGTCGCCGCCAGAAGCGACGTAGGACGTCTCCTCTGGCGGCGAGAGGGATCGAATAGTTCCCGACCGTTCGCGGCACTCTCCTTGTGGCTCTCTTGTTGGCTGGCGGTCATGTAAGACACCACGGCCGACAGCGAGAGGTCACCTCCGTTGCTTTGCCCCCTTGCAATTTTTTTATGTTTTTATTTTTTACGTCTTTAAAGATTTCCTTCGTAAAAACTAATTTTTTATCTGATTTTCGTGTATATATATTTTTTTTACTGCCTCGATAGGCAGATGAGCCGACGGGCCACCTGATGGTAAGTAGTCACCGCCGCCCATAGACTTCTGCAATGCTAGAGCACAGCAAAGCCGCTGCCTACCGTTATAATACCTTATTATATATTTGCTCATGTTCCTAGTTATACCTAGTGTACCTGTAAAATAAGCGAACAAAAAGCACAACGCATGCAATCAGTTTATTTTTGCTTCGTACAAGCTAAGAGTACGCATACGTACTCTTTGGGTGCGTACTCTTACCAAATATGGACATGTAGATAGATTCAATACAATTTTTAATATCAAGTTAAATTTCAATATAATCTCCCAATAAAAATTCAATATGAAACATGTATTTTAAGTAAAATAACATTCCTTGGATGCGAATTAATCACAACCCTTACAAAACGTCCTTCAAGATTAGATGCAGGCGAAATCGATAAAAATGCAATATAAGTAATATACATTAATAAGTTATAAAAATGCACATACTTGCCCCAACGATAAAAAATGTCCTCCAAGACTTGACTTGTTACTACTGAAAAATACGCAAATTATGTCAATATAACATAAAATACCACCAATTTCAATCACTGCCTACTCTTTGGTAGTGCGCACTCTTTGGTGGCTTTACTATACATACCACAACACAGAGCTTGTTTTCAGTGGTCATCTTAAGACACACGGACGCCAGCCAGCTGGTATTATTAAACAATTATTTAAATTCTATGTATTAATAAAAAATAAATACAAATTATTTAAATATACACTGATGTGATAATACGGGAATCACATCACAATTACGTGTCTGTACGCAGTCACGTAGATTGTAGAGCATGCTGCGGAAACAACTATCAGACGGCTGATTTCACTTTCGTTTGCGTGGTTCAGTGAAAAACCTCGTGAACGCGCAACGCTTTAGGTATTACCAATGGGAAATTGTGCATGCTTTACATATACTTTGTGTATAATACCTTAATGCACATTCAAGCCTAAATTAACTAGTATAATTTCTCCAGCAGTCTATACACATGAAGTTTTAGATGTCTTTAGTGTATTCATATGCCTTTTATGTACTAAGAATTATAAATTAGCTCTACATAATGTTTCTATGCTAGTAAATACTTGCAACATACAGTGTCACGTGAATAAATGAATTACGAACAAGGATTGCTATCAGAGTACACGTATGAGTGGTACGCCAGCGCTGGTGGTTGGTGGGGCGAGGCTGGATCTCAGCATTAACTTTTTGGCACGAGGAGAAAGTACGCTTGGTGGTGGACGAAGAGCCCGGCGATGTCGGCGGCACTCGGTGGACTCCGCGCGCCCGCGGCCGACATTCGGCCTGCATTTTATACACGGTTTGCGAAATAATGCCATTGAATTGCTGACGCCGAATTCGCCACTAAACGCGCCGTGCGCGGAGATGCCGCGCAAATAAATAGTGGTGCGCACAGATACCATCGCGCTTTTGTTCCCACGACAATGTGCCAATGGAGAATTGTGATAATTTACGTGGTCCTCGCTTTTAATTCCGACGCCAGGGAAATAAGTTCGCCGGACACGGCTGTTCTCGATAACCATGTAAGTATATATGGCTATTCCTTATCAGAAAATGCTGCATATCGATCATTGCACTTCATAGTTCATAATCATAATCAATCATACAACTTAGGAGCAATGCCTTACAGCGCGCACTTTTACTTTCATCGCGCGCATCTATCCGCGCTTCTTGCACTTCGTAATTATTAACGGGTACATGTAACATTACAGGTTACGGTTATTATTTTATTTTGAAATGATTAAATATTATTTTGTCTAAAAATAAGATATAAAATGTATTAAAAGATCTAAGTCATTAGCTAAAAATGTAATTAATATTAAGTATAAAGTTGAAGTGTGGAAAGGGTATTAAAAGGTGGGTTATACTGTACCTATATTTTAAATTCATTGTTTAATGTCCTAATATTAATTTCAATAATTGAAGGTATTTAGATAATAATACATACGCCCATTGTTTTGAATTATTTGCAGTAGTTTTATGCTTTGTAGCATTTATTTGTTCTAGGTATTTACTATTGAAAATCAGAAAACCTACACGAAGAATTACTAATTAATAAATTAGTTGGTAGGAAATTATTAACCTATAAGTAAACCACTTTTAAGTATGTGTCGTACAATAGGTATGTATAAGTTGTCTCTTCTACTCTCCTTCATAGATTTTAAAGACAATTGATATTGTTTTTCGTAGCGAAGATGGTCATGTACCTACCATGCTTAATTTCGTAGGATTTATAATATTATAAAAGAGCTACTGTTAGTTTTTAATTACCTAAATATATTTAGTTACATATTGCCTGGCGCCAATGTTCCTCCACTTTCTTTGATTTTGACAAACAACTCGGTAGGTACAAAAAACGAGATCACCACAACAATTACCTTGTGAAAGGCCCGCCATTTATACTTACTTTTGAAAGTAGTTTGCTTGTTGACCTTACGAATTTATGGATATAAAAAAGCGAATGCGGCGAAAATAAACGCAATCAAGCGGAAACTGACATTTTCTTTTTGTGTGTTCGGATATTTCAAAATAGGTAGAAATTACTTCGGAGGAACACGGTTTGGGTAGGCCTAGCTCCATCTCGACGAAGACTAAAATTTCACCAGGGGTTAACCTCTCCACAAACATTGGTTTGGCTAGGCCATGATTATAGCGGCCTGGTATTTATTTGCTTTTTTTTAACCTGGCACGGAAAGTGACCACACTGCACCTGATGGTAAGCGCAGTAGCGTACAATTAGAGTACCTATCAAGTAGCGTCGAGAGACAATCTATCCCTGGCTACTCGACACAATCATGCCGGTCTGCTTCTTCATACTACGCCATGGGGCAAGAAGGTGAAGAAGCGGTCGAGGGTCTAGTGTAAGAGTACTCAGAAGGCCGCAAAATGGCCAAAGATCGTGCCCCAACTCTAGACCCCCTAAAAACCGGATGAACACTGGCTGGTCCCGGAAGGCGTGTACGGTGATCGCTATCTGGGTGGAAATGAATATTCTACAACCACCCAGTCGCAGACATACCCAGAACCTTAGTCTCGATCTAAGAGGCACGGTTCACAGGAATGACGAGTCGATTTAGTGTGGAGCAGAGTAGGTTGCAGGATCTGGATTTTGGTCCGGGAATAGGAGCGACCTTATCTAGGTACCTACTTTGGTATCACGAAACAGGTAGACCTACCTATGAAGACCAGGCACAAAAAAGAATATATATACATAATTTTGATCTCTTTTAATTATCATCTATTTATATAGGTTTTTCGTATAATTTTCAGTTTAATGTTGTAATTTGTTAATGATAATTTTGCTGTGTTGCCTCACTTGCCAGTATTTCGTGGTTGTCACATCCATTTGTAATGTGAACATGTCATATTATAATTTTATTCTTCACATTCAGTCTTGAAAAGTGCATAGTCGGTTTTACCCAATCCCAAACATTAGCGGAAAGTACCATATAGGTATATATATATATATAACAAGATAAAAAAATACTGAAATGTATTTATCAATGGAACGATTTCTATAAATATATTTTAAATTTTGACCGTTAAATAAGTAATGCGTAAGTATACATACAATCATAATTTACAGACTATTTTGAACACAGTTGCTTTGACTTAGTAAAAATATAATTATACTAATTAGATTCAATTGTCAACACTATATATCTACACGCACGTATTAGTCCATTGTTTTGTTCAGTGCAAACAATCGATGCCCGCAATGTACTTGAACTTCACTTCGGTCAGTTGATCATGATCCTATTCCGCGGTGGTCAATTGCGACACCTATTCATTACTATCCAGGTCACGGAGTTGTCTTTCAGGTTCAAATGTGTTTTTTATATCTAGATTTTGCTTATTCTTTTTCGACGCCTTGACACTTATTGCCATCGATTTCTTATGATCGTGGCACTAATTCTATTTATTCGTTTTAATTTATTAATTTAGCCCTTCGTGTCTGTATTATTTTTAATTAAATCGTGTTTTAAATCCGGCTTTTATTACGGAACAATGTGGTATAGCATCTTGTATACATGTTCATTTGTATACTTCTTACATAAACTTATAAGTTCCGAATGAAAAGTGGAAGTTGTGTAATATTGTAACCTACTTTTACGCGAAAGGAGGACAGCTTCTATATAAGAATTAATTATTTAAGAATAAGTATAATGCATGTCCACGTTAAAAAATAGATTATGTAAAGCAAGCTGTTTTTAAAAGTGGAACGGATCTTCCTTGTTTTGAGATTGTTTTATTTAAAGTATACATAAATTATAATTGAGCAATAGGTAATTTTTAATTTTTAAACACATACCAGCAAACGAACAAGTGGGTCACCTGATTGTAAGAGGTGGAGACTACGACTACCCAAAATACTTGAAAATATGGCATTACGTTCTCTGTGGGTCCCAGAAATTGAATGCTGAGCCGTGACCAACTGCTAGTATTGCATATACGTTTTATTTATTTTACCAGTCACGTTTGACCTATTGTACACAAATGACAACCTTAGCCCCGATAGATTTTATCACAAAGCCGTAACTGTTAGCTAACATATGCCAAAAATGTTTACTATCAGTTTCATCACGACCCGACGTTACGTGTCTTGGTTGGAGAAAGTAGACTTGCGTATACCCGATCGAGAATTTGTTACATATACTTAGATCTGTGACTACCTTATTTAGAAAGGGAATGGCGAAATATATTTCCATGTAAGTTTTAGGAGTTAGAGATGTAACATTGGATTTTATTTAAATCTGGGGATTTCTCAAGATTTGGACAGCTGCCACATCATTTTTAATTAAATTTCAGGCGAATATGTTTAGTAGATCGACTTGTTTACTTGCAGACTGGGGGTATCATTTAGTTTCGCCGTCCCAGGCTCTCCATGGACTTAATCCACTTGTACTTTAGAATTTAATTGATTTACTAAAATAAAATAGGCAATAAAGGACCACTAACAGTATCTACCTAATAAAAAATATACCTGTGGCTATCATAAGACGTATTGTATATTTATATTATTGTATATTGGGCGTATATATATAATATAATAATACTAGTCCTGTGTTAAACATTGTCCCACTGCAGGGCACGGGCCTCCTCTACTAATGAGAGGGGTTAGGCAATAGTCCACCACGCTGGCCTAATGCGCGTTGGTAAACTTCACATACCTTCGAAATTCTTATAAGAATTCTCAGGTATGCAGGTTTCCTCACGATGTTTTCCTTCACCGTTAAAGCAAGCGATAATTAACATTTTAATACACACATAACTTTAGAAAAGTCAGAGGTGTATGCCATTTGGGTTTCGAACATACGACTTCCGTCTTCACAGTCCGTACCGCAACCAATTAGGCTATCACTGCTTCTATTGGGCGTATATTTATTCATATTTAACACTTTACTGACTTGACAGCCGCGGTGGCGCATTTGTAATTGCACATGTCGGGTTCGATCCCCGGGTCGGGTAAAGTTATATTAGGAGTCAGGAATTGAGCCCGGCATGCCCGAGACCGTAAAAAAATCGGCGAAAAGTGTAAAGGTCACACCTCTGTTTACCCCTTCGGGGATTACAGGCGTGAGTGTGTATGTATGTAAGTATTTAATCACTTTCGTGGACGTTGTCTGGTTGACCTTGTGTAAAGTAGTACAATAAATCTGCATACAAACAGAGTTTGTAGTTTATATGCGTATTAGATATTTTCAAGACTATGGCAAACGTGTTAGCACTTCATCGTTTACACACGTTTTCCTCTGGAATATGTAATTAGGAAAGGGTTGTTATATTTTTATTTAGTCTTTGGGATTTTTTGAAGACGACCATCACTAAATCGGAACTCGATCGTTTTTTATGTCGCTTACAAGACTTTTACTTGAAGATGTTTACGATGAAGCACATTTGTCGTGCTGAGACACTTGTATTCTCTACCTTCGTATAGCTGGACTAAACGTAGGGTCGCAGGATGTATGTGTGTATGATGTATGTATGTGGTGCACAGCCGCACATAGACACAGACATATTTTTGAAATGGTAAAATTTCATAAGATGGCAAAGTTAAAGCATTTGACATGTTATGACACTAGGTCCACACCAATAGAATTTTTATGTTTATAAAAAATAAACGGTCCATCGTATGTGATATTTTATTTTATATTGTTATAGAACGTTGTAACCTGATAAAATCCTTAATTATAAGTTTATAATGTATAATCACGTGAAACGTGAAAGTGTTCATAAATATTTTAATAGAATGAATCACTAGGTCCTGGTTATATGAGGAAAAAACGAAACTAAAGCGAAGTTGGATACGCAGAAAAAAATGTAATTGTAATTGATTTATGACTCGTAAATAGTATCGTTTCATGACTGATCGCTGTATGACGTAAGATGAGAAAGTACAAAACTTCAAAAATAAATCAAAGTAAAAAAATAATAGCGTACCGGAACACGGTATTCATTGTGAAAGCAACATTGACATTACTTCGCAATTAACCGCTGTTGTTGCGCAACTACGTAGAGGGTGCGCGTGCTGCAACAGTGAATCGCATGCCGCATTAACTTAAAACGGTAAACAAAACTTATGTAAGGTAAATTTCCGACGGAACCATTTAACACCAGTTTATTCGCACGTGACGCAACAAACCATCACATTCGTGATAAAAGTGATGTAACGTATCTACGTGGTTTTAGCACGTTTACCCACTTTCGATGCAGACATGCGATCAAACTATTAGATATTATAACTGCAATCATGATGATTGACACGAACTGTTTAAAGTAATAGCATTTATATAACTTGGCTAGAGCATTGAGCGTTGTTGCAGCCACCTGCATTGAGTTTGTAATCTCGGTTCCGATTTCCGGGCAGACGCATTATGAACGTTTCCTTGGAACGTGCGTGTCACGACTATATTACGGCTCATCGATACGAGTTACGACTGTTGCGCTGTTATTTCCAACATTTCTTTTCGATTCCGGGTATAGGACGTCAGTATTAAAGTATATCGCTATTATGTTTGACAGGATTTATGATAAATTTATTTTATATAATGTATAAAGAAATTTTGCCATTATTCGTCGTTATCGAAATAAAATAAAATGTAGTTGGTGTTTTTTTAACTAGTCTCATTCGTTTTCGGAAGATATGCAAATATTTAACTAGGGCTAGGAAGGCATTTTTTGGCAGGTTCACGAACAGTAATGCTTCTCGCGTAGATACAATCCACGAAACATAAACATATTAATATTATGCTAATTAAAACATTTAAATAACTCATTAGAATTATTCATTTTTTTGTGAGAATGATATATTTCTTAATATGATTTAGCCTTTGTGACCTTTTTAGCTAGGTATATAGTTTTTTTTGTTAATATATCGTTGTGCTCTATTCGCCTAATTTTAAATGATTTAAAAGACAGTTACTCTCGTAATTTTTATTCAATACTAGCTTTTGTTCGCGGCATCGCCCTGCTACCACGCGTAGTTATTTTTGAAAGAATAGGTACAAAATCCATGGAGACATCTAGAGCTATTACATCGTTCTATATTATGCTATTCCATAGAAACCATGCATTTCCGGGATAAAATTTCATTCTCAGACCCCTTAACTAACACTATGCAAAAAATCATGTCGATCCCTAGCTCTGTGTAAAACAAAAACAAAACTATCATATGAGAACTGTATATTTTACCGGGATTAAAAGTAGCCTAAGTGCTATTCCAGACTATAATCTATGTGCCAAATTCAACCAGATCCGTCCAGCCGTTCTGGCATGATTGAGTAACAAACATCCATCCAAAAATTCGTACGATGTAACCCATGGCTCTTTTAGGTGTCAACAGGCAATAGATCTCAACGGTTCCTGTTCGACGCTATATTCGGCCTAGAAGTGCCGATCCTCGAAGAACAGAGCGTGGAAGACGACGAAGATGACACCCTCATCAAAACATGTTCTTGTGGTAAGTTGTAAATATTCCTATTCATTTAAATGATGGCGAATATAGTGTCTATTTATTTATTATTACAATATATTTTCAATCCTGCCTCGGTGGCGCAGTTGTAATTGCGCGTGCGTTACGACTGCTGTGCTGAGGTCTCGGGTTCGATACCCGGGTCGGGTAAAGTGATATTGGGTTTTTTTATCTAGAAATTCTCAGTATCAGCCCGGAGTCTGGAATCTGTGCCCGGTATGGCGATAGGCTCGCCCCCTATCACATTATGGCACCAAAATTCGGCGAAAAGTGGGTGTACTGGTTACACCTCTGCCTACCCCATCGGGGATTACAGGCGTATATGTATGTATGTATTTTCAATACTTAACTTTTTAATAAGTATCGAAATTATTTAGATTTGTCGTAAATATTCATAAATATGGCAATGGTCAACATTCGTCATAGATGTTAGAAGAGGTTCGTAAACTTATGTTCCCACATGAGTCGTGTTTGTATTTATTCTTCGTTCTTTAATGGATAGAATTAAAACAATTGAGAGCATCTCTTATCTGAATCATGAATGTAGCCAGATACTTGAAAATAATGCGCATATTTCATTTTAATTTATTTGGATTTATAGCATTTCTTATTCTAACTTTTCCTATTTCTTACCTTTCAACATTCAAGCAATTAAGTAGTGTTTATGTACACTTCTAGAATTTCCATTTTTTTCATGCACAATTCACGTTTTAGAGTGCGGCAGGACAAACCCACTTCCTAGAAAGATGGGTAAGTTATAGTACTTTGTGCACATTTGTCTTTGTTGCACCTTTGTGGGGACTTGATTTTATTGTTTGTGTAATGCCTAAATACCTATTAGCTATTTTTGTAGTAAACCCCTATAACTGTAATGTATTTAACGACATCCTTAACTGTCCGTTCTTTGACGCCCTTTTAAGGTGTAGTTATGGGATTTATAGATATTGCATGCTTTTGCTAATTGTTTTAGAATATGTGAAATAAATGATATATATATGACATGATAGAAAATATAATATTTTATAAGACCTACGGCTGATTTTCTTCGTGCATGTTCTCAGTGCTGAGGACATTTGTAAACCATCGAGTCTTTTATACAATTATCTGTAAACGTTGAATTTTAATCATTAATTTGACAGCCACCGTGGCGCAGTAGGCGAGTAGACGGCTGTGAAACAAGAGGCCGTGGGTTCGATTCCCACATCGGGACAAATTTGTGTGACATACAGATATTTGTGTCCGGGGTCTGGGTGTTTTGAGAGCAAAAGTCTCTCTTAGTTCCTGATACCCACGACAAAAGACTCGTATCCTAGTATAGGTAGGTAGTATAGGTAGGTATTGGTATAGGGTAGGCAGCGGCTTAGCTGTGCTCTGGCATTGCAGAAGTCTATGGGCGGCGGTGAGTACTTACCATCAGGTGGCCCGTCTGCTCGTCTGCCTATCAAGGCAATAAAGAAAAAAAAATGGCATCGGGACTATGTGTGTAACTGTTGGGGGTTATTTATTATTATTATTTTGCACAAATGTTGTCCCTGTACTTATAATTATTTACTGCTTAAACCATTTAATGGCTTCATCTTACTAAGCAAATGCAAGTTATTCATTCATCTACCTATAAATATAAAATTACTGGCGCTAGGCTAAAAAACCTTACATTTTGTCAGTTTATGCTTTTTATTTCGTTAGCATCGACTAAGAAAGGTCTTTCAGAAATTTCTTCGCTAAGGAGTAAAATAATGGAGAAACAGTTGTGTGGAAGTCCTTTATTTTCAAAGTAAGAAGTACGATATTTCAGTAATAACAGGTTCAAATACAAAACAAATATTTGCTTTTGTTTGTTATTGCAATTTACTTCCTTCATATTATGATAGTTTAGAAAATAACCGGAAAGCTAGCATCCATTAGTCTCTTACAGTGCATCTGCACTATGTCATTGACTGGCAACGTTGAGCGTTGAACCGTGGAAATGATAGTGAAAGTGTAAATTAACTGGATACCATCGCTCTGCTAACTTTACGACTACCTGATGTTAATCTATACCTAAAGTCATTATGTATGGTACAATCTCAATCGATTATTGGGAATTTCCGACTTTCCTTGCACGGGTAGGGTCAGCAAAATGTAATAAAGTCTGTTGTGTTAATATTCATTATTCTTTAATATTGAGTTTGTTCATTAAATTGTATTTGAAATATTTTTGGCATATTATTTTCTTATGTCTTACTAATAAACATGAAACATTGTATACTTTGGTAATAGCTGTGTAGTGTTTTGTCATGCCAGGTTGATTGAAATATAACATAATATAAAACAAAACAACTAAGACAAATGAATATAAAATTTATTACTAAAGTTGATATAAAACAATTTATATAAAAAAACTTATGACACGGTACATTTATTTGCCAACTTAGTTGTAATGTTCTCTTTGATAGTTGGTTAGCACCTTGCTTCGTAGTTACCTCACTAATTTATTGAATTCTAGTCTAACCATACGTGTTGGCGGAAATCTAGCTGAGTTAGCGCAGGTCAATAAACTAACATTGGCTTTCTCATTGACAGAGTGCGGTGGGTCTAACCAGGAGAACCGCATCGTGGGCGGAATGCCGGCAGGCGCCAATAGATATCCGTGGATGGCTCGAATTGTATATGATGGCCAGTTCCATTGCGGTGCTTCACTCTTGACTAAGGAATACGTTCTCACAGCGGCACATTGCGTCAGGAAGTAAGTTGAGGAAATAATTCATGTGAAAAGTTGTTTGTCGAGATTAAGTTGACTACCACGTTGGGCGCCATTACTTCCTACAACTAATATACGGCAACAAGATAAAACCAGTCTTGCATATTCAACAAATAATTATGTTTTTGTCGGCATGGTAATTTGTTTTGTTTAAGTCTATTAAAATAATATTGAATACAAATCAGATTTAACAATACAAACTTAATCACACTATTAGTTTTTTTTTATACCACGTTGGTAGCAAACAAGCTTACGGCCCGCCTGATGGTAAGCGGTTACCGTAGCCTATGGACACCTGCAACACCAGGAGTATCACATGCGCGTTGCCGACCCTTCAAAAACCTATTTACTCCCTTCTTGAAGAACCCCAAGAACTAAAAGACTGTATAATTATTATAGATGTATGCACAAAGTTTATTAGTAAAGTGGTAAAAAAGAGGAACAATATAAGGTGTCACTTTGTTGAAATTTAATGTCTGTTACATGTATGTCATAAGTTTGTTGTCACGCGATGCATTGCGCTAATAGGCGAAGGCTTATTTAATAAATTCGCAAAACTCTGTACTCTTCCCATTGTTATTTTCACTTATACATTATTATTATAAATGGACATACTGAATACTATTCATGGTTAGGAAGCTCGTCGTAAAATAAAGCAGAAAAAATAATTATTTGCAAATACCTAAACAACGGAGTTGGTTAGGTGTAGTATCATAATTCATTATATAAATAGTGCTAATTTACAAGCAGTTGCTATAAAGAAATGAACTAAAAATCAACCTTTCTTAAACATTTTTTCTTATTAGGCTCCCTCTCTATCACATTATGGGCCCGTAATAAATTCGTCGAAAAGTGGGTGTACCTCTGCCTACCCGCTTCGGGGATTACAAGCGTGAGTGTAGGTATATGTATGTGTACAAGAGTATATATACGCTTCGGAGTTTATAAGTATTGTAGATTGTGCATTCTTTAGCTCAAACCATAGACATAAGTGTGAGAAAACCCAGAAAAATTTAATGTTTATGATCGTGCTTTTAATTTTCAGACTGAAACGGTCTAAGATCCGAGTGATCCTAGGCGACCACGACCAAACCATAACGACCGAGAGTGCGGCAATCATGCGAGCCGTGACTTCAATCGTCAGGCACCGAAGCTTTGATGCCGACTCCTATAACAATGACATAGCCCTGTTGAAGCTGAGGAAACCAGTGAATTTCTCCAAGATCATCAAACCCGTGTGTTTACCACCACCTAGTATGTCTATTGCACCTTTGTATTTTATTGCAAATGGAACGATTGAGGGATATACCTATAGACATATTTTGGCTTTTATGGTCTAAATTGTCTGAATTTCGTATTGGCTTCGATTCTTCGCCAAATCCCTGATCAAATAATAAATATTGTTAAAGTATTTAATTATTACTAGTTCGTGAAAAATTACCCATTAAGTAACTTCTGTGGTGCTTTACGTCTGGCTTCTCCAGACGTAAATGTCCTTTATAGGAGGTTAATACCTCTTGAGTTCATTATTTGTCTTCCGCTTTGCCATGGAGGGATGTGGAAAATTCATATTTCCAACTCCTCCCTACATTTCTATTTGTTTAATTTCGTTGCGGCATAAAAGACAGTTAAGCATTCCCAGAGACTCGCCGAGTTTCATTACTCGGTGTCGAAAAAATGCGGATCTGTGGGCAGGATAGTCTCATAAGAAATAAATTGCATAGTACCTATACCCTTGCTTTTTTTGATATTGTACTGTAGGCTGCTAAAATGATTATTACAAGTATAAAGTTTCGAAGTACCTAGTAGATTCGAGTATTGATTGACTCGGTGTTTGTTAGTGCATGATAAATTTTATCAAGTATGAATATGATCAAGTAGACATAATCAAGCCAATTTTTTTAATTACGATAGCTGCCGCCTTATCTCCTGACACAGCAACTAAAAGTCGAAACGATGTTAGATTTGCTTGTGGCAATAAAGAAAATTGTCATTTACACAATTGGCTTGAAAAACTCTCTACCTCTACCGAACTTTGTAAATAAATATTAAGTGTAAATGTTATCTACGAATGCAATTGGCTATTTCCCTAAGGTAAAAGGTTCGCCGTTGTATTTAGAGCGCCTGTAAAACTTTTACAAGTTTTTTTTATCGTTGAGCGTCAGCGTATTACTTTCTACAGGAGCTAGCATTTGAGAATATTGAATATTGTAGTTTTCTGACAAAATATATTTACACTCGATATAAAATATTTGTTTTAGACAAAATGACGATAAAAAGGCCGTCAACCGCTCCTTAGGCCAAAGTATTATAAAATGTATTTAGAATACACTTATTATCCATACTATAATAATGCTGAAGAGGCACTTTGTCTGTACACAGTGTTTTCTTTTTTCAATATTCAGATATTTACACTTTGAATTTTGTTTTATTCTAAATCGTCGTAAGCACCAAATGACGTCATATATACGGCTCAAGACGTAAAAATATAAAATATGTATTTAAACTAAGAATAGAAAACATAAGAAACTGTATTTTTATTTTACGCTAGTTTAGATTTTGAAATTTTGTCAATTATTGTCTGTCTGTCTGTCAAGGCATCACCGTCAAAGTGCTGTATTACGACAAAAGAATCGACATCATACCAACGGTAGGCAGCGGCTTTGCTGTGCTCTGGCAATGCAGAAGTCTATGGGCGGCGGTGACTACTTACCATCAGATGGCCCGTCTGCTGGTATGCCTATCCAGGCACTAAAAAAAAACATGGAACTAGGAATAACTTAATATTCCAGGTACTGACCCTTCTGGGAAGGAGGGAGTGGTAGTGGGGTGGGGGCGGACGTCGGAAGGAGGACAGCTACCAGCCATCGTGCAGGAGGTCCGGGTTCCGATCCTCTCGCTCTCGCAGTGCAGGAACATGAAATACAGAGCCACGCGAATCACTAGTAATATGGTAACAGTATTTTCATTAATAATTACGCAGCAAAGATAATAAAATAAATACACCCAACAGCCAACATAGTTCTGACCCCACATTTGGCAAAATCTGTATCGTGGGTATCAAGAACTACGAGGGACTACGGTCCTACCCAGACCTGAAACAATAATTGTCACACAAACATTTGTCTCGGTGCGGGAATCGAACCCACGGCCTCTGGTTTCACAGCCGGTTGCTCGCCCGCTGCGCCACGGAGGCTGTCGCGTTAAATAAAAGTTTACAGTGTTTACTATTACAAAGTATTACAAATTATAGTCAATGTAGAAGAGTATTGCCGCTTTAAGTGGTAAGTCGCTCTCTGAATGGGTCGGTTTCACCACCATTCATACCACGGTCTCACAGCAAACCGATGTGAATTGTTAGGTTTACTGTTTTATCTTATATGGGTACTAAGAACACCGTAAGCCAAGTTAAGTGATCTCCACCGCCCATGAACATCCACAATACCGAAAGTATCATGTATGCGCTGTCGGCCTTAAAGGACAGGAATAGGGATTAGGGAAGGGAAGGGGGAATCTGGGCCTCCGGATATCTCACTTACCGTACGAAACGCGACAGTAAACTGTCACTTTACGTTGGTTTTCTGTGATACAGTGGTACTACCCCGGTCGAGCCGGCCCATTCATGCTGTAGACAAATATGTCTACAGCGTGGCTCTACCACTATTAACTTTCTCCTTACCATATGCCATAGAAACAGCTTCATTTGGACTTTGCGTTTACCACCCCACAATATTTTATAGATTACTAGCTATACCCGGCATGCGTTGCAATGCCACGTAAAGTAAATATGATTAATTGCGATCGGTTGAACGGAATAGAAGTTGATGTTCTACAGCGCCATCTAGCGAGTTCTTTTTGTTTTTTCGGGCCAAGAACCTTTGCCGGCGTATGCAGAACAACTCAGTAAAGTTTCATCATAATCGGCTGAATAGTTTAGGAGTCCGTAGAGGACAAACATACTTACATTGATTTTTATTTATATAGATAGATGTTCAATAAGCATTGATCATACTTAAGTTAAGACGTTGTGACGTTGGTTTGTACAACAGTACATACAACGTCGAAAGTAATGTGAGATTCAAAAATAGACAAAATGCGACTAAAAAGTCTAGTTCATTTGTGTATAGCATCGAATCGATAATTTTGACATTATAAGCTATATTGTAATCAAACCATTCTTTCTTACGAAGATTGTATTAATTCTTTATTATAAATTTTTCGTGTATTTTCAGTTATGTGCGGGCCGAGCTTCCACGGATTCTTGTCAAGGCGACAGCGGAGGACCCTTACTTATACAAAAAGGGGATAAATATCAGATTATAGGTGAGTAACGATATACCTTACCATCAGGTGCAGTGTGGTCACTTTGCCACGACAGAATAAAACAAAATTATATCTGATACATATTTGCACTCGGCCGGTTAGCAAATATTCCAGAGCGTGGTTTGGGGATCTGTCGGTATAATTCCGATGACATTCGTCATTATTAATATTTGAATTTCACTATCAACTCATAGTAGTTAGTTTTCTTATCATGCATCCGAAATTGACCACGTTGCACCTGATGGTAAGTGCAGTGCCGGCCAGTTAGAGTACCAAGTAGCAAGAGAAAATCTATCCCTCGCTACTCAACACAATCATGCCGGCCTGCTGTGTAGCTTGTTCACACTACGCCATGGGGCAAGGAAGTGAAGAAGCGGTCGAATAAGATATCTTTATTTGGCATTTTTTTTATTATTATGCCATGTATTTTTTATGCAATCATTAAGGCTCTGTTATTTGGACCCTAGACGGTTAGGGGTACAACTATAGTTCACCGAGTTTATTTCCGTCTCAAGCTGTTACAGGTGGCGTGCCTATCGCCATATTTTTACCTATCGCAATACAGATCCAGAATATCGAGAAAATACCTATGTATTTGTTCGAAACGAAAATGTCCGATACGTTCATATAATTGCAACTATAATAACTGCGGGTAAAACAATCTATCCTTATATGAAAATTAAATTAATCCTTAAATTTTAAAGTGACGACTCTATTTCTTTTATATTTATTGGTGATTTAAATTTATCTAATAAGTAAAAGTTTTTTAATTCATAAAAAGTACACCGACTTCAATAAAAAACAAATTATGTGTCACTATAAAATTTGAGTGTTGCCCTTGATTTTTCTGAGATCCCACCATCAGATCCTGACCTGGTGCCAATGGGACCACCTGGGAAGTATACCCTTTTAAACAAAAAAAGAATTTCTCGAATCGGTCCAAGCGTCTTCGAGTAACATACCTAAAAAAAAACCGACGAATTGTTAACTTCCTCCTTTTTTGAAGTCGGTTAAAAATATATCCACAGGCAAATATAAAATGTAAAGTGAGTGTTAGAGTCTATTATACTCATGGACAAAGTGCACTTGAGAAATTTTATTGTATTTTTATATAAACACTGATAAGGTTCAATGTGATTATTGCTGAACAAGTAATTTATAAAATTATGACATCGGGAGCAACAGGAAGAAAATAAGATTTAAAAAAAATATATATTGAAAATATTACGTGCGCAGGATTTGAACCCCTGTCATGATTTTAGTATCAGGACGACGTTTACCCCGAGACCAATGTCTGTTTTATAAAACCTGTTGAAATTTTATATTAGTTTTAATAAGTAGGAAGAACATACAAGCCAAAACCAATTTTATTTCCATAATATTAACGTTAAAAATCGCTTAACACGTTGACTGCGGCGCCAAATATTGCGACGATACGCGGCTGGCACACGCTAGGTGCGTTTCCCGTTCAATGCGGCTCCATACCTCCTGTCGTAAAATTCGAAGAAGCAAACAGATACGAAACAAAACGACGTAACTCGCAAGACAATTACAGAAAAAGGCACTTTATTTTTTGCCGTCTTAGGTTGATTTCACAATAAATGTTATTTAACCTATGTCTTTTCATTTCTCAGTAATTTATTGTTTTGCGATGAGTTATCGTAAGTATAAGATAATATTTTAAAGTTGTGATTACTTTGAACTTAAAATGGTTTTAAAACTTTTATATCAGTTCGTTAGTAAAAATATATAGCTGTGTAATATATATTCACGCGGACAGATTTTAGCTTTGAGTTTATATGTGACCCGTTATCTAGTTGTATTGTTGATCGAAGGTCCATTTGATGTGCCGCGCGGTGCCCGAGTCTCGAATTATCTACCTATTGGCTATTATATAGTGTTTGCTAATTTCTTCACTCACGCGCGGCATGGCAACGCCGTTGGCGATTTTGATTTTTTTATTTTATTATTGTTGTATTTATTTGCTATAATAGCCTATTGTAATGTGATTTATAATAATGTTTGGGATTTTCCATGGTTGTTTTAATAATATCATTGATATGCATAATTTTAATCTTAATGCATATAGTATGAATATAGTCTATTTGTAAACGGATGCCCACGACTAGGTAGTCGGTAATTATATTATTTGATTAGGTTCCAGGCTCCGAGATAATACTGAGAATTTCTAGTTAGAAAAACCCAATATCACTTTACCCGACCCGGGGATCGAACCCGAGACCTCAGCACAGCATACATAATTACGACTGCGCCACCGAGGCAAACTATTTAAACAATGCAAAACCAAAATTCAAAATCGGCGTACAAAACGTAAAGAAACCGTTTCCAAAACAAAATAATATGTTTGTTCATGCAAATCTACGGCTTATGTATGTGAATCTAAAGATCATTTCAAATCCGACGAATCTCACAACTACGCTGGCGGGGGTATCAAACCAATTCAATGTAATAATAATACTTGTCAGTAAAAAATCTTTGACGTATTAAGCGATTTTTAACGCATTATGGAAATAAAATTGGTTTTGGCTTGTATTTTCCTCCTATTTATTATGATGGTTAAACATTTAGTATAAATAGAAACTAATATAAAATTTCAATAGTATTATAAGAAAGTATTATTGGTCTTGGGGTAAACGTCGTCCTTATACTAACATTATGACAGATGTTCAAATCCTCTACATGATTTATTTTCAATATGTATTTTTTTAAATCTTATTTTCTTCCTGTTTACACTGATACTGAGAATTTCTAGATAAAAAAACTCAATATCACTTTACCCGACCCGGGGATCGAACCCGAGACCTCAGCACAGCAGTCGTAAAGCATGCGCAATTACAACTGCGCCACCGAGGCAGTCAATTTATAGGGTAGTTATCGGGATTATTATTTTTATAAGTTTATCTCATTATGTTAGTAGTTATACCGAGTGAAATTGAACTCATAAGAACCCATAAAACATGTTATTTTACTACATAAGAATTACGTAGGAAGCAATATATATCAATAAACGCTAGAAATAAAAAATACAAAATATACCAAGTCTCAAATAGTTGTGCATCGGTGTGTCTAGCAAAGGTACATACACGCGTCAACTCCCTTGAACCCTATGACCCCAATCGGTCGCGAACATGTGACATGATTTTTTTGTGATTTTATTCAAACTTTCCCTTCATACTTCAGGCTTAGTACGGTCAAAATACGTAAATGAACACTAATTACAACTTAGATGTTTAGGTACGCAATTTATTAAAATAATGAAATAATTTACTGTACCTAGTTTCGGCGTATTTCAAAAGTTGAAATCTCGATAGGTATTTACAATAATTGTTCAGGAATCACATATTGTATTTACAATAATAAGTAAGTTGATTTGTGTACCGAGGTTGCACATTACGCGGTCCAGACATTGCATAATATCGGTCCACTAAAACACTAAATGCACTGCAGTCCAAAGGTTAGCGACGAAAAGCGCGCGCGCAATTAATTTTGAATCAAAAACATGCGTCAACGTACCCTTGTAGTCGTTACGTCACGGGCATGCCATGAAGTATTATTATTTTTAATGTGATAGGGGGCCTATCTATAGCCTATCGCCATACCGGGCACAGGTTCCAGGCTCCGGGATACTACTGAGATTTCTAGTTAGAAAAACCCAATATCACTTTACCCGACCCGGGGATCGAACCCGAGACCTCAGCACAGCATACATAATTACGACTGCGCCACCGAGGCAAACTATTTAAACAATGCAAAACCAAAATTCAAAATCGGCGTACAAAACGTAAAGAAACCGTTTCCAAAACAAAGCCAGCCTTCAATGTTTTTATTTTTTAAATACTGTGCCATCTATTGCATTGTAGTGAGATTAATCTTCGATTTCAGTTGTGCTATTAAACAACAAAGCGCTAGTTGTCGCATACCTCGGTTGCGGCAAAATTAAGGTTTTTATTTGTTTTTTACACATTTTGTTAGAAATGTTCTAAAAGTAATTAATCCATTTTTGTTAATTGATAACAAAGTAATTATTTTGATAAGAATTAATGTGAATCGATAAGCCCTATTGCAGACAATGTAAGTTTTATTTTTCATGTTTAGGATTTTATTAAAATAATTTTATGGCATTTAAACAAATTCTGCTTAATCGAAGAGTTGCGCAATGAATCTATATTTAACATATATTTTTAATATAGCGCTTGGTCCAGCAGATGTCTCAGGGATTTCTTCGAACTCAACGTAATTCTAGCCATTTTGCGTCCCTTCACCCCTTAACACATTTATTTTATGATAACAGTCATATAAGATATTTATATGTGTTTGTGACGTTATATCTTGCTCGCAAATCGTGTTTCGTTTCAATAACAAAGGTGTTCTATTTCAAAAGATTATACATACATACATACATATATGTATGTATGTATAATCTAATCTCTCTAATAAAATATTATAATCATTTTTAAATCATATTATATTACTTGAGACTATAACATATAGTGTCTATAGGTTATTTAAGGGATATTCCCGTTTTATAATCCTATCTAGTGATCCCGGGTAGGAGTGGGCGTTGAATCAACGAACCGTTTTTTTAAACTATTTTTCTAGTGTTAACGAGTCAACCGTTTTCTCTTTACCGTAAAACTAGTAGAATTTATCAACCTGTTTCATACAACGTCGTTGAATCAACAACAGACGCGAACAAAACGGGCGCACAGATAAACTAGTTGAATTTATCAACCTGTTTCATTCAACGTCGTTGAATCAACGACAGACGCTAACAAAACGGGAAATTAACGTATAGATCTGTGGACGTTTCTGCAAACCAGTTAAAAAGGTCAACTGGTTTTTCAACTAGTTGACCGTTTATAGGAAACCGTTTCATTTCGTTAACGCAAAAACCGTCAACGTTCCACCTCTAGTCCCGGGCAGACGTTCTACTGCAATAAACCGCCTTTTGTGTGGGCCGAATTTTCGTTGAAAAAATAAGAAATTCATATCTCGACAACAGCGCTACCTATCGGATCTAAAGCTATCTTATCTTTTTTATAACTATACTATATTATATGAATTACTAGATGTTGCTCGCGGCTCTGCCCGCGTTGAGGTTATTTTTGGAAGGAAAGGTATACAATCCATTGAGGCATCTTAAGCGATTACACCTTTCTATATTTTGCTGTCCCATAGGATGCGTGCATTTTTCCGGGATAAAAGTAGCCTATATCATTTTCTGATCCCTAAACTACCACTATGCAAAAATCATGTCGATCCCTTGCTCTGTGAAAAACTAAACTATCCCACGGAAACTGTACATTTTTCCGGGATAAAAAGTAGCCTATGTGCTATTCCAGACTATAATCAATCTCTGTGCCAAATTTCAACCAGATCCGTCCAGCCGTTGTAGCGTGATTGAGTAACAAACATCCAGCCATCCACCCAAACTTTCACATTTATAATATTAGTAGGATTTATTTATTTATATTGTATAAAAAGTCTATGTTTGTCGGCTTAATTTAACTAAACTACGTACGCAACGGATTTGGGTAAGGTATTCTATCATTCAAAAACTTTTTTCTGAAAGTTTTAAACATATAGTACATAGTAATAAAACATTTTAAATAAATAAACAAATAGTATAGAGATATCGATGTTTTATGATCGAGGTTTTTGAATAAATAATTGTTGAGAAATAGAAACATTTCAATTTAATAAAAACACATTTATTTAAAGATTTATGTCTTTTGCCACACCTACAAACACTACACATATAAATGTTATTTTAATAAAAAAACACACTGCCTCGGTGGCGCAGTTGTGATGACTGCCTCGGTGGCGCAATGTGTAATTGCGCATGCGTTATGACTGCTGTGCTGAGGTCTCAGGTTCGACCCCCGGGTCTGGTAAAGGGATATTGGGTTTTTCTATCTAGAAATTCTCAGTACTAGTCCCGGAGTCTGGAATTTGTGCCCGGTATGGCGATAGGCTCGCCCCCAATAACATTATGGGGCCGAAAAATTCGGCGAAAAGTGGGTGTACTGGTAACACCTCTGCCTACCCCTTCGGGGAATACAGGCGTGAGTGTATATGTATGTGAAAAAATAATCTTTCTCTAAAGTCAGCATATTGTTATGATTATTAATAAAACGTAGTATGTTATATATAACTTCATTTTATAAAAATAATTGAAATGCTCTTGCGCCTGGTTTCACATTGTGACACAGGTCTTGATTCTAATTAGCATAGTACTTACCTGACTCATGATTATAATTTATTATAAGTAAAAAAGTCAAGTGTAATCTAATGACAATTTATTTATTTATTTATATAATACGAAAAACATTACAATTCAATTAACAATATAGCATTGGGCTGCGCACTAAGTTTTAAACTTGTGTCGCGCAACCTTACAAGTTATACATCTTAAACAATTGAATTTTACAACAGACACCAGTTCGGAAAATAACATATATATATATATATGTTATTCGAAGATTTTGTTATATATATATATATATATAACAAAATCTTCGAATAACAAAATAAAATGAACAATGTAGAGACTAATCATTAAACTAAGTAACTAAATGAGATCAGTGCTTAACCAGTTTGCACTCTTTTTTTTCAGCAAAAATATAATAATGAGATATTGTGAAATCTCACATATTGTTTTACTTATAGTTCACTTTATCACTGTTATTTAATTATTATACTTATTTATTTTTCAGGCATAGTGTCATGGGGTGTCGGCTGCGGACGTCCAGGTTATCCAGGAGTTTACACCCGGATTACTCGGTATCTACCTTGGTTAAAAGCTAATTTAAGAGATTCATGTCTGTGTGAAAATTGATATAAGTAATTTTACAAATAAAGTTAATAATCTTTCTGCAATGCATGGTAGATATATTTGTTTTTTAAGTGTTTGTACGTAAATATCGGAGTATTGTTTCTCAGTTATCCAATTTATGACATTTTGAAAGCTTTATTTTTACATTATTCTATACTATAGCTATTTATACATGTTACTTGTTTAGGGTTAACGTTAATTATCTAACGTGACACGTTAGATAATTTGGTCTTTAATAACAAACGTATCTGACTGCCATAGTTATAACGTTCTTATCATCGTTGTCCTGATCTTATTGTAGCTTAAATAACATATGGGACATGACATAACTAAGTAGATATATAATGATACTAGCCCTGTATTAAACATTGTCCCACTGCTGGGCACGGGCCTCCTCTACTAATGAGAGGGGGTTAGGCCTTAGTCCACCACGCAGGCCTGATGCGGGTTGGCAGACTTCTCATAACTTCGAAAAATTCTCTGATATGCAGGTTTCCTCACGATGTTTTCCTTCACCGTTAAAGCAAGCGATAATTAACATTTTAATACACACATAACTTTAGAAAAGTCAGAGGTGTATGCCACTTGGGTTTCGAACCTACGACTTTCGTCTTGGCAGTCCGTACCGCAACCAACTAGGCTATCGCTGATATATAATGATAATTAGCAATACCCTTGGGTTATAATATGATTTGATAGTATATCCGATGATGCATTATGAAGAGTTTAAAAAATAAAAGTATTTGTTATTAATCTTACATTAGCATGTTACCGAGATTATTTTGGAAATGTCTTTTGTCTTTGTTCTTTATAAATAATCAGTCACAGAGTTAAGTGCTTATTTGATTCGTAAGAGCAATTGTTGCCTTAAAATAAAAAGTGTTACAGGCAATATCATCAGGAAAACCATTAAAAATAAGGTTTATGATTTGTTTTTATTTCCATAAAAGCAGACGTGCCCTTTGATATTTGAATGACTAAGGCGTACCAATAAGATGTAAATTTGAGATTACTTGGATTTTTTACCGAGCTTATTGTAAGATAATGTAGTATTTATAACACTTTTGATGCTTTGATGATTTTCTGAAATGATTTTAATCTAATGTATTTTGTGTTAATTATTTTAAGTTTATCTAAGGACAGGCCGGTGGTGCAGATTACCATTAGAATTTAAGACGTCAATTACTACCTAAGTGTTCAACGTGTTTGTACATATTAATTTTTAACTTATGAATTTATATTGTTTAACTAATTTGTAGATTAATCAGTAAGTTATAAATATTAGTGTTATCAAATAAAGGGCTACAACAGAGTACCTAAAATGCCGTTTTGCTTTGTTAATTTATGTCTAAATATTATTACGGTCTTATTCATAATGAGTTATCGGAGCTTTATAAGACCGTTAATAGGAGCTTGTTAAAAAATGTTGAGCGTTTTATCTCTATTGAGCCATTATGAACATTTTTTAACAAGCTATTAACAGCCTTATAAAGCTCCGATAACTCATTATGAATAAGACCGTAAATATTTTATGGATTAATTGTAAATTTGTTTATTTTTGTTTATCTTATTGGATTATGACAAAATAAAGTCATGCTTCGTTTTTATCATACTCAGACGACTTAACCAACCAGTATATTAATTAATCCAAGTATACAGATGTTTTACAACTAAATTGAAAAATAGAGTTAGTTTTCTAGATCAGAAAGAGAGATACTTGGGACAATTCAATCCATCCATGCGCGATGTAAATGTTTTTAACTGTGAATTATATTATAACTTGTTTGTTTTTGAGATATTTAAAATAAGCTAGTGAAGTAAATACATTGTGTGTGCCTCTAACTGCATAACTTGGAAGCTGGCTACGGTTGACAGTGGATACCTTTTGTTCTATGGGATGGGAAAACCATTCTTTCAAGTATGGCCTCTTCGATTTGTTATATTATTAACATATCCACGCCTAGTTTATTATAAATAGCGACTTTAGAAATGTAGGCAATCGATTGTTGGGGAGTTTTGTATTTGTTTTTGTGTATTACAGTGTTTGGTGTCAAATATCGTAGGATCAAACCTTAAACTGTCGTTTGCCAGCCGACTAGTGGTTTTTTGGTAATCGTTACAATAATAAACTGTAATAGGGTATCGTAGATTTAATATAATTCTACAATTAAAAATGATCGGGTCATGCTCAGTACCTAGATATAACGGAAAGTCTATCTTGTTGCTTGTTAGATACAATGAAAAAAAAATGGTTAATTTGTTTTATGTATATTGAGGATAAAAAACATCTATGACCATAATAAAAATGTTATCAGAGGACGATTACATATAGTTACGTCAGAAAGAATAATTCCCGCAGTAATTCATAAGCAGCTTGCAAATTCTTGCACCTAGTTAAGTCTCGAAATGCATATGAAATTGAACGAACTAAGGACTCTCTCATAGAAGCAACCGTTTTAGACTTAAGTGTAATGCTCTTAGGCTGCGACTGTGATCTTAATCACGATAAAATTGTTTTAATTTTACTGCATTGATATCGTCACTAACTTATTCTTATTTGTAACGTTATACATAAGTATTTTATTGATATGGATTGTAAATTCTATTCACTGATTAATTGATGATAATAAATCTTTAATACTTAATTTACCTGGGTTTTTTATTATTTGTTAACTACAAAGTTTTTAAGTATTCAAAAATAACCATAGTTTTTGTTGATTGCAATTGACGTCAGAAATGAGTCATATTTGATTACATTCTTAATTCGCAGAAATCTCTCCAATATTTATTTTTGTTTTTTTTTTTGAGGAAAACCACTATCCTACATGCACACATGCATGCATACTGCGCGTGATCTTATTTTTTGTTGTTTAAGGAAACAAATAAACAAACCGCTTTCTTGTTGTTGAGTCATCTAATTGCTGGGGCCAAAAACACCATAAGAATAATATTAACCTTCCTTTTTGCTGTTGCGAGTGATTCTAAATATATCTGGACTAGGTGATGCCCACGGCTCCGCCCGCGTGGAGGCATCTTAAGATATTACACCTTTCTATATTTTGCTATCCCATAGGAAGCGTGGATTTTTCCGGAATAAAAAGTTGCGTTTGTCATTTTTTGATCCCTAAAATGCCACTATGCAAAAAATCATGTCGATCCCATGCTCAGTGAAAAAATAAACCAGCCCACGGGAACTGTGCATTTTTCTGGGATATAAAGTAGCATATGTGCTATTCCGGCTATAATCTATCTCTATGCCAAATTTTAATCAGATCCGTCCAGCCGTTGTAGCGTTATTGACTAACAAACATCCATCCATCCATACATCCAAACATTCGCATTTATAATATTAGTAGGATAACTCTTAGAGAAATACAAAATGCGCCTTAACATACATCAATTCCTTACCTAGATGAAATTATATTGAGGTTATATTACGGAACTGACTAACTTGATACTTATTAAGAGCTGTATGAGTGAAGAGTCGGCAAACAGAACACCCATTGTAGCTTGTCACGCATTGGAAAGTGTCACTTTCGCTAACCGTTTAAACCGGTTGCAGGCACCACTTATAAACCAAATTTTCTTAAAATATCGACTATTGTCTGAAAAGCTTAGTGGCAGTGTCGGATATGAATAGGAAGGTCTTAGGTTGCGTATTCGTGCATTGGTATACACGTTACTTATTAGATTAGATATGCTTAGCAAGTTGTGAAGTTGAATTATCATTGGCGAAATATAGAGGTGCAGTTGTTGCATTTTTGTAAAATTATAAATATTTTTCCAAAATGATATAAGCATGACAATTTGCATTGTAGCTTATTTTTGAATAAGCCATTAAATAATTCAGTTTTATATAAATAATAACTTGACATATGCGACGCCTTCAAAATTATAACGCGCAATTTGTATGCGGCATGTGTAACTTCGTCTATTACGTATAAAACCATCTATAAATTATTATTACACATACATATACGTATATACTCACGCCTGTAATACCCGGAGGGGTAGGCAGGGGTGTCAGAACACCCACTTTTCGCCGAATTTATTACGGTTCCATAATCTGATAGGGGATTGTTGCCACACCGGGCACAATTCCAGACTCCGGGCTGATACTGAGTATTTCTGAATAGAAAAACCCAATACCACTTTACCCGACCATGAGATCGAACCCGGGACCTCAGCACAGCAGTCGTAATGCCTGTGCAATTACAACTCCGCCACCGAGGCAGTCCAATATTATGATATCAAAAAATTTTTTATATTCTCTCAAGGTGGACTTATTTGCTACAAAGTACTTGTTTCTAAGGATAGGTTGGTCGTTGAATTTGTATGAAATGTTGACACACAAAACATTTTAATGCTCCTCATGTCGTGTGCACTACATTGTCTCCAAAAAAATTGATACAAGTATTAAGTAGGGAAACATGTGATAAAATAAACTGGAATGTTTAGCGAACGAACAATACTAAAAACTTAAATTAAGATAATGTACCTGGTAACCTGGCATCAACATAAAATCCATACTACTGAATGTAAGATGCAGGTAGAGTCTATGTCGATTCGTAATTTTTCGCATCTGTAGGGCTACTCTTGAAAACAATTCCAATCTCGAACTCGATACAGTTACAATTCCAATGTAGAAGATATTGGAACTCTAACTCACTCAACTAAATGAAATAGAATATTTACGAACTAGCGATCGTAAATACACAATTTCATTTAGTTACTAAAAATTCCACCGTATTCAGTTAAATCTTGCGCCGGTGTTGCGTTCAAGGATACCAATTGTACAGTTTTCGAACTCAATCCCAATTTTAAATTGGAATCGAGTGTCAAGTAACCCTCTAAGTTTTGTTATACTATATTTTCAATGAAACTTGCTGTTAATACTGGTTTATATCTAGCAAAATGTTTCCATTAAAACTTGAAAATTTTCCTTTTATTGTATTCATTGTGAGTCTACATATGTACATATAAGCAATTCAAAATAACATAACACCACATTACACTGCATATTATAGTGCTTACCCAGAACATTTAATCCTGACAGAACTCGTTTATTGCGATTGATTAGTTTCGTCTTAAATGTTTTATGTGCTTTTATTAGTATAAAGTACCTAATGAGGCGTCATTTGAGAACACGGTAAAGAATTTTCATTGCTAATGTAATGTACCGTTAGTATATCTCAAACTCCGTTGCTTATTTCTCACTGTTACTTAACATCCAGCGTAGAATATTAATTAGCGTTCGATTTTGCCATTCTTATGGTGACCATTGAGGCATTATGCTGGAAGTCGACGCTAATAGATTTATACTGTATTGGAATTCAACAAAATGTTGGTAAAATATGTATTGAAAACATCGGATTCGAATAGCTGTGGTTATACGTAAGAATCATCTTATTATATTACTACTTTCCTTTCTATTGTTTAACGATGATATTCTTGAGGAGTAATTAGTTAACTTCACCTTAACGAGAAATTTAATTTCATAAGCTTATTTTACAATGTTTATTTATGGTTTTGTTTTACAGTTTTGCAGTGAGTTTAATTATTGTTTTTACACACACATAAACTCACGCCTGTAATCCCCGAAGGGGTAGGCAGAGGTGTAACTAGTATACCCACTTTTCGCCGAATTATTGGTCCCATAATGTGATAGGGGGCGAGCCTATCGCCATACCGGGCACATTTTCCAGACTCTGGGCTAATACTGAGGCATTTCTAGATAGAAAAACCCAATATCACTTTACCCGACCCGGGGATCGAACCCGAGACCTCAGCACAGCAGTCGTAACGCATGCGCAATTACAACTGCGCCACCGAGGCAGTCTGCTAGTGGTACATGATTATAGATCTAGTTAAAATATTGTTTTTAATCATAGGAAGAAAGAAGAAAGTAGAAATGAATAAAGCGAAGTGTATTTTGTAAACTGAAGGTGTTTTTAGAATCAGTTATAGTATAAGAACAACAACAATAATAGTTTCTTCATCTTATAGCAACCTGTACAGGCTATGAACATATATGAGTTCGTTTTCCAAATTTCTATTTGAGTTTTTAGACACTCGCTCTGAAATAGGGGGTTGTCATGTAGACGACCCGCTCTAACCACCAATGTGGAAATCTACCTTACGCCCTGAATCAATTCGTCAGTGCTCCAATGCTGAGACATTATACAAACATTTGAGATCTATTAAAAGTAGTGCGAGTTACAAATTAATCTGTTAGATAGCCATCGATTGGTGGTAGGATATTCATATCCGCCCGGATAGCAACCACCGTACACAGGGTGAAAAACCCGCCATAGTGGCACACGCAAGTGTGTCGCGTTCCGGGATCAGCCAGTGTACATCCGGTTTTTTGGGGGTCTAGAGTTGGGGTACAATGTTTGGCCATTTTGCGGCCTTCTGAGTACTCTGACAATAGACCCTCGACCGATCTTCACCTTCTTGCCCATGGCGTAGTGTGAAGGAGCAGGCCGGCATGATTTTGTTGAGTAGCGGGGGATAGATCGTCTCTCGCTACTCGATACTCTAATTGGACCGTACTGCGCTTACCATCAGGTGAAGTGCGGTCAATTTGCCGTGCTAGGATAAAAAAAAAGATTGAATAGACTGGATTCATTATTTCCAACATTACATAGGTGTTGTGATATTGCTGTGCTTATCTGCTTAGATACTTGTGAAACGGGTATTGATCCACAACAAAACCTGTGTTAATAAACATATACAGCTTTTTTATTTTGTCTCATGATATTTAGAAAAACATAGCGGTGACAGTGTTATGAAAATAGCATCAACTTTGTATTTTACTGATCCACTGCTGGACTTAAAGCCCTTCCAGTCAGAGGAATTAGACCATAGACCACTTGACTGGCCTAATGGGTTCGTAGACTTCACATAAGTTACCTAATAATAATACCAGCACTGTATTGCACATTGTCCTACTGCTGGGCATGGGCCTCCTCTATTTATGTGAGGGTTAGACCTTAGTTCAACACGCTGGCCCAAATCGGATTAGTAGACTTCACATAATACACCTAACAGACACAGTGACCCCACACTATGTAAAACCTGTATCGTGGGTATCAAGAACCACGAGGGACTACGGTCCAACAACACCCAGACCTAAAATAAAGATCTATCTGTCACACAAACATTTGCCTCGGTGCGGGAATCGAACCCACGGGCTCTCGTTTCACACGCTACTCGCCCTCTGCGCCACGGAAGCTGTTACATACTTTCGAAATTCTTATACTGATGAATTATCAGGCATGCAGGGTTCCTCCAGGATATCAGGGTTCCTACTCCCTCACGATGTTTTCCTTCACCGTTTTAAGCAAGTTACGTTTAAGTTAATAAGAATAAAAGATCAGATTGAGCCATGAAATTTATTCAAGGGAATAGTCAATTGTGTGAATATTGCATAAAGATGCAAATTCCAAACGAAACAAAACGGGACAATATCATATTTATAGTTCTATTGTGAAACCAAATAACGCCAATAATAACTGTATAAAAGCTATTTACATGTTTATGAGTAAACCAGATTGTAGGCGTCGGCTCAACGCGATCTCATCAATTACCCTGACATTGCACCTGATTTATTTCTAACTGCCAAGAATACAGATGTTGTTCGAAGGCCTTTGATGGTATATCGACTAGTGGGGTGGAACGTCGCGTCCAAAACGGACAGTGAGCGCAACACATCTCAGTGTGTGTCGGCGATCGTACGCTACAAGTTGAACAACGATGCGCCAAATATCTGCCAAAATCTAATTCATCAATTTGATTTCATTTGTTTATCAAACACCAACATGTGGAAGTGCGTCTTTGTTTTGGTGATTGTGAGTTTGACTTTCACTTACTCTGAGGTTTGTACTTTAATTTACAATTATTTTTATGAAAACTATGATTCTCTCAATTTCGACTTTAATGTTATTGTGAGTGTTATTGATTGCAATCATGAAATAAATTGATCAAATAAAATTTAATCAATAACAGAAAACTTTTCTTTTTCTTAGAAATCTATAAAACAGAAATGGAGAATGCGCATCCTAATGCTGGCCGCGAGTTGAATGTAAAACAAAATCATCTTCTGTTTTACACTTTCATATTCTAAGCATATGTTCTGATATTATTAACTAAAATGTACAATATCATTCACATATTGTATATTTCATCACTATTAAGGGTGGTGAAAATTATTTTTTTATACTATTTATTGTCAGTAATAATTTTCGAAGCTTTCTAATTTATTTTCTTTGGCACACACGTAGGTGAAATTATTAGACGGAGAACATACAAAACAAGTTAAAGCTTAAAAGCTGAGGAATTTCACCGTTTAAAATCGGTTTCAGAAATCTGAAAACTACTACTCCATTTATAGACGTAGATCTAAGTAGACAACGCAAATGTACTTTGCGTGTTGAGATGAAATATTGCGTAAAATCATATGCAAGCGTAATCTAACTGACTGCATTCGACATGACCCTGAAAATATGTCACACCATGAATACCTTTTTATATAACAGAAGCCAGTTAACGTGCAAGTGGTGCATGATGGTAAATCCTCTCAACCACCTATGAACACTCGCAATACTAAAAGAATCGTTGGATGGATGAATGCATTACCAGCCTTACAAGAAAGAAATTGTTACTGAGGAGTAGAGGGATGTACCTTCCAGCCAAAGGAAAGCTCCCTGAACATACCAAAGCATTAGCCAGCTGTGACAGTGGTAATAAACAGGTCACAGCACATCATGTGACAGTGATAATAAACTGGTCACAGCACATCATGTGGCAGTGGTAATAAACTGGTCACAGCACATCATGTGGCAGTGGTAATAAACTGGTCAAGCCAGTTCATTTATGTTGTAGACATAACTGTCTACAGCGTGGCTCTACCACTTTAATGCCTTTTTATACCGCTAAAGTATTTCAGGGGTATTTCTAATCATTAAATTGATCATAGGACATGATACAGCAGGCACTGAAAATGTGACACCTTGGATAGACTGTAGTACTTGCGATGTCTATTCAAATATATGTTTATGATGCATATTTACATTTTAATAAAAAAGTTATAGTTATTGATGAAATTATTCACCGCCTCCGTGGCGCAGTGGGCTAGTAGCGAGAGGCCGTGGGTTCGATTCCCGCACCGATAAATATCTGTGTGGCATACAGATATTTCTTTCGGGTCTGGGTGTTGTGAGACCGATTTTTTTTTACTACCTGGATAGACAGACGAGCAGACGGCCCACCTGTTGGTAAGTAGACACCGCCGCCCATAGACTTCTGCAATGCCAGGGCACAGCAAAGCCGCTGCCTGCCGTTTTAAGTAGGTTAAGTCTCTCGTAGTTTCTGATACCTACGATACAGGTTTGACCTAGTGTAGGGTCAGGGCTATATGTGCGACTGTTGGGTGTATTTATTTATTATTATCATATATGGTGCAGGATAATGGAACACGTGAAACTCGAGGGGTGTTTACGAAGAACTTTTTCGGCGGTGTGTGGGGCAATCGTCCACCACTCTTGGAACAAAGTCAGCAGAGAACTACATGTACCTGCAGTTAGTAATTGTTTACAAATTATATATACATAATTTTTATATTACAAAAAATATTTTATGAGGTATTTATTTATATTATGGTATTTTATTAGTAGTATAAGTAAGTAAGGGCAATGATTGGGCTCAGTCAAACTTTCAGTACCTAAAATCTGGAAAACTGATCCAGGAGGCTGATGGTTATGATGAGGACTATGCAATAGTTAATAGTATTTCACTTCACCAACTATTTTTATAGTAATTAATCCCTTGATTACGGATTAGCTTAAACTTATTAAATTAACTAGAGGGCCTGGCAGACGTCGGAAAAGCAGCGCCACATTGAATATGATATTTAAAAGATCACAATCTTTGGCATTTCTCCCACAAATCCCAGCAAATCAAATTTGGTGACATACCGACAGCAGCGCCACCTACCTGGTCCAATTCTATTTTTAAACCTTCCCTGAACTTCCACAAATATTTCAAGATCGAAATCAGCCAGATCGGTCCAGCCATTCTCGAGTTTTAGCGAGACGAACACAATTACACAACACAACGAACAACAATAGATTTTTATATATAAGGATATTTGCAATATGGTTATACATAATCATTTAAAAAAACAGTGATAGCCTAGCAAGCGGTGATGCAAACTGACGAGATGATAGTTTCCTGTAGTTCAAAGATTAATAAGATAAGAGATATACATAGCTCTACGATCAGCTGTGTTTACAGTTATGGTCATTGACCTCGGGAACAGGTGAGTTCTAGATAATATTCAAAATACAAATGGATGATAGGTTCCCCATAAGTCGTAACCTAGGTATGACACAGGCGCGCGATGCGCTTTCTTATATTTAGCCGCCCAGTTGTGGCCGTAGAATATTACTGACAGGGTTGTGCGTTTTAAAATGAATGTTTTATACGATTATAGAAATCAGTATCTGTGATACGTATTAATTTGGCGTAGTACAACCCTTTCTGAGTAACCTTGTATAGACGTACACTGCAGTAAATCAATTTTAGCAGATGATTTGTTCATAAAACTATTCTTTATTGAATACAATAAAAGTCGTAAACATTTAAACGACAAAAAACTTGAAATTATCCCTAAAACTACATCATATCATCAAATTGATTATTTATGGATTAAACGTATCCTTAATTGTAATGATTTTAGCTCTAACGTACAAAGTTGGTCAATGAACTTCGCTTGAAAATTTTAAAATACTATTTTAAAATATTAAATGTTTGACATTGTTATTGGATCTTAAAATCTAATTAGATCTAGGTAGGTAAAAATCCCATATGAAATCATTATATTTTGATTCTTAAAATTATATCGTCTCTAGAACTAAGTCCATAAGGTACTTAGTGTGAATTTAATTCGTATATATTTTTTACTAGCTGTTGCTTGCGGCTCCGCCAGCGTGGAGGTCATGTTTGGGAGAAAAATTATATTATAGAAAATACGAATTTTATGCGTAACTTAAAAAATGAAGGATTTTCATAAAAACTTTCATCCCCTATTTTAGGGATGATTTTGGAAAAAAATGTGAAACACGTATTTCTTTATTTCCTACGTAAAGCCTAAATATGAATTTTAAGATCCCTAGGTCAAGGAATTATGGATTTCCCATACAAATTTTGAACTCCTATTTGACCTCTTTCAAGGTTGTTTTTTGAGAAAAAAGATAGCCTATGTACTTCTCCAAGATATAATCTGGTCAGCCGTTTAGTCATGAAAAGGTAACAAACAGACAAACAAACAAACAGAGTTACTTTCGCATTTATAGTATTAGTATGGATAAACAATATCTTATCTGGTTCACTGACTTAATATTCTACTAGTCTACAAGTTCAGATCGTCAGATGTTATTATTCCGTTTTTTTTTCTATTATGTGCAGTAAACAGTCTTTTTACAATTTGACTGACATAAATAAGTTATGTTTTTGTAAAACGAAGGAATTCAATTTTAGATATAACTTTGTGGCGCGCGCTCAAAAATTCACAACACAAAGTAAACACTAAAATCCAGTTTAAAAGGCTTTTGTTTATCTGATGTAAATTGTGTGTGTGTGAAAACATTATAAAGCTTTTGACGATGTTTTCCTGATTGCATTTTAAGCTTATTTTTCAATATTTAACATTCATCCTGCACTCAATATCAAAAACAATATTTGCGTATACTGTAGTACTAGTTTTTATATAATACTTAGTACTACAGTATTTTTAATGTGTTTATCTATATATATATAATTCTACTGTCCGTGTGTATGTCACTGAACTCCTCCTAAACGGCTGGACCGATTTGAATGAATTTATGTGTATGCATTTGGGTGGCGCCCTGGATGGTTTAGATTCACAAATCAGCCCGGCAGATGGCGCTGCAGTCGGTGAGGCGCTGCTTTTACGGGCAGGACGACGTCTGCACGGTCCGATAGTAATATATTAATTTAACGTTATTGTTTTTATATAGATTGATCTTGCAGCCAGTCAAAAGTTTTTATAAGGTTTAATGTAGTCGCCCCGACAAATACTTATGCAAAAAAGGAAAATATGACAGATATTACGTTAGAAAATAAAGTTATTTCTAAATACGTCGTAAGGGTAATTTGAAAGGATTCAATATTCATTCAATATGAATATAATAAAGAAGTAACTGCATAAATTAGTGAAAGTCAGCAATCATGAAATACAAACGCTATTTGGAGTATAGTTTTACGTTTTTCTAAAGATGCCCGTGCGAAGAGAAAGATTGGTAGTCGATTGATCCCGACGAAATATACCTATTGTATTCTTAAATCGTATTATTTATGAACAAACCCCCATTTAAATGAACATTTGATACTCATTTTGACTTTCAGATAAACATCGTCGAAATTTTTATAATAATTATTTTAAGCCAGACTTAAAATTGGATGTTTCATAAATTTCAGGATGTGGCGAGAGGAACGATAATTCCCGTATAGTAGGGGGAATACCAGCGGACATCAACGAGTTCCCTTGGATGGCCAAGCTGGTCTACTTCAAAAGATTCTACTGCGGCGGCATGCTTATTAACGACCGATATGTCCTTACTGCAGCCCATTGTGTTAAAGGGTGGGTATTTTTGGTTATGAATTTATTATTCTTCTAAAATATACGAGGCAACATCTTTAAGTAGTCATAATAAACTAAATGTTAATTATCGTTTGCTTTGACGGTGAAGGAAAACATCATGAGGAAACCTGCATACCTGAGAATTCTCATAAAAATTTCGAAGGTATGTGAAGTCTACCAACCCACATTAGGCCAGCGTGGTGGACTAACGCCTAACCCCTCTGATTAGTAGAGGAGGCCCGTGCCAAGCATTGGGACAATGCTTAATACAGGGCTAGTATTATTAACAACAAAGGCTGAATATCGATGTCAGCTCATTTTGTACGAAATATATATTTTTTTATGTATAGACAGATGAGCAGACGGGCCATCTGATGGTAAATAGTCACCGCCGGCCATAAGACCTGTGCAATGCCAGGGCACAGCAAAGCCGCTGCGTATCGTTTTGTGTCTTCTTTCTAATAACAATGGGAAGTATTAATAAATTAGGAGCTAAATATTCAATGTTGCTCATATATGTAATAAAATATAACCAAATGTGATAAGTGCAGAACTATCTGCTATTTTTAATTTTTCTATCAGAATGTTAGACGAACATCATAAAATGTGTATCTAGGACATTGTTAGGTATAATTTTGTTCTTTGACCTTACATGTGACTTTATTTTGAAGCTATAAAACATCCATAAATTGTAGGCGAAATTAAGTTCGTGCTTGATTGCAAGTTATAGACGATCAAATTAGCGTAATTTTGGCAATCTTCGGTGTTCAGATTACTCGGATTCGCACCGTAATATTATTGAAAATTGCATACTGGTAAACATAAAAAAGAATTTTATAAAAGCAGCACTATAGCGTCAAGAAAAATAATGCAAAGAAATATTTAGGCAAAAATATAAAGTTGTCATTACAATATATACTTAGGTTTCACAATAACCCCATAGTAAACTATGATTATGTTTTTTATAATATAGGTCGGCTAATCTAGCATGTGTGTCTGAAGTAATGTCATGAGCATTAACTCATCCAGTGAGTATCAGAAACAACGTGAGACTTTTTTTTAGTTCCTCGATAGGCAGACGAGCATGGGCCACCTGATGGTATGTAGTCACCGCCGCCCATAGACTTCTTCAATGCCAGGGCACAGCAAAGCCGCTGCCAACCGTTGAAACTCGGTCTCACAAGTCACAACACTTAGACCCCAAACAAACATTAGTGGGCCACACATTTGTGTAAGTGCAGGAATAGGGTAGTTTCCTGTGTTTATTTTTGTACATTATTTGATATGCAACCGAATATAATACGCAAAAGAAACCTTTTTGCGAAAACAGAATCAAAATTGCTTGATAATTTATGAGCAAAAATGGTTGCGTAATGCGAATTACTATCACTTCAAGCAAATTTTAATGGCGTTCTAATATACTTATTTTTCTTCAGATTTATGAAAGTCTTTCGATAATGGGTTTTCGGTAATATAACTTGTTGATTTAATTAATAAAAAAAATCGCGTCAGCTACCCTATTGTGGCAGCTTCCTTAAATTTCATAACCATTTCATACGGTAGGAAGGCTATCATGTCCTAATACCTAATACAGTGAGGGAATTGTTACAATGTCGACCTACTTTCCCAAATGCACTACACATTATTGTAAGTTTATTCTAAAACCAAGTTTAGAAATCTCTTGAGATCTTAATGACTTGTTCTCTATTGCTATCTTGTGCTATGTGTTTTGCTGTAGGTAAATGTCCTTATAGTTAGTACACAAGAATGGAACCGTCAGCAGAAAACTCCATGTTTAACCAAGCTCTTTAATAGATGTTGACTCAGCACATACCATTTGGAAGTCACACAACATGTTTATCTCATCGCGAAAAATTGCGCCTTCCGACCTACACATTTAGGTTTACACTTTCTTTAGCATTTTATGTTTATGTTTACTATCTTAGATTATGGAGATGATCGTTGGAGTATGTAGTTGTTCAATTTATTATAAACACTATGTCGCATTTTGCGATTAGTAAATAATAATAATAATAAAAAAAATATTTACCAAAAAATAGTTTTCACAATTAACTTATAAACAATTTCATTGCACGTAATTACAGAAAAATTTGCTGCTGGTACTTACTAAAGGAAAACCTGTGCTATAAGTACCAGCATGCCTTCAAGTTATACAGTTCAGATAGGGCAATGCAGACATATTAGTGAAATCCCAATTAACAAATAAAAAATTAAGGTACAGATAAAACAAAGTAAGATAATGATAACAGTAAAAAGTGCTATATGTAAAGCAATTTATTGTTTTGTGAATATACATATGGTACAAATTTGGATGTTATATATACTTAAATTAGACACGATATTGAAATCGTATGAATCGAACAGCGTATAATTAAGGTTAATGGAAAAAAAGGTTAATTAAGGTGACGTCACATATTCAATTATTGACACATTTCCTTTGTAGGTTAATGACAAATGGGTGAGGATTACAATATCGGAAAATTTAACTATCACATATTTTATACACATGTTATTATTATTCTGTCTGTTGTTTAAAATTTATAAATTATTAATGAAAACATAATTAACGATTCAATTTAATTTCGGACGCTAGATTGTTCGATTAATGCAGAGGTGCCGTGCACTGCAGGTGGAACAGTAAATCATTAGGATACGAGTCCGATAACCTATGATTCGGCAAACAAGTCCAATATAAAATCGGTGTTCAAATTTGTGAATTCCAATCAGTATCGATAAGTGCGTTCACCTTCAAACCGGCCCAGGAGCAAGCTCCGAATTTTAAAGTTCGTTATCCTCCACAAATGACCATTTCAAGCGCCTTTATACGTATTTTTTTGTTTACGTTTAATATTGGATGATATTTACTTTGTGCTTCTTAGAATGTAGTGCGCAGTTTCTTTGTAGTCCAAATTTTGTACCTGCTTACTCAACTTTGAAAACGAACTGCACAAGTGAAAGCGTATGAAGACATAAATAATATTCATGACCCTGGACCGCCAAAACGCAGCGTCACTTTCGCTCAATGCCGCCACAAACTTGACTTGGTTACCCATTGTACAACCAACAGAACTAATGATAGTTACTCAATAGTTGAGCGAAATGTAATTACTGTCGTGTTTCGCCTTCTCTACTTTCCTATAATAACTACGTGATGATGTTGTCAACTGCGATATGAGTAAATCGCGTCTGTATAGATTGATATACGTCAAAATTATTAAGCGACTTCAAAAAAGGAGGAGGTTCACAATTCGTCGGAATCTTTTTTTTTATGTATGTTACCTGATTACTCGAAGACGCCTGAACCGATTCGAGAAATTCTTTTTTTGTTTAAAAGGGTATACTTCCCAGGTGGTCCCATTGGCACCATGTCAGGATCTGATGATGGGATCTCAGAAAAATCAAGGGAAACCCTAACATTTTATAGTGTCGGATAATTTGTTTTTTATTCAAGTCGGTATACTTTTTATGATTAAAAACTTTTTTTGTACAACTTAAAATGGGTATTTGTACATTTAAATGTAACCCGTTGGAGTCACATATTATCTGTACCGTAGAGATATATAAAACTTTGAATATGGTTGTATAGGTTGTTTAAAAGTTATTGCAATTAACTAATTATTCGCATCGTAGAATTAAATGTTTGCATAATTTGCGATTTCATCAATGCTAAAAATAAGATAAATAATGGAATTGCTATTATATTCTGAAGTACAGATATGCTTTATGGAATTGTTACTCTATTATATATTGTATTATATCCCGGCTTTTTAAGCGGTACTACGTTCAGAAATATATTGACAAACTTTCGATGACATCATGATAAGAAATATCTTGTATTTCTCAGCAATATTCGCTTTTTTTACTCACTGTTAATATGTAAGAGTTATCTCTCTCTCTATATCTCTATATATATTGAAGTTACTTATTAATATACTACTACATAGATGATTCCAATGGTGATTCCAGTTAGTTTGTACTCCATTCTCGATTTCCTGTAGTTAACTAAATTTCCGAGATTTGGCAAAACCTAAAAAAAACTAATAATCTTTTCACTCGTACTATGAGTTACAATACTAAATCTATTACAATATTTGTTTGACTACGCAATATTACATTTGCTAAATATTTCAAAATATATAAAGCGATCGCCATTTTGATAATTTTATGTCGACAATATTTGATCGGCTTTAACATTAGTCGAATAAAATTTATGTGTTTGTTTGCGTAGCTCTTGGAATCTAGTTTTTGTGTTTTCTTGTTTTCCAGCTTTATGTGGTTTATGATAAAGGTCACTTTCGGCGAGCATAACCGGTGCAACGCCACCATGAGGCCAGAGACGAGGTTCGTCATAAGAGCTATCGCTAACAAATTCAGTCTTCAGAACTTTGACAATGATATTGCTCTACTGCGACTCAACGAGCGAGTCCCTCTTTCCGACGCAATTAAACCTATTTGTTTGCCGAAGACTAACTGTGAGTATAGTTTAATATTGTTTAATCTACGTGGTATGGAAAAAAAAACATTTCTTAATCTACAGCCCCTTAATAAATCGTGATTATCTTTTGATGAAGGCATAAGCAACATATTTTTTGTTTTGGCTTGATGACATGAAAATGACTACACTGCACTTGATGGTAAGTGCAGTGCCGTCCAGATAAAATATCGAATGGTTAGAGATTAGTCTTACTAGTCGACACAATTATGCCTGATAGCTCGATCATACTATTATACACACACACGTGGCTTGGCAAACTGTTCCACAGCTTGAAGGTTCGACAAATAGCGAAGTTCTTGGTTTACGTCGACTTGATAATTACCTTGAAACTGTGGTGAAAGTTATTTTAGTGATTATGACAACTAAATTCACGGGGTGAGGGTGAGTTATTTATAATTTCTTGGTATTTAATGGGACAGGAACCTAGGACAAAATGCGAAGGATCAAATCATACCTCATAATCATCATCAGACTGTAACTAAATTTTTTGGTCTCGCTATCCTTTTTTACCACTCGGAAATATTGTGAGAGAATGCATTGGTCTGCTTTGCGCGGTGCCCTAATTCGTTGTCAGTGAAATACCAGCGCGGTTTCCAATAGAAATGTTTACAAGGAGATGTATGGGGTCACATACGATGTCATTCTATTTATTCGTTCTCTTCTTCTCGAAGTGTAATTTAGTGTATAAATTTCTCAGATAATCTATACGTTGGAGTGAAAGCTGTAGCTGCTGGTTGGGGAACACTTACTGAAGAAGGAAAAGTCTCCTGTATTTTACAAGAAGTGGAGGTTCCAGTTTTAAGTAACGATGAATGTAGACACACAAAGTACACGCCGGCCATGATCACTGATAACATGCTTTGTGCTGGGTATCCAAAAACAGGCGAAAAGGATTCTTGTCAGGTAAGATTTTTTTAATTGCATCACACGCATTTTATTCAAATCAAACCAAATATTTATTGAATCCATGAAATGCTACACATTATTTAGATTCAGTCAATGTTTTTACTCTATCGCCAGTTTGGAATGCAGTTTCGCTAGAGAAGAACGGGTAAAAAACTCTAGCGATGCTCTTTTCGAACACCGGTTAACAAGATTTGGTTACACAATTAATATACGATTTAAATTTAATTACATTAAACTAGAGCAGCTCAATCTATGTTAAGTTACATTTGTCTAAAACATTCAATTAAACTAATAGACTACAAAATACGAGTAAGCAGATATGCATCTAGTCTAATAATTTAAAATAGGCAATCTTAATAAAACACTACACCTTTTTAGCTTATATCTGTTCTTGTTCTATCTGGCAATAGAAAGGAATATCCAAAATAATTTGGAACACAAGTCCAAAGAAGGCATCTCACATTGTTTAATAATGTAGCTATACTTTTGAAAGTTTTCATGTAAATAAAATGAATTAATCTGCAAGTAAGCTAAAAGTGATTTCGTTTTATTAAGTTGGAAACCCTTAAAGGCATGCTACGATATATAAATTATTTAAGTTTTTTGATGATCCGAAAATATAACTATAACTAATTTGATCCTTATTTTAGTGTAGTACAACTAAACAACGACGATTACAATTTGTGAGAACTAATTCCAAAATCAAGAGGAGAGTCACCTTCATGATTACGATTTCTATACTCTCTAATATATGGTAGTTCAGAACAATTGCTTTGGAAATTAGCCAAGAATAGCAGTTTACTTAGTAGTTCGAAGTTCAGACTTTTTATACCGTTCAGTCGGTTGTGTTAACTACAGCTCGAAGTATTTGTAATTCTTTCTACATTTTACAATAATATGATGTTTTAATTTCAGGGTGACAGTGGTGGTCCCCTCATTACAGAGAAGAAGAATGACGGACGATACGAATTAATAGGTAATATTGCCATTAACGTCGGTAATAGCGTAGTATTTATGATTTTAATCAAGTTACGTTATTTAAAACCTATTATCGAAATCCTACTTCCTACTAATATTATAAAAGCGAATGTTTTGGTGGATGGATGTATGTTTGTTACTCAATCACGCTACAATGGCTGGGCGGATCTGTTTGAAATTTGGCACACAGACAGATTATAATATATTCTGTCAAACAGCACATATACTACTTTTATACTGGAAAAATGCAAGGTTCCTATAGCATTACAATTATTATTATATCCTACAGGAACCATGTATTTTAAACCGTGTTTCGTTATAGTCCGTTAAATAGAGTTTTAGCGCATTTGTCGCACTAAAAAGTAAAAAAAAAACAAAATTAAAAATCTTGGAAAACTCACGCCGTTGTTTATCATGCCGTCAGTGTTTCACATATACACACAAAAAAATCCACGCAAACGTAGTCGCGGGCAACAGCTAGTCATTTTATAAACCCGCTCAAATATAAGGAACTTAGAAGCCATTCACGTCTGATGGAAAGCGTGGAAGTCTGAAAGAAAGGAGATACGATATGGTTCATGACGTCCTTGTCACCATAAAGAATGGTCATAACGATGCAGTCGTGCGAAGGATATAGTGGGATGTTCCCACTACGCACGCACTTAATTGCTATACCAGTCTTTAATTTTTTTATTGTGATCTCATTTTTTAATCAATTTCGTTTATTCAATTCTGTTTTCGCAAGACTTCTTTTTCGTATTATTTTCGGTTGCACAAGAGTTGCCAACCGTCCTGTTTTCCCAAGATATGTCTTGGTTTTTAGAGTGGAGTGTCTTGGATAGTTTTTAAGCAGTGTCACACACATACACTCACGCATGTAATCCCCGAAGGGGTAGGCAGAGGTGTAACTAGTACACCCACTTTTCGCCGAATTTCGGTCCCATAATGTGATAGGGGGCGAGCCTATCGCGATACCAGGCACAGAGTCCAGTCTCCGGGCTAATACTGAGGAATTTCTAGATAGAAAAACTCAATACACACTTTTGCAATTCTTATTTTAGGGGCGGCCTCTGGGCTCACAAGTGTTCACTCTATTTTAAAACAAAGATGCGTCCTGGTTTTAAACGGAATTGTCCTGGTTTCTCTAATTTCAAATCCTAGTATTTAAATTCCTGGATTGGTAACTAAACCTATACTAAAGACAATAATCTACTTCATTTCAGGCATAACACATAAATTTTTCATATATTTTGGAAAGACGTGACGCGAAAATACATTTCTCATCAAAGATAAATAAATACACCCAAAAGTCACACGCATATTTCTGACACACACATCACACTAGGTAAACCTGTATCGAGGGTATCAAGAACTACGAAGGACTACGGTCCCACAACACTCATACAAAGATGGTTACTTTTAGATAGTATGTTTTTATTATGTTATATTTAGTTTTACTTATTTCGATCAAACTTCTGAGATGGACGTCAATTCATAGTGCCTGTGTTCGTAAAATTCTGCTTCGCTCTTAGATATGCAGGAAGTTCCTTAATTTTGTCAAACTACGTCTCTAATGTCATATAAGCATTCCATGTTAAATTTTTTTGTTTCGAGTCTGGGTATTATGGGACAGTAGTCCTTTTAGTTCTTGAGACCCACGATACGGGGTTGATCTATGGATGGGATAAGGGCAATGTGTATGACTGTAGGCTTTACAAATGTGAACTTCTAGTGCCTTTAAAATGCAAAATCTCCCACTGCCAAGTCGTGTTAGTAGTAGTTTGTCATTTTCTGAAGTATGTTGAAACACGGATGTCGTTAAATACAAAATCGCTGTGTGTGATCCAAGAACCTAAATGTATGATCACCGAAACATAATTTACTTATCCTATGGATCGTGACGTACTTTTCTAGAATGCCAAGTATAACAAAAACCCGCATATTGCTGGTAAAACTAGGCGTGCCAGCCCGCACGTTTTATTTTTTTTTAGGTACGTAGGTAAATTACGGTTTTAACAATAGTTTTAAAATTTAGGAAATATTGAAAAATTTAAAAATTACTTGATATATGCGGTTTTCTCTAAAGTGATGACTGATATATTTTAAAAAAACCCTACTTATTATTAGTTTTAAGTGCCATCTTATTAGAAACTATGTTTATATTTTTCCGTAGTCTGTATCTGTATATATAAAAGAAGAAACTGACTGACTGATCGATCAACGCACAGCCAATACGGCTGGGGTTAGAGACTTCAAATTTTGACAGTAGGTACCTTTTATGGGGTACCACTAAGGAAGGGTTTTTGGAAATACCACCCCTAACGGGGTAAAATAGGGGATGTAAGTTTGTATGAAAATCCGTCATTTTTTAAGTGACGCATGAAAATTGGTATTTTGTATTGTATACTTTTTCTCCCAAACATGACCTCCACGCGGACGGAGCCGCGAGCAACAGCTAGTGTAGACATAGTCTAGAAAATAGTTCTCTCGTTTTTTAGCTTCAACGGTAGTAGAATTTGGCGTATTTTATACAAACAAACGTAAAGCCAGCAAATAAGCATGAAGGTAATATTGTAAGTGATTTCTACTGCCATGGATTATTTGCCACGTTATTAAACGAGGCGTTACCTTTCGGAAATAAACTTATTGAGGTGGGGGGGGGGGGGTAGGATTTCAGACTCTGGATATCTCGGTATTGTAACGGTAAATCTACGTTAAATACGATGTAGACGGTTCAGTCCATTAAAACAAATGACAGACACGATTTGGGTATCAGTCAGAAAACAATAGGGTAGTTGACACGTTTTTTTTATAAATTTAATCAACAAGTTACATTACCTAAAACTTATTATCGAAAGAATTTTATGATTCCGAACAAAAATAAGTAAATAAGACGCCATTCAAATATGCTGGAAGGGGTATTTGTCAAATGACAGTAAAGGATGCATGATATGTCCCGTGACGTCACGGTTCTCAGAATTGGCTGAACAATCTACAGCGTTACTAATGAGAGGGGTTAGGCCTTAGTCCACCACGCTGGCCTAATGCGGGTTGGCAGACTTCTCATACCTTTGAAAAATTCGCAGATATGCAGGTTTCCTCACGATGTTTTCCTTCACCGTTAAAGCAAGCGATAATTAACATTTTAATACACACATAACTTTAGAAAAGTCAGAGTTGTATGCCACTTGGGTTTCGAACCTACGACTTTCGTCTTGGCAGTCCGTACCGCAACCAACTAGGCTATCGCTGCTTTTTACAGCGTTGCTCTATCACTTTAAGCTTGACAGTTGGGTATAATTAACAGCTTGTTGGATTGTCCAATAGTGTTATGATACTGTCGATACGTGGTAGGAAGTGTCAGTCGATGGATTTTCATAAATGCTAATGGCAGTAATAGTAATAAATAAGTAACAAATACACCCAACGGCCACACACATAGTCCTGATCCCACACTAGGTCAAACTTTTATCGTGTGTATCAAGAACTACGAGGCACTACGGTGCCACAACATCCAGACCCGAAACAAGTATGTGTCTGATACATAAACATTTGTTTCGGTGCGGGAATCGAACCCACGGCCTCTTGTTTCACAGCCGGCTTCTCGCCCGCTGCGTCATGGGGGCTGTTATTAAGTGTTCTATTTATTAGATCGATGACATGGACACAAAAACCTCAATAAGGTGGACGCTAGTCACCATAATGTGTTGAAAATATGGGTTATTTTGGAAAACAGTGTCACAGGTGTGGACTTGTTCAATAGTGAACGAACAGTACTTCAGCGTGCCCCTTGTTGAGATTTCTTATTGCAATGAGTTTTTGCTTATTTTATAACTGTTTTCTACAAATTGTTTGCATAGAAAGTTCTTTTACCGTAGATTGTCAATACTCAAATGAGGTGGTGCTGGCAAATGTGTGGTGTGTGCAAAAGAATTCAGCTGGTGGTAGGATATTCGTATCCGTCCGGATAGCTACTACCGTACATAGGGTATAAAACCCGCCATAGTGGCACACGCAATGGTGTCGCATTCCGGGATCAGCCAGTGTACATACGGTTTTTGGCGGGGGTCTAGAGTTGGGGTACGATGTTTGTCCTTTTTACGGCATTCTGAGTACTCTGATACTAGACCCTCGATTGCTTCTTTACCTTCTTGCCCAAAGCGTAGTGTGAAGAAGTAGGCCGGCATGATTGTGTTGATTGGCGGGGGATAGATTGTCTCCCGCTATTCGATACTGTAATTGGACGGCACTGCGCTTACCATCAGGTGCAGTGTGATCAGTATTGGCAAATTATAAAGTACTAGCTATTGCTCGCGGCGTCGATCATGTAACAGCCATTTGTACCACTCTCGTGGGTTGTATCGTGATCTAAGATAGCCTGTGACCTTTTTTAAATAGGCTATAAGGAGCAAGAAGAATGTTGCAAATTTTTCTGGTAGTTCTAGAGATTAGCGCGTTCAAACTATCAAGCTTTGGTTACCTATTCTAAGTATCAAGCAATGTCTTTTCTTTATAATAGTAGTATAGATATTTCTAAATATATTTTATATTCCTCCAGGTGTGGTATCATGGGGTAACGGCTGCGCTCGAGTGGGCTACCCCGGAGTGTACACCAGAGTCACCAACTACTTAGACTGGATCCGGGAGAACACGCAGGATGGTTGTTACTGTAGCGATTAGATTTTTTCCATTATTAGTAAAAGTGATGTGTTTATTATAAAAGAAAAATATTTTTATAATTTCCATCATAGATTTCTCATCTTTGTCAAACCAGATTTGTCAAAGCTATTCCTTGTTTAATTATAATAACAAGTTAGATTATATTACCTAAAACCCATTATCGAAAGAATTTTAGAAATCCGAACAAAGTAAATTAGTCTTCATTCAAATCTGTTGGAAGGGGTAATTTTCAAAAGTACAGTTAAAGGATGCACGAAATGATCCGTGACGTCACCTCTCAGAATGGCAATTACTATGCCGCTGTGCGAGGGAGATAGTGAGATGTTCCCACTATACACCCGTTTTTACTCATACAAATATTTAAAATAAATATTGTGTCCTCGTTTTTCAAGTAATTTTGATTCTGTTTTCGCAAAAGAGTTTCTTTTTTAACCGACTTCAAAAAAAGGAGGAGGTTCTCAATTCGACGTGTATATATATATTTTTTATGTTTGTTACCTCAGAACTCCGTCATTTATTGACCGATTTGAAAAATTCTTCTTTTATTACAGAGATTATGCTTCCAGATTAGTCCCATAGAATTTTTATCAAAATCGGTTGAGTAGTTTGGTTTTAAAACCAAAATAACTTGAAAAAATATGTTGTCCGAATATACGAAACTGCGAATTTTGCTTCTCTGTGACTTTTTCAGTGGTGTTTCTTTTTGGTACTCTATCCAACGTACCTATGTATTTTATATTTGTACCACTAAAATGCAAAAAAATAATTATTACTTTTTAAATTAAAATTAAAAGCCTTCAAAAAAACCCAGACACAACTAAAAAGCATAAAATAATTGGTCACATTTACATCAATTAATTACATACAATTTAAATCAATTATTTGGAGTCGGTGCCGGTGTTGTTTTCTTTACTTTGAGATTCATAAAAACAAATTATGGATCTATTTTTTTGTATGCCTGATTATTCTGTTTTTCCATGTTTTGGCTGGCACCAATTCTTTTTTACTTTTTAGTTGTGTCTGGGTTTTTTTGTGTATTATATTCGGTTGCATATCGAATCCATACTAATACTATAAATGCGAAAGTAACTCTGTTTGTTTGTTTGTTTGTTACATCTCACGACTAAACGGCTGAACGGATTGTTATGAAATTTGGTAAGGGAATAGATTATATCCTGGAGAAGGACATAGGCTATCTTTTTTCTCAAAACACAACTTTAAAAGGGGTCAAATAAGAGTTCAATATTTGTATGGGAAATCTATCATTCCTCAAGTTAGGGATCTGAAAAATCATATTAAGGCTTTTGGTAGGAAATAGAGAAACACGTGTTCCAACGTTTTTGAAAAATCATCCCTGAAAGGGGCAAAGTGAGGTTAAACTTATGAGGTATTCTTTAGATGCAATCCAAGATTCAGGCACAACAACTGAGAGGCTGGACAATCGCTACAGGTGCCTCAGTGCAGAGGACAACTCCTTGGATTGTATACTTACATACGTACATATTCACTCACGCCTATAATCCCCTAAGGGGTAGGCAGAGGTGTAACCAGTACACCCACTTTTCGCCGAATTTCGGTCCCATATTGTGATAGGGGGCGAGCCTATCGCCACACCGGGCACCATTCCAGACTCCGGGTTAATACTGAGTATTTCTAGGTAGAAAAACCCAATATCACTTTACCCGACCTGGGGATCGAACCCGAGACCTCAGCACAGCAATCGTAACGCATGCGCAATTACAACTACGCCACCGAGGCAGATTGTATACTTCTGCTCCAGAAAATAACCTTCACGCGGGCGGAGCTGCGATCAACAGCTAGTTATGTATAAAATTAAACAAACGAAACTACTATATTACAGTTAAGAATTGGTACCGTCACTGGCTTTTTGTATTTTATAATTTTTTTATGGAGAAATGAAATTGTTAATGTTAAATTACAATCAAACTCGCCAATACATACATCATCATTTTTCTTTTGGATCTTACGCTCCGGTATTTGAGAACATGGCTCAAATAAGTTTTAAATATAACTGTTTAACACTATCTAATATGTATATTAATTTTATGAGTAAAAAAATAATATAAAAAAACTAATTTAGATAATTTTTTCTTGCATTTATATAGATTGATATTATAGTGTTTTGTATTAAGATAATATATTATAAATTAATATTATAATAAGTAGTAATTACCATGGAGATTTCATTTCTAAAGAAATGTGTGTATTTTTTTAATTTTAACTTTTGGTCGATATGTATAATGTGCCAAAATGTATGTTTAAGATTTTTGATTGTAATTATATTTTGGTTTAAAAAGTGTTTATCTAAATTATTTAAGTGAAATATTAATTATAATAATAAACGTAGGTACATAATAAATGCCATATAAAACTGTAATTAGGATTTATTTAACTAACTGTGTAATTTTCAACGACATAAATACGTAATGTGACCAATAAAGTACCTCAAACATATTTTCCTTTTTATTTTATTTCAGTTTTTTTCTACATCACCATATAATATATCGATTATTAAAAGATAATCTTCTTGAGAATTAGGATATAAATCCAAATAAAAAACCTATGTTTTTATAATTATGATTTTTCGTTCAATATGGTATTGCAGGGATATTAAAAAAGGTTAAAGCTTTTTATTGCATTACCATATTTTAATGATGATATATAAAAGGTGGATCTGTCATCATACCAATTATTCGATTCTCTGTTCTTTGAATCGGCCGATATAATTGAATTCCGGCGAACTTCTAAAATCACAAGCCATAAATATCCTTGTCAAGTGCATCCCTAAATTTATAATACTTATTAAGACGTTGTATTTGTAATTTTGCTCTTATGGTTTAAACTATAGGATTCAAAATAATCAGGTGTTAACTGTCAGCCGATGTCGGGGTGAACGTTCTAAGAGGTCATTGCCAAATAACACGCCTTCATCGTGCAGCCTTCGCGGGCTGCTAAAATGTCGCTAACTTTATCGCCGTTTAAAGCATCTGAAACACTCAATATAATATTTTGTCTAGTTTTGAATGCCAATGCCTTCTTGTATATAGTATAGTGTATATAGTGTAGTGATAAATTAAGCAATAAACTATAATATTCATCAGGTATCAGATAACTCATGTACATCAAAATTTTTCATCAACCGATTTTATCGAGGCGTCCATAATTATGGAGACGGTTACTTGTTTATCTGGGATTTTATTGAAGAAATAAAATTAACAAATTCAAAGTTGTCTTACAATTGCACATTGTAAAGTCAGGGTTACAATTTTTATAGGCTAGTTGTCTGTTTTTGGAAAACCGTTTTATATTATTCTTGGTCTATATTATTAAAATACTACCATTATATATCATTGGTTTAATATTCAATATTTTTGGACTAAAATCAGTATATATAAAACAAGAAACTGACTGACTGTCTGGCTGATCGATCAACGCACAGCCTAAGCGGCTGGGGTTAGAGACTCGAAATTTTGACAGTAGGTAACTTTTATTACGTAGGCATCCACTAAGGAAGGGTTTTTGGAAATACCACCCCTAAGCGGGTAAAATAGGAGATGAAAGTATATATGAAAATCCGTCATTACGCATGAATATTGTATACTTTTTGTCACAAACATGACCTCCATGCGGGCGGAGCCGCGAGCAACAGCTAGTCTATTATAAAAAACAAAATTCTATTAGGTTTTCACTTACTGTCAACTACCCTATTATAACTTATATAGCCCAAAATAATAACCTATACATTTCGCAACTCATGTTCAATAATTTCTGTGATATTGTGTAATTTGAATACTAACTGAGGTTAATTAGATAGTATTGCATTTTTTTTATTATCGAAGTTGAAATATTATGAATAGTAACAGTCTTACATATATTGGAGTTTATGTTGTGATTGGATATAGAAATTCGACAAAGACAACTGTGCGAAATACATATATAGGTAAGCAGTGACGTATATATAGCTTTTACATGGGGGGGGGGGGGGGGTCCGCGGGTAAAAGCTAAAAATCTAAACGCTCAAATCATAGTCATTTGTAAATTACTTAAACATAGAATGGGAACACGCTAGTTAATAAAAAAACAGCTGCAAACAATCAATAGTTACTTTAAGTACATTAAAATAAAATTTGTAAGTAATTTCCGTAAAGCATTGCTTTCATTATGACGAAAGTAACAAAGTAGAAGATACATAAAATAATCATAATTTTATGGGAGTGATTTGGTGAAATGGGACGGAACTGCGTAACAGGAGCTACGCGAGCTATTTTGAAGTGAAAACTTCTGTAGGCGAGCTCGACACTTTATTTTGTGGGTATTGAATGAGACTGAGCCGTCACGCGCGGCTATATAACGCTCTCGTCGACTTAGGGAGCGAGAAAGTTATAGTCGACGCGTCACTGCTATACTCGCCCGGTGACCATTTATTTATAATTTATAATATTATGGCATCAGGAGCAAATGGTTTTCTTCCATGTTTACTCTGTGATAACTATAACTAGGTACAGAAAATTAAAAATGGAAAATTATAATTATTTTAAGTATTGAAATTATAATTTGTGCAGGATTTGAGCACGAATGAATCGAAAAGGAACGATGAAACCAATGTTCAAATTTCATATTAGTTTCTGTATGAATGTTTAACCTCTTATGTATTACAGGGATACCGGTTTTCGGAAAAATGTAAAATACAAGACAAATCAATTTTATTTCTATAAAATTAACGTTAAAATTCGCTTAATACGCTCGTCAAAGAAGGGCGATTATGGCCAGTATTTGGGCGGTAGTTGGCTACCGAATGATACATGACTGATGGACGGTTAATGATTAATTTACGTTCATGAATCGAGCGTGTTGGCGTCTCCTTTTTAACCGACTTCAAAAAGGAGGAGGTTCTTAATTCGACGTGTTTTTTTAATGTTTGTTACCCCAGAAAATTCTTCTTTTATTACAGAAAATATGCTTCCAGATTGGTCCCATAGAATTTTTATCAAAATCGGTTGAGTAGTTTGGCTTTAAAACCATAATAACTTGAAAAAATATTAAAATAAAATAAAAATTATTGGTTACATTTACATCAATTAATTACATACAATTTAAATCAATTATTTGGAGTCGGTGCCAGCCAAAACATGGAAAAAACAGAATAATCAGGCATACAAAAAAAAAATGATCCATACTTGGTTTTTATGAATCTAAAAGTAAAGAAAACAACACCGGTGGCGACTCCAAAAATAATTGATTTAAATTGTATGTAATTAATTGATGTAAATGTAACCAATTTTTTTGCTATTTAGTTGTGTCTGGGTTTTTTTGAAGGCGGTTCTATTTTTAACCGACTTCAAAAAAGGAGAAGGGTAACAATTCGTCGGAATCTTTTTTTATGTATGTTCCCCGATTACTCGAAGACGCCTGGACCGATTCGAGAAATTCTTTTTTTGTTTAAATGGGTATACTTACCAGGTGATCCCATTGGCACCAAGTCAGAATCTGATGATGGAATCTCAGAAAAAACGGGGGCAACCCTCAAATTTTATAGGGACGCATAAATTGATTTTTATTAAAGTCAGTGTACTTTTTATGAATTAAAAAACTTCTACTTATTAACTTTAATATTATAGAAGTAAAATTAATTTTGGCTTGTATTTAATCCCTACTTATTACTTTTTTCCGAACACCGGTATCCTTTTGATACATGGAGATTAAACAAATATATAATTGTTTGATATTGTATACATAAAGTGACATAAACATAGTGCCATTCCTAGGAAAATATAAATTTATGTACGTGAAAAAAGTGATGGCTATATTTGACCTCGAACCATACTGACAACATTTATTGATTCCTTCTGTGAAAATAATTTGGATGGATGAAAATCTGCCGTAGATTTTCATCCATTTATGTTTTATTGTTTAAATAACAACTGTCGTAACATGCAAGTGTCAAGTGAAGTCAATTTATTTTTATATTTTGGTAAATAACTATTTTAATGTTACTTATTTATTACCAAGATGAGATGTTAGAACTCAGGTACTTTTACATCATATGCGACTACTGTAAGATTTGTTCGTATTTTTTTTAAATAAATGTGCCCTGTAAAAAAGATGAGCCTTGTATTATCAGTTAATTTAAGCGCTAAAAAGTACACGAAAAAAATTAAACTAGGCTCAAAAGTCGCAGAAAAATCTGCTTATTCCTAATATGCATATAATTCAATATCGCAAAAATTGTCACTTAAATCGAATAGCCTGCCAACCGTCTATATTATCCGCTATCAATATTCCGCGATTTTTTATTATGTCGAATGCTAAAGGGGGGGGGGGGTCCGGACCCCCTGAACCCCCTTATATACGCCCATGTAGGTAAGTAATAATACTATTTTATTTAAAAATGACAATATTATCCTTTGAAAAGTGGTTTTTATTATGACTAATGTAGGTGAGACGCCTTAAAATTTTCACTTCATATAAAAATCATATCCATCTGCTCTAAAGTCAGAGCTGGCCTCAGTAATTCGTAAAAAATACTATCCTTAATAGTAAGTAGATGTTCTAATAATTTAGGGATCCGCTTACAGTTAGTGCATACTAATTTTATGGCTATGTGCGTCTTAAAAAGCTAGGTATGGCCTTGTGTCTACGCCTACGCTAAGCATTAACAACTCAAAGTTTAGTTTTTTTTATATCATAGTCCGACAAACGAGCCAGTGGGTGACCTGACGTTAACTGATCTCCACCGTCCACAACATCCACAATACTGAAAGTATCATGTTTGCGCTGTCGGCCTTGAAGGACAGGAATAGGGATTAGGGAAGGGAAAGGGGAATCTGGGCCTCCGGATATCTCACTTACCATACGAAACGCGACAGTAAACTGTCACTTTACGTTGGTTTTCTGTGAGACAGTGGTATTACCCCGGTCGAGCCGGCCCATTCATGCTGCAGACAAATATGTCTACAGCGTGGCTCTACCACTTTTAATGTAGAGTGGCATTCAACATTTCTTGTTCACATGTGACAGGCGCTAGTTAATCTCGGGCCAAATTCATTTATACACCTAAACAGCGGATCAGACGCAGGGCGATTTGATTAGGATCACATTGGCATTCTTAATAACCAGCACACAAATATTTGGGTTATTCGTTCGTGTGTTTTCTTAAACGAAGGTTTACAAATTCGGTGTTCAGCGATCATTAGCTTTTATTAACCAAATGTTACATTTTAGTGTTCCTATAAAGTGCGTGGAGATCGAAGACATGAGTTAGTGTATCAAAAACACTGGGACACAAGCGCATGAACTCTCTATAGTGAGACGTGATTTTCTCACTTAGTATATGTAAACAGTGTGAATAATGTTGTGGTGTTTTATGTGTTTCTTTCTATGCGCCGTGACAGGATTTGAACTCCACGAAAATAAATGGGTAAGTCTCTTCCTAAAATTATAATTTAATTTTGTAATTGTTATTTTCATAATGTATTATAATTAAATTGGCTTAAATTAATAAATTTAAGGTTAATTAAAAAAACAAACATTTGTTACATATTTTTATATGTAACACATACAATATTAAGTAATTTATTTCATATCTAGGGTCACTCCTTATCATTTAATGGTGGATCTTATGGGGTGAAAACGGGACCTGGTCTTTATGGAGCTCAACGAGTAGCTCCGTGTCAAAACTGCAGTAAGTCACCCAAACTATTATAATAAAGATATTTTTGTTATTAAATCATTACGATAATTTATAATATATATTTATAGACAAATACCAGAACATAATATTAGTTTTATCAGCCTGTGAGTTACTAAATAAAGTATAATGCAGAGTGGTCACTTTGTTGTGCCAGAATAAAAAAAATAACCCTAGTACTACAAACCAGGATAGATATCCCAGGTTAGCTTTAAACTATGAGATGGCTAGACAGGCGCCACGGTGCGCCAACTTTCCGGCTGACGCAGGTACTAACGGACCACGGGTGTTTCGGTTCGTTCCTGTGTCGGATCGGAAAGGAGGTGTCTGCCGTGTGCCACCATTGTGGCAACTGCCGCGAGGACACGGCCCAACACACGTTGGAGGAGTGCCCAGCCTGGGACGAAGAGCGCAGCGCTCTCAGAGCAGTCGTCGGAGGAGACCTCTCGCTGCCGGCCGTGGTGTCGTCCATGGTCGCCAGCCGGAGGTCCTGGCGTGCGGTGGCCCACTTCTGCGAGAGCGTCATCTCGCAGAAGGAGAGTGCCGAGAGGGATCGGGAACGAAATGATCCCTCCCGCCGCCAGAGAAGACGTAGGAGGCGCCGGGTGGACGACTGACCGGCGTCTCGCGCCCTGTGGAATGGGGGCATTTTGAGAATTTCACCACGGTAACCCCTGCCTGTCGTATGAGGCGACTAATTGGGGCCATCGGGGGTCGCGGGCTCGCAGCGGGGGGCTGTCAGCCCGAATCGATGCACTTCCAGTTTCGGAGCATCGTGCGACCCCGAGATGGACGGCAGCGCGCGTGGTAAGGCCTCGTTCGCTGTCGTTGATCGGTGCGCGGGGGCTCCAAGCCCTCCCATGGAGATGGGCTGCAACGCAGCACCGCGCAGGGGCGGTTCCGGCAGCAATTCTAGCACTCCTTAGAATACCCCGGGATCGCTCCGTAAGCGCCGAAGAAGGCCACCGCGGGGTTTTAGCTGGTAGTGTCGGGTAGGGTGTACATAGGGGGTAGGGACTCGGCCCAGCGGCTGCCCGGATAGCCATCATCCGGGCGAGGGGCATGCTGGGTCGTAAGACCGGCTAGTCCAGCATAACCGTTTTATTCTTATTCCGCTTCCCCCCGGAGCGGACGGTAGTAATAAAACGCTTTCCCCGCGACAACAAAAAAAAAAAAAAAGGTTAGCTTTAAACTATGATTCAAAATTAGTCAGTGATATTATCAACTGCTATTCAGATCGATTATTCGCCAACTAAACCTTAATAAAATCAATTTTTCGCTTCACTATTTTCTTTGTAATAAAAAAACACAGATGCATGAAAAAACAGAAAAATCAAGTACTTATCTTATGAATACTTATGAATCAGATTACTGCTTTAAGAACAATTTTACGAGCAAAAAACTAGTGGGGTAAATATTTACCCTGGTTTGTGGTTTACAGGTAAAAAAAATGGGTTTGTAGTTCTAGGGTTATTAACAAATCACCTTAAACTTGAAAATCATTACCAATCAAATTTCTCTAAGTTTCTAAGAATTACCAATCCTATTCGTTCTTTTGACGAAAAGGTCGATGGACGATTTACATTTATCATATAATAAAATACAAATATAGATAAAATTAACAAATTTTTATTGTTGATAATAAAATGCAAATGCATTGATGCAAATGGAAATACTAGAGATAAACTATCTTGTATTTGTTGGTTTTTAGATATCTTATGACAGAATTGTCATATTTATTTATTATATCTCAACCGAGATATAATAAATATTATGGTCAGTCTTAATAAATAAAATTTAATTTATTTATTCAGACATAATTTAAACTAGATATCAGGACTAAGATCTTTACGCTTGAAATTGCGAAGCATCTTAAACAAAACATATGCATTAAATTTAATTGGCTGACTTTTGAATTTTGCACTTTTCAATTTATTTAAATACAGATGATAAAAACAGTTAGCATTTTATCGTTTTAATTCTAAATTACTTCCAGTGACGCAGTGTCGCAGGTGGTATTGATGATAATTTTAAAAGGGATGTATTTGTAGTCTGAAACCAAAGACAAAATCTGTTAAAACAAGTAAATATAGTGAAAGAGTAGATTATCTGCTGCTTGATTTCGTTTTTATAAATACAACTTCGGGAATTTTTTTATCATAAAAAACTTCTTAAACAAACTAGCGAAATGGCTCAGGCAAAAGCTAGTATCCCATACGCTACTGATATTTGGTTATTAATTGTTACAGCTCATTTTATAGCGTGACGAATTAATACTCCATTGGATGATTTCTATTAGATTTTGTTATTGGTAACATTGAAAGTTGAGTGGCATCGTGCATCATTGTAAATTATAGAATGTTTTTAGTTAGAAAAGTTCAAGTACTTCACCATGTGATAAGTGATTTCCACTGCCTATCCAACCGCACTACCATAAGGATCATAAGTGAATTTACAACATTAAAAAAGTACACCTACTTCAACAAAAAACAAATTATGCGTCACTATAAAATTTGTTTTTCTTTGATTTTTCTGAGATCCCATCATCAGATCCTGAGTTGGTGCCAATGGGACCACCTGGGAAGTATACCCTTTTAAACACAAAAAGAATTTCTCGAATCGGTCCAGGCGTCTTCGAGTAATCGGGTAAAATACATAAAATAAAAAAAAAGATTCCGACGAATTGTTAACCTCCTCCTTTTTTGAAGTTGGTTAAAAAGAAAGGAACGAGAATTAGGAATTAAATAGACAGATAGAAAGAGTTTATTTAGGCAACAATGCATATACACAGTCAGGTCATAAGTATTGTCACACAGTAAAAACTTTTATTTTAGAATGCTGGCCACAAAAAAGTTTATTGAATTCGAATTTCAAATTGTTCATGAAAATAAAAATGTATACTTTTTAGAATTTTACTCATTTTTAAATATGGAGTGGACGCTTAAAGAAGACCGTGTTGCAGTAATTGCGTTGCATCGTTGCGGTTACGCGCCAATTCAAATTTTTGACATACTGAAAAATTTGAATATAACCAAAAGATTCGTATTTCGTAGAACCCACTCAAGCGAATGACCGCACTCGCTTCGCTCGTGCGTTCAACTTCGCTTTCGTGGGCAATCGACAACTTGTCGCACTTGTTTCACAATGATCTATTATCGTACCATCAAACGATACAATGAAGACTCTAGTGTAGTTGACAGGTCAAGAAGTGGTCGCCCTCGGTCTGTTAGGACTCCAGCAGTGATAAAAGCTGTGAAGGCGCGAATTCAAAGAAATCCCAAATGTAAGCAGAAATTGTTGGCCCATCAGATGGGGTTAAGCAGAACCACGGTGAAAAGGGTGTTAAATGAAGCCCTAAGGCTTCGGGCATATCGAAGAAAAACAGGACATCGTTTGAATGCTCGTCTAATGGACCTGAGACTGAAGAGATGCCGCGCTTTGTTGAAGCGGTACGCGGGAAAAAAATATCGGGAAATTCTTTTTTCAAATGATAAAATTTTTACCGTAGAAGAGAGCTACAACAAACAAAATAATAAGGTGTACGCACACAGTAGTGAAGAAGCGAGCGACCGTATTCCGCGTGTCCAACGAGGTCATTTTCCATCCTCGCTCATGGTATGGTTGGGAGTTTCTTATTGGGGCTTTAAAGAGGTACATTTTTGTCAGAAAGGTGTAAAAACGAATGCAGTTGTGTATCAAAATACAGTCCTGACGAACCTTGTGGAACCTGTTTCTCATACCATGTTCAATAACAGGCACTGGGTATTCCAACAAGATTCGGCGCCAGCTCATAGAGCGAAGAGCACACAAGACTGGCTGGCGGCGCGTGAAATCGACTTCATCCGGCACGAAGACTGGCCCTCCTCCAGTCCAGATTTGAATCCGTTAGATTACAAGATATGGCAACACTTGGAGGAAAAGGCGTGCTCAAAGCCTCATCCCAATTTGGAGTCACTCAAGACATCCTTGATTAAGGCAGCCGCCGATATCGACATGGACCTCGTTCGTGCTGCGATAGACAACTGGCCGCGCAGATTGAAGGCCTGTATTCAAAATCACGGAGGTCATTTTGAATAAACTTTAGTGTCATAAGAATCTATGTTTTGTTAAGTTCATTTTGGTATATAAATGGTTACATAATGAATAAACTTGTTTCAATTATTTTATATTAAACATGTGACAGAATTTATGACATGACTAGGTACAATTAAACTTAACTTAAAGAAGACAAAAATTACTATGAACTAATTAGAGTCTAATGTAATACATTGCGGCCGCAATTAGGGCCCAGCTCAGCATGATGCTTTATTGATTGGCATTGAATTAGGCATGTGGAAATTTTACTTACCGTACGAAAAGCAGCTGTTACGTCACCTCGTTTCCTCTGGGACAGTGGTATAACCCAGTGGAGTGGCGTTATTCTACCAATTATCTCAGTATTAATAACGTAACAGACACTATTTCTTTTATTAGTAATAATTAATAAGAGTTTACAATATTTAAGCATACATAGCACCAATAAGAAAGTGAACTGGAATCGGTTTTGATTCGTTGCGGTGGTTCAATATGAAATCCAGAGACAGCTTGTATCGCAAAAAATACCAATTCCACTATAAACGAGGTAGAAAGAATAAACCATGTATAAAATAAATTTTACATAAGGTTCGCCAATATGTTACTAGTAATAAGGATATGCCACAGTTTTGCGGGAGGAAGAAATATTTTTTTTACGTGGATTTCCCCAGACTGCGGTGATCGCAATGAAGATCCACGGGTAGTGGGTGGCAGAGAATCTGACGTCAACGCGTACCCCTGGCTTGCTCGACTCATATATCACAAATCCTTTGGATGTGGGGCATCACTGATAAACGACAAGTTTGTTGTTACCGCTGCGCATTGTGTGAAAGGGTAAGTTATATCTATCTATATAGTTGACAGCGTCTGTGGCGCAGTAGGCAAGTAGCCGTCTATGAAACGAGAGGCCGTGGGTTCGATTCCCACACGGGACAAATGTTTGTGTGACAGACAGATATTTGTGTCGGGTCTGGATGTCGTGAGACCGAAAGTCGCTCGTAGTCCCTGATACCCAAGACACAAGACTCGTATCTTAGTGTGGGATCGGGGCTATGTGTGTGACTGTTGGGTGTTATTATTAATATTACCATGTATAATGTATTTAGGGTTTCTAGATTAAGGTTATGTCAAGCTCATCATGGGTCTGTAAACTTTAATAGTGATATCGTTAGAAGTTTCTCAGTCTGAGCAACCTAATTTACATAATAATTTATTCACTTATAGTTATTTACTAATAACCATATGGTTATTTACTATACTAATCATTTATATTATTCAGTCTCCTATGGTTAGTCTCATATTGGTCTATATAACATTGAATGTAATTGGTGGATTATCTGGATTGACTTGTCCGCGATGCAATGCAATGAAGTATTTTGTTACTGAAGATATTATTTTCCTCAAACTCGTAGTTCAATCTCCTTAAGTCTAAATGAAGCAGGTATTCCAAATAAGACATAACATACATACTTTATTTGGCTTTTGTACCCGCATGCACGGTCGTAAGTCAGTTTAAGAAACTTTAAGCACATTGCTTGTAATTTTTGGATTAAATTATATTCAATGTGCGTTAAAACATGCTCATAAAGATATAATCTGTTATAATAAGAATGTATGGCCTTACATAGTTGCATCTTATATATTTTAACAGTGTTCCACTAATGGAAGTGGTAGAGCCACGCTGTAGACATATTTGTCTACATCATTAATGGGCCGGCTCGACCAGGGTAGTACCACTGTCTCACAGAAAACCAACGTAAAGTGACAGTTTACTGTCGCGTTTCGTATGGTAAGTGAGATATCCGGAGGCCCAGATCCCCGCTTCCCTTCCCTAATCCCTATTCCTGTCCTTTAAGGCCGTCAGCGCATACATGACACTTTCAGTATTGTGAATGTTCATGGGCGGTGGAGATCACTTATCATCAGATGACCCATTGGCTCGTTTGTCGGACTATACTATAAAAAAAAATGCCGTCAGCGGCGAGGTATGTTTGTCTTTCCGTTACTCCTTTTGAAATGTAAATGAGCAAAGATAGTGTAGACACATATTAAGAACCATGACCATTTTTCCTTAAAGAATAACAATGCAAAATGTAAAATTGTTGGTCAGTGTTAATATAGTGAAGTTTATGGGCTTTTATATTTTATTTAGAAATGAATGCCGTTGTAATTTAGTCCACCTATAATATAATATGTTCTATATTAAGTGTGTATAAAATTCGGCTGATTGTAGCATTCGTCAGAATAAGCTACAAAAATAAAATTCAATTCAAAAAATTCAGTACTAAAATAGGCAGTAGAAAAATAGGCAATATAAGCTGCAAGTACAGAGTTACTAAAAAATAAAGGTTTTAGTAAGGATTAAAATGATTATAATATATTATTTCAACAGTATATATTATGCGTAGTAAAAGACTATATATATTACATAGTACAGTTAGCAAACCTATTCCCATAGGCGTCGAAGAAGAACACTGCAGGGTTTTGGAATTACCTACATGAAAATATATACTTAAATAAACACACATCTTGTTTCCGTCAATTAATGCGATTAAACATTTATTCTAAACATTAAAGTGCATCGCGCGTATAACACACGTTGTTGGCATCGAAAGTAAAGTGCATTTACTGTAAAGTGAAACGTTACTTAAATATTAACTGTACATTAGGGACTGCCCGAACCAAGCGGTTCGCAAATTCGTATTTTTGCCGCACCACCAAGCTGTGGAACAGTTTGCCAGCTACCGTGTTTCCTCCTTCCTATGATCCTGGGTCCTTTAGGCGTAGTGTGAAGAAGCTACACAGCAGGCCGGCATGATTGTGTTAAGTAGCGAGTGAGAGATTGTCTCTCGCTACTTGATACTTTGACTGGACGGCACTGCATTTATAATCAAGTGCAGTGGGGTCACTTTGCCGTTCCAGGATACAAAAAATACTGACAGAGTAACTTAATTTCCAGGTTCATGTGGTTCATGTTTCGAGTGTCGTTCGGCGAACACAACAGGTGCGACAGTAAGCAAAACCGGGATATGCGGTTTGTGCTGAAGGTGATAGCACAAAACTTCGACCTGAAAGAGCTGAGCAATGATATAGCGTTGTTGCAAATGAATGAACCTATTACGTATTCACATACCATCCGGCCAGTGTGTTTGCCAACTAACACAGGTATGTGTCCTGTATTGAGATTGAAACCTGTTAAGCAGAAAAGATACAACCAACATTTTTTATGAAACCGAGTGAAATACATAGCCATAATCTCCGAATCAAGTTTCAAATGCACATAAGATCCATTCACGATGGCATTTAGCTCAAAAAGCTTGTAATTTTTTATTTCCCAACTAATTTTCAATTAGTTACTGCATAGTACTATTTTTAAATTCGCTGAAAAACTTTAAACTTGATTTACTCAAAAGTATGAAAACGTCAGTTGGATCTTTTTTGGTGAACAGCGTCCTATTGGTTTGCGATGCAGTATTTTAAAATTCAAGTTGAGTTATTATATTTTTAAACAACTCTGATTCGAAGTCCCGTGTCGTGAATAAATTGTTAACTTTGAGTTAATACAGCTGGTAGGGATTCTTAAGCATGACACTTATAGTGTTTTTACCTATTATCAAGTAAGATAGTATCTTATATAAAGATCCCGTAAGTGAATAAAAAAATTTAATAAAGTGGAAGAGCCACTCTGTATGTAGATTTGTCCTTAAAATAAATGGTCTTTTAAGATATTAGATTATAATCAAGCATTAAAAGGATAAAAGATACGCATACAATATATGACTAATCTACTTTCTTGGGCAGTAATCAATCATTAATTTTAATTTAAAGAAAGAAAGAAAGAAATATTTATTCATTATAAGCAGTATCTAGCGGGTATTAAATTAAAACTAAACAACATACTAATAAAAAAAAACTACATGCTTATAACAAATACGGCCTCAACTCAGCGTGTACTGGTATAAATTACCAGTGCTGGTCTTCCGTTGGGCCGTATGGTGAAGTCACGGGCACAAAACCGCTTACTACATACAACAGCGTGCGCCATGATTCACATTTAAACAATTAAAATTATACATAAAGAACAAACTAACAACAACTATAGCTATACATTATTAATATATTAAGTATATAATATATTAATAATGTATAGTTAATTTCAAAGCTGTTTCCTCATATTGGTAGGTAATCTACCTATAAATATAATATAGGTATATTCATTATTTATTTAAATAATAGACATCCGTAGAGTGTTAAGAGTGTCTTTTTTCAAACGCTAGTACATTTGATGTATTATTTCTCGTCAATGTACTGTGTAACAAAAAACAGAAATGTATTTGCATATTTTTTACTTCAAGTTAATGTAACGGAATATTGAAATGGCAGAGTAGCAAGATGTATCATTATAAGATTTTGTAGGCATTGAATATATATGAATAACGGTATTTGTTTTATCTTAATTCTTATATTATGGTGTCATGTGGGTAAATGAGGATTGGTTTAAGATTTCGATTAGTATGCTAAATAGAACATTACTATTTATATAAAGGCAGACTTCCAATGGTCACGTCAAACTGCGTTTTGTAGCTAGTTTTTGTATTATAAACGACGATTATAATATAACAACAGTTGACGGGCTATTTGATTTAAGCAACATTTTTTAAGATATTGAGTTATAAACATGTTATCTTATGAGTCTAGTAAATTTTTTTGAAAATTTTTTGGTGCTCAAACCAACTGGTAAAACAGGGCTCGTTTTTTTCGGATCACATTTATTTAAAACTCATAAATGCATGATAATAAGTCATAAATATGAAGTACGTGCTTACACAAATAATATATAAATTGTACTAAAATCCACGCGATAGTTTTCTTATGGTATTTTTTTTCCGAAAACCAAAAAATTGTTTAAACGACTCTCCTGCAACGTTTCAAAAATGTCGCTTAAATCAAATAGCCCGCCAGCCGTTGATATAGCTATATATAGTATAACTTGCGCAATCAGTTTGACATTGACAACGATGCCATTGACAATCTTCTCTGACGCTTGACGTAATTATCGGAAATCTACTTTTAGGTGAGTAGAATATAAATATGTTTTGTATCACAATAACATAGGCAATGGCCTGCTTGCGATCACTAAAGAAACTGCATTCTATTTTTTATTATAAGACAAGACGGTCAAGCCGAATATAGTTTTAAATATTTTGATTTCATTTTACTAATGGCAAACAGTTTTCCTCACAACCAAATATTTTAGCAGAATTAAAAATGCCCATCAAAAGTATAATAAATTATATGAGTTAAGACATATTTGCGTGGGCTAATGTGGTCCAATTTGATTCGCTAAATGTTTCGTGTATCGTTTTTATAATCCACATAGTCTTGTATGCAAATGATGTTATGTCCACAGGTTTTATTTTAAAGACGTCTTTCCTTATACCTGTATCAACTACTGGATTTATCATAAAACTTGTAGTGCAACATGCAAGTTTAAATTAATCCGAATGTATTATGATAATCGAGAAAACTGATTAAGTACTTCAGTGTTCGCCACCACGAAATAAGCCTTTTGTTCGTATCCTAATAAATCTCAGTCGACCGATTTTAGGTATTTAAGCAAGAAAATTTATTGAGCATATTTTTTGGAAGTGATGTTGGTCCTAAAACATTTATCGTTTTATACTTAATATCGTAAAATTTGGGCATACTAAATTACTTTAATGTTATAATCTTTATCCCTTAAGGTCTTTATGGCTTTTTTAACGATTTTTAGCTTATGTTGTTTACTATGTTATGGGCATGTCAGATATTTTCTTGTGAGTATTACTTTTCAAACTTAAATGATTTAATATATTTTTATTTAGAATATTTTGATTGTGTATCACACGATCTTAATAATAAATACATATATAATCTATATTACATCAGAATATGTACTTAAGTATTCGCATTCGTCGAACTAATCATCCATACTAATACTATAAATGCGAAAGTAACTCTGTTTGTTTGTTACCTCTTCACGACTAAACGGCTGAACGGATTGTAATGAAATTTGGTAAGGGAATAGATTATATTCTGGAGAAGGACATAGGCTATCTTTTTTCTCAAAAAACAACTTTGAAAGGGGTCAAATAGGAGTTCAAAATTTGTATGAGAAATCCATAATTCCTCGACTTAGGGATCTGTAAATTCATATTTAGGCTTTTGGTAGGAAAGAACTACGTGTTTCAACGTTTTTGAAAAATCATCCCTAAAAGGGGCAAAGTGAGATTAAACTTATGGGGTATTCTAGATGCAATCTCAAGATTCAGGCACAACACCTGAGAGGCTGGACAATCGTTACAGGTGCCTCAGTGCAGAAGACAACTCCTTGGATTGTGTACTTCTGCTCCCAAATATAACATCCACGCAGGCGGAGCCGCGAGCAACAGCTAGTATTTTATAAGATGTTAATAATAATATCTAGGGTATAATTCCATAATATATTATAGTCGTATGCCACATATAGCCGCTTTATAACAAAGAAACCCTAAAGAATCACCTCTTCGTAGAAACGTTGTATCAAACTTTTATAATTTACTTCTTTAATAATGAGGAGGGGTAGGCCTGAGTCGGATCGGAAAGGAGGTGTCCGCCGTGTGCCACCACTGTGGCAACTGCCGCGAGGACACGGCCCAACATACGTTGGAGGAGTGCCCAGCCTGGGACGAAGAGCGCAGCGCTCTCAGAGCAGTCGTTGGAGGAGACCTCTCGCCGCCGGCCGTGGTGTCGTCCATGGTCGCCAGCCGAAGGTCCTGGCGTGCGGTGGCCCACTTCTGCGAGAACGTCATCTCGCAGAAGGAGAGTGCTGAGAGGGATCGGGAACGATATGATCCCTCCCGCCGCCAGAGAAGACGTAGGAGGCGCCGGGTTGACGACTGACCGGCGTCTCCCGCCCTGTGGAATGGGGGCGTTTGAATTCCACCACGGTAACCCCTGCCTGTCGTACGAGGCGACTACTAGGGGCCATCGGGGGTCGCGGGCGCGCAGCGGAGGGCTGTCAGCCCGTATCGATGCACTCCCAAATTCGGAGCATCGTGCGACCCCGAGATGGACGGCAGCGCGGGTGGTAAGGCCTCGTTAGCTGTCGTTTTTCGGTGCGCGGGGGCTCCTTAGCCCTCCATGAAGATGGGCTGCTACGCAGCACCGCGCAGGGGCGATTCCGGCTGCAATTCTAGCACTCCTTAGAATACCCCGGGATCGCTCCGTAAGCGCCGAAGAAGGCCACCGCGGGGTTTTAGCTGGTAGTGTCGGGTGGGTTGTATATAGGGGTTAGGGACTCGGCCCAGCGGCAGCACGGATAGCCATCATCCGTGCGAGGGGGATGCTGGGTCGTAAGACCGGCTAGTCCAGCATACCCGTTTTATTCTTAATCCGCTTCCCTCCGGAGCGGGCGGCAGTAATAAAACGCTTTCCCCGCGACAAAAAAAAAAAAAAAAAAGGCCTGAGTCTACAACGTTGTCCTAATTGAGGGTTCCCAACAATCACACCCATAGTTCTGACCCCACACTAGGTCATACCTGTATCGTGGGTATCAAGAACTACGAGGGACTACAGTCCCACAGAACCCAGACATGAAACAAATGTCTGTCTGTTATCTGTTTGTCTCGGCGCTGGAATCGAACCCATGCCCTCCCGTTTCCCAATCGGCTACTCGCCCGCTGCGCCACTGAGTCTGTCATGTCTTCGCATTGCTTTGAAATTCTTATTTAGAATACTCAGGTATGTTTCCTCACGAGATTTTTACTTCACCATAAAGCAAGCAATAATCCTACTAATATTATAAATGCGAATGTTTGGATGGATGGATGTTTGTTACTCAATCACGCTACAATGGCTGGACGGATCTGGTTGAAATTTGGCACAGATATAGGTTATGGTCTGGAACAGCACATAGGCTTCCTTTTGATCCCGAAAAAAGTACAGTTCCTGTGGGATAGTTTAGTTTTTCACAGAGCAAGGGATCGATCGAAATGTTTTTTTGCATAGTGGCAGTTTAGGGATCAGAAAATGACATAGGCTACTTTTTATCCCGAAAAAATGCACGCTTCCTATGGGATAGCAAAATATAGAAAGGTGTAATAGCTTAAGATGCCTCCGTGGATTGTATACCTTTTCTTCCAAAAATAACCTCCTCGTGGGCGGAGCCGCGGGCAACATTTAGTTAACAATACACACGTAACTTTAGGAAAATCCGAGGTGTTAGTCACTATTTGGACTGGTTTAACAATTATACCACTTGTATACTGGATTACGATTTATTGATCATCCATCTTATCAATACCTGTTAGTTCATGTTGAATAAAATAATAAAATAAAAGAACAATATTAGAATATTTGTCAGATTCGGTCAAGAAACTTTAAATATACCTCATTCAAATACGTGCCTATCGTATTAAGTATCTCAAAACATAAATTATACACAAAATAACGCCTTTATCCCTAAAGAGGTAGGTTAAGTAGCAGTTGTTGCACACATGAATCATGATCATGACAACCTCCGTGGCGCAGCAAGCGGGTAGCCGGCCCTTAAATGAGATGCCGTGGATTCGATTCCCGCGCTAAGACAAATGTTTCTGTGACTGACAGATATTTGTTTCGGTTCTGGGTGTTGTGGGACCGTTGTCCCTCTTAGTTCTGAATACCTACGATATTGGTTTAACCTAGTGTGGGGTCGGAACTATGTGCGTGACTGTTGGGTGTAATTTTGGAAGAAAAGGTATACAATCCATGGCGGTATGTTACAGCTATTATTGCCTATTATACCTTTCTATATTTTGCTATACCATAGAAAGCGTGTATTTTTCCGGGATAAAAGTGGCCTACGTCATTTTCTGACCTCTAAACTGCCACCATGCATAACATCATGTAGACCCCTTGCTCTGTGTAAAACTAAACTATCCCACGGCAACCTATATATAGCCTATGAGCGATTCCAGACTATAATATATCACTGTGCCAAATTTCAACCAGATCCGTCCAGCCGTTGTAGCGTGATTAAGTAACAAACATCCATCCATCCAAACATTCGCATGTATAATATTATAGCTTATTTCCATCCCATTATGTGATAGGTAGCGAACCTATTGCTATGTTGGGCACAAATTCGAATCCTGGAAAACATGCCTGTAGCATTTTGGATTGACAAACTAAAATTATGATTTACCTCATGGGAACCAACCTAGTACGCTCCCCTTAGACAAATGAAGAGATATTATTACTATAAACTTTTTTTTAATATACCTTTATTTTTTTCTTCTAATCCGTAACATGTTATATATTATTTAGGTTCAGTACATTTTTTACTCTACCGCCAGTTCGGAATGCAGTTCCACTAGAAAACGGGCAAGAAACTCTAGCGTTGCTCTTTTCGAACACCGCTTAGCAATATTAGGTTATACAATTAAAAAACGATTTAAATTTAGTTATAACATTAGATAAGAGCAGCTCAATGTGTGTTAATTAAATTGCCTATTTGTAATATTGTGGAAAATTGTTATTGACCATTGACCTACAGCTAGGCACGGGTCTCCTCTACTTATGAGAGGGATAAGCACGAGGAAAAGCAGCGATAGCGATGGTTGGGTGTGGTACAGACTGCCGAGATGAATGTCGTAAGTTCGAAACCAGCCCAAAAATGCCATACACCTCTTACTGTTCTAAATATAGATTACTTTAGCGGTGAAGAAAAACATCGTGAGAATAGGTAGAGAAAATTTTCATAAGAATTTCAAAAGTATGTGAAGCCAATCAGCAATAGGCGTGGTGGGCTAAGACTTAGGGGAGAGACGTTATATTAAAAACATTCTATTTTAATTTCTTTTAAATTTCAGGTAAAGTCTACACTGATACATTAGCAACAGTTGCTGGTTGGGGCGCCACAAGTGAAACAGGGAACTGGTCCTGTACTGTTCTCGAGGCAGAACTACCTGTTCTAAGCAATGAAGAATGCAAGAAAACTAAATACAACGCGACAAAAATTAAAGATGTGATGATGTGTGCTGGATACCCCGCCACGGCCCATAAAGATGCTTGCACGGTAAAATATTGTGGGAATTTCTTACTTTATTTACAGTCTTAATTTAATTATGCGATAAAATTCTGATAACGTTATGAAAAAGTGGTTTTTAATTTATTTTTATAAATGTTAATTTATAGTTTTGTTCTAAATTAATAATAAAATTAGTAAATAGACTTTGAGTTGGTTACGTACTGTAAGTAAATAGCACATTCAATATACGATGTTCTCAACTATATTAATTTATTATATCATTTTAGGGGGACAGCGGGGGCCCTCTGGTAGCAGAAAACAACGATCATGCATATGAATTAATAGGTAATTGGTATTTTTATTTTTTAGAGTATAAATTTGTACATTTTAAAATGTTACTTGATAAATGAACACTTACAAATAACATTCATAATCATCAATTAAAAGTCATCAATTAAAATAAAAGTTATACTCTCTACTCCACTCCAGATCCGCTGTACCATCTTTCAGCTAAGAAACTAATAATATCAACATCCAAAAGCCGGCTTTAAATATTAATTATAGTTCTTATTTTTCATTTTTATGTCCAAATTTGCTTTGCATTGAGGGTTTTGTATTTTTAATCACATATCCGTTTTATTGGATTTTAATCAATTTTTATATGGGATCACATTCGAGGTAAATCATGCAAAGAATTATCAAAACCGGTAACCCACGTAAAAATAAAATCGATTCGAGAACAACTTCCTTCTATATATTGTTGTTTTAATTTTATTTAACCTCTACCTATAAACATCAATCAATTTTATAATAATAAAATAATAATAATACTAGCCCTGTATTAAACTTTGTCCCACTGCTGGGCACGGGCCTCCTCTACTAATGAGGGGGTTAGGCCCTAATCCACCACGCTGGCCTAATGCGGGTTGGTAGACTTCACATACCTTCGAAATTCTTTTAAGAATTCTCAGGTATGTAGGTTTCCTCACGATGTTTTCCTTCACCGTTAAAGCAAGCGATAATTAACATTTAATACACACATAACTTTAGAAAAGTCAGAGGTGTATGCCACTTGGGTTTCGAACATACGACTTTCGTCTTGGCAGTCCGTACCGCAACCAACTAGGCTATCGCTGCTATCAATCGAGTAATCAATTGATTACACAATTACACAATGAAATTATTGTAGCTTTATCTTAATCGTCATGTATGATTGTTATTTGAGAGTATTCATTTAATTTAATTGTTTTACCTTTTAATTAAAATTATTTTATCATTCCTACTTTATTTGTATGCTTTGAAGCATAATTTTGTTTTATTACGAATTTTAGGTATCGTCTCCTGGGGTTACGGTTGTGCGAGAAAAGGTTACCCTGGAGTCTTTACACGGGTGACAAAATATTTAGATTGGATCCGAGATAACACACAAGAAGGTTGCTACTGTAAATTTTGATCCTTACATTAAAAATACTTTTGTAAACCTCGCTCTTTTATTTTAAGTAATAAGATATTTAACAAAGTGTCATTTGCATTCTAAATAACATTTACACTCAATAACCATAAAGATCAAAATCAGAACCAAAATCTTTAAGAAAAATCACACTAATGTGTATTTATTAAAGACTAGGCTTTTGCCCGCGGCTCCGCTCGCGTGATAGTTATTTTTGAAAGAAACGGGATAAAATCCCATGGAGTTATCTTAGGCTAAATCTTGCTTGTTACTATTTTGCGAACTGTCAAACGACTGACAGTTATGTCAAACGCGCTAAGGTTACATTAGAAAAGTTAATGTGGTCGTAAAGTTTCCTTAAATTTACTAATTTTCCGTGCAACTTTCTTATTTTTTTTATTTCAAAAGAACCTTCTTTTAACAATAAAAAACACAAAAAAAAGAATTAGCGAAATCGTTCCAGCTGTTCACGCGTGATACCATGACCAAGGGATATAGGTAATCATTTTTATATATACTAGCGGGTCTGGCAGACGTCGACCTGCCCGTAAAAGCAGCGCCACACCGACTGCAGCGCCATCTGCCGGGCTGATTTGAATCTAAATCATCCAGGGCGCCACCCAAACGCACACAAAAAATCATTCAAATCGGTCCAGCCGTTTAGGAGGAGTTCAGTGACATACACACGTACAGTAGAATTATATATATAAAGATAAAGATTCGATAAATATTTGATAAATCAGGCCTGGATTTTAATAAAAAGTTTTAATTGTTTACCTTTATTCATTAAACTTAAAATAAGCGTAATTCACAAATATGCATTTTGACTTTTAACTCAAAATGTAAATACAACCTAACCAAATCTACAGTGGTATTCAATATAAGTAGTATTGGAACCACTTGATATATTATAGTTACTTAATGACAATTTGGTTGTTACGTCGACAGGGCTAAATTAGGCAATTAGAACACCGTTGGCGAATCGTATCTAGCATAGATCAATGGGTTTGGACATAAATTGTACATGAGATAATTACATATATTACGAATATCGGTACATTTACGATATTCCGCAAGAATATCGTTTGTCTCGTTCTATCAAATACAATGTTTGAAGAATACAGGATCTAAGGGTAATGTATAAGATGACTATAATGTAAAATAGTTATAGCCAAGTATTGAGATGCGATCAGAGTGCAACGTCCCCATTCCAAGCACAGCTTCCCGTTTTCTTGGAGCATCTAGTCGTCTGTAAGCCTTAGTAAAATCTAGATACAAATAAATATCTGCAATTGGTGCATTATGTGGAAAGTGATATTTGCTATTCTGATTTGGATGTGTATAACGTGTTGTACGGTGAGTGTTTAATTTATTATTATTCATATATTAATTAATAATAATGATTATCTTTTACCTGAACTGTCATTACCACTAAAAGTTGTGTAGTTAGATACTTGTGTGCCAGCATATAAAAAGTATTCTGTGATTGCTGTTAAGCAAATTAAACAATAATTTATTCTTATAGGTTCCAATAATTTTTTTGCTAATCTGAATAAATTAATAATAGTTATTACACTAAATCCTTAGTCACTAAACTAGTTGTTATCAGTCACTGTATGTTTATTTTAAAGGTAAGAGCAGAAGATGCAACCTTATACGTGGATGAAGGAGAATATGGGCGTAAGTGTAATTGCCGTAAGTATTGTTCAATATGTTATATTTTTTTCTTGTGTTTAGATAGGGAAAATGTAAGATAAGGAAAATGTAAGTTATTATATGGTACCTCTCGTCAATGACCTTTGCGATTTGGACGCTAACTGTTCCATACTAACAGTAGCTGAAGCGGAGATTTTGAAACGCGAGATTGAGCGATTTTTTATGGTTTTCCATTTTTGCCTGTAATAAACAAATAACACGTAACAGTCACACACATAGCCCCGACCCCACACTAAGATACGAGTCTGTGTTGTGGGTATCAGGGACTACGAGAGATTTTCGGTCTCACAACACCCAGACCCCGGACACAAATATCTGTCTGTCACACAAACATTGGTGCCGGTGTGGGAATCGAACCCATGGCTTCTCGTTTCATAGCCGGCACCTCGCCAACTGCGCCATGGAGGCTATTAGAATCCCAGAAGGGTTAGAAGATGTGTAACTAATACACCCACTTTTCGCCAAATTCGTTACGAGCCTTTCCCCATGCCGGGCACAATTCCAGACTCCGGGCTGATACTGAGTATTTCTAAATAGAAAAACCCAATATCACTTCACCCGACCCAGGAATCGAACCCGGGATCCCAACACAGCGGTCGTAACAAATGATAACGTCGTGAATGCGCAATTACAACTGCGCACCAAGGCAGTAAAATATATCTTGTTTACTATACCTAACTGCCTTGGTGGCGCAGTTGTAATTGCGCATGCGTTACGATTGCTGTACTGAGGTCTCGGGTTCGATCCCCGGGTCGGGTAAAGTGATATTGGGTTTTTCTATCTAGAATTTCTCAGTATTAGCCCGGAGCCTGGAACATGTGCCCGGTATGGCGATAGGCTCGCCCCCTATCACATTATGGGACCGAAATTCGGCAAAAAGTGGGTGTACTGGTTACACCTCTGTTTACCCCTTCGGGGATTGCAGGCGTGAGTGTATATGTATGTATGTACTATACCTAGTCAGGTCATAAATTCTGTCACATGTTTAATATAAAATAATTGAAACAAGTTTATTCATTATGTTACCATTTATATACGAAAATGAACTCAACAAAACATAGATTCTTATGACACTAAAGTTTATTCAAAATGACCGCCGTGATTTTGAATACAGGCCTTCAATCTGCGCGGCCAGTTGTCTATCGCAGCACGAACGAGGTCCATGTCAATACCGGCGGCTGCCTTAATCAAGGATGTCTTGAGTGACTCCCAATTGGGATGAGGCTTTGAGCACGCCTTTTCCTCCAAGTGTTGCCATATCTTGTAATCTAACGGATTCAAATCTGGACTGGAGGAGAGCCAGTCTTGTGTGCTCTTCGCTCTATGAGCTGGCGCCGAATCTTGTTGGAATACCCAATGCCTGTTATTGAACATGGTATGAGAAACAGGTTCCACAAGGTTCGTCAGGACTGTATTTTGATACACAACTGCATTCGTTTTTACACCTTTCTCACAAAAATGTACCTCTGTTAAGCCCCAATAAGAAACTCCCAACCATACCATGAGCGAGGATGGAAAATGACCTCGTTGGACACGCGGAATACGGTTGCTCGCTTCTTCGCTACTGTGTGCGTACACCTTATAATTTTGTTTGTTGTAGCTCTCTTCTACGGTAAAATTTTTTTCATCTGAAAAAAGAATTTCCCGATATTTTTTTCCCGCGTACCGCTTCAACAAAGCGCGGTATCTCTTCAGTCTCAGGTCCATTAGACGAGCATTCAAACGATGTCCTGTTTTTCTTCGATATGCCCGAAGCCCTAAGTCTTCATTTAACACCCTTTTCACCGTGGTTCTGCTTAACCCCATCTGAAGGGCCAACAGTTTCTGCTTACGTTTGGGATTTCTTTGAATTCGCGCCTTCACAGCTTTTATCACTGCTGGAGTCCTAACAGACCGAGGGCGACCACTTCTTACACTAGAGTCTTCATTGTATCGTTTGATGGTACGATAAACGAATCTTTTGATTATATTCAAATTTTTCAGTATGTCAAAAATTTGAATTGGCGCGTAACCGCAACGATGCAACGCAATTACTGCAACACGGTCTTCTTTAAGCGTCCACTCCATATTTAAAAATGAGTAAAATTCTAAAAAGTATACATTTTTATTTTCATGAACAATTTGAAATTCGAATTCAATAAACTTTTTTGTGGCCAGCATTCTAAAATAAAAGTTTTTACTGTGTGACAATACTTATGACCTGACTGTGTATAATAATTATATATATTTTTTTATTCATTTGATACAAGATGTGTTGATTTGTGCAGAAAGTCCATGAGTCAATTCACGTATGTATTTTATTTTATAGTGGATACTAAATCTTCACACACTTTTACACATGTTCTAAGTTTTCTATGGGCAACATGTGAGACTATTATACTGGAGTAACGTGAGTTCGAATCTCGGTTTGTGAACTAACTAAGTTCATTATTGTTATGGTCAACTGATCATAATAATATGGTCATCTAATCGTGATGGACTAGGCAACAAAACAACACTCAGCCTGTAATATGATGATAGGAACTAAATAGCCTTTTTTTATCAAAGTCTTTTTATCATGTTTATATAAATTAATGGATTTAACAGAGAAACACTTAAATATTTAAAATTTCATTTCTATTTACCTTTGTGAATAGGCTGTGGCGAACGCAATGAGGTGTCTCGTATCATCGGCGGGGTAGAGACGGCCGTCAATGAGTTTCCCTGGGTCACCCGCCTCTCATACTTCAACAAGTTCTACTGTGGCGGTACGCTGGTCAATGACAGATATGTGCTCACCGCCGCTCATTGTGTTAAAAGGTTCGTATTCCTTTACTTCAAAGTCAGTCATTGGTTTTATTCATTCATGTGTTTTAAGAATATTATTATTCAGACTATATTTAAATCATAATTCAATATGGTAGTTATTTTTAATATCGGCAATAATATCTATGTTAACTCCTAGTTGTGGGGTAAAATCTAATGGAGTTGATTGGTTTTTGTAACTGATTTCCAAAGCCCGCTTGAGCTATTAATGTTATTGTAAGATTATAAAATTCTTAATTCAATCAAAATTCTAAAGACTTATTAAATACAAGTCGATGAAAATAAGTCTCCTTTCTAGCTCTCTGTTCTTATAGTTATTCAATATAGTCTATTTATACATGGAATGGAATGTCTTAGCGTGTCAGTTATTGCAATAATTTTGTATCATTTTTTTCAGTTTCATGTGGTTCATGATCAAAGTGACCCTTGGTGAGCACAACAGATGTAACAAGACTCACCGTCCAGAAACACGTTTTGTCATACAGCTCCTGGCCCACAATTTCACTTTTACCAACTTTAGAGATGATATCGCCGTGCTCAAGCTACATGATCGTGTGAAGGTTACTGATGTTGTCAAGCCAGTGTGCCTACCGCCAAACGACGGTAAGTTCTTGAAATATAACATTTCTGCAGAGTGACAGCAGTGTTAAAAGTTTCAAATCACTTTATCGTCGCGGTTCCATATTATAGTTTTATGTTACTGCCATTTATATTTTAATTTTGGAAGCTATAACAAAAAAAAACTAGAACCATTATTTGTGATTCATTTAAGTTAATAAATGATATTTGAATTTTCGATTATCAATGACATTTAATAAATATGGATATTTTAGACAAAGCTTACGAAGGAGTTAAAGGGATCGCCGCTGGTTGGGGTTCAACAGGAGAACTAAAAAACCATTCCTGCAACCTATTGGATGTGGAACTACCAATACTAAGTAATGAACAATGCAAAAATACCAAATACGAGTCTTACATGATAGGAGAAGGTATGCTGTGTGCTGGATATCCAGAGAAAGGGCAAAAGGACACTTGTCAGGTAAATATAATTTAGATAAAAACAATTGTAGCTGATATGATTATAAAAAATATATTTAAGTGCAAAATAACTACATTGTCATTGATGAATCCGAAAAGGCCGACGTTAAACAACCGTATAAAACTTTGATGACAGCTAATGCATCAGCCAGTCTCTTTCTGATTACGACTGTTGGAACAGCATAGAGAACTGTGAAATTGCTTTTGTATTTTAAACCTTATATATACTTTATGGGTTTCGTACGTGATTCTATGAGCTATATATATAGCTATATTCTCTTCATATCAGCTGGTGAGATGAGTTCTGAAGTAGTTTAGTTTTTAAAAATATGTATTTTTTAGGGTGACAGTGGAGGTGCTCTGTCAGCTGAAAGGAGAGACAAGCGGTATGAATTGTTAGGTTAGTAATGTTATTTACTTATACAGATATATCATTTGATCTTCACAACAGTGTGATTAAATCAAAGTAAACTAAACACAACTTTAACGACAAGCATAATTGATTGTCATTTTCAAGGATTATGTATAATGATTTACAATATAGGGTTTAATAATATTCATATAAATAATAATACTAGCCCTGTATTAAACATTGTCCCACTGCTGGGCACGGGCCTCCTCTACTAATGAGAGGGGTTAGGTCTTAGTCCACCACGCTGGCCTAATGCGGGTTGGCAGACTTCTCATACCTTCGAAAAATTCTCAGGTATGCATGTTTCCTCACGATGTTTTCCTTAACCGTTAAAGCAAGCGATAATTAACATTTTAATACACACATAACTTTAGAAAAGTCAGAGGTGTATGCCACTTGGGTTTCGAACCTACGACTTTCGTCTTGGCATTCCGTACCGCAACCAACTAGGCTATCGCTGCTAATATTCATATAATGTGTTTAATAAAGTTTTACTGCAGACGAGCAGACGGGCCACCTGATGGTAAGTAGACACCGCCGCCCATAGACTTCTTTAATGTTAGGGCACAGCAAAGCCGCTGTCTACCGTTATTTGTCACTTTTATATTTAATTAGATTTTATATATTTTATGTTTGGTGGGTTATCCAAAGAAATATTATACATGTTCGATTTTAATATTTTACTAGTATTGATTTATCCTTATATTCATTTCAGGAGTGGTATCGTGGGGAATTGGCTGCGGCAGAGCTGGGTATCCAGGCGTTTATACTAGAGTTACTAAATATTTGTCTTGGATTCGACAAAATGTTCGTCTCGGCTGTTTTTGTTCAGATTGAATGCATTTATTGTAAAGAAACAATATTTGTTTCGATAAACTTACCGACATTCATTTTTTACATTTTTAGCACTTTTATTGTTTACTCATTTTCGTCAGTTGATCATGGAATTTGGTAAATATGTTTGTATATTATGATTTATTCATTCCTGTTTTGAAAATTAATACAATTGCAAAATTATTTATATTAATATTGTAATTTAAAAATAATATAAGACAGTTTCTGGCAGTCTTTCATTTATTAGGAAATCCCTAAAGGCAGCTATCGTTCACTGGAGGTGCACAGTAGGGGGCTGTCAGCCCGTATCGATGCACTCCCAATTTCAGAGCATCGTGCGACCCCGAGATGGGCCGCAGCACGGGTGGTAAGGCTCCTAAGCCCCCCATGGAGATGGGCTGCTACGCGACACCGTGCAGGGGCGGTTCCGGCAGCAATTCTAGCACTCCTTAGAATACCCCGGGATCGCTCCATAAGCGCCGAAGAAGGCCACCGCTGGGTTTTAGCTGGTAGTTTCGGGTGGGGTGTACATAGGGGGTAGGGATTCGGCCCAGCGGCAGCCCGGATAGCAAACATCATTATTCTCATTCCACTTCCCCCTGGAGCGGGCGGGAGTAATAAAATTCTTTCCCCGCGACAAAAAATATTTTTGACATATTATGCTTGAAATTTTTAATTATGTACTTATAAAATGAATACTCATAATAATTATACCAATAATGTTATAATAATTTATATTTAAAAATGTAAAAAAAACCTTTTGAATAAAGATTACATACTAATAAATCTTAAGCCCATGAATACATAATATTTATTCATGAAGTAATATTACAATAATTTATCATACAAAAATACAATTGTAGTAAAATGTTTCATTACACAAAAACAATAAGTTAAATCGAACTAAATAGAATAGAACTGAAACTTCCCACAGTCATGATGCTAATCATTACTCGATTAGCATTGGAAGTCCTTCTTGTTCAAGTAGAGACATGTATCTTGGATGCGGTGGTGTGTGGTTGCAGTTGATGTAGCGATCCTAGAGCTGTAACTGCTGATCTTGACTTATGACCACCAAGGGAATAATGAGTGCCGTCACCAGTCCGAACTATTCTATTTTTTACCTGTAAAGGTGTGGAAACTGATTAGTGACACCTTGAATATGATATGAGTGCGAACGCGTTTTCATGCATAATCGAGGAAAAATATAATTTATGAAATCAGGCATAATCTTGATTGTTTTCTTAATTAGTTAATTCGAAAAAAAAATAAAGGTAAATAAACATTTTTAAAACTATAGGTAAACAGTATAATGCTACCTATATATTACTGTCACTGTTTGGTGTATTTATTATTTATTTATTTATAACACAGGATACAATACCTCAAGGTAGTGTATACATTAAAAGAATAAAACTCGATTTCGTTCTCTTTAAAATTGACTTATATAAAAACATTTTAACAGAATATAACAAGCAAAATATAAAACTACTACTAATGTTATCTAAGTAATTTTAGTTCACGTTCACTTTGGTTTCTGCTAGTCAGTGGTACCTAATAATAATCGCTACTTGATACTCTATCTGGACGGCATTGCGCTTACCAATATGTGCAGTGTGGTGCCTTTGCCGCGCCAGAATAAAAAAAAACTGGGCAAATCCGCTCATTTATGACGTAGAGAAAACTGTCTATAGAGTTGCACTACCACTTACAGCATATTTAAAAAAATAAACACTCTAGCCAATAAAGTAAAATACCATTTCTGGTGTAGCGGTCTTCAAATCGTATGCGAGTCCGATCTTTTCGAAAAATCGAATGAGTGTTGCTGAGAAGTTGAGAGGCATCCCGAGTTCCGCAGTTTTGTAGTCCCACGGGAACACATGGTGGTAGTTGTGCCAGCCTTCACCTGAAGTTATGAAAGACACGATCGCACACTCTACGGAACGCTGGTTCCTGGAAAAAGCAACCAGACAATTACATATTACCGACAGATTTAAAAATGAGAAACAACGTTGACTACCTGTTTACTGTATGTAGATGTCTGATAAAGAGAATACACTAAAAATAACAATCTATTAATTTGATATGTTAACTTGATCTCAATCACTCACAACTTATTTTTAAGATAGTAACCTCGTTAATTTACCACCTTAAATACACAATTTTGCAATATCAATATGTGAAGTAGCGATTTTAAGTTTCGATAATTTCATTTTGTAAATTATACATTTTCACTCTAATCCAGCGATCTATATGTACTACGTACTAGATACGGCGACCAGAACAAACATTATGTTCCACCGAGTTGAGGTGTATACTCCGCACCGACGTTAGTTTGCTTCATGCCACCACATTGCATCTTTCAGTGTCGAGTTAATTTAAGTTATTTGTAGCGACATTCCTGAAATCTGCCTTAAATTGATTTACAGTGAAACTATTAATAGTATATAAGGTAAATAACATAATTTCGTAACGTTTAGAACGAAATATCAATAAATATTAATTAATTTCAATTTTGAATACGGGAAGTCTATATTTCAAAACAAAATTCATTATATAGTTTGTCCCGTATTAGCGCGCGGAAAGTCCCGTTCGAAAAAAGGCGACGGACTTATCAAACACTTCTTAGTAAAATGAATAGATGGCATTTTCACAACAAATTCATTATACAGTTTGTCCCGTTTTGGCGCGCGGAAAGTCCCGTTCGAGAGACAGTGACGGGAGCTATAACTTCCAAATAGTTCTTAGTAAAATGATAGATGGCATTAGTGGGCGGACAAGGCTTTCGGAACATCTTTTTTCTTTGACAGTTCGTGTCTATAGAATATAAGTCAATGCTCTAATCTATATTTGTATGTCTTACTGTCTCGAAATTTAAATGGCGTAATATTTATCACTATTCAAAGTGTATGTAACTTACTTGTCATAAGGCTTGGTTCCGTAACGGTGCGCAGCGCTGTTCACAAGCCATGTCGCATTAAGATTAAAAACATATCTAAGGAAGTAAACTACAAGAATCGATTTCCACCATGCCTCGTTAAAGAAATATATTGGAACGATCACTGGGAACAGGAATGCTGCATTAACGTAGATCCAAAAGAAATACCTGGGGAATAATCACGAAAAAAATGAATAGGTACTAAACTCATTAGACCAATTATTATTCTCAGAACAGCAAATTGCCCAAAAAAAAAATCTATCTTATGGATCAACTCATACCCACTTATCTTGTCATCTTTCGCTGCAAATTACGGCAATGACATACTAGGTATATACAAACAAACCAATCTTCATATATATAAAAACAGATCGTGCTTTATCTATCCTCACACCACTCAATCTCTGTGGACCGCAGTAACCTGCGGTCGAGATTGAGATTGATTAACATTAGAATAAATCTTACTCCATTTACTACTTATTAAAGTAGTAAATGGAGTAAGATTTGGCTCATATTTAGAGAGGTTATTTGGATCATGGAAACTAGTGTTTTATGGAAAAGCAGGCGTAACTAAGTAATAAAGAGCTCCCATAGTAGCGTGGTAAGAAGTTCGCACCGTATCGTGCCATGTGTCTACGTCACTTCAGCTATAATGCCATAGCAAGAGGGTTACTTTTGACACTCAATTCCAATTTTAAATTGGGATTGGGTTCGAAAACTGTACAATTGGCACTCTTGAACGCAACACCAGCGCACGATTTAACTGAATACGACGGAATTTTTAGTAACTAAATGAAATAGAGTATTTACGATCGCTAGTTCGTAAATATTCTATTTCATTTAGTTGAGTGAGTTAGAGTTCCAATATCTTCTAGATTGGAATTGAAACTGTATCGAGTTCGAGATTGGAATTACAAGAGTAAGCCTACAGAACTGTCAAGTAATTCGTGCGTTTAACTAGTTTATGTGCATTTATTTTTTTCTTGAGACTAATCATCAATGCACTAGAGAACATTTTAAACTCAGGAGCGTCGCCACTCCATTTCAATTCTTATTGTATAATCTAGGTACTGTATAGATTGAGTGGCATTATGATTGATATATTCAGATTTGACAAGCTTCTGACGAACAAACGGCAATACAGAGAAGAAGAGGTGTGTGTCTACATGGTGTATTGACCTAGTGTGTGAGACTGATTATATTAGTAACACTTCAAAAAAGTCATGGTTAAGTAGATTATCACTGAAATAAGTGAAATGTTAAAACAACATACTTCTTTTGGAACATAACCATCCAGTCGGCTTGCAAGTCACTCATGTCTATTTTCTTTCCCAATTCAATTACATATGGATGTTTCTTCATCATAAGCCAGCCCATATGGCTGAAGAAGAAGCCTCGCTTTGAGTTGTGAGGATCACCGTCTGTGTCAGAGTAACGGTGGTGGAGCCGATGATCACGAACCCAGGTAAACATTGAATTCTGAAATGATGCAAGTTTAAAATATGTAGTTTATCTATTTTATATCCTGACCCTGGATTCTACAAAGTTATAATATCGATAGAAATAGTAGCTGGATCTTGGAAAGAATAACATTAAATATATGATTGTTTTATTTGAACATATATGCTTTGCAAATGAGGCTTCAGACGTTCAGATACCTTAGTACCAGCCAACTGTTATGGTATGCATATGTTCTACTGGTTAAAGGATTACGACGTGAGGATTCCGGACTGGACAGACTTTTTTTTATTCTGGCGCGGCAAAGTGACCACACTGCACCTGATGGTAAGCGCAGTGCCGTCCAGATAGAGTATCAAGTAGCGAGAGACAGTCTATCCCCCGCTACTCAACACAATCACGCCGGCCTGCTGTTTAGCTTCTTCACGTTACGCCTAAAGGACCCAGGATCATAGGAGGGAGGGAACACGGTAGCTGGCAAACTGTTCCACAGCTTGATGGTGCGGCAAAAATACGAATTTGCGAACCTCTTGGTTCGGGCTGGGGTAGTAGACACCACGAAGCTGTGGCTCCGCAAGCCAGTACGCGTGGTTCTGGTATGGAAGGGAGAGGATGGGATAAGATCAAACAATTCTTCAGAGCATTCGTCATGATACAGACGGTAGAACACGCTAAGCGAGGAAATATCCCTACGCAGCTGTAGCGGCTCCAGGCTGTTACTCACGTCTGTATCATTCACAATGCGGATGGCCCGCCGCTGCAACCCATCCAAGGCATCGAGAAGGTACCTTGCGGAACCGTCCCAGAGGTGCGAGCAGTATTCCATTCCCGGCCGTACCTGCGCTTTATATAAGCGGTAGAGCTGACCAGGCGTGAAAACCGCCGCACCGTGTTCAGGATTCCGACCCTGCGTGAAGTGGGCTGAGGCGTGAGCTGCGAAGCGTGTCCATCAATGAGAACACGCATTCTACGCTCATGCAGAAAGCCGGAAATCCACTTGCACAGGTTCTCGGGCAGACCGTATGCCGGGAGCTTGGAGAGAAGGCCACGATGCCAGACCCTATCAAACGCCTTGGCTATGTCGAGACTCACAGCCAGAGCCTCGCCATGCTTGTCAATCGCCTCCCCCCAGTGATGTAATACGAACGCTAGAAGATCACCCGTTGATCGGTTATGACGGAATCTGTATTGGCGGTCATTGATCAACGAGTAATCCTCTAGGTAGCGAACTAATTGGCTGTTTATCAGTCGCTTCATGACTTTACACATCACTGAGGTTATGGCGATTGGGCGATAATTGTTAGGGTCTGACCGATCACCCTTTTTGGGTATCGGCTGATACGGATATCAGGCATTGTGTGACCGCAACCGGGCAGCGTAGTTGGTAAATGAGCATTGCAGTCCTCGAGTCTTAGACCCGAGCAATGGATTCTTTCACATAAAGGTAGTTGATGAGGCGGGCATATACATAAATCAGTAAACAGATATTATATAAAAAAATGAATTCCGTAGGTTACATAGTTAGCTCGACAAAGGATGCGCAGCGCCCGTCCACCCAGTGAAGTCCTTAGCTGCGCAACTTGTTGCACTTATGCTGTAACAAAATTCAGTTTAGCATATAAGCTATTTTTTTTGTTGTCGCGGGGAAAGCGTTTTATTACTACAGCTTGCTCCGGGGGGAAGCGGAATAAGAATAAAACGGTTATGTTGGACAAGTCGGTCTTACGACCCAGCATCCCCCTCGCCCGGATGATGGCTATCCGGGCAGCCGCTGGGCCGACTCCCTACCTCCTATGTACACCCCACCCGATACTACCAGCTAAAACCCCGCGGTGGCCTTCTTCGGCGCTTACGGAGCGATCTCTGGGTATTCTAAGGAGTGCTAGAATTGCTGCCGGAACCGCCCCTGCGCGGTGGTGTGAAGCAGCCCAGCTCCATGGGAGGGCTTAGGAGCCCCCGCCCACCGAACAACGACAGCGACCGAGGCCTTACCACCCGCGCTGCCGTCCATCTCGGGGTCGCACGATGCTCCGAAATTGGGAGCGCATCGTTTCGGGCTGACAGCCCCCCGCTGCGAGCCTGCGACCCCCGATGGCCCCAATTAGTCGTCTCGTACGACAGGCAGGGGTTACCGTGGTGGAATTCAAACGCCCCCGTTCCACAGGGCGGGAGACGCCGGTCAGTCGTCCACCCGGCGCCTCCTACGTCTTCTCTGGCGACAGGAGGGATAATTTCGTTCCCGATCCCTCTCGGTACTCTCCTTCTGCGAGATGATGCTCTCGCAGAAGTGGGCCACCGCACGCCAGGACCTCCGGCTGGTGACCATGGCCGACGACTGCTCTGAGAGCGCTTCGCTCTTCGTTCTTCGTTCCCAGGCTGGGCACTCTTCCAACGTGTGTTGGGCCGTGTCCACGCGGCAGTTGCCACAATGGTGACACACGGCAGACACCTCCTTTCCGATCCGACACAGGAACGAACCGAAACACCCGTGGGCGACAACAAGGCGACGCAGCGGGCTTTCAGGGAATCAGCCCATACGGGACATCCGTACAGGGCCATTGACCGCACGACTCCAGCGTATAAACTTCGTCAAGGGCTATTAGGTCCCTTCAGGTTCGGCAGCAGGCGTCCGAGCGCGCCCGCCGCCCGCACAAATTTCGCCGACAACTCCTTGAAATGGGCACGGAAATCCCACTGACTGTCCAGAATCAATCTCAGGTACTTCATTTTACAGCCGATGGGAATCCGCACCCCGTCCACATTGATGTGGGGCATTAAAGGTGGCCGAATCTGAGGACCTTGCTAGTAAAGAGCCTCGGTTTTGTTCAGCGGTTGTGCCCAGTCGCCGAATCCTGCCCACCACCTGTTCGGTTGCGAAAGAGGCGAGCAGGGTGGCCTCCTGGAAAGACCTGGCTGTCGCTGTTACTAGCGTGTCGTCTGCATAACAGACGACAGCGACGCCTTGGAGATTGGTACCACGGAGCACCCAATCGTAGCCGATGTTCCACAGGAGAGGACCCAGGACTGAGCCCTGTGGAACACCGCAGGCCATCGCTCTTCGATAGCCACCTGTCGGCGCCTGGATACCTGTCTGAGAGATACGAGCGCACAAGATATAGCATAATAAGCTGTCTTTATTTTACATGTATTGAATTTACTTACTTGACCAGCCATTGTTTGAAATAATATAAGAAGAAATCTGAGAACAGGTTTGGCTTTAAACGACTTGTGTGTGTACAACCTGTGAGCACCAACTGTAATACCTTCACCCGCAAGGTATCCGACGAAAACAGCTAAAAATATAATACTTTATATTACGTACTTGTTTGAGTTATTCATACTATCCTGAGCACATATCCGCACTGTAACTCCTGTAAGCCAACATTAACAATAGCACGCATTTTTCTACACCGAGAAGAGCTTGACGAGTTTCATGAAACGCCTAAATGTTTTTAAATTGCAATGAAATTCATCAAATTGAAACATATGGAGGAGAAATATAAATTGTCACTATGATAAGACGCGTGGAATGGCGTAGGTGCATCAAACACCATCCTGCTGGCCGACCACTATCTCTTAGAGCAGTCTTGTTGTAATATTAAATGCGATTTTGTATCATGAATTCGCATTGTAATATTACAATAACACTGCTTTGGCCATACGAGTGAGCAAATTTTTTTTCTTAATTACCACGCCACGCAAGTCTTTTCCTGTCCCGCGGCTGCTGATCCTGTTATTTACCTAGCTTACGACTGGCAGTGTATATTACAGTTTATTATATATTAATTATTACTTTTGCCCGCGGCTACGCCCTCGTGGTGGTTATTTTCGCAAGAAACGGTATAAAATCCATGGAGACCCCTTAAAGCTGTTTCATCTTCCTGTATTGTGCTATCCCATAGGAACCGTGCATTTTCTGGTATAAAAGTAGCCCCTCAACTATCACTGTGCAAAAAATCATCCCTTGCTCTGTCTAAAACAAAACAAAACTATCCCACGGGAACCGTACATTTTTCCGGGATTAACGAAGCCTATTTATTTAATTTATTTATATGGATAAATAATATTAAATATTCGCATTTTTAATATTAGTAGGATTATTGATAAACTCCTGATAAAAGAGTTCATATAAATTTTCATCCCCTATTTTACCCTCTTAGGGGTGGTATTTCCAAAAACCCTTCCTTAGTGGATGCCTACGTCGTAAAAAGTATCTACTGTCAAAATTTCGAGTCTCTAACTCTAGCCGTTTTGGCTGTGCGTTGATCGTCAGTCAGGCAGTCAGTCAGTCAGCTTCTTCTTTTATATATATTTTGTTTTGAATATTATACATTGAAATAAAACTAAATTTACGGATTCTATCGCAGTTTATTTTACTTTTTTAACTCGACGTTTCGAAAGTTTTACAGCCTTCATGGTCACGGGGCGGACTGAGTTGTATGTCGTCACTCAAGTATAGTGCAATGTTTCTACCCTCCATTTTTTTATTTTTATTTATAAATTAAATTAAAATAAACCGCGATAGAATCCGTAAATTTCGTTTTATTTCAATATATCTATTCTTACTAAGAAATTACTTACTCCACAAAACGGTTTTCATGTGAACGTGTCCAGTGAAAACTAAAAAAAATCCTGCGATTCCCAAAACGTGTATCATGAAATGTATGGCAACAAATTTCCATATCCACACATGTTTGTAGGAGTAGTCAGTTTCCATCGCTTTCGGAATATCATTATTTTCTGTGTGTTTTGAATCCGTCGCGGTCGTCTTCATTTTTGTATTTTGGATCTCTGTTGTTTGAGATTGAACATCAGAGATACTGGTAATTGTTGGAGTACACTGATATTTCAAATTGTTGTTTGGCTGATATATTCCTGATTTTTTTATATATACAGGTTGCAGCAGTTTGCCATGTCTTTATAAAATCGTGTTAGAACAATTCTACTGCAGACAGGTACACAATATGTTTGAAAGACTCACTTTACAAAAAATATTTGATTATCATTACTTAGAAGTTCAAAAACACATTCTTGTCATCTGTATTTGGTTCGGAGATCAAATAGGATATCTGAAAATATAATATTTAAAATAAGTATCGATTTATAATTTTACGAAAAATATGAGAGTACCATCGCTGTGCTTTCCAATAAAATAAAGTGATTAATTTTATTTAAACAGACCAATGTTACAATCAATTACTTTTTATTATAATTTTTTACATGAATGGCACAACAATAACACAGTTACTCATTTACACCACCACCAATTTACATTAAAAATATTGTATTATATATTTTAAAATGCTCCGTTTTTGCAACAGCCGCATTCAGACGTTCGCTAATACCTTTATTATAGTGATAGGTATACGCAGAGTAGATAGAATAGCAGCGATAGCCTAGTTAGTTGCGGTACGGAGTCAGGATGAAAGTCGTTTGTTCGAGACCAGCCCACATGGCATACACCTCGCACTTTTCTAAAGTTACGCGTGTATTCATTGCTAACTACCGCTTGCTTTAACGGTGAAGGAAAACATCGTGAGGAAACCTGCCTACCTGAGAATTCTTTTAAGAATTTCGAAGGTATGTGAAGTCTACCAACCCGCCAGCGTGGTGGACTAAGGACTAATCCCTCTCATTTGTAGAGGAGGCCCGTGCTCAGCAGTTGGACAATGTTTAATACAGTGCTAGTATTCTAACTTTGCGTATGCAAATACCACCAGCGTTTTCGGCACTTTTAAATCTAGCAAACGGTGGCAATGCACATTCCTTCTTGTATCTCGGCACTACCTCAGGTTGACTGGCGTAAAATGCGTCCGGCATTAAGTCCGCCTATACTTAATATATAAAGTGTGTTAAATAAATAAAAAATAAATGCACAAATTATTATAGGAAACAAGACGACTAGCGTTAGTCGGTCGATTTGCGTCGCCTAATGGCCTAATCTGCCGGATAACATTTAATTAGACATTATGAAGTAGGTCTTATAATTAAACCTAATAGAATTTGATATTTTTGTTACCACTAGTTTGACAGCACCTTCAAGTTAGCACGTTTTGCAGTTTGTGATAATTGATTTGTACTAAAAAAATAACCTTTATACAGCGAGGCTTATTTGACAATAATAAATTAACACATTACATAGAATCTTTTTATTCATAGAATTGTTTCAATCGCATTTTAATTTAGCACTTTGTACCGAATTAATTATTAATTAGTTATAGAAGTGATGTGGCTACCGGCTCGTGGGGTGATTGATGCCTAATATATTTTATTAAAACGGTCAATTAAAAAAATAATTGAATATTTTACCGTCTCGGCGAAAATGATACCTAAATAACTATCGCCACGCACCGTAAGTCTTAAGCCACCTTAACTTAACCCAGCGACGCGTTACCCTGGAGAAAGCGATCATAGCGGTACCCTATACGGCACTACCTGCCAAAACCTAGGCTGGCTGCTGGTGGTAGGATATTCATATCCGCCCGGATAGCGACCACCGTACACAGGGCGAAAAACCCGCCATAGTGGCACACGCAAGTGTGTCGGGATCAGCCAGTGTACATCCGGTTTTTGTCGGGGGTCTGGATTTGGGGTACAATGGCCATTTTGCGGCCTTCTTAGTACTCTGACACTAGACCCTCGACCCCTTCTTCACCTTCTTGCTCATGGCGTAGTGTGAAGAAGCAGGCCGGCATGAGTGTGTTGAGTAGCGGGGATAGATCGTCTCTCGCTACTCAGTACTCTATTTGGACCGCACTGCGCTTACCATCAGGTACAGTGCGGTCACTTTGCCGTGCCAGGATAAAAAAAAACCCCACAGTTGCCTTCTTTGGTACTTGCGGAGACGTCCCGGGGTCTATTGGGATAAGCTAGTTTTGCTGTCGGAACTTCTCCTGCGCAATTACGGCCCGTCTCCACAGAGGAACTCATAAGACCTCGCGCATACAAGAACGCCCACGGCAACGAAGGTAACGACGACCAGCAGCTCCTACATCTCCTTTGGCGACAGTTCACTTCGTTCACGATCTCGTTTGATGCTCGCTTCTGAGATGACAAGCTTACTGAAGAATTCAATTCAATAATTCCGAGGGGACTACAGTATGGGGTCCTTCAAGAAGAGAGTTAATAGGTTTTTAAAGGGTCGGCAACGCGCATGTGAAACTCCTGGTGTTGCAAGCGTCCATAGGCTGGCCGTAAGCTTGTTTGCCACCATCGTGGTATAAAAAAAATCCATGCCCAGGGCATCGGACTGTAGGCCGTGGCAGGCACTTACAGCCGGCAGAGTAATGTCTTCTGTGACGACCTAAAGGACAAGCTAAAAACAACTACTGTTGAGCTGTGAGGCGGTGGTATTATTCCCGTTGAGATTGCCCATTCATGCTAAAGACAACTCTAGCTACAGCACTACTCTAACGATTATAATTATTATTTAAATCACTTGACAAAATAATCAATTGAATTCTAGTATATTCCTTATTACGTATGTTAATTAACAGACTAATCAATTATAAACCTACCACGGACACGGTTACTGACCGCAAGATTGTTGCCCGCGATTCCGATCGCGAATAAAAGAATCGTAAACTGAAATATCGATTTGATCAATATTGAATCAATGTTATTATTGTATAGTGGCTAATACCACAGAACGGTCGAGCCCTAAAACACGAGTGTGGCTTACGCAATATGATGAAAGCTCCTGTTTATTCTCAGATCAGGAGGGTTACTCTTGACACTCGATTCCAATCAAAAATTGGGATTGGGTTCGAAAACTGTACAATTGGCACTCTTGAACGCAACACCAGCGTACGATTTAACTGAATACGGCGGATTTTGCAGTAACTAAATGAAATAGAGTACTTACGATCACTAGTTTGTAAATATTCTATTTCATTTAGTTGAGTGAGTTACAGTTCCAATCTTCATGATTGGAATTGAAACTGTATCGAGTTCGAGATTGGAATTGATTTCAAGAGTAGGCCTACAGTTTTTGCTTATTTTATTCTGCCTACGTGGTTGGTCTTTGTAATATCACTTACGAATATCCGTTTGGTGACAGACTCGCTGGTAACATTATTATCTATGTATAGTTGCATACAGCGTTTATGATATAGTTTAACTTTCCTGATCATCATCAGGTTAACATAGACCCAGCTTATCACAATTTTAAGTGCCCAAAACAAAACGTTGTCAGTTTTTTAGTTCCATGATCCAATTTTGTAATGATTGTGTAAATCGTAATAGATAATTAGCTCCTTGATTCGAGCAACCCTTGAATGAGCATTAGGGCAATTTTGTATGAGAGCCAGTGTCGCCAAACCTACACATTTACATCCGCTTGCACCTTCCCACCTATTATGATCACGGTGTTGTGATTGGCGGAAAAGAAATAAATACAAAAAGAAATAATTTACTCAAACTGAATTATTTTTATATTGAATTATTGTTTATATTATTAACTTTTTTAAGGTTTTTTTTGTGTTATAACTAACATTTTCGGCATGTAAACTTTCTTTCCCCGATTACAAATGTAGCTTTAGATTAATAGAATTTGGCAATTTTGTTACCAGTAGTTTGACAGCTCACCTTCTATAGTTAGCACTTTTAGCAGTTTTATATATATTTTGTGATTTGTGCTTGTAAAATAACTTTTTACAGCGAAGCTTATTTTATAATAAAAAGATTGACACATTTTATAGAATCGTATTATTCAGAGAATTGTTTCCTTGGCATTTTAATTTTGCATAATAATATGTATTAACTTTGTACCGAATTAATTATTTATTAGTTTTAAAAGTGATGTGCTTTTTGGGGCGTGAGGCTATATTTTTTTAAAAGAGGTCAGTTTACCCATAATAATATTCAACATTTTAGTATCGTGGCGAAATTTTTAACTATTATCGCCCCCCCACTTGTAAGTATAAGACCCAGCATCCCGTCACCCGGGAGAAAGCGATCAGAGCGACACCCTACACCACCCTACCTACCAAAAGCACGCGGTTACCTTCTTCGGCACTTGCGGGAACGGTTCCGAGGTCTTCTGAGGTAAACATTTTTGCTACCCTCCTGTGCAATGCCACATTACGAGACGTTCCATAATGCATGTGTTTATTGCATGTACTCACTGCAGTCACTGCCACCTGTCCGGACACAATGGCCAAATAAAGTATTCTCTTTTTTTCTTTCTTTAAAGGCTCATTAGCCCTCGGGCACACAATGCCTATGGCAACAAAGGTAACGACAAGCAGTGCCTACTACATCTCGTTTCACGACAGTTCTGCTCGTTCACGATCTCGTTTGGTGCTCGCTTTAATGGCCCGCTCCTGATGGATTCCATCGCGTATGCACTCATTGCCGGCAGAGAGATGTCTTCTCCGACGAGCTAAAAGCCAACTATCTGATAGTACATAAGTAAAGACTATTATTCATAAGCATCAACAATAATGTAATTCGGATATGGGGAGAAAGTTAGTCCGCCCCGTGACCATGAAGGCTATAGAGCTTCCGAAACGTCGGGATTAAAAAGTTTAATAAACCGCGATAGAATCTGTAGAATAAGTTTCATATCAATGAAAGACAGCCTCCGTGGCGCAGTTGCCGAGTAGCCGGCTGTGAAAACTGAAACGAGCGGCCGTGGGTTCGATTCCCACACCGGGACAAATGTTTGTGTGACAGACAGATATTTGTGTCCGGGGTCTGGGTGTTGTGAGACCGAAAGTCTCTCGTAGTCCCTGATAGCCACAATACAAGACTCGTGTCTTGGTGTGGGGTCGGGGCTATGTGTGTGACTGTTTGGTGTTATTTATTATTAATGAGAAAGTTATTGCTTACACGGGTATCAAAATCACCAAATCCGAAACAACAACGGTAAGGGCATCAGTTTTCAATCAGACAGTGGTTATTATTCCCAAGTCCAAATGGCAAATTTACGCTGAAAACAACACTGGCTACAGCACTATAATTTTAATCGTTTTACGTAATAATAAAATGATTATTAATCAATTCTACATTCCAAATTTCGCATAATATTAATTAATAGACTAATTAAATATATTTGACCTACTACGGACAGGTTCACTATACGCAAGATGGTTGCGTGCGGCTTCACTTGCAATAAAAAATCCGAAAATCGAAATATTGATTTGATAATTTATGTTAAATATATGTCTTTATTGTATAGTGGCCAATAGATACTAAAAGTATCACAAAGTATTTAAATCACGGCAGTGATTTACTCTCTACTCTACTCTAGTGTGATGAAGGCTAGTGGTTATTTCCATCCAGTAATTATTTTTGCTAAAATCGTTTACAGTTTTTGCTTACTTTCTGTGTACGCGGTTGGTCTTTGCGATTATCCCCGCTGCATCAACACGTCAACGCCCACGTTGTTTAACAGACGCTCTCCAAACTTCCAGGACTAAGGCTGGAAATTCCCCACCATCTATAACGTATGTATAACAATAGCCAAAAGTAAGCCATAGCCTAGTTGGCTTCGGTACGGACTGTCAAAACCAAAGTCGTATGATCGAAACCCAAGTGGCATACACCTCTGACATTTCTAAAGTTACGTATGTATTAAATGTTAATTATCGCTTGCTTTAACGGTGAAGGAAAACATCTTGAGGAAGCCTGCATACCTGTGAATTCTCATAAGAATTTCGAAGGTATGTGAAGTCTACCGATCCGCATTAGGCTAACAGGATGGACTAAGGCCTAACCCCTCTCATTAGTAGAGGAGGCCCGTGCCCAGCAGTGGGATAATGTTTAATACATGGCTAGTATTATTGTTATTATAACTTTAAGGTTTTTTACTAATACTTTTATTTTAGTTAAACGAATATAATTTTTTATTATTGTTTCGATTTAATTTTCATTTATATAAAGTTTATGTATAACGTTTTAAGTTTATGTTTTAAACGTAATATTATATACCAAGCCGACGAGGGCTATAGTAGATTTTTTTTTATTATTGGAAATTTTATTGGTCTAAGAGGTAGCTGTGAGCACCTATAATTATTTAATATATTTTAGTACTGTATGTTCCCTGTACTTAATTAAAATAATAAATAAAAATAATTCATTAAACTTTTAATTAATGAAATACGTCATTATTATGTTTTAAAATGTATTTTATTTTATACTATTCGTCAAGTTATTAGGTATTACAATGAGGTAATAAATCATCTACAGAAGAAACATTTTCAACAATATTTACAAGAAAACTGTAACATAAACTAAGCAGTAGCGACTCTTCTTTTAATAATGTTTTCGTCATTAAAGTAGTCTTTCTCGTGAAACAATGGAAGTCCTTCTGGTTTGAGGATAGCGTCAGGCGATTTCAGTGTGGTAGTGTAGGAAGGATTGAGTGGATGTAGCGGTCCCAATGCCGTCACTGCGATCCTGGATTCATCGTCACCCAATAGGTAATGACTGCCATCACCAGTGCGGATGATTCTATTCTTTACCTGAAATATAAAATAAAATAAATAACACCCAACGGTCACACACATAGCCCCGACCCCACACTAAAATACGAGTCTTGTGATGTGCGTATCAGGGACCACGAGAGACGCACGGTCTCATAACACCCAGACGCCGGACACAAATATCTGTTTGTCTCACAAACATTTGTCCCGGTGTGGGAATCGAACCCACGGCCTCTCGTGTCACAGCCGACTACTCGCCAACTACGCCACGGAAGCTGCCATAGAGAGTGGTGTATCTATAAAATTGTTGTAATTTAAATGGAGATGATTTTACTCTGTGTTCAGCTTGTCGCATCCAGCTTCTGCCAGCTACCTTTCGCAAATCGTCACTACCGCTGTGGGGCGTCCTACCCTACGCTTACCGAGTCGCGGTCGTCACTCAAGAACTCGTTTATCCCAGCGGTTATCAGTCCTTCGACAGATATGGCCAGCATTTTTATATGTATACTTAAAAGGCATTTTTGCAACGATGAAGTCATATTGACGCAAAAAATTTCAATATAATAAAAAGCGAACAAACGAGAAAACTATTTACCATTTCTGGGGAAGCGGTTTTTAAATCGTATGCCAGTCCTACTCTCTCGAAGAACCGAATAATTGAGGCTGTGAAGTTAAAATGCATCGAGAGTTCTGCAGCTTTGTAGTCCCACGGGAACGTGTGGTGGTAGTTGTGCCAGCCTTCACCACAACTTATGAATGAGACGAACCATGACTCCACTGGCTGTAAGTTCCTGGAGTAAAAAGAGTTTGTAAGTATTACTTTTAAATATTACTAGCTGTTGCTAGTAACTAGTACTAGTACATACCTATTTTTTAATTTATTAATTATTTTATTTTATTGAAATGAAACAATTTTTTACGGATTCTATCGCGGTTTATTAAACTTTTTAATCCCGACGTTTCGAAAGCTTTACAGCCTTCATGGTCACGGGGCGGACTAAAAAAGTTTAATAAACCGCGATAGAATCCGTAAAAAATTGTTTCATTTCAATCATTTCAATGTATAATATTCGCGTAAACATGAGAAACCATTATTTTATTTAAGTTATTATTATTAATACTGTGTCCGTCTAAACAGCTTTCCAATTACCGCATTGTACGTGAACATTTCTTTAGAAGATAGAATGAGTATAGTAAGCTATCCTTAAAATATAGGTAGATATATGCCACCGTGGACTTTTTTTGTAGATCTATAATGAAGGAATATCCCACCATGCATTGTTTTATTATATCTCAAAGAGATAAGGCAGCATTTTCGGCGAAAATTGCCGGGCGGCTTGAATATTTCCGACACTTATGATGATGATGCTATGTATGCTATGTATACATTAGCTGATATCCCTCTTAAATTTCTTTACGTTTCTTTAATGTACTGACTTGTCATAAGAGCTATGTAATTGCCTACATGATCAATAAACGATTTCATTTCATTTCATTTCACTTCTAACAATAATTATCCTTATATTTCAACCAATTTACACAAAACCTTGGCAAATTATATACCTAAACCTTCCTCATGAATCACTCTATCTATTGCTAAAATCCGTTCAGTAGTTTTTGCGTTTATCGCGAACAAACAGATATACGCGGCGGAGGACTCTTTTATAATAAGTAGGGAGACTGTTATTAGATTAAAATGAATATAATTTTTTAATACATTTTTCCTTTACAAATAACACTCGTAAAGAAAAAATATGATTATAATAAGCCCAATAATTATAATAAATTCAATAGGTTCTTTTAGAAGCCATTAAAATATAAGTATTAAACATTTGGAATAATTCGGGACTCGTGAGGGTTGGACAAAATTGAATCAAGATTTTATTTCGATCAACATACACGATATAATTATTATGTAGGTCGGGTGTGAAAAAGTAAATCAAACAAGTAAATCCTAGATACTCAATTAATATCACATTTTTCACTCCATAAACCATGAATTCCGAAGTCATCTGCACCTATGCATTGCGTGATAAATCATGGCATTAGTAAATGTGTACTTACTGATCGTAGGGCCTGGTCCCGTAGAGGTGAGCAGCGCTGTTTACTAGCCATGTTCCGTTCAGTTGAAATGTATAGCGGAAGAAGTAAGCAACGAGAAGAGATTTCCACCATACCTCGTTAAAGTAATATATTGGAACCATGACAGGGATCAAAATGGCGAGAATCACGTAGAGCAGATAGTAGTACCTAAAGAAACATTTATTTAAGAGTTCAGATTCGATTTGCCGCGGTTTTTAAATAACACACGAGGTTTGATTCTTATGTCAGTAGGCATGAAATTTTTTTATGATCTGTGCATCCAATGAAAAAAAATGTGATACAATATTTACGAAAAATTGAGTAGGAGTTACGGAACCCCTTTCACACGATTTCTGATACTCCAGCACCTTTGTTCTGTGCACTCTTTAGTGCATGGAACATTGTGAAGAGTTGATAAGAATGATATACCAATGAAGCTTGTAGACCAAAAATCCTGGCATACTCAGCAGGCCAGGCATGATAGTGTCATCTAGCGAGAGGAAACTATATTGAGTCAATATAGTTTCCTCTCGTTACTTGATACTGTAACTCGATGGCACTGCGCTTATAATCACGTGCAGTGTGGTCCCATTGCCGTGTAAGTACACATACAAAGTATAGAGTAGTCCTTCAACGGTAGGCAGCGGCTTTGCTGTGCCCTGGTATTGCAGAAGTCTATGGGCGGCGGTGACTACTTACCATCAGGTGGCCCGTCTGCTAGTCTACCTATCGAGGCACTAAAAAAAATATTAGGGGCGTCGCTTTGTCAACCAAATGTTATACGTACTTCTTTTGAAACATGACGATCCCGTCAGCTTGCAAGTCGCTCATGTCAATTTTTTTCCCAAGTGCAATGACGTACGGATGTTTCCTCATCATTAGCCATCCCATGTGGCAGAAAAAGAAGCCTCTCTTCGAATTGTGAGGGTCACCGTCAGTGTCAGAGTAACGGTGGTGGAGGCGATGATCACGAGCCCAGATGAATATGGAATTCTAAAATGTTATATCTTTAGTTATAAAATTAAATAAGCACCTAATCGTCACATAAATAACGCCCTAGTTGAGAACAAAGAAAACCTTTCAAGCAATTTTTCGTATATTTTTGCTTATGTTACGCAAACAAAAGAGCCGGGGGTGTATCTTTACACTTTTGCCTACCCTTTTACAGGAGTGAGCTTATGTTATTGTTTGCATGTAAGTAAACATTTTTAACCGACTTAAAAAAAAGAGTCCCCCGATTACTCGAAGACGCCTCGACCGATTCGAGAAATTCTTTTTTTGTTTAAAAGGGTATACTTCCCAGGTGGTCCCATTAGCACTAAGTCATGATCTGATGATGGGATCTCAGAAAAATCAAGGGCAACCCTCAAATTTTATAGTGACGCATAATTTGTTTTTATTGAAGTCGGTGTACTTTTTATGAATTAAAAAACTTCAGCAATCTAAATTATTTAATTTCAGCACCTTCAAATGAAACTAAACGAAGTCTTACCTGACCGGCAATGGTTTGCATCAAAGTCAGTATGACTTTGAGAATAGGTTTAGCTTTAAACGATTTGTGTGTGTAAAATCTGTGAGCTCCAATTGTAACACCTTCAGACGCCACGTATGCCATGAATGTTGCTGAAAATATATAATAGTGAATAAATAGCATGCTATGACGTGTTTAAACATGAACTTGCATAATCTTAATAAATTGCGGAATAAATTATTTTTCATAATTGAAGTGACCAATTGTGTATGCATTTTGTTAAACGGCTTTAGAGCCGAGTGACTTTAGAAGACATTTATGATCCTAGGGATTGATTTGTTTGAGAAAAGGTATACATTCCACGAAGGCATCCCAAGAAATAACATTTTTCTATGTCTGTCTAGTATCCGGTTGCCGGGCGGATACTGTGGAAAGTCGCAAGGAGCTTGTTATAGAGATTAATCGGACCCTAGATCTCTCTCAATGCCAAGACAACCCAGGTGTGCCCGTTATCATGCAATAAATCCCCGTTTTCTTTCCCAGTTTAACTTTTGGGGTGTTCTACTGAGAGTGGAACTAATAATTCTAATGAGAAAATTACTTAGTATTTTAGGTATAAATATCCGATGTGATCTTAAACCTAGGAGCCACACCGAGGGCGTAATATCCACCAGTAGGCCGACATGACCGTCTCAAATTGCTATGTCTATTATTACCTATCTATTACCAAGTGATAATTGATCAGTTATCGAGCGGGATGAAAATGATGAAATTACTAAAATGACTATTAAAAATAGGGGTTGGTGATAGAAGGGTGAAAATTTAGGGTTGTTGTAAATAAAAAAAAAATAACCAAAAAATAAAAAAAATGTTAGGGGTGGACAACTCTTATCACTTAGGGGTATAAAAAATACATAGTAGCCGATTCTCAGACCTACTGAATATGCATATAAAATTTCATAAAAATTGGTCAAGCCGTTTCGGAGGAGTATGGTAACTAACATTGTGACACGAGAATTTTATATATAAGATTATTATTATTAAGTTCCACAAAAACATTATTGTTTTATCAACGTTTAACTATTATAGTTACATGCGGAATACACAATGTAAACAATGCACAATATTATAAATTATTATAATTAATTATAAGATTGGTAACTCACTCCACGCAAAAGTTTTGAATCCAACTTGTCCTGTGATAACTAAGAAAAATCCTGTGACTCCCAAAATATGCAATGTTAGAAATGCGATGACATTTTTCCATACCCACTCATGTTTGTATGAATAATCAGTTCCTATTAATTTTGGTATGTTTGCATTCCCTAATTTATGATTTGCATCATCATTTGCATCTACTTTTTCACCAATAAGATTAGAATTTTTAGTTCCCATAGTTTGAAATTGCAATTCAGCCATTTCAAGAGTCACAAGTATTGGTAGTAAATTTTTTGTTGATACTGACTTTTAGATAAGATGTTTACCTTTATATTCAAGAGCTCGTCTATTGTTTAAATTCTGAAACGTAGCATTGTAGTCGGCCAGGATTGTGTAAGGAACTGAGGCCACGGCCAATTTTACTAATTGATGTCTTCGTTTTAAATTATTGCGCCAGTATTTTTCTTTGACGTTAAGATTTGGAAATATTGTTGTTGAATGATACAAGCATAATGCTCAGCTCAACTCCTTACAGAGTCAGCCGGTGTTCTGTTGCTTTAGGCTAGAGTTACCAACCCCGGAATTTAAATACTAGGATTTGAAGTTAGAAAAACCAGGACAATTCAGTTTAAAAACAGGACGCATCTTTGTTTTAAAATAGAGTGAACACTTGTGAGCCCAGAGGCCGCCCATAAAATAAGAATTGCAAAAGTGGTGTGCGAATTTTAACATACAGGACCTTATCAGGGGGCTTTAAAAACCCAGGACGCTGCTTAAAAACTATCCAGGACACTCTAAAAACCAGTACATGTCCTGGGAAAACAGGACAGTTGGCAACTCTACTTTAGGCGCCATCATTCTGGAGACTGCCTAAGGACACAAGGTGTCTTGATGGTCATATTATATTTTTGCATTATACTTTTTTTTTACCGAAATAGGCTTGCGTTTGACCACCACCTCGCCTGATGGTAAGTGATGATGTGGTCTACGGTGGAGCAGGCTTGCCTAGAAGATACCTATTCACTCTTGACTTTTACTTTATTTTTCTCACCTACTTATAATCAGGCGTAATGCTCTGCACCGACACAGCCATAACAGTAGGTACCTACATAAATCACTATGCTCTTGATAAATACAAGGAAATCATGGATATCCACATATATTGTTCTTCGCATAACATACGTTCCTCGTAAAAATATACCTTGGTAAGTACCTTATCGAAACAATAAAGGTGACACACGTACGAAAAGCAATACTGAAATTAAATTCATTAAACAATCCACGCACAATCTAACATTTATCAAACTAGGAATTTTAATTAAAATCCTTCTATTTACATTTTGATTGCTAAAGAAATCACAAAGAATGGTGTTGATGATGGAAATTCTCTCTTCCATTTAGGAATCCGTAAGCACACCCATAATATGGGGCAGATATGGTTCGTACTTTGCTTAGTTATCAGTCTGGTGAATGTGAGTATGGATTTAGCCTATTAGACAGACGTACATAGGTAGATACATAACTCGTCATTTGTATTGTATTCTTCCAACAGGTACAAGGGCAGATAGTTAACGGCTCATGTGGTAAGTAAATTTATATGTTCACCTCGACCTATTTTCTTTTCTATTGTTTGAAAATCATTGCACTGCAAATAGATCACGACCTTTTCTGTGTCAATTGCCGATCTACCTAGTTTCTTTTGAGAAATTCACGCTGTGTTGAACGAATGACCAGCTAGTGGATAATTCTAGAATGTGGAATTGCTGGGAAGAATCGACGTATTGTCGGCGGAACAACAGTCCAGCCTCATCAGTATCCATGGTTGGTGGCACTGATGCTTGGACCCAAGTTGCATTGTGGCGGCGCTATCATCACGGATCTTCATATACTGACTGCTGGCCATTGTATTACATTCGGGTCAGTGTTTTGTTCTGGACTAATATATTACTACAATGTAATATAACTGATTCTAATCTATTTACTACGAATTATAAATCCTAATATGGACCAAATGTTATATTGGAATAGGTGTTGTGTTTAAATAATGATAAAGATAATTGTAACAGTGAACTGCCAGACATTTTTTAAACAGATCAATATGTCCTACTAGTATTTCACGCCTTTACTTTGCGTTCCAGGGTTCATTATCGTGACCTCTCAGTTTACATCGGGCTGCATGATCGCCTCGATGCTTCGCATTCTGTGTTTCATGTTAAATACGGAATCAAACATCCAAAGTTCACCTCGAATGCTGTGAGGGACATTAACGATATTGCTGTTTTGACGCTAGAGAAAAGATTAAAATTCTCGGATAAAGTTCGGCCGATTTGCTTGCCACAGGATGGTAAGTTTGAGGAAGGATTTGATAAGTTTTTATTTATATAGTTGGAGTACCAAATAGTAGAAGTAAGTCTAGATTAGATATCATACTAAAAGAACAGAAAAGCAAAGCTAAGGCTTAAAATGTGTTAAAATAATATAATAGAATATTAATGGTCTTCTGATTCAAATCGTTAAATATATCTTGGGGCTAAGTGTTGTAAGAGTTGAGTGCCCCCTGGCCTTGGTAGGAAGTCAAAATTGTATACGACTGTGACATCATAGGATCTAACACTAAATCAAAATAAAAATAAGAAGCGACAGGCACATTATAGATATCTATATTATATTTCAGATATGTATTTTGACGACATCCCCCTAACTGTTGCTGGCTGGGGTAAAACGAGGCAAGGCGCTTTAACATCATCGAGATATTTACTGGAAACAAAAGTACAAATTGTTGATCCGGACAAATGTCAAAAGTCTTCAATTTACAAGGACAACCTAGTCAGTGATACTATGATGTGCGCTTATAATCGTGGAAAGGACGCCTGTCAGGTTTTGTGGAATTTGTCTATTTCTTTCTTAGAGTATTTAACACTGGAGACGCCATTGAGCGCTTACCCCGTATGACAAATGTAAGAGCACGGTGCTCATACACGTTCTATAAAACGAGTTGCGCTTCGTGATCCGCCACTAAAAAAGTGACATCACGTGCGAATTGAGCTCCGTCAAAATGCGAGCCTGTAGCGGTATTAACATGTAAAAATAGATCTGACACATCAAACTTACAAAAATACAACATTATTTTTCACCTGGACGTATTTTTTTAAAGTTATATTATCCTTAAAAGCAACAAAACATATAATTTCTAAAAATTATCATCGGGAAATAAATGTTGCCAGGTTAATCTTTTAGCCACAGTAGTGTAAAATTTATTTGCATTCAATATCTTAAACGCAAGTTGTTTTTTAAATTCATTTTTAACTAATGTTGCCCGCGGCTCCGCCCGCGTGTAGGTCTTGGAGCATTTTAACCTTCTATATTTTGCTATCCCATAAGAAGCGTGCATTTTTTCGAGTTAAAAGTGGTCTTTGTCATTTTCTGATCCCTAAACTGCCACTATGCAAAAAATCATGTTGATCCCTTGCTCTGTGAAAAACTAAACTATCACAAGGGAACTGTACATTTCTCCGGGATAAAAAGTAACCTATGTGCTTTTCCAGACTATAATCTATCTCTGTGCCAAGTTTTAAGTAGATCCGTCCAGCCGTTGTAGCGTGATTAGATATCAAACAACCATGCATCCATCCAAACATACGCATTTATAATATTAGTAGGATTACTTTATTTATGCTTCTTAATTTATAATTTAAAAATATTAGGAGAGTTGACATATCGACTAAGTTTACAATTTCATAAACTTTATGCCAGTGTAGCATTTTGGGTGGTTTATGTGGTAACACTGTCGTTTATGCAAGACTCAAATAGTGTTGTAGATAAACTTATAAAGGTTATCGAATTACTAATCCATCTGGACTGTCTTCTAAACACATACTTTTAATGTAAATAGTTCTAACACACTAGGAATGTCACAAAATATGACAAAACCAGAATAAAGTATTTGTCAAAAAAATGTGATCCTAAAAATGTATCCGGTATATTTAAAAAATATTTAGGTATGAATTTTGGCGCAATTCATTTATTACGTAAGATGATGTAGGGGGGGGGAGTCGATCATGTCTTATTTTTTCTTACAAGGGGTGGGAGGGAGTCTTAATAGTTCTTACGTAAGATCACACAAATGCGCAAAGTTAGGATTATACTTTGAAAAAACGCCGGCCATGCCTATAATTTTAAAAACAAGCAACAGAGTTTATAAAATTTTTTTTGTTAACCGGTATGACTTGCCTTTTCACCCGGTTCCGGCTTGACGTCGACTTTTGGGACACCCTGTATTCATGTCGAGATCTCAAGCCCTTTTTATATGCTCTTCATAATAGATAGCCGTTAGCCGGCTACCACACCAAAACAGGCGATAACCGCTCTCAATGACATACAATAATTTCATTCACAGCATTTGCTAATCGCACTCGTTACCAGTAACACTGTAATTCTTGGCTCCGCTTATTTAATTTGAAATTTTATGGAATAACAGAACACTCCATTTTCTTACAAACTATATACCATTGGAAAGGTCGTGTTGTGTACTTTCCGGTGGTATATTTGCTGAGGTATGAAATGAAATGAAATGAAATGAAATGAAATGAAATGAAATCGTTTATTCATCAAGTAGGCAATTACATAGCTCTTATGACAAGTCAGAACATTAAAAAAAGTAGAGAAATTTTAAGAAAAGCATATCAGCTTATGTATACATAACATACATAACATCATCAATACACTAGCAATTAATTATTCTTATGGTATTTAACATTATTATTATTTATTTATTATTAATTATTTTTTATTTTTATATTATGAATTAATATTATTCAAGGTAATACCGGTCAAATATATATATATATTTAAATGGGTTTGATATGGACCATGGGTATTTCCGAGACGTCGCTTGTTTTAAAAGCTACCACCGGATCCAAACGCGACCCCGCCTGAGAAGACCCGGCGAAACAAACTCAGCGGGCTTACATTACCGCTGGATACTACGCGGCGCGACCCAGTCCTGAGAGAATCCAGCAAATCAATCTCAGCGGGCTTGTTTTTGGTATAATCGGAATACCTCAAAACGAGTGAGTAATCAACCTTTTAAAATAATTTGCAACGGCCGTCATTGTTGTGTTGCATGTGCTGACATACCTGAAAAACGCTACTCTACAATTAGTGTTGACCAAAAAAAAATGGAAGTGTCACGGATGATGTGCAAAGCAACCAAAAACTGATAACAGTAATACACCTTTACGTCCCATTGACTCACCCTGGAAGTCAAGGAACAATAATGACTCGCTACCTTTTAATGACAATATTACGCATCGAAAAAAGCCACTGTTGATACTAGCGCAATTAGTGGAAGTTCCGGCTTAAACTCTTCCGCGTCAGTTATTACAAAGAAAGACGCTAGGGAAATAATAAGAAAAGAATTCAATGTCATGAAATTGGCTTTAGCACAGGAGCTTAACCAAACACTTAAGCAGATGGTGAGAACCGAATTTCAATCTCGAAAATCAATTCATAAAACAGGAAATAACTGCTTTGGATAATAATGTTTGTTTCTGAATGAAAATTATGAAACCACCAAATCCGCCATCGCCAAATACCAAGACACACTGGGAGAGCTAAAGAAAGAGAACGTTCAGTTAACATATACGTTACAGGATCTGCAAATCAGGCTTCAGGTTGCTGAGCAGCATAACTGTTCTAACAATCTTGAGATAGAGTGTGTCCCCGAGCACAAACAGTAAAACTTGCTATCTATAATTACTCAGCTATCTAAGGTATCCTGCAACTTGAAAGAATCCGACATTCATCATTGCACTCGTGTGGTAAAAAGTAACAGAGACGACAAGAGACCTCGCTCAATCATTGTTAAATTGGCTACCTCTAGGCTTCGGGATACATTTTAGCGAAAACAATAAATTTTAATAAGGCAAATCCAAACGACAAGCTCAGTACTGCTCACATAGACATTGGAGGTAATAAATCGCCGCTTTACATTGTTGAGCACCTTTCACCTAAAAACAAATTACCCGCAGCGGCTCGCCAGATCGTCAAAGAAAAAGAGTACAAATTCGTGTAGATTAAGCAAGGTCGTGTTTTCAATAGGAAAACAGAAGAAGACGAGTTTACTTATATAAGAAACCAAGAGACCAGAACCGACCTAAAACAATTCTCTGCCATATCCATACTAGCTGTTGCTCGCGGCTCCGCCCCCGTGGAGTTTATTTTCGGGAGCAGAAGTATCAATGCAAGGAGTTGTCTTCTGCACTGAGACACCTATAGCGATCTTCCTAAATCTCAGGTGTTGTGACTGTCTAGATGGCTAGACAGGCACAACTCCTAACTTAAACTTCTAGCACTCCTTATAATACCCCGGGATCACTCCGTAAGTGTCGAAGAAGGCCACCGCGGGGTTTTAGCTGGTAGTGTCCGGTTGGGTGTACATAAGTAGTAGGGACTCGGCCCAGCCGCAGCCCGGATAGCCATCATCCGGGCGAGGGGGTGCTGGGTCGTAAGAACGGCTAGTCCAGCATAACCGTTTTATTCTCATTCCGCTTCCCCCCGAAGCGGACGGCAGTAATAAAATGCTTTCCCCGCGACAAAAAAAAAGTGTTGTGCCTGAAGCTTGAGATTACATTTAAAGAATACCTCATAAGTTAACTCCTCACTTCGCCCTTTAAGGGATGATTTGGTAAAAACGTTGAAACACGTATTTCTTTATTTTTTACCTAAAGCCTAAATATGAATTTTCAGATACCTAAGTTGAAGTATTACGGATTGCCCATACAAAATTTTTACCTCTATTTCACCCCTTTCAAGATATTTTTTGAGACAAAAGATACCCTATGTCCTTCCCTAGGATATAATATCCCTCTACTGAATTTCATTAGGATTCGTTCACCCGTTTAGTCATGAAAAGGTAAGAAACAGACATACAAACAACAATATTAATTTTGCTGCGGAGATATTTTAAAACTGTAATATCTCCTAAAGTATTTATTTGGATAAGGATTAATACCATGTTTATAAAAACCCCTTTCCAAATAATACATTGTTTCAGAACAAATTCGATAACCATTAAAAAGGTTATAGTGAGCCAACCAAAATAGATAGACATATGCCATCGCGGCCTTTTTTTAGAACTTTTTAAGTGGTACAATTTCGTCGTACATGATTGTTATGTAACTTTAACCGTTCACGCAGCGTACGCAACGGAAGCTCTCAAAAGGAATCAATTTTCCCCGTTTTTGCAACATTTTTCATTGCTGCTCCGCTCCTATTGGTGATAGCGTGATGTTATGTAGCCTATAGCGCTCCTCGATAAATGGGCTATCCAACACTAAAAGATTTTTTCAATTCGAACTAGTAGTTCGTGAGATTAGCCCGTTCAAATAAACAAATAAACTCTTCAGCTTTATATAATAGTATAGATTAAATAAATTAAAGGCGTATTATTTAAAAAAAATCTAAAAAATAAAGTTTTTATTTTTGCTTATTTGGCTTGTATTTTTCTCAGTACTCATTACCTTTATTATCTTTACAGTATTTCGATTAAATTAGAAATATTAATTTACACTATTTTTAACTATACCTCTCTACTTCCGTCCCTTTTCACGAAATCACACCCAGAGATTGCAAGAAAGCGATAGAAAAGATGATACACATAAAAAATTATCTTAAAACATTTAATAAATTATAATTGTTTTATTTTATCTATCGATAGATAAGGACAACGCTACCTATACCTCGTGTCGACATTGCTACGCTCTACTGTTTTTACACAGTTGTCAATATATGACACTGTAAATATATTTCACAATAAGATAAATTTGTAACTGTGTGCATAAATTTGCCAGTGTTGTATGAAATGGTGTAGTGTGCGTGCGTAGCGACGTGATTACATTTTGCATTTGTGTGCACATGTTTATTTGTAGTTGTACGAAGCCCCCCACCGACATTGCTGAATTTTTTGTTCAAGATTCGAGCGTAATGCCGTCTCCTTTTGGTTGCCTACTCTAAGATTTCTTTACTTAAAAAATGTTTATTTAGTGATGGTTTAAATACTTATGATTCCGTTCACAGGGCGATAGCGGAGGTCCTTTATTTGCTACACATCCATTGACACGAAATAAGAAATGGTATCAAGTTGGTATGTTTGTAATAAATTTATTGTTTCCTCAAATATGAGATCTAAAAAACGTACGCTTTTGGTTTTAGAGTTAACATTAAGATTTTTTTTAAGGAATTGTATCATGGGGAATAGACTGCGCTAAGCCTGACTATCCCGGTAAATTATAACATCCATATCTTAATTTGATTTAAATTAATTTCGACAATACAACACACTTTTTTATATTACAGGCGTATATACAATGGTGTCTAAATATACGAATTGGATAAAGCAACAGGCTAAAGATGGCGTGTATTGCATTTAGTACCTACGTGAATTCTGCACCGTACTTTTTTTTATTAAAAATGAAATAAAAATATTCCAAGAAGTTTATACTTGCAATTTTATTGCTAATTAGATTGTAATGCTTTAACATTCAATAACATATATTTATAATCATTAAATTCCATTATATGTTGGAACTACAAATCTTGTGTTTTACGTAAGTGAATTCGATAAGAAAATAGGTACATATACGTTAATAATTATTTCTGAATCGAAATGGTAATCGAAGTTTTACACACTTTTCAGTTTTGATACCTTTCGTTACGGCGAGTTCAATTAATTTGATGGGTAAACTACTAATGAGTAATAATTGTTTTAATGGCACCTTAAAATGACAGATAAGAATTATGTTTGTAATAAATCTTTAACCACACGTGTGGTGAATTTTCAAGGACATTTTGCGTGAATAATTTCTCCGTTGTAAATCCGCTTAGAACGTAAATAAGCGTGCATCAAAGGCGTAAACAGTGTTGTGATTGTGGCTATGAGTGTTTCCAGTGTATTATATTGATTAAAAAAATGCTTTATACTTGTATTATTGTTTATTTGTTCGTCGGAATCGATCAGGTTTGTTATATTGATTTTTTTATTTAATTTCCGAACGGATCGGTTGCATTAAATAATGTTTATGTTTTAGGTTTTTCCGGAGAGCACAACACAGTGTGGTAAGTAAATTCTAAAAAGTAGTTCCCTAATTACATTTTCTTTTAGTTTTGTACGATATGTTTAGCGATGAGTACTAAATAAACTTCTCAAAATATTGTTAAATAAATTAAAACTCTTTTATTTTGTTGTTGGAGCTTTATCATTTGTAGCTAAATTATTGTGGAGCCTAAACATGAGCTAGGCTGCAGTTTTTTCTTTGTGCCATATCCTTCAAAATCATTCTTGAGAGTGAAGTATCAACTAAAATTAATAACAATATTACTGGATGCTGCCTGGATGGTGCGGTTGTAATTGCACATGCGTTACAACTGCTGTGCTGAGGTCTCGGGTTCGATTGGTTTTTTATATTTAGAAACATTCAGTATCTGCCCGGAGTCTGGAATTGACCCCGGTATGGCGGTAGGCTCGCCCCCTATCACATTAGGGGTCCGTAATTGATTCAGCGATAAGTGAGTGTAATGATTACACCTCTGCCTACCCCTTTCGGGGATTTCGGGCGTGAGTGTATATTATTTGATGCTTATCCACACAAGTGTTTTTGATAGGTCTTTGCGTAAGCAAGCCTAATATATTTTATGAATGGTTTAAAAACAGAATGCGGAAAGCCGTCAGATAGTGTTGTATCGATGAGGATTGTTGGTGGGCGAAGGGCAGAACCGCATTCATTTCCATGGACAGTAGCCATTTTGAAAAATGAAAGAATGCACTGTGGGGGCGCTGTCGTTACAAACAAACATATTTTGAGCGCTGGTCATTGCTTCAAATGGTTTGTAATATTTATTTTCTAGTATTTGTATATTTCCTAATCAACAAAGCTACGAGCTCAGTCACTAATATACCTACTTGTCATTTACAATGTCTTACTTCAAAAAAATTTGAGCATGTATTTATTAAAAACCGTCCACAAATCAACTGTACCAATTGTACTTAACCACGGTTCAGCGTTACACATGCTTTAGACATCGTTTCAATATAAATAACCTGTGCTGTCAATCGCAATTTTATGAGTTATTTGAAAGAAAAAACATTTTGATAAATAGTAATACCATATAGATGGGTCGTTCCGCCATTTCGTGCAAATTTCGGCATTCCGCGCAACATAATTTTTTTTACAGGAAATAAGAAATGTATTCAAAAAATCATATTTTGCCTACCGTTCTAATGCGAATCAACGGAAGGCACTTTTTTATCTTGTTTATAATTTATACGTCGAAAATCCTTATAACCATCCATAATTTGGATGGTACGGATGGAAATGAAGAAGAGATGAATAAGAATTATAAAGAATATCTTAAATACCTATCTTTTTATTTAAATACAGTAACTAATTCAGAATTAAATGGTGTTCTTAATGAGTAAAAAGGCCTAACTTTTTAAATTTGATGGAATGTGATGACACTATAATTGGACGAAATACTATCAAAGGCACAAGAATCAATTATAACTTTTTAAATAAAAATAAAACCGCCTTCAAAAAAACCCATCAACTACAAAACAAAAAATAATTGGTTACATAACCGACTGCAATAATCTAAACCGACAATTATAAATAAACACTGATTTTAATAATTGAAAGATTTTTTTATTTACGTACAATATTACACTAAAGCTAATTTAAATATTTAAAATTTCAATTCATTATTTTTGGAGTTGGTGCCGGTGTTGTTTTCTCAACTTTTCGATTTCGTCAACGATAGACATACAGGCACTTTGGCTTTGCCATAGAGGCAAAAAAAGGCTAACTTTTTTTATCATGGCACGGCAAAGTGACTGCACTGCACCTGAACTGGCTACTATGAACACGTTGTGGTCTTACTCAGCGACAGTCATTTATAATTGCGCATTAGAATGACAATACTTGGACTGTGGATGGTAGTGATATTTTCTACATGCCAAAAATAAAATTCCTTTTTTTAATTGTTCCTATAAATTTATAAAAAATATAGATAAACGAGTGATGATTTAAACTAATAGTGTCTAGTATAATTGAAAGTAAGATAGTTAACAGTACGTAAATAAATATTAGAAACATAAATTGGGTAATGGTTGGAAACATAGTGTAATGAAATTTTTGATTATTATACTGTAAATGTTAAAAAACAAATTAATAAATCTTAAATGACAAGCACACTACTTTTTCGATACGTGATTTGGTATTAATTCGAATATAATTCATTATAACAAAGGCATTCTTTCATGGAATTTATCTGGACGTGTAATTTGCACGAAATTACGGAATGACCCATAGATTATCCAAGTATATTTTCGGCGTTGCGCACTATATGAATTTCTACAAAAGGGGAAAGGGGCTTTCTCTAAAGGGGCTTGGACAAAGTTTTGATAAGTGTTTAAATCGGATTTGACTGCTTACTTGAACATCAGTTGGAACTGTGTTTTTACTTACTGACAAACAGAAGTAATGCGTCACGGCAAATGTTCAATCATAGATTGTAATAGGATGTTTCTATAATTTATTAGGTTTTTGTGACTGTGTCGGTGGAAAGCTCATGTAAGCTAGACACTAGTCAGAGTATTTAAGATGATGTGTGCGAAGAGCTCATCTTACAACGACCTTTTTAAATGAATACTCTTATTTCAGGGATGATTTCAAAACTATGAAAGTGCTCATAGGCTTAGACAATCTTGATGACTTGTCTAACGTTGAAAAACGCGGTATATCGAGTGTGGTTATTCACGAAGACTTTACGTCAACAGCGGTCAGAGACGAGAACGATATCGCGATCGCCACGTTAAATCACCCAGTCACTTTTAGTGATACTATTGCGCCGATATGTTTACCGCTTCCAGGCAAGTATACCTAAACGTTATGTTGATCTGATTGTTTAATATTATATTTAGAATTAGGTAATTCGTTTAAGTTCGTTTTTTTTATTTGACGCAAGAACAGGAAATATTCAGGCTTGATGTCTAGGCAATATGGACTCTACTATTGAATATGAGTACCTAAAGACTTGTAGGGACACATTGATCAGATTGTAAGTGTATTGCTCTATTTTAACTTCTTCCAGAAATATAGAGCCCACCAACATGCTTTATTGGTACCTATATCATTTCTTATTAGCAGCGATAGCCTAGTTGGTTGCGGTACGGACTGCCAAGATGAAAGTCGTATGTTCGAAACCCAAGTGGCATACACCTCTGACTTTTCTAAAGTTATGGGTTTAAATTTTGTTTAAATGTTAATTATCGCTTGCTTTAACGGTGAAGGAAAACATCGTGAGGAAAACCTGCATACCTGAGAATTCTTATAAGAATTTCGAAGGTATGTGAAGACTACCAACCCGCATTAGGCCAGCGTGGTGGACTAAGGCCTACCAGCTAAAACCCCGCGGTGGCCTTCTTCGGCGCTTACGGAGCGATCCCGGGGTATTCTAAGGAGTGCTAGAATTGCTGCCGGAACCGCCCCTGCGCGGTGCTGCGTTGCAGCCCATCTCCATGGGAGGGCTTAGGAGGACTAAGGCCTAACCCCTCTCATTAGTAGAGGAGGCCCGTGCCCAGCAGTGGGACAATGTTTAATACAGGGCTAGTATTATAATTTCTTATTATTTCATCAAATGGTTATTATATGCTTGCACGACTGAAACATCACGAATACTTAGTAGCAGCTCTTGAATAACGTAAATATAATATTAGACAGTTCGTGGCGCAATGGGCCTGATCTATAAATATTGGATTCGGTCCTGAGTATTGAAACCGCAAGTGTCTCGCAGTTCCTGATACATGACCGGTCTCTTAATTGTACAAATGTGTGACACCGTTGCATTGGTTGTATTTATATACCTACCTATACTAGCTAAACCCGGCCACGCTTTGATGTGGAAAAAATAGCTTCTGTGGAAAAAGTATTTGCTTTAAATTTCCTTTTCTTGTTGGAACATCGGGAAAGTATGTATGTACTCTTGTGAAAAAATTCAAAGACCTCTTAATATTTTAAGTCAATCCATCAACTACTTTTTTTATAGTTTTGCGACCATATAACATACGGTGCTGTATTTTTATATAGTATTGTTATTTTACCTAGTCATGTCATTATATTTTATAGGAGAAGAATTTGCGGATAGAGCAGGTACGATTGCGGGCTGGGGCCGAATGGGCGTCGAGAAATCATCTTCAAAGGTCCTTTTGAAAGCCTCTTTACGGATACTCTCGAATGAGAAGTGCATGCAATCTCAGCTGGCACAACACCTTAAGCCAACGATGATGTGCGCTTTCTCCAAAGGAAAGGACGGTTGCCAGGTAACCTGATAAGAATTTGAAGTAGGCAACTATCTCATACTAGATTGCGCATTCTGTCGTAGGGTGTATTACGGTATTTTAATTAATTTAATTCATTAGTTTCTATATTTCCACTTTTATAATGGATTTTTTTATAATTTGCACATACATATTTTAAAAATAATAAGTATTTAATCATATAAATGAATAATAAACTATTTAGATTATATATAGAAAAATAAATAATAGATTATATATACTACACTAAAATGGTATTCAGAAGTGATACGATGTGGACTGTAACCAGTTTTTTATACATTAAGTATGATGGCTTGACTACAATGGCGTGTACTTGGCCCGTTGCTTTTTAACAAGAAAAACATTGTTTAGGAATAAATAGGTCTTATTTCACAAAGGAATAAACATTATTCACCTTTTTTTTTTTGATTTGCACAAATCCATACTATTACTATAAATGCGAAAGTAACTCTGTTTGTTTGTTACCTTTTCACGACTAAACGGCTGACCAGATTGTGATGAAATTTGGCAAGGAGATTATATCCTGGAGAAGGACATAGGCTATCTTTTTTCTCAAAAAACAACCTTGAAACGGGTCAAATAGGAGTTCAAAATTTGTATGGGAAATCCATAATTCCTTGACCTAGGGATATGGTAATTCATATTTAGGCTTTTGGTAGGAAATAAGTTTTAAGTTAAACGCATGAATATTCGTATTTTTAACCGACTTCAAAAAAAAGGAGGAGGTTCTCAATTCGACGTGTATTTTTTTTATGTTTGTTACCTTATAACTCCGTCATTTATTGACTGACTTGGAAAATTCTTCTTTTATTCCAGAGAATATGCTTCCAAATGGGTCCCATAGAATTGTGATCAAAATCAAATCAAATTTGAAAAAAACCCATACACAACTAAAAAATAATTGGTTACATTTACATCCATTAATTACATACAATTTAAATCAATTATTTGAAGTCTTATTTTTATTTAAAAAGTAATAATTTATGTAGGTATAATATACTTTTCTCCCAAACATGACCTCCACGCGGGCGGAGCCGCGAGCAACAGCTAGTAGGGTAATAAACTAAAATTGCATAAATAGGTAACTATTATGAAAGGAGCTCAAGGATTGTGCTGCCCCTGGCAACCTGACGCGCTGCCCTGGCCCATGGCCCCTATGGCCCTAAATACACCGCTGGCTGGCTTGACAACTGACACAATGATTAAAAACTGACCTAACTTGTCAATTTAGCTGTTTTGGTATTAAAACGATCCGTACATTATGTAAGCGATTCAAAGGAACAGCGTAGAAATATATTTTATGACAATGGAAATTTGAACACAGGTTTAAATAATTATTATTTCTATTTCTACAGGGTGATAGCGGAGGCCCTTTAATAGTTTTTCAACCAGCAGGGAAATATGTTCAAGCAGGTAAAATTATATAATAGCGATTTTTTTCTTAATTATTCGATAAACCTACATAGAATTTGTAAGTTTGACGATGTGCTTAACTCTTTACAGGAATTGTGTCTTGGGGAATTGGATGCGCAGATCCAAGATATCCAGGTAAAAAAGTTCATAGTAGTGCATAAGAATAATTGAAAATATGGATATAATGCGAGTTCATGAATATTAAATCAAACACCGTCTCTATCTCGACCTTTTTATATACTGTCAATTTTTATATCAGTGCTCAAAAGGTAAGGTGAGGTGGTAAGGTAAGGTGACCACTGAAAACCAGCGCTGTGTTGTGGTATGTACTATGTACGTGCCACAGCACAGCAGTATGCTCAGTGGTCACTTACCTGTCACAGCTGCGATAAGCAAGTGCCATTAGCATTAGTTTTAAATATAATAAAATTTGTTAATTGTCTTGTGGTATGTGCGTGATGTTAGCTGTGCTAATAAATAGTTTTTCTTTCAAAATTGTTTTGTATGTAGAGTACAATTAATAGTATCTAACAATATAATTTATTTACGTTTTTTTATTTTGAAATTGACCTATGATATATCTTTTGACAGACAATAATTTTGGGTTTAGCAAATCAAAGAAATAAGAAATATATCGTATCATATTGTGTTAATTAAGCATATGATATAAAAATTCCCGCAGTGGTTTAAAAATTACCCCGTATGAGATTCTCATTGTTCTGTTTGTTTTTTTTACCTGTTTCGTAGTGAGACATTATTTCAACGCACGTATCTTTATCTCTAAGTTGTCAGATTATTTTAACAATTTATTCGACATTCTTTCAGGTGTATACACAAAAGTAAGCAACTACATCGATTGGATCATGCAGCACTTGAATGGCGGCGAGATGTGTTATTGATAGCAACAATTTTTTCAAGCGACAGTACTTTGTTTCTTACAATTATATAAATTATAAGTAAAAGTTTTTTAATTCATAAAAAGTACATCGACTTCAATAAAAAACCAATTATGCGTCACTATAAAATTCGAGGTTGGCCTTGATTTTTCTGAGATCCCATCATCAGATCCTGACTTGGTGGAAACACAACAACTGCTGCCTAAGTGTCTACTTATGTCTCTACTATAATTGTTACCCAGTCAATCCTCGTCCATATGGCAACAACGCGGAGTAAATAGGTTAGAAGAAATGGACTATACTAGACCTTCCGATACAGTAGTTCAACCATGAGTTTCTCTCACATATATATATACGCTAGCGACAAGGAAAAATATTTATATCTATACTATTATATAAAGCTGAAGATTTTGTTTGTTTGTTTATTTGAACGGGCTAATCTCAGGAACTACTGGTTCGAATAAAAAAAATCTTTTAGTGTTGGATAGCTCATTTATCGAGGAGCGCTATAGGCTATATAACATCACGCTATGACCAATAGGAGCGGAGCAGCAATGAAAAATGTTGCAAAAATGGGGAAAATTGATTCCTTTTGAGAGCTTCCGTTGTGAACGCTGCGTCAACGGTTAAAGTTACATAACAATCATGTACGACGAAATTGTTCCTCTTAAAAAGTTCTAAAAAAAGTCCGCGATAGCATATGTCTATCTATTTCGGTTGGCTCACTATAACCTTTTTAATGGTTATCGAATTTGTTTTGAAACAATGCATTATTTGGAAAGGGGGTTTTATAAACATAGTATTAATCCTTATCCAAATAAATACTTTATTCATCATAAGTATTTAATTTTGAACAAAGTTGCCCTTTACGTCATTTGATTTCAACGAATATCTTAGGAGATATAACAGTTTTAAAATATCTCCGCAGAAAAATTAATATTGTTGTTTGTATGTCTGTTTCTTACCTTTTCATGACTAAACGGGTGAACGAATCCTAATGAAATTCAGTAGAGGGATAGAATATATCCTAGGGAAGGACATAGGGTATCTTTTGTCTCAATTATCAAAAATTATCTTGAAAGGGGTGAAATAGAGGTTAAAAGTTTGTATGGGCAATCCGTAATACTTCAACTTCGGGATCTGAAAATTCATATTTAGGCTTTTGGTAAAAAATAAAGAAATATGTATTTCAACGTTTTTACCAAATCATCCCTTAAAGGGCGAAGTGAGGAGTTAACTTATGAGGTATTCTTTAAATGTAATCTCAAGCTTCAGGCACAACACTTTTTTTTGTCGCGAGGAAAGCATTTTATTACTGCCGTCCGCTTCGGGGGGAAGCGGAATGAGAATAAAACGGTTATGCTGGACTAGCCGGTCTTACGACCCAGCACCCCCTCGCCCGGATGATGGCTATCCGGGCTGCCGGCCCAACCGGACACTACCAGCTAAAACCCCGCGGTGGCCTTCTTCGACACTTACGGAGTGATCCCGGGGTATTATAAGGAGTGCTAGAAGTTTAAGTTAGGAGTTGTGCCTGTCTAGATCGCTATAGGTGTCTCAGTGCAGAAGACAACTCCTTGCATTGATACTTCTGCTCCCGAAAATATCCTCCACGGGGGCGGAGCCGCGAGCAACAACTAGTGTAAAATATACAGCGCCTCTAGCGGTTACGTGAGAAACGTACCTACCTAAAAAACAACCCTGCAACGCTAGCGACTTTATTTCATATTTTCATCTGTCAGATAAATTCGCCACTGGCTGGCACAATTGGCTGCTGTGATAAGGTATATGTATAGGTATTCAAGGGAACTGTGCTCTCTACAATGAATAAGTACCTACCTTAAACGAAAAACCTAATAACTTTCTTCGTCATTGGTACCTACACTTCTTTCTAAGTACCACAAGAATTTTATTAATTATGCCTGTATTCATTCTGGTGAACTCTCAAGACGGTGAACGAACGCAAGGAGGCCGATAAGGCAAAAGCCCAACCCACGCATAGGGTGAAATCTTAGAGTAGGCAACGAAAAGGAGACGGCATTACGCTCGAATCTTAAACAAAAAATTCAGCAATGTCGGTGGGGGGCTTCGTACAACTACAAATAAACATGTGCACACAAATGCAAAATGTAATCACGTCGCTACGCACGCACACTACACCATTTCATACAACACTGGCAAATTTATGCACACAGTTACAAGTTTATCTTGATGTGTAATGTATTTACAGTGTCATATATTGACAACTGTGTAAAAACAGTAGGGCGTAGCAATGTCGACACGAGGTATAGATAGCGTTGTCCTTATCTATCGATAGATAAAATAAAACAATTATAATTTATAAAATGTTTTAAGATTATTTTTTATGTGTATCATCTTTTCTATCGTTTTCTTGCAATCTCTGGGTGTGATTTCGTGAAAAGGGACGGAAGTAGAGAGGAATAGTGTAAATTAATATTTCTAATTTAATCGAAATACTGTTAAGATAATAAAGGTAATGAGTACTGAGAAAAATACAAGCCAAATAAGCAAAAATAAAAACTATTTTTTAGAAAATGAATTTTAAATAATACGCCTTTAATTTATTTAAAATGGATATCCAGCTGTTGTTACATTACTTAGGACTAAGTTATAATGAGGTAACAATAATCTTACTATTAATGAACAACATTTTAAGGATACCACGACATGCGTTGAGAAAAAAAAGTAACACCAGTATTCAATAAAAGTAAAAGGTTAATTAAATTTTCAAAATAACAATGAGCATGACCAAATGAGAATTTAATTAATAATATATATATTATATCTAATTATAACAATATTATAGAATTGTAGCTATAAGAAAAATGGTTACCTGTATGTACAGCTAACCATTTTGCCACAACAGCTTTTTGAATTTCGGCAATTTATCAACAAATACATCATATATACATCGTTTCACAAATAGAGTTATATGAATGTTTTTAGACTCTCGCAATTTGAATACAATCGAATAGAGTTATATGATTTGGACAAACGGGATATGGCAGAGAATTGTTTTAGGTCGGTTCTGGTCTCTTGGTTTCTTATACCTAGTCAGGTCCTAAGTATTGTCACACAGTAAAAACTTTTATTTTAGAATGCTGGCCACAAAAAAGTTTATTGAATTCGAATTTCAAATTGTTCATGAAAATAAAAATGTATACTTTTTAGAATTTTACTCATTTTTAAATATGGAGTGGACGCTTAAAGAAGACCGTGTTGCAGTAATTGCGTTGCATCGTTGCGGTTACGCGCCAATTCAAATTTTTGACATACTGAAAAATTTGAATATAACCAAAAGATTCGTTTATCGTACCATCAAACGATACAATGAAGACTCTAGTGTAGATGACAGGTCAAGAAGTGGTCGCCCTCGGTCTGTTAGGACTCCAGCAGTGATAAAAGCTGTGAAGACGCGAATTCAAAGAAATCCCAAACGTAAGCAGAAACTGTTGGCCCTTCAGATGGGGTTAAGCAGAACCACGGTGAAAAGGGTGTTAATGAAGACTTAGGGCTTCGGGCATATCGAAGAAAAACAGGACATCGTTTGAATGCTCGTCTAATGGACCTGAGACTGAAGAGATGCCGCGCTTTGTTGAAGCGGTACGCGGGAAAAAAATATCGGGAAATTCTTTTTTCAGATGAAAAAATTTTTACCGTAGAAGAGAGCTACAACAAACAAAATGATAAGGTGTACGCACACAGTAGTGAAAAAGCGAGAAACCGTATTCCGCGTGTCCAACGAGGTCATTTTCCATCCTCGCTCATGGTATGGTTGGGAGTTTCTTATTGGGGCTTAACAGAGGTACATTTTTGTGAGAAAGGTGTAAAAACGAATGCAGTTGTGTATCAAAATACAGTCCTGACGAACCTTGTGGAACCTGTTTCTCTCATACCATGTTCAATAACAGGCACTGGGTATTCCAACAAGATTCGGCGCCAGCTCATAGAGCGAAGAGTACACAAGATTGGCTGGCGGCGCGTGAAATCGACTTCATCCGGCACGAAGACTGGCCCTCCTCCAGTCCAGATTTGAATCCGTTAGATTAGAAGATATGGCAACACTTGGAGGAAAAGGCGTGCTCAAAGCCTCATCCCAATTTGGAGTCACTCAAGACATCCTTGATTAAGGCAGCCGCCGATATTGACATGGACCTCGTTCGTGCTGCGATAGACAACTGGCCGCGCAGATTGAAGGCCTGTATTCAAAATCACGGAGGTCATTTTGAATAAACTTTAGTGTCATAAGAATCTATGTTTTGTTAAGTTCATTTTGGTATATAAATGGTTACATAATGAATAAACTTGTTTCAATTATTTTATATTAAACATGTGACAGAATTTATGACCTGACTGTGTATAAGTAAACTCGTCTGCTTCTGTTTTCCTAATGAAAACACGACCTTGCTTAATCTACACGAATTTGTACTCTTTATCTTTGGCGATCTGGCGAGCCGCTGCGTGTAATTTGTTTTTAGGTGATAGGTGCTCAACAATGTAAAGCGGCGATTTATTACCTCCAATGCCTATGTGAGCAGTACTGAGCTTGTCGTTTGGATTTGCCTTATTAAAATTTATTGTTTTCAACAGTGGCTTTTTTTAGATGCGTAATATTGTCATTAAAAGGTAGCGAGTCATTATTGTTCCTTGACTTGCCGGTTGAGTCAATGTGGCGTAAAGGTATATTACTGTTATCAGTTTTTGGTTGCTTTGCACATCATCCGTGACACTTCCATTGTTTTTTTGGTCAACACTAATTGTAGAGAAGCGTTTTTCAGGTATGTCAGCACATGGAACACAACAATGACGGCCGTTACAAATAATTTTAAAATGTATTTGATGATTACCCACTCGTTTTGAGGTATTCCGATTCAGCAAATATACCACTGGAAAGTACACAACACGACCTTTCCAATGGTATATAGTTTGTGAGAAAAGGTTCTGTTATTCCATAAAATTTTAAATTAAATAAGAGGAGCCAAGAAATACAGTGTTACTGGTAACGAAAGCGATTAGCGAATGCTGCGAATGAAATTATTGTATGTCATTGAGAGCGATTATCGCCTGTTTTGGTGTGGTAGCCGGCTAACGGCTATCTATTATGAAGAGCATATAAATAGGGCTTGAGATCTCGACATGAATACAGGGTGTCCCAAAAGTCGACGTCAAGCCGGAACCGGGTGAAAAGGCAAGTCATACCGGTTATCAAAAAAATATAAAAAAATCTAAGTTGCATGTTTCTAAAATTATAGGCATGGCCCGCGCTTTTTCAAAGTATAATCCTAACTTTACGCATTTGTGTGATCTTACGTAAGAACTATTAAGACTCCCTCCCACCCCTTGTATGAAAAAATATGACATGATCGACTCCCCTCCTTCATCACCTTACGTAATAAATGAATGGCGCCAAAATTCATACCTAAATATTTTTTTAAATATACCTGATACATTTATAGGATCACATTTTTTTGACAAATACTTTATTCTGGTTTTGGTATGTTTCGTGACATTCCTAGTGTGTTAGAACTATTTACATTAAAGTATGTGTTTAGAAGACAGTCCAGATGGATTAGTAATTTTATCGATAACCTTTATTTAAGTAGTAAGTTTATCTACAACACTATTTGAGTCTTGCATTTTTTTTTTTTTTTTTAATTTATTCATGTCCATGGATACTAGTCCTTCAGACGTATACATAAATATTGAGTCTTGCATAAACGACAGTGTTACCACATAAACCACAAAAAATGATAGTGTAATAAAGTTTATGAAATTGTAAACTTAGTCGATATGTCAACACTCCTAATATTTTTAAATTATAAATTAAGTTAAGGAAGCATAAATAAAGTAATCCTACTAATATTATAAATGCGTATGTTTGGATGGATGCATGATTGTTTGATATCCAATCACGCTACAACGGCTGGACGGATCTACTTAAAATATGACACAGAGATAGATTATAGTCTGGAAAAGCACATAGGCTACTTTTTATCCCGGAGAAATGTACTGTTCCCATGGGATAGTTTAGTTTTTCACAGAGCACGGGATCGACATGATTTTTTGCATAGTGGCAGTTTAGGATCAGAAAATGACAAAGACCACTTTTAACTCGAAAAAATGCACGCTTCCTATGGGATAGCAAAATATAGAAGGTTAAAATGCTCCTAGACCTACACGCGGGCGGAGCCGCGGGCAACATTAGTTAAAAATGAATATTAAAAAAACAACTTGCGTTTAAGATATTGAATGCAAATAAAGGACAATGGCGAAATCGTAGTTACAAAAAAATATAGCGTTTAGGAATTTCATACTTTGTAATTTAAATATTATTATTTTGCATGATTTTTCAGCATACTAACAATAGCTGTGTAAGTATAGATAAGTTGTATAATTTATTAAAAACCTCAATTGATATTTTTGTAACGTGTTATGGCCGTAAGATTTTTTAATGAATGGCTTAAGGTCTTTTAGGCCAAAGAAAAATCTTTTTCATAAGAATTCTATAAGCCGTTATAAAAAAACTATAAAATCAATGCAAGTGTGTGTGTCCCTACAATTACAAATAACAAAAATAAATCAGCTTTACTTTGTACCAACTTAGTGAATGACTGGATCGTCTGTTAATTGGCTGTATAGTTACGACCATAGCTTATCTTATCTAGGAAAAAAAATCACTACTTCCGTCATTTCATACTGACATATAGTGACATAGTTTAAACACACGAATACTTGAAACTTGAAAGATTTCACTTAGAAAATAATCTAGCAAACATGACTGTGGCCACAAATGTGATCTGGAGATCGGCTAATTTCCAAAGCATAGCAGACCGATATAATATGCTATATTTGCCGTGAGAAACACGTTCCTATTATGGTGAACATGTACGTTTCCACGGTAGTTCTGTAATTGAAGTGTGCAAAGAAACAATTAGTTCATCTTAATTTAATTTAAGAGGCAGTTCAGATACCTTATTGATAAGAGGTAAATTAAAATCACACCATGTGTCAAATAAACAGTATTATGTTTAATTAGTAATTGAAAATAATGTACCTGGTCCGACCAGGCTGGTCGAGCAGGCTGGTCGAGCAGGCATTATAGAATACTATTGTAGTTGCTTGGTTGTGCGTCGTACAGTGGGCTGCTGCGCTCATACCATGATAGTAATCTGGTATTTGGGACGGGCCAGACATCAAGACATATCTGCCCTTGCAGCATTTTTAGATATATAATTATGAAGATGAATAAACATTAAAAAAAAACAGTGTTTTATTTTTATTTAGAACCCGTTTTTATTTTCTAATTTAATTTCTAAGTCCAGGATTTAGGGTCTGAAGATATTTTCTGCACAACTATTGACAAACTCTGTGTCTTCCATTCCAACTTAGCTTGTATTGAAATAAATTATATGTGGCTTATTTTACTTTTGGTATAAATCTAATGGTGAATTATTAAAAACGGTTCAGCAGTTTATAAGTTTAAAGGATTTATCGATTTCCAAAAAATAAACAAATTATTCCTATAAGTAATTAAGTATAATGTGTTCATATCTGAACATGTAAACGTAAAAACGAATGTAAACACTTGTGTGTAAGTACCTACGGTGTGGCGGATCATCCTTCCCCACAATAGTTATAAGTCAAGTTCAGTAGGTACATGTTTAATTCACGACCCTGCCTCAGGTGACAATAGCAGTACCTAGTATTATAATGCTCTTTGGAAAATAGGCAAATAACATTTTTATCAGCTTCATAGATAAAAATATTTTATTCAGAAATGTCAATTAGATCATAACCTCAAAATCTTTAAATTGAAATATCTTTAGTATTAGACTTTTTCATCAGAAATCCCTAATACATTATTGTTTAGGAATTGCTGCTGAATTTTTTGATATTTTTTTCACTTCTAAACGCTACATATTTATGTCAACTAATTTCATGTATGGGAACCTGCCATTGTTCTTTTACACTACTGTGGCTAAAAGTTTAACCTGGCAACATTTATTACCCGATGATATTTTTTAGAAATTATATGTTTTGTTGCATTTAAGGATAATATTACTTTAAAAAAATACGTCCAGGTGAAAAATAATGTTGTATTTTTGTAAGTTTTATGTGCCAGATCTACTTTTACATGTTAATACCGCTACAGGCTCGCATTTCCAGGGAGCTCCATTCGCACGTGATGTCACTTTTTTAGTGGCGGATCACGAAGCGCAACTAGTTTTATAGAACGTGTATGAGCACCGTGCTCTTACATTTGTCAAACGGGGTAAGCGCTCAATGGCGTCTCCAGTGTTAAATACTCTAAGGGTGAAATACAGCAACAGTTGTCGAACACGAGACGTGTGGAGGAAAATAAAGTCTCGCTTAGCGTGTTTTCGTTCTGGACGACAAGCAAAGTAAATAAATTAATAATATATATTCATCATTATGTGAAAGGTACATAAATTTGTCGTCATACAAGTATTACTTTTTTATATATATATATATGGCTACAAGCACTGTGTTGCTGTGCTACGCCAAAAGTATTACTTCGAGACCGCAAGGCGGAACATCAAGACTATTCCCCGTTCTTTACACCCCCATACAATCTCGATAAGTCGAGCCCAGTGTGTGGAGCAGACAAAACATTGTGGTTGAAAATTATAAGTGTGTCCTTGTTATAAATTAAGAAATATTATTTTAGTACATAAAATAATAAAAGTACTTTGTAATTTCCATCTAAGTTAAAATCTACTCATTATTATAGATTATATTACCGACCTTTGTGTATTTTAAAGGTATTTTATCGACGTATGAACTGGCACAAGTTTCTGAACGTTAAATTTGTTGTAGAGTCTCTCTCAAGTCGTATTCGATTGTAATCCGACTAAATGAAATACAGGTATAATTCAACTGCTGTATTTTTTATCTCTGTCTAATGACAGATTTTTGTTTCGAATTTGACGAAAAGGCAAATTATGTCACTAGTCTCAGCATTTTTTTATTTTGGTCATATTGCGTTTTCCTTTCTTTTGTTTGACGGTCGTTCACTCGTCTGTTTTTCGTTGATTTGGCCGTTCCTGGCCCAGTTTTGCTGAGTTTAGTTCCCAATTTGTCTCTAATGTAGTTGCTTTTATTTATTTTATAATTTACTGACATGATTAAGTGATAAGGTCGAAATGCCTGGAATAAGAAAGTATCGGCGTGATACCAGCGAAGTCAGCTGTTGTTTGAAATATGTTATATTCGGTGTTAATGTTTTGTTCTGGGTGAGGACTTTTATTACTCTTGTTATACTGTGCGACGGCAATTTAACTGTTAATCCTGTAGTTTAGAATAAAATGCATAATAAGACAGGTTAGCGAATTTCTTTTTAGATAATCTATTTCTAAATATTATGTTAGATGTCTCAATTTCTACGTCAGTTCTACTAGCTCGAAATTTTTAATTGCAGCTTCATATTATTGTTAAATAGTTATTAATATATTTTCTATGAATTTGGGTCAGTGAATTAGGTAGGTGCGTACTTATAATATCTCGTTATAACAGTACTTTGTGTGTATATATCGAACCATTATGGTCGAACTTGTCATACTAAACAGTTACTTTTAGATTTTACGGCCTTCGCCTCACAAAAAATAATGAATGGAATAACTTCTAACCTGTAATAATAATTACGGAGCTAAACTGAAAAACACCTACCTAAATGTCAAAACCTATAAAAATCAAAGTCTATAAAAATATGAAATATTATAATTTCACGTCAATACAAATTATGATCATCTGCAGTTTTATACTAATGTTTGTCCCAGATTGCGAATACTGACCTACAAATAATAATGTTTAGCAGTATAACTATAATTGCATGGTCAGAAATTCATATTTTTATAAAAACTGATATAACATATAAATAAAACTGTTATGAGAATATAAAATGATTTAATAATAGTACCTACTGAATGAGATGGAAAAAAAATAATAGGTACCTAACTGAATCTTGATTTACTTTGAAAGTATATGTTTTCCTGTCTAAATAAACGGGAAAATATATGGGTTTTATATATATATTTTTTATTGCATATTCCGACTAACGAGCATGTGGGTCACCTGATGTTAAGTGATCTCCACCACCCATGAATATCCACAATACCGAAAGTATCATGTATGGGCTGTCGGCCTTAAACGACAGGAATAGGGATTAGGGAAGGGAAGGGGGAGTCTGGGCCTCCGGATATCTCACTTACCATACGAAACGCGACAGTAAACTGTCACTTTACGTTGGTTTTCTGTGAGACAGTGGTACTACGCCGGTCGAGCCGGCCCATTCATGCTGCAGACAAATATGTCTACAGCGTGGCTCTACCACTATAAACTATATTTATTATTATTTTATTAGCTTCACCTGTAGCTTTCCAGCACCATTTTCCAGATGTCTGATACTTGAAATTTTGTACATGTGTCAAGGACCAATGACAATACAATATTTTCATAATTAGGCCTTATATCCTAACCAGGATAATAAAATATATTAAAATTTTTGATCATATTTTTTTATCATGTGGTCTTGATTTGTAATTGTATCTTTTAATTATAAAAACTTTTGATGCTGTTTTGAGACTAGGAACAATAAGATAAACTTTAGTTTAAAAAAACAAAAAAACATGCTTTAATATTTTCTACATTTTGGTTCAGCTGGCTATTAAGGTGTTTTTTTAAACTATAAATTATTATATTAGTTCAGTCTCTTAAATTATTAATTAATTTTCAATTATATTCTAATCAAACAGGAATCGGATAGATTTTAAATAAAAGAACTATTCAGTGGTTTGGTCACCAGCGCTGATAAAGCAACATGTATATTAATTACCTATAAATATGCCATTGTTTCCTACATTGCCCATATCATTATTTTAATTCTGATAACTCTTAAATCAATGAATGCAAAGTAATAAGCAAATATTTATAATCTCCCTTTATGCCATATTTAATTAATTTTGTTTATTCAACTTATAATATGATTGTGTGAGTAGCGAGGGATAGACTGTCTCTCGCTACTTGATACTCTATCTGGACACCACTGTGCTTACCATCAGGTGCAGTGAGGTTACTTTTTATTTTAAAAAAATATTTATAATAATAATAAATCAGGAAATCAGCTTGTGTAGATAATTTTTGTTAATTATTTTCTTCTTCAGCCTGTTCCCGTTTAATGTTGAAGACCCTTTTATTATGAGTCATTTTTATTTGTCTTCATATTATAATTGTTTTATATCATTTGCAACCTCTACTTATTCTGCCTACCCCTATTGTATACTGGTTAACATGCAAACTTGGCTGTAATGATCACTCAACGATCATTACTGCCAATTGATGCTCATAAATTTTCTATATCACCTTTATTTTATATGGCATAATACCTATTTTTTGTTGTTATGATTAATACAAACTTGTTATAGCTATGAAGATGATCATTTGTGAAAGGTGTAATCTTCAAGGCCGCACATAGTCACTTATATTTTATGTATTTCGCAGTTTCTTGGTTTGATTGTATTGGCTGTGGGAGTGTGGGCATGGACCGAAAAAGACACTTTCAACAATTTATCCCAACTAACCAATATAGCTCTGGATCCAGCATTCATATTAATATGCGTAGGTGAGTATTGCTCCCAATTCCAACAGCCCATGTTATTAAATTTACTACAATTTTCTTTTTGTGTTAAAAATTATAACAACTTACTCAGCCGTTTGAGTGATATGTATACTTAGATGGTGTTTTACTCCTGCATAAGTTGCTTTAAAAGTAAGTTGTAAATAGTGACTTGGTTTATTAGTGTTCAGTAAGCATTCTTTGAATTGAATAGCCCATCTTAATATAATCATACTATTCTTTCCATTTAATTAAGATTTAAGAGATATTTGAACCATCTGTTGCATAATGGAGAGTAGCTAGCTGTAAAACATGAGGTTGTGAGTTGGATACGCCATGACAAATCATTGTATTGTATTTAATTTATATTTAGATGCTAAGCTAATCTAACGTAATCAAATTTAAATAGCATTTTATTTAGTGTAGTCGAAATATTACAAACTACATTTTGAAAAGAGCAATGCCTATTCTTGTCTCTAGTAAAACTGCTTTCTGAACGAGCAGTAGGAAAAAAGATTGACTGAATCTAAATAATATATAACAATGGATTTAATAAATATTTTTATTACATTCGATTTCATGATTGAGTTTTATTTATTATTTTTTAACATGCTTACTTAGAACAATAATAATAATAAATAACACCCAACAGTCACACACTTACCGACCACACACTAAGATACGAGTCTTGTGTTGTGGGTATCAGGGACTTCGAGAGACTTTCGCTCTCACAACACCCAGACCCCAGACACAAATAACTGTCTGTCACACAAACATTTGTCCCGGTGTGGGAATCGAACCCACGGCCTCTCGTTTCACAGCCGGCTACTCGCCAACTGGGCCACAGAGGCTGTCAGGAATAGTTTAGTAATATTACGAAGTAGCTATAACAAAAGGTGTTATTTTGCAGGCACAATAACGTTTATAATTGGATTCACGGGCTGTGTGGGCGCACTTCGTGAGAACACCTGCTTATTAGCTTGCGTGAGTATTTTGCACTGTTTGAGGGCAAACAGTTTAATGCCTCATACTCATTACATATTAATGTTGCACATGTGCAAGTAACATACAAGTTCGATATATACATAATAGTGTTTCATATATGTAATGATGGCTTTGTTGATCGCTAATTTTGGTTTCCTATATTTTCTGTGTTGCTATGGTGTCAGAAATGGTGTCATAGAATTGTTACCTAAATGGAATAAGTACCAAAAATATAGTGTTAAGTAAATTGTAGTCACAGAGTAAAGGTGTCTCTAGTTTTGCTTGATCAGAGTTAATAGATCATTTTTGTAGAATCATTTAATAAATTATTAAAATATTCTAATGATTTTTCATAACATTTTTTACTGTATTTAGCTATAAATTATTATTTTAATATATTATTTATAATATAAATTAAATAATTATATATTATTTTATTATATAAATGTAGCTATAATATATTTTATTGTATATTATCTGTTTAAACTTTGATCAAATGATGCTTGAAATAATAGTAAAATTTGGCCATATTTTTAAATTTGTGTGTTCTAAGTGCCCATTTATGTGTTCTAAAACAATGTGCGCATTGGCACACGCCACCAATAGACAAAGATGAAAAATACACAAAACGGAACTAACTACCAAATGGATTTACAATGCATGATTGCAATTTGCACGCATTTTGATACGTCGTAAATATACAAGGTCTTTTGGCAAAAGGTCATTTTAAATGGTGATTTGAATGATGTGATAAATAGCAAATTATTTTCTGTATTTGACTGTTTGGGAAATCAGCCTAATATATTAAAGTAACTTTGTGCAAGTGCTGCTCATGTTTCTGATTTTACTTTCATTTTTCTCGGACCATTCGCTTGTGACTACCTATATTGTCCAGTAAATATAAATAATATACATATACTAGTATTTGTGATTATTTGGGAAAATGGGTTTCAATAACAGAATTTTAAGGCAAAAATACATTATCATACCTTATTGTTATTTTCGTGCTTCATAATTGTGACGTCACGACAAATACAAAAACGTTTTAGGTCACGTGACCGGAGCCAATAATATGATATTTTAAAACACCAATCAAATAGTAACAGTAACAACTAACTAACTAATAGTAACATAATGTGAAGAAGCTAAACAGCAGGCCGGCATGATGGTGTTGAGTAGCGGGGGATAGACTGTCTCTCGCTACTTGATGCTCTGTCTGGACGGCACTGCGCTTACCATCAGGTGCAGTGTGGTCACTTTGCCGCGTCAGAATAAAAAAAAAACATTAATTAAAAATTCTTTGAAGCGATATAATCATTCGTGGTGACAACATAAGTACCTATCTATATTTTTGATTAGGTCAAATACCCTATTGCATTTAGTTATATCGACTTTTGTCTAAAACAGTGAAATATTATATGTGGAACAATGACATTTCTAAGTTTTAATAACTATTGTATTGTTCTACATTATGACTGCAACTTTCACTTTCAGTATGCGGTGTTTTTGGCGTTGCTGCTGCTGGCCGAAATGACGACGGGGATTTTGTTTTTCGTTTTTAAAGACTGGGTGTGTAAATATTTGTACATTTATTAAAAAATAAAATCACTGGCGGCTCTAGCAACATTTTTAGGTGTTGCAATATATCAACTTGGCGTCTCATAATTTAAAACATTCTAGACTACGCATATATCCGTGGCTATATATAGTATTAGATAGACTTAGCAAATATCTAGGTGTATATGTGTGGCAAGAATAGTCTGTTGTGCTTAATATCCCAGTTTTCTGCTTATTCATTTGATTTCGGCACAGTCCCTCGCACCTTACTGACTATTATAATTATATTCAGTATTTTAGTATTAACAGATAATTTGATACTCACATAATAATACAGACTTTGTGGTACTATAATCCGATTACTCTATTGTTTATTTATATTTTCAGATAAAACTGCAAGTGACAACTGGTTTCCAAACTTTCATCACACACTACAGAGAAGATCCCGACCAGCAAAACCTTATTGATTGGATTCAGGAAGACTGGGTAAGTTTTTTTCCTGTAGTCAAAATTTGAGTTTCTATTTGACTGGTTATATTCAAAACATCTGCTATCGTGCTACTGCCTGACCATTTTTTATATGGTGATATAGATATCGATGGGTCCTATGTATTTGTGTCAATATAATATTTAGATATTTGGACTATTTAGGTGGAAAATGCTTCATTTCAGTCTAATCAATATGGTGGTATTAAAAAAAAACCTAATTCCTTTTTAAAAACACTATTTTATAAAAGTAAAACAGCTTCACCATGTTAAAAATACATATTTTGGGCGCTTTCTTGTAAAGTTTTGTTTTTACCTTTGGTCCTTCTACATAAAACCTATCGAGTTATGTTATTTTATTGGTGATAGTAACATACATAATATATACATTAGTAGTTATGAAATAAGGCATATAAAGGTGTCCATGAAGGCCATAACCAGCTAAGATGACCATAAATTGCCTATGCTGTAATTAAATTAATGTGTCCAGTTCCATTCTGCCGCGCGGAGTCATTAGATATTAAACATGACATGTACTAGTGGCAATGGTGGCTGTGTGACCGGCTAGGATGGCCATAAATTGCTTATCGTGTAAATAAATTTTTGTGTCCATCTGCTGTGTTGTGGTGTCACTAGATATGAAAAATGACAGCCTCCAATGCCACTAGTACATATTATCAGTACTTTTACTAGTAGCAATGGTGGCTGTGTGACCGGCTAGGGTGACCATAAATTGTTTATCGTGTAAATAAATTATTGTTCTGTCCGTCGCTGTGTTGTGGTGTCACTAGATATGAAAAATGTCAGCCTCCAATGCCACTAGTACATATTATCAGTACTTTTACTAGTAGCAATGGTGGCTGTGTGACCGGCTAGGGTGACCATAAATTGTTTATCGTGTAAATAAATTATTGTTCTGTCCGTCGCTGTGTTGTGGTGTCACTAGATATGAAAAATGATGGCATGCCAGCCACCATTGGCACTAAATATTGCCAGTACATTGCTAGTACGTTTACTAGAGGTAATTGCTGTGAGAGCGGCCAGGGTGACCATAAATAGCTTATCGTGTAAATTAATGATTGTTGTGTCGATCTGCTGTGGTGTGGATTAGATATGAAATATGGCGGTATTCCGGCCACCAATTCCACTAGTACATTGCTACTGTTTACTGCAGTGAGAGCAGGCTGTGAGAGTGGTTAGGGTGACCATGAAGTGGGTATGATGTAAGTAAATGATTGTTGAATGTGTTGTGTTGTGTGCAGCTGCAGTGCTGCGGCGTGGAAGGTCCGCGCGACTGGGACCGCAACGCGTACTTCAACTGTTCGAGCGGCGCGGTGGGGTCGCGCGAGGCGTGCGGCGTGCCCTTCAGCTGTTGCCGCAGCAAGCCGCAGGACATCATCAGGAACAAACAGTGCGGATATGACGTCAGGAAACCAACATTTGTGAGTATATTCTCATTTCATATTGCAATTGTCACAATGGTGTAAAAGATTTTTTATTATTACAGGTTCTTTTTTATGTTTTCGTTATTTTTATTTTCGGTAATTGTTATGCGGTTTCGTTACGAAAAACTTTAACGAAAATGAAACCGTTTATTGAGTATGTAGGCTATTACATAGCTAAGAAAAGTCTGTACATTAAAAAAAGAAAAATAAAGCATATCAACTTATTTATACATAACATAAATAGCAATTAGTTTGTATTAGTATTATTTCATATTGAAATCAATTCGCAAACGTATATCTGTTTGTATGGATAACATTAGATCCTATTTGTACTGTATCTACCCACTGCCATGTTCACGGGCACAGAGAATTCAATACAAATTCACCATAATTTTTGCATTGATATATCGCGTGCTTTTTCCTTATTCAATAAAGTTAATTAACTATTTTAGTATTTGTGGTTGCCAGTTTTCCCCATCGAAAAAAATCAGGGACTCACTTCACGATAAGTGCGGGTAATGACCTACAATAGGGTAGTTGACTCGATTTTTTTTATTAATTTAATCAACAAATTACATTACCTAAAACCTATTATTGAAAGAATTTTATTAATCCAAACAAAAATAAGTAAATTAGACACCACTCAAATCTGTTGGAAAGGATAGTTGTCAAATAACAGTACAAGGATGCATATCTGATACCGTGACGTCACGGTACTATGAATCGCCTGTACTGTACCGTTGTGCGAGGGAGATAGCGATATGTTCCCAATGCGCCATCGTTTTCGCTTATGCCTGTGAGTATTTGTTCATACCAATATTTAAAATAAATATTGTGACCTCATTTTTCAAGCAATTTCGATTCTGTTTTCGCAAAAGAGTTTCTTTTGCGTATTATATTCGATTGCGTAGAGAATAATGTACAAAATTAAACACAGGAAACTACCCTATTTCCTCAACTCAAAAGCAAATTTAAACTTCTTTTAGCTTGTAGCGGGAAATCCGATTCGACAATTCTGATACTTTATTGCAAACAACAAAACAACGCTCTAATGCGTAGTGATAGAGTACATTCTAAATTGCATACGCGCAGCTTTGTCACAGGTAATTAAAACTTATCGATATGACTCACCGTATCAAATAGCAATTTGCATCAATGCAGGTATCGCTATTTGGTTAAGCTGTAATTAAGATAGTCAATTGAAATATATATTTTTTGGAATATAATAGATTAGGAAACGCCAAATAAAATAAATAATAAATTGTGGATACCTTCTCGAACTCAAGACCTCTTCCTTCCTGAGGTTTCGACAAAACTTGTGTAAGAGTCCTTAAGTTAAGAAAAATATATTTTTTGTTACTAACTCAAAATTGATCATTGCATCGATTTGTCACGTGAATGTTAAACGATAAATATCTTAATGGTGGAATAAGAAACTGTATTTAATTATTTCTTTAACAACATTCTTAGTAAACTTGATAAATTACCAAACAATATCGATAAAAAACTACGCAGTATTCAGGCGTGAAATACCAGACCATGTAGGTTTTTTGCATGGGCACAAATCAAATCAAATCAAATATTTATGAAATCCATGAAATGTTATACATCATTTAGATTCAGTATTTTTTTTTACTCTACGGCCAGTTCCGAATGCAGTTGTGCTAGAGAAGAACGGGCAAGAAACTCTACCGTTGTTCTTTTCACACCGGTTAACAACATCAATCAAGTTGTCAAGGAATTAGTATAGCCACTCGAGTCTCAAAGGATATTATAAAAGTAAAGTAGTACGGAGTAAATAGAAGCCAAAATCAATTTTATTTACATAACATTAAGTTGAAAATAGCATGTAAGAACGGCAAGTGTTGCCAGTATGGTTGATGCGCCGGCATACCATTTGAGACTCGACTGGATAGATAAGTCCTTTATGTAGATGATGTATGATAAAGTGTATTCTGTGGTGGTGATACATAGCAAGCGAGCTCCGGCGTGATCCACTCGCGCGGGTGTGTGGCGGCGGGAGAGGAGTGGGCGCAGCGACGCGCCACGCATCTCGCCGCCGCGATACTAGCACCCGCCGCGGTCAAGGTCACACCACACACAAAACAACACAATTCACGTCACACGTCTCATGTCACGCATCACGCAACACACGTCACACTTCACGCAACACAAGTCACGCCACATGTCACACGCCACACATCACGAAACACAAGTCACACGTCACACATCACGCAACACGCAACACGTCACTTCACGGTAGACAGCGGCTTTGCTGTGCCCTGGTATTGCAGAATTCTATGGGCGGCGGTGACTACTTATCAGGTGGCCCGTCTGCTCGTCTGCCTATCGAGGCATTAAAAAATAACATGTCACAAGTCACACAACCAATATACACCACACACGTCACGCATCACACAACGAAGATACAACACACACGTCACGCAATATCCGTCACACGTCACACAACCATCATTCAACACACACGTCACACAACCAACATGCAACACATATGTCGCATGTCACGCTACACACAGCACGTGCTACACGTCACACATCACACGTCAAAATATTTAAAGCATATTTTAATTTTTTAATTTTCAAGAGCGCTGTATTCGATTATTCAAGTCGTTGTAATAATATTTTGCCGTGATGGGATAAAATCACAAACAAATGGACAACAAAACCGTGTTTTGCTAATTTGTAGATAAGTTTGTAGTTAGCGCTAAGCCTCATTTCGATTGCATTCGATTCATTGTTTTCGTTTCTTTTTGTTCTAGACGTATGATGTTGCTAAGATAATATATGACAGGGGCTGTGTAGAGGCGGCCGAGGAGTGGCTCGACCGAAACCTGTTGACAGTAGCTACATCCGCTGTTTGTACCGCTTTTGCACAAGTAAGTTTTAGTTCTGTGGCACGTCGTAAATTTTCACTTATTTTATTGTAGATATTTTATTATTTTGTCACGTCGTCACACATTTAGTTTGCATTTCATTACAATATGCTTGGCGTTATGTACCACACAATAGTTATCAGATGTAATGTATATGGTTTTACTTCTTAGTAATTATAAATTCATAGATATAAATGTAAATAGACATCGCAATTGTATTTCGCGTATTGGTCGAGGCATGAGCTTTCGCTCAACATCTTAGACAAACATGACATGAATTAGTCCCTATTCGATGTAGGTCAGACGGAGACAAGAAAAAATATCTTCTAGAATCTCTTAGAAGTTCTTCTACGTCTATTTCATGCGTATCTCATTGAACAATTGTTCGTGTGACGTAACAACAAATATAAAAATGTAACATGCTTCGTTTCATACGAAGTGAAGTACTTGCGATACCGATTTAGATCTATGTCTATGTATTAATTTGTAAATATAAGTCAATCACTGGCTGATAATCCACGCTTCGTGCTCACTGTGTTGTAATATTATATTTGTATGTATGTATACTCCGGGCTAACGCGCTTTGCATAAAATGTAGACATAAATATTTTTGTGATAATGCCCATAATAACGAAATGACTTATTAAATTCAATTGGCTAGTAACGTAAAATTAAAGTATGAAGATAATAATATGGGCTGCCCAAGGCCAGAATGAGTTATTTGGGGATACCTACATCTTAACAGTAGAAGGAGATTATTACATATACACAAATAATTTAAATTACTTAATCAATTTTAGAAACTTACACCGAAGAAGTCAAGGAGAAATGTAGTATCAGAAATTTTATTAAATATCTGAACAGTTTACTGAGCGTATAAATAAGTACGCAAAACGTACAAAAACGACTATATAAATACTGTTACGTATAATCTCGAAGAAGCAGAAATAATATTTTTTTTCAAGTTTTACAAACACTGATTCCTCGATTTCTTTACAAACACTGATTCATACATTAATTATCAATTTAAAATGGATACTTTAAATTAATCAATCAGAGCATTGTTTACATGGTGTGCAAGGTCAACTAGCCTTTACTATTCGATAAAAAAACAAACTGATCTTTCCAAAAACAGATCTTGGGTATATGCTTCGCTCAGAACTTGCGCGCGGACATATTCGCGCAGAAAGCGAAGTGGCACTGACAATCAGCCTCTCCTGCGGCCGTGTGACGTCACCGGCGTCGTACCCGCGACCTCTACCAAGCGCTATACTCTACACACTCATAGTACATAGTACCCACTAGTACGGGATCAGGCCGGGATTAGTCCGGGATCAAGCCGGGATGGTCTCCACTCATCACCAGCAACTACTAGTTTATCTCCTCGTGGACACTTGAGCAACACTCCAACGTGATACACTCTCATAGTACCCTCTAGTACGGGATCAGGCCGGGATCCGCCGGGATTAAGCCGGGATCAAGCCGGGATGGTTTCCACTCATCACCAGCTACCACTAATTGATTTCGGTGGACACTTGAGCAATACCAACGTGATTCAACAGGATTTATCAAGAACACTGTCATTTGTTTTTTACGGTAAGCAGCAGCATTACTGTGCACTGGCATTGTCTATGGGCGGCGGTGTCTACTTACAATCACTTGGCCCGTCTGCTCGTCTGTCTATACAGGCAGTAAAAAGAAATGAGAATAATGGAACGTGAGATTACATCAGACGTGACAGATTATTGCAGGTTTCAGAAATTCTAGCGTAACTACTGGTAAGTCAACATTTGAAATGTTACTAGTTGGTCTATCTATCTATATGACTACCATAGTTGTACCACCGAGATTGACTATTGTTCTCATAGACATAAATCTATACAGACGACGCTAGTACTGCAAAATGTGTGATAAACAAGCAACTTTTCTTGTACCCCTGAACTACTATTTCAAATGTTTACAATCCTTTACAGCCTCCGTGGCGCAGCGGGTGAGTAGCCGGCTGTGAAACGAGAGGCCGTGGGTTCGATTCCCGCTGCGAGACAATTGTTTTTGTAGACAGATATTTATTTCGGGTCTGGGTGTTGTGGAACCGTAGTCCCTATTAGTTGTTGATACCCACGATACGGGTTTTACCTAGTGTGGGGTCAGAACTATGTGACTGATGGGTGTATTTTATTTAAATATCAAGGGCAGTACAACATAATTTAACGTAGAATTTCCTGCTAAGTTACGTCGAGAATTAGCAACGCTACTAGCGTCATCTAATAAATTTATGTCTGTGATTGTGTTGTCTGTGATTCTGCAGAGACCATGCTGAATCCCTTTACGTCTGATTAATTACTATAGGTTGTTTAGAGATCTGTTCATAAAAATAGTTATTTATACAAAAAAGTGTCCACACACAAAAACTCCACTATCAAAAAATAGATTTTCGTTAAGCGCAAAAAGATACAGTCTCATGACCAGTACTGTAAAAATCATTAAGAATTTTAGAAATGGAGTTTTTGTATATTTGTACATCGTCCATAAAAACTTGCTTAAAATTGTGTTAAAAAATTTTACTCGTTATAACGATAGTTAGCTTTCACTCATCTCTTACTATCCCTACGGCTATATCTGACGATCTTACTTTCTACTTTCTATTCTCCTTGGATATTTTCGACTTACCTACTAACCTAACCCTCCATTCTTCACACAAATTTATAAAATGTTATTAAATTCTTAAGATAATCCAGTGTCTAATATTTGTATAGGAGCAATCAGTTTTAAATAGAATACGGTAAAGACGTCTGTGATTTTGTAAATCTATCCTTCCAAAGTCATGATTATTGTCAAAGATATGACATATAGATATAACAGTCATATTTTATTCGAGTTTTCGTTTTTGTTCACAACAGTGACCATATAACTTATTGGTATTTATTTTGCCAGTTGCCAGATAAAAATAAGAAGAGGGACGTTTGATAAATGCGGGACAATTTTAACGGTAGGCAGCGGCTCTGCTGTGCTCTGGCTTTGCAGAAGTCTATGTGCGGCGGTGACTACTTACCATCAGGTGGCCCGTCTGCTCGTCTGCCTATCCAGGCACAATTTTTTTTTATTCTGATACGATAAAACACATTGATAAATTTTATTGCATGTAATAGTCAGCATACACAACATATTAAATAAGAAACTAATTAATAATATATTTTTACTATGTATATCAATGAGATATTTTTTATGAATAATGAATTAAGCACAAGCATGAAATAAAATAATTATTTGATTTATTTTCTGAAGATTGTATTAAATTAAATAAAAATTGAATTAAATGAGATTGTTTTTTAAAATAACGTGATATTCAGCGTCCTGCGCGTATTTTAGTTTTTGAAATTGGAACGTTCCGCCTTAATCACAACGTCTGGTCATAACTGAAGAACACTCTTTCAAATCGTATTTTAAAACTGACTGCGTTCTAAAGAAACGTGTTCAAAAAATAGCCAATATTAGCCTTAACGGGAGCTGTGAGATGAATTTAGAGTTGGTCTTAGTATTATATGAAATTAGCCACGTAGTTTGTAGGATTGTTATGTCAAAATGATCACAATATTGCCGAAAAAAAATTATCGATTAAAAAAAAAATAGGAACATTCAGTATTATTAGACTGGGGGATTTTTTTATTGTCTATATGTTTTTTTAACTAGCATTTGCCATTTTTTTTATTATCTAGTGTCGGTTGTAATTTTCTAGTATAATCGATAATATTCTATTTCTATGTTTCTATATTTTTTTGTGAAGCTTGTTATGAATACAGGTTTCAGTTTCATATTCAAGCTATAAAAGTGCATTATCGATCTCGAATAGAAAATAGTTGTCTCGGAATTGAAAGTATCGATATTATAGTTTTAATCGAACAGCCACAACCCTAGTGTCCGTAGATTAGTGTAGTATTATCTGATATAGAAAAACTGTTAAGTATAAAGCGCATTGAGGTCGTGTGTTGAGCGGCAGGAGAATAATCGTTGACAATATTTAAGTTGTTAGTTATATGAAAAGTATATTTTATTATCATAATAAGTAATACTCAATAATCGGTTCTGATGTAAGGGATAAGCCATAATATCGATAAACGAGTTGTCTTATTATGCAAAGATATAAACCCGGATTAGGCCAGCGTGGTAGACTAAGGTACCCTACATAATGCCTGTTCCCAGCAGTGGGACAATGTCCAATATAGGGCTGGTAAAAATTAAACATTCAAATTGAACCCAGTCTGTATATTTTAATACACAACAAAAATCTTAAATAATGTACGGAAAAAGGCAGAAATAAAGAAAAAAAAACACTCTTTTGCACATAGTAAATGTATTTTTGTAACCCGTGTGTTTAGTATTGCATGCCATTGTATTATTTCAATAAAGCGAAGAACTTTGATGAAATGCTAACTCGTTTTTCGATTTAGAATAGTAATTAATTAGTAATCTGGAGCAAGAGAAGCGTATTTCTGTAATCTTTTTGTATTAAAGTACATTGCCAGATGTTTACTTAATATAGACGCCGAATGAAAGTTGCGAAATGATTTTAATAGCTCTTTAAATTGCACAAATTACCTTTAGTGTTAGATTCATATCTTTGTAGTTTTTAAGGAGATTAATATTTTTTCCATTATTTTTAACATTGAAATCTCTGATTGAATCACCAGTATTGACATACCTTGATTATCTGTTCGTTTGTGTTTTACTAATAGTTTTTTTTATTCGTAAATTATTAATTATTATGCGCCTGATAAAAAATGTAAAGCAAAGGAATTTAAAATAAACAATCGTTTTGTGGCATCTATTTTGGTGTTAATTCTTTTTATGGTTCGAATTTATTTTTTCTTAGGCTAGTAACTTGTGAGACATGAAGTGAGCAAAGATTGGCGCTACGGTTTTCTAGAATACATGTATATATATACATGTTATGTTCAACTTTGGGAACTATTGAAAATGCCATCTTAATAATAGATAATCAATATAGTTTGGATATATCAGAAAATGTGGGTGACCTAGATATAAGGACTTGTTGCAATGCTGTCCACTGCCCGATATTATATCGGCCATTGGAGGGCTATTTGAATTAAGCGATATTTATGTGATGTTCAATTATATACATATTCAGAAATAGCTAATTTTTGTGCATCTTTTTAGTCTAGCTTAATTTTTTTGTGCACTTTTTTGGCTCTCAAATAAACTGGTGTAACGTTGCTCATTTTTACAGAACACATTTTAGAAAAAAAGTTTTTTAATTCATAAAAAGTACACCGACTTCAATAAAAAAACAAATTATGCGTCCCTATAAAATTTGAAAGTTGCCTTCGGTTTTTCTGAGATCCCGTCATCTGATCCTGACTTGGTGCCAATGGAACCACCTGGGAAGTATACCCTTTTAAACAAAAAAGAGTTTGAATCGGTCCAGGCGTCTTCGAGTAATGGGGGAACATACTTAAAAAAAATATTCCGAAGAAATGAGAACCTTCTCCTTTTTTGAAGTTGGTTAATAATGCTCATAAATGCAAAACATAAGTCGTAAAGATGCAGTTGGTGCTTATACAAGTACTATATTAATTCTACTAAAATTCACGCAGTTTTTTTACAGTAATTTTTTTCTGTAAAACAAAAAAACCTCTCCTGGAACTTTTCAAAAATGTCGCTTAAATCAAACCATCCAACCGTTGATTATGTTCTAACAAAGTGGTGCTAATTTTTACTTACTTCTTGTGGTACACTTAAATTGTCTGATGGAACTAAGAAGTATATGGTGTTTATATAACTAGTGTTTGCTTCGATAGATGCAATGTGTTATGTAACATTTGCTGATTGTACGTCATTAAAAAAACATTTTGGTATCTTTACTGTGTAGAATACTGACACATTAATTCAATTTTAATTATTAGATTTTTTACGCCATTGATGAAATGTGGCGGATTTTTTTAATATACTTTTTTTGTATAATTGTAGCTAGGAATCAATAATATATTATGTATACTTATGTGAAGAAATAACATAACAATCAGCAAGTTTTGCTGCCGACTGTGCCTTTATTTGCTGTTGTAAAAATATACACTTAAATTATTATGAAGCAATGAAATGATTATTTTTCTGATTTAAAAAATATTTTATAATGTTAGGTTTGCTTTTATTAGCCGTTAGACAAGATATAATAGTTAAACTGATCTGTATTTAAGACGTAGCGTAGGCGTTTATATAATTTCTTTTTAAATTACTTAATATTTTATATACAATAAAAAATGGCAACCCATATTTTTATATTATTTGTGCACACCCCTACCATCTTTTCAGTTTTGTCGTGATGAGTGGACTACTGATGATCCATCACGTTTAACAGCCAATTTCAATCAAGAATCTCAAACCTCATGTACAGATCGATCCCGAAAATAAACCAATCAAATGATGGCGTGGCATTGAAACTTTATTGTTATTGGCCCATTTCTGGAACGACCTGTAGATCAAGATTAAGATTATTTATTCAAACTGACAGTAAGTGAACAGCATAGATGTTACAGATATTTGTAGCTATTTCACACGAACTGGCCAATGACTGTTCTAACTTACACTACTAATAGTTTAATTAGGTGCTACACTCGAAACAGTGCGATAAAATAATAATAATAAAAAAAAACAAAAACGTGACTGGAGGAAATACAATTTAAAAGTAAGGCACTAAAAAGACTGAAACAAGATTGAGAATAGAAAATAAAATTAGTAGCAGGCGGGACCCAATTGCAAATTATAAACCGAAAGAAAATAATGGGTAATTTTAAATTGTATTTCTTGCAATCTGGTTTTTATTAATATAATAATAATACTAGCCCTGTATTAAACATTGTCCCACTGCTGGGCACGGGCCTCCTCTACTAATGAGAGGGGTTATGCCTTAGTCCACCACGCTGGCCTAATGCGGGTTGGTAGACTTCACATACCTTCGAAATCCGTATAAAAATTCTCAGATATGCAGGTTTCCTCACGATGTTTTCCTTCGCCGTTAAAGTAAGCGATAATTAACTTTTAATACACACATAACTTTAGAAAAGTCAGAGGTGTATACCACTTGGGTTTCGAACATACGACTTTCGTCTTGGCAGTCCGTACCGCAACCAACTAGGCTATCGCTGCTTAATAAACATATAACTCATATATATTTTTGTAATCCCCTTTTAATTTCCTTTATTTTGATACCCTACTCGATAGGTTTGGTCAATATTTTTTTATTAACGTATTACTATTTCGCGCCAAAAATCCGCCATTTGTTCTTTTTTTTCAAACACTTATCTAAGGACACTTGGGTTTTTTAGACGAATATAACTGTTGAAATCCATCCAGCGGTTTGGAAGATACGGGGTAATAAAGAAATTTACAAACATACATGCGAAATACGCGCGAAAAACGTAACCCTTGGCAGTTGGGTAAAAATAACTAAATAAATGATATTACACAAAGACTTAAGGTTGAAACATAAAAATGAGGCGAGAATTTATTATTCCTATTTCAGGAAACAGTAAATACATTATTATTATGTTTGTCACACCGTAATCACGGGACTATTAAGTCCCGGACATTTGGAAGGCGTGCGTGGGGCCGAAGCCAACACGTTGAGGCCCGTTAGACAATTTTAATATAATTTTGTTATGCACTAGTCATGCATTTCTCTCAAAGGGCCAACAAAACTAATATTAATATCAATCACAAGGAAAATAAAATAACAGACAGCAATAGTATTAAGTTTCTAGGAGTGCATATAGATAGAAAATTAACATGGAAACGCCACACTGAAATTTTATGTAAGAAACTACACAAATAATCATATGCACTACACGAACTCTTAAAAATAGTAGACCAAAAGGATGTTTTTTAGTGTCAAAAATCAGTCAAGGTCAGAACTAAATTATGGTATTTGCATGTAAAAGGGCCTTTAAATAAACATTACCTACATAAATATTTTATAATTTATCACTAACCAAACTTTATATTGAATTCTATAAAGTAATAATTGTTTTGTTATATACATATTATATTAGAAGTTGCAAAGTCCACTAATATGCACCTAGAACCATCACAAATACTAAATACAGGACCATTAATAACATTAGTGGGATAACCTAGAGGGCGACGGCAATACGCTCCCGTTAATATATGGTCGTAGTAAACTGCAATACAAAACATAGTTAGGTTGTTCGACACGTGGGCCACGTAGTACGCGTAAACAGTAATAAGCGAAGACAGAAATGGTGCATTCCTTTTAGTTAGACCAAATGGACTCGGACGCACCGGATTGTGACTTAGCTCTGGACGACGCGATGGCTGCCACGCTTATAAAAACAATTGGACTTGGGTCGGATCATCTGGTTTTCTTTATAGTCTAATTTCTTTTCGTCTAGTATTGTGGGTAATAAGATAGCTTGAGATATCTTGGGACATAATTCTTGATTTGTTCCAAAGTTCACCATCTGTGTAAATCTTGAAGTAAATCTTTGGTACCTGTAAATTAGGAACTCTTAACACGCTTATATTCCCGGTTCCTGTAGAGGTACATGACACTTGACAGGCGGTGAAAATTTACCAATTTTCATGGGCGGCTTGAAGTAAGTTTTGATAGAAGGCCGCTTAAGTACATAGCCAATCTTGTCAGTAACTCCTCTAATGTATGGTAAAACATAGGAATATATAAAATAGATTGCGACTGTGGTCTCTCCTAATATAGATCAAACGAAAATAAATATGGAGACCCGCATAAAAGAACATATAGCTGACGTGAAACACCGACACTCTCCGAAGTCTGCAGTTGCTGAACATTCAGAAAAAGGCTCCAAACATTATCTTTGATTTGACAAACCACAAATCCTTGCCAAAGAACACCGATTCCCACCTAGGATGATTCGCGAGGCTATTGAAATTAAAAAACGTCCAAATTTCAATAGAAAAGATGGTAGGAAGCTAGCACCAGCCTGGGATCCAATTATACGTTTAATTAAACCGGAACCCAAAAGACCAACTGCCAGACCTCATGACACTGTGAGCTCTTTCTGCGTAGATCGGGCAACAAAATAAAAATTTAATATCAATTATATGGAGGATAGAAACATTGCACTATACTTTCGTGACGACATACAACTTCGACTGCCCCGTGATCATGAAGGCTGTAAAGCGGGCGCTGTACGCCGGTTTCAAAAGTAAAATAAATCGCGCTATATACCATAAAATTCGTATTATTTCAATGTATAATATTCGCGTGAATATAAGTAACCATTATGACAGCCTCCGTGGCGCAGTTGGCTATGAAACGAGAGGCCGTGGGTTCGATTCCCACACCGGGACAAATGTTTGTGTGACAGACAGATATTTGTGTCCGGAGTCTGGGTGTTGTGAGACCGAAAGTCTCTCGTAGTCCCTGATATCCACAACACAAGACTCGTAACTTAGTGTGGGGTCAGGGCTATGTGTGTGGCTGTTGGGTGTTATTTATTTATTATACATTTTTTTTATTTATTGTGCTTTTAACATAGCTCTATATTTCCTTTCAATAATATTTCTTCGACAAAGCGCCGTGTTATGCTATGCTTGGGCGCCCATTTTTATAATCCTGGGTTTAAAATTACATAAATAACAAACATAATCAGTAGGTACATAATCGAATGTCATTATTGAGTAGGTAATATTATTGTAATGTAAGTATATGTAAATTATCTACACACTTTTAGATTTCATGGTGCATTTTATAATATTTAATGTTTTTTTTTATTAAGCTTATTCAAACCTCACTGTCATTCTGGACCGGATTAGTGGTTTTCTCCGGTCGCATTGACACGTGATGCAAATACCCAATGATGTTAGACGTCACTTCTATATTATTAGTGCAGGGCTTAACAATTACGTAGTTTAATTTATAATATATTTTAGGTAAGTTGTTAAAATGATTTTATTTTATTTCCTTGAGACTACACAGGGATTTATAAACTCACACATCCATAGTCCTGACCGTTCACTTGGGTATTATGTATTTATGCTAGTGTCTTTGGACATACAAGTCCATCCATATTTGTTTTTATTTTATCTTTTGTAATTATGCACCTACCCTTTTTTTATTTTTTTTTGCCGTCGCGGGGATAGCGTTTTATTACTGCCGCCCGCTCCGGGGGTAAGCAGAATAAGAATAAAACGGGTATGCTAGCCGGTCTTACGACCCAGCACCCCCCTCGCCCGGATGATGGCTATCCGTGCTGCCGCTGGGCCGAGTCCCTACCCCCTATGTACACCCCACCCGACATTACCAGCTAAAACCCCGCGGTGGCCTTCTTCAATTATGCACCTACCCTACTAATCTCTGCACCACCTTAAGGTTGCCTGGGAGAGAATGCTTTTGGCATTAAGTCTGCCTATATACAATGTATATAAAGTGTATAAAAAAAAATTATGTACCTACGTAGGTATCGTGTACTACGAGGGACTTACAGTCCAACATAAAAATCCAAAAGAAATATTTGTATAATGGAATATTTGACAAACAATAATTTTATTAAATGGGACACTAGTTTTATATTTACTCATTAAATATTCGATGTTAAAAATTTGATTATCATGAAAAATTATTCTTTGCCTAAACGTCATAAATGCATATAAAATTGAAAAATAATACATGGTATTTATGTTTTGACAACTTTAGACTTATTGTGAAGGAGCTACTAAGCAAGCATGGCATGATTGTGTCAAGTAGCGAGATATAGTGTCTTGCTACTTGATACTTTAACTGGACGACACTGCGCCTATCATCAGGTAGGTGGCCACTGCCGTGCCAAGATAAAAAAAAGTTTATAAAGGATAGTGTTAATTTATGGAACATCTCTAATAAATAACAATTCCAGACAGATATTGCATATTCGTAAATTTTTTTGATCTACTTACTCAATAAAGATAACAAAAAACTGTCAAGAAAGATAACAAAAATAAAGTTCATTATTTTGTGTGTGTAATGGAAAAGCATTATGTTAAACCAACATTGTAATTTTTATTTTTATCGTACTACGATGTCCATGATTTATACAACAAACTAACGTACCTATTTGTACGTGTAAGGTAGCCTTTATAGCTGTAGGTAACCTATTTCAGATTGTATTAACCCTAATGGGATTCTCATGTTATCCGACACAGTTATCCGTTACAGGTACTTATTACACTATATTTGATATATACCTACGAGCTTTTAGTGATGCGAGCTGCTTGAGATATATGGGTTTGGAGACTAAAGAATTCCAAATGAAGCATTCTTTTTTTTGCCAGTTTTATTTATTTTCTATAATCAACACAGTCATTAGGTATTTTCTATTTTATGTTTACGTTGTTTTTTCTTTTTTTATACCTACTAGCATGGGAAGGTGACCACACTGCACCTAATGGTAAGCGCATTGCCGTCCAGTTAGAGTATCAATAAGCGAGAAACTCCCTCGGTACTCAACACAATCATGCAGGCTTGCTGTGCTGTATGGGGCAAGGAGGCGAAGAAGCGGTCGAGAGAATGACATTTGAGTAATTTACCAGATTTTGCGTGAAATATTCATTTTATGACTCGCTGATCTCCAACACCTTGAGCATTTTTTAAAGTATTTTCTGTTTGTCCCATTTTAACTCAAAAACGGCTTGGCCAATGATCTTGAAATTTAGAATACAGTTAGATCATTCGACCGTACAAATGATAGGCTACTTTTTATCCCTGAAAATGTACGATTCTCGTGGGACAGCAAGGGATCGACATGATTTTGCATAGTGGTCGTTTAGGGATTAGAGAATAATAAACACTTTTTATCCCGGAAAAATTCACGGTTCCTATGTGATAGCAACTCCATATGACTCCATGGATTTTATACCGTTTCTTTCAAAAATAAATATCACGCGGGCGGAGTCACGAGCAACAGCTAGTTAACATACATATAACGCTATTGCTATGTTGTAATACCCAGACACCATTATTGAGATTAAAAATATATTTCAAAATATTTTTAAGGCAAAAACCTAATCGTGCGGACGTCAAAGGGTACAAAGAGGAGATAGCGAGGCCGTGGACATAAATCATTCTGCCTAGACGGCCGACACCCACGACTAACGACCTATTACCGAGACAGATTGTGCGATACAATTAATTCTCCGTTCGGCACAATTAACAAGTTCTTTGTTTATGTTGGAAAATTGCGAGTGGTTAACAAAGATTTCAATTTCATTGTATTATGGAAGTGGTAGAGCCACGCTGTAGACATATTTGTCTACAGCATGAATGGGCCGGCTCGACCGGGGTAGTACCACTGTCTCACAGAAAACCAACGTAAAGTGACAGTTTACTGTCGCGTTTCGTATGGTAAGTGAGATATCCGGAGGCCTAGATTCCCCCTTCCTTTCCCTTATCCCTATTCCTGGTCCTTTAAGGCCGACAGCGCATACATGATACTTTCGGTGTTGTGGATGTTCATGGGCGGTGGAGATCATTTAATATCAGGTGACCCACTGGCTCGTTTGTCGGACTAAAATATAAAAAAAAAAAAAATTCTTAGTTGGTATATGCCTTAGATACAATTTCGTATATCTCATATAGTCCTACATTAGAATCTACTTTACATCGGTAATTACATCCTAAAAGTTTTTAGTGGGTCAATTGACAGCCTCCGTGGCGCAGCGGGCGAGTAGCCGGCTGTGAAACGAGAGGCCGTGGGTTCGATTCCCACACCGGGACAAATGTTTGTGTGACAGATAGATATTTGTTTCGGGTCTGGGTGTTGTGGGACCGTAGAGGGACTAGTAGACTTAGTTCTTGATACCCACGATACAAGTCTACGTAGTGTGAGGTCAGAACTATGTGTGTGACTGTTGGATATATATTTTATTTATTTATTTATATTTATAAACTATTGGGTACATTAATTGTACCTTATTCCGACGAGTATAAGGAAGCGGTCGCTACATATCATTATCCTGGATAAATGATGTATCTACTACCCCTTACTGGAATTTGACTATATTTATTAACAAATATTTACTTTAGATACGTAAATATGACATAGCATTTAGTTTTTTTTGCAATAATCGTTATGAAAAAAATACAAATTTTACTGATTTTATCGCGATTTATTTTATTTTCTTAAAGTCTTTATTAATTATTTTTTCAATGTTTAATATTATATATATAAAGATATAAGCACAAGCGGTGGGAATACAACAAAAGTATTTAAACCAGAAAGCTAATTTTTCTTTTAAAGTGCAGTTTAACAGCTTTGCGGTTTACACACAGTGTATGTTCACAAAGTGTCCGACCATCCCAGCAACTTAGATCTCAAGTGTATATTTTAATGTTACTTTGCTAACAAATGTGTTGCTGCACCGCAATTATATTTCGTAGGTAATATGTAATAAAAATATTTGATTAAATACTGGCTTTTGCCCGAAGCTTTGTGTGCGTGATTTACATTTATCAGTTATCGCAGTGCGAAATTCTCAGTATCAGCTCGGAGTCCGGAATCTGTGCCCGGAATGGCGATAAGCTCGCCCCCTATCGCATTAAGGAACCGAAATTCATCGAAAAGTGGGTGTACTGGTTTTAACCAGTAACCAGTTTAACCTCTGCCTACCCCTTCGAGGATTACAGGCGTGAGTGTACATCTATATGTATGTATGTTAAAACATAATAGAACGTTTGAACAGTAGTAGACTGCTACAGCTAATAACATAAATGCAACGATGTACTTAGCGTTGCTTTTATTTTGGGTGTGACACGATTTATAAACAGGCACCCTAAGATTACGAAACACAATTGCCTTTTACAGAAAATTGCGCCCAGCGCTCCGTTGCACATTTTCTGATTTTACCGGTAGTTGACTAATTTAAATAGACCCTCGGCCTTCCTTTTCGCATTGTTGATGGCTACGGCCTGCTCGAAGCTGGGGGCTCTAAGTTACATGGCCGTGTGTAAAACCTGAGGACGCCAGAAGGGCCTCTTTGTCCGCGTCGCGTGCCACTGCGGAGGCCGTCGCTCATTTGCTGAAAGCGCCGGTTGAAGTGTCGTCAGAAATCCGGCCATTTTCTGCATTTAAAAACGAGTTGCTTTGAAACTATTTTTCGTAGTTTCTCATTGTATATTTATAGTTTCTTTTAGTATTTCATGTTTTATTTTCAAATAGTTATATGTTTCTACCGCTTTATTGCTGACGGTGCTAAAGAGATTCATTTGTCGAATTGAACAGTGTAGTGATATGGCAACTTATTAAACAGATTTATCCATACCACGGATTAACTTTTAACTCTTAATAATACATCGTTATAATTATTTCAACTTTCACAGGAAATTTAAGATGTATATATAGCTCACAAAGTCCTCTCTATACCTCAGTATAATATAAGCTAGCCTATCATGATACGAAATTAGATAAAAAAAAACCGTATGACAAAAGAACCACCGCTTTATATTTAGAAGGGAACACGCACAACTAACATTTCTGTCATTCACAGGACAAACCCATTTAGAATTGCAACGAGTCTCTACAATCCTGTAAAAATAAGATTTGCCTTTCTCGTTATTTCCATAAGATTGCGTCGGGCGCCGCCCGCTGCGCTTCTTCGCTGTCGGATGCATGGCCGCCGGCAAGTGGACCTTTTTACGACACTCCAACGCCAGTTTTATACTTATCTGTCTCTTTATGAGCTGGTAGCTTCACTCTAGTTTATTACTATCAGCGATTTAACGACATCTATGAATATGTTTATGAGAAACTTGTTATTGTACTGGTAGTGGATAGAAGCTGTGTTCAAGATTTATAAAATCTTGATGAAATCCAATTCTTTATCTTCATGACTCACGATTGACAAGTTCAATCATTGGGTCTACAACTTTGATATGGTTTATTAATTTCACGTGAATGATTTGAATTAAATCTATTTTCACAGAATTTAATTGGGTTTTTTTAGTCCCGACGTTTCGAAAACTTTGCACTCTTCATGGTCACGGGGCGGAATGAGCTGTATGTCGTTGCAAAAATATGCTGCAACGCAATAAACAGTATCATGAGTAACAAAGCGATAAAATTGAATAAAAAAAAACAGAAAACTTTTCATGATGTATATAAAATATTGGTGTAGCATTACAGGATTGATTTAATTTAGGCAGTGCAGCTTATTGTAATTTACAGAAAACAAACCAATTCCGACATGACGATAAATCAGAAAAAACCTAAGAAACGAACATAGAACTATCGTAACACTCAACAACCGAGCCTTAAACCCTACTCATTTGACAATATAAAAAGGGAAGACTGTGGGCAGGCGTTCAGTATTGCTCTCACCGGCTCACCGGTAATAAATCCCGACCAACGTGCCATGTCCGTTTTCTAGCTCATTACTCTTAATAAAGAAGCAAAAATGCGCGAGGCATTTATTTCAGTTCTGACCATACTAGCTATTTGCGCTCAGGTCAAATGCTCAGACATCGGCAAGGACGGGTTCAACTTTTATAAAGGTAAATTCTTTGTATACTTTTGTATAACATGACCTGTTAATTATCCGACCCAATGATTATTTGACGCCTCTTCTTTTATTTAAAATGGCGAAAAGGTTATTTATTTTATTCACGTGGGTCATATATTTTTGTACTAGTCTTTGAAGTAACCGTCCTGAAATATTTAACTTTTTTTGCTTATTTTTAGTGAATTTTATTACTTGCTGTTATTTGCAGACCGACCTCGTGATATTATTTTTCTCGGTTATATAGTACCAAGCAGCGATAGCCTAGTTGGTTGCGGTACGGACTGCCAAGACGAAAGTCGTAGGTTCGAAACCCAAGTGGCATACACCTATGACTTTTCTTAAGTTATGTGTGTATTAAAATGTTAATTATCGCTTGCTTTAACGGTGAAGGAAAACATCGTGAGGAAACCTGCATATTTGAGAATTTTTCGAAAGTATGTGAAGTCTGCCAACCCGCATTAGGCCAGAGTGGTGGACTAAGGCCTAACCCCTTTCATTAGTAGAGGAGGCCCGTGCCCAGCAGTGGGACAATGTTTAATACAGGGCTAGTATTATATTATTATTTTATATAGTACCATCTAAAATCTATATGTAAATGCTGTTCCGCTTAATCTTATAGTGAATCAAAGGCCGTGGGTTCGATTCGCGCACCAAGACAAATGTTGGTGTGACAAATATATATTTGTTACGGGTCTGGGTGTTGAGGGACCGTAGTCCCTCGTAGTTCTTGATACCCACGATAAAGGTTTTACCTAGTGTGAGGTCAGAACTATGTGTGTCACGTAGGGTGTATTTAATTTACTTATATTTAAATGCAGTAAACTGTAGATTGTTTCATTACATACTAATGTAATGAAACAATTGAATTTGAGTTTGTAGTCCACATAAGTAAGATATTACTAATATTTAAGGTCCAATAATAGTTTACATTTAACTGTATCATTATGGAACGTGTTCAATATATTAAATATGATTTAGATTAATTTATTAATTCCGAACTACTTTCGAGATTCAAATACTATGTACAAGGTACTATCACCAAACATCATTTTAATATTCACATTCAAAAGTCCAGAAATAATATCACTATTTTCGCAAACGACCGCGCGGCGGTTGAAGTGAGATTCGAGATGGGGAATAAAATAAAACGACGGCTCATGATGGGCCATCGGTTCGGTGATTTGGGGCGGCAAATATGCTATCTCCGCCAAATACCTCGATCAATAGGTCCTCAATACTTTTTTATGCATAAAAGAATGGATATAATATCTACTGTCGTATGTGTAGGTACAGTTACTGTTGTTTACAGAATCACATCGATATGTTTTAGTTTATGTATTTAGTATACATGTAGTATTTTTTTAGTGCCTCAATAGGCAGACGAGCAGATGGGCCACCTGATGGTAAGTAGTCACCGCCGCCCATAGACTACTGCAATGCCAGGGCACAGCAGAGCCGCTGCCTACCGTACCGTATTTTCATATAATGTAACAAATACCTACGGCTGAGTTTCTTGATGCTTCTTCTCAGACCAGTGGGCATTTCCGAAGCACCAGTAGACTTTATCATTATTAAGACATGTAAAAAGTGTCCTAAGGTGTCTACAAAGTGATTTGATTATGGTCTCTCAATATGCTTTCTGGTAATAACAGTCGTTGTGATTATTCATTTATTATTATTATTGGCTTTATTAATAAGAACAACGATAGCTAGATAGATAGTTAGTAGTGATATGGACTGCGGAGACGAAAGTCGTAGTTTCGTAACCAGACGAAACGGCATACAACTCTGACTTTTCTAAAGTTAGGTATGTATTCATTGATATTAACGCTTGCTTTAACGGTGAAGGAAAACATCATGAGGAATGACATGAGAATTCTCATACGAATTTCAAAGGCATGTGAAGTCTGCTAACCCGCATTAGGCCAGCGTGGTGGACTAAGGACTAACCCCCTCTCATTACTAGAAGAGGCCTTTACCCAGCAGTGGGTTTAACACAGGGCTAGTACTATAAGTATATTATATTTCATTTACATAAATTATTGTAAACAAAATATCAAAACTCAACCTTCCGTGTCCACCATGTGTAACAACAATGGAACGTGTAAAATGAATACACATGAAACAAAACGGAAATGTTAATTAACGTGATATGTTTATTCAAATATAGAACATTAGTATTTCCATTTCAGAAGTATTGTTTATTTCCGATGTAGGTTAATTTTAATTAGAAATCCACCTCGCTGCTCCCTCTTAGCTACAATTTGCCGGGAAAAATAAAAGATGGACGGCTTTATTATGTTTTCAAAGACAGCCTTTCAACGCGCAATATGAAAGGAACTCTGAAATAAAAATATTTTATTTATGATTTATAATATCCTAATTTCTTACGTTGGGATGAAGGGATCGAAATATTTATGAGATTTTTTTATATGTAATGACTTCATGATTTTAGCTTAGCTAATATTTAATATTTTTATCCAACAGTCACATTCATAGTTCTGGCCCCACTGGGTAAAATCTGTATCATTGGTATCTAGAACTACGAAGGACTACGGTCCCACAACACCCAGACTTAAAAGCAATATCTGTCTGTCACAAACATTTGTCTCGGTGCCGGAATCGAACCCACGGCCTCTTGTTTCACAGCCAGCTACTCACATTGCGCCATGGAGGCTGTCGAGGGATATATTATTTAGGATATATTGATATTCCAATTGTAATAACATTTTATCTCAGCAATAAACCTTTGGAAATCGAGCTACAAATGTACATTCTAAATATTAATTATTTCAGATTATTTACGAGCGCGTTCAGATTTGCCGGAAGAGCCGGCACCAGGCGAGCGCATGCTTTGTAAGTACTTTGTATTCCTTTATGAGGGGGCCCGGGCCCAGCAGTGAGACAATGCTTAATACAGGGCAAGTATTATTATTAACTTTTGAAATCTCATGTAATTAGCGTCATCATAACCTATAAGGGTATAATTTCTCGGCGAACTTGAAATATGGCACGAAGCCAATTCTTATAGCACAATTGAAGGAGAATTTGAAATGTACTAATTTCCGATTGTGGCAATACTGCAACAAATTCAAAATATGTGTAAATATTTAATGCGAAGGAACTCTCTTAGGCCGTCCGTCTTATTATTGCATGGCCGTTTTTTAAATTTAAAGTGTTTATTGTTCATAATATCTAACATGATATTTATAATCAATTCAAATGGAAAACAAACGGCTGGCAGGCACATAAGGTGGGGTCGCGTAGCCTGTATGATTTATTAACACATCAAACATAATTACGTGGGGCGGTAAATGAAATCCCACGTGTCTGAGTCAATAAATACGCGATTTGTTTTATGCGTGATTAAACCAATAGAAATAAATAGAGAATTAATCTTTATTGAATGTATTGAGATGGGAGTGTTTAGGTTTTTTTGTAAGTATTTAGCTTATTTAAAAAGTTAATTTAGTATTGATTTAAATCAGTGTCTTTAAATTGGGTGTCAAAAATCTAAGTGATACTCGGGGGATAGTGGTTGCAAGCCAGGTAAAGAAAAATGCAATATTTTCACGAAGAAGGCCATCCTTATTGATTTTCCAATATATTGTCCAACCTTGGTAATATAATTTTCTACCTGAAACCTGTGTTTCTCCTTAATTGCTTTCTTCTTAAATCGATTAAAAATTTTAAATTACGATAAAATACTTAAAATCCTTCAAACGATGGACAGGTCCAACAACAAATAGACCCAAAAGAAATACTTGTGGATCAGAAAATGCATGGAGATCGAACTCCCAGCGTCTCGTTTCACAGCCAGCTACTAACCCACCGCAACACAAAGGCGCTTAAAAAAATGAATAGCATATAAGCTGTTAGGATTTTCCTTACAACCTATATTTGTGAAAGTTAGAAGTAGCTGTATGGACAGCATGACAATGCCACCTGCATTTATGTATAAAACCTATTTTATTATCAGTATTTTAGGTTTAATTACATTTGGCTTGGACTAATTATGAAAGTGTTTACTACCTCAAAGTTACTGCAACGCTTCGGCATAAATAGCTAATTAGGTAAACACATAAAAAGACCCTCAAACACCCTTTTCAATTATATTTTTTGCTATAGGCCATAGCTGTAAGGGTTTCCTGGGACGAATAAAATAGGTTTATTACCTTCGCTACATTATTTTTATACCTTTAGGCAATACTGAAATCTATTACTTCTAAAGGTTTGTTTATGTATGAGATAGAGTTTATAAGCTTTTAAGGACCGTTATTTATGAAGTTGAATGTATTACAAAATAAAATATGATGTATATTATTTTGATGGTATAAGGTTTTTAGTATAGCAAAGTAACTAACCTTAATTGGGGACACAAACTATGACTGCCTTGGTGGCGCGGTTGTAATTGCGCATGCGTTACAACCGCTGTGCTGAGGTCTCGGGTTCGATCCCCGGGTCGGGTAAAGTGATATTGGATTTTTCTATCTAGAAATTCTCAGTATTAGCCCGGAGTCTGGAACCTGTGCCCGGTATGGCGATAGGCTTGCCCCCTATCACATTATGGGACCGAAATTCGGCGAAAAGTGGGTGTACTGGTTACACCTCTGCCTACCCCTTCGGGGATTATAGGCGTGAGTGTATATGTATGTATGTACAAACTACTGATTTCGTGACGGAGAAATTAATCACGGTTACGATTAGTTGTGTATCAACTTACAAGAATATTCTTTTGCCCCATGTTCTTATGCCGGGGAATAAGAATACCCGGTTATTTCGGATAACTTAGATAATCCTACTAATATTATAAATGCGAACGTTTGGATGGATGGATGGATAGATGTTTTTTACACAATCACGCTGCAACGGTTAGACGGAGCTGGTTGGCTCAAAGATAGATTATAGTCTGGATTAGCACGTAGGCAATTTTTTATCCCGGAAAAATATGCAGTTCCCATGGGATAGTTTAGTTTTTCACAGGGCGAGGGATCGACTTGATTTTTTGCATAGTGGCAGTTTATGAATCAGAAAATCACATGGGCTACTTTTATCCCGGAAATATGTACGCTTTCTATAGCATAGCAAAATATAGTAAGGTGTAATAGCTTAAGATGCATCCATGGATTGTATACCTTTTCTTCCAAAAATAACATGCACGCGTGCGGAGCCGCGGGCAACATCTAGTATTACATATATTACAAAGCAATATATTAGATTCTCAATTGCCCCTATATTTGATTAATTTCATGGTGGGATAAGACAACTTAGCGTTCCCACAGACTCGTAGAGCTTTATTGCTGGTGTCACTAGGCTTTTAAGCGTAGTATGAACAAGCTTCTTAGCAGGGCGGCATGGTCGTGTCGAATAGCGAGGGGTGGTTATCTCTCGCTACTTGATACCTGGACGGCACTGCACTGACTATTAGATGCTGAGTGATCACTTTATCGTGCCAGGATAAAGAAATGCCATTCGAGTCGATCCTGGCTGATGTGAGTCACAGTGGCAGATGTGTGGGTGGGATAGTCTCTTAGCTATACTGCTGATATCTATATGTGTTTGTATATGGTTTTTATCTCTTTAGACTTTTACCGGACTCCACTCCAGCTGTATCCTGGTTTACTGCCACCTCTGGACCAAGAATATAAGAAGAGAACTGGGAACGTGTTTAAAAGTATGTAATGTTAAGATTTTTACTTTTTACTCCTTGGTCAAATCAAATCAAGTACTTATTTTGTAAAAAGGATCATTAAATATGACTTATTCATGACAATTATTTCTAAGCTAGCTGGTGCAAGTGTTTAACATTGAGAAAAAATGCCGAAACAAACTCATAGATTATTGTTTCTTAAAGTCCTGACATTTATGTAGAATTATATCAATATAATAATAATAATACTAGCCCTGTATTAAACATTGTCCCACTGCTGGGCACGGGCCTCCTCTACTAATGAGAGGGGTAAGGCACTAATAAATTAATATCAATATAATGTAGAGCAATTACTAGAATGAATGTACGGAGAAAAATCCTTTTTTATTCCACCGCGAATCTAATATGATGTATGTTGCCATTTTCCTGCACCGGTTAAATCTTACGTAACCCGCAATTTATTGAATTTATCATAAATATTTTTTACAATTGCTATATCGGTTCGTTAGCTTATCCCTCGACTCTAGTGCCTCTGTAAAACTCGTATTGCATATATTTTCTGTGAAGCATTCACCGTATATTCGATTTTACGTAGCGGAACCACACTTCATGCATCATTGGTTCGCTTAATACCTTTATGCTAGAATTATTATAACCAATATATAAAGGAAGTGAGCAGATAAGCTAGATAGCTAGGCAGCGGCTTTGCTGTGCCCTGGCATTGCAGAAGTCTATGGGTGGTGGTGTCTACTTACCATCAGGTGGCCGGTCTGCTCATCTGCCTATCCAGGTAGTAAAAAAATTTAAAGCACTTGAAGGGTATCTTGTATCAATATTAATTCATTGCCATTACTTCAGTCAACATTATGATGCTTGAATTATTAACAATTAATTATTTCAGTAATTTCGCAAATCTCTATTGATCAGTATCTAGTGAGCCTTAGTGACATAGTAAATTGTTATGGCTATATATCACTGTAGTAATATTTAAATAGAAAATTTACACCTGTTCAGAATGTCTCACCTGTGCTAATCCTCTGCAATCATTCCCCATCTCGATTATTGATTGTGAGGTTGAGCTTATAAACACAAAAAGGGCTGAAACAAATCGCTGGATAGAAACAAGATCGATGATTTTTTTAGCGGTGTCGGCTTAGACTTGTTTCTAGGCCGGCATGATTGTGTTGAGTAGCAAGGGATGGATTGTCTTTCGCTACTTGATAAGAGTACCAGTTAGAGAACTGGACGGCACTGCGCTTACCATCAAGTGCAGTGTGGTCACTATGCCGTGCCAGATAATAAAAAAATTGGTTGTATTAAGAGGGGTTAGGCAAATAAGCAATTTAGTCATCTGATGGTAAACATTCTCCACACAGCTTGAACACCTAACCCAAAGAATTGTGGATGTGTTGCTAATGTTTAGCAATGCCTTTCCCTTTTGGAAGGAAAGTTGAGTTTGGGTGGGATTAGAGCCTCCGGAAATGTCACTTGTAACAAAGCAACACCAAACTTAGTGTCGGTTTTCTGTAATACAGTGGTGAAGCCCATGGCGACATCTCAAGACTCTTTAACATCGTATTTCTAACTTACACTTACTAAATCTACGTATTTTATCTCTCAAAAATCCTTGATATCAATAAAAATGTAATACACTTTACTGGGTGCTATAATATGTAAGATATATTTTCAGATCACATGTTAAATAAAGAGTTATGGACCGATGCAGAAATACCCGGCAAAAGAAGCTCCAAAACCGGCTTGGCGCTTTTGATGCAAAGCAAACAACCATATTATGTGTAAGTTGCGAATGTTTTGGATTTGAAAGTTGAAAATAGTTATCCATTAATGAACAAAACATGTCTAGACATATTTCCCAGAATACGGAGCAAATAAATATACAAGATTATAAAGTGATGTTTGACGATACCTCTTTAATTACGAAATATCGTGAGACTAAATGGATACTTTGTGCATTCGATTAATTGTAAAATATGCAAAACATTCTACAAGTTAAAAATATTCTGAGAATAAGCAACATAAGCAATACTTTTTTAAAATTTATCTCAAACAGATTATCACTAGTGTTTTCATATTTATTGTATAATTTGGAACTATTTTCAAATATTTCGAACCTGTGATTTGTCTCAACAGTTGGTACCTATTTACATTCAATAGAATGCTCATTTGTCTCTCCGAAATTCAGATGCCTTATAAAAAAATAAATCAGTCAAAATGTTAATTCATTTCAGGGACGTAAATCATTATTGCCTGTTCGGCAAATAGGGGACCGTGCTTTAGGTAATATTCAGATCCATTAGGACAGTAATTGCGAACCTTTTGTCTTTCCTTTGCATGTTATTTATTTCGGACCATTACCTGTATACATCTAAAACTGTTAACATAATGATGACTTATATAAAACAAATGGAATGAAATTAATTAAAATTAAAGGCAGACTACCAATGGTTGCTTTACGGGTCAAATGTGAGCGTCAGTGTCATGGTCGACATAATAAAGATAATATTCACGTAAACATAAGAAACCATTATAATAGAGATGCTATAATACCATACGGTAATGATGTTACAGTTGAATTACCTGCAAGAGATTTAGTGAATAGTGCAAATGCGCAGACGCTAACAGCTGAATCGATCATTGAATGTTTGCCTAAAGAAATATTTAAGCGTAATGTGAAGAAGCTACTAAGCAGGCTGATATGATTGTGTCGAGTAGCGCGATATTGTTGTCTCTCACTATTCCATACTCGGCACTCCGCTTACCGTCAGATGCGTGGCCATGCTAGGATAAAAAGCAAAATAAATATATCCAAATCATAACTTTTTAGAATGCCAAAGGTTCGTGATTCTTGTATTAAGTTTAAAATGTGTTTGTAATTTATTAACCTTAACTTATATTTTTTGTTTCAGCGTTGAAAAGCCTTCGGGAAATTTTGAAATATCTTTAGAGTAAATTATATTCACTTCAAATATAATATTATTATGTGTACCTATAGCTTATTAGGTTTGTTTATTAAAATGTAAATCTATTACCTCATACAAATTAGGTTCAAGTGGAATCACAGTATTGTTAAGCGACTGGCAATGTTGGAATATAATATGTAAAATATAAAAGTCACGTTTTATTACCAAGTCTTAATCCCATTGTTCCTGTAGGCGAAACAACTTGCGAAATGATTCGTATCGTAATGTTGAAATGTATATGAAAATTCAAACAGCTGACTTTCTTGATATGAATACTCATTCGATAGATGTTACACAGATGAAGATTCTCTGCGTTATGGACAATAAGAAAATGCGAAGAATATTGATCCAAAAATACCCGAATAAGTTTAGTGCTTACATGGGAACAAAAACTCTGGTTGCCATTTGTCATTGAGTCTCGAAGCACGCGTTTAATCATGTTATTTTTTTATTCTGGCGCTGCAAAGTGACCACACTGCGCCTGATGGTAAGCGCAGTGCCGTCCAGATAGAGTATCAAGTAGCGAGAGATAGTCTATCCACCGCTACCACTGTCTTTGGATGAACAGATATTTGTTCATATCGAATTGGACATATCATAACGTGTTCTTTACTTTTACCAACAAATGTTATTGACTACAAATACATTACAAACTAAAGTTCTATACAAAGTGATGTTAAAAGGTGGTACTAATAAAAGTATGTGTATATGGAGTTAGTAATTAAAAAAAACTTGAATTGTTATTTCAAATTTTCTTGGCAATTTGTGGCACGATTTTAAAATTATATTGTTACTTTTAAACCCGTGTCAAAGTATCAGCATATCTAAGCATTACATATATTTAGACACTATAAAAATAGTTTGTTACCATTTATCAGGGGCTTCAGAACTAAAACGAATTATTCCATACAAATTTCAAATTCAAATTACTCGGGTAAGATGAGATTTACGAAAAGATTTACCAATCACCATCCCTTTCTGTTGTATTGTTATGTATACCACCTTGCTGCCACATCCTGTACATATACTTATACATTTAACTATAAAATAAAATTATGTTTAGTACCTGCCATTCGGAACTGCTCGCTTATGCATTCAGACTCTAAGACAATGTTGTAAAGTTAGGAGAGCTCGTCGAGTAGTTTCTTGGAGTTAAGCGGAATAAACGCGAATACTATTTGATTTCAGTTGCATTGAAAATTTCACTCGTAGCACCTTGAATGCTAGTTTGCATACCAAGTTGTGTAGTATCAGTTTTAAAGAATGCTTTATATTCTTCAATAAGCAGTTTAAAACTGTATCGAAATATGTTATAAATTAATTTGCGATCTTACTCTAACACTCGTTCTTTTTCACTGGTTTTATATCCATTGATGTCTTTTAAAAAATATAGCTAGATTTCGTACAAATTATCTGAACATTTAGTAGTATAAATTAAAGGCATATTAAGGACCGAGGATATATGCACCGAGTCACAGTCGAAATTAATATTATACTCAACAAGTTGTGAAGGGGCGCGTACCTAATCAGTTCAGATGGCGTAATATTGTGAGTGCTTTGTTACCAGCCAGATATCCGTAATTTCATCCTGTGAGATCTTTCCCATCCCCTGTCAGGATCCATTTATTTTCCTATTTACTTATTAGTCGGGTTTTAGGGTTCAATCAGCATAATTAAAGATAACACAAGCGGGTAAATTGAGTTGTTTTTTTATCGTTGCTGTGCCGTCCAGTTAGAGTATTATGTAGCGAGAAAAAACTATACCTCGCTTCTCAACACATTCATGCCTACAAATTTAGGAAATAATTTTATGATTTTTTACTGGTCTCCATCATGCGGATGATGAACATTACCATCATCAACATTTTTGATAATAGGAGTTTTTTTTACTAATTTTGTTGTAAAATTTTACAATTGATCTCATTAATTTAAATCATTTAAATTTATTTTGAAATTTTTATCCAAAATTGTACTAATATACTTATATAATTGTAAGCTTATTCTACAGAACCATGTCTATAAAGGAAGATTTTATGATATGAAATAATTTCATATTTTTAGCCGGAATATTGCCAGAATAATGTGTTGCAAAATGTTTGCCGTATGGTTTCTATCGAATCTCGCTCGACGCGAGCTCTGCGTTACTAATACAAATTATTTGTACAGTAATATGTTTTAACACGATGTTTATTTATTTATTTATTTATTTATTTATAGGGTCATCAACGTAATGTACACTAACAAAACCGAATACAAAATCAATAATAATTATTAAAGCTAAATTTAATTACAATTACAGATGACCACAGCATGCGAAGTTATGAACAACTTAAGAATTTATTAATAGTATTAATCAAATAATTTAAATTGAAGAAGAATATAAAATAAAATAATAATATAATAATTTAAATACATAAATAATCAAACCCAAAAATTATGTAATAGTCAAATAAAAACAAAACATAAACAATCAATAACATAAAATAACAGTATTGCAAGTTATAATTCTTAGATTATACACAAAATATAAGTATAATTACAAGTTATAAATTATGATTAACTTTCATTAGACATTGTCAAATACTTTTTAAACAAAATATATATAATAAGTAGTACTTTCAGCTTCAAACGCTGTTATTATTTGTTACAACGCTACAAAGCTATTAATGTGCAGAGATTTTTAATATTTTGTAGAGTCAATTTTGGATATGAAATTGGATGAATCTATAATATATATATTCATCCAATTTCATTTGTGCCAGGTATGGTGATAGGCTCGCCCCCTATCACATTATGGGACCGAAATTCGGCGAAAAGTGGGTGTACTCGTTACACCTCTGCCTACCCCTTCGGGGATTACAGGCGTGAGTGTATGTATGTATAATATATATCTATAATAATAGCTAGTAGTAGTGCAACTTAGGATCAAACAATATTCGTAATTATGAATTATATTTTATCCCAATGAATGCAGTGACGCAGTGATGCAAATGAAAAGTGTAAGTAAATAAGTATACACAAAGTTATAGAAATCGCACAATTTCCGCGACAAATTAAAATAAATTTCTTATATTAAAATCCATTCCTACGGAAATTAATAAAGGACGTGAGAAGCATGGAAACTTCGCCGTCATGACGACTTCCCTCTAACCGGCCGGCTGTTCTTAAATTTATTATATCTAATTAATTATTGCGGTTAAATATAACACAGATGGAACGCCGGAACTTGTTCCAAATTACTGGACTTTCTTTTGAACTCGAATGAAATAATTATACTTCGATAACTTACAGATGGTATGGCGGGAGTTTCTCCAGGCTTAAGTAAATAGGGCCTTCGTTCAATGTCTTTATTAGAGGAGAATAAAGGAAAAGTGGCATCCAAGAACGCCGCTCACGTTCCTAGTATTAATTTTGGGTTTATTGAATAATACGTGACCAACATCACGAATCTGTACATACTACTCTTGACGGTGGATCCGCAAAATTGCGTCCACTCAAGTAAATAGAGTTACTTATTACCAATAAAAGGTGTGCCACGATCTGTACCTTTGTTAAAGTAGACTTCTGATAGTTGCGTCAAGCTTTTACGCGTTAGCAGTTTAGTATACTGCGATATATACATTTATTGGAGACCATTCGAGGATATGAATCAAATAATAAATAAATACAATCACATTAAAAATAACTAAAAAAACTATAAGAATTCTTATAAAACCTTTGAAAATCCCGGCTTTCTAAACGTTTTATCCTTTCGGACTTCTTTAGGCGTCATAGTACTCTTAAAGTCATGAGCAATATGTGCGGTCTCGTGGTCGCGGTTGCTGCGGCGGATGCTGTGGCGGCCCTTGCTGTCCCTGCATCACCATCTTCACTAGCTGCACCAAGATTTGCTCGTCGATATGGATACCGGCGCTCGCCAGTCGCTGCGGCGGACCATAGTGTTGCAGTTGAGTTGTGAAGTACGATAGTGCTGTTTGTGCAAATAAACTACACTATATAATTATTAACCCACGGCGTTACATGCATTTCGAGTATGGCTGTACCAGACAATGATGTTATAGATGCTCGCATCGGACGCTTCACGCGGTCTTTGGAAGTCTGCCTTAAATATCCTGTGGTTATGTATACGAGATTTTTTGTTCAGCTATGTGGAATCATTAACAACCTCAAAACTATTAGCGTAGCGTTATTTAGGTAGGCACTTCATGTCTCCAAATTCTCCGGATCCGAAAGCAAGCATCAATTCTTATTACTGTCTTAAAAGAATATGGGGCAGAGGAAGAGGGTTCTTCAGCGGGCATTTGCCGGCCCCATTGACTGTAGTTTATTGTAGTTTTTCATACGTACACAGGAAAATACTGGCTATTTGGACTAACTTGTGAATTTCTTTAGAGGCATACTAGTTATTTTGTATCAGTGGTAGACTTGTTCGAAAACTGGGCGAATTTTGAAATAGTTTTTATACACCGAATCTTTGCCAAAAATTGCCGCCTTTGACCATCCATTTATATGATTGTGATAGATTTCAAGACTTTGAATATGTCTGTGATATATTGGCATAAGTGACAAAACCGACTATATTAAAACGCCATAATATAAGCTCAGACTTGTATACTCAAAGGGGTAAGCTGAGGCGCAACTACTATCACGGTTTGCAGAATTTATTAAATTAAGATTATTTTATTTGACATCCTCCGTTGTGCAGCGCAGAGATGGTGCAGCTGGTTATTTAACGTGAGGCCGTGGGTTCGATTCCCGCACCGAGACGAATGATGTTTAGAAACGAAAACTTCAATAAAAATTGTATTACCCAACCTGGAATTTTTAACCAGGAGCTTACAGGTTTTTGAGTATATGCACACGGCCACTAAACCCATGACGCGATAACCGACACACAAGTAATAAGATTAAAGTCTTGTTAAAACGCATCATAAAAAAGAGCCCTACAATGATAGATGAAAAAGTAAATTACGAAGGAACGCCCACTCACTTTGAGATAACATGACAAGGCTTTCTACGATCTCGGATGATAATTTTAACCTTTTTGAAATATATTTTTTTTATAATTCAATTTTATTTAATCTAGACACGCGGTAGCGTGTCAAGCCAAGTTCAAGCTAACCGAATGGCGAGTGGTACCGTGTGTAATATTACACGAACCATTTGGAGCTACTTTTGACACCCTCATAACTCAAAAACTATTTCACATAAACATGTCACATTTGGCTCATATATTGAGACTTGCGAGATCACATGTGCTCTAAATTTCATAAACACACATCGAACAGTTATTTAGATATTAACGTCCAAAAATCGTCATTTTAACACTGACTGACCTATAGATCAAAACTTTCACCCAGTTCCCGATGACCTAGAAAGTTCAAATTTGGCATTCAGGTAGTTAGGTGAATACAAAGGAATAAATCAGAAACTAGTAAATTATTATAATTTTTCAATTAATTGATTCTATTAGGAACACTTACTTATAGTGCCTGTAATGTAAGAATTAGCAACCAAAATTGATGACAGCCGGTCTTTATGTGTATTTTAAGGTCTTCACCTGAATATACATATAAGTACAAAAAGTAATGATATCCCATCAAAACATAAATGTGAAATGAGAGCCAAGTTCAATATTATGATACAATAATGCCTTGGTTGTTGACTTCAACGACAAAAGAACTGAGATCTAAATGGGTGCTAAGTTCAATGGTCAGTCCTAAAATTTATTTAAATAATAACATAAAATATTTTATAACAACTTAAAACATAATTTCTTCTTATAATTTAGGATAATATATTGAAGGCTAAGGTCTGACTTGGTTAGTTTTCATATCCGAATCCGAAAATTTGACTTGCTGGTAGAAACTAGCCGTCGAACTCGGCTGTTCTCTGGGTTTTTTAGTAGGCGTTTAATAATAATTCGTAAATTCAAACTAGCCAAGCCAGACCTTAGGGTTTAATATACACAGTTAGGTCATAAGTATTGTCACACAGTAAAAACTTTTATTTTAGAATGCTGGCCACAAAAAAGTTTATTGAATTCGAATTTCAAATTGTTCATGAAAATAAAAATGTACTTTTTAGAATTTTACTCATTTTTAAATATGGAGTGGACGCTTAAAGAAGACCGTGTTGCAGTAATTGCGTTGCATCGTTGCGGTTACGCGCCAATTCAAATTTTTGACATACTGAAAAATTTGAATATAACCAAAAGATTCGTTTATCGTACCATGAAACGATACAATGAAGACTTTAGTGTAGATGACAGGTCAAGAAGTGGTCGCCCTCGGTCTGTTAGGACTCCAGCAGTGATAAAAGCTGTGAAGGCGCGAATTCAAAGAAATCCCAAACGTAAGCAGAACCTGTTGGCCTTTCAGATGGGGTTAAGCAGAACCACGGTGAAAAGGGTGTTAAATGAAGACTTAGGGCTTCGGGCATATCGAAGAAAAACAGGACATCGTTTGAATGCTCGTCTAATGGACCTGAGACTGAAGAGATGCCGCGCTTTGTTGAAGCGGTACGCGGGAAAAAAATATCGGGAAATTCTTTTTTCAGATGAAAAAATTTTTACCGTAGAAGAGAGCTACAACAAACAAAATGATAAGGTGTACGCACACGGTAGTGAAGAAGCGAGCAACCGTATTCCGCGTGTCCAACGAGGTCATTTTCCATCCTCGCTCATGGTATGGTTGGGAGTTTCTTATTGGGGCTTAACAGAGGTACATTTTTGTGAGAAAGGTGTAAAAACGAATGCAGTTGTGTATCAAAATACAGTCCTGGCGAACCTTGTGGAACCTGTTTCTCATACCATGTTCAATAACAGGCACTGGGTATTCCAACAAGATTCGGCGCCAGCTCATAGAGCGAAGAGCACACAAGACTGGCTGGCGGCGCGTGAAATCGACTTCATCCGGCACGAAGACTGGCCCTCCTCCAGTCCAGAGCAAGACATGGCAATACAAGATATGACAACACTTGGAGGAAAAGGCGTGCTCAAAGCCTCCTCCCAATTTGGAGTCACTCAAGACATCCTTGATTAAGGCAGTCGCCGATATTGACATGGACCTCGTTCGTGCTGCGATAGACAACTGGCCGCGCAGATTGAAGGCCTGTATTCAAAATCACGGAGGTCATTTTGAATAAACTTTAGTGTCATAAGAATCTATGTTTTGTTAAGTTCATTTTGGTATATAAATGGTTACATAATGAATAAACTTGTTTCAATTATTTTATATTAAACATGTGACAGAATTTATGACCTGACTAGGTATTATCCTAAGTTATAAGCAGAAATTATGTTTTAAGTTGTTATAAAATATTTTATGTTATTATTTAAATAAATTTCAGGACTGACCATTGAACTTAGCACCCATTTAGATCTCAGTTCTTTTGTCGTTGAAGTCAACAACCAAGGCATAAACCAATATGTATCATAATATTGAACTTGGCTCTCATTTCACATTTATGTTTTGATGGGATAGCATTTTTCACAATTGTGTGATTAAATTAATAATTGTTTTTACACCCAACAGTCACGCACATAGTTCTGGGTCCACACTAGGGCAAACCTATATCGTGGGTGTCCACAACTACTAGGGACTACTGTCCCACAACACCCAGACCCGAAACAAGCATCTGTCTGTCACACAAACATTTGTCTCGGTGCGGGAATCGAACCCACTGCCTCCCGTTTACAAGTGACTACTCGCCCGCTGTGCCACGGAAACTGTATATTTATACACATCAATTAATTGAAATGGTTTTTTTACAAAACTATTTCAATGTATTACGCAGAGTTTTTAGAGACAAATGATACTTATTACATTCCAATTAACTTACACACATTCTGTTATTCATAAATAAAGAATCATTGCTCTAATTAATAATAATTGATTGAGAGCCATTTAATTAATTATTTAATTTTAACAGCCTCCGTGGCGCATCGGTCTGTGAAACGAGAGGCCGTGTGTTCGATTCCCACACCGGGACAAATGTTTGTGTGACAGACAGACATTTGTGTCGGGTCTGGGTGTTGTGCGATCGAAAGTCTCTCGTAGTCCCTGATACCCACGACACGACACTTGTATCTTAGTGTGGGATCGGGGCTATGTGTGTGACTGTTGGGTGTTATTTGTTTATTTAATGTTTTTCCAATAAATTGATTATTTTTTGATACAAATATGGAGTGCAATGTGTTATACACAGTAAGTGGCCATTACAAAAATAAGCCAGAACGAAATGTTATGGCCGCATACTCCGCATTATTGGCGGAATATTCTAAATATCTGTAAAGCCAATTTCACGATATTTACTTAACATTCGACGTTCAAGAGGGTTGAACTTTCGAATTGCCTTTATATTAATTAACAAAATTGCCAGGGATTATGTAAACGGTGTTATGATGTCGTGACAAATACTGAAAAGGATTTTCTTGACAGAAATGGTAACGAGTATTTGTAAAATTAATTAAGGTGATTAATAAACCTGGCGGTGATTACAAAATGTATTATTAATAGGTGTTTGTAGAAAGAAATAGTTCTTAAATAAACTATAGATAAGAAAACTAGAAAAACATATTAAATTAATATAAATAAAATTTAAATTGTGTCACATATAAGTAAAAGTTTTTTATTCATAAAAAGTACACCGACTTCAATAAGAAACAAATTATGCGTCACTATAAAATTTGAGGGTTTTTAAAATTTTTCGGAGATCCCATCATCAGATCCTGACTTGGTGCCTATGGGACCACCTGGGAAGTATACCCTTTTAAACAAAGAAAGAATTTCTCGAATCGGTCCAGGCGTCTTCGAGTAATGGGGAACATACATAAAAAAAGATTCCGACGAATTGTTAACCTCCTCCTTTTTAGAAGTCGGTTAAAAATGTAGATTTAATGTAACAAGTAGAGTAAGGAGAGAACTTTTTAAATTTACTTTTATACGTTTTGTGAAAAATAGCTGAGATTACTGATTGACTGCTTTATAGCGCCGAAATTGAATATAAGCGTCTTAATACATTTTACTTCAGACTACGCTTACAGTGTGATGGAAAAAGAAGCAATCTTAAAGTTGATTGGCTCCATTATAGTCAAATTGCACGGCCATAATCTTTGGGTAATGCACGGCAATCAACTTGGCGAGAATTTATTGATTTGGTAATTCGTCTTCACTTCAGCTATTTAGTAATTGATTTAATTTTTTTGAGAAATATTCAGTAATGTTAAATAAAATGTAGAAAGTCTATATTTTATTTATAAGCTGAGAATATAATTTTCGACCAACAATACAATATTGTGTTATGTAGCAGCTGTTTACCACCTGTATATGACCTATTTTATAAATAAATAAATAGACTCAATAGTCACACACATTATTCTGACCCCACAGTAGGTAGAAACTGTATCGTGGGTATCAAGAACTACGAGGGACTACGGTGTCACAACACCCGGACCCCAAAACAAATATCTGTCTGTAACACAAACGTTTGTCTCGTTACGAAAATCGAACCCGCGGCCTCTCGTTTCACAGCCGTCTCTCACTGAGTGAGTGAGGAAGCTGTCGAAATAGCCGAATAGAATAGAATAGGAAATAGGTGATATACTATAAAATGTACTTACTCTAACTAATTACAATGTTTGATGAACCAATTGAAAAAACAAATAAAAAAATTACGAGAGAGTATCATTAGGTATGACGGTAGAATAAAGGCATTTTTTTTAATTAGTATATTTGAAATATGTACATACACACTCACGCCTGTAATCCCTGAAGGGGTAGACAGAGATGTTGTAACCAATACATCCACTTTCGCCGAATTTATTACGTTCCCATAATGTGATAGGGGGTGAGCCTATCGCCATACCGGACACAATTCCAGACTCTGGGCTGATACTGAGTATTTCTAAATAGAAAAACCCTATATTACTTTACCCGACCGAATCGGGGATCGAATTCGAAACCTCAGCACAGCAGTCGTAACGCATGCGCACAATAACGCATGTACAACTGCGCCACCGAGGCAGTCTATCAGAAATATTTTTTCAATAAATCTAAACTCATGGAAATGATATTATAAAATTTGAGCCGATATTGTAAAGAATCCACAGACATAAAAAACACTTTAAGCTCAAATTGCAACGACTAGTCTGTTATTTGCATCACTGCGTACATTCAGATGGAACAGTAAAATGGCTTTTGCCAACAAATGTTTCAAAATTCACAGTACATTAAACTCCATAAACTGCCGTCAAACGTAACAAGGTCAAAGGACAGCTTAAATGACACCTTCTTTATCACTTTCCTCATACACGACCCACTTTGGCGATTTGGTGTAGGAAACCGAAATGAGCGTCATCGAATTGAGTAGGTCACGTACAATGTATCAATTTGTTGGAACGTGCTCGAGGTGGTAATGATTTAGTGTACACCAAATTAAACCTTATTATTTACGCAGCGATGATCGTCTTTTAATTAAAAATGATAGTTATTATATTGTTGAAAATTGAAAATCAGCGATAGCCTAGTTGGGTGTGGTACGGACTGTCAAGACGAAAGTCTGAGGTTCGAAACCAGTCCAAATGAGGTACACCTCTGACTTTTCTAAAGTTACTTTTTTCTAATTTTCACTTTCATAGTCAATTATGCTTGCTTTAACGGTCAAGGAAAACATCGTGAGGAAACATACATATCTGAAAATTCTCATACGAATTTCAAAGATATGTTAAGGTTACCAACCGGCATTGGGCCAGCGTGGTGGACTAAAGCCTAGCCCCTCTCGTTAGTAGGGGACCCAGTGCCCAGTAGTGGGCAATGTTTAGTACGGGGCTGGTATTATTATATTATTGACAGCCTACATGGTGCATTGGGTGAGTAGCCAGCTGTGAAATGAGAGGCCCTGGATTCGTCTCCGCACCGATACAAATGTTTGTCTGATCCAAAAATATTTGTTTCGGGTCTGGGTGATGTGAGACCAAAAGTCTCAGATGTAGTTCCTGATACCCATGATACAAGCTAGTAACTTTGTGTGGGGTCAGGACAGCTGAAAAAAAAATGGCCCCTTCTAATAGTAAAGTACGTCATAAATTCCACTAGGAAAGATTTAGTTTCATTGTGAATATTTTTCTGAGAGTGATCCCATTTGATCTAATAATACACTCCACAGCATATGACGCATAGACTCGCAAAGATAGCTTTAATGTTTCCAAATGATATAAACGTACCCTATTACTTTAATTAAAGACTACAAGTAGTATACAGCTTTACATAACATGTTCGTTGAAAACACAACAACCTTTCTCTACCAATGTTTTGCAATCCATAAGTTTTATTCACATTAACATGAGGGAATTTCGTTTGTATCTAGTACGCGCCACAATGGCCGACCACCGCTTAGTCATGCATATTTGAATCCAAACATGTTTCACACAACGCGGTAATTGCATTCTGGATCACGTGTTCCAGGGTTGAATCCGCTCCCATGAGGTGTCAGTGACGAGAGCTGTAGCTGCTAATTTGTTTTTTATTTATTATTCTTTTAATTACTTTTTTGTGAAGCCAACTGTAAAATTTGTAAATGCCATAAAGCTAGCCATTACGTTCCTGTTACATAAAGAAAGTTATTTGTAAAGGATTTGTTGGAACTTCTGGTTGGTTTCTATCTATTTACACAGGCATATCAAAAATAAAACATTAATATTTAAATAACATTTCTAATTAGACACATAACCTTAATTATGTAGGTACAGTTATGTATATTGAAATTATTCTCATGTTTAGGTTTTTTTTATATCTCTGTGTTTCTTATTTTAGTCATGCAGAGACCATCTGTTATTAAGGATGCAATAAGTTAAACTACACTACAAATATTTAGGTATAAGGTTAATATTGTAATCTACGTTGATGGTCCATAATAAATAAGTAAGTGAATAAATAAAAAAGTCGACAGTAATAAATAAAATATGTTAAGATTTATACCGGTTTATAATTGTGTAAAATCGTGTTTGTAAGATAAGCTTGATATCAAACCCTGCGTTAAACCTTACATTAACTGTACTGCGTACACACATAAACAAGGGCGTAACTCCAAGATAACGTTATTTGTAGTTCACAGTACAATGGTTTTCCCACTCAGCAAGATATTTAAAAGCTGGCCATTTGGAGCGTACTCGTGGAATTTATTCATAAACTTTATGGAACATTGAACAAAGCGAAATTTACTACAGACCGGAGTTGAGGTGGGACTCCTTGATCAAAATAATCTTGAGCACTCGAACCTGGCACAAACGACTTCAAATCTTCTCTATAGATAAGAAAGTTAGCCTGATAAAGTTTAAAGGGCAAGGTTCAGACGGAGCTCAAAGGCGCTCTAAACAGGAATCTAGTGATCGTTAACGTCTTGAATTTCCTACAGGTGGACTAGAGATTAATTGTTTCGTTAGGTAGAGTTAGCGTTTGGATAGACAAGATAATATGACTCTTTGTTATGGAGATCATCATGACACGTCGTCACGATAAGTCGCAAGAGCTCTCTTAACCTCTAAACATTGTAGAATAGATACCATATTTGGGCAAATGACAGATGACGAATTTACTGACGCTCATGGACGATTACGTCTGACGCGTGACACAATCGTCAGAAGACTGTCATTAAGGTAAAAATATGTATACAAACCAACAAAGGAACTTCTTATTTGTAATATTAAAGAACCTCTATATTTTTATCAAAGTCCTCGAGTGGAACGGGTGAGGTATCAAAGCAATGATGTAAGGTGACCTATAAGTATAATTCAAATCAGTAATTGGATGTAGCCTAGGATAGGCACATTTGAAGGACCCTTGTACGTACTCGTACTTCTGGTTGCTGAACCACTGGATATAATTACATTTTTATATACATAAGCGCACACCTGAAGAGGTAAGCAGGTGTGCAACTAATGGTCTCATGGTTCGCTTTTTTGCGTGCTATAATACTTTATTTATACACTGCACCTGATGGTAAGCGCAGTGCTGTCCAGTTAGAGTATCAAGTAGCGAGAGATGATCTATCCCTGGCTACTCAACATAATCATGCCGGCTTGCTGTATAGCTTCTTCACACTACGCCATGTCATATACTATGTGACAAGAGACAAGCCTATCAGGCATAGCTTGTAACCTCAGACAATTCTTCTGTATTTCTTTCCAAATGAAAAACCCAAAGACAAATTCTGATGATATGAACCAGTGTATAGTACGTACCCTACTACTGAAATGTAGTGATAATTTTTTGCAGTGGAGGCAAATGTTCGAATTAATCATTCTATTACAAGTTTTCGTGTATAATAACAAACTTTATATTCGAAAGAGAATTTAATCAGCCGACAGTTGTATACTTAACATTAGGTTTGAATATTAAATGTAGCAATTACCTTTACGCGATGCTGCAACTGGCTCATAAATGTGGCCAAATGCTTCTGTATCTTACAATTAATATAATTTTCTGACATAATTCACATTCATTTACTACAATATACTGGCGTTTTGCGAATTGGGATGTGAAGACGCTTGCGAGACTTAGAATGTTGGATATGATTAATCGTCACTGTACGAGTGTATAAAATAGGAATTTGTGTTGAAAGTGTATTGTCTTAAATTTAATTGCGACAGGTGATATTCAACAGTTATTGTTTTAATTTTTTATAAATATAATGTAACTCCTATTGACTCGTTTGCTGCGCAGTGGGCGAGCTGTGAAACGAAAACCGTGGGTTCGGTTCCTGTACTGAGATACATTTTTGTGTACAGATATTCGTTTCGGTCTGCTTGTTGTAAGACCATAATTCTTCGTAGTTCTTGATACTCACGATACAGTTTTGATCTAGCGTCGGGTTAGGACTATGTGTGTGAATGTTTGGGGTAGTTTTTTTGTTGAATTTTTAATATTTCGTTGTGACTGGTAAAATATATGACGTCAAATCAAATAAAAGTCCTTCCAAATCCAAGTGATCGCTTACTTTAAATATTCAGGTGTCAAAACCAACATTGGAGGTTGCTATTTAATTATATTAATCTCACAAAGTAATCCCAGGTATTTTCGATAGGTAAATTGCGATATTTTGTGAATAACGTTTTTCAACACATACATATTTCAACTCAATATAATAAATAAAATAAAAATTTCTTTCTTGAATGTCTATTGCAGAAGCAAGCTTTTGCGTAGACTAAATTATTTCTGAACTTAAAGGCCATCTAAAATTACGTTAAGACCCAAAGAGCGAAGTAACTGGCTGTTATGGGGACAGTGATGCGATCAACAGCTAGTGAAATTATTCATACATATACACTCACGCCTGTAATCCCCAAAGGGGTAGGCAGAGGTGAAACCAGTACACCCACTTTTCGCCAAATTTCGGTCCCACAATATGATAGGGGGCGAGTCTATCGCCATACTGGGCACAGGTTCCTGACTCCGGGCTAATACTGAGAATCTCTAGATAGCAAAACCTAATATCACTTTATCCGACCCGGGGATCGAACCCGAGACCTCAGCACAGCAGTCGTAACGCATGCGCAATTACAACTGCGTCACCGAAGCAGTAATTTAATTTAATTTATTTCGATTTCAGTGGACAATGTACGTCTACGTATTTCGTTACATTCTGTTAACTTTTATTTCGGTGTGTCTGAATTTACGTAGTGATCGTTTTTTGTTAACGATTTCCAAATTACATTTGTGCTGTGTACATTTTATTGGATTGTGAGTTACCTTTGTAAATACAGTACTCGTATCGCTGGTCGTCCGTAACGAATGAATTTAGTATGTACAAAGCTGTAAAACTGTTTTTGTGTGACACAGGAGGGTAGGAACATGGGATTGTATGCGTAGGATTTATTTGTTATTGTATATTGCAAATGTAATGAATGTTTTTCATGAATACTGGCCGGATAGAACGAGAAAAAATGGTTCTAATGAAAAAAAAAATATCTTTGAAAACAACTTAAAAAAGGAGGTCAACACTTTTTGTTGTTTTTTTAACCGACTTCAAAAAAAAGGAGGAGGTTCCAAATTCGACGCGTATTTTTTTATGTTTGTTACTTCAGTACTCCGTCATTTAGTGACCAATTTGGAAAATTCTTCTTTTATTACAGAGAATATGCTTGGTTTTAAAACCAAAATAACTTGAAAAAATATGTTGTCCGATTATACGAAACTACGAATTTTGCTTTTCTGTGACTTTTTCAGTGGTGTTTGCTTTTGGTACTCTATCCAACGTACCTACCTATTTTATATTTGTACCACTAAAAAGCAAAAAATAAGGAGTTTAATTGAGTTTTTATTTAAAAAGTAATAATTTTTCATTGTTTATTTCCTCACGTAACATTATCGATTCTAAAACGACGCCTAGTACCACATTACAATATTATTTTTCATGTAAGAAATCTTAAAATTCAAAATAATTTCTTACACTTCTAATATAACACATTGAAACAAAACTAATTTTACGAATTTAATCGGGCTTTGACAGTCTCCGTGGCACAGCGGGCGAGCAGCCGGCTGTGAAACGAGAGGCGGTGGTTTCGATTCCCGCACCGAGACAAATGTTTGTGTGAAAGACAGGTATTTGCTTCAGGTCTGGGTGTTGTTTTTATTATTTATAGCTGTTTCTCGCGGCTCCGCCTGCGTGGAGGTTATATTCGGGAGCAGAAGTATACAATCCAAGTTGTCTTCTGCACTGAGGCACCTGTAGCGATTGTCCAGCCTCTCAGGTGTTATGCCTGAATCTTGAGATTGCATCTAAAGAATACCCCATAAGTTTGACCTCACTTTGCCCCTTTTAGGGATGATTTTTCAAAAACGTTGAAACACGTATTTCTTTATTTCCTACCAAAAGCCTAAATATGAATTTACAGATCCCTAAGTCGAGGAATTATGGATTTTCCATACAAATTTTGAACTCCTATTTGACCCCTTTCAAGGTTGTTTTTTGAAAAAAAGGTAGCCAATGTCCTTCTCCAGGATATAATCTATTCCCTTACCAAATTTCATTACAATCCGTTCAGCCGTTTAGTCGTGAAGAGGTAACAAACAAACAAACAAACAAACAGAGTTACTTTCGCATTTATAGTATTAGTATGGATTTATTTGGAAAAGTCGGGGTATATAGTAAAAATAAATCACGATAAAATCCGTAAAATGTGTTTTAATTCTTAAAATGTTTCTTTATAGTTTTCGTTGGAATCATTATTTTGTTCTAGTTCACTTATATTTAGTTGATTCATGTCGATGAACTGAAAAGAATATAATTTTCTTTATGATTATTAATTTGTGCGATCAATCACAATATCCAGTCACTGTGTTAGGCGTAATTGTTCATTGAATCTGAAAAAGTTATTAATTATCGTAATTCTATGAACTAAAAATTACTCAAAATAAGTTTGAACCCATAGCTGATTTTAATTCTCTGTATATACAAACTATTGATAGATAAACACACTAATAAATCAAGTTTTATCGAAATTTCATCAATGTAATTTTAAAATGGCTTTTATTTATCTACGCTTCGGTCACAAACTGTAGGATGAAGTATAAAGCACCAAACGGTTTTTATTGTACTTTTTTTCATTTTAGAAGGTATTGATGGTTAATTAGATACAATATCTCGAGTTGACTTCATATCAGACATATACAAAATTGTGGTCCTTATAGGCGGTGAAAAATCTAAAATAATTCCTGATTACCAAGTCCTAGGTCACAGCTGCTTCTTAGCTGTCAAATGTCTGGATTTATTACACTTATTATAAAACTAGAGAACGGGTCTTAATCGCGCAATATTTAATGGTATAAATACTAATTTATTTCCCGAAGTTTCAACCGTGTTGCATTGGCCGTGGTCACGGTCTGACTTGAGTAATTTTATGATGTATAGAAATCGCGAAAGTCTAAAAACATCTATTAGACCTATACACAACTCTCTACGCACTCTCGCCTGTTGTTTCCGAAGGGGTAGACAGAGTGGAAGGAAAGAGGAGCCGCGGAAGAGCACCGACCAGATGGACCGACACTGTAAAAGAAGTCTCTAAAAGCAGTATTCAGACTTCCATCCGGATGGCTGAAAACCGTGCGCCCTGTAGAGCCTTGGTGCACAAAGTGACGACCTCAGATAGTCACGACCCTCAGTCATGAGGAGGCGACACAGAAGAAGAGAGGTGTTTCGCCGAGCGTATTACTGTCTAATGTGATAGGGGGTAGCCTATCGCCTAAGTCCAGACTCCGTGCTAATACTAAGTATTTCGTGGTAGAAAACTCAATATCACTATTAAATTAAATCTGATAGCCTACGCGGCGCACCGGGCGTGTATCCGGCTGTGAAACGAGAGGCCGTGGGTTCGATTCCCGCACCGAGAAATGTTTGTGTGACAGACGGATATTTCGTTCGGGTCTGGGTGTTGTGGGACCGAAGTCGCAGTTCTTAATACCCACGATACAGGTTTTACCTAGGGTCGGAACTATGTGTGGGACTGTTAAAATGTAAATATATAAAAATAAGGTCTCAAACATCTATATTAATAGTACTGTACTATGGGAATAATTTCCATTTGACTTCATTTCGATTAAAGAGTTTATTTGAGTGATTGAGAGTGAATAAAGACTGTTTTGTACAACGCGCGATGCATAACTGCGCTCTGACTTGACATCTGCTCCCTTTTAATCTATTCCGCTGTGGCGATCCTTCATAAAATTCACATTGAATATGTTGAACTACCTTCAATCATCACAATACCATCTTTAATAAATACTATAATAGTATCGATTCTTACAAAACGTTGTACTAACATCGTTATCGATGCACTTTTTAATTAGCCGGGGCGAAATCCGAATCCTGGAAGTGCAGTCAATGGAATTTTCGACACACAAGTAAAGTTTCCTTTAGCGGCGCACAAAGAGAGAACGCTGTTGGTGAATTGAAGCGGAATCAACGTTCCTATTTTAATGAGGCTGGGTCTGAGGGTAGCCATTTTCGTAAATTAATTAAAAACAGCCGCTTTGTGTTGCAGTTTTAGTATCACGTTTCTATTCAACTGGGATGGGACTCTAACTTCGGTGAGGTTAGCAAGAACAAAGTCATGACATTGTTTTTGTTTGCAATCAAATGAATTTTATATTTTGCAGATTTACATTTTTTTTATCCTGGCACGGCAAAGTGACCACACTGCACCTGATGGTAAGCACAGTGCGGTCCAATTAGAGTATCAAGTAGCGAGAGACAATCTATCCCCCGCTACTCAACACAATCATGCCGGCCTGCTTCTTCACACTACGCCATTGACAAGAAGGTGAAGAAGAGGTCGAGGGTCTATTGTCAGAGTACTCAGAAGGCCGCAAAACGGCCGAACAACGTACCCCAACTCTAGACCCCCGACAAAAACCGGATGCACACTGGCTGATCCCGGAACGCGACACACTTGCGTGTGCCACTATGGCGGGTTTTTCGCCCTGTGTACGGTGGTCGCTATCCGGGCGGATACGAATATCCTACCACCAGGCAACTGTTTACTCGCATATTAAACACTAGTGCTGCTGTTGCTCGCGGCTCCGCCGGCGTGGATGTTATTTTCGGGAGCAGAAGTATACAAATCCAAGGAATTGTCTTCTGCACTGAGGCACCTATAGCAATCGTCCTGACTCTCAGGTGTTGTGAAGCTTGAGATTGTATTTAAATAATACCTCATAAGTGATCCCCTCACTTTGGCCCTTTTAGGGATGATTTGGTAAAAACGTTGAAACGCGTTTTTCTTTATTTCTTACCAAAAGCCTAAGTATGAATTTTCAGATCCTTAAGTTGAGGTATTACGGATTGCCCATACAAACTTTCAACCCCTATTTCACCCTCTTCCAAATAATTTTTGAGACAAAAGAAACCTATGTCCTTCCCCAGGATATAATCCACCCCCCTGCTGAATTTCATTAGGATTCCTTCACCAATTTAGTCATGAAAAGGTAACAAACAAACATGCAAACAACAATATTAATTTTGCTGCGGAGATATTTTAAAACTGTTATATATCCTAAGATATTCATTGAAATCAAATGACGTAAGGGCAACTTTGTTCAAAATTAAATACTTGTGATGAATATAGTATTTATTTGTATAAGGATTAATACGATGTTTTTAAAAACCCCTTCCCAAATAATGCATTGATTCAGAACAAATTAGATAACCATTAAAAAGGTTATAGTGAGCCAACCGAAAAAGATAGACATATGCTATCGCAGACTTTTTTTAGAACTTTACGTAAATTTAACCGTTTACGCAGCGCACATAACGGAAGCTCTCAAAAGGAATTAATTTTACCCGTTTTTGCATCATTTTTAATTGCTGCTCCGCTCCTATTGGTCATAGCGTGATGTTATATAGCCTATAGCGCTCCTCGATAAATGGGCTCTATCTAACACTAAAATTAACAATTCAATTTCACAGTTTTCTTGCAAGAATTCTATATTCGACTTTTTAGGTAAATTTAATATAATTTATTGATTTATCGTATGGTGCTCGTGTCTATTATATTTATTGACATTAAAATACACTCTTGTGCTTTATTTGGAATGATGATGAATCAGACAGTTAATTAATGCGTAATTAGCTTATATATTAATAATACTAGGCCTGTATTTAAATTAGCTTAGAAATGTTTAATTATATGTTTACTAGCTGTTGCTCGCGGCTCCGCCTGCGTGGAGGTTATATTCGGGAGCAGAAGTATACAATCCAAGGAGTTGTCTTCTGCACTGAGGCACCTGTAGCGATTGTCGAGCCTCTCAGGTGTTGTGCCTGAATCTTGAGATTGCATCTAAAGAATACCCCATAAGATTAACCTCACTTTGCCCCTTTTAGGGATGAATGTGAAACACGTATTTCTTTATTTCCTACCAAAAGCCTAAATATGAATTTACAGATCACTAAGTCGAGGAATGATGGATTTCCCATACAAATTTTGAACTCCTATTTGACACCTTTCAAGGTTGTTTTTTGAGAAAAAAGATAGCTATGTCCTTCTCCAGGATATAATCTATTCCCTTACCAAATTTCATTACAATCCGTTCAGCCGTTTAATCGTGAAGAGGTAACAAACAAACAAACAAACAGAGTTACTTTCGCATTTATAGTATTAGTATGGATTCTTCTTCTTCTTCAGGTGCCTCTCCAATTACTGAAGGTTGGCCATCAACTCCCAATATTTATCTCTGTCCCTTGCAAGGCGGAACAACTCTGCAGCACTCTTGACTCCAGTCCACTCCTGAATATTCCTGAGCCACGACTTTTTTCTTCGGCCCACACCTCGTTTCCCAGCTACTTTGCCCATCATGATAATTTGCAGTAGGTCGTACCTCTCATGTCGAAAAACATGTCCAAGGTAGCCAACCTTCCTGTGCATGACGGTCTGCATGAGCTTGCGGTCTTGGCCAACTCGCCTCAAAACCTTGATATTAGTGACCTTTTGGGTCCAGCTAATGGATAGCATGCGCCGGTATACCTTCATTTCAAATACCTCTATACGTTTTCTAAGATCTTCTGTAATGGTCCAAGTCTCGCATCCGTATAGAACAATTGGCCAGATGTAACACTGAACAAGGCGAGTACGCAGGGAAATACTGATGTTCCGATGGGAAAAGATTTTCTTCATTTTGTTAAATGCGTTTCGGGACATCTCAATACGTGCTTTTATTTCTAAATCACTATCCCATTCCTCATTTAACCAAGTGCCCAAGTACTCGTATTTACGCACATTTTCCAGTCGTTCACCAGCTACAACAACACTCGGAAGTGGACCTGTCTTCTTTGAGACGACCATGACCTTCGTCTTCAGCGCATTCATTCGGGGTCCAGCCCTCTCACTACACTCACTCAACCGGTCTACCATACGTTGGAGATCCGATTCTGTCGATGCTATCAGAACCGTATCATCGGCATAGTATGGATTGCATATCACTAACATAGACTTTTACTGAAAAATAAGGCCGTAAACAGAAGTTTTTTAAAAGAAGAAGTTTGTATATCATATCAAATAAACAAGCAAAGTTTTTGCAGACTTTAATGTATAAAAGGATCCTCTCGCTGTAACTCCTGCTTTTTTATTAATCATTTCGTTATCTCCGGTGCCAGAGATCGGTCTAATCTGTTCATTTAATATGTACACAGCGCGTGAATTGCCTTTTGCTAGCCCATCGAAATTGGTGTTACGCCAATCTCATTTGTTAGTCGGCGGCTGCGTCCTATGTAGTTGTGCTTTGAACATCAGTTCTTTGAGTTGGATTCGTGATACTGCATCCGTGAATAGCAAAAAAGTTTATTTCGTTTTTATTTTCTGTACGCTTTTATAAGGCTAAAGATAGATGAGAAATAAAGATATAAGTCCTGATGATTCAGGAATATAGATTAAGTTTGTAGATGTAAGAAAAGCAGTACTCATTAAAATTCTATATTACTTTAGTAAATATTTAACATAACCGTTAAACAAAATATAGAAAATGAAAAAATAAAATCAATGTTATCATTGTGAACTCAGTATAAATTCTCTAAAATAAAATAATAATTGTTGCCTACCTAAATGCACTGTTATGTACAAAATATGAAATTGCATTTTTCGAATATGCTTTTTAGTTGAACTCAATGAGCTACCTACGTTTAATGCTGGCATGAATAATTCATAAAATTGTGTATGCCAACATTAAACCTAGGTAAAACAAATAGAATATCTATTTGTAATTTGATAAAGTAATAACAAAATAAAGTAATAATTTTCAAAATATAACCTGCCAGTGTTTCTAAAGCTATAAGGAGATATACATGCCTACACAACGTACTCTGTAATCCACGTGACACAAAACAACGGATGCAAATCGTTCGGCTGCGTTTATTCGATAAAGATATGTGAGTAAACAAATTTAGACTGCAGTTATAGTGAGTGAAACCCTAGGGAAATTTGTACCAATACGATTACCTAACCGGCCGCCGCAGCGTATGTCTGCGTACTTTCTGCCCGAATTTAGTTAGCGAATGAAGGCGTCCATTGTGTACAATCAATTTATTTATTTATTGTATTTTTGGTAAACTAGCAGTTTACGTCAGCTGGGACGTCTTTTATCCAGTAAAACAATATGATTTATGTAGTTGAATCAAACAATCTATAATAAGATAGATCCATCAAAAGTATGAAAGAATTTGAGAGGCCGCTTGCCGTTGATTTGCAAACAACGAATGAAATTGTTGGAGGAAAATTTCCTCTACGTTTATTAATATCGGATGAGCTCCCATGCCTATTCTAGTATTGCGGGTTCATAGGAGGTGAAGATTGATAGGAGACTCACTTACCAGTTTCTCAAATACTGCTATAAAAAATTACATTCCATGCATGCACCGAGACAAATGTTTATATGATCCACAAACCTGAAACAAATAGTTCCAGGTCTGGGTATCGTGAGACCGAAGATCTCTCGTAATTCCTGATACACACGACACATGAGTGGTACCTTAGCATGGTGTCGAGACTATGTGTCAAGGTTGGGAGTTTTTTTTTATACTTTTTAACTACATACATACATATATACCCACGCCTGTGGCAGAGGTGTAACCAGTACGCTCACTTTTCGCCGGATTTCAGTCCCATAATGTGATAGGGGGCGAGCCTATCACCGAACCGGGCAGAATTTCAGTCTCCGGACTGATACCGCTGATTACCCGACACGGGTATCGAACCCGAGAACTCGTTTTTTTTAATATAACAAGTTTATCTTAAATTGTTTATTCTAGTAAAATTAATACCAAAAAATACCGGTCAATGATTGTTAACATCATTTTATTTATTTTATCGGAATATAAAGGCGTTTACTTATTTAAATAATATCTTCCTTTTATACGGACATCACCAAGTAAGTAATACTCGTAAATTTTCATGCTAAGAACGAAAATAAAAAGCTTTACTTGCGTCACTGGTATATTGGTACCATTTGCTCCATTAGATAGTGCTGTAGCGTGTAATTTTACAGGAAAATATTATATGAACTTTTAAATAATATTATTTATTTTTGTTATTAATACTTAGTATCTTAGTTCGCACATTAATAATATAGCTTGTAGGGATGCATGTTTTGGATAACTATCTAGTCCTAGATTACTTAATTCTAATGTTGTGAACTGTTATGATTGTAATCTGTTATGCATCTTAAATAAATAAATAATATCAGTAAATGATCGTTGTTTAAAGTCCAGTGACACTCTTTTGCCCTCAAATGATATTGCTCCCTTGTCGCTTCTTCTAACGACTATATGAGGGAGCCCGTTTACTTGAGTTGGCGAGTCACCACCTGCCTAATTTATCCGTGTTTTTACCCAATTTACCAACACCTCACCCCAATAAACCAGCATAACTTTTTTATCCATCTATACAACAGTCCTACACCAACCGGGGGTTATCCTTGGGTGCACTTGTATAGCGTATACAGCGATAATTGTCGGTTGGTATCACAACACAACATTAAATTAAAATTGTGTAACGGGCCTCTATGTGTTGGCTTCGGCTTCATGCACGCCTTCCAAAAGTCCGGGACTCTATAGTCCCGAGATTATGGTACGACAAACATAATTAACGGTATGCCCTGTATTATACACTGTTTTACTGCTGGGCATAGGCCTTTCTAATGAGGCCTAACAAGCTTTAACAGTTGCAAAGATAGGAGATTATTAATTAATAATTTGGAATATTTTGTTTTATCCTTCTTAATGTGTTATTTAGCATTGAAATTAGTCCCATGTGAAGAAATAAAAAAATCGCACAGAGAATGAAATCGTTTTTTAATTTTTTAACGAAAAGTTTTTTAATTCATAAAAAGTACACCGACATCAATAAAAAACAAATTATGCCTCACTATAAAATTTGTTTTTCCTTGATTTTTCTGTGATCCCATCATCAGATCCTGACTTGGTGCCAATGGGACCACCTGGGAAGTATACCCTTTTAAACAAAAAAAGTATTTCTCGAATCGGTCCAGGCGTCTTCGAGTAATCGGGTAACATACATAAAAAAAAAGATTCCGACGAATTGTTAACCTCCTCCTTTTTTTTGAAGTCGGTTAAAAAATGTATTCGTTTCTTAAAGCAACTCTGAGATACACTTTTATTGATTGTCGCATTATTATTTCCTGTCTACCCCTTTATGAATACTGTACCAGTATTATACGATAAACAAATATATCACTTAATCAAAACCCATACGCATTTATCACCTAGCAAATAGAAATTAATGAAATTACATCAGCGAATGAAAATGGATCACTTTCCGATAATATTTGTCACTGGACGCCGATATAAATTAATTCTCAATACGATACCGGCACGATTGATGACCAATGCGCCGTGTGCTCGATGAGTTAAAGTATATGACTTATGAACGTACCCAATACGAGAGCCATTTATACTTGTCCTTCTGGAATTAGGGACTTTATATGTGGTACTAATAATGCACGGTGTTGACGAAATATGCTTGTTCAGTCTTTGGTAATAAGGTTTGGTTTCCGAGCAAAGTTTTCGGCTTCGATAAGTGCTTTGATACCCACAACATTAAGGCAAATCCAATGGAATCAATCAATTAGCTACTAATTATTGGGATTCGTGTATTGTTTGCATGATACGACTGAATAAAGGAAATTGCGTAGGTTTTTTTATCTTGGCATGGGAAAGTGACTACACTGGACCTGCTGATAAGCGCAGTGTCGTCTAATTAGAGTATCGAGTAGCGACAGACAATTTATTCCCATTAAAAAATCATGCCGGCCTGCTTCTTCGCACTACGCCATCCATGGGCAAGAAGGTGTAGAAGCGGTCGAGGGTTTAGTGTCAGAGTACTCAGAAGGCCGCAAAACGGCTAAACATCGTACCCCAACTCGACCCTCGACAAAATCCGGATGTACACTGGCTGATCCCGGAACGCGACACACTTGCGTGTGCCACTATGGCGGGTTATACACAGTGTGTACGGTGGTCGCTATCCAGGCGAATATGAATACATACACAGATTTGTTTGACACTCTTCGTGTCATCAATAAATTAAAAATTAAACATGAGTAACATAGCATCAGAACCAAATAGCCGGGAAAAAGCTATATCTCCGTTCTAAATCCACCATCAGATTATAACACGAAAAATATTTTAATACTTTTCTTTTATGCTTTACGTTGAAGGTAAATAAAACGTCAAGATGAAGTGAATTACCAACTTGAAGCGAAAGTCTCCAACATAATAGATACTTTGCATACGTATAAAGTTATTCCTTCACATGTCTTCGCGTAGCTTAGTCAAGCATTTGAATACCTTGAGAGCACCTTGCCAGACTTGAGGATTTTCGTACAATTTACACATTGTTTCAATTACTGCTTTTAATGAAGTGTAATTGCAGCGTTAGAGCTGGAGCTCTGGCATTAAAACAAAATAAATGTTTTAGAGTTAAGTGTTTAGGTAGAAAGCCGTTTTGTAAGAACGGTTTTCCTTAATTGATTTTCGATTTATTAAGTACTTATCAAAAGTGTCTTCTTCAAGGTGTCGCTTTCGATAGTTATTTCGAGGATTCTTTGGTTATCGTTGGATTATAAATAAGACACCGTGACACCAAATTCAGTAGAGTGTATTTCTTGAGATGTTTACACTCAGAATTACTTCACAGATATTAATAAGTATGGTGCAATCTTGATAATATTTACAATGGTTTAGTGTAACATATAAGCTCACGCCTGATTCCCCAATGTGGCAGACAGAGGTCTACCTAGTCGACTCACAGTTTGCTGAGCTGACCTGTCTATCGCTATACTGTAAACTCACATCCCGAGCAAAACATGTATAATTTTAGAAAACTCAAACATACATTGTGATTTCCATATCTAAATAAGAACCTAGGACCTTCCGACACACCCCAAAATTATAGAAAATAAGATTAGTCAAATGATAAAAAAGTACCCATTTTTTTTAACACCAAATTATTAACTTACTTTTGCTAGAAAGTTTTATTAAATAAATACTAAAGGCCGATTGAAAGATTAAACGATTCTTTGTATTTTTACTTTTGCTTTTAATCAGACGAGTTCCAACAATTCTTAAAAGGTATCTTAATTCTGCTTATTCAATTCTGTTAAAAGGAATTCAGTCAACCTCCTTTAGGATTATTTAATTCCGGCTAAAGTGTTTTTACGGGCATTATAGTTTTATGTTTTACTTAGATGAAAGCGTTTACTTAAAACGGATAGGTACGGGAAAAGCTTTGCTTAGATATAAAAATGTTGATAGCACTTAAAAAGATAAAACATCGATATCTACCGGACCAAAAAGCTTTAGAATTATTTATTTGGGTACAATTAATGATGTTATATTTTCCTTTTGATTTTTTTTGGTTTGGATTGGTTGTGGTACGGGCTGTCAATACTAATATCATATGGTCGAAACCAGCCCAAATGAAATACACCTCTGACTTTTCTAAGGTTATGTGTATATTCATTGTTAATTATCGCTTACTTCAACGGTGAAAGAAAACATCGTGAAGAAACCTGCATACCTCAGATTTTTCATGAGAATTTCGCAGGTATGTGAAGTCAACCAACCCACACTATGCCAGCATGGTGGACTAAGACCTAACCCCTCTCATTAGTAGAGGAGTCCCGTGCCCAGCAGTGGGACAATGTACAATACAGGGCTATTAACTATTAGTAATGTATTATACAGCGGGCATTCTTAGTTACAAAAGATATAGGAAAACGTAGGAGCCCCTATTTCACCAGTATTGGTTTCAGGCAAATATCTTTTATTATTTGAAAGTTTACAAAAACTATGTATGTCTGTATGGTACGAACTGCCCAGACGAAAGTCGTGGGTTCGAATCCAGCCCAGATGTCATACACCTCTGATCTTTCTAAAGTTACGTGTATTGATTGTTGAATACCACTTGTTTTAACAGTGAAGTAAACATCGTGAGGAAACCTGCATACCTGAGAATTCTGCATATGAATTTCAAATGTATGTGAAGTCTACCAACCTGCATTAGGCCAGCATGGTGGACTAAGGTCTAAACCCTTTCATTAGTAAAGTGGGACAGTGATTAATACAGGGCTGGTATGAAATGTTCTTTAGAGATTTTTGGATTGCATAGCTGAATTCAGTGATCTAACCGGATAAGTGAAACTGTTGTCAAATATAGAAAGTCCATATTAAAAATACATTCCTAATGCATGCAATGTCCCGATTTTTCCCGTTTTTAATATTACCGAACACTGTTTTCGCTGGAATATACTTCTTCGTTAAACCTAGCACGTCCGTCCACGTCATAGACTTTACTATTTTTGTTGTAAGTTGGAATGAATACAGTATAATAAAGAGTGTTCATCCGCCTCCCATTCTCAACGCTAGTTTTCACAGTTTCTCCTCCTCCTCCTTGCATCGCTTTCCTCATTGCTGAGGGTCGTGACCTCCTCCATGAATATCTTTTACTATATCTTTTTACAGTTTCTATTGTGTTCGTTTTTGTTCAAATATTACATGTGGCTACTATCTGTGGTTTTTTCTTAAATTTTATTTAATTCTATTATTATAAATAGTAATAATTAAATAAATACACCCAACAGTCACACATATAGTTCTGACCCCACACTAGATAAAACTAGTATCGTGAGTATCAAGAACTACGAGGGACTACGGCACGACACCCACCTGGAAAATAATAATATATCTGTCACACAAATATTTGTCTCGAACCCACGGCCTCATGGTCCACAGCGGGCGAGTAGCCACGAAGGGTATTTGAAAATTAATTATGTTTAATAGGTACTGACAAAATCGATCATTTTCGAGTCTCTTTTTTGTAGTCTAAATGTGGTAAGAGTCATTTGTACTTTGGTTAAGATTTGTTACGTTCACATTTATTTTTTTATCTAATAATAATTTAATTAAATTAATTAAGGATAATTATTAATCACTCGTGTCTAGTAAGGATATAAAAAAAGTAGGGAGTAAAATACAAGCCAAAATCATTTTTATTTCCATAACATTAAAATTAAAAATAGCATGTAAGAACGGCGAAACTGGCCAGTATTTGAACGCACCTCCACACCGCCGGCGAGCCTATGTGTCATGACTGGTTAAATGTTCTTGTTTAATTTGCAAACATCCAGAATTTGTTATTTATATTCTTCTCGGCAACGTACAGTGAATTCTTAATTAGTTTATTTTATAGGTAGTAATAAAAAAATAGAATTCAGAATATCAAGTCATTATTTATTTTAAGCAAACATTTTTATTTGTTGATTAATAAATTTCCGCTCTAGGGAAATGAAAGTGTATATTACATTTCTTTCTCCTTGCGGAACATGGCGTAGTGACATCACGTGACTTAAAGAATAGTGATGAGATAAGCTTTCCAATTTAATTTATTAATTTAAAGAAGTGAATACTTGATATTGTACCCAACTTAAGAGGCATTTGCAACGGAGATTTCATACCGTGTAAAAAAGCGAGCTTCTTTATATGAAGCACGTATTACCCGAATTAATTATTATAATATTAGTAAAGGATAAAACGGGGTAAAATTAAATTAGGAAGTGACTACACCAGTATAACTTTTACTAATTCATTAAACAAAAATACAAAATATAAAAGAGATGAGATAAAACTTAAAATAATAATTATGAATAAGACTGCCTCGGTGGCGCAGTTGTAAATGCGCATGCGTTACGACTGCTCTGCTGAGGTCTCGGGTTCGATCCCCGAGATCTAGAAATTCTCAGTGTTAGCCCGGACTCTGAAATTTGTGACCGGTATGGCGATAGGCTGGCCCTCTGTCACATTATGGGACCGAAATCAATTCGGCAAAAAGTGTGTGTACTGGTTGCACCTCTGCCTATCCTTTCGGGGATAACAGGCGTGAATTGATATGTATGTAATAAGTATTAATGAATTCTCACACTTCTTAAAACCCACGTTAAGCAATTATATTTTTAATCGATCGAAGCAACGTGTTTATGTTTATTCGAAAAACTGAAACATAATATATAAATATATTAATCAGCATAAATAAATAAGTTTTTTTTTTTATTCTGGCGCGGCAAAGTGACCACACTGCACCTGATGGTAAGCGCAGTGCCGTCCAGATAGAGTATCAAGTAGCGAGAGAGAGTCTATCCCCCGCTACTCAACACAATCATGCCGGCCTGCTGTTTAGCTTCTTCACATTACGCCCTAAAGGACCCAGGATCATAGGAGGGAGGGAACACGGTAGCTGGCACACTGTTCCACAGCTTGATGGTGCGGCAAAAATACGAATTTGCGAACCTCTTGGTTCGGGCCGGGGTAGTAGACACCACGAAGCTGTGGCTCCGCAAGCCAGTACGCGTGGTTCTGTTATGGGAAGGAGAGGATGGGATAAGATCAAACAATTCTTCAGAGCATTCGCCATGATACAGACGGTAGAACACGCTAAGCGAGGAAATATCCCTACGCAGCTGTAGCGGCTCCAGGCTGTTACTCACGTCTGCAAGTAGTATAGGGATTCGTCGATTCCTGAGCACAAATCTAGGCCCGAGCTAGGTCGAGCTAGGGAGCTAGGGTCCCTAGACTTGCTCCAGAATCCAGGTACCCTACTACCCGCGAATAGGTTCCCGAACAGGACAAAAAGGGTGATAGGTCAGACCACAGAACATAGAAAGATGTTAGAAAGGCGATCATCCGCTGTTTGTATGGGAACCAGTGTCGCCTGTCCCGACCCCACTTTTCATTACCACTACGAATGCAGTTAATACGCACAAGCTTACGCACACACACGCAATGTCAAACGAAGCTTATGATTCGTCCACAGGTCACTACCACAGACACACATTGCAGTGCGTATGTGCTGTGCAAAAGCAATTTATTTTACATTTACGCTAGTGATTGACTTACGGTGAAATAGTATCGATATTTGGAATTTTATAATTTTAACTAATCAATAATGAAAAAAAAATTATACTCGTTATTTAATCATACATATATTTATTGACCTTGAAACAAAATATATTTGTTAAGTAGCTGTCGTTTAGTGTCCTTTAGCAAAGAGTTTTTTAACAAATAATGTAGTCTTACATTAATATACCTTTCAATGACGGCTTTAAATCAAATCCGTTACATGATTTGATGCAGGAAATTCATATATTTGATGGTATGCGATGTCGTCAAATAAAGTCGTTCCGACGAAATTTTTTAAAATACTGGTTATCAAGATGTTTTTCTTAATTTTTTTTAATTTGTCAGTATGATAACGAATAAGTCGTTCAGCTTGTTGGCATATTTTTATGACATCTGCCGAAGGATACAACAGTCCACCTTTGTCTTTTGCGACAATAAATTTATGTAAAGAATTGGTCGAATTCGATAATAATGCTCCAATACAAACATCGCAGTTTATTTTTTTCATTAAAACATGAACGACGTTTCCTGCAATGTGGCTTATTACTTGCATGCTAAAGTCAGAAAAAATTTCACAGTATTGACCATTGTCTTCTTTTTCGTCGTGTGCAATTTCTGTTTCACCACATGCCTTTTCTACTGATGGTGTAGTTAAATTAATTCTATCGACAGCTGACGTGCAATTCAAAATTGACAAGTATTCCAGTGCAATACAATTCCCGTTTACAAAGTCTTTTAGTTCTATATGCACCAACAATTTTTTATATGCAGCCTTAAATTGCCTAGCTGTGGGATTATTATTAGCACCACCATGCGATCTTATGTTTCCAAAGAGTAACTCAAGGTGGTCTTGGCTTGTTTTATAAAATGGGAAAAAGATTAATACTTCTGTTTTAATCAGATTTCTATAAAAATGTTTAATAGATTTAGCACATCCAATGAACCCCAAAAATCCTACTTTTCTTGGACTTTGAGTTAAAAGTGGCCCATTGTCACATTTCAAATTAGATAGGTATCTAATGGCTTCGTCCAAATACGTAAAAATTTCGGTCGCATTGTTATTATTTATAGGTCTTTTATAACCATACTGCAGCATACTTCTTGAGTTGAAAATATCAAAAAGGTTGTTTATGATTCTCAAAAAACATGTGGTTGGTAAACTTTCACGAAAAACGGGCATATTTAAATCATTTCGACAGAAATCTATGGCATCAGCCACGCTTAAACTAAATAGCTGAGTTGCCAGTTTAACTTTCATTTTTTGGTTATGAAATCGAATGTGCCGATGTCTCAACTTATTTGCCAAATGAAATTTTTCCTCTTCTTGAACTTTATTTAATTCCTCTAAATAAGCCCATTCTATTTTATTTCCGTTTTCATCGATAAATATTTTGTATACCTGTAACACAATACATTTCTGTCAAAAACTTGTACTTTTGCAGCACTATACACTTACATGCTTTTAAGAGCAGAAAACTGTATTAAAATACCTGAAATGAGTTCCTTATTAATTTAATCATATGAGATGGGTCTAATATTGCAACAATTTGATATTTTGTAACAGGATCCTCAAACGTCATCTTTCCATTTTTCAAAATTGCAGCCCAGATTTTTTAACATGGCTAAGTTCGACGCACAACCGTCAAATGTAAGTGAAACAATCTTCACTCCTGTCTCATGTATCCTTTCAAGACACTGGTTTACTAGTTCAGCTCGTTGAACTCCTGTCACACCATCAACGAGAAAATATCCTATAGGCACCTTAAAATTGCAGTTTATTCCAGTAACTAAAAAAACTAATGCTTCCTTAGCCTCAGTTAAATAATCGCTTTCAAGCCCACTGCCAACCTCTACATAACCATGTAACTTATTTCCGTCCCACTCTATTCGTCGCCTGATAGCCATTTCATCTAGCACTAGGCCAGCTATAATAGGATATTTGGTTGACTGTGATTTCAGTTTCAGCGCTATAAAAGATTCACTCGTAAAGCCTGGTTCTCCGTTTACACTTGAATCGCAACGCAAACTTTTTTTGTAAGTCATTTATGATGTCATCCATCTTATTTATTTTTTTCTTAAGGCGTCGATTTTGTGCTTGTATTTTTTTAATTAATGTTTTTTGTCTTTTTATAACAGTCTCTTTTGTTGTAATTATTTGTTTAAGTTTTTTTTTCTTGGCGTTGATGCATTCGAAGTACTAGTGCATGTCGGAAAATTAGACTAAAAAACAATATTAATTAGAAAACAATTACAAAAATATTTTAATAAGTAGTTTAAGTAGTAACACTATTTCATTCTGATATAATATTTGTGGAAAGCAAATAAATTTTATCTGTATTTTTTTACCTGTAAGCTTTGTTTGGGGTTTTCTTTTCTCGGCGTTGACGGTAATTGGTTAACACTTTGCTGTAATAAAAAAAAAATTGAACAATGCACTGTGTCCTCCATGCCATTTGGTACTAGTATTTTTTTAAAAGTACATATTTTACCTGTATTTTGTCTTTCTCTAATTCATCTTCTGTATTACATGTCACACATAATTTACGTTTTCGTAGGTTTTCAATATTTAATGTTTCAATCGTAGACGAAGAACTTGGCGCTTGATGATTTGTCTAAAACATACACAAAAACTAGTCTAGTTTTATTTGTATTATAACATAATGATGGTTATTGTAAAGTAAATAGTTACATACAAAGGAGTATAGACATACGACGTTTTCACGTGGTATTGCACCGTCTTTTAAATATTTATTTCCAGACTTTTTTACACTATAATCATTTTTATCAAAATGTCGTGAGCAAATAGTGCTCGACTTAGTAGGAATCCAATCTTCTCTACCTGTTGCATCAATCCATTGTTGCCGTATATCTGGCTCTTTAGGAAATCTAAAACATATTTTTAAGGAGTAACAAAAAATAATATATATCTACAAGAATAAATATTTTTTTTATTTCTTAGAGCGTATTTAAGCTTAAAAACGTAATGGGTTATAATTTCTATGCTTAGTAAAAAAATATTGTACTTTATCGATAAAACATTTCCAAGAAATGTTTTATTGTTAAAGTACAACGTGCGTCATTAGGTGCGGACAGCACTAGAACATGTGGTCAGTGAAATTCGCGACTTTGTTGTTTGAATCGCACTACATTTCGCGTTTATATAGTCATTGCAAAACCACGAGCGTACATAGGCGGCAATGCATATTTTTAAAAATTTACTGTTTAAGTTATCGTTACCGTCATGTTTTAACTGTTTTTGTCGAAATTTAATTATTTAGGAAGGTTTTAAGTACTCACCGATGAAAAGAAATACCGCCTTTGGCTATACTTGACACTTGACTTCTTGCTCTGCAACTAATTATTGCACAAGATGGCATTTTTAGATATTTTATGCGCAGCTGTTCACAATACTCACTCCGTTAAACCTCGCGAGCGACTAAACAGCGCGATCGCACGTTTTCGCGAAGTATGAGCATCTGCTCATAGTTATGGCGCGCCTGCCCCGCCTACAAGGCCTTTCTAACCTCTTTCTATGTTCTGTGGGTCAGACCCTAACAATTATCGCCATAACCTCAGTGATGTGTAAAGTCATGGAGCGGCCAAGAAAACCCAGGTGTGCGCGTTCTCGTGCAAGAAGTCTCCGTTTTCTCCAATCCCCGTTCTTCAGGGTGTTCCACTCGCAATGCGGAATGACCTTAGTGTCCTAGGTATGGATATCCGCTGCGATCTTAATCCAAGGAGTCACATCGAGGGCGTAATATCCGCCACTTCACGCAGGGTCGGAATCCTGAACAGCGTGCGGCGGTTTTTCACGCCTGGTCAGCTCTACCGCTTATATAAAGTGCAGGTGCGGCCGGGAATGGAATACTGCTCGCACCTCTGGGACGGTTCCGCAAGGTACCTTCTCGATGCCTTGGATGGGTTGCAGCGGCGGGCCATCCGCATTGTGACTGATGCAGAAGTAGTATAGGGATTCGTCGATTCCTGAGCACAAATCTAGGCCCGAGCTAGGTCGAGCTAGGGAGCTAGGGTCCCTAGACTTGCTCCAGAATCCAGGTACCCTACTACCCGCGAATAGGTTCCCGAACAGGACTCGGCAGCCGCGAATTAAATTTATATCAACCGCGAATTAAATTTATACCAACCGCGAATTAAATTTATATCAACCGCGAATTAAATTTATATCAACCGCGAATTTAATTCATATCAACCGCGAATTTCATTAATATCAACCGCGAATAAAATTGATATCACACGTGAATTTGATTTATATCAAAGGAGATTTTATACCTCTCTCGAATTTAATTTATATTTAAACATTTTACGTTTATTTTGCACGTTTGTCAGCCAGCTTGAGGAATGGTCTCATTTTTGTTTGTAAGCAGGTATGAATCCCTTTTTCTATGAAGTTACGCTTGTCTTCCTACGGTAATAGTCATGTCTCAACGTGTCTGTATAATTTCTTAGTAGTAGTCTCTTAATATTACCTGCGTTTCAAAGCTTCATTGTTCATAAGGGAAAGCTATTAAAATTAGTGATGGTAAGTATTCTTTGAATATAGGTAACAACAGAACACACGGTTCTTTATAAGTTTTAGGTAGCCATTGTCCATAAGAGAAATCGGGTAATTTATTAGGTACATCAATCAAATGTAATGACAAAGCAGTATTACCTATTGTTCAAAGTTTCATTGTTCATATGGGCAAGCGGTGTTAAAATTAATTACGGTACACGTATTGTTTGAATATACCATTGGACCACATGGGGTTGTTAATGTCACCCTTAAGCAATGAGTTTTGGGAACCCATTGTCCATAAGAGAAATCGAATACTGGTCTATCGTATCAGTTTTTGCTTTTGCTACAGCAAAATGACCCTTAGCTGCCGTATAAAAGCGATGACAAAAATTATACTACACCGTATTCCACAGTGTGCTCTACACCACAAATGAACTCCGGTTGTTTGTATAGTGAATTTTTAAATAGTGACTCTGCTGCAAAATGAATGTAAGTACCTATGTATAATTCGATGTAATATAATATTAATTATGTTTTATTTACTGTTAATATTGTGTTTTGACCTCAGATTGTTTTAATCAATTGTTGATGATGTATATATTTTTATGTATCCTATATTCCTACACTCCTCTCTATGCCAATACTAATAATAGTTTACTTTTTGTTTCAGTTCCCTGATAATACTTTCAAAAACTATTATTATGCAGATAACGACGATGATGATCAGCCCAGCGACGAGGAAGGCACCCTGGCATACAAAGTTAAAAAAGCAATAGCAAAGAGATCGAATTGCATCGACGACTTCTTCGAAAAACCTAAGAAGAAAAAGAAGGTGGCAAAAAAGTCGTCAAGTGTTGGTCGCTCTTCCAGTGGTGGAGTTTCATACATCACATCAAATAAGGACGACATCGCCGATGCATCTCATCTTATAAAGATTGAGATATATGATGTCAACAAGATAAAAAATATCGCTCCGATGGAACACTGGAAACATGCTGAGGTGCGTGTTAAATATTACGCAGAAGCCGACGCAGACAAAAACTTGCAGTCAGTGAGAGATACAATATTTAATATCACCAAGCACTTGGCTACGAAAGAGGACTGTGTGAAATATTTTATAGACACCGATAAATAAGATAGTGCGTAAGCTTATGTGTAAAGTGTTGTAATTGAGTGTTTAAGGTCGTTATTGTAGTATAAGTTATTATAAGTCATTGTGCATGTTAATACTAATTTAGAATATTAATATTTGGTCATGATCATAATTTGAATTGTAAATTAATTGTAAACATTTAGTGCTGTAAGTGAGTGTTTAAGGTCATTGTGTTATTGTAGTATAAGTTATTAAAAGTCATTGTGCATGTTAATACTAATATAGAATATTAATATTTGGTCATGATCATAATTATAATGGTTGACTGGTAGAGAATGCCTTAGGCATTAAGTCCGCCTGTACATATATTGTATAAAGTGTAATAAATAAAAAATAAATAAATAATTTGGATTGTAAATTAATTGTGAACAATTAAGAATTGTTTGTAAGAATTTGTATATTATTTAATAGTAATAACTTACTTAAATGTAACATATCGGTGAAATGTTTGTAAGAATTTGTATTTATAATTAAATAAGGTTATTAGTAATCAATAAAAAATATAAGAAACTCTTTATTCGTATTTTATTTATTTATTTTAAAACATGACTTAAACAATCCAGATAATAATACATCATTACACATTGTATTGACATCAAATAGTTTTTGAAAATCTTTTAAACTCATACCATGGTATTTGTAATATAGATACATTATACAATACTCTCCACAAACGATAGTAAAGTCGTTTTGGATTCGATTAGTATTATAATTCCACATCCTAGAATTCCTTGCTAAAAACATTCGATGATAGCCTTGGGGTGGTCGACCATATGAATCAAAGTACTGGCCAATCCCGTTTTTATCTATATGTATAGCAATCCAGTGAGAACCCGGTTTATTATCTGGATCTAGGTTGCTGATTATGTATGTAGGAGTTACTACATGTATTGGCAATCGATTGGCTGCATACACATTATGTTGGATGGATGAATCTATTTTCATCAAGTAATTCATTATCTCTGTTGTGTTCATTTTATTAAATAAAGGAAACGTTATCAGGTCGAATGTTTAAGAAGTAATGTTATGGAATAATAGTGAAATAGGTAATTATGGTACTTTATAATTAAAGTAACCAGTTGAAGAGGGTTGCAAGGATAGTCATAATAAAAAACTGAAATAATTTATATTTATTTTATTGAACAGTCGACAGTAAATAAATGCACCTTAAATAAAATATACCATACTTAATTTACAAACATTTTTCTTCTTAGCTACTATAATCTACCGAAATATTGCTATTTTTGTCTATTTCTATAACATTATCAAACTCTGCATATACAATACAGTTAATAGTTTGTGTTAGAGCTGATTCAAAACGAACTTCTAATCTCACACTCCCATGCTTTATAAGATTCCAATGACCAGAAGAGTTTGCTGATAAATCAGGCGTTAAATCAAACGCTAACATACAGTATCCATTAGCATATTTCTCACGGGATATTCCATTACCTTCGTTAAGAAAATGTATACCAGTCCCGGAAAACAAGGTATGATAGACTGTAGTATAAACATTGCTATCAAACGAAGGTTGTAGAGCTTTTGAGGGTATTTGATGACCATCTATATACAAACAAAATGTATTAATATTGTAATTTTCAAAGTTGAATGGGTTTTTAGTAAGGTTCCCATTAAATGCGGCATTATTCACAAATCCAACTATACATCTTTTAGGTACTTGACCAAGGAAAATGTTATCAAGAGTTTTTCCTTGAACTCCTGATGGTATAGTTAAAACTTTAACTTCTGCACGTGTAATTGGGTATTTGGCAGTTGTAGATGCTAAGACTTTTTGATGGGCAAGTAAAACAGAAGGATTGATGCGAGCTCTACGAATAATCAAAGTTGCATCCGTAATACAAACTTTTAATTTAAGATCAACAGTAGAAGCCATTAAATTGAAATTTTCTCGAGAACGAACTAATTTAACACACATATCAACACCATTTATCAAAAACTTTTCTTGGTTGAACAAATCACCGTGTAGGTGTCCAATCATTTCAATTTCTTTACTTTCGTTAGCCAACTCTTGTCTTTTAACAAATCCTTTATTAGTTTCATCGATAGAATTCATTTTTCCAGCTGTATCTTCATACCATAGGGCACAAGTAAGATGAGATTCCTTAGCTGCGGGAGCATAGTTCAACAAATTTTCTATGTAAGCACGGTAGGCATATGTGTTATTGGGTGGTGATACAAGTTTTTGATTTAAGTAAACATCAAGTTGATTAAAGAGTGAATGTAACCAATTATTAACTGGAGCTACAACTGTAGATGACATTAGTTTAGTGTTATCTTGATTCAATATTTTAGCTTTTATGTGAATTAATGTATGCGATAGGTCTATGTAGTCGTCACCGGCTCCAGGTACTTGAAATTCAATAGGACCATCATCAGCAAGTGATGAAATTGGTTTATAGTGGATCCATATTCCACTTTCAATGCTAGTCTGAGTAGATGGTAATGCAAATAAATCCAATTCCGACTTAATGCATTCACAGGAATGACTATGTAAAAAAGACATTTTGATTAATTACAAAATATGTCTTTAATTTGTTTGGATCTAGTTTTCAATTTTTTTATAGCTTTCCCTTTCGCAGTCAGCGATGGACTGAATGCAGATGCTCGTTTTCGTTTTGTTATATATCCCGATCCAGACATATTAATTCTATCTATTTTTTCATCTGCTTTTCGTTTTAAATTTGAACCAACTTCTTTAAGACGTGCTTTTATTGAATCTTCCATAGGTCGGGCACTAACCATATCCGTTAAAAGACCTACACCAGCACTCAATGCCTCCTTACCAACAGCGCGGACACCACTTGATAGTAATGGTAAAACTGATCTAAATAAACCCCCAAGAAAACTACCAATTCCATGACCCTTTTGATACTGTGCTCCTTTATAAATCACTCCTATACCCGACCCAGCTTGATGAGAATAATAGCGTTCGTAAGGGCATGTGTTGTTATTGTGTTGAGAATACATTATAGTTTTTTGAAATGCAGTTTAACACACACTGTTCCAAATTGGAATGGTATCTTTTGGCCAGTGCTTGACCTTATATCTATTTCAATGGTATCGAATTCTCTACGCATTACAGATAAATAATGAGGTGGTGAAAAAACATGCATTTTATTGGCTCCGTAGATGTATTTTGAAGGGTCCAATGGTATGATTCTTAGAAGAGGAGTCATTACGTCACCAACAATTTGAGGTTCAACTATATCACAATAAACAAATAACTGAGATGGTAATCCTAAATGCAAATTAGCTGGACATTTCGCAATATTTTTATCAACAAGGTTTCTACCTGGTTCATATCCCAATTGTAAACTTAATTTGGGTGATAATGTTACAGATTTTATAGATTCATCTAACACAGAAACGTATACAAACTTGGATATATTATCATAGGTAAATTTAATTTTTTCTCGTATACTATTCAATGCTGATAAAATATGGTTGATATTATCATAGTTTGTGGCAGGTATATAATGCTTATAGTACACTTTAGAAGGATTTGCTTCATTAGGCATCTTCATCAATTTCGTTATGTATACAATATTCTCATGCTCTTGAACAGTACACATAGTGCATGGATATTGAAATTCAACAATTCCCACACACCACTCCCCCTCGAGTATGATGGATTTCGGTAATTTAGTTGAAAAAATTGATGATTTGTTATCAGGAAAATATTCCATTGAACTATTGCTAAGTAAAGTTAAATAAAAGTCTTTATTCATATTTGTTTTAAACTAGAAACTAAAATCCAACTATTAAATTTATTCGGATAACCTTTCCACTTAACTAACAGTTCTTGTCTGTCGCCCGTGTAGCGAGAGCGAATTATTTTATCTATCTTATGTTCTATGGTGGGGTCATAAATCACCTTCTGTAACTCTTGTGCATAAAATGTTCCTACTACCTCTTCCTCTTCTAAATCTTTGATAGTGTATACAGACCACGGAGATCGGTGTATTATAGAGGATATCACAAATATTTCATCACTCCAGTTAGATTCGTAACCTTTTTGAAAGATATGTTTATACTTAGTTATTCTTACATGATCACCAATATGAAACTTAGGTATCGTAGTTTTAAATGATTTTTTTGTATTTCCTTTATCATACAAATTTGTCCACACAGTCATTATATTATTGGAATTCACATCACAAGGACACATCTTAATACTAGAGTGAAAACTGTGATTGTAAGAGTAAATCAAATCATGTAAAATATCAATATATTTATGTGTATTCTTATGCGTGAAATAACGCCACATTTTCATTTTTAGCGTTCTTTGAAATCTTTCTACAATGCTTGCCTTAATATCTGGATTATTTGTTGTATAGTAATTTATATTTTTAGATTTCAAGTATCTTTGTACATCTTTTGAAACGAATTCAGTACCTTTATCAGATTGTATGTGTGTAGGAGTTATGTTAGCTTCCTTAAATATACTTTCGAAACATATTTTTATTGTTTCAGAATTTTTCTTTTTCAATGATCTAGCATATGCATATTTGCTAAAGACATCAATAACACAAAGAATATAATTGAAACCTTTATTATCTTTAGAATAAGTTCTCATATCACTTAAATCAACTTGCCATAGTTCATTTATATTAGATAAGATATATTTGTTTCGTGGGAACTTTCTATGTACTGGTTTGTGAAGTGTGTACGTTTCTTGGGCTTGCAACCATTTTTTAACATCTTCTTTATTCATTTTACCTTTCATAGCTTGTGATAATTTATCAATACTGCTATATCCAGCTGGGTGTGACACATCATAATATAGTCGATTTATTTCTAATAAGGAGTCCATTTTTCCCAATCTATCTTTGTTTTTATTTTTCTTATATGCTTATCGTCGCTTTTTGGAGTATAATATAGCTCTTTGTTCTTTGGTGTCGAATCTTCGATATCTTTTTGAAGTTGAACTATGTACTCACGTCTTTTGGGATTTCCGATATAGGTTAATGGTATTTTTAAATCCTTCAATGCTTTAGCAAATTTTTCCCAACCAATTGGATCATTTCTTTTTAATGGTCGCAGTGTATCATTTACTAAATCTATAATATTACTTTCAGGAATTACTTCGTTGTCTATAATCACCGTACCATCATCGTTCCAAAAAAATTTGTTTTTACTCAATGATAGCGAATCCAATAACAACTCACCTCTTTTTACGTATGATTTAGGTATCAAGCTTAGAATTTGATTTCTTGTGTAGAGAGGATTTTTTTCATCCGCACAATTATCTTGCTTTTTCTCTTGGTTACGTGATGTCTGACTGGCAACTAGATCTTTAATTTTGATGTCGTTATTTATATTTAGATTTTCACTTTTATCCATTGGTTCAGTAAAATCATTATTTTGAGTTATTATAGGGAGCTCAAACGGTTTTCGATCTTCTTCCGTGAAATGGAGATACCTTTGTAAAATTTGTAAGTACAATTTACATTTTTTTCGGTCTTCCATATTACTATTCAAAATGTTTTGCATTTCAGCATCCAACCGAGTGGTAGGATTTTCATTTCTACTTTGATTTAATTTATCTATTAAACCTGGTTCAACTAATAACATTTTTTTGCATGATCCATTTTAAACAAGACCACTTATTAATCCACTTAAAATAGATCCCAATATAATCGGTAAAAAAGCACCACCTTTTTGAACTATTATATTCTTTCTTATTTTTTTTGTGCTTTTACGCACTAATTTACGAAGTATATTTTTAAATTTTTGTAGCTTATTCTTAGATTTTTCTTCAAGCTTTATATTTCCTTGTAGAACGTTATGAATGCACTCACAAATAAAATTAATTTCTTTTTCGTTACAGGCTTTTAAAAGAGCTTGTTGATGTTTCGGCTTAAGTTTATACAGTGCATTTAATAAATCTTTATGCGTCTTGAGGTGTCGATCCATCATTTGTAAATGACGGGTATTTGTTGATTCTTGATATATTTAAACTCTTTTTTAGGGATGTATACCGTGCAATAACTATCGGATGGAAATATTTTCGATTTTATTCGACATATATCGCTGGTATCTTGTTTTAGATCTATCATCAGATATCCATGTGCTTCCTTAGTAGAATCTCTGTAGGCATCTTCGATGAATTTGTTATTTTCGGGTGAAACTTGTCGTGCCAAATAACGAATTTGAGTTTTATCGCGAGGGTTTTTGAAATAAATTATATAACTTGAATTCAAAGAAATGTCTCTTTGACCTTTACCTTGATGAAATAAATTTTGAGTTATGTAAAACACACTTAAGTTTCTATGATGACTACCTTTGGTAAATATATCAACAACACGACCATCAGATTCCCTCATAAGGTCATCAATAATAATGAGGTTTGGTTCATTTCCATCAAACATATTCAAATCTGGTATGCCTTGATAATAATTCACGTTTGGTAGATTATACAAAGGCTGCATTTCATCAAAACACCAAGTTATTTGACTGAAGTTTCTATTACATATTTCTTTAATATATTTAATGAAATTTGTAACAAAATTAGATTTTCCACATCCAGTTGGACCTGCGACTATGGCAGTAAAAGGATGAATAAAATGAATCATTTTGAATATACGTGTAAACTCTGAAGAGGTATTGGAATGAATAAAACATTTCATTAAAATTAAATGTCTTATATGTATTGATTTTATAATATACACGCCCGTTACCAATCTACTGGTGCTTCACAAATAGCCAGTGATCTAGAAAGCAACACCAACTTCTTCAGTCATAGGTCTAATTAACCACATAATAATTAGATTACAGCTATAATTACAGTGCTTTAATTTAATTTAATAATACACAAAAATATAAATAAATAATTCTTATTATTGTACAGAAAATATGAAAAAATTAAATGTCCTTTATCTTATAATGACCCCAAGCAAGAGTATCAGTGGAATTTTGTAATAAGTACCGTTTTGTATCATTATGTGATAGAGATATTTTGTTTATTTTTTGAGTATATATTATGTGTTTAATGGATTTAAATCTTAACATTTCACTATACTGAGTTTTGTTTTCATATAAACATGATTTATAATCATTAAGACAAAACTTTTTTGTGATGCATTTATTAACACCTTTTGCTTTACATATACATTTATTTTGGACATCTATTGCATACATTTTTGATCGCAGGCCTACAAACTCTTTTAAAATTTTACCGTTAGTTTCATCTTTGAAAAACCCTAACCGTTTTTTATTTATTAAAGGTAAACCATATTCATTATTAGATGGATAGTCAGAGGTGTCAAAATAGTTTTCTAAATCAGTTTTTATATCAGCATAGAAATTTTCTGTAAATATTTGATAGATTAGACTATCAGTGTCTGTATAAAGTAATTTAATATTATCTCGATATTTCTCTTTCATGTAATCGTAATGAAATGTGTACATTAATGTTTTTGAAAGATCCAATATACAAAATCCCAGATAAATTGGTTTATTGTATAAAACACTAGTTTTCTTTAATTGCACTGCAACTAAATTTTCAGAAAAAATTGATAGACTGTGAAACTCAGGTTTTGCAATCAAAGATTGAGCTCCCTGGGTTTTCCCACGATTCAACCAATGGTTCACTAATTTAACGTTTACGCGTTTTATAACATTTTCCATTGTTTTCCCAAAAACTGAATTATTCATAAGTTTGTAAAAATCTTTTTCAAAATCTGAGGTCGCCAAAGAACGCATATGTGTATTTAAATCTATGTAACACTTTAACCATGCAGATTGTTCAAATTTAAGAATTCTATGTATTTTAAGCAGTTTCAAACCATTTTTTAGACATTGTTTAAGATTTCTGTAATGGATAACATACTTCTTTTTATCTTTTAGATTTGGAATCAGTTTTGTATTCTTGGTATTCCCTAGGCATATATTTTCAGCACAAAAAGGAAAATCTGAATGACAATTGTGTAAGATTTTTGGATATTCTAAATCTACTTCTAAAATATAACCATATTCGGCATCGTCGGATATGTTAAAATCTGTATTTACATCTACCCATTCAAATTTACCTGTTGGAAGACATTGAGACATAGCCCAACCGTAAAGGTTATTTGCGTCTAAATACATGAGAAAGGAAGATGGTTTATCAGAATCATAATCAGTCATAAATAGGTTATTTGCTATAGCATGTCTATTACTACACTGCGATATACCTCCCCTAATATTGTTCGCAATAAAAGTAATTTTGTCAATATCTGTTAGGAGCTCTAAATTAATTTTAGTATAAATTAACATAGCATCCCAACTCAATCCAGGCGCTGTATAATAATGAGCAGGATCCAATTCATAAGTTTTAAGACAAACGTTTCTAAAATTTTCAAATATATCTGTTAATAATAAAACATCGGTTTTTAAATAAAGATCAGAATAATCACCCATGTTTTTACAATTAAAGTGATTCCATACATCTTGAGCATGATGGTAATCATTTTCTGAAATATGATTATCATTTAAAGAACTGTAGAATTCATCGCGAGCAGGAAGGGAAGTTATTTTTAAAGAATCAAATGAAGTCATGTATTCATACGGATAAACACCTTTCCTTATTAAACGTTTAAAGTCATCTTCGCGTGGATAGTTTAATTTGAGTTCGCGGAATTGATTAGGTAGTAAGTTTTGAGCTAATTTATCAAGACTGCTAGACATAAATTTTAAAGAATCAAGAAATCTAAGTTTCACAGCACGGTTATTAATATGCAGAACCTTCGAAAAAGATATATATTTCTCTTTATTCTCAGGAATAAGTTCTATATCACCTTCATCAAAATTAAGACCATGAACTATAAAATGAGCATCATAATTACTTAAATTGTGAAAAAATACTGGTACAAAATTAGTTGTTCTGTATTTCTCAGAACAAAGTGAATGAGCGACTCCTTCATAAACACCAGTATGCCAATTGTATATTATTGTGACATCTTCATTTAAGTTACTTTTACAGATATAACACAACTTACTTTGAGAAATATTTATTTTATTTTCCTTCGTTAATGGTAATGGAGATTTGACAAAAGTGTTTTTTTTACATATGTTTTCTAAATCTGTTTTAATAAATTTCATAAATTGTTTTGCACAATCTTTTCCATTATACGATCGATATATCGAAAAGTTGTCATCGTATGAACACTTAACATAATATCCAAAACTATAAATCTCATGTTTTTGAATGTTAGTTGTTGATGATATATTTGGATTGTTAGAACAACTTTCTATTGGATTTAAAAATGCTTCAAAATCAGCATATACAACGAAAGGGACCTTTAGTTTACGTTCATAATTATTGAATGAGATTTGATTTGTTGGAATTAATTCATTATACCAATTCCTTTCGTTATCATGTTCCGATGGTAAATTAATACAAACGTTAAAACAGTCATTTGCTTGATGACGCTGTAAATTATCCCTTGATGTGAAACTTAATAAACAACCATCGCAAATATGAACTGCATGTTCGGATGTTGATAACTGTTTAGATACTAACCTCGAAAGATTTTTAATATAACAATAATGACCGTTGGCACCGCGAGATATATACAATAAGTTTAAGTGAGTAGTTTTTCTATGTTTTGTTAAGTGTAATGGACCTATAATTTTATTTGACTTTTTTATTGAATCATAATGTAAACCAAAAACATTAATACTTATATTGTTTAGTTTTTCAAATTTATGAATATCATTTATTTTGAAAGGAAAAGATAATTTATCAAATTTTAATCTATTTTTATGTTTTATATAAGATGACACTCTATTAGAACTTTGAGAAGCCGGATACAATCCTGACAATACAGCCCAACGAAAGCACTCGTGATCATTATTTTGAACGTTAATTACAGCTTTCTTATATTTTATATCTAACGGTAAGTCTATATATGATGATCCTCGTAATGGGTTAAATTTGTTTATATTCATATCTAAGTGATTTATTTTAACTAAAGTCCACCCACTACCTTTTTTTTCAAAATTCGCCATTTTGTTTGTTATTTCAGTTGTTATAGATGGAAAAATTATATCCTTATCATCACCTTGACAAATAAGATAATTGGAGATTTGAAAGTCAAAAGTGTTAAATAAATTTTTGGTTTCCTGTGTAAAATCTGCATTAAGAATAAAATTAACTTTCAGAACAGAGTGTTCTAGAATGGAACGTGTAAGTAATTTATATATTACGTCTTTAGTTTCTTGTAAAAATAATTCAGGCGTTTCAAATTGATGGTTCGATGTTTTATTAGACATGATTCTAAATGTAAGAATTCTATTACCAAAAGCACTATCAATTATTTGAACATTCGTTAATTCATTATCATTCCGTAGTAAATTGTTTTTATGAGTATTACTCTTTAAATGGTTAGTCATATATTTTTTCGATACAAATACGTGACAGTCAGGACATTGAATTTTATCATTGTTTTCTGTACTCACATTTGAAATAGGTGTTGGCAACGATGTTGATGATGAAGGAGCTTCAAGTATGCTTGTTTGTAAGCTTGATGAAGATGTATTTATCCTCTTTTTCGCTGGTTCCACTTCGGTTAACTTCATCGATGCTGATCTCTTTTGTCCACCACTCCCATTCTGATTAAGTCTGATCGAAAAACAAAAACATATATATATATCGTACCTAACAACAATAAAAATAATAATGTACATTTTTTTCCTTAATTACTAACATTTTTACATTGCAAACAATATGCTTGCATTGATAAAACACCATCAATTTCATCTTCATCGGAATGAGACAAATTCAACATTTTATGTCCTGAACATGGTGTATAATACGGAATAAAATCAGGATCTTTCATCATTGACTCGGGTAATAAATTTTGTATGAACCAAAGTCGTATAAAACGATGAAACTTGTGTAAAATAAGATTTTTGTTTAAACTTGCAATCTCACTTTGTGACAAACATAAACTCTGTAACTCAAGAGCGTGATACATTTCTAATGTTTGGTTAAAAAATACAATGAGAACAAGCGTACGGGATGAGTTCGAAAAGATGACTTTAACGTTTTAAATACTTAAAAATGTATCCCCTCTACATGGATCACAGAAACGTGTATAAACATGTTATTAATACTTACATTTCAAAATGGTTTTGGTCTATTTCCTCACAAAGCTCGTAGAGTCCTTCATCGAATTGTGACGACATCAATGGTTCAATGTTATTAAGAAGCATGGCGAGCTCTGAGTCGTAAACATCACAGCGTAATGTATCCATGGTAATAGCTTGTTAACAATTAATATCTTCGATTAAAAATCAAAAGTTTATATAGTGTTAAGCAAATACATTTCACCGATATGTTACATTTAAGTAAGTTATTACTATTAAATAATATACAAATTCTTACAAACAATTCTTAAATGTTCACAATTAATTTACAATCCAAATTATGATCATGACCAAATATTAATATTCTATATTAGTATTAACATGCACAATGACTTTTAATAACTTATACTACAATAACACAATGACCTTAAACACTCACTTACAGCACTAAATGTTTACAATTAATTTACAATTCAAATTATGATCATGACGAAATATTAATATTCTAAATTAGTATTAACATGCACAATGACTTATAATAACTTATACTACAATAACGACCTTAAACACTCAATTACAACACTTTACACATAAGCTTACGCACTATCTTATTTATCGGTGTCTATAAAATATTTCACACAGTCCTCTTTCGTAGCCAAGTGCTTGGTGATATTAAATATTGTATCTCTCACTGACTGCAAGTTTTTGTCTGCGTCGGCTTCTGCGTAATATTTAACACGCACCTCAGCATGTTTCCAGTGTTCCATCGGAGCGATATTTTTTATCTTGTTGACATCATATATCTCAATCTTTATAAGATGAGATGCATCGGCGATGTCGTCCTTATTTGATGTGATGTATGAAACTCCACCACTGGAAGAGCGACCAACACTTGACGACTTTTTTGCCACCTTCTTTTTCTTCTTAGGTTTTTCGAAGAAGTCGTCGATGCAATTCGATCTCTTTGCTATTGCTTTTTTAACTTTGTATGCCAGGGTGCCTTCCTCGTCGCTGGGCTGATCATCATCGTCGTTATCTGCATAATAATAGTTTTTGAAAGTATTATCAGGGAACTGAAACAAAAAGTAAACTATTATTAGTATTGGCATAGAGAGGAGTGTAGGAATATAGGATACATAAAAATATATACATCATCAACAATTGATTAAAACAATCTGAGGTCAAAACACAATATTAACAGTAAATAAAACATAATTAATATTATATTACATCGAATTATACATAGGTACTTACATTCATTTTGCAGCAGAGTCACTATTTAAAAATTCACTATACAAACAACCGGAGTTCATTTGTGGTGTAGAGCACACTGTGGAATACGGTGTAGTATAATTTTTGTCATCGCTTTTATACGGCAGCTAAGGGTCATTTTGCTGTAGCAAAAGCAAAAACTGATACGATAGACCAGTATTCGATTTCTCTTATGGACAATGGGTTCCCAAAACTCATTGCTTAAGGGTGACATTAACAACCCCATGTGGTCCAATGGTATATTCAAACAATACGTGTACCGTAATTAATTTTAACACCGCTTGCCCATATGAACAATGAAACTTTGAACAATAGGTAATACTGCTTTGTCATTACATTTGATTGATGTACCTAATAAATTACCCGATTTCTCTTATGGACAATGGCTACCTAAAACTTATAAAGAACCGTGTGTTCTGTTGTTACCTATATTCAAAGAATACTTACCATCACTAATTTTAATAGCTTTCCCTTATGAACAATGAAGCTTTGAAACGCAGGTAATATTAAGAGACTACTACTAAGAAATTATACAGACACGTTGAGACATGACTATTACCGTAGGAAGACAAGCGTAACTTCATAGAAAAAGGGATTCATACCTGCATACAAACAAAAATGAGACCATTCCTCAAGCTGGCTGACAAACGTGCAAAATAAACGTAAAATGTTTAAATATAAATTAAATTCGAGAGAGGTATAAAATCTCCTTTGATATAAATCAAATTCACGTGTGATATCAATTTTATTCGCGGTTGATATTAATGAAATTCGCGGTTGATATGAATTAAATTCGCGGTTGATATAAATTTAATTCGCGGTTGATATAAATTTAATTCGCGGTTGGTATAAATTACATTCGCGGTTGATATAAATTTAATTCGCGGCTGCCGAGTCCTGTTCGGGAACCTATTCGCGGGTAGTAGGGTACCTGGATTCTGGAGCAAGTCTAGGGACCCTAGCTCCCTAGCTCGACCTAGCTCGGGCCTAGATTTGTGCTCAGGAATCGACGAATCCCTATACTACTTCTGCATCAGTCACAATGCGGATGGCCCGCCGCTGCAACCCATCCAAGGCATCGAGAAGGTACCTTGCGGAACCGTCCCAGAGGTGCGAGCAGTATTCCATTCCCGGCCGCACCTGCGCTTTATATAAGCGGTAGAGCTGACCAGGCGTGAAAAACCGCCGCACGCTGTTCAGGATTCCGACCCTGCGTGAAGTGGCGGATATTACGCCCTCGATGTGACTCCTTGGATTAAGATCGCAGCGGATATCCATACCTAGGACACTAAGGTCATTCCGCATTGCGAGTGGAACACCCTGAAGAACGGGGATTGGAGAAAACGGAGACTTCTTGCACGAGAACGCGCACACCTGGGTTTTCTTGGCCGCTCCATGACTTTACACATCACTGAGGTTATGGCGATAATTGTTAGGGTCTGACCTATCACCCTTTTTGGGGATCGGCTGCACATTAGCCTCCCTCCAAGATTCAGGCACAATACCTGAGAGGTAGGACGATCGGTATAGGCGCGTCAGTACAGGAGACAACTCCGCTGCACACTTTTTAAGTACAAGCGCTGGGATACCATCAGGACCACTAGCCTCCCGGACGTCGAGAGACTGCAGCTCACGCCGCACATCACAATGCCTGATACGGATATCAGGCATTGTGTGACCGCAACCGGGCAGCGTAGTTGGTAAATGAGCATTGCAGTCCTCGAGTCTTGAATTAGCCGCGAAGAGGTTTGCCAGTAAATCGGCCTTCTCCTGCGAGCTATGGGCTAGTGTTCCATTTCGATATCTCAGCGGTGGCAGCGAAGGGCGACAGAAATTAGATTGGACGGCCTTAGCCAAGCTCCAATAAGCACGACTGCTTGTTGGGTTATCGGCCAAAGCACATCTAATCTTGGATACGCGCTGGGCATCCGCTTTAACATACGCCCTCTTGCAGACCTTGGCAGCACGGTTATAGGCTGCTTTGAGTGACTTGAGGTTGGGATCCTTCGTAGCGCGACCCCCGATCCAAGCACGATACGCCGCCTGTTTCTTGCAAGTAAGAAAGAGTACCAAAACCATAAATCAACCATAGGTAAACGAAACCATAGGCGGGACTGACACGAAAATGACGCCTTTCAGAAAAATACCATACCGGAAACGGATGTTAAATGTGATGACATAAATGCCATGTTCATTAATGCATATGACGTGACAGCTGACATGGGTTTTCAGCAAACCAGCTCGCTATATTCGGTTACGTTTTAGTATTAACAAGATAAAGGAAAATTTACAAAAACCGACGCAACTAGGGCAGCGTAGCCGGATTGTGAAAATTATTTTCATAACGACAAGTCAATTTACCATGTTTACGGGCAAATACTCAAACGCTACTCAACTGGCTGACCTTCTTACAGTTACTTATTTTGTAGTACGTCATACAATTATGACAAATAAGAGACCCTCAAATGTTTAACACTATCTTAAATGCTTGAGTTGCGTTTGAGTATTCGGGCGTTAATCTAGTAATAAGTATTACTAAAACCGTGTATCTTATAAAATAAATATTTTATGCTGTTCGTTAGCAAGGGTATCACTTGAGAACTGCTAGATTGAATTGAAAAACAATCGAGATACACTGAAAGTGCTATATCTACGATAAAAGTAAACAAAATCACACGTGCGAAGTTGTTGGTAAAAGCAAGTTGAATGTAGAAAATATACGTAGTTAGACCTTTATTTAATGTTTTTACATTAAAATGAGGTGTAACTGTTCATAATCTTCGAATTATTTACTTTGTTTTTAACAACAATTCCAGTATTCGAATAAATGTAAGCTTTATTTTTATATAAATTAGTACGGTATTGCAATGCACCATCATTATTTAATGTTTTTATAAATGTATCGTATAGTTCGCGACAGGTCGACATGGCAATCGGGGTATGAGCTGAGGCGCGGGGGAGGGGTCACCCCGCATACCCGCACATCGCCCGCGCCTCTTAGTCGTAGCGCTGCACGATGCACGAGTTCGCATCGACCGCGTTTATCGATCTCGCTCACATTGTTCTTCGTCGTTGTGTATTAAAATGACTTCGGTCGCTTCCTCGTCACGTGTTAAAACAAAAAAACCAATGATTAATTCTTAAGCACGAGAACTAATCTGAAAAGTATTAGAAAATTGTGACATTAAACGGAAAGACAATTATTATAATTACCCTGTCAATCAGACAATAGATATGGCTGCGTTTTACACCGGCTTTTTAGAACTTTGTCCAGAATACAATACGAATCGAAATTACAGGACCCAATAAACAATTAAAATCGCCCATAATTGATATTGATTGTGATGAATAAAATATTATTATAAAATATGTTACTTATAATAAATAATTCATTATAGTCTTATTTTCTTGCATGCAATAAAATAAATATAAAAAAATATAGATATAAGCTACCTGCTACATTTTGCCACATCACTAGAAAATTGCCATGTCGAGCTGTCGCATACTTATAGATTATATTATGTCAGCCAGGAACATATTTGCGACATTTCTATGATTGTATTTTTGGGTTAATAAATACTCAAACTTTTTGTCCAAAACGGTTATCATCTAATTATACAATTTCAAAGATAGAACGGATAGGACCCGCGTAAAAATATATGTATTTACTATACTCACAGCCATGTTGAACAACTGTCTACTGTTTATTTTCTCAAGAGTCAGTCGTTTTGTTCCTGAAGTGCACTGTGTTTAACAATTCTGTTTAGCTCGTAATTACATAAAAATACAAAGTGTACGACAGTCTTACTTGTTTGTACATAAGCTTTCCGGTTAAGCGTTGATTTTAAAGAAAGTAAAATGGCGAAGTTACCCATTAAGCAATTCCAAAGCAGTTCTTTAGAAGGAGTTATAATCGCTACTTAATGTTTATTTCACAGATGTTACGTCGTGTTTTGTAAACATTAACCCTAATGAGTAGCGATAATTTCTATTTGGAGTCTATCTACGTTCTTACGCAGGAGAGAATTATAAAGATACATAATACATACTTTCTTATGTTTACGCGAATATTAAACAAATTTTGTTTCAATGTGTTCATGGAAATGTAAAACTAAAAATGTTGAAAAAAAAATATTTATATTGCACATAGAAATCTGCAGTATTTTTTTCAAATAATGCATTTACGTGAATTTTAAATTGAATTTCCTTTGCACTGAAACATAAAAGCCTCCGCGTGAGACGGATTTCGTGGAAGAGTCAACGTGTTTCAACGAACTCAACAGTCTTGAAATTTTCTCTTAATATATCGCGAAGCTATATAGAGAAAATGGGTAGCTGTATATTGTCAGAATTCTATAGTATTGTTATACAGATATATATTTTATTATAATTTTTTTAATAACATTCTCATTAGGTCATTCTCATTTTTATTTTTGTAAATTTAATTAACCTTCCTACTTTGATTTAATACTGGTGTTACTTTTTTGTCAGCGCATGTTGTCATATCCTTAAAATGTTGTGCATTAATAGTAAGACTATTGTTACCTAATTATACTTTAGTCTTAAGTAATGTTCTTAAGTAAATAAATAAGTGATACGAGTGTTTGTAGAAACTGTTTATTAATTTAAATATTTAAATGTTTCTCAGAAGAATGTAACTCAATTTGATTCAAGTCGTGAGGTATTTGTGACTTTGATACAAATCGGCTTAGTAGTTTTTGCGTCATGCTCGATCAGAGAGAAGTGGGGTTTTCTAATATCAACATAATTATTCTTTTGTTCTGTATTTTTAAGGAATATATTTCATTTACTTAATTACCACTACATATTTAAAGGAAGAATGACTGGGTCTATTAAAATACCGGATGACTTCAAAGATATTAACAGTAGGAAAATTGACACAAATTCTACTTTACAAAATCAAACTATGCAGTTACTATGTAATTACTATGCAGTTTTGGGAATACAAGAATTTAATATTAGAATATGATCGGGTTAGGCTTGGTTGCGTATGTACACATTTTTATCCCCTGTAAAGTAGCAATTTTTTACTTTACAACTGTTAGAAACTTACTGACCGTTTACAGAAACTCAATAAACCACATTATTCTAGAACATACATAGCAAAATCTACAGGAATCCTTACGAACTTCTTATGAATAGTCATACCTAGAACGAGCTATCTTGCTGTATTGTATGCGGCTCGGTTTCGTGTTGCACGGTAAACTTTTTCAACTTATTTAATATTGTACGCAGTGTATCATGGAAAGTGTACAACTATTACATAATCAAAGCGTATTGTACGGAACATGATCTTACAAAATATATTGTATTGTTAGGGTGGTTCCCATTTAATAGTAATGCCGAAAGTATTTTAGATTAATTCATAAAAAGTACACCGACTTCAATAAAAAACAAATTATACGTCACTATAAAAATTGATTTCCCTTGATTTTTCTGAGATCCCATCATCAGATCCTGACTTAGCGCCAATGGGACCACCTGGGAAGTATACCGTTTTAAACAAAAAAAGAATTTCTCGAATCGGTCCAGTCGTCTTCGAGTAATCGGGTAACATACATAAAAAGATTCCGATGAATTGTTAACCTCCTCCTTTTTCGAAGTCGGTTAAAAATAACCACGGGTAAATTATTGAGCGGAGTAAAGGTTCGCATTGCAATAAAAGAGACCGCCGTGGCATTCTACCAGTCAATCTATCGTCAACTCATAGAGAGTTTATCATCAGTTCGTTACAGTTCGTTCGTACAGTTAGAGGGTTGTAACCTGTTTAGATCACGTCAGCCTATTCCGTGTTTAGTCTAGTTGTAGTTCAGCTTAGAACGTCATGCTGTCCGAACTCATAGATATTTGTTACAAAGCCATCCTGACATGTGGTTGGTAACATTAAGCACTAAATTGTGCAACAGTGATCATTATATCAATACTTAATTATTCATTATTATTTACTTGCCTTTTAAAATACCCTCTTTAAATAGGAATCAGTTATGTTGCTAAAAGTATGTTAACACAGTACGGTAGAGATTGGACTGCAGATATTTCAGGTATTATAAGTGTTCACGGGCGGCGGTGACCACTTACCATCGGGTGATCTACTTCTTGTTTGCCCTTTCATAAAAAATCTAACAATGCAATCCGTAAAGTTTTGTTTCAGTAATAATTGATTGTTTATTTTAAACTATAATTTATCACGCACTGCCGATCCAATTAAATAAAGATGAAATTTAAAATATTATTTTATTCACATTTCTTCGATGATTGGTTATTCGATAAAAATATTACATCGCGACAGAACCTAGTAAATGGACAATCTCCATAATCTTCACAATAAAAATAATTAAATGTATCATTCCAAAACTACGCAGTCCTATTTCTATTTTATAAGCGAATACGTTTTACTAGGAAATACTCATTTATTTCGTCCAGAATTCGTGAGGCATTAAATTGGGTTTTGCAGATGGCCTCAGATGTCTTCGCGGGAATATTTCAGAGTCGCCCTTGCGGAAGCATACGCTTACTTGAGATTTGCCTATATATCTCCTTTTCTATTTGCTTTGCCTTTGAAGTTCGTAGATGGTTTTGTATACGTAGTAAAAAAAATAGGCTTTGGTTTCAGTATGGATAAATCATTTTTCAAGATATAGTCATCAAATTTAAATGTTTTAAGTAAAATATATATATAATAAATCACTATGGCATATTTTCTGTCTATTAATTAGTTCTGCATAAGCTAAAACCGGCTGAGCAATCTAAGTCTAACTAATAAGTCTGGAATAGTGTGTCTTCCTAGGCTGAGTGACATTTAGCGTCTGACAAACTAGACATAATACTGTATATCTTTGTATAAGGAGTTTATGAGTAACGCCCAAAAGTAATACATGGTGTGATTGTGCTAATTAAAATGTTTAAATAAATGTTTCAAGCGGGTCGATAGAAAAAGCGAATAAACAATAAACTATATTTATGATGTAGATGAGTTGTCTATTTTTTCAAAGATCTTAAAATTTTTTATTGTCTAACAACAATTTTAATGGGTTGCTGTCATCGTCATATATTAAAACTGAGAACGGGATGGCAAAGGAAAATAATTACAATTTTGTGTTTTTTTTTTTTTTTTTTTTTTTTTCTTTATTTATTTAAAGAGGGTTTTATCTTTGCAGATTATGCCACCCTCATCGTAGAAACAGTTATAAATATAAATCAACTTAGGTTACTTCTACACTTAATACCTAATTCTACGAGTCTGTAAAGCATCCTGGCAACTTCCGAAGTGGGACTTGCAAGGATGCTATTGCATTCTCCCGTCTCGCCAAACTTTTTATGGAACATCGATAAATCATGTCTCTGAGGTTCGTTCCGGAGACACTCCATAATAATGTGGTATACATCCTCAACAATATTGCATTCTGTACAATTCGGAGAATCAACTTTACGCATTAAGAATGCGAATTTATTTAGCGGAATGTGACCGGAACGAAGACGCAGGGCTGTTGAGATAGTATGTCTCCCCATGTCGGCATTGTCTATCCATGATCGTTTACAGATACTTGGTTGTATTGTTGCATACCATATACCTTGACTCCTACTTCGTTCATTAAAATATTCTTGCCAAATTTTAAAGCAGCGATCTTTAACTTTATAAAGCACTTCTGTATAAAATGGTTTACATGAATAACTTACTCCATCCGTTGAAGCCTCTTTTGCCAAATTGTCGACAATTTCATTGCCTTCAATGCCGACATGAGAAGGCACCCACTGCAATCTTACATTTTTACAATTGTCTCCTAGTTTACAAATTACATTAAGAATGTTATAAACAATAGGAATACCACGTTTGGAAGATGTACAGCGTCTTAATGATTGTAAAGCACTACGAGAGTCTGTTAATACTAAAAAATTAGAACATGGAAGAGAGTCAACGTAAGACAAAGCTTCTAGAATTGCTATTAACTCAGCATGCATTATTGAGATCTTAGAGTTAATTTTAAATTTGACCGAGGTATTAGTGACCGCATCCAAAAAAGCAGCACCAACTTCACTATTGCATATTGACGCGTCGGTATAAATGGTATAGTAATCACTATAATTGGTACGGAGATATCTATCACACAAAATTTTCAATTGGTTACCCCCGTAATCTCTCTTAGCTTGTACGACACCCTCAATGTTTATTGTAACAATATTATCCATATCCACATTGCTGACCCAAGTGGGTAACATGAACATTTCTAAGTTATCGCTACGCGAAATTTCTTCATTTTTTAATACGTCGTGAATTGTTACTAATAAAGGTTTTTGTTTGTTTCTCCAGTAAGGATAGGAACACATTGCTGAAAGATTATCCAATAACATAACCGTAGAATTATTTTCAAAAGATTTACATTTTAGCCAAAATTTACTACCAAGATATTGTCGACGTATGTCCAAAGGTGCTATACACAATTCATTCTCCATAGTATGTATGGGAGTGGTTCTTATGAAACCGCCTATAATACGTAAACATGTGTTCTGGACTCGCTGCAATTTAATTAAGTGTATTCGACTACTGTTACCGTAGATAAAACTACCGTAATCTATTCGACTTCTTACGGTAGCTATATATAGGCGTCTAAGATGAGAAGGGTGTACACCCCATCCAGATCCTGCAAGCATCTTAAAAATGTTAACAAACTTTAAGGTTTTTTCTGTCAAATTGTTTATATGTTTTCTCCAAAGAAATCTCGAGTCAAGCCATATACCTAGATATTTTATATTATCAACCACTTCTAAAAGTAATCCATTAATATGTAAAGTAATATTCTCCCTTTTATATCCCCTCTTAAATACACAAACTTTGGTTTTTGAAGGAGAAATATTCAGACCTAAACCTGCAATAATATTATTAAATTTGTCCAAAGCCGTCTGTAACCTTAGTGAACCTGCATAACAGTTATGGCAACTAGTATATAGGACGAAGTCATCGGCATATTGAGCTACATGGATGTCATTTATAGTTTTACAAATAGGCACAGTAGCAATATTAAATAGTAAAGGTGATAGTGGGTCGCCCTGAGCTAGACCACGCGCTGTGGTCCTCTTAACTGGTATACCGTCTATACAAATAGTAAGTTGCCTATCTTTAAGAAAGTTCCAAAGGTACAGACAAATTTTGGGACTAATATGTAATTTTTTATTCATGTATAGTAGTAGCGGCACTATTTCTATATTATTATACGCATTTTCAATATCAATGAAGCAGGCTATAGTATAGAGACAGTCCGTGAACCCTGCTTGAATTCTGCAGGCTAAGTTAGAAAGACTCTCCAAACTAGAATGACATTTTCTGAATCCTACGGAGCTATTCGAAAATATTTTATTATTTTCTAAAAACCATTCAATTCGATTAAGTAGTAAATAGTGAAATGTTTTACATATGCAAGAAATCATGGAAATAGGACGCAACTTTACACTATTAGAGTTAGATTGTTTAGGTTTAGGAATGGGCATGATATTTATTTGGTGCCATTGTTTAGGTACGAAACCGTTAAGGAAAAAATTATTATATAGTCGCAGTAAGATACTTACAGCATTTTCTGGGAGAAATTTAATCATATTATAGGAAATGTTATCATTTCCCGGAGTACTGTTTTTAGATTTAATACATTTTATTAGTTCTTGACTAGAGAAGGGCGCTTCTAATTTTGGGTTACAATGTACGAATATAGGGGCATCTGGGCATGCGGAATCTGGTGTCAAAGATGTCAAGAGATTCTCAACACTATTTTTATCTGGGTAATGTCTTAGTGAATTGTGGTACCCTTTCATCCAACGTAGTTTATCCCACATTTCCGCGGTAGAAGTCTGATGATCTATGGAAGAGCAAAAGTTATGGAAAGAGGATCGTCTAGCCTTGCTAATAAGTTTATGAGATTCATGTATTTCGTTTTTTAGGGTATCATAATTGTCTGGGGTTGGATTTCGTCTAAAGTTTGCCAATGCGAGGCGTCGTTTAGCGACCGCTTTAGATAAAGTGGGATTCCAGTAGGGTTTCGGTATAAAGTTAGTCACGGGCCCAGTGTATGTTTTATAGTAAGGAATATGTTTATCAGCGGCTATGTTTATGATATTTTCAAATGAATCATAGGTAAGTTGGAGATCAACTAACTCTTCAAAATTATTAAATAAGTTTTGTGAGTATTCTTTATACGAAACCCAATCGGCAGCTTTAAAATTTCGTCGTTTAGATTGTGGGTATTTGTACGAATTGAAGGACCCATATTTTATTTTAATGATCATGTGATCGCTTCCTAATGTCTCATTTAACGTAACCCAATCAAATTTAACTGCTATGTCCGATGATGCTAGCGATAAGTCTGGTGAGGATTTTTGTAATGTGCCGTTAACTAATTTCATGCGAGTTGAAGTTCCGTCATTCAGTACAACGAAATTATTATCGGACAAAGAATCAAACAACTGATTACCACGTTGGTCTGTTTTGTACGACCAAGTACAATGATGGGCATTAAAGTCACCAAATATCAAACTACCACTGTTAACTAAGGATAGAAGAAAGTCCCAATCGCCAGAAGAAGTAGACACCGAAGGTGGGCAGTAAACTGAGATAATATTTCGGATATCGTAACAGTTAACTAATTTAATTCTAAGTGCTTGTATCCTGGTATTTTGGCCACTTACTACGTTACTAGATGCATTTATGGATTTGTGAACAACCAGTGCCACACCTCCGTAGCCATCAGAACGGTCATTACGATATATGTTATAGTTTCTAATTTTTAATTCGGTTTCTGGCTCTAACCAAGTCTCACAAAGGGCAGCAATGTGGATTTTCTCTTGAATTAGTAGATTTTCAAAACTTAATAGTTTTGGTCTAAGACTTTGACAGTTCCATTGTATAATATTCAAACGTATATTCTTATTTTGTCTAGACATTATCTGAATCAAATATGAAATTAAATATTCGCTTAAGTAAAGGCCACTGTGAAATATTACCTACAACATATATAAATAACCACTCTGTACATATTTTAATAATATTATGAATTTTAACCGAAATTGAACCTCTTTTCGAAAGTATTGCTTGTTTCAATTTGATAAAAAGGTCTTTTAGGGTAACGTTATCATCGGAGGGTGGTTCATTCGTAGGGTTATTAGTTTCAGTGACATCATTAGCATCATTAGTGTCAGATTCATCATCAGACAAATTAGTCATCCAGTCTTCAGAGTTGGTTTTCTTTTTGCTTCTAGTCTTAGATTCTAATTTCTCTTTTGGGGGATCAGTGTACTTTCGTTGTGGTTTATTAAACAACGTTCTTTTAACAGCGTCAGAGTATTGGGTTGTTGTATTCATTGGTGTTTGAGGTGTGTCTGATGACGTATGTTGAAATACATGAAGAGTACGATCAGGTAGTGGAGAATTATGGTGCGAGTCTGTATCCGGGTACATAGTTAGAGCCTTGCGGTAAGTACAGTTAAACTCTGCCATAATAAGACGCAGCTTCCTTTCTTTTTCATAGGCTGGGCAATTCTTCGATAGGGCTGTATGATCTTCAGAGCAATTTGCACACTTAAATTCAACTGTTTGGCAGTTTGTGTGGTCTCCACTGCATTTTAAACAGACTACTTTGGAAGATAGGCATTTTTTTACCGAGTGACCTAACTTCCAGCATCGAGTGCATTGCGACACGGGAAAGACGTACTTTTCAACGTTAATTTTGAGATTATCTACCATAACGTATGCTGGTAAAAATGATCCCTTGAAACATAGACGGACTGTTTCGCTAGGAATCCATCCGTCTCCATCTTGATTCCGCCGGTTAAGACGTTTCACAGATATAAGTTCGGCTGATAAAGGACAAGAGATCTCTTTTATCATCTGTTCTTCGGTAAGATCAATGTCCACGTTTTTAATTAAGCCGTATGAAAATCCCACTTCCATGGCCTTATACATCCTCCATCCCATAGAACTTAACTTTTCGCAAGTTACCAATTTCTCTGCACTCAGATAATTATCAAATTCTATTCTTAATTTGTAAAGATTTATATATTTAATTTTAGTAATATCGCCAATTTTATGCTCTTTAAGTATTCTTGCTAGTGCAAATTGTTTAGGTAATATTTCAGAACTTGAAACGTAAACTTCTATTTTATTGTCTTTAACTTTTTTGACATTACGCATTACCACAGTCCATTCCGTGTCGTCTTCTTCTCTCGTACGCTTATTCGAGCCAGTAGTGCATTGTATGTCCTCGTGTAATATTTGTTCAATATTATTGGGTAGCATGGTGTCGCATTCCATTTTATCATCTTCTAAGTTACGGTCGCTAAGATTATCCGATGAGCACATTTTTTTGATGTCAGACATTGTTATAATAATTTTAAATTAATCATTCTTCGTCGTGTAATGACCGGGCACTATTAGCGCACGGCACACGGCACGGCGTAGGCGCGTGTTCGCGGTAGGTAGGTATAGTAAGTGGAGTGTACGATGCGAGCGTAACGAAACACAAACGCGAGCGCTCCGTACGAGCGTCACCCCGATGACTGTGAATTTTGTGTTTCATAATGATTTACCATGGCGTATATATTTTTTTAAATATTTGCAAAGGCTTGTGAAACTTTTGTTTAACTTTATTTAAGGAATCTTATTTTTGAAGCAAAAGGGCGACGCAATCTCTTCGTAATATAGCTCCTGAATTTCCGACCGGCGCGGATGCCTTCGAAGGATTTTATGTACTTATAAAAGCAATTCTATGATGTACGTACGTTGATACCCACAAAGAAAAAGATACAGCGGTATTCAGTGACCCCGCGGAGAAGGGTTAATCGAATTCTCTTTGCTATTCCGTTATTGCTTATGTTTGCAATTTATTTCGGGCTGGACATTCATTTTGTGGTCATATTTTTGGTCGGATTCTTCGGCTACCCCGCTGTCGTTGGAGCTATTTAGAAGAAATATAATGTCATTCTCGACTTTCTTTAGAATACTTATTGTGTTCAGTGAAATATGTATTTGGAGAAAATCCGATCTAATTAGACATGTTGTATAAAGGCAAACGATTTATGTTTAAGAAATTTCTGAGAAGTTACTAAATCAATGTCTATTTAAAATATATGTTAAATATGGCTTCATTTCGAAACTGTGTTTTACTAGAATTTCAATAAGTGTTCTCAAATGTTTTGTAGAAAACATGCTAAAACAAGACTTATACATATACACGTATGACCTATACAAAAAAATCTAACGTGAAGAAGCTATTCAGCAGGCCGGCATGATTGTGTCAAGTAGCGAGAGATGGTTTTCTCTCGCTCTACCTGGCCGGTACTGGGCTTCTCATCAGGTCCAGTGTGATCACTTTGATGTGCCAGGATAAAAAAGAAGATGTTGATGTTACATTGGTATAAGGATGAACTGTAAATAACATATGACTAATACAACGATTATCAAAACTGAAATGAATAACGACAAATGAATTTATATTGAAAATCAGAGCTTACGGTTACAAAACATTTTATCATCGACAAAAAAAATCCTTCCAAAGTAATGTTAATAAAATTTTATACAACCATAATTTATCATTTTTATGGATGCTGCACAGAATGGAGATGAGACGTTTACAGCGCAACCGGCAGCTAATTCATTCATCTTCACTTAATTATTTTGTGTTGTTACGTAAGTAAGATAAATTATACCGACTTCCTGATGTTTACGCGCTTTTGTAACTTTTGCCCTTTATTTATTCATGTAAATAACCCACGTGGAACATTTGTTGACCTAAAAACGTCGTATGTTTAACAAAATCGTTGTGGTTTGTGGGTGTTTAGCAAAATGTGAATCTGGATTGAGTAGGCACTGAAAGATTAAATATTTTTATTTATTATTATATTATTTTTTATTTAGAGTTGATGACTTCCAAATTGATAATGCTAGATATATGTAATCAGCACCTCTTTGTATTCTAATATCAGTAAGCTGTCTTTTACAATTTGTAAACGAGTTTTCCTTCTTCTGTCTTTTTTTTACCGAAATGGGTTTGCGTTTGAACACTATCTCGCTTGATGGTAAGTGATGATGTGGTCTACGGTGGAGCATGCTTGCCTCGAAGATACCTCTTTACCGTCTGTATAAAATATATCATTAAGTGTGGTATACATTATTTTTAATAAATTCAACACAAGAATTCTGTTATCCTTAGTATCGCTGTATATATCATCGCAAACACGATGCTTCTCAGATTTATGCTATGCACCATATAGGTGGCCCTCATGGTTTACAGGTTTGACCTATGGGGTAAATACTATGTATGACTCTTGGTTGTATTATAGGGTGGTCATCATGGTTTACACGTTTGACTTAGTGTGGGGTCAGGACTATATGTGTGACTGTTGGGTGTATGATACGGTGCTCATCATGGTTAACAGGTTTGACTTAGTGTGGGGTCAGACCTATATGTATGACTGTTGGGTGTATGATACGGTGCTCATCATGGTTAACAGGTTTGACTTAGTGTGGGGTAAGGACTATGTGCGACTGTTGGGTATATTATTTTATCAGGCAGATGCAATCAAGTTTAGAGATATTGGCCGGAAAACTTACGATCACCTCGGACAAAATACTAATTGAATTCAACTATTCAAATATTTAAACACTGGATTCAAAACATATTGCAAACCTTGATTTGCCTTTCGTAATAATTCAGCAACTTGTCTTAAAGGTAATGACGCGGTCCTCATGCCTGCCATGACTAGTTGCTTTGTCAAACGTTGAACACAACCAGGTGGGTTAGAGTTCGACATCAATTACGAGCTTTGATTGTACAATTTTAATTTAGTTATATATATTGGCAACTACGTTATGAAACTAAATATAATATAATATAATAATAATAATATAGGCGAAGTAGAATAGATTAAGGAGGAAGATGGAATCTAGAACCAAGACGAAATACGCCAAGAAGAAATAAATTAGATAGAAGAAATAAATTACGTGGAATTAAACAGCATTTTTTACGAAAATAAAGCAATTGAGAACCGAAATAAATACATTTATAATTGATTTTTATGCGTTCATCGTTATTTTCACTTTTCTTTTTTTCATATCTTCTCTAGAAAACATTTTCAAATATAGCATTACATCTATCTGCAGATTTCGTTTCAGTATGAGGAAACACAGACCGTACTCTCTAGTATTGCTCACACCACGTTTCTGCAGGGACGTGCTTTACTTTAACAATATTGGAATTATTACTTGCAGTTACTTTAGTTTCTAACTTGAGCTAGTTAATATTATCAGCCTTGTTTTCTCTAAATCCCACATTGCACAGGTTCCCTCTACTAATTAGAGGGGTTAAGCGTTAACTATTAAATTAACACGTAGAGATAAGTTACGGTGATGACTTCAATAACAGAAAAGCAATTTTATAGATAAATACAAATTAATTAAATAATATTCATACAATTTATATGTAACAATTTCATACATTTAGTTAAACAAGACTGCATCGTGATGTAACAACATCCATCAAAACCCATTTCCATATTACAAGTCTCAGTCAGCATTGTAAATAATTTGCGGCTTACTTAAGTAGATTAAATTACGACATGTCTGTACATTAGTTGAAGACAACTAAATTAAACTGTAATACATTTCCTACGCAACTACCAATGTAAACTTTGAAACTAAATCTATATAAATAAAAATCAATGTAAGTTCGTTTCAAGTGTGTTTGTTCTCTGTGGACTCCTAAGTTATTCAGCCGATTATGATGAAACTTTGGTGAGTTGTTCTGCAAACGCCTGCGAAGATTTCTTAGCCAGAAAAAAGATCTCGCTAGATGGCGCTGCAAAACATAAACTTCTATACCGTTCAACCGATCGCAATTAATCATATTTACTTTACGTGACATTGCAACGTATACCGGGTGTAACTAGTAAATAATATTCAACAGTCATACCGTAGTTCTGAACCCACATTCAGATAAGAGTTTTGGGTTGATACCCAAGACTCGTATCTTCTCTAGTCTTATCTCTTCCATCAGGAAATACGAGAGACTTCCTCACAATACTCATTTGCATACTAACATGAATCAAGGTGATGCTTCATATAAAGTTTACATATCGCAAATATAAAACTTTAAGGCAAGAATAATTTATTTGGAACGCTGTAGTGTCATTACGCTTACGTATCCATTTTCTTCACAGCCTAAAACATCGCGAGTTTCAAGATCGACCCCCAGACGCGCAACTTTAGCACTATACCTTGAGAAAGCCATAATGCAGACTGATATTGTTGTCGGGAGAACGTCGGGAATAGGCCATTCGCCAGCGGCTACGCCGGCGTGACAATATAGCTAAGAATGTACCTCAAATGTGGCTTTGAAGTCAAACACATGCCTCGCTGCTGTGGTTGGCACAAAAAGTGAACTGTTTGTACAAAACATTACTAACCCCCAAATTAGAATACCATTTACCTATACAGCGTTTAGTCGCTTAGAAGTGAAAATTTTACGCTCACTGAATAAAAATTGCCAATTTATTCCTAAGGAATGATTCTCCAGACGCCTTAAAATGTCATAAGATTAGGTAAAATCGCGATTTGTTTGATGTCACGTCATTATGGATTTTATTACTGAAATATTGCGACAGTTAAGATCCGTTGAGCTAAATTATATCTGCTGTCACGGTTATAAAGTTAGTGTCGTTAAATTGAACGTCTGGTTTGTAATGTTGCAATTTCATTTAGTCGGGTAATCGAACTCAGTGATTAACACAATTCCGGGTAAGTTTTACGTTACCTACTTTACGATAACTTCTTATAAAATTTGTCATGGTATTGAAGTCATACTACCAATACCAATAACAGTTCTGGCACACTGCTTTTGGCGATAGAAATAGGCGCAGCTGGGGTACCTACTGCTACAGTACTCTTACACAGGAAACCTACTAAACTAGTTATTAGGTACAATTCATTTAATATATAATTTAATGTATATGATATTTTATTATCAGCGTATCTGAAAATATCGATTGTAAAACTAGATTGCGAGAATTTGGTTGTTGCAAGAAACCTGCATATTGGAAAGTTCAAGAATGTCGAAGCTACATGAAGTCTACTAAGCATTAGTTCACGTGATTTAAGCAGACGAGGCCTGTGCTAGTGGGACAGTATTCATATAATAATACATAAATTTAATTGTTTAAGTCCCTTTCGATGGCTGCGCAAAGCATCAGATGCAAGGGCTGATGCCATTATCAAGGACGTTATCGAAAAATGATCTCCCATAGATTTATGTAGCTAATTCGGCGAAAAGTGGGTGCACAAGTACACCTCCGCCTAGCCCATCGGGGATTACAGGCGTGAGTGTTTATGTATGTTATGTAGTGCATAGTGACGCGTTGTTACGGTGACACTAACGCTCGCGTCTGACGCTTGACGCAGCCATCGGAAATCGGCCTTTACGCCCATACTAGAAGTGCAAATTTCGAGTACAAAAGATGTAACTCAACTATGTCAGCTATGAACAGGTATTTATGTGAATAATGGTCTTAATTAAAATTATCGTATTTTAATGAACACCGAATTATGTTCAAGCTTCTCGCCTTTGTCGAGCCAAAGACAGGCGGGGGCGTTTTCCCGCATTATAACTTCCGATAAGGACGAATTGGGGGTTATGATAATAGAATAAAAATTTTGTGACGATAATTTTAATAGGGTGTATTTTAATATTAGAATTGTTTTTTAGCAATGGATCATGTTTATTGTCCCCGTTAAATTTATTTATTTAGTTTTAGTTATTTCGGATTACTACTAAAATACATACATATTATTTATAAATAACTCTTGTTCTAGATGACAAACCTATATAAGTATATATATAATAATACCCTGTATTGGACATTGTCCCACTGCTAGACACAGGCCTCCTCTACTCACTTACTCTTTCTTACTCGTAGACCACTTCTACTTCTACTTCTTTCACCGTTAAAACAAGCGATAATTAACATTTAATACACACGTAACTTTAGAAAAGTCAGAGGTGTAAGTGTATAAGACATGCAAAATGTAAAATGTATTTTGCACGTCGTTGTTTTTCGAAGGTCTCATGCAGGAGGAGGGTGTCTAGCAATGGCAGTACAAGACAGTACAAGAGTCCAGAATGCCAATATCAGAGACTCCATACAGTCTCAGGCACATGTTAGAGGTGTGAACCCATCACAATATAGAGCTATTATTTATCATAATTTATCGGGGAGGGCTCCTATCAGTCTATAGTGGCAGTTTGCTCCGTGACCATGAAGGCCGTAAAGCTTTCAAAACGTCGGTACTAAAAAGTAAAAATAAACCACGAAAAAATATGTAGAATTAGTTATATTTCAATTTTATTCCAGTATAGAAACTAATCAAACTTGACTTGGCCCTATTACGTTAGAAAGCCTACGTCGCAACGTAAAAGTTGATTCTAACTTAATTTGCGATGAAAGATTGAAGTGTATAAGCTTCTGCCTAGCTGGATGAAAGCGTTGACATATTGTTTCGCTTGAAACGTTCTCTAAAAGGGGTTATAAGTAGGTCGACTTAAACTTCAATAAACTAAGAGCTAATGCGCCATTTCGTATGAAAATTTTGTATTAGATGTTTATTATGTTGAATATTAATAACTTATGCTCATGCTTGTGTCTCCAAATTGATAGGTAGAGATGCAACTTGTGCACACACGGATGGTAGAGTTTTTTTATAGTCCTATTATGTTTACATCATTTTTTGTTTATGACATATTCAACATGGAAAATCAATAGCGAAATCAAACAATGTCCAACCCCAACACAACATACTACTGTATTCAGAGATATCCTGTAAAAGTAGTCATACATGTAGAAATTAATATGTGCCTTTGATTTTGAATGATAAAATTGAATTTTCATGTTTTTTTTACAAGTATCTATATTATCACATTTTAGAATATTTTTTTAATAATTATTATACTTTTAGCAACATATAACTGAGTCGCTATGTAAAGTGGGTATTATAAGGCACATAAACCAAGATTACTAATCAATGATTTATTTAATGATCACTGTTGCATAATTTAGTGCTTAACGTTACCCACCCATGTCAGGATGGTCTAAATACGACTTCATAACAAATAGAGTACTATTAGGATAGTTCCTTTTATTAGAAATACCGAAGGTATAACTGATGTATTTAGGAGACTACTTGGGGGTAGTTAATAATGACAACCAAAGTGGGAGTAGTGAATGTTTAATATAAAACAGAGTGCCTTCCGCGCTCCGGTGTTCAGTTCAGAAGACTAGTGGTGTAGCAGAGTTGGTAGTGAGAACATTCGTGGTTCGTTCGCGGGGCAGTAAGTAATTGTAAATGGTTCAATGGCGTTGTTCAGTTTAAAAGGGTAATGCTGGTAGATTAATTATAAAGAGAAGCCTTAAGTGAATCCTGACATGCGTGTGTGTTAATATTAAGCACTGAGGTGTGTAACAGTGTCGTGTAAATCAATTAATAAATTATAAATATTGTATTTGTGCTTTTAAATATCCATCTTGCATAGTTTTGTTGATGTTCCTAACAGTACGAACAGCATGACGGTCTACGCTGAACTAAAACAAGACTAGATCAAGGTATAGGCCGACGTGAACCAAACAGACTACGACACTGACGGTACGACTCCACTGAACACGAACTGAAGACCGGTACGCTGCGTGCGGTCTCTTTAATTACAATGCAGACCTTTACCCCGCTCAATCTATAAACTTATTAATCTACCAACAGGTATTTTCTACAATACTTTGGATATACCTTCGGTATTTCTAATAAAAGGGATCTACTCTAACAATACAATGATTTAGTTATTAAAACCATTTATTCGGTTTTAGTATTAGTGTCTGCATTATACATTGAAACATTTGGGCAAAGTTTCTTGTCCCAAATGTTGAGGTCTATCAAGCTAGCAGTGAAAAGTTAGCAGAAACATTTGAAACTTATTTAGGAATTAGTTGCTAATTAGTTGCTATTTAGTTGCTGCTATTTCGATTTTGTTGCTCAAGCCAGTTCCTCAGAAATCGAGTCACTGCTATCTTTCACATAAGCTAGCAGTAAAATAATGAAGTGAGCACATATTGAGTCGGTTATTGGGTCTGAATTTGTTGCTAATTTGTTGCTGTAAGATAGTATAAAAATATTGAAAAAATATTATATATTTAAAAAAAAAAATTTTTTTTTTAATTTTTTATTTCGATTTTTTCCTCTTATGACAGCGGTGGATTTTGTTGCTGGGCGGCACAATATCTATGAAGGTGCACCGGACCAGCAACTAATTAGCAACAAAAAATCTGCTGAACATTTAACCCGTTATCAAGGTCATTAAGGAAAAATGTCATTTTTTCCGAATAAGACAGCGGTGGATTTTGTTGCTGGGCGGCACAATATCTATGAAGGTGCACCGGACTAGCAACTAATTAGCAACAAAAATTCTGCTGAACATTTAACCCGTAATCAAGGTCATTATCGAAAAATGTAATTTTTTCCGGATATGACAGCGGTGGATTTTGTTGCTGGGCGGCAAAATGTCTACGAAGGTGCACCGGACCAGCAACTAATTAGCAACAAAAATTTTGCTGAATATTTAACCCGTAATCAAGGTCATTAAGGAAAAATTTAATTTTTTCCGATTATGACAGCGGTGGATTTTGTTGCTGGGCGGCACAATATCTATGAAGGTGCACCGGACCAGCAACTAATTAGCAACAAAGATTCTGCTCAATACCTAACTCGTAATCAAGGACATTATAGAAAAATGTCATTTTTTCCGGATATGACAGCGGTGAATTTTGTTGCTGGGCGGCACAATATCTACGAAGGTGCACCGGACTAGCAACTAATTAGCAACAAAAATTCTGCTGAACATTTAACCCGTTATCAAAAAAAACTTTATATAAAAAAATTCTAAAAACACACAACAAACAAATAAGCCACATTGTTTTCCCTAATATTACCACAACGGTTATAATAATGAGATTAACTCGAATATCCGAAGACTGTAAAAGTATAAAGGAAAAAATTTATTCAACCAGTTGAAATTAATAATAATAATTATAATAATACCCGCAGGGCAGCTTGTGGCGAGCCGCTGGGAATTAGCGATCCCTCGTACCTGAGTGCTCCCGGGGGAAGGCCCTGTTCTTAATCTCTAGCTTGCCTTTACCGACTGGCTGGAGTGAATAATGACGAGAAACAGATCCCCCACTTCTGGCTTGCCTTCACCGGCCGGCCAGAGTGGAGTCGCGAGAGCTTTACGCTCGGAGGGTGAATGTGAAACGTAAGTGGCGAGTGGGCAACGTGATGAGACCATAAGGGAGCAAATGATCGTTGTATAAAGTCCAGTGACACATCTCCACCCTTTAGCCGCTCAAATGATGTTGTTTCAGTTTCATTATAAGCAGGTTTTTGTAACCAATCTGATGCTGATTTTTACATTTTGATTTATTGAGATTATAGATGGTTATTATTTTATTTACCTTATTATAAATATAATATATATATATATATATATATATATATATATATATATATATATATATTAACACATACACAACGATATCGAAAAAAATACTCGTATATCTTAGTGTTTGAATAAAAAATACTAATATTCTCAACCATCAAAGTCATCACTTTGTTTTTAACAAATAACTTTTATCTGAGAAATAATTTCAACTATGATGCTCATCTCAGGTCTGCATAACAATAACATTATCAACTTTGTTAATTAATCAGGTAGCATGCTAGTTTTCGAGATGTTCAATGCAGACAACGAGCATATTAAAGCCCTCGAAACTATACCAACGTCTATCAACAGTCCTATAACTGAGGAAGACCAATATAGACTGGTGGGCGTCGTAACATTTGTGCCCCCAGCTGTAAAAGAAAGTTCCTCTGGAAAACAAATAGGGCATTACAAAGCAGTCTGTTTAAGAGGCACAGACTGGATCGAGTACGACGACATGCTGCGGGCTGGAAAGATAATAAGTCCAAAACCCTAGTCAGCATTCAATTATTGTTTTACGTAAAAATTTAATAAAAGTTAAATTACAAACATTTGTTTTAATAAGAAAGACCATAACCTTAATTTTTGTTGCTGATCAGTTGCTTGTCCAGTGCACCTTCATAGATATTGTGCCGCCCAGCAACAAAATCAATCGCTGTCATAACCGCAAAAAAAGGTAATTTTTTCTTAATGACCTTGATAACGGGTTAAATGTTCAGCAGAATTTTTGTTGCTAATTAGTTGCTGGTCCGGTGCACCTTCATAGATATTGTGCCGCCCAGCAACAAAATCCACCGCTGTCATATCCGGAAAAAATTACATTTTTCGATAATGACCTTGATTACGGGTTAGGTATTCAGCAGAATTTTTGTTGCTAATTAGTTGCTGGTCCGGTGCACCTTCATAGATATTGTGCCGCCCAGCAACAAAATCCACCGCTGTCTTATTCGGAAAAAATGACATTTTTCCTTAATGACCTTGATAACGGGTTAAATGTTCTGCAGATTTTTTGTTGCTAATTAGTTGCTGGTCCGGTGCACCTTCGTAGATATTGTGCCGCCCAGCAACAAAATCCACCGCTGTCATATCCGGAAAAAATTACATTTTTCGATAATGACCTTGATTACGGGTTAGGTATTCAGCAGAATTTTTGTTGCTAATTAGTTGCTGGTCCGGTGCACCTTCATAGATATTGTGCCGCCCAGCAACAAAATCCACCGCTGTCATAATCGGAAAAAATGAAATTTTCGCTTAATGACCTTGATAATGGGCTAAATGTTCAGCAGAATTTTTGTTGCTAATTAGTTGCTGGTCCGGTGCACCTTCATAGATATTGTGCCGCCCAGCAACAAAATCCACCGCTGTCATAATCGGAAAAAATGAAATTTTCGCTTAATGACCTTGATAATGGGCTAAATGTTCAGCAGAATTTTTGTTGCTAATTAGTTGCTGGTCCGGTGCACCTTCATAGATATTGTGCCGCCCAGCAACAAAATCCACCGCTGTCTTAATCGGAAAAAATGTCATTTTTCCTTAATGACCTTGATAACGGGTTAAATGTTCAGCAGATTTTTTGTTGCTAATTAGTTGCTGGTCCGGTGCACCTTCGTAGACATTTTGCCGCCCAGCAACAAAATCCACCGCTGTCATATCCGGAAAAAATTACATTTTTCGATAATGACCTTGATTACGGGTTAGGTATTCAGCAGAATTTTTATTGCTAATTAGTTGCTGGTCCGGTGCACCTTCATAGATATTGTGCCGCCCAGCAACAAAATCCACCGCTGTCTTAATCAGAAAAAATGTCATTTTTCCTTAATGACCTTGATAACGGGTTAAATGTTCAGCAGAATTTTTGTTGCTAATTAGTTGCTGGTCTGGTGCACCTTCATAGATATTGTTCCGCCAAGCAACAAAATCCACCGCTATCTTAATCAGAAAAAATGACATTTTTCCTTAATGACCTTGATAACGGGTTAAATGTTCAGCAGATTTTTTGTTGCTAATTAGTTGCTGGTCCGGTGCACCTTCATAAATATTGTGCCGCCCAGCAACAAAATCCACCGCTGTCATAAGAGGAAAAAATCGAAATAAAAAATTAAAAAAAAAAAATTTTTTTTTTAAATATATAATATTTTTTCTATATTTTTATACTATCTTACAGCAACAAATTAGCAACAAATTCAGACCCAATAACCGACTCAATATGTGCTCACTTCATTATTTTACTGCTAGCTTATGTGAAAGATAGCAGTGACTCGATTTCTGAGGAACTGGCTTGAGCAACAAAATCGAAATAGCAGCAACTAAATAGCAACTAATTAGCAACTAATTCCTAAATAAGTTTCAAATTTTTCTGCTAACTTTTCACTGCTAGCTTGATAGACCTCAAATGTTGGTAACGCCATAAACCGCTTAAGTCTAAGAGACCACATAGTCAGTGCAGTCTCCGAGTTGGCATTCTCTGCATTGTTATACTTTATTCATAGCAAGAAATTCTAAAGTCGAGGTGAATATTATGATTTTGTGTGAAATTAGAGGAGTATATAAAGCCACTAGTAAAGAATTAACTTTAAAAATAAATTATAACTACTATGATATTAAGCTGGTAACGCTTTGATAAATGTTCACACTATGATATACACGTTTCGACCTTAGTCAATTTTGACTATTGTCAAAGTCTTTTTTCATAAATAGGCTATTTGACAACATTGAAAATACACTGCAAATTATGGTCATCCTGTTAGACAATAGCTTAAAAAATATTTCACTTAATTTTAAACAAAATAATGAATATTTTTTGCAAATTAAACGAAATAAAATACATTTTTTTTTAAATTTTATATGAGATGTAAACACTCTGTGATTGGTTGCAACTCTGGTGACGTTACACGTAAGTAAACATAGTTTCTTCGAGTGATTTTATTTCGCGTTTTATGTTTTATGGGTGATAAATTCTATTGTTGATCAATTTTTGAAGCAGTTTTATGATAATTGTTGATAAAACAATTATCATAAAACTTAGCTTTGCTTATCAGACCAGAAACAGACTCTTACCATTACAGAAATAGCGTTTTTGCCGCGGTTTTGGAGATTTAAACTTTAACATTGATTTTTATTAAGAATACAGTAGATTTCCCGGAAATATCAATATAGTGTGCTTATTATGTAATCCATACTAATACTATATATGCGAAAGTAACTCTGTTTGTTTGTTACCTCTTCACGACTAAACGGCTGAACGGATTGTAATGAAATTTGGTAAGGGAATAGATTATATCCTGGACAAAGACATAGGCTATTTTTTCTCAAAAAACAACCTTGAAAGGGGTCAAATAGGAGTTCAAAATTTGTAAGGGAAATCCATAATTCCTCGACTTAAGGATCTGTAAATTCATATTTAGGCTTTTGGTAGGAAATAAAGAAATACGTGTTTCAACGTTTTTGAAAAATCATCCCTAAAAGGGGCAGAGTGAGATTAAACTTATGGGGTATTCAAGGCAATCTCAAGATTCAAGCACAACACCTGAGAGGCTGGACAATCGCTACAGGTGCCTCAGTGCAAAAGACAACTCCTTGGATTGTATACTTCTGCTTCCGAATATAACCCCCACGCAGGCGGAGCCGCGAGCAACAGCTAGTAAATAATAGTTTTAAAAATGTTTCGAAAATTAGTCAAATAGCCTATTATAATTAAATTATTGGCGTATATTAATAAATCTCAATGGCGCAGTTGTAATTGCGCATGCGTTACGACTGCTGTGCTAAGGTCTCGGGTTCGATCCCGAGTAAATTTTTTTTTTTATCCTTGCACGGCAAAGTGACCGCACTGTACCTGATGGTAAGCGCAGTGCGGTCCAAATAGAGTACTGAGTAGCGGGGGACGATCTATCCCCGCTACTCAACACACTCATGCCGGCCTGCTTCTTCACACTACGCCATGAGCAAGAAGGTGAAGAAGGGGTCGAGGGTCTAGTATCAGAGTACTAAGAAGGCCGCAAAATGGCCATTGTACCCCAACTCCAGACCCCCGACAAAAACCGGATGTACACTGGCTGATCCCGGAACGCGACACACTTGCGTGTGCCACTATGGCGGGTTTTTCGCCCTGTGTACGGTGGTCGCTATCCGGGCGGATATGAATATCCTACCACCAGCTAAAATAAAGTGACATTGGGTTTTTCTATTTAGAAATACTCTGTGTATAACTGCTGGCCACGGGTCTCCTCTACTAATAAGAGGGGTTATGCCTCAGTCACGCTGGCCTGATACGATGGAAGACTTCACATCCCTTTGAAATTGTTATGCAAATTTTCAGGTATGCAGATTTCTTCACGATAATTTCCTGCACCGGTACGCAAGGGATAATTAACAATGTATACACACGTACCTTTAGAAAAGGCAGAGGTGCATGCTAGTTATGCTGGTATCGAACCGACGACTTTCGGCTTGACAGTCCGTACCATTCCCAACTAGCCTATCGCTGCTTTTCTCATAGTTTTTTTTTATTCTGGCGCGGCAAAGTGACCACACCGAGCCTGGTGGTAAGCGCAGTGCCGTCCAGATAGAGTATCAAGTAGCGAGAGACAGTCTATCCCCCGCTACTCAACACAATCATGCCGGCCTGCTGTTTAGCTTCTTCACATTACGCATAAAGGACCCAGGATCATAGGAAGGAGGGAACACGGTAGCTGGCAAACTGTTCCACAGCTTGATGGTGCGGCAAAAATACGAGTTTGCGAACCTCTTGGTTCGGGCCGGGGTAGTAGATACCACGAAGCTGTGGCTCCGCAATCCAGTACGCATGGTTCTGGTATGGAAGGGAGAGGATGGGATAAGATCAAACAATTCTTTAGAGCATTCGCCATGATACAGACGGTAGAACACGCTAAGCGAGGAAATATCCCTACGCAGCTGTAGCGGCTCCAGGCTGTTACTCACGTCTGCATCATTCACAATGCGGATGGCCCGCCGCTGCAACCCATCCAAGGCATCGAGAAGGTACCTTGCAGAACCGTCCCAGAGGTGCGAGCAGTATTCCATTCCCGGCCGCACCTGCGCTTTATATAAGCGGTAGAGCTGACCAGGCGTGAAAAACCGCCGCACCCTGTTCAGGATTCCGACCCTGCGTGAAGTGGCGGATATTACGCCCTCGATGTGACTCCTTGGATTAGGATCGCAGCGGATATCCATACCTAGGACACTAAGGTCATTCCGCTTTGCCAGTGGAACACCCTGAAGAACGGGGATGGGGAGATCATAACACTATCGTGTTGTTTCAGCAATAGTCAGACTAAATGTTCATTATTTTTAAAACATATAGTCAAAATAGTTCAGTTTGATTTTGGCTGAGACAAAGCGATGATTATACGTTATCTTACACGTTATGTTACACTCATACTATTTATTTGTTTAATTTTCGAGATACCAAAAGTAGATACATTAATGATTACAAATATATCAAACAAAATATAGAAGCAAAGCTAAATGTTCCTCGGTAAACAGGCAACCACAGAGTATAATAAATAATAATAAATAAATAACACCCAACAGTCACACACATAGCCCCAATCCCACACTAAGATACGAGTCTTGTGTTGTGGGTATCAGGGACTACGAGAGACTTTCGGTCTCACAACACCCAGACCCCGGACAGAAATATCTGTCTGTCACACAAACATTTGTCCCGGTGTGGGAATCGAACCCACGGCCTCTCGTTTCACAGCCGGCTACTCGCCAACTACGCCACAGAGTATAATGAGTAAGTAACTTAACATTATCATAATTGTTAAAAATAAATTCCTAAATCTGTAGGAATGGAATAACAACAAAATAAGAACATATAGTCAATAGCATACCAACAGTAACAAAGGTAATAATTAAAGAAGAAACTAAATTCGGAATTCTTCATCCAATATTAAAAGAATGGGACTTAATTAAGCCCAGTGTGATTATTTCTTCTCTATTTTCTTCTTCTTCTTGATTCTAGTTATAAAATCATTTAATCTTCTCACAACCACTCTTTGCTTAATACAGATATTCGTTCAAACAGATATAATTTTTGATTGAATGCACCGATTTAAATGAAATAAAGACTAAATGTTACCTCGAGATACATTCTATCTATCTACTTTTTAAAGTGTCAATTGTATTCGTTTGTTCTCAAATTTCAATCGTTTACACTTTACACCCACAACAAAACTGCTTGGAAATATAAATCGTAGTGTTTTAATCTTCAAACTGTAATACTAAGACCAACCTCATTTGACCTTAACAAAATTCGAAGTTACGTTTTATTCACATTTATTTTTCTAAATAAAATGTACGTGGCAAAGAGCGAGTGGCTAAGTACTTAGTTTCATTCCATTATCTCGCGGTTGCAGCGTGGTAACGACGTCTGCCGGTAAACTTCCGCATCCGGCCACATTGTCTGCGAAGATTCGAGATAAAACATGTTATAGTGTATACATTGTTTGTTATACCTCTTATATACAAGCGAGACTCTTTAGAAACATGGTCTGTGTCTTAATAAAACGACCGGCTTTTTACGTTAACTTAGCCCCTAGTTTTTTAGAAGTCGATTCAATAATACTCATTATTCGCGATTATTATTTTTTCATATAGTAGAAATGAAAATTATATAAATTAATAAATACACCCAACTGTCAGACACATAGTCCTGACTTCACACTAGGTTGAACCTGTATCAAGAATTACGAGGGACTACGGTCCCACAACACCCAAACCTGAAACAAATATCTGTCTGTTAACAAAGTTAAACATTATCCATTCGATGACTGCCTCGGTGGCGCAGTTGTAATTGTGCATGCGTTACGACTGTTGTGCTGAGGTCTGGTCGGGTTCGATCCCCGGGTCGGGTAAAGTGATATTGGGTTTTTCTATTTAGAAATACTCAGTTGATACTGGGCTGATGCCTGGAGCCTGGTATTGTGTCCGGTATGGTGATAAGCTCGCTATCATATTATGGGACTGTAATAAATTCAGCGAAAAGTGTGTGTACTGGTGACACCTCTGCCGGTGTGTGTGTATATGTATGTATGTATTACCCATTCGTAGTGACTAACGGTTTTATTCATAATAATTCGATCAACATTTTTTAAAAAGCTTTTTCTATTAACGGCCTTATAAAGCTCCGATAACTCATTATTAATAAGACCGTAATTATATAAGCACACATACTTTTTATTTAAACATACTAGGAACAAAGATGGCCACATGTGATACGTTGTATAGAAATTCTATTGTTAAGACTTTTAATGTAATAATATTTATTTTCGACTACTGTAGTGTAAATGTGATTCAAAAACAAGCACCTTTTCCTTGTTAATATTTTCGTGATATATTCTTTGTTCATAATAAGAAAAGCTCTCAGAAATTTGCCAATGGGGCGAAAGAACAAATATTTTAATTTAGTTAAGCTTTCGGTTTAACTCGTTTCTCTTTGACGTCAATAACAGATTTAATTATTCAATATATATTTTGTAATTTGTTTCGCCACGGTTCAAACAATTGGGTGGTTTGGGTTGCAGTAAAAAAACTTAGAGTTTAATATCGTTTAAGTGCATCGCATCCCAATGTCGAACTGCTGAATGGATTTTGGTATAACTCAATACATTTTTGATAATGTTTTTTTATGATGTTGTGTGCCCATATTTAGCATGCTCACAAAAACTAATTGTCATCCCATCAAACAACTTTCACGTCTCGACCAGTCTAGAAATTAAGAGTTCGATACCTGAGTGAGTTCGATACATAAACAATATAAAACAAAGTCCCCTCACCGTGTCTGTCTGTCTGAACGCGATAAAATCAAAAACTATTGAACGCATTTTCATATGGCTATCACCGATAGATGGAGTGATTCATGAGAAACCTTTAGGTATATAATTCATTGAATTATTTTGTAATTTGGCTGAAATATGACGATGTATGTTAAAAATATCGAAAAAATGCTGACTGGGAGCTTAAGAGTGGGAAGGCTACGAAGCACCACGTAAATTTTATTTGTTTATATATTTTTTTGCTTTTCAGATATTTGCAAATAAATAATATCCAACAGTCACACACATAGTCCCGGCCCACACTAAGATGCGAGTCTTGTGTTGTGGGTATCAGGGACTGCCAGAGACTTTCGGAATATTTCTCTGTCACACAACATTTGTCCCGGTGTGGGAATCAAACCCACGGCCTCTCGTTTCACAGCCGGCTACTCGCCAACTGCGCCACGGAGGCTGTCAAGATTACAAGATTGGAAATAAAGTATATTACGATTGCTACATTGACATGGACATAATTGAAACTTGAGTTTAACCCACATGCTCGAACAACGACGTAGGCTGGTACGACATTACCACAGAAAAAAACGTTGGCGTATATACACTGCTACCCGTGTGGAGGCGGGAGGATACGTGGTATTTTTTTTTGATACACGATAGTGGCAAACAAGCTTACGGCCCGCCTGATGGTAAGCGGTTACCGTAGCCTATGGACGCTTGCAACACCAGGATTATTACATGCGCTTTGCCGACCCTTCAGAAACCTATTTACCTTCTTGTAGAACACCATACTGTAGTCCCTTTGGAAAATCTCAGCAGGGAGCTATTTCCACAATCGGAGCGTAACATATTTGTATTCGACTCTAATAGTTACAACTGTACAAGTGGTTGACCGTCATGATAGCGTCTTCTGACGAGTCGCGTTTTTTTAGTGCTTCGATAGGCAGGCTAACAGACGGGCCACCTGATGGTAAGTAGTCACCGCCGCCCATAGACTTCTGCAATGCCAGGGCATAGTAAAGCCACTACCTGCCGTTGCGTAGCGTTACAGGCTATATCCACGTCAGCGTATACCCACTTAGTTCAGACCAGTATAATTTTAGTGACTGTTGAAGGCCGTTATAATAATACCAGGCTTATATTTATACACTGTCCCACCGCTGGGAAGGGGTTACATTAGAATATCAAAAACAATAACAAAAATATTATTCATAATTTTGATAAATCTTAATAAATAAATTAAATATTATTCCTTAAAAATATATATAAAGTCTACGATTAGTAGGAGTACACAATGCTACAGCAAACTGATTATTTTAATAGCGTTATAGTCGAAAAAAGTATCTACTTGTAGAAAACTAATAATTATTTTTTTATAGAAAATATAAATTTGTCTGCAGTGTTAAAGATAAATGAGTAGCACAATGTACTCTTTGTGCTTTTGTTCACAATAAGATAAAAAACATTATAATAATTTAATTTTTGAAGAATTATATTTTCTATTATGAAGGAATAAAATTTAAAATTTGTATTGAATCCATGTAATTTTATACATGAGATTCGGTCAATCGTTTTCACTCTTTGTTTGAATCAGTTGAATTACATAATACAAGACACATGAAATCCCCATATCTTAAAGCATATATGCTTCACAGAGCTAAGGAGATAATTCAGTAGATAATAAAGCAGGGGACCTCCAATAATGTCGCCCACATTCCCTGAAAAGGAGATCACTATCGTCACATTCTAATTAAACTTTTATTCAGTCTTTTGGTATTTCTCGTCCTTTGTTCCTCAGATTTGAGTTCATTCAAGACACAAGACTTAGACTAAGACTGCTTCGATGGCGCAGTTGTAATTGCGCATGTGTTACGAGTGATGTGCTGAGGTTTCGGGTTCGTTCCTCGGGTCGGGTAAAGTGATATTGGGTTTATATATTTAGAAACACATTTTAATATAGCATTAATTTCGATGGTCGTTCTCCGTATTATTTAGGCCTAAAAGAAAATAATTAAAGTTACAATCTGTTTAGAACAGTCGCACTGACTTGATTGTCTCATTTCTAACTAGTCGTTAAAGTTATTCTAACTTGTTATATAGTCAATAGACTAAAATCCTGGAATGTTCAAGACTCTTGAAAACCTTCCTAAATTGAAATAAGGTCGTAACTTCTGCGTGTTAATTGAAAATAGTAATAAACATTTTATGAAACGTAAAATACGCCTTTTTATAATGTTATCAAATCCGTATTGTACATTGTTTTTTTTTTATGCTGGCACGGCAAAGTAACACCACACTGCACCTGATGGTAAACGTAGTGCCGTCCAATAAGAATATCGAGTAGCGAGAGACAATTTATCCTAATAAATTGTTCCATTGCCACGGGCACCTTGCAGATACTACTGAAAAAAGTAGGCCCTTAGTCCATTTAGCTGGCTGAATGCGGGTTGGTAGACTTCATATATGAAACTCTGCTTGTAATGGTCCATATAAGGTTATTAGGGAAAGAATTGTCTTTGGAAAAGTTAAATAAAAATTTGGAAAATCTAAAGGTGCTTTGTATATGAGATTAATTCAGACTCTCACGGTAGCGATAAATCTAATCACACGTCATGTGATTAAATAAACTGGAAAAAGCCATTAGCAAATAAAATACTTTATAAATGGCTGAATTGAATTATGAATGAATTGTGCTTGTATTGGTGTTTTTTATAATCACATAACTTTTTAATGTTCTTTGACTATTTATTTTGAATTTCCCTAATGATTTATTTGCCTTAAATATATCTCAATAAGCGATCGCCGCAAATCTTTGTTTTACACAATAATCTTATTATATATAGAAAGAAAAGAAATATATATATATCGTCAACTTAGTTTATTTTTCTATCAACTGGCCAAAAAACTGCTTTACAAGTTACATCTGATGAGTAATCAATATCAAAATCTTTTATCTATTGGCAATGGCCTTACTAAATCATGAAACAAAAATAACCTTCGCGAACCGTGGGTGTACTAGTTGCACCTCTGCCTACCCCTTTAGGCACACGTCATAATCATTTATTCACTTGTTATTATCATTGAGCTTATATTTGTTTATTCTTAAATTCACGTACTGACACTGGCGTTACACACGAAAAAGGAATACTTATTTAAAAACAAACATGTAATATTTTTATTAGATGTGTGGAAGTGACTTTAACTTTGGAGGTAAGTGGCATTTTAATGTGTTCCCGAGGGTACCGGTCTGGTTGACGAGGGTGTATCGACAGGTTATTTTGTAGTCCAGGCCAACGCCACTCTCGATCGTTAAGGTGAGACACGTTTTATATGAGTACATCTTAATAATGTTATGTTCCATAAAAGCTGCTGTGTGGACTAGTATTTTAACACGACACTGCTCTAAATGTTAAACGTATATAAACAAGTTAGTATTATAATGATTATGCTTTTATACTGCAAGTGTCCTTGCTGATAATTACATTTTTAACCGACTTCAAAAAAGGAGGAGGTTAACAATTCGTCGGAATCTTTTTTTTTTTTATGTATGTAACCCGATTACTCGAAGACGCCTGGACCGATTCGAGAAATTCTTTTTTTGTTTAAAAGGGTATACTTCCCAGGTGGTCATGATCAAGTCACCAAGTCAGGATCTGATGATGGGATCTCAGAAAAATCGAGGCAAACTTTCAAATTTTATAGAGACGCTTAATTTGTTTTTCATTGAAGTCGGTGTACTTTTTCACCTAAAAAAACTTTGTGGAATATTCAGTACAGTTAAATACGACTGCTCTCTCTGCCTATATGTAATATCTATATATAGAAATATCTATATATAGATCATCTATTAATGTTAGGAACATCAACATCAACAAAACTATGCAAGATGGATATTTAGAAAGGCACAAATACAATGTTTAATATTTTATTGATTGATTTACACAACACTGTTACACATCTCAGTGCTTAATATTAACATAAACGCATGTCAGGATTCACTTAAGGCTTCTCTTTATAATTAATCTACCAGCATTACCCTCTAAACTGAACTACGCGGCCATTGAACTGTTTACGCTTACTTATTGCCCCGCGAACGAACCACGAATATCCTGGCTATCATTTAGTCTTCTTCACAACTCAACTGAACTGAACACCGGAGCGCGGAATGCACTGTGTTTTATATTAAACATTTACTACTCCCACTTAGGTTGTCATTATTAATGTACCTCCAACTAATCTCCTAAATACCTCCGTTATACCTTCGATATTTCTAATAATAGGAAATACCCTAATATTAGGTAGGCTTTTCCGCGATGTGAGGGTGATATTTTCATTAAATAACTTTCTTCCTGATTACCTTCAACCACTTTAGTCGTTACCAATGTCCAAAAATCAATTTACCACATGTTCGATCACATATCCAGAAACACTTTCAGGTGGTGTGTGTTTCATCTATTGACAAATGTTTGACGGTGCGTGGGGTGGTTGAAATGTACCTGATTTACAATATCTTGATGGTTTGACAACATAATTGGACCCGGTAGGTGGCGCCGCTATCGGTATGTCACAAAATTTGATTTGCTGGGATTTTTGATAGAAATTACAAAGATTGTAATCTTTAAAATATCACATTTAATGTGGCGCTGCTTTTCCGGGCAGGACGACATCTGCCGGACTCGCTTGTTATGTATGTTTTAGAGTATGAAAGTCATTATGACACGTCGTGTAATTGCGTAGTATGGGCGAAGCATAGCGGGCGAAGCGTCCCCGATGTTTTCGGATACCGGATGTCGTTTGATGTATCGACAGAATGCGGTATGGACTGTAGTGATTGAGCCTTTTTGGAAGATATGTTAGCGTCAAGTGATAAATAGGTTTATGGCGTGACTTTTTTTATATTGGGGTTTGGGGTTTAAGATTGAGCGTTTATGATTTGTGTCCACATAAATATACATTTAGAAGAGTTTTTGTATGGTGATTTTGTATAATAGCGGACAAGTCATTAGCACTGTAATAATAATGTTCTGTAATTACTCGAAGCTACTTTTAAATACTTAGTTAAATAGACTATCCGAATTTATTACGTTATTTTTTTATCATTAGAAAGACCTTATTTTGCAAATATCTCAACCTCATTAGTTCATTTTTTTAAGTCCTAATTAATTGCACATTTTAAAGATAATATTTTTTAAATCTACATAATAGTTAATAAACCTCTACAAATGTAAACAACCAAGTTACTTTTTTGTATGTAACATCGGATTAAAAATAGGACCTTAATGTTAACTATCGAAAAATATGTATCTATTGTAATGTAAAACATTAACATAATTAAATAAAGTGAATAAATACAGTAATTCTATATTTGTTTTGATTTTTACGACGTGTAATATCATCTATCTTAATCGACTTAATCGGACAAAATACAGGTGTATACATTTATTTGTAAGGCCCAAAATAACAACTATAACATTAAAACCCCTATTGGCTATAAGAGTGTAAAAAATGCCATTCGCTTTTTATGGAGATGTCAGCCCAATTCTGTATTTACGTTCAACACAAAACGATGCAATAAAAGAACCACTAACAATAAATAACATTAGTAGCGATTTTATTTAGAACTGTTCCGTCCCCATATGCAATTACCACTTGAGGAGTCCCGTTTATTTGCCAGACGTAAGAGCTTTGGTGTTTTACGTGACGGGATCGTACGAAAAGGTAGTTTTATTTTTATACCGTTTTGTTTAGATAGAGGTATAAGAATGGAATAGTTATGCTGAATTTTCTTTTATATTAAGTAGTAAGAAGCTACACAGCAGGCCGGCATGATTATGTTGAGTAGCGATAGATTATCTCTCGCTGCTTGATACTTTAATTGGACGGCACTGCGCTTACCATCAGGCGCATTGTGGTCAATTTGCCGGAATAGGAAAAATAGTGAGTAGGCAGATGAAGAATAGAACAAATTACCTATGCCAAGGATACCATAATTTTCAGGTAGTTATTCAGATAATGATACCCTCCGTGGTACAGTGGGCGAAACGGCTGTGAAACGAGAGGCAATGGGTTCAATTCCCGCGCCAAGACAAATGTTGGTGTGATAGATAGGTATTTGTTACGGGTCTGGGTGTTGTGGGACCGTAGTCCCTCGTAGTTCTTGATACTGACGATACGACTAGTGTGGGGTCAGGAATATGTGTGACTGTTGGGTATATGTATTTATTATAATAATTTTTGAACATATTGTATAGTGCCCTCAAGTCAATGATAGCCTCGCAAACGAGGGATATATTTTTGTGGTTCTGCTCTACATTCCGTCAATAGCAGCTCAACTGGGTTATTGCATCAGTCACACCGAAAACAATCAATTAAAATTAGTTTTTGATGTAATAAATATAATTTTATTATAATTTAACTAACGAGTTATAATATTTTTTTAAATTATTACCTAACTTCATATAAGGTGGCATTAAATTATCCATATTATTGATTGCATGTTTTACATCAGAAAAATATTAGGTTCTTCATAAATTCACTAGGCAGATATAGAAAGATGTAATAACTTAAGATGCCTCCATGGATTGTATACCTGTTCTTCCAAAAACAACTGCGACGCGGGCAGAGCCGCAGGCAAGTATTAGTGTATAATACTATGGACATGAAATGTAAAGTACTAAAATGGTACCTAATGGTTCTTTTAGTCCAAAGGATAGCAAATCATCATCATCTCTATTTTAGTAAGGAATACGTAATATGGAAAGTTTATATTGTAATGAGTTATTGTTACTGGATCTCTTGTATTATCTTTTATCCTCAAGGCATAAAACTCAACGGATATTCTGTTTATACGTAGAGTAATAAGGTAATAAAAAACTAAATTATTTTCGATTTACAATTGAAGGCCTTACTACAACTATATATATGCTTAAGTTTATTATTTGTGCTGAAAAGTGTATTAAGTTTCTCACAATAAAAAAGGCATTATCATCGTCATCTTAGGGCATGTTACTACAAATCAGCGAATTTAGGATATTAAATTACATGTAGTTAATGCGTTAGAAGTCAGATATAATAGCATCAATAGCATAGGCATAGATTGTTTAGAAAACGTTGGAGCGCTTTGTTCTAAAATTCAAAATTCAAAATGCATGAATACGATCCAAACATGCACCGCTAAACCATTTAAGTCACAATTCCTCCCCGTCGTTCTGTGGACAATAACTATTGCAGCTCTGTGCTCTGTTTATGGCTGCAATAAACCGACCATACATAAAACTTTAGGTTTACGCCATTTGCCTCACAGCTTTACAAGTTGTACTAACGTAATGAGCTCCTGTCTGCGCGATATTCCCTTACTATTTTCGTTCTAGGGATTCGTACCTCGAAATTGGAAGCCTTGTAGGATTGTTGTCCATCTTTTTTGTTTTTTGAATAGTCTTGATTGGTTTGAGATGATTTAAATGATCCTGTTTAGAGGAAAATTCAAATAGAATATCGCATATTGGATTCCATATCTTTATAGATAACAAGGTAAACATCAATGGAAAGAACTAGAAATTTGAATTTAAAAGACTTAAATGATTTAACGGCTCGGGAACAGCCGCCACGTGCAGGGACGAGAGCGAAGCTGGGAATAATTAAAAATGGCTGATTATAACTATTGGATTTGAAAAATACAAGATTAAATTTGATTGCATTTAATGATTGTTACTGTGGTAATAAAAGGGCGTCAATTTTCTATGGTAATTTTCAAGAAATTCAAACCTGTTTATATTATGGGCGAGGGAGATATTATAAATTGGTTGATCGATTATTTGACAGGTGTTGCCTGAAACTATTGCAAAAATATTCAATATACGTCTTATGAATAAAAATATAATAATTTACAGACAAATATATAACGAAATCCAAAAATCTACGTTTACCTTAGCCAATATACCTTCAACATCTGGAGCTCGGCGGGAGAAAACAAAAAAATCTGAAACAAATAAGCGAGTTATCGTAAGACACAAAAAACAAATGTGCACATCCAAAGAAATTGAATTTCATTGAAAAGATCCGGACAAAGATTTGGTGGAATCCCGGGGGTGGGATTTAGAGAAATACTTAAAGTGGCTTACAGTCCGCGATTGCGTGCGATAGGCAAATCCCACGTTCATCTTTGGAGCAATATAAAATGGCCCTAATACGGACATTTTGGGTGAGGGCATATTGACCACGCGTAGCGATCTAATGATCTAGTATCTCAGGTGGTGTGGGTTCACTATGAACATGTTTGAATGAGAATAAAATTGGTCAGAAATAAATCACTTACTTATATTCATCCTTTTAGGTACTAGTCAGTTGTCAGTCCGTTGTCTTCACACTGTTATAACTCATAACCCTTATTTCTATGTACACAAAGATCATTCAGCATTTTAGCAAATAACGATGTTTTATTCCATTGCAAGTCAGCACTTTGCCATTTTCATCTCAGTATATTTAAACTTTATAGTTAATAAATCAGTCAGAATTAAGACCTCGCGGAGTACGGTTTAGCCGGTCAAAATTCGGGAGTAAGTGCTATAATCTGTAATAAGGTTTTTCTTTAATAAAAGTAGGGCAGTGTATTTAATAGTTTTTCTTAGAACTGGCATATTTATACTGATGACAAAATTGGTTCTAACATGACCATCACTGTAATAAAATACAAATTCGTTGATAATCCCTATTGATATATATATATAAGATGTGAAAATAAATGAGTGCTTTAATAAATATAGAATTCGTTAAAACAAGGACGTAGAAATAAAGATGAACGAGAAAAGAATATCATAATACAAGTGAATATCTTGAATGGTGACATATTATTTTAATATATTCCACAATTATTTTATTAACTAGCTGATGCGGCTTCACACGCGTTGAAGTTATTTTTGGTAGAAAAGGTATACAATCCATGCCGGTATCTTAAACTATAAAATCTTTATCTATACTAATAGATAGACTATTTCGTGATTTTTAAATACTCATAACTTTTTATAGAGTGCCCCGATTTTGATGAAATATAGACTAAATGTTACCTCGAGATATGATCTATTGTATTATAACTTGCAATCTTTTGTAAAAACACTGAATATTGTCAAAAAAATGTTTTAGGTTCCATATGGATATTATAATGTTACAATCCAAATTTTGCAAAACTATTTAATGTACAGACAAAGTATCTGCAGTTTTATTATAGTATAATACTCTGTTGTAAGATATACTGTCACCTATCACAGGGTTCACAGCCCTGTTTATATATTTGAAACTAATTTCCATATGCTTTATGTTTCGGCAATGCGTATTCTTATTTCGTTTACAAAGATATGTACTTACTTTTATTGGATTCATGTTATTTATTACAGATCTACAGAAAGTGCAGGATAATGTGAATTCACTTACAATAGAAATTAGAAATGCTTCATCAACAAAGTTGGGCTAAAAATTACGGAACGTTAGAAGTTAAAATTTGGCACAAAGACTTCATTAAGGTCTTTAAGGGAAGAATTTGTGGCAAACTTAATTGTCTGTTGGATTCTGACTTGTTAAAAGTTAGCTTCGTTTTAATTTTATTATAAAACCAGCTATTGCTCGGTGTTCCGCCCTTGTAATATTCAATTTAATATTATAAAGTCACTTAAAAATGCGTGTTAAATTAAAAATATTCTCCAATTTTAAGTAATAATAACACCAAACGGTTAGAAATATTCTTGATCCCGCACTTGTTATACCTGTACTGTAGATATCAAGAACTACAAGGGACTACGGAAAAAGTTACGTCGCATTAGAAAACTCTGCCATAAATAAATATAGCAAATGATAGATTAGTTGCTGGTTTACCGATACGGGCCTTTGTACAGAATTCCAAATGAAAATAACATTGTTTTTTATTTATCTGATCACGTATAATATTATATTTATAAATCCATACCAATACTATAAATGCGAAAGTTACTCTGTTTGTTTGTTTGTTACCTTTTCACGACTACACGGCTGACCGAATTGTGATGAAATTTGGCAAGGAGATAGATTATATACTGGAGAAGGACATAGGCTATCTTTTTTCTCAAAACACAACTTTGAAAGGTGTCAAATAGGAGTTCGATATTTGTATGGGAAGTCTATCATTGCTCAAGTTAGGGATCTATAAATTCATATTTAGGCTTTTGGTAGGAAATAAAGTAATAAGTGTTTCAACATTTTTGAAAAATCATCACTGAAAGGGGCAAAGTGAGGTTAAACTTATGAGGTATTCTTTAGATGCAATCTCAAGATTCAGGCACAACAACTGAGAGGCTGGACAATCGCTACAGGTGCCTCAGTGCAGAGGACAACTCCTTGGATTGTATACTTCTGCTCCCGAAAATAACCTCCACGCGGGCGGAGCCGCGAGCAACAGCTATATATCTATATATATTTAGTTCCATTCTGTATAGCTGGATTTAATTTTTCACGTGACACCTTGGGTTTGCTGTCATTATCATTTAATACTATGAAAATATACATAAAATAGGAGTAATATTAATATTATAATTCAAAATGTTGGACTACTTCTAAGTAGTCCAACATTTTGATTTTTTTTTATTCTGGCGCGGCAAAGTGACCACACTGCACCTGATGGTAAGCGCAGTGCCGTCCAAATAGAGTATTAAGTAGCGAGAGACAGTCTATCCCCCGCTACTCAATACAATCATGCCGGCCTGCTGTTTAGCTTCTTCACGTTACGCCTAAAGGACCCATAGGAGGAGAGGATCATAGGAGGGAGGGAACACGGTAGCTGGCAAACTGTTCCACAGCTTGATGGTGCGGCAAAAATACGAATGTGCGAACCTCTTGGTTCGGGCCGGGGTAGTAGACACCACGAAGCTGTGTCTCCGCAAGCCAGTACGCGTGGTACTGGTATGGAAGGGAGAGGATGGGATAAGACCAAACAATTCTACAGAGCATTCGCCATGATACAGACGGTAGAACACACTAAGCGAGGAAATATCCCTACGCAGCTGTAGCGGCTCCAAGCTGTTACTCACGTCTGCATCATTCACAATGCGGATGGCCCGCCGCTGCAACCCATCCAAGGCATCGACAAGGTACCTTGCGGAACCGCCCCAGAGGTGCGAGCAGTATTCCATTCCCGGCCGCACCTGCGCTTTATATAAGCGGTAGAGCTGACCAGGCGTGAAAAACCGCCGCACCCTGTTCAGGATTCCGACCTTGCGTGAAGTGGCGGATATTACGCCCTCGATGTGACTCCTTGGATTAAGATCGCAGCGGATATCCATACCTAGGACACTAAGGTCATTATCTCTGCTCATAAGCTCTGCATTGCGAGTGGAACACCCTGAAGAACGGGGATGGGAGAAAACGGAGACTTCATGCACGAGAACGCGCACACCTGGGTTTTCTTGGCATTAAACTCAACCCGATTCCTGGTACCCCATGATGAGATGAGATCCAAGGTCTGGTTGAGCTCAACGACAAGATCCTCAAGTCTCCTCCTCCTCGAATAAATTGTGCGGTGGTTTTTATGGATTCTTATAAATCATAATAAATATCAAATCTCTTTTTAACCGACTTCAAAAAAGGAAAAGGAGGAGGTTAACAATTCGTCGGAATCTTTTTTTTTTATGTATGTTACCTAATTACTCGAAGACGCCTGGACCGATTCGAGAAATTCTTTTTTTTGTTTAAAAGGGTATACTTCCCAGGTGGTCCCATTGGCACCAAGTCAGGATCTGATGAAAGGATCTCAGAAAAATCAAAGGAAACCCTAAAATTTTATAGTGACGCATAATTTGTTTTTTATCGAAGTCGGTGTACTTTTTATGAATAATAAAATGTTACTTATTAAAAACTGACAATACTATGGCGTGGAATATTAATTTCGTCGTGTAACCTACATCATTCTTTTCACGTGAGCCGGGCGTGGAAATAACACCGAAATTCCTTAAGTTAATGGCAGTTCTGCAAAATAATTAAACGAGTTATGAGAGCCATTAATCGTGTGAAGCGGCGCTTCGTGAAAGCATTGTTATTGTTTAAAAGAAAACTGGTTGTGAAGGTAGCTTCTAAGTTAGTGTGATGAAATATGATAGTATTTAAGTTGACTGCCTCGGTGGCACCGTTTTAATTGCGCATGCGTTGTGACTGCGGTGCTGAGGTCTCGGGTTCGATCACCGGGTCGGGTAAAGTGATATTGGGTTTTTCTATTTAGAAATACTTAGTATCAGTCCGAAGTCTGGAATTGTGCCGGGTATGGCGATAGGCTCGCCCCCTATCACATTGTGGAACCGTAATAAATTCGGCGAAAAGTGGGTGTACTGGTTACACCTCTGCCTATCCCTCCGGGGATTACATGTGTGAGTATATATGTATGTTAGTTTTTAGTAGACATTTTATTATATTTTTAGTAGTTTTATTTGAGGATTAGAACTACAATGGAAGTTGGAAACATCAGTCTAGGTTGCGAAGTATTTGATTAAATTTCTAATAATAATAATACTAGCCCTGTATTAAACATTGTCCCACTGCTGGGCACGGGCCTCCTCTACTAATGAGAGGGGTTAGGCCTTAGTCCACCACGCTAGTAGACTTCACATACCTTCGAAATTCGTATAAGAATTCTCAGATATGCAGGTTTCCTCACGATGTTTTCCTTAACCGTTAAGCAAGCGATAAGTAATTGAATACACACATAACTTAAGAAAAGTCTGAGGTGTATGCCACTTGGGTTTCGAACATACGACTTTCGTCTTGACAGTCCGTACCGCAACCAACTAGGCTATCGCTGCATATAATTTCCAAAGGTATTTTTATATATATATATTTGATTCTAAGCATCACAACTTGCATAATTAAATAACACAGTCCCATCCCCATATTGAAACACTATAATATTATAACAACACTATAACTTCAACAATACTTTATCCGCCTGAAACAAATAAAAGCGCATTCAATAAGTAAGCACTTAGTTGCGATTAAGCACCACTAAAATTCTGCTTAAACGTATAAACTGTAGAAAAGGCTCAGACCGTTTAGTCACGTTTCTGCGAAGCGTTCTTCATTCCTCCAATAAAACACCTGTTAAACTATATCTCTCGTTTAACTGTTCTGCAAACGTTCTATTTCAGCCAGTAGCCTTTTGTGGGTAAAGTCATACTTTCATACATTTATACTGGTTATTAAACCTCCTTTAATTTGATGATAGAACTTGTGATTTATTTGAACCTATGCTAATGTCCCACTTATAGACTTATATATAGAATAGACTTAGCAATATCCTGACAAAATTGACCACTTTGTAGAAAGAGATAAAGCGCCTGTGTGGCCAATATTTATTTCTTTTCGCTCCTACAAGACTACGTAGACTAATCAAAATTCTAGAAAAAGACAACTATTGTCCGCACGTTCGCTTTATCTCCCTCACATTTTTCTGCCCGAAGCACTTAATAGCTGGTTAGAGCTCTATGCCTATGATCCCGCTATACTCAACCTTCGTTGAGTTTAGTGGAATTATTCGCATCTTTATAACAGTATTGTACGGCATGATTGTGTTGAGTAGCGCGGGATAGATTGTTTCTCGGTACTCGATACTCTAATTGGACGGCACTGCGCTTACCATCAGGTACAGTGCGGTCACTTTGCCGTGCAAGGATAAATAGAGTACTGAGTAGCGAGAGACGATCTATCCCCGCTACTTAACACACTCATGCCGGCCTGATTCTTCATACTACGCCATGAGCAAGAAGGTGAAGAAGGGGTCGAGGGTCTAGTGTCAGAGTACTAAGAAGGCCGCAAAATGGCCATTGTACCCCAACTCCAGACCCCCGACAAAAACCGGATGTACACTGGCTGATCCCGGAACGCGACACACTTGCGTGTGCCACTATGGCGGGTTTTTCGCCCTGTGTACGGTGGTCGCATTCCGGGCGGATATGAATATCCTACCACCAGCTAAATTCTTCTAATGTAGTTTTATAATTTTATATGTCATAAGTTAGAAATAAATTAGAAAATCGAAAGATACGTGTTTCAATGTAGTTTCACCATGTATCGTCTGAAATAATGTATGCAGAAGCTTATAAAAAATTATAATGAAGATTAAAAATTATACACAAGTACACCTAAGTAAATACGCCCTATAATAATATATACCAAGTATACTCTATAGAGTGACTATCCCACCCGAACACCCGCCCTTGTAACTCCTATTTAGCCAGGATTGACAATGGCGCGCATTTTTCGACACCTAGTAATAAAACTCGGCGAGTCTCTGGGAATGATTAACTGTCTTTTATCCCGCAATAAAATTAATCAAATAGAAATATAGGGAGGAGTTGGAAATATCAGAATATTACTTATACCCTATAATATATAAATACCACGCACTACGGCACTTCAATTCTCCTCTACTAATGGGACGGTTAGGCCTTAGTACACTACGCTAGCCTAAAGAATTTACTTTTTAATGCCTGAAATGTTAGTACTAAATATTTACTTAAAATACTTTAACTTCATAGAAAAAAGATATATATATATATATATATATATATATATATATATATATATATATATATATATATATATATATATATAGATAGATATATATAGATACTATCATATAGATAATAAAGTATCATAGTTAATTATCTATTGTTAGCAACATCAACAAAACTATGCAAGATGGATATTTAAAAGGCACAAATACAATATTTATAATTTATTAATTGATTTACACGACACTGTTACACATCTCAGTGCTTAATATTAACACACACGCATGTCAGGATTCACTTAAGGCTTCTCTTTATAATTAATCTACCAGCATTACCCTTTAATCTGAACTAAACGGCCATTGAACTGTTTACACATTGATACACTTACTACCCCGCGAACGAACCACCAATATCCTAGCTATCACCTAGTCTACTTCACAAAACAACTGAACTGAACCAACTGAAACCCCGGAGCGCGGAAGGCACTCTGTTTTATATTAAACATTTACTACTCCCACTTAGGTTGTCATTATTAACTACCCCAACTAGTCTCCTAAATACCTCCGTTATACCTTCGGTATTTCTAATAATAGTAAATACTATTATCTGCAAAATGGATTTTTTAATAATAAAAGTTTTTTAATTCATAAAAAGTACACCGACTTCAATAATAAACAAATTATGCGTCACTATAAAATTTGAGGGTGTCCGTTGATTTTTCTGAGATCCCATCATCAGATCCTGACTTGGTGCCAATGGGACCACCTGGGAAGTATACCCTATTAAACAAAAAAAGAATTTCTCGAATCGGTCCAGGCGTCTTCGAGTAATCGGGTAACATACATAAAAAAAAAGATTCCGACGAATTGTTAACCTCCTTCTTTTTTGAAGTCGGTTAAAAATACCTTACACAGTATAAAATTTATTACTAACGCAATCGCATGCAACAGTAAATGATCACAAAAAAGACGGCATATTAATAAAGTTTCATACTATGAAACAGTGCAAAACTCCGAGTAACAAGTTTCTTGCTAGTTGCACTAGATAATGAATACGCTGTATCTGAGGCGAAGCTTTCGAATGAGTTCTATATATCAAAAGCTGTGATTAAAATTTCGATAAAGGCGAAAGCAAAACTCATCCCAACAAGACTTTGGGACCTAAATTATTCAAAACAATCAGATTGAAAAGGACCCTGCATTCGTGTTTAATTAGTCTGTAATTTCACGTCTTTTATATGTCCTTCAGAAGTCTAGACCGAGGGTTTCACAAAACTTCATGCGTTTACATCGAAAATAGACACAAATATTAATTATAATATTCGGAGAGAAAATACAATGATTTTAAAGCCGTTGTTATAGTTTTGTGTTCACAAAATGTATATTCAATACTAGATGTTGCGCGCGGCTCCGCCCGCGTGGAGGTTATTTTGGTAGAAAAGGTATACAATCCATAGAGGCATCTTAAGCTATTTCACCTTTTTATATTTTGCTATCCCATAGGAGACGTGCATTTTTCCGGGATAAAAAGTCTATATCATTTTCTGATCCATAAACTGCCACTTTGCAAAAAAACATGCCTATCCCTTGCTCTGATAAAAACGAAACTATCCCACGGGAACTGTACATTTTTCTGGGATAAAAAGTAGTCTATGTGCTATTCCAGACTTTAATCCATCTCTGTGCCAAATCTCAACCAGATCCGTCCAGTCGTTGTAGCGTGATGGAGTAACAAACATCCATCCATGATTCCAAACATTCGCATTTATAATATTAGTAGGATAATAAGGTTTAAAATTAATATTGTTAAATAAATTTTGCATTAACACACGGCGACAGTAATAAGCAGTAGTTGGAGGATAGGATGGGGCACATTTAGCATAACATTTGTATGCTAGTAAATTACTGTGTTATAAAACAGTTATACAGTTTCGACAAGTCTTGACTAACAACGTGTAAACCTTTTATTAGGGCACAATTATTTTTTAATTTATTAAGGAATAAAAAGTACACCGACTTCAATAAAAAACAAATTATGCGTCACTATAAAATTTGAGGGTTGCCCTTGATTTTCCTGAGATCCCATCATCAGATCCTGACTTGGTGCCAATGGGACCACCTGGGAAATATACCCTTTTAAACAAAAAAAGAATTTCTCGAATCGGTCCAGGCGTCTTCGAGTAATCGGGTAACATACATAAAAAAAAAAAGATTCCGACGAATTGTTAACCTCCTCCTTTTTTGAAGTCAGTTAAAAAGGTACAGGCAACTTATGCATTTTCAAGACTACTATGATATAACTATGGATAAGAACGAGGCAGTTAAGGCCGCCGGTATCCATGGTACGATTCAACTAGTATTATGGACACCGGTACCACTTTATATAGTACTATTTTATATCAACAATACAGCTTACATTATATAAAATTTTCATAGTGAGTTGAGTGTGTGTGCATGAGCGCCCACCCGTGTGTGTGGTTGTCTGTCTGCGTGCATGTGAGCGTGCGTGTGTGACTGTGTGTCTGCTTTAGTACGTGTATACATTGCAAATACAATATTTTAAATACGTAGAACGCCAATCTAGTACTTTATTAAAATATCATAACTGGGCTACGAAACATTAAAATTAAATGCTTCTCCAGACGTACTCATTTACGTTAATTACGACTTAAAATAATTGTGCAATTACCTTTTGAAATGAGTATCTCTAGAGAACATAATTACGCCGTGTTATTTGAATGTTTTCGTTTTAACTTGACACCGTGAGGCTAATGCAATGTTAACAGAGAATAGACAAAAATATATTCTGCAACATTTTAAACAGCTTTAATTATCATATTAGTGAAATAATAATAGTTTAAATGTATAACAGTGTTACAACACACAAGTATAAGACATCAAAATGTCGTTTTAAAGTATCCGAATGAAACGATTCTTGTATAGTTTTTTTTTATACGGTGCGGTTTTATTAGAGTATCGAGTAGCGAGAGAATCTATCCCCCGCTACTCAATGGGCATGAAGGTGAAGAAGCGGTCGAGGGTCTATTGACAGAGTACTCAGAAGGCCGCGAAGTGGCCAAACATCGTACCCCAACTCTAGACCCCGACAAAAACCAGATGTACACTGGCTTATCCCGGAACGCGACACACTTGCGTGTGCCACTATGGCGGGTTTTACACCCTGTGTACGGTGGTCGCTATCCGGGCGGATATGAATATCCTACCACCAGCAAAACACGAAAACCATGTAACACGAAAACTTTATTATTTATTGTTGATTTATGAAAAAATATAGATAAGATTAAACAATTGTTAAAAATATTATAATATTTGTCTCTAGTCTCTCATTAATTGTTTACTTTATTCAAATTAATCAGATGGTATATCACGCATTTTTTGTTCAATGCATCTTAGGTTTGTCCAAAACATCCGTTTAAATTACGAAAAGCATCCCATTGTATTACTGATAGTTTCACCCAAGATTATTTTACTCGATCAGGGACGCATGGAAGTCTTGGTGACACAACTGACTGCCTTTATTTTAGTGAATTTACATTTATATTACCTGAGTTAGCGTGGAAACGAATTGCATAATATGAAACAACCATCTACGTGTTAGAATTTTCTGCTTGATGCACTTGCATGTTAAGTGATCTCCAATAGGGATTAGGGAAGGGAAGGGGGAATCTGGGCCTCCGGATGTTTTTTTTTTTTTTTTTAATCCTGGCTCGGCAAAGTGAGCGCACTGTACCTGATGGTAAGCGCAGTGCGGTCCAAATAGAGTACTGAGTAGCGAGAGACGATCTATCCCCGCTACTCAACACACTCATGCCGGCCTGCTTCTTCACACTACGCCATGAGCAAGAAGGTGAAGAAGGGGTCGAGGGTCTAGTGTCAGAGTACTAAGAAGGCCGCAAAATGGCCATTGTACCCCAACTCCAGACCCCCGACAAAAACCGGATGTACACTGGCTGATCCCGGAACGCGACACACTTGCGTGTGCCACTATGGCGGGTTTTTCGCCCTGTGTACGGTGGTCGCTATCCGGGCGGATATGAATATCCTACCACCAGCAAAATGTCTCACTTACCATACGAAACGCGACAGAAAACCGTCACTTTACGTTGGTTTTCTGTGAAACAGTGGTACTACCCCGGTCGAGCCGGCCCATTCATGCTGTAGACAAATATGTCTTCAGCGTGGCTATACCACTATAACTAAATTAATGACGTAATAAAACAGATATCTTAAAACAATGAATATCTGGTGAATAATGCATCTATATCACTCGATGTAAGGTTGTCTAGCATTTTTTATGAGGTAGAGACATTGTAGCATTTGCCAACGGCCTGAGTTCGAAGGTAGGTAGGTACTTTGCATTATTCATTGACCGCTCTCATAACTTTGCTAACAATTGCGAACATTCTATTTTACACAATACTGGAGAAGTACGTTTTATCCCAACGAACAATATAATTATTATTTCATTTGCTTCTTTTTGTTTTATTATCCCGGTCCGGATACCAAGTTACCGGCAGTTTAATTTTTATACCGATTATGGAATTTACCTTTTTTGAAGTGGGATTTCTGTCAAAATGCTTGTTTCTTGTTGAATGGGAAATAAGGTTGAAGTTAAATATTTTTATGCGGGAAATTTTGTTACTTTTATAACTGGCTGCCTTTTGTTGGACTTCGAATGCGATATTTACGAATTTTTGAGCAGTGTTATTAAGCCGACATAAAGAACATTTCAAATAATCTTTATCTATTATAACAGTTCGTAGCAAATACCGAAACGCTGCTTGAAAATTCTACTGATTCTAAACAGATCACGTCACGCAAGAAAGCTCCATTTCAGAAAAGTCCAGTAATCATATTTTTAAATTCACTGTGGCAAAAATGTATGTACTACAACGAAGTGACAACTAGTTGTGAGTGGTAGGATTGTCGGGATGAAAGTCGTAGATTCGAAACCAGCCCGAACGGCATACATCTTTGGCATTTCTAAAGTTACGTGTGTAGCCGTTGTTAATTATCGCTTGCTGTAACGGTGAAGTAAAACATTGTGGGCACACTTGAAATTCTTATAAGAAATTCAAACGTATACATCTACCAATCAAATCAAATCAATACAAATCCTCATATGGCCAGCGTGGTGGACTAAGACCTAACCCCTCTCATTAATAGAGGAGGCCCGTGGCAGGCATTGGGACAAATTTAACACAAGGCTGATATTATTATTTAATAATAATACCAAAATATAGCAAATATTAAAAAAGTATGAACGTTATTTGTAAATTCATATACTATGAGTCAAAATGTAAAGGCAACTTCGTGACGATCTCGCTGGTAATTGAAAAAGGGATCGGTTTTCGAGTCCCATCTGTCGACCGGATTGAAGGCGTCGTTGGATTGATGCTATACCATTCATCATTCACGTCCTCTTGATACCTATCACCTATACTACGTTGAAGACGGTTAATAAGTTCACCGTGGAATTGGATAGCCGTCGATGTCTTGTTAAAATTTAAACATGTGGGATGCATTTTTAGTGTAGAGTAGCTGTAGTATTGATCAGTAGTATGCGAATATAAACAGAAACATTTGAATAATTTAAAGGTGGTAGAGCCACGCTGTAGACATATTTGTCTACAGCATGAATGGGCCGGCTCGACCGGGGTAGTACCACTGTCTCACAGAAAACCAACGTAAAGTGACAGTTTACTGTCGCGTTTCGTATAGTAAGTGAGATATCCGGAGGCCCAGATTCCCCCTTCCCTTCCCTAATCCCTATTCCTGTTCTTTAAGGCCGACAGCGCATACATGGCACTTTCGGTGTTGTGGATGTTCATGGGCGGTGGAGATCACTTAACATCAGGTGACCCACTGGCTCGTTTGTCGGACTATACTATAAAAAATTTAAATAAAAAAATTGGTCTTATGAAAACATAAAGAACTTAAGAAATTTAGTCACAGAAAACAATGTCTCTTTATAATCCTGGCATGGAAAAGTGACCACTCTGCATCTGATAGTAAGCGCAGTGCTGTCTAATTAGAGTAGCGAGAGACAATCTATCCCCCGCTACTCAACACAATCATGCCGGCCTGCTTCTTCACACTACGCCATGGGCAAGAAGGTGAAGAAGCGGTCGAGGGTCCAGTGTCAGCGTACTCATCATCTCATCACTCAATGGCCAAACATCGTACCCAACTCTAGACTCCTGATAAAAACCGGATGTACACTGTCTGATCCCGAAACGCGACATACTTGCGTGTGCTATGGCGGGTTTGTGTACGGTGGTTGCTATCCAGGCGGATATGAATATCCTTCAGCACCACCAGTCTTAGTCCCAAATGAGAGTCACATACGTGTCATGTTGATTGGACGTCAAATGTCCTAAAAAATGTTGTACTATTTTATGAAATAAGTGGAAAATATTTGTTTTATATGAAAATGCATTCGTTTCAGAAATAAAAGCTTTTTAATTCATAAAAAGTACACCGACTTCAATAAAAAAACAAAGTATGCGTCACTATAAAAATTGAGGGTTTCCCTTGATTTTTATGAGATCCCATCATCAGATCCTGACTTGGTGCCAATGGGACCACCTGGGAAGTATACGCTTTTAAACAAAAAAAGAATTTCTCGAATCGGTCCAGGCATCTTCGAGTAATCGGGTAACATACATACATACATACATACATATACACTCACGCCTATAATCCCCGAAGGGGTAGGCAGAGGTGTAACCAGTACACCCACTTTTCGCCGAATTTCGGTCCCATAATGTGATAGGGAGCGAGCCTATCGCCATACCGGGCACAGGTTCCAGACTCCGGGCTAATACTGAGAATTTCTAGATCTAGAACCCAATATCACTTTACCCGACCCGGGGATCGAACCCGAGACCTCAGCACAGCGGTTGTAACGCATGCGCAATTACAACTGCGCCACCAAGGCAGGCAGGTAACATACATAATAAAAATATATTCCGACGAATTGTTAACCTCCTCCTTTTTTGAAGTCGGTTAACTATAAGTAGGACATTTATAAAAGGAAATAGATAAACGTGATCCAGATTAATATATTACGTAAATATTAGCTCAACTTTCGCTCATTCATCATTTGTATGCAGCCACGTGGTTTTGATAGTCGAGGAGTTTATAATCACGCCTTTATAAGCAGTTCTTAACGAACTCATGGCAGGATACGTCATATGCTTAACAACAGACCGGCTAACATCTAATGTCTGGCACGATAGCCTCGCGACTGGCAACTGCATGAGGCTCGTAAAAAATATTAGCCCGATATTTATAACAATTAATATTGTATCGTCAACACTATTGTATAACTATACACTCACACCAGTAATCCCCGAAGGAGTAGGCAGATGTTTTCGCCGAATTTATTACACTCAAAGTAATGCGGTAGGGGGCGAGCCTATCGCCATACTGGGCTCAATTTCAGACTCCGGGCTGGTACTGAGTAATTCTCAATAAAAAAAACCCAATATAATGAGACCTCAGCACAGCAGACGTACTGCATGCACAACTGCGCAACTAGGGAGCACTATTTTATATGTTTTTTTATTTTTTTTTTAATCGAAATAGGCTTGCGCTTGACCACTATCTCGCCTGATGGAAAGTGATGATGTGGTCTACGGTGGAGCACGCTTGCCTAGAAGATACCTATTCACTCTTGACTTGTTTTATTTAATCTATTTATTTTAAGGGAACATACAGTGTTACAAAAAGAAGACTATACACTAATTACATGTTTCTACAGATAGAAACTATATTATCTATTTCAGCTACCTATGTACAATTCATATTGATTCACGTTGAATAGCGTACTTTTAGAATCGGACAGTATCACCTTTTCAACAGCCATTGACTGGTGAATCAAAGTTCCTGTGATTGAATGGGCTTTCAGACTTCTATTTGTGAAGCACTGTTTGAAGGTCTTTGCTTGCAATTCTAGTTACGACTTAAGGTGCATGCTTTCTTGGTAGTTAGTTGACTTGTAAGTCAATATGTTCCGACTTTTCATGTACTTGTATATATGGAAAGTAATTTGTAAAAGATAAAATAAAAAAATAACACCCAACAGTCACACACATAGCCCCGACCCCACACTAAGATACGAGTCTTGTGTTGTGGGTATCAGGGACTACGAGAGACTTTCGGTCTCACAACACCCAGACCCCGGACACAAATATCTGTCTGTCACACAAACATTTGTCCCGGTGTGGGAATCGAACCCACGGCCTCTCGTTTCACAGCCGGCTACTCGCCAACTGTGCCACGGAGGCTGTCGATCAGAGAGATGACTAAGTATAAACAATGGAACTAATACCTATATATTTAAATTAGATAACATACATCCCTATTACGATAATATTAATACTTTTACTATTATTGAAAGCAAGCTATTGGCAGGAACGCCGAATTTCTATATGTCCCCTTGGCGTTACACTCTCCGTGATCCGAAATGTAAAATAATTATCTATGAAATATAAAAATAATAATATAATAAAATACGAAATAGTGGCGCCACCAAGCGGAACCCATGGTAATCAAGCTAACAAATAAGAAATAAAATATTATTTGTACAAAATATACACATTTGTACAAATTACTAAGATTCCTTATTGTCGCTGATACGCTGCACTTCTTAAAATATAATAAAATAGCATACTCAACTAAGTCTGAGATATCCTTTTTTAACAGTCACACACATAGTTGTGATCCCACACTAGGTAAAACCTATATCGTGGGTATCAAGAATTACGTGGGACTACGGTCTACGATCTACAACACCCTGACCCGAAACAATCTGTCTGTCACATAAACATTTCTTTCGGTGTGGGAATCGAACCCACTGCTTCTCGTACAGCCGGCTACTCGCCTACTGCGCAACGGAGGATGTCAAAAATTGGTTTTAAATTTTGATTATTGCTTTTTGTGAATTCGTAAACCCCGATATAGAATTTGCATAAAACCTCAACGTTCCGCCACTAAGAGTCGCTATATAAAAATAACGTTTATTTATCAATTCCCAACACAATGTTCTTTAATCCGGACGAGCAATAAAAAAAGCGACAGCATCACGTGTTAGCGTGGACTAATTCAATTGATTTATTTCACTGCAAGTAATCCTTTTAAAGGCTTCGCGATTCGTTAGCTTAAAAGCAAAATGTACAAACAAAACACCAATAGAGGGTCTATAGAGTGGTTATTTAGAATCAATTAGGACGGTATAACGAGCGATTTGGGGACACCTCGTCGAACAAAGGGCTCCCTCGACGCTCAGCTTGTTGTATACATATTACATTGATTAGAGACTTGGAGTTTTGGACTGCACTTCGAGTATTGGACTTTACCGACATCAATAATGTGTGTTGTATTAGCGAATAGTACTTTTTAAAACATTATCTCAATCACTTAATCAATTGTCAGAAACGTCATCAAAACTATGCAAGATAGAATTTAGAAAGGCACAAATACTAATAACATTTTATTGATTGATTTACACAACACTGTTACACATCTCAATGCTTAGTATTAACATGAACGCATGTCAGGATTCACTTAAGGCTTCATTTTATAATTAATCTAGCAGCATTACCCTTTAAACTGAACTACGCGGCCGTTGAACTGATTACCATTAACACTTACTGCACCGAACCACGAATATACTGCCTATTGTCTCGTCTTCTACTCAGCTGAACACCGGAGCGCGGAAGGCACTGCGTTTTATGCTAAACATTTACTACTCCCCACTTAGATTGTCATTATTAATATACCCCTAAATAGTCTCATAAATACCTTCGGTATTTCTAATAATAGGAAATACCCTAATACAATAAGCATTTTAGCGAGATTGAAAGACACTTCCGCCCGAATACTCAAACGCAAATCAAGCATTTAAGATGGTGTTAAATATTTGAGACCCTCTTATTTGTTATAATTGTATGGAGTGTTAAAAAATACGTCTCTGTTAGGCGGTCGGCCAGTTGAGTAGCATTTGAGTACTTGGGCGTTAGTATCATAAAAGTACTTAGGTACTAATTGTTTAGTTTCATAAATTTTCTTTAAAAATATATTATTATTATATTCGTGTTTAATATAATATATTATAATAGTAAATTGGATATGTATTTAGGTAAAAAGGTGTAATTTAGTTAAATTATATTCATCACACAAACTCACGCCTGTATTCCCGAAGGAGTATATATATATATGACTGCCTCGGTGGCGTAGTTGTAATTGCGCATGCGTTACGACTGCTGTGCTGAGGTCTCGGGTTCGATCTCCGGGTCGGGTAGTGGTATTGGGTTTTTCTCTCTAGAAACTCTGTATTAGCCCGGAGTCTGGAATCTGTGCCCGGTATGGCGATATGCTCGCCCCTTATCACACCATGGGACCGAAACTCGGCGAAAAGTGGGTGTACTGGTTACACCTCTGCCTACCCCTTCGGGGATTACAGGCGTGAGTGTGTGTGTGTGTGAGTATATATATATTATATATGTAAAGTTTTATAGAAATTTAAACCTACTTCAATTCCATATTCAGCTATTTTGTTAACGAATAGCTCCATAAAGGACGACATTGTATGTTTTTAGAGCTTTGGATATAGTTTTCTTTTAGAATACGTGTTACGATCGTAAAACGTATCCCCTTAAATAAAATCGAAGTGTCGCATTTTGTTCAGTGCCATAGATTTTTAAATTCAAAGATATGAAAATTATATAGGTAGATAGCGCCTTATTTAAATATTCTTTTATTGGTTCAATTTAAATAGAGAATATTTTAAACTTAGAACTATTTTGATCAATTCAATTCGTCCCATATATTTATACAATCTGAAGGCCGACGATTCTCGTCATTGAAAATGTTCAAAATATAATGCCGATCCAAGAATGACATAATTGGCTTGCAATATCAATAGTGACATTGGACTGAAATTACATTGGAAATATATCCATACTAATACTATAAATGCGAAAGTAACTCTGTTTGTCTGTTTGTTTGTTACCTCTTCACGACTAAACGGCTGAACGGATTGTAATGAAATTTGGTAAGGGAATAGATTATATCCTGTAGAAGGACATAGGCTATCTTTTTTTTCAAAAAACAACCTTGAAAGGGGTCAAATAGGAGTTCAAAATTTGTATGGGAAATCCATAATTCCTCGACTTAGGGATCTGTAAATTCATATTTAGGCTTAAGAAATACGTGTTTCAACGTTTTTGAACAATCATCCCTAAAAGGGGCAAAGTGAGGTTAAACTTATGGGGTATTCTTTACATGCAATCTCAAGATTCAGGCACAACACCTGAGAGGCTGGACAATCGCTACAGGTGCCTCAGTGCAGAAGACAACTTCTTGGATTGTATACTTCTGCTCCCGAATATAACCTCCACGCAGGCCGAGCGGCGAGCAACAGCTAGTAGTTTATATAATTTAAAACGCCTTTATAGAGACGAACGCCACGAAGTTAATTTATCATTCAAGTTTAGTTGGTTCAGTATTTACTAGCACTGTCATCATATGAGAATTGGCCATCAGATGTCATCCTAGGTATGGTAGTCATCTTACGCATATCCAGGATCCGAAAATGACATAGAAATGTGTAAGATAGACACGTCTGCTGTTAAATCTTATCCTAAACTTTTCAGAAAACTACGCTGTGATGACCCTAGGAACAAGTGTGGTGGTACCCTAGGCTTGTAGAAGTATTAAAAAAAACATCGAATATATACAAATGTCGCGGATGCCAACGTTAAGTGGGCACAGAGCGAGAGGATCATATAAGTTCAGAATGATATGATGTTTCTCAGAATTGGTATGTTCCCCTATCGCACCGTGCCCGCTTGACGTTAACTTCCAAGACACATGTATTTACTAACTTCTTTGCACACACCTATTTTCTTTAGTTCTATATTGTATAGTAATACTTGTATGTAAGTGTAATTCCCAAAAATGATTCATATAATTGAAACATTTTCAAAAAGCTTACAAAAGGATACTGTTTAGAATAAAGAATTTTATTCATAAGTTTGAAAACAGCAAGGTAACATTGTACAGGTAGAATATGAAAGCCTATACCGACATATATGAAAACTAGCCGTACGTTATGAGCACATGTCGTAGTGAAATTATGGAATCCGATATTACGTGAATAACATAGTTGATAGGTATTGCAAATCAATCGCTTGATGTTCTTATATTCGATAGTAGGTAAATATCAGCAATATAGGGGTGCTCAAAAAGTTATGTTAAGTTGTATTATTCAATCGAGTGTTGGTACCACTTCGCGAAGGCTATTATTCAGCTATGATGTCTCCTTTTTAACCGACTTCAAAAAGAGTATGTTTTCAATTCGTCGGAATCATTTTTTTATGTATGTTCCCCGATTACTCGAAGACACCTGTACTGATTCGAGAAATTCTTTTTTTTGTCTAAAAGGCTTTTTTTGTCAATTACTTCCCAGGTGGTCCCATTGGCACCAAGTCTGAATCTCATGATGGGATCTCAGAAATCAAGGGCATCCCTCAAATTTTACAGGGATGCATAATTTGTTTTTATTGAAGTCGGTGTACTTTTTGAAATTAAAAAACTTTTACTTATTGCACAATAGGCTACCTAATTTGCACAAAGTTTTGCTATATTAATCTACTACACTACGAACCTGCCTCCCACAAGTCGCATAGCCGTAGTCTCAAACGATGAACTCCGACGAAACAATATACCTTTTGACAGTCATGAATCGGCTCACTGATCCGTTACTAGAATAATTTACGAGACAAGCAAATCAATAAATTAAAGAGTTTCATTAATATTTCTTTTTTTACTAACTCGTTTTTGCAACAGGCAGTATTATTGGGTTTGATTCAATTTAACATTTAATTTCCTGCAGTAGAAATTTCACTAAACCCCTGATATCGTAAATGCCCTGCGACATATACAAGAGATTAAAAACTCAGAATAGCAGAGTAGCAGTGCAATTTGGGATGAGTAGTTATGGTAGCTATAAAATATTATGAAAGGCCGTCGACTTATGTACACAGTTTAAATGAATAAGTTTGTAGTCAGTATGTACATTACACAACTACACTACTGTAGTTTTAAGCAAAATATGTTACGTTTTAAAATATATGACTGCTAGCTGTTTTGGGCGGTTTTGTTATATTTGTCTTTAGGGAATACATTAACATCAATTATATGCGATACATATACATACATATACACTCACGCCCGTATCCCATGGGTGTAGGCAGAGACTATTGAGTGCCACAAGCTACGATCCTGACACACTTCTTTCGCCTCTTCCACATTCATACATCTTCTCATACATTTACGACGGTTGGAGGTACTTCTGATTTGCCCTTTTAGGAGAAGATCGTTTATCTGATTCGTAAACGTTCTCCTTGGGCGCCCTCTACCCACTCTTCCAGTATTATATATATTATTATATGCGATAGTCTAACTTAAGCTGGCATTTTTAAGGAATCAAAAAAACCTTCTGAAATGACTTCTTTTACTTTATGTTTCGGAAATTAAGTTTCCCAAGAACAAGCAGGAAAACCGCAGATAAATAGTATTCTTGTTTAATAAACATTAATGAATACCCTAATAACGACTTTGTTCGCATCGTTAGCAGCGCGCATAGCATAGAATCCGGTTAATTCCTAGGTTCAAATACCACGTTAAGCAATCGCATATGTATTTCAAATTTTCAATTCAAAATCAAAACACAAATCTGATTCGGAAATTCGAAACATAAATATTATCATTACCTGCAATGGGATTGAAATCTGTTCTCAATTTGGCATTAGGCGCACCATGGGTTTGCTAGTAGGTAAGTAGGTAAGTAGGGTAATACTTAAACTTCTCGTATAGACTATAATACATAAAAAGTACACCGACTTCAATTCAACAAATTATGCGTCACTATAAAATTTGAGGGTTGCCCTTGATTTTTCTGAGATCCCATCATCAGATCCTGACTTGGTGCCAATGGGACCACCTGGAAAGTATACCCTTTCAAACAAAAAAAGAATTTCTCGAATCGGTCCAGGCGTCTTCGAGTAATCGGGTAACATACATAAAATAAAAAGTACACCGACTTCAATGAAAAACAAATTATACGTCTCTATAAAATTTTAAGGATTCCCTCGATTTTTCTGAGATCCCATCATCAAATCCTGACTTGGTGCCACCTCCTCCTTTTTTGAAGTCGGTTAAAAAAAAGATTCCGACGAATTGTTAACCTCCACCTTTTTTGAAGTCGGTTAAAAATAGTAAGATTACTTTCGAGATATAGGCATGTACCGTGTATCCAACATGTCACAAGAATCCCATATCCTCAGACATCCCAATGGAAGCATAAACTTTAGGGTGTTTCAAAATATAGCATTTTTTTTTTAATTTATATGAAATTCTCGTTACTTATGGTTTAAACAAAATTCTGTTAAAATTTGAATTCTTAATACTAATTTTAAATGGTCCATCTTAAATTTTCCCTTTTATTTAACGTGGAATAATATTTTTTTCAGATTTATTTTGCCTGCATCCTATTTAGAACTTTATTTTGATAAACAATCATTGGTCCTTTTTCAGCATTAAATTATCTACGAAAAAGCTTGCAGAGTCCATTCGGTAGATTCAACTCTTTCTTTTTTATTATACGTTGAAACGTTTGAATTTTATAAAATGAATTAAAGAGCTCAAATTTTGTCAGAAATTTGTTAACAGCATAAGTAGGTACCGAGAATTTTGCATAAATTTGAAAAACTAAATATCGTTATTTCGAAACATCCTAATAAACTTACAATGCATTGTGCTGTGGTGTTACGTATCTAAAAAAACCTTTTCCCAGTCACATAGAGTCCATTTTATTCTATTATATAACGGGTTTCGTTTACTGCTACATTCAAAAAAGGCCTTATCGACTGGATTTATGTTTCAATTTTGTTTTTTTTTACGAATTTACCTATTTTCAATTATTTAAAAAAAACAATTTTGAAACTACTGAAATCAATTCAGTTGACAATTCTTAACTAAATACTTATAAGGTTTGCGATTATTATGTTACATCTCGTATGTATGTAAAAAGTTTTAAGAAATTAAGCAAATACCAACGATAGTATGACATTTAATCAACCTTTAAACATCTTACCGCAATTATATTATGGGGTTTCATAATGTAGTTGAGTGACGTGAGCTTAAACCCCGGAAGTAGGCCTACGCTTGGGACCAAACGTCGACTCATTCCGTCTGAAATCATATTAGATTGTCGGTTTCTCTTGTCAAATAATGTACTTGTAAAACTAAGTTAGCATCATGACTTGTTTATGCCCAGCAACATATATTATTAATTTGAAATTCTTTCAAGTAGTCTTCTTAAATTATGTAGTTATTTGAGGTCGACTGGAAGAGAGTGCCTCCGGCATTAAGTCCGCCTATACTTAAATGTATATAGTGTGTTAAATAAAAAAAAAATTAATAGTGGTTTATAGTGAGATGGAAAGACAATAAGTTTATTGTATTTCCAGATATTGTTATATCTGGAATATTACAATATCTGGAAATGTCGTGGTAAAAGCTTATGCATGTTTTTTTATAATGAATGAAAATAATGTCTTTTTAGAAGTAAATTATATGAAGACCTAGAGATTCTACGAATTGCGATATCATAAGTAATTGCTTCGAATTCCTTCTTCGGCGCTTACGGAGCGATCCCGGGGTATTCTAAGGAGTGCTAGAATTGCAGCCGGCATCGCCCCTGCGCGGTGCCCTGTACGGGCCCATCTCCATGGGGGGCTAAGGAGCCGCGCACCGAACAACGACAGCGAACGAGGCCTTACCACCCGCGCTGCCGTCAATCTAGTCAACGGTAGGCAGCGGCTCTGCTGTGCTCTGGCATTGCAGAAGTCTATGGGCGGCGGTGACTACTTACCATCAGGTGGCCCGTCTGCTCGTCTGCCTATCCAGGCACTAAAAAAAAAAAATCTCGGGGTCGCAGGATGCTCCGGATTTGGGAGTGCATCGATACGGGCTTACAGCCCCACGCTGCTCGCCCGCGACTTCCGATGGGCCCTATTAGTCGCTTATACACAAGCCTGCTGAGTATCTCCTTCACACACGCCTAAAGGATCCAGGATCATAGGAATGAGGGAACACGGTAGCTGACTAACTGTTTCACTACTTGATGGTGCGGCAAATATATGAATTTGCAAACCTCTTGTTGTTGGCTAGGGTAGGAGACACCATGAAGCTGTGGCTCCACAAGCCAGATAAGATTAAACAATTCTTCGGAGAATACTTCATGATAGAGAAAGTAGATGTTCGTAACATTATTCCAAAGGAGAATGCCCAAATCGGTCCAATCTCTTAATAACATGTATGGCCTTGACACAATATTCGTATTATATAAAATATTTTTGAAGCTCTTTTTATTTCTTTTATCCTTTTCGGGGTTTTGAATTTCAATAAAAATAAGATGTCGATTGATTTTTTTCTGACCTTCGTCTGTTATTGGTAGGGTTTCAGTGTTGAAATATTTTATCAGTTTTAAATAGAAATAAAGAAAGTGTTTTATAAAAATACCAAAAAAAAACACCGAGTAAAACTGTTACAAGTACCATTATTTTTATAAGATATGTTTTTTAAACGCAGTAACATCAAACACTAAATCATAAATTTAGTGGATATTGATTTACTTTTGAGATAAAAAGTACCTACTTTTATTTACATACTAACCTCAAAAAGAACAACAAAACATTAGCTTCTATAAAAACCCCAGAATCATAATGAATGATTTTTGTTTTATTTTAAAGTACGATATCAATAGTATTTCCACTACAATACCAAGTAAATTAAAACGCCACGGGACTCCATACAAAAATGAGCAATCTCCTTTGAATAAGTAATTTTTATATCCATAACATTATTCACTCCAATCTCTTAACTAAAAAGCCACTACAGAGCAGCTTCAACTTTATGAAGTATTTTTTTTTATAGCATAGTCCGACAAACGAGCCAGTGGGTCACCTGATGCTAAGTGATCTCCACCGCCCATGAACATCCACAATACTGAAAGTGTCATGTATGCGCTGTCGGCCTTGAAGGACAGGAATAGGGGTTAGGGAAGGGAAGGGGGAATCTGGGCCTCCGGATATCTCACCATACGAAACACGACAGTAAACTGTCACTTTACGTTGGTTTTCTGTGAGACAGTGGTACTACCCCGGTCGAGCCGGCCCATTCATGCTGTAGACAAATATGTCTACAGCGTGGCTCTACCACTTCTGAATACATAAAGTTATAGTATAACTTTATAACGTTCTTAAATCCATACTATAGCCAATAGTCATTAAAAATCACAACTAAACTGCTCTGTACAAAGTTTTTCATGCAAAATAGCTTGTAGATAAGCGGCGTGTGGCAATTTATGAATAGATTTAAGGAGCGGACCCGTTGCGCATTGAACATGCCATTTCAGGCAGCACTGCTTTGGCAATTTACATTTTTATTATCCGCACCGAGCTGTTTGCTCTGTTACTGAAAACATCAGCAGCGTTCCTTATAACTTAAATTTTCAATATTAACGTACAGAAAATGACCGTAAATAATAGCGTTGATTAAATAAACAACGTTATATAGTATTTAACGTTATGTAATTATAGAGTACTCTCAGGTTTTGTTTTATTAAGAAATTTTAAAGCAAAATTTATAATGTACCACCGCCAACATTTGACGATTTGAACCCTTTTTGTTGTCGCGGGGAAAGGGTTTTATTATTACCATCCGTTCCGGGGGAAAGCGGAATAAGAATAAAACGATTATGCTGGACTAGCCGGTCATACGACCCAGCATCCCCCTCGCACGGATCATGGCTATCCGGGCAGCCGCTGAGCCGAGTTCCGACCCCCTATGTACACCCACCCGACACTACCAGCTAAAACCCCTCGGTGGCCTTCTTTGGCGCTTATGGAGCGATCCCGGGGTATTCTAAGGGGTGCCAGAATTGCTGCCGAAACCGCGACTATTTGAACCCTGACCGTCGCTTCCCATACAGACTGCGGCTGAAGCGGAAAATTGGCGCGGCGAGATGCAGCATTTATTGTTCTATTTTTTGTTAGGAAAGTTAAAATGTAGCTAGACGTGTTTTTTGCGATATCATAATATTTATTTTAGAATATAATACACTTATATATAGACTACGTAGTTTTCCAGACGACTTACATTATAAATACGTACCATGTATTTACATAAAAATATCGGCTTTAAATGTAAACTCAATGAAGCCATAGGCTTTCTTATTTCTGTCATGAAAATAATAACTTTTCCTGCCAAAATGAATGTAACCCAAAATAGGAGTTTTGCTTGCTTCTTTAGAATAAAAAAAAAATAATATAATACTAGCCCTGTATTAAACATTGTCCCACTGCTGGGTACAGGCCCCCTTTACTAATGAGAGGGGTTAGGGCTTAGTAAACCACGCTGGCTTAATGGTAGACTTCACATACCTTCGAAATTTTTATGAAAATTCTCGGGTATGCAGGTTTCCTCACTATATTTTACCTTCACCGTTAAAGCAAGCAATAACATTTAATACACATGTAACTTTAGAAAAATCAGAGGTGTATGCCATTTGGGTAACATACGACTTTCGTCTTGACAGTCCGTACCACAACCAACTAGGCTGCCACTTCTTTACAATAGACCGTCATAAATAAAAACTACAAATTCTGCGACGATACCTGGATTTTTAACGTCATATTTCGCAATATTGGGTGTCCCTTGAGAAGAACGTATGTTCACAATCTATTCTTTACCTTGTTTCTCCGTATATGATACATTCAATTTGTGTAAAGGTACGGTTTCTGTGATTTTTGTATGTATTTTGTGCTATATGTGTTTTGTTATCAATGTTTATAGGAGACGGTATAGGACTACTGTCACATAGCGTGCAAGTTGAAGCATTAATAAATACACTCAACAGTCACACACAGTTCTCACACTGGGTAAAATCTGCATCTTGCGTATAAAGAATTACGAGGGACTACGGTCCCACAATACCCAGACTAGACACAAATATCTGTCTGTCACGCAAACATGTGTCTCGGTGCGGGAATCAAAACCACGGGCTTTCGTTCACAGGCTACTCCTCCGATGCCACGAAGGCTCCGTTTAGATATATATCAGACAATATTAATACAACAGTATTTTAGCACTGATTCCTCTAGTATAAGTGTTAATGAGCGGTAAACTTGCCAGTTTGTCAGTATAAAATGTTTTATCGGAAATTTCTTTCAAATAAATTTTGCTCATAAACTACCTTTCATTCATAAAAAGTAAAGTTTTCAGTAAGAAATAGACTACCAAGTGAACGGGAATCGTCAAAGCAGCAACTCAAAAGCTCTAACTGATCTATTTAGAGATGAATAATTTACGTAGCGTGTGGTCATCATATCAGATATATAGTATGATGTTTTAAAGTACAAAATGATATGTTCGAATATTACAAATAATTTGACGAGGTTTAACCTAGGTGGCCACTGTGTACTTAAATTTAAAAGAAAATCACGGGTATGGTTGAATTTTTATTTCTTTTTTATCTTCAGTGCATCTGGGACTGATTAACGAGCTCACGTCTCGCAGGGGTCATGTCGTGACGTTTAAAATGCCACACTAGTTTCACACGAATACCTCCCAGAGCGTTTGGCTTTTTATCTCATCCTATTATTGTATTGTTTCTTATTTACACTATATAAACTTGTATTGCTGCTAAAAGGGTAGTAATTTACAATTGGGTCATTGCTTGATTGAATTTTTAAATTTTTACACGCAACAGGAAATCCTACTAATATCCTACTACTATCATAAATGCGAATGTCTGGATGTTTGTTACTCAAATACGCTACAAGGGCTGGACGGATCTGGTTGAAATTTGGCACAGAGATAGATTGTCTGGAATAGCCCATATACTACTTTTTATCCCAGAAAAATGTACGGTTCTCGTGGGATAGTTTAGTTTTTCACAAAGTAAGGGATCGGCATGATTTTTACGCATAGTGGCAGTTTAGGGATCAGAAAATGGCATAGGCCACATTTTAACCCGAAAAAATGGATGCTTCCTATGGTATAGCAAAATATAGGAAGGTGTAATAGCTTAATATGCCACCATGGATTGTATACCTTTCCTTCCAAAAATAACCTTCACGCGGTCGGAGCCGCGGGCGACATCTAGTAAAACATAAAAAATCTATGTCTCCAATATGGTGTTATAAAAGCCTTACGAAGATGTCGAGTAAGTTGTAGGTATATGTATGTTGCTATATGATTGATGTACATACACTCTTAGTGTTAGAACTGGTGGTGTGCCCAACGTGGCATTCCTTCTGGATGTTTCTAGGAGACCATAGTAGTCAACGAACCAACCACTCAAGTGGAAGTAATCAACCATTGTTTATCGAAATGAAACCGCCTTTCAAATATATAGCAAAAAGTAGCACTTAGTAAAGATTATGATGATTTGAAATGGTAGCCTAAAGTCTAAAGTCCAGTTAGAATATAAGAGAAGCACTGACTCTGTAAAGCAAGTGTGCATTATCATTTTAAACAATGCAAAAATAAATCGACCGAAAATTTATCTTCATTAAGCCGCAAAAAGTACTGGAGCATAAAATTGAAACGCACACAAATAAGCAATTATTATTAATGTCGTGCTTCATTGGACGTGGCAAATGGTACAAAAGCCATGACCGAATACAAAAATTGGATATTGCACGGATTATCTTTAAACATCGTGTATCTGTAATTTGAAATTGTTTCAGATGTTAATCGATTTTAAAGATTTAATTATACTTTATTGTTACACTAGCTTTTGCCCGCAGCTCCGCCCACGTGGAAGTTGTTTTTGAGAGAAAAGGCATACTATCCATGGATGCATATTACGCTATTACATCCCTCTAGCATCTGCCTAGTAGCCGGATGCCAGGCGGTCACTATGCGGAGACGCGAGGATCTTGTATTTGAGCTCAACCAGACCCTAGATCTCAAATTTTATCAGGAATCTCAGGATATCAGAAATAGGATTGAATTCAGTGCCAAGAAAACATAGGTGTGCGCATTTTCATGCCACAAATCCCCCTTTTCTCCAGTCTCCAATTTCAGGGTGTTCCAATGACAATGCAGAATGATGTTAAGATCTTAGGTGTAGATATCGGATTTAATATTGCGGCGACGATTTCTAACGCCCGGTCAGCGTATATTAGCTGCTAATATAAAGCGCAGGTACAGCCGGGAATGGAATACTGCTTCCACCTCTGTTTTGGTTCCGATAATTGCTTGCTCGATGGTTGATATGTATTGCAGCGACGGGCCATCTGCATTATGAATGACGCAGACGTGACCAACAGCTTAGAGCTGCTACATCAGCCCAGGGACATTTCTTCGTTTAACATGTTTTTTTTTATTCTGGTGCGGCAAAGTGACCACACTGCACCTTTTTTTTTATCGTGGCACGGCACAGTGACCACACTGCACCTGATGGTAAGTGCAGTGCCGTCCAGTTAGAGTATCAAGTAGCGAGTGATAATCTATCCCTCGCTACTCAATACAATCATGCCGGCCTGCTGTGTAGCTTCTTCACACTACGCCTATGCTTAATGCTTCGAAGAATTGTTTGGTCTTATCCCAACCTCCTCTATCCACGCCAGAACTACACGTACCGGCTTGCGGAGCTACAACAGCGTGGTGTCTATTACCCTCGCCTGAACCAAGAGGTTCGCGATTTTGTATCTTAGCCGCACCATCAAGTCATGGAAAAGTTTGTCAGCGCACGTGTTCCCTACTTTCTGTATTCCCGGGTTTATTAAGCGTACTGTAAAGAAGCTTCTGACTGACTGAAATGACATGAAATCTACTTGGACAGCACTGCGCTTACTATCGGATGCGATGTGGTCACTTTGACGTGCTGAGTATAAAGATGAAAAATCTAATATAATTTTACCCGACCGTGGTATCGAACCCGTGACCTCACGCACAGAAGTCATACCGCGTATGCAGATACAACTGAGCTACCGAGACAATCTTCGACTGCCTCGGTGTGGCGAAGTTGTAATTGCGCATGTATTACGACTGCGGTGCTGAGGTCTCGGGTTCGATCCCCGGGTCGGGTAAAGTGATTTTGGGTTTTTCTATCTAGAAATTCTCAGCGGTAGCCTGGAGTCTGGAACCTGTGCCCGGTATGGCGATAGGCTCGCCCCCTATCACATTATGGGACCGAAATTCGGCGAAAAGTGGGTGTACTGGTTACACGTCTGCCTACCCCTTCGGGGATTACAGGCGTGAGCGTATATGTACAATCTTATCTTACACTAACTATAGCATTTTTTTCGAACAAATGTTCGGGCGTGATTCTTAAAATTGATATAACTGTTTTATTTATGAACCGATTCGAAAAAAAAATACCCTAAGTCCTAAGTGAAGCTTACCACAATACAATAGTATTGTGGTAAGCCACAATACCACATAAAACCACAACCAAATCGGTTTAGCCGTTTCTGAGATTAGCGTGGCAAAATTAGCGTTACAAAGGCACCAACAAACAGACAAACAGACAAAAATTCTAAAAATCATTGATTTGAGTTCTATTGCGTTAATAAAGACCCCAGCCATAGTTTTTCTCATATATCTTCCATGTACAGATATCGATCAGTTACAAATATATTATACTAGCTGTTGCTCGCGGCTCCGCCCGCGTGGATGTTATTTTCGGGAGCAGAAGTATACAATCCAAGGAGTTGTCCTCTGCACTAAGGCACCTGTAGCGATTGTCCAGCCTCTCAGTTGTTGTGCCTGAATCTTGAGATTGCATCTAAGGAATACCTCATAAGTTTAACCTCACTTTGCCCTTTTCAGGGATGATCAAAAACGCTGAAACACGTATTTCTCTATTTCCTACCAAAAGCCTTAATTATAATAAAATAATAAAGCCTTAATATGAATTTTCAGATACCTAACTTGAAGAATGATAGATTTCCCATACAAATATACCCCCCATATTTACCCCCTTTCAAAGTTGTGTTTTGAGAAAAAAGATAGCCTATGTCCTTATACAGGATATAATCTATCTCCTTGCCAAATTTCATCACAATCCGGTCACTTTTAGTCGTGAAAAGGTAACAAACAAACAAACAGACGGAAGGACGGATGGACTGACGGACTGACGGACTGACGGACTGACGGACTGACGGACTGACGGACTGACGGACTGACGGACTGACGGACTGACGGACTGACGGACTGACGGACTGACACTCTCTCGCTCTCTCGCTCTCTCGCTCTCTCTCTCTCTCTCGCTCTCTCGCTCTCTCGCTCTCTCGCTCTCTCACTCTCTCACTCTCTCACTCTCTCACTCTCTCACTCTCTCACTATTTAACTTCGTGTAAAAATGTGAAACACGTATTTCTTTATTTCCTACCAAAAGCCTAAATATGAATTTACAGACCCCTAAGTCAAGGAATTATGGATTTCCCATACAAATTTTGACCTCTTATTTGACCCCTTTCAAGGTTGTTTTTTGAGAAAAAATATAGCCTATGTCCTTCTCCAGGATATATTCTATTGCCTTGCCAAATTTCATCACAATCCGTTCAGCCGTTTAGTCGTGAAGAGGTAACAAACAAACAAACAAACAGTTACTTTCGCATTTATAGTATTAGTATGGATGTACCTATAGATATCGTTTGTCAAATTTATGTTGTTAAATGCAATCCACTAACGTCAATGTCAATCATGTAATGTTATTGTAATCAATCATTTTAGAGGTTTTCAAAAATATTTACTTTCGGTAATTAGCAGTTTTAGTCTATTTCAATAACTTACATACATACATATACACTTTCGCCTGTAATCTTGAAGAGGTAGGCAGGGATGTAACCAGTACACCTCCTTTTTGCTGAACTTATTACGGTCCCGTAATGTAATAGGGGACCCTGTCACGATACCGGACTCAACACCAGACTCGAGCCGATACTAAGTATACTCCTCAGCACGGTAGTCGTAACACATGCGCAATTACAATTACGCCACCGAGGCAGTGAATATCTTCTTGTTAATATAAACTAAAACGATATAGAAATCCATTAAGTTATATCTCAAGACAACCATTAAAATAAAACTTATAATGTACAAGATATTTGACAGCAACTTGCGTAAGTAGATTGATTTCCACGTTAAGATATATTGTTTTAAGTTTATACAAAAGTAATTAACTTGATCTCTAAAACCGCAATTTATTTAATCGGATTGGAAACTGGAGGAATTGGACGTATCTGAGATCTGAGACTCAACTATTATTCGGTATAACTAGTTATAGATAAAGAACCAGAGGCAATTAAAATGATATTAAGTCAGCTTTGACCAAGATCCCTTTTGTGTCTAACTTCTTTTTTTGTTCTTATTATTAGTCGTATCTTAAATTGAAGTTGTATATATAATAATACAAGCCCTGTATTAAACATCGTCCCACTGCTGGGCACGGGCCTCCTCTACTAATGAGAGGGGTTAGGCCTTAGTCCACCACGCTGGCCAAATGCGGGTTGAATGAAAATTATTTATTGATATAAATTCTTTAGTTGAAATATTGAATTACAAATAGCAATCATATACATGCATAAACTGAAATAATACTGTGATGAACTTAAGTATTGCTTACGTATTTGAAACTATTATTTGTAAAAAGCTCTGGATATAAAGTTCGTTATATTTCATATGGTATTTCGTTTACTGATGCGTTTAAAATAGGTTCTATTACTCGGATTAATAATAAAAATTCGTTCGTTTTTACCGTTTTACGAAGAATTACCGTTATTTATTTAGTTGTAATCATTTTGGGAAAAAAATACCTACTTTTAAAATGTCTGAATCAATCCAGTAGTATTTTTCAAATTACTTTGAGGGTGTGCGTATATTTATATTAACTCTTGTATATATAGTACCTACATTTTATTTATTTCGCCTTCGTAAAGTTCGTAAGAGCTATGTTTGATATAAAATATACAGCTTATTAATGAAAATTAAAATCACTTCATAATTAAAGTTATGTTCATGAAAGATTAATTTAAGAATCGATTGATAATATTCCAGTTACGATAAGAGTTTTGGTACATTGCTGCATACTGATGGCTTATATTGTGTATGTGTTCCCTCCTTCCTATGATCCTGTGTCCTTTAGGCGTAGTGTGATGAAGCTAAACAGCAGGCCGGCATGATTGCCAGTAGTGAGGGATAGACTGTCTATTGCTACTTGATACTCTATCTGGACGGCACTGCGCTTACCATCACGTGCGGTGTGGTCACTTTGCCGCGCCAGAATAAAAAAAAATGTATTCCAAGAAAAAATATAAATCGACATTCCCCATATTTCAAAGGAGAGTTTTTAATGTGTTTCATTGATAATAGCTTAACGTTCAGACATCTTCATGGCAAAGTAACTTTGTATAACTAATAAATACTTAAAATTTTAAGTGGCTTCCTATAATTGACTTTCCTTGTATTTTAAGGATACCAATTTAACTTAAAAGATTTGTATTTATGCATGAAATTCTAACTTTGTGTTGTGATTAAATGTTGTTGAATTTTACGAAATTGAGTTTTGTGACGATTCTATTTTTTATATCAGAAGAGTGATCGGAGAAAAGAAAAGGCAGCCGATGTGGCCCAGAAGCCGGCTATGAAACGAGAGACCGTAGGTTCGATCCTCGCATCGACTTTAAGAACGTCTGTCTACGAATAACGCCTGTGACGTTTCAATAAAACTTGCACCATATTTTCAAGTACAGTCTCTCACGAATGGTAATTCAAGAGGGAGTAAATGGCGCTACTTTACAACTCGCCCCGAAGCTATATTAAATAGGAAAAGTTTGTTAATATGAGATATTTTTGTATTACCAAGTGTCTCTATCTTGTTTGAATATTGCGAGTTGAGCGAAGCAAATCAAATAGTATTTAGGACTTGTGTTTTTAATACAGAGAAGTGCAAGGTGGTCAATCATGATTGAAGTCTTACGTGGTTCCTATGGCTGGATATCAATAAATTGATTATTGATTTATACCAGGTTATTAGAAGAAGCAGCGAAAGGTTAGTTGAGGGTGGTACGGAATGCAGAGATGAAAGTCTTAGGAAGATCGAAACCTGCCCAAATGGCATATCGGCATATAATGGTTCACCAAGATAATAAAAAAATATTAGGTATCATTTTAGATCATATATTTTATGTGGTCTTAATTTGCAATCGAATATTTTATTATAAGTACGTTTGATGCTGTTTTGATACTAAAAGCATAAAATAAATTATATTTAAAAATAACACGCTTTAATAGCTAGCCGAACTAAAAAGCAGAAGAGAATATTAATTTCATTGCAAAAAATTATAACTTAAAAAAACAAAAAAATATCACGTTCTAAGATGCCTTCAAAAATGATTCCAAGATCTTTGAATCTAATACGTTCATTGATGCACGGTTTAACCAAGAAAGGATGTATGCCGTCAGGACCAGACCCTTAGAAGAGTCAAGATTTTTAATAAAAAATATCGATATATCGAAATATCTTTTTTTTCGATATATCAAACTCCGATATTGATACATACATACATATAAATATACATATACACTCACGCCTGTAATCCCCGAAGGGGTAGGCAGAGGTGTAACCAGTACACCCACTTTTCGCCGAATTTCGGTCCCATAATGTGATAGGGGGCGAGCCTATCGCCACACCGGGCACCATTCCAGACTCCGGGTTAATACTGAGTATTTCTAGGTAGAAAAACACAATATCACTTTACCCGACCCGGGAATCGAACCCGAGACCTCAGCACAGCAATCGTAACGCATGCGCAATTACAACTGCGCCACCGAGGTAGTCCGATATTGATATATTTAAAAATATCGATATTTTTAAAAATATCAACATCCCTACCGTAGTCCCTAGTAGTTCTTGATACCCGTGATATAGGTTTACCTAGTGTGGAGTGAAAACTTTGTGTGTGACTGTTGGGTGTATTTATTTATTATTGTCGATATCAAAAGCAGTAAAATTTATTAAACAACAGCATACATTCCAAATTTGTAATTCTTCAAACAAAGAACAACCAGTAATCGACACGACAGAGATTAAAATGATTGTCCAACGATCTCGTTACGATAAACCGAATGTGTTCTAAGAAGCTGGAGCGAGCAAATTATTAGCCCCAGTCTCCCCCGTTTAAATAATCTCAGCGGGCAATAAAAGCTGGCCGAGCTATATATTCCAAGCACACGGAGCCCATTAGAGCAGTGCAAACATCCCCGCAGAGTAATGGCCAGGCCAAGCAAACTTGGCCGTTGACATTTCAAGAGATTTGTATGTATTGATAAATTGATAAGTTATGGGCTGTAACAGTTTGAGTTGTTTATAGATTATTTAGTATTCGAAGGGGAGGTCTGTACAATGTTTTCTTTTGATTAAATTCGCATTGTTTTTGATCGAATATTCTAATGGGTAACTACGTTGCGTTGATTCTATTTAAATTGGCATTCATTTGAAGAATCTTAAATCGAAGTAAATGCCATCTATAAAATATCTACGGGCCTTCAGTTTGTGTGCTTAAGATTGTCCAAGGAGACAGTCTGCGTATCATATACTTATGCTGACCCAATTTTACGAGGATCAGTGTATGTGTTTTTGTGGAATTCAATCAGCAGAACTTTATGTATCTGTTAATAACGCTTAAATACTGAAGTGCTACTCAACTAGCTGATTGTTAATGACCACTTGTTTTTTAAGATGTAATTACTTCATGCTCGACGTGAGTACAGCGTTGTTCGAGCAAAGTTTATTTTTCTAGATAAGAAAATACTTTTTGTTGACATGTCTGGTGCATTCGCAGAGAGACTACGATGTTCTTTTACGTCATGTATTACAGACGGGTTGCAGATGGAATATATGCATTTTTATTTGCTGTTTTGATAGTTTCATTTAGACTGGTGTGTATATCAAAAATATGAAGAAATAACATTCACAATTATAGTAGTAATGATTGAGTGAGATTTCATATATTTTTTTTACAGCGAAATTTTTTTTTTCATTCTGGCATGGCAAAGTGACTACACTGCACCTGATGGTAAACGTCAGTTGAGATGGTAAAATCAGTGCCGTCCAATTAGAGTATTGAGTAGCTAGAGACAATCTATCCCCCGCTACTGAAAACAATCATCCCGGCCTGCTTCTTTACACTACGCCATAGCCCATGGGCAAGGAGGTGAAGAAGCGGTCATTTTTTTTTATTGCATAGTCCGACAAACGAGCATGTGGGTCACCTGATGTTAAGTGATCTCCACCGCCCATGAACATCCACACATCCACAATACCGAAAGTATCATGTATGCGCTGTCGGCCTTAAAGGACAGGAATAGGGATTAGGGAAGGTAAGGGGGAATCTGGGCCTCCGGATATCTCACTTACCATACGAAACGCCACAGTAAACTGTCACTTTACGTTGGTTTTCTGTGAGACAGTGGTACTACGCCGGTCGAGCCGGCCCATTCATGCTGCAGACAAATATGTCTACAGCGTGGCTCTACCACTATAGATTATTAGAATAAAGCTCTATAGAAGCCGGTCTTTACAAACCCTTCATCTCTACTTTGACTGTGTTTACATAATTGGATAATTAATGAGAATCTGATTTCAATATATTCGAAGAAGGTCGTATAAATGTCAAATCATCAAAGTTGGTGAAGCAAAATCGAGACTTCACACACGCTTTCAGAATTCAAAGCAAAGTATGGATTTAGTGGCGCAGTGAATATTCTCGAATGTTCTACCTTGTACGCACGAACACGCCTTAAGTATTCGGGCCAGACAGGTTATTTGCCGTTATTGGGTTGTGTACTGGGTACATATTTTTCCTAAATAAGAGCTTAGAGTATTCTAGAAAATTAGTGTCGTAATTCTGTAGTGAGCTATAATTTTCTACGCTAGGCCCCGCCTAAATTATTATATTTGTTAAGATTTCTTGTTACGGATTTGTGTTTTGAAATTGCAATATTTTGAAAATAAAATGTGTTAATAAGGTTATACGAAATCTGTATCTTGCACAGAGGTTAAATTATCAATTTTCGTTTGATTAGGGAATAATTACGGAATTTTCAATAACCTCAACCGATCATGGTCTAGGAGAATTGTTTTTTTTATAAATCCGGAATATATCAATCAATGTCCGAAAATAGAAAGCCAATTATTTTTAAATAACAGTACTACGATACCGTGTCAAATGATGCCATAAAAGTTATAGATCTTTCTCTATGTTCCAGCAGTAGACACTCCGTCTATGACATTTGCATCGAATAATTATTTTCTAGCTTAGTGTATTGTTGAATATTCTGCTAATATGATAATGTTGACACAACATCGTTCAGTTTTGTCAACTTGGCAAATATTTCACGGTGATGCGGGTCCAATTGCTCCTTAGGGACCAATATTTGTTTGTCTATCTTCGAGGAACGTTTTGTGCTATCACGTCTTCTCCCCAAAGGTCGGTTTATTGCGATTTAGTTTTCGTATCTAATTTACTTTTAATTGATGGATGTCTTTATAGTACGTATTCAACTTAAAAATAATGAGCACTTGGTTTTATTTTTGCTACGCGACAGGGTGCAAAATCCATGCAAAGTATTATGCGTGGTTTTAATGATGTTGCAATTTGTTTGCGTTGAAAACAGTCGCTCAAGGTTTATTCTTGGTCCACACTTATACTCGCGGAGTCTTACAAATTTAAAACTTTGAGTGAAAATGAGCTATATTACCTCAAGATTTTATTATCCTTACCTTCCTTATTATAATACATCTCTCAATTTACTAGCTGTATATCACTCCAAGATTTTTTGACATTACTAGTTAATTTATGTTCCCCAATTCACCGCTTAGTACAAACATTTCCTAGGCCAAGTTCTCTTCTCTCTTCTCCAAAGCAATACTGCAAACAGAACTAATAAATAACAACAAACGAAATCCTGAAAGATAAATCACTCGTTAACATCCACTACTAATACCATCGAATAGCGTTAGGATAATAATGGCTGCATTGTACTAGACTGGGCTATGATCTCAGATTACCAAGGCAATTTCCACAAAGACGGCAACATCCAACGGATCAACCGGCGAAGCCTGTAACCCGTACCATGTGAATTGATGCCGCTCTGTTAATCTGGTAAGCTGATCGTGAGCCGCCAGATCTGGATAATATTGGGCATTTAATGTTTAATGAGGAAAATGGGAAGCGGGAAAATGTTGGCGAAAATGCGAGTAATTATCGCGTCGAAATTGATTAGTACGGTTGAGATAAAACTGTTCCTGTTTTTTATTTGGGATTTCCAATTTTATGTTATATTGAATAGTTACCTACGACTGGGATCCTATCAGCAAATTTATTGTTATCAAAGGTTTTGATGGTGATGAATAGTAGCTTTGGAGTCCTAATCCATATACGGTCGGGTGAGCAACACAGGAGGTTAAATTCCTCAAGATTGAGCACTGAGGAAACTGCAATGCAAATTGTGTTGTATAATAAGCTGCTTAATGTTTTTTTTTTTATCCTGGCACGGCAAAGTGACCGCACTGTACCTGATGGTAAGCGCAGTGCGGTCCCAAATAGAGTACTGAGTAGCGAGAGACGATCTATCCCCGCTACTCAACACACTCATGCCGGCCTGCTTCTTCACACTGCGCCATGAGCAAGTGTATTTTATTTGGAATAGCCAAGTTTCAATTGTCTACAAGACCCTTAATCGATATCTGTAATGTTATCTATTCCAAAATATATATTAACATTTTCGACGATGCGATATATTCGATTTGAGTATTTTTTTAATGTCGATGGTATCTTTTATCAATGGAATGTAAATACGTGAAGTCTAGGACTTAGAAATGTAATAAAGAATAATGTTCAAAGGAGGTATTGATCATGTTTGGTATCGGTCTAGACGGGAAACGACACAAAAAGTATGGAGCAAGAGAAAGAACCCCAGTGTATGCACTCAGAGTGGAAATGTTTATTTACTACTTTGCACGATACTCCACCGGCGCATATTGAGTTATTTGCTTCCCCGTAATAGAGAAAACAAATGTATAAAAAATAAACTCAATCGAGAGGCTACAGACAGCTATTTTATTAAGACAATTACGCTATATTGAGATACGGCTCCGTCCATCCCTATAACCACTCCCTGAACTACAAAACACGTGAATAAATCTATACAAAACTTAAAATACCGTCACTATTTGTATCGATTATAATCAAACGTTAGCAGCGTTACCATGAGAGAATTAACTAGGTAATAAACTGCCTCCTATTGCTCTAGCACTGTCTTAAGTTGCAAACGAATCCTGTTTTACACTTGTTTGACTACTATTGGCCAATTTTAATATGCAATCTCAACCTGCATTGTCAGATCGAACCAGAAAATAAACCAATAAAACTATATCATTTGTTGGCATTCAAACTTAATTCTTACTGGTTCATTTTTCATCTGTAGTTCCGGATTTAGATCGTTTATTGAAATTGGTCGTTTGCCATCCTGCATGAGATGAAATAATTGAGACCCGCCGTTATTATTTCGAACATCCTTACTTTCCAAATCAATATTTTTTTTGATTTCTGAATAATTTTGAAATAAGAATTCCAGAATATCAAATTGTACACCTAATTAATCATTATTATGCTTTCCATTATAAAATTTATAATTCAAGTAATGCAGTTCAGAAAGCCGGCATAATCTTTTCTTGCATCTCCTACAAATCTCTTAAGGCTTGTTTCTTATAAGATAACACTTTTTATTCGCTGTTAAACAGACAAATCGGATTTAGAATGGATTAGCTTGTCGCCATAAATCTTATTACGGTACCAAAAGCTTATTTGCATGCTTTAAATTTTGGATGAGTGAAGAAATGACAGGACATTTCCTATCTCTTGATTTGATTAGTTTACGTGTTTATTTTATTTATAAGGGCTAGTTGGAAACGGTACGGACTGTCAAGATGAAAGTCTTAGGTTCGAAACCAGACCAAAATGGTATACACCTCTGACTTTTCTAAAGTTACGTGTGTATTTATTGTTAATTATCACTTAATTTAATGACGAAGGCAAACATCGGGAGAAAACCTATGCAGGTTACATTCCTGCCAGTAGTTGAGAGTAGCTAAGAATTCTTAGGTAAGCATCTGATAATCATTGAAATACACATGTATTTTAGCTGATAACAGCAACAAGCTTAGAGAAGAATGATCAATGCCTTCTTCTTACCAAACAGACAAAAGATAGAGAGGAAGAAGAGAATATGCTCCCACGGTTCAAATTTGTTGATTCGTATTACTTTAGCAGAGTTGTTATCGAGCCGCATAAGATTGACATAGATACAAATGATTGACTGTATATTATATTAGAGATCAAGCATAGCAGCTACTAGATCTACTGGCTGATCCGTTAGATCTAATAATATAATGTATTTAATTCTTCAAACTCATTTTTAATTTGCTACTCTATTCATTAAAAAACACAGACGTGTAAATTTTCTTTACCAAAAGAATGAAACATACACAATTGATTTATAGTAAATATTTATTTAGATATTTTGGCCTAGAACCCTTACGCACGTGATCCATGTGTGTGACGTTGCAACAGTTTTTACAGCATTTGAGTCGTAGACCACCGGACCTGAAAATATACAAATAATTTTAGTTTCATATACAGATTATCAAATTGCAATAATATCAAAGTAGATATATATATTTATTGTTGGATATTTCGTAGATACTACTACTACTTCGTATGTAGTATAACATATTATTAGTATATTGATAGGGTAGTCCCTATTTATTAGAGATAACGAGGGTACTCTATAAATAACTGTGGGTAGATTGATAATTACCAATTGAGTGGGCGGTAAAAGTTTGCAATAACAGGGAGCGCTGGGGCGCTCTAGAATACAGTCCATTTTCGGACTGTCCACCATACGGACGTGTTGTGCAGTTAGTTCACATAGTCCTATACCACTGTTGGTCTTGGTGGCAGTTCCGCAGAGAGGGTTATGCTGCCCGTGCACACTTGGGACTACTTGGATAGTGGTACTTGGTACATCTTGACATGGGGCTGTGAACCTTAAGCACTGAATTGTGTGACAGTGATCATTAAGTTGATCACTACAGTGGTAACCGTCATTTATGTGCATCTTATTGTATCCACCTTTAATGGCCCTCTCTTTTGCTTTCTTACAATATTGTTATAGGTTTACAAAATATAAAGAAAATATTTCACAGTAAACTTTGTATGTTCATAATATTTCCAATATTTTAAAATTTTCGATATTCAACTTACATTTCTTACAAAATAAATGGTTAACATTGGTCCTGATTCGTCTGTAGTAGAAGCCACTTATTCATTCTTTACTACCAGGCATAATAGTAGTAGTACAATATGAACCAAACAAATACTTTTTGAAAGCTTGATACTAAATTTAATAGTACTCCAAGGCTTCAGAAGTCTTATAAGTGATAAATACACGCAGTAGATTATTATCATAAAAAAAATCACATTCATTTGTCTGAAAAGCTTTAAGAATCAACTACTGAAAACGCTATAAAAGTCAGCTTATTCGTCAAACGTTACGGTTTTATAAAGCTATTGTTTAAAATATTGAATTTTTAAAACATAATACGTATCGAAATGGGAACGGAACATGAACAAAACAGCATGTAATTGACGGCGTCACGGCGATAAGCCCAGGTCTTATTATCGAGCTTTACGGTATCGCGAATATATCGATTCTGCCAACAGATTTCATTCAGACTGTTTTGAATATTAAAATTAGCAATTCAATGTTTGACGTAATTTTTATTAAAAAAATGCTTGAAAAAGATTTATGATTATTTGACGTTGATTTCAGAAGAGTAATTTTAATTTTCAATGATTCTACACATTTATACTGAACCGTCGTTTTTTGCTTTATAATGAAGTAATCTTGCATAACAACTATTGAATTATTTTCATTCCACATGCATGTATTGTACGCCTCCCATTTTAGAGTTTAAACTCCTTGTCTGCATTGGTGTGGGGCCTTACTACCGTAAATACAATTCGAGTGCCTCATCAATTCCAAAAGCAAACTGAAATATTTTTCTGATAGCAACACATTTATTTCTCTCGTGACAATTTCTACGGCAGTTATGTAAGCGTACGTTTGCGACATAAATTCCAGAATAGGTCTGTGCAAGCGATCGGCGTTAGTCAGGGCGGACGGGCCGATTCATCCCCTCATGTCACGGTGAAATCCAGCCAGCGTCGGCGCGTCCGATGTTACTTTACTATTTTTCATGAAAAACTCGCTCTATGAAATAGAACGATTGGGGAGTTTAATATATTTTAAAGTCGGTTACAATCTGAACGTTTCGAATTTGATTACTGGGTAATATCCAAAACTTTACTTTGTGTGTCCGTCTATTATATGTACCTACTTCATAAAAGCTATGACTATTTCAATTAATATAAAATCCAAGATTGTCAATTTTTGTTGCGTATTCAGACCTTGTCACTGCGTAATGTCAACTGCACAGATCATATTAGAGGGCACGTGTTCAACTACCCGTGATATTTCCATGTCAAGTAGGTAAACATGCAGTGGCTCTTTGGGTCTTTGGTGAAAGAAACACAGAAAATAAATTTTATTTGGTCAACACTTTAGATGACATACAAATTAAAAACACAAAGGAGTAAGTAATACAATAAAAAAAACTCTAAATACATCCGCTAGTCCTCAACTTGCAACACCTGTGTCTAAAGTATGACCAAAAAGGCCATATACTCAGCATTTGCCAGCTGGTAAAATACTGCCTGGCGTGACGTGGCTAGGCGTATTTCTAAAGATGCTAGATAATTTAGCATCTTTAAGAATAGGTTGTATGACTCACGGCAGATTATCAGCTATCCAAGAGCAATAGCAGCTCATTTTCATGCCAACAGCGACGTGGTCCCCGTCGCACTCCGCTCCACCCACTGTGACCGCCACTAATTGCCCGTGTCGGATAGCCGGCGCGCCGGAGTCCTCCTGTCCCATAAAGCCAGTTAAATTCAACAACTAAAGCTTAAGAACTGAAGAAAATTTAAGTGTTGTGGATAAGACGAATAGTTGAGTTTCTTATTCTTGTAAAAAGGCTGTGGTTAATATTAAAGAAATTGGACTTTACTATACTGACCATCAAGATACAGTGGGGTACACTGCCTAGCCAGGATTAAAATAATAAACAAGTAAGATATTTCAAGTTCCAAAAGATCTCTGAGTTATTAATTTTCTTTGGTAATATGTAGAATAACACAATCAAAAGGTAGTCTAATTATACGTTAAATTAACATGTAGGTAACAGACACAACTTCTAAAAATTACAAATTAACGTAATAAATAATAATAATAAAGTAATTAATAAAGTTTCCTTTGATTAATATAACTATATCACAAAAAAACATATTTGACATATCAGTAAACAGTTCAATAATATACGTATAATTAAAGAAAAACTAGCTAGCACTGAATTTAGAACCTTCCTCTGATGCTAGACAATGATTTATTCATTAGGCTACTTTAAGAACGATATAAGAGGCGATGTTAAAAAAGAAATGGTTTCTCTTCATTTCATTTAATTGAGTGTATCCATTCTATCTATGCGTAAAAACTAAAATATGTTGTAGTTTCGCTTCTAAAATAATTTAACTAATAAATAGGAATATATCTTCTTCTTGTATAGCGAAGCTACTACAATCTATCTGGTGTTAAGTCTGGACTTACCATAGATGGTCGGTATTATATTTGTTCTGGCCTAAAGTAAGTATACTACCTGAGTCTAGAATCTAGGGGGTTTTTCACCATGTATAAGGTACACTATATATACAGTGAAAAGCATAGCTAGCAAGCTATCTAGATAGCTAACGCTTGTAATCCCCGAAGGGGTAGGCAGAGGTGTAACCAGTACAAGTAAAAGTGGGTACTTTTCACGGAATTTTGGTCCCATAATATGATAGGGGGTGAGCCTATCGTCATACCGGGCACATGTTCCAGACTCCGGGCTAATACTGAGATAGAAAAACCCAATATCACTTTACCCGACCCGGGGATCGAACCCGAGACCTCAGCACAGCAGTCGTAACCCATAATTACAACTGCGCTACCGAGGCAGTCGGACCGAGAGTCTGATTCTCTACTGGTTTATATCGAAATCTAATTTGAATATTATTAAGAAATCTTTTGTTTTTATATCTTACAAAGTTTTTGAATGCACTAAAGAGTAAAGACGCGCTTTAACTTCATTGAGTATGAATATAGTTATGTTTCTTAAAATATCTCACTTACCGCTGTTATTAAGTGCTCGTCGCTTGAGTAACAGACAATATCATTCACGCCCCCTACAACCAACAGAAAAGCTTTACTATGAATAGTTTCAAATCGAAACTAGAAATCTGGTTGAACGTACTTATATCGTAAATCTCCGGCATCGTCTTTTCAACGACTTTCTTGCACGTCTGCATGTTAACGAAGCCAAAAACTTCAACGGTTAGCTTGTTTTGCTGGAAAATTGAACACGGATTTGATGGTTGCGCCGGTTTCAGATTGTTTGAAATAACTAAAATGCTTGCTTTAAATCACAAAAGTGTAGTAACAAAACTTTAGTCACAGTAGTGTTAACGTTTCTTCGTTGTATGAAAATTAGATTAATCATTCCAGTGTGTGTCTTTTTGGATTCTGTTTACTTTGTATAAATTAATGTATTGTCTATTTCGTATACGCAGCATACGAAAAAGAATATCTTAAAATGATTTATAACGGAATCCATAAGAACATTTTCTAACATCAAGCTTCTTGCCACTTATATACAAGAAAATTCAGACAATCTTTCATTATAGTGTTTGTAGCCATGTTTCTAATGTACCTTACCCTCTCAATAAACTCCTACACGGTCCAAATAATGCTTGTATGTAGTTAATATTGGCAATTGAACGGAAGCTCGAGTAATGTTTGCATTCAGAATTCGTAGCTCGGGTGTTGCATTATAACGGTGCAAATTGCTAAATTTTAAAATATGAATGGTAAGTCTTGTTTAAGTGCTTTTTGAAATTATTATCTAATAATAATAATACACCCAACAGTCACACATAGTTCTGACCCCACAATAGATAAATCCTGTAACGTGGGTATCAAGAACTACGAGGGACTACGGCCCCACAACACCCAGACCCGAAATGAATATCTGTCTGTCACACAAACATTTGTCTCAGTGCGGGAATCGAACCCACGGCTTCTCGTTTTACTGCCGGCTACTCGTCTGCAGCGCCACGGAAGCTGTCGTGATTTATGTCGTGACAATTATATCGAGATATCTACCTGAGGACCCATTCGACGACGCCAGTTCTTGTAGTGCAACTTTAGGTTTCGTGTTTGGGATTCTTCTCGTGCTTTCTCATTGTTTAGCTGAAGATAAATCGATATTATTAAATACTGATTTTACGTAATACTCAATGTTAGATTTTTTTAATTTCTCATTCTATGATAGACACCCTTAGTTAAATCTAAAGAAACAAATAATATTTATAAGAAATTAATCTGAAATGCTTTTGTAAGTAATTGTCATAATTATCTGAATCAGTAACAATATCAAAGAGACTGTTAAAAAAGTTGGTCGACAAGTTATAAAATATACAAAAGATAATTGAAATGCGAAAACACACAAGCCGCTTGAGGGTACGAAATAATTGCTGAAATCATTCTCTGCAACGAAAAAATCCGTGTCCATATCTTTGCCAAATATAATGCAAAAGAAAAACAAAATAATGAGCAGTGAATGTTACAACTACGCACTAGTGAGCAAATTAATGATCCAATTAGTACGTATTTTACTTCAATTGGAAATTTTACGCTCGTTATCAATGAACAAATTATATTTTTTGTATGATTATAAATGGTGGATTCTGCTCGTCAATGTGTTGGGGTGCGCGCGTGTTCGGCCGGATGTTCACATATTGGAGGATAACCTCTAATATGTGAGCCTCTGGCCAGGCACGTGTGTGTCCCGGCGCATTGACGAGCAGAATCAAGTAAATACTTGAAAGTTAAAATTCCTACTGACAACTAAAATACTGAACAAAAAACTGACTAATTTGACATTGGCTAAGAAGGCAACTAAGAAGCTATTCCAGCTTCTTAGTTAAGCTCGTCGCCATTAAACAAAGAAGAAGAAGATGATGATTATAAATGATTTTACAATATTATGTTATATTGTGTCATGCTTTTTTATCATAACTGTGTGCTTTGTTGAAATTGTTGCACTTCAATATAAGCAAATTTCTCATCCCTACGCTTACGTAAGCATTAGTATAATTTTAACAAAGTCTATTTTTTTAGTGCCTCGATAGGCAGACGAGCAGACATGCCACCTGATGGTAAGTAGTCACCACCACCCATAGACTTCTGCAATAGCAGGGCACAGCGAAGCCACTGTCTACCGTTGAAGGACTACTCTTTTTAAGCCTCGTTTAAAGAAGGAAGGAAGGTTTAAAGAAGTCTATAATATATATTAAGCTTTTAAGCACAGACAAGTAGAATTGCCATATGCATTCTGATATGAACATATATTGCCAGAATCTTCTAAATATTTCAATAAAATCAAAAGTTATAAATATTGCTGATGTAATAGCCATCCAGATCCCTGTCCCCATGTCATCAAAATAAGCAAAGCAATGACCCCCACCCCCCTATTTATTGTATAAACTATAAATCAATTTACAGAGAATTGTAATAATACGGCACCGATGATTCTAGAAGTCACTTGAAATTTATATATACATAGGTATATATTATAATTACTAATCATCGCTCAACCAACACTGTTAACGATAGAAAGATGATATTTTCAGAAAGTGTACATTTCAAAGGTAAATAAAAGGATTTCTCGAAAGTTTAGCATTAAGGCGAAAAGGAGAAAGGAAATGGTTTAAAATATTACATATTATTCAAAGTTTGTATGAGAAATAATATTTTTAGTAAAACTTACTCGAAACTTGGTATTAATGCTTTTCACCAGAATTGATGAAACTTATGTTTCGGGATTAGCAAATATTAATCCCTAAGGGGAAATGGGGGGTAGCAAAGATTGTATAGTCTGTAAGCGAGGCGAGCGGATAGATAAAACTTTTTTTTAGTGCCTCGATAGGCAGACGAGCAGACGGGCCACTTGATGGTAAGTAGTCACCGGCGCCCGTAGACTTCTGCAATGCCAGGGCACAGCAAAACCGCTGCCTAACTTGAAACTCGGATGGTGGACATAGGCTTTTTAATTGTGAATGAATATTTTAACGCAAGTGAAAACATAGGCAGTCATGTGGACTACCAACAGAAGTGAAAACTTAACAGCGTTCATGAAGTAATAACTTTTGTTGCTTGTCAATAAATATAGAACTTCATAGGCGTGCTTATGTCAAAAGTGAAATAATCCGAATATGGTAACGCGAGGTCAGTGCTTATTCCCCATCCCAAAAATGCCCGACGTGTCTAAAGAAGTTTTCACTTCAAAATATAATATTGATATTAGGTGTGTAAGTCTGACAGCTGATTATGTTAAGTGAATGATTGTTAGGATGGTAGCACTCGGTACAAAGTATGAGATAAATTTTCCCGGGTTTTATATATTTTAACTAAGAAAAAACAAGCACATACATTACGATCAGGGTGTTTTCTAACATCCTTTTTTATTGTATCGTTTTCGCCTGCATCTACTTTTTTACGGTGATGTTGATCTTGCTCATGTTTCTTAGTCTGGAAAACAACGACCTTCAATCAAGTACTATGTACAACGTCCGCACATTCAAATGAAATCTCTTGTTATAAATATATAAGCTATGAATTGTTATTAAAGATTAAAATGTTTATTGTTTTTGTATTTAATGTTATTAATTAAAAAATGATAATTTATTTATTCAGTAAATAGGCAACTAAATGTATTTACACACGTAATCTCTTGTAAATAATTATGTAACATAAATCAACCGATGTTTCAATTGATGTCTATTTCTCTACAAAGAACCACGAGCTCGAGAATTAAAATGCTCATTTACCACTCACGCTGCCCGCTTGCAGTGACATAATACCTGATATCCATACACACATACACTCACGCCTGTAATCCCCGAAGGTGTAGGCAGAAGTGTAACCAGTACGCCCACTTTTTGCTGAATTTATTACGGTCCCATAATATGATAGGGGGTTAGCCTATCACCATACCGGGCACAATTCCAGACTCTGGGCTGATACTGAGATTTCTAAATAGATTAACCCGATATCACTTTACCCGACCAGGGGATCGAACCCGAGACCTCAGCATAGCAGTCGTAACGCATGCGCAATTACAACTGCGCCACCGAAGCAGTCCGGTACCTGATATCCGTATTAGTGATTAATTTAGGCGTAGTGTGAAGAAGCTACTGAGCAGGCATGATTGTGTCGAGTAGCGAGGTATAGGTGTCTCTTGCTACTTAATACTCTAACTGGATGGCACTGCGCTTACCATCAGATACAGTGTGGTAGGTAACTTTGCCGTGCCGGGATAAAAAAAGTTTTACTTTTATTTAATTGGAATTATACATACGAAATATTGTGTTAAATAGAAATGTTCTTACAAAATTGCTCTGTTCCCTTAACGTTAAGTACCGGCTAATACCATGTCGAGACCTCTCTTTATATTCATCTAGATCAATCTGGTACCTCTGGATTTGTGACTGTTTCACCGTTCTGAATCTAGTTTCGTATGCACGTGTTGTCGTTCGTATAGGCTGCTTTCTGTTTGATATTTTCTTCGTATATTTTTTTGCTCTGTGCTAGAAATATGACATCGATACTGTTTTGGACAATAACTTTTCATAATTATTATTCTGCTATAAAACACTATATGGTAAAAAGTTGCTTATTCCAAAAATTGGAAACTGTGGTAATACCAAAAATAATATTAGCCCTCTATTAAACATTGTTCGAATGTTGGGCACGGGCCTCCACTACTAATAAGAGGGCTTAGGCCTTAGTCCACCACGCCGCGCTGACCTAATGCGGGTCGGTAGACTTCACATACCTTCGTAATTCTTATGAGAATTCCGAAGTATGCACATTAGTTTCCTTCGCCATTAAATCAAGTGAAATAGTGGTAATCAATGTAAAAGAAAAAATTGTGTAGTTAGTATAATATATATATATATATATATATATACCTAGTCAGGTCATAAATTCTGTCACATGTTTAATATAAAATAATTGAAACAAGTTTATTCATTATGTAACCATTTATATACCAAAATGAACTTAACAAAACATAGATTCTTATGACACTAAAGTTTATTCAAAATGACCTCCGTGATTTTGAATACAGGCCTTCAATCTGCGCGGCCAGTTGTCTATCGCAGCACGAACGAGGTCCATGTCAATATCGGCGACTGCCTTAATCAAGGATGTCTTGAGTGACTCCAAATTGGGATGAGGCTTTGAGCACGCCTTTTCCTCCAAGTGTTGCCATATCTTGTAATCTAACGGATTCAAATCTGGACTGGAGGAGGGCCAGTCTTCGTGCCGGATGAAGTCGATTTCACGCGCCGCCAGCCAGTCTTGTGTGCTCTTCGCTCTATGAGCTGGCGCCGAATCTTGTTGGAATACCCAGTGCCTGTTATTGAACGTGGTATGAGAAACAGGTTCCACAAGGTTCGTCAGGACTGTATTTTGATACACAACTGCATTCGTTTTTACACCTTTCTCACAAAAATGTACCTCTGTTAAGCCCCAATAAGAAACACCCAACCATACCATGAGCGAGGATGGAAAATGACCTCGTTGGACACGCGGAATACGGTTGCTCGCTTCTTCACTACTGTGTGCGTACACCTTATCATTTTGTTTGTTGTAGCTCTCTTCTACGGTAAAAATTTTTTCATCTGAAAAAAGAATTTCCCGATATTTTTTTCCCGCGTACCGCTTCAACAAAGCGCGGCATCTCTTCAGTCTCAGGTCCATTAGACGAGCATTCAAACGATGTCCTGTTTTTCTTCGATATGCCCGAAGCCCTAAGTCTTCATTTAACACCCTTTTCACCGTGGTTCTGCTTAACCCCATCTGAAGGGCCAACAGTTTCTGCTTACGTTTGGGATTTCTTTGAATTCGCGCCTTCACAGCTTTTATCACTGCTGGAGTCCTAACAGACAGAGGGCGACCACTTCTTGACCTGTCATCTACACTAGAGTCATCATGTATCGTTTGATGGTACGATAAACGAATCTTTTGCTTATATTCAAATTTTTCAGTATGTCAAAAATTTTAATTGGCGCGTAACCGCAACGATGCAACGCAATAGGGTATTTGACAATTTTTGAAAATTGATGGACATCGATAGAGGACTCTTCATTTATAGCCCCCGTAATATTTTTATTATTGAAATATACTCAATTTATATAAAATCTGTGATTTTATTTTTGCACATATAATTTCGCGCTAAAACGCGTTGTCACGTGACATTATCTCTATATGACGTCATCGCACATACACAAACATTCGTGACACCTAACAACATAACAAATTATTTGCATTTATCTGTTAGTTTTTCCGCAAAAATGAATGAGCCAGCATATAAATATTGTTCAATGCCTTTGTGTAAAAACTCGACACTAAATGCCGATAAATTGTTCATCCATGTGCCAAAATCAAAAGTTTTAAGAAAGAAGTGGCAGATTTCGACTATCAGCCCTTGTAATGCCTTCTTCCATTCTTATAGAAGATTTGAAGACGAAATTAACATGTTTCCACACGTTTACACATCGAAAAATATGTTCTTCCTTACAATTTTATTTGTCGTAGGATGCAATGTTTATGTGCGATGTCGTCACGAATAATGGCGGCCGGTATTGCTACGTTTTAGGCCCCGAGTGATACAGATTAAAAATTCTAAATTTTAATGACGAAAATAAAATGTTTACAATACATTTAAAATAAAAAAATGTATTTAATAAATATGTTTGCCCACTATCCTTTCTCTTAGTGTAGTTTTATATATTTTGGTTACACCAGTCAAACACCCTATTACTGCAACACGGTCTTCTTTAAGCGTCCACTCCATATTTAAAAATGAGTAAAATTCTAAAAAGTATACATTTTTATTTTCATGAACAATTTGAAATTCGAATTCAATAAACTTTTTTGTGGCCAGCATTCTAAAATAAAAGTTTTTACTGTGTGACAATACTTATGACCTGACTGTGTATATATATATAGTTGTTTAATTTTTTATTTATTTTTGTAAATTAAGATGTTTAATTTTTTTGTAAGTTCTAAATTACTGTTAAAGATTCTTGTAATGTAGCATTAAATTATCCACACTAATAAAAATGTCATGCATGCCTGTGATTGGTATGATTACATTGTATTTTAAATAATTAGTATAACAATATGTAAATTGAATTAATATGTAATTATTCTGTTCGTGTGCTAAAGATGATAAAAATATTAAGTAAAAACAATTACATATCCGTGTATTTTTTCACCACTGCTGCTATATGCTATACCAGTGTGTAATGCTTCTCTTTTGGTCTGGGTGTCTTGAAAATGATTATTCTTAAGGAATAAAAAACATGTTACAAATAAATAATTAATTATAACAATAAAAACAATATAATAAGCATGTCTTATATTTATACTTCTGAGTGTTACCAAGTTTCAAGAACATTATTCAAATCAAATCAAATCAAATCATTTATTTTGTAAATTAGGCCACTATGGGCACTTTTTACATGTCATAATAATGTTAAGGTCTACTGGTGCTTCGGAAATGCCCACTGGTCTGAGAAGAAGCACCAAGAAACTCAGCCCTAGGTCTTTTGTAATTTGTCATTACAATTTACATATAAAATACATACATCCTTAAACAAGTCACATTCACATGAAACAAAAAAAAATGCGCTACCTATACATGTTAATACAAGGCAGAGTCGTAAACGAGGCTATACAACCTGTTATTTATTTTCTCTAACTAACAATCAATGAGCAATCTAGGTAGACCAGTCCACACAAGCAGCACCCGTTCACGAGTATGACGCATGTCCCAGCCATCGGCCTCCTCAACCATGACACAGGGAAGTAACCGACCCGGCACATAACGCCGCCGCAAGCACAGACCCTTAAGCGAGCATGACATCGCCTATACCTTATACCTTAATCGCGTCAAAGAATGATAGAGATACAAATTCACAAGACAATAGCTTTAAAAAAAAAGAAGCCAAGACTATTACGACTCCGGCATCCTGTGAAAACAATATACATCAAACCGAAATACATTGTATAAAATGAGTAATATGTATATTATAAAATAAGTACCTATCAGTGTGTTGCTGTGTTTAGCTGAGCGGCCATGGTTTTTTATCATTTAAATATTCCGTTATATTGTAATAAGCCCTTTTCACTAAAAAGTTTTTTAGTTTTGAATTGGTCGATGGGCAATATTTGCACGGGCTCAGGAATCTTATTATAGAAACGAATACTAAGCCCCACAAAAGTAGCATGTACTTTTTGCAAGCGAAAATACGGCATACACAGTTTATGCTTGTATCTAGTATTTAGAGTATGTATATCACTTTTCTTTTTAAACAAACTGATATTTTTCTTGATGTATATTACATTTGCATAAATATATTGGGACGCAACAGTTAAAATACTTATATCTTTAAAGATATCTCTTAAGGAGACTCTTGTACTCAACTGATAAATTGAACGAACTGCTCGTTTTTGTAATATAAAAATACTCTCAATATCAGCAGCCTTTCCCCACAACAAAATAACATAAGACATAAATATTGTAAAGAGTGAATTAAATTTTTATTTTGTAGGCTGCATGAAACAGACTTAATCGTAAAAATGCGGCCTTCTGAGTACTCTGACACTAGACATTCGACCACTTCTTCACCTTCTTGCCCATGGCGTAGTGTGAGAGGCAGGCCGGTATGATTGTGTTGAGTAGTGGGCGATATATCGGCTCTCGCTACTCGATACTCTAATTGGACGACACTGCGCTTACCATCAGATGCAGTGTGATCACTTTGCCGTGCCAGGATAAAAAAATACGGGTTGTTAGATTTTCCGGAGCAACTTCTTCAAAGGACGTCTTTATAAAAATATATCTATATTTTCTATTAAGTGTTCTACAATTTCTATAAGTACGCTAAAATAATATAGAAAAAATCTAAACAAAAAGAGATGATACCAATTTTTATGTCATTACTACGTGTCTTATACGAAAAAAGGACCCTGAACAACAATTTGCTAAATGTCATAAATGCAAAATGTTTTATTAAATGACCTCAAATATAATAATTATAATCATAAGTAAAAATATTTTCGAGGAATCTCCTTTAAACATTTTTGACTTCATGAAGTCTGTCATTTTTAATAACACTCCATTAATTCAAACCTCCAAAGAGTAAAAACTTAACTTACATGTTCTCCTGACTCCGATGAAGAGCATTTTTCAAGTTGTTTTTTCTTTTCATGTGTGTGTCCATTAAACAGCTACAAAAATCCAAATTAAAGTACATTTTGCATATTTGCTTTATCAAATTAAAATATTACTAACCCCGACTATTAGAAGAACTTCAATTAAAGATATACTTCATAAATATGTATAGTTCGCGACAGGTCGACATGGCAATCGGGGTATGAGATGAGGCGCGGGTGAGGGGTCACCCCGCATACCCGCACATCACCCGCGCCTTCTTAGTCGTAGCGCTCAACGACGCACGAATTCGCATCGACCGCGTATATCGATATCGATCTCGCTCGCATTATTATTTATTAAAATGACTTTGTCGTTTTGTATTAAAATGACTTCGGTCGCTTCCTCGTCACGTGTTGAAACAAAAAACCAATAATTAATTCTTAAGCACGAGAACTAATCCGAAAAGTATTAGAAAATTGAGGTCTATCAAGCTAGCAGTGAAAAGTTAGCAGAAACATTTGAAACTTATTTAGGAATTAGTTGCTAATTAGTTGCTAATTAGTTGCTGCTATTTCGATTTTGTTGCTCAAACCAGTTCCTCAGAAATCGAGTCACTGCTATCTTTCACATAAGCTAGCAGTAAAATAATGAAGTGAGCACATATTGAGTCGGATATTGGGCCTGAATTTGTTGCTAATTTGTTGCTGTAAGATAGTATAAAAATAATGAAAAAATATTATATATTTAAAAAAAAAAAAAAAAATTAAATTTTTTTATATCGATTTTTTCCGCTTATGACAGCGGTTGTTTTTGTTGCTGGGCGGCACAATATCTATGAAGGTGCACAGGACCAGCAACTAATTAGCAACAAAAAATCTGCTGAACATTTAAGCCGTTATCAAGGTCATTAAGGAAAAATGTAATTTTTTGCCGGTTATGACAGCGGTGGATTTTGTTGCTGGGTGGCACAATATCTACGAAGGTGCACTGGACCAGCAACTAATTAGCAACAAAAATTCTGCTGAATACTTAACCCGTAATCAAGGTCATTAAGGAAAAATTTAATTTTTTCCGATTATGACAGCGGTGGATTTTGTTGCTGGGCGGCACAATATCTACGAAGGTGCACCGGACCAGCAACTAATTAGCAACAAAAATTCTGCTGAATACTTAACCCGTAATCAAGGTCATTACGGAAAAATGTAATTTTTTGCCGGTTATGACAGCGGTGGATTTTGTTGCTGGGCGGCACAATATCAACGAAGGTGCACCGGACCAGCAACTAATTAGCAACAAAAATTCTGCTGAACATTTAAGCCGTTATCAAGGTCATTAAGGAAAAATTTAATTTTTTGCCGGTTATGACAGCGGTGGATTTTGTTGCTGGGTGGCACAATATCTATGAAAGTGCACCGGACCAGCAACTAATTAGCAACAAAAATTCTGCTGAACATTTAAGCCGTTATCAAGGTCATTAAGGAAAAATGTAATTTTTTGCCGGTTATGACAGCGGTGGATTTTGTTGCTGGGCGGCACAATATCAACGAAGGTGCACCGGACCAGCAACTAATTAGCAACAAAAATTCTGCTGAACATTTAAGCCGTTATCAAGGTCATTAAGGAAAAATTTAATTTTTTGCCGGTTATGACAGCGGTGGATTTTGTTGCTGGGTGGCACAATATCTATGAAAGTGCACCGGACCAGCAACTAATTAGCAACAAAAATTCTGCTGAACATTTAAGCCGTAATCAAGGTTATAACGGAAAAATTTCATTTATTCCGGCCATGAGAGCGGTGGATTTTGTTGCCTGGCGGCATAATATCTATGAAGGGGCAACGGACCAGCAACTAATTAGCAACAAAATTCTGCTGAACATTTAACCCTTTATCAGGTTAAATGTTCAGCAGAATTTTTGTTGCTAATTAGTTGCTGGTCCGGTGCACCTTCGTTGATATTGTGCCGCCCAGCAACAAAATCCACCGCTGTCATAACCGGCAAAAAATTACATTTTTCCTTAATGACCTTGATAACGGCTTAAATGTTCAGCAGAATTTTTGTTGCTAATTAGTTGCTGGTCCGGTGCACTTTCATAGATATTGTGCCACCCAGCAACAAAATCCACCGCTGTCATAACCGGCAAAAAATTAAATTTTTCCTTAATGACCTTGATAACGGCTTAAATGTTCAGCAGAATTTTTGTTGCTAATTAGTTGCTGGTCCGGTGCACCTTCGTAGATATTGTGCCGCCCAGCAACAAAATCCACCGCTGTCATAACCGGCAAAAAATTACATTTTTCCTTAATGACCTTGATAACGGCTTAAATGTTCAGCAGAATTTTTGTTGCTAATTAGTTGCTGTTCCGGTGCACCTTCGTAGATATTGTGCCGCCCAGCAACAAAATCCACCGCTGTCATAATCGGAAAAAATGAAATTTTTCCTTAATGACCTTGATAACGGCTTAAATGTTCAGCAGAATTTTTGTTGCTAATTAGTTGCTGGTCCGGTGCACCTTCGTAGATATTGTGCCGCCCAGCAACAAAATCCACCGCTGTCATAACCGGCAAAAAATTACATTTTTCCTTAATGACCTTGATAACGGCTTAAATGTTCAGCAGAATTTTTGTTGCTAATTAGTTGCTGTTCCGGTGCACCTTCGTAGATATTGTGCCGCCCAGCAACAAAATCCACCGCTGTCATAATCGGAAAAAATGAAATTTTTCCTTAATGACCTTGATTACGGGTTAAGTATTCAGCAGAATTTTTGTTGCTAATTAGTTGCTGGTCCGGTGCACTTTCATAGATATTGTGCCACCCAGCAACAAAATCCACCGCTGTCATGACCGGCAAAAAATGAAATTTTTCCTTAATGACCTTGATAACGGCTTAAATGTTCAGCAGAATTTTTGTTGCTAATTAGTTGCTGGTCCGGTGCACTTTCATAGATATTGTGCCACCCAGCAACAAAATCCACCGCTGTCATAACCGGCAAAAAATTAAATTTTTCCTTAATGACCTTGATAACGGCTTAAATGTTCAGCAGAATTTTTGTTGCTAATTAGTTGCTGGTCCGGTGCACCTTCGTTGATATTGTGCCGCCCAGCAACAAAATCCACCGCTGTCATAACCGGCAAAAAATTACATTTTTCCTTAATGACCTTGATAACGGCTTAAATGTTCAGCAGAATTTTTGTTGCTAATTAGTTGCTGGTCCAGTGCACCTTCGTAGATATTGTGCCGCCCAGCAACAAAATCCACCGCTGTCATAATCGGAAAAAATGAAATTTTTCCTTAATGACCTTGATTACGGGTTAAGTATTCAGCAGAATTTTTGTTGCTAATTAGTTGCTGGTCCGGTGCAGTTTCATAGATATTGTGCCACCCAGCAACAAAATCCACCGCTGTCATAACCGGCAAAAAATTAAATTTTTCCTTAATGACCTTGATAACGGCTTAAATGTTCAGCAGAATTTTTGTTGCTAATTAGTTGCTGGTCCGGTGCACTTTCATAGATATTGTGCCACCCAACAACAAAATCCACCGCTGTCATAACCGGCAAAAAATGAAATTTTTCCTTAATGACCTTGATTACGGGTTAAGTATTCAGCAGAATTTTTGTTGCTAATTAGTTGCTGGTCCGGTGCACTTTCATAGATATTGTGCCACCCAGCAACAAAATCCACCGCTGTCATAACCGGCAAAAAATTACATTTTTCCTTAATGACCTTGATAACGGCTTAAATGTTCAGCAGAATTTTTGTTGCTAATTAGTTGCTGGTCCGGTGCACCTTCGTAGATATTGTGCCGCCCAGCAACAAAATCCACCGCTGTCATAATCGGAAAAAATGAAATTTTTCCTTAATGACCTTGATTACGGGTTAAGTATTCAGCAGAATTTTTGTTGCTAATTAGTTGCTGGTCCGGTGCACTTTCATAGATATTGTGCCACCCAGCAACAAAATCCACCGCTGTCATGACCGGCAAAAAATTAAATTTTTCCTTAATGACCTTGATAACGGCTTAAATGTTCAGCAGAATTTTTGTTGCTAATTAGTTGCTGGTCCGGTGCACTTTCATAGATATTGTGCCACCCAACAACAAAATCCACCGCTGTCATAACCGGCAAAAAATGAAATTTTTCCTTAATGACCTTGATTACGGGTTAAGTATTCAGCAGAATTTTTGTTGCTAATTAGTTGCTGGTCCGGTGCACTTTCATAGATATTGTGCCACCCAGCAACAAAATCCACCGCTGTCATAACCGGCAAAAAATTACATTTTTCCTTAATGACCTTGATAACGGCTTAAATGTTCAGCAGAATTTTTGTTGCTAATTAGTTGCTGGTCCGGTGCACCTTCGTAGATATTGTGCCACCCAGCAACAAAATCCACCGCTGTCATAACCGGCAAAAAATTACATTTTTCCTTAATGACCTTGATAACGGCTTAAATGTTCAGCAGAATTTTTGTTGCTAATTAGTTGCTGGTCCGGTGCACCTTCGTAGATATTGTGCCGCCCAGCAACAAAATCCACCGCTGTCATAACCGGCAAAAAATTACATTTTTCCTTAATGACCTTGATAACGGCTTAAATGTTCAGCAGAATTTTTGTTGCTAATTAGTTGCTGGTCCTGTGCACCTTCGTTGATATTGTGCCGCCCAGCAACAAAATCCACCGCTGTCATAACCGGCAAAAAATTTCATTTTTCCTTAATGACCTTGATAACGGCTTAAATGTTCAGCAGAATTTTTGTTGCTAATTAGTTGCTGGTCCTGTGCACCTTCATAGATATTGTGCCGCCCAGCAACAAAAACAACCGCTGTCATAAGCGGAAAAAATCGACAAAAAAAATTAAAAAAATTTTTTTTTTTTCAAATATGTAATATTTTTTCAATATTTTTATACTATCTTACAGCAACAAATTAGCAACAAATTCAGGCCCAATATCCGACTCAATATGTGCTCACTTCATTATTTTACTGCTAGCTTATGTGAAAGATAGCAGTGACTCGATTTCTGAGGAACTGGTTTGAGCAACAAAATCGAAATAGCAGCAACTAATTAGCAACTAATTAGCAACTAATTCCTAAATAAGTTTCAAATGTTTCTGCTAACTTTTCACTGCTAGCTTGATAGACCTAGAAAATTGTGTCATTAAACGGAAAGACAATTATTATAATTCCCTTGTCAATCAGACATTGGATATGGCTGCGTTTTACACTGGATTTTTAGAACTGCGCCCAGAATACAATACGAATCGAAATTAGCTGGACCAAATAAACAATTAAAATCACCCTTAATTGATATTGATAGTGATGAATAAAATATGTTACTTATAATAAACCTCATTTAATTAATTTTAGTCTTATTTTCTTGCATTGCAATAAAATAAATATCGATATAAACTAACTGCTACATTTTGCCACATCACTAGAAAATTTCCATTTCGAGCTGTCGCGTACTATAAAAATAAAGGTTGTATTAATTTACTTTTTGGAATTGGAGATAGGACATATGATGATAAAAAAGGCAAAAACAACAACAACAATAATAATAAGTAATTTGAACAACTTTGCGTACAAGTGGCAGGAGATCGCAAGCTGCTCTAATTGAACAGAGACAATAAACTACTACAGAAAATTTTGTCTGTTTTTATAACTTACAGTAATATCATCTTTTGAATGTCCCCAACTTAGCACCGTCACATTAGAGTCTACTGGAGCCGAAGATTTGTCTCCGGCTAGAGGTATGACCGTGCCAGGTTTATCCGAAGTCATTCCCGCGAATGTGAACACTAATGACAGATCTGCGGTCCATCCCTTGTATTTCGGATGTGTCACAACTCTTTCAATCGGCAGGTACTGCTCGTACCCAGTCTCGAACATCTTCTTGGTCCCGATGACAACGAATGAAGTAGTGAGTTCAGGTCTGGCTTTTTTGTTACCATCTGAAACACTGGAAGACAAAATAATTACTCAGAGCATCTGCTGCTGACCCATCTGGGTCTAAAAGTTGGTATTCAATAATAAGCCAAACATTTTCGGAAGTCAAACTTTAATCAAAATCAAATATTTATTGAATCCATGAAATGTTATACAACATTTAGATTCAGACAATTGTTTTGCTCTACCGCCAGTTCGAAATTCAGTTTCGAAGAGAATAGAGAGAGTTAGAGAATAACGGGTAAGAAACTCTAGCGTTGCTCTTTTCACACCGGTTAACAATATTCGTCTTACAATTAATATACGATTTAAGTACATTTTATTTACATTAGATTAGATCAGCTTAATGTATGTTAAGTTGCCTTATTGCAATATTGTGAAATAAAAATCATTATATGACCATCGTGAGAGTGATAAAAATCTCGATTTCTTAAAGCAGTTGGTCCTTACTGAAACAGTCTGAGCAGACCAGCAAAGGCTGATAAACCAGTGAGTCATGGTTAGAATTATGGGTGCATAGTGGACCTCATAAGGAAATGTATGGATATATTTTCATTTGGACCTCTGAATATCTCATTTAATATCCGAAATGCAACAGCAAACCACAACTTCACTAGTGGTATACCTCACTCATGCCAGCCCATTCATGATGTAATTTCTAGATCGTGGCTATACCATTTTAAGCTTAATATAATAAGTTCAGCTTATTTTCCCTTTAGAAAGGGTAGTTGGGGTATCATGTTTAGCCGTTTTGCGGCCTTCTGAGTACTCTGACACTAGGACCCTCGCCCGCTTCTTCACCTTCTTGCCCATGGCGTAGTGTGAAGAAGCAAGCAGGCATGATTGTGTTGAGTAGCGGGGGATAGATTGTCTCTCGCTACTCGATACTCTAATTACACGGCACTGCGCTTTCCATCAGGTGCAGTGTGGGCACTTTGCCGTGCCAGAATAAAAAAAAATTAAAATGAGAATCCTGAGAATGTAAAGGCTAATTAAATGTTAGTTCTATCAGAGTCTTATCGAAACATAAGCTATAGGCTATTTTAAGAATATGACATTATTAGGATGATATTTAAAGCAGCGTAGGCGTGTACGGTCCCTTGTTTCCACTCCACTATACTTACTTTCTACATGCCCCAATCTATATTGGTAATGGTAATAATAGGTACTCGAAATATTAATGGAGATTCTTTGGTTTTGTTATTTTCGTTTATACGAAAAAGTAATATATTTTGCTAGAATAATTATATTTGTCTCTGTATTATGTTTTATGTGCTATTGTAATTTGTAGCGTTGCGCATCAGTTGGCTTTTATTTTCTTTAGATGAAAATAGGCTTTGTTCACAGAAAATATAGGCACGCCATCTACGCTAATGAATTGTTGCGGTGGCTGTCGCTAAACAATTTAAATTTATCAGAATTATTTTATAAGTGTCTATTTTGAAATAAAACTAATTTTTACGGATTCTATCGCGGTTTATTTAACTTTTTTTTTATCCCAACGTTTTGAAAGCTTTACAGCCTTCATGGTCACGGGGCGGACTGAGTTGTATGTCATCTCGCAGGTATAGTGCAATGTTTCTACCCTCCATATAGTTGTTTTTAAATTTTTATTTATTGTAGTCCGATCTACTACAAGGGAGTGGGATAAAAAAAGTTAAATAAACCGCGATAGAATCCGTAAAAAATTGTTATATTTCAATGTATAACATTCGCGTAAATATAGGAAACCATTAAGTGTCTATTTTAGTAATTAATAAAGGTGAAAAAATTAAATATAAAAATATGTGAGGTTGTTTTAAAAAAAGAAAACTTAGTGAACGTGAGGTCGTAAGGTAGATATGCAATAATAAATACAAGCGCTGTAATATACACTGTCCTACTGCTAAGCACAGGCATTCTCTACTAATAAAAGGAATTCAGCCTCAAAGTAGTTAACACAATGTAAGAAACAAATAGTCATTCTCCGCGTAATATTTAAATTTAGAATTGAATTTTTCGTAATTCCAAATTTAAAATATACTTACAAACAATGAGCTGCGGTTATCACGACATAGTCATGTATAATAGTGCCTGTGCATGTTTTTTTAAAACCATCCGTGAACATAATGCTGCAAAAAATTACAATTTAAGAAGAAGGAAAATACACAACAACTTCTATTGCTAACTAAGTCATGATTACTATTAAGAAGGCAAGACTTTGATTTAAAACGTCTCATCAGTTAGCAGGAGACACAATGTCGAAGTATGGTGTAATTCCGTTTTAAATTACATAAAAATGATGTAGGTGTGTTTTGGTATTGAAAAATATGAATTTAACCCGTCCATAATAACCGTCCGACTAAAAACTAAATTTAATTTATACCATTATTGTCAACCTTTATAGGTTAAATATATTATTTACATTTTTAATAAATATAAAATGGACGTCACAATTAAAAAACCGCGAGATGCAACAGCGCTTGATTTGTCTTTTGGACTGCCCTGTACTTGCCACCAGGTGTAGTATAGGGACTACATTTACAGGATAAATAATAGAGTCTGGTGATAAGTAGTATGTTACTCAATAAGTGCGACGAATGTGTGTTGATCCACTGGGGGTTCCGGATCTTTTTGATCTTCATTGTCTTCTTTACCTGGACAACAGAAAAAATATTTACTTTATTTCAGACTCCGTGGCGCAGCGGGCGAGTAGCGAGCTGTGAACGAAAGGCCGTGGGTTCGATTCCCGCACCAAGATAAATGTTTGTGTGACAGACATATAGTTGTTTCGGGTCTGGGTGTTGTGGGACCGTAGTCCCTCGTAGTTCTTGATGCCCATCATACAGGTTTTACCTTGTGTGGGGTCAGGACTATGTGTGTGACTATAGCATTTATTTATTTTTATTATTGTATTCAGATAAACAAATTTTACGGAATTTATCGAGGTATATTTTACTTTAGTCTTGAAGTTTCGAGAACTTTGTAGTTTTCATGGTCACGGGGCGGAGTGACTCATAATATGTTGTCAAGAAAGGATAATAATAAATTGAATTTTTCTGTTAGTCCCATCTACACAGAAAGATATCTATATCCATACAGAAAGAGGTAGTTAAACTTGGTGGTTCCTATAAATGTATAATGTTTATACCAGAATTAAAAAGAAAAAGAATATTTAAAATTTACAATAATTTTAATAAAAAAAAAGTTTTTAATTCATAAAAAGTACACCGACTTCAATAAACAACAAATTATGCGTCTCTATAAAATTTGAGGGTTGGCGTCGATTTTACTGAGATCCCATCAGCAGATCCTGAATTGGTGCCAATGGGACCACCTGGGAAGTATACCCTTATAAACAAAAAAAGAGTTTCTCGAATCGGTCCAGGCGTCTTCCAGTAATCGGGGAACATACAAAATAAAAAAAAAGATTCTGACGAATTGAGAACCTCCTACTTTTTTTGAAGTCGATTAAAAAATAAGGATCAGTTGGATGAGGACTTATTACTAGATAGTAAATAATTCAAAGCTATTGATGTTTGTTTCAAATGCAAAACGTACAAAATATGGATACAATGCTAGATTTAATTTGACAGTAGTAATTTGACCTACTTAAAACGCTTGTGATGTTTCAAGTAGGTACTCTCAAATAAATTGTAGTATATTTTATTCTCTGAAAACACCAATATCTTTATTTTACCAATCAATGTAAATTTAGACTGCCACGGTGGCGCAGTTGTAATTGCGCATGCGTTACGACTGCTGTACTGAGGTCTCGGGTTTGATCCCCGGTACAGTGATATTGGGTTTTTCTATCTAGAAATTCCTCAGTATTAGCCCGGAGTCTGGAATCTGTGTCCGGTATGGCGATAGGCTCGCCCCCTATCACATTATAGGACCGAAATTCGGCGAAAAGTGGGTGTACTGGTTACACCTCTGCCTACCCCTTCGGGAATTACAGGCGTGAGTATATGTGTGTGTATGTGAATTTTGGGATATTTTTGGACTTGACTTTTGAAAGATGTATTACGTAGCATAAATATTGATAAAAATATTTCTTTCCTTAAGTAATTTAAATTGCATTATATTTATTATATTTGATACACATTATAATTATAATTCTTATACGAATTTCGAAGGTATGTGAAGTCTACCAACCCGCATTAGGCCAGCGTGGTGGACTAAGGCCTAACCCCGCTCATTAGTAGAGGAGGCCCGTGCCCAGCAGTGGCACAATGTTTAATACAGGGCTAGTATTATTATATAAAATTAGCACTGATAATTTGATTATCGATTAATTATGTGAAACGACATACTGTACTGGTCGGTATCCTCACCACCAACAAAACTCAACACAATAAAACAAACCACAATCAGCAGTTTGTTCACAAAACACATGTTTTTAATTTCATTTCGGTCAAATGCTATGTAAATGGTTGGAGGCAATAAATTATTTTTAATTAAATCGATAAGCCATACAAATAAATTGAACATAGTGTAAAGATAAATGCGAAACGAAAACCAATTTTTCATGAAATAATTATTCCAGGGTTCTTTAACTTTTTTTTTAAATCTTTTTGATTATCTGTTTTATCTAGTACTTTATTATTGTATACCTACCAAACAACAACGACCATACCAAAAATAGCCGAAAAAATAGTGTGTAACAACAAAACAGTAGTCCGATATCGCATTTTAGTGTTACTGACTTATGACCAATTTCAATGTGCAATCTTAATCTGCATTGTCAGATCCAGCAAATAAACCAATCAAACTATCATTTGTAGGTGTGGCATTAAAACTAAATTCTTACTGGTAAATTTTTCGTAACCATCTGTAGTTTCGGATTAAGAAATGCTGGTTCGCTGGTGGTAGGATATTCATATCCGCCCGGATAGCGACCACCGTCCGGAGGATGTAAAACCCGCCATAGTGGCACACGCAAGTGTGTCGCGTTCCAGGGTCAGCCAGTGTACATCTGGTTTTTGTTGGGGGTCTAGAGTTGGGGTACGATGTTTGTCCGTGTTGCAGCCTTCTGAGTACTCTGACACTAGACCCTCGACCGCTTCTACACCTCCTTGCCCCATGGCGTAGCGTGATTGTGTGTCTAGCATGATTGTGTTGAGTAGCGACAAATAGATTGTCTCTCGCTACTCGATACTCTTGTTGGACGGCACTGCGCTTACTATCCGGTGCAGTGTGGTCATTGCCGTGACAGGATGAAAAAAAAATGCTTATTGAAATTGGTCGTTAATATATTTTGGGATGATATAGGCATATCGGTATTTGGGAATCTTTGTTGGCAGGTATTTCACATTAAACTTCGAATAAAGATTTGCCAATCATAGATTGACAGATCAGCAAGTCAAGTAAGGTTCGACGTTCTACTTTTCTGAATTCTGTATATTGTGCCAATCTTGTAAGGATGCGAGAAAATTTTGTCAATTTAGTTGACACGGTTGGATTTTCTACATCAGAGGTATATTTACTAGTAACAAACAAAGCGGAATATGTTGCTCAATTCGTAGCCGAGATTTTTTATCGGCGTACGAACCAGTATGCCAGACAGCATTCTAGACTATATTGAACAACATAAATGGTAAATAATGTCATAGTTTCTCATAGTGTTTGTCATAATTCCGAGTCTAGGTTGGGAGGGTAGGCTGGTATGTATCCAATTATTTCACGCCAGCCCATTCAAATCAAATCAAATCAAATCAAATCATTTATTTTGTAAATTAGGCCACTAGGGGCACTTTTTACATGTCATAGTAATGTTAAAATCTAAGTCTAACGGTGCTTCGGAAATGCCCACTGGTCTGAGAAGAAGCACCAAGAAACTCAGCCATAGGTCTTCTGTAATTTGTCATTACATTCCAACAAAAAAATCACACATAAAATACATTTTTAAACAAGTCACATTCACATGACAAAAAAAAAATGTCGGTATACATGTCAATACAAGGCAGAGTCGTAAAAGAGGCTATACAACTTGTTATTTAATTTTATCCAACTAACAATCAATGAGCAATCCAGGTAGACCAGTCCACACAAGCAGCACCCGTTCACGAGTACGACGCATGTGCCAGCCATCGGCCTCCTCAACCATGACACAGGGAAGTGACCGACCCGGCACATAACGCCGCCGCAAGCACAGACCCTTAAGCGAGCATGACATACCCTAATCGCGTCAAAGAATGATAGAGAAACAAATTCACAAGACAATAGCTTTAACAAAAAAACAATAAGCCAAGATTAATACGACTCGGCATCTTGTAAAAACAATTTACATTAAACAGAAATAATCATTACATAATCATTTATTGTAATAGATCTGGAAGATTCAGAGCAATTTAATCCCAAGCCTTCTTGTCATCAAGATAATCGGAAATTTTGTAGTAACCTTTTCTATTGTCATCATTGCCTGGCGCAAAAATGATGAATATAAGATCCCTAATTAATAATAAACTAATTAAAATATTGACGTCCTTGGGGATCCCATCCCGGATGTTATGTTTGACAGTCTCCGTGGCCCAGCGGGCGAGTAACAGATTGTGAAACGGGTAGCCGTGGGTTCGATTCCCGCACTCAGACAGATGTTTGTTTCAGGTCAGGGTTTTGTGGGACCGTAGTCCCTCATAGTTGTTGATACCCACAATACATAGTATGGGGCCAGAGCTATGCGTATGACTATTGGTATATTTATTTATTTATATTAGTTTATTAAAGAGAAGGTTTCTCGAGGGGCGACATTATATTTTAAAATACATTGTAGCCGACATCAGATTTAGCGTAGTCACCTTGCCGTGCCAGAAAAAACCATCCAAACTCATTATTGAGATTCGAAATCCACTCGAGATTAGTGGTCCGGCTGACTCCAATTTTTCCAAAACACCACAACAATGCAGTGTTACTTTTTAAATCCAGCATATTTCAAATTAAATCCAAAATAAAGGTGCAATGCAGGTTGAGCATCCTTTGTTTCCAACTTGAAGGCATTAAATAGACATTACCAAATGACATTATAATTTTATTTTTAAAGGCAGTTTTCGGTTAAAAGATATTTAATTTCCGGGTTACAATGAATGGAAATACATAAGCGATTATGAATATGGGGCTCTGCTCTTTTCTATGTAAATTAATCCTAGCGTAAGAGTTCACCAAATTTATTTATTTCAGCCAGAATAAATCCAGTATATATAAATAACTAGATAAATGTACCCAATACACATAGTTATGACCCCACACTATGTAAAATCTGTATCGTGGGTACCAAGAACTACGAGAGACTACGGTCTAAAAATACCCAGACCCGAAACAAATAGGTGTCTGACACACAAACATTTGTCTCGGTGCGGAAATCGAACCCACGGCTTCGCGTTTCACTCGCTCGCTGCGCCACGGAGGTTGTCAATAAGAAGCAACGAATACTATTTGATAGTAGCAAAATAGGTGCTTTTAGAAGCAAATATAATTAAAGCAAAGCAAAAAAAAGCAAAAATAATTAAAGTAGAAACATTTATTCAGGTAGGGTTTGCCGTTGTTCAGATACAGCCATCGCCCCCGAACCAAAAGAAAAAAACTGGATAATATGAAATCTATACGGTCGAAAGCGTCGGTAATGTACGTTTTTCTTCCCATTAACAAGACCACTAGAAAAGAATTGGCCATAGAAACAACCATTACGCAGTGGAAGCGTTGTTTTCGTAATCCCACGGAAGATTTCTGCTTGGTATAGGTCTTAAATATGTATTACATTGTCCCTTACCTGGCATTTAAGCAGTTGAGTTAAAAGCGTTGGCAAAATTCATATCATCTTCAAGGTTTTGGGAGTATTCAGATGTGATTGAGTTTGTTTTTAAGTTTTTGGTGATATTTTACAAAAAATAATTAAATTCCTCAATAATTGCCTATAAGATTATCTTTTGGATATTAAAGCGGATTATACGTTTAATAATTATTATTATTTGTCGGGGTTCTAGAGTTGGAGGACGATGTTTGGCTGTGTTACGGCCTTCTGAGTACTCTGACACTAGACCCTCCACCGCTTCTTCACCTTCTTGTCCATGGCATACTGTGAAGAAGCGACCAGGTGCAGTGTGGTCACTTTGCCAGGGTAAAAAAAAAACAAAAACAAAAAATGTACCTATACTTTTAAAACTTATCTCCAAGAAAATCACGGCGTTTAAAATAATTTATAGAAAATAAGCATAACATTTATCGCACCAACGACTCCTGGAATTAAATTTATTGTACGTAGAGCAATCGCGGAATTTTAAACAGCGCGTCGTACGCTGCAGAAAACGGAACTTTTGAAGCCACGTTACTGAAGTGAATAAATTTAAACCAGCATATCGTAAATCTGATGCGCTTATTTAGTGTTAAATTATTTAAGATACATGGTTGAAAAAGGAAGAGGCTAAAAATATTACAATTTGTGCGAAATATGAACTTTAAAGTGATTAAAATTTTGCAGCATGTTTTTAAATATAATACTGTATATGAACAAAACAAAGGTATAAATAAGAAAGGGAGACGCTGTAAGTTTAGTAACTGATCATTGGATAATTTTTTTTATCTTAATCAGATAACATTATCGTTTTTAACCGCCTTCAAAAAAGGAGGAGGTTAACAATTCGTCGTAATCTTTGTTTTATGTATGTTCCCCGATTACTCGAAGACGCCTGGACCGATTCCAGAAATTCTTTTTTTGTTTTAAAGGATATATTTCACAGGTAGTCCTATTGGCACCAAGTCAGGATCTGATGATGGGATCTCAGAAAAATCAAATTTTATAGTGACGCATAATTTGTTTGTTATTGAAGTCTGTGTACTTTTTATAAATTAAAAAACTTTTTATTAAATACAAATTCTGTTTTTTTTATGGAAATGCGTCAATTTCTACAAAAGATATTGTGAATTACAGAAATTTATAGCTGCTTGAGTTTACACTGCAATTAAGGTATATCGACAGACCATTTTCAAGATTAAAGTGTTCTCTTTAAATATGTCTCATCACTTCATAATTCAAACAAAGTCATTAAATTAAGTGGCGTTTTCCTGAGCACTAATCCATCCTATGGAGTGGATGTTACAGCAGCATTTACCATCTAATCTTATTGCCTCGAAATGTTTAAATTTAGCGGCAGTCGCTGTGCATCGGGAACGAGCTATTCTGTTATGAAAATGCACGTTAAAGTTGCATTTTCGTAAGTAAAATGTGGTTACCTTCACTAGAATTGTGCATGATAATATTCGAATTTTGTACCTCTAGTGGTTTATCTTTTTAACAATCTACATTATATCCTTCGTATTTTAGCTAAACATTCTCTGCAAGTTAAATAGAGTACTAGCAGTTCTTGTTTTTCGTAATGGACTTCAATGATTCTAATTATGCTAGAGACTGCTGAGAGAAAGAGACGTGACTGTATTCATTATTGTTTGATTAACTCTGTAATACAGTCATCAGTTATCAGCAGATATGACCGGCTTAACCTTTATTGAATCCATAATTGAAAGACATTATCGAAAAGAATCATTATTAACAACTTTACCTTTATTAGCCATTGCTTAACCTCTTGTTTGATTTTATTTTATTTTTAAGCTTCCATCTTACGGAGCGATACCAGTTCTTATTTATCCATTCATTTATCAGCAGATAATAAATAAATACACTCAAAAGTCACACACATAGTTATGACCCCACACTAGCTGAAAAGTGGATCATCGGTATCAAGATCTACGAGGGACTACTACGGACCACAGCTCACAGACCCGAATCAAATGTCTGTCTGTCACCCAAACATTTGTCTCGGCGTGGGAATCGAACCCACGGCCTGTTGTTACACAGCCGGCTACTCGCCAGCTGCGCCACGGAGGCTGTCATATCTGTCTACCAAAACAGGCGCTTCCCACATTGTACCATCGCTGATCCTTGTTATTTTAATTCATCAAAATATTAACAAAACCACAATACAATAGAAGCACAACGAGGATCGGGTCGAATGCAACAAAACTCCTTAATTTATCTGTTCGGATTATTCATTAAATTTATTATGCAAACAAATAGTCCTTAACTCTATGTGCATTGCGGCAGGAAGTAATATTGGGGTCCGCCGGCTATGTAAGAAGGCCACAGACTCGTAATAATATGGAAAATAATTCACCCGCTTTACAAATGAGGCGCCTGGTTATTGCTCTTGCATTAATGTTTTTATAAATGGAAATATAGTCTGGGTTAATTTCTTGGATGTCTGGATTTTTTGGATGTGTGACAAATGCCCGTTTGGACACACAAAAAAGAGCGCGTTTTGCATATATTGGCTCTTGGCTCCCATTATTTTGTATGGTATATTAGACAAAGATGCACGCTTCGGGCATATTTTGGACTAGCTTTTGCTCGCGGCTCCGCCCGCGTGGAGGTCATGTTTGAGACAAAAAGTATACACAACAAAATACCAATTTTCATGCATTTAACTTCAAAAATGAAGGATTTTCATACAAACTTTCATTCCCTATTTTACCCCCTTAAGGGCGGAATTTCCAAAAATAAATCCTGAAACATATATTTTTTATTTTTAACTAAAATGCCAAATACTAATTTTCATGAATTTAACTTCAAAAATGACGGATTTTCATACAGACTTTCATCCCCTATTTTACCCCCTTAGGGGTGGTATTTCCAAAAACCCTTCCTCAGTGGATGCCTACCTGATAAAAGGTACCTACTGTCAAAATTTCAAGTCTCTAACCCCAGCCGTTTAGGCTGTGCGTTGATCGATCAGTCAGTCAGTCAGTCAGTCAGTTTCTTCTTTTATATATACAGATCTAATACGACAACGAAAATAAAAATTTAAAAAAAGTTCTTAATAATCGATATAATAATATACATTAACATATTATTTTATATTGAAAGCCTTGACGAGAGGCCGTGGGTGCGATTCCCGCATCCAAACAAATGTTTGTAAGTGTGACAGACAGATATTTGTTTCGGTTCTGGGTGTTGTGGGACCGTAGTCCCTCGTAGTTAGATCCCCGTCCAATACATATGATTTATCTACAAATATATACTTCGAAGCTGGCTTTTGTGAGACAGAAAGTTTCTCTTAATTCATGTTAACTACTAGATTCGCATAGTAGTGTGGCGTCTGGAGGCCAACGCCCAACTTTTTAATAATCATGTTTCCAGAAAGTTTTGTTTTTAAAGATTTTGATAAAAGTTTTGAAAGATTAAAATAATATCTCAGATTCGTACCATGACCTACAAAAACCAGTTAGATGTTATCGATTAAAATCAATAATATTTTAGTCTTAATTGTAATTGATTGTTTTCTGTAATGTGACTTTTGTAAACAAATAAAATGTTTTTTTTGATGTGATTTTTGAATAATAATACTTCCACATAAAATTAATAATAATATTACGCTATTCATTGTCATATCACCGGCAGAATCTGTTCCATTGTATTTTACGCAGTATGTTTGGAATATAATGTCACCATTGTCTACGAGTGGCCTACAGATATCATAATTCTCTCCCCACACTATAATACTGCGCCCAATGTTTATAGCTAACAATTTATCTGTTATCTGCCTTATGCTGCCTGTAGACGAAGCTGGTAATTTGTGTGTTACAACAAAAATAAGAACAGAATGTTCAATTTATAGGTCTGTGTAGAGCGATGGAGAAAATTCAGGTGTCTGACAATAGAACACAGTGTGCTGCTGTGTTGTGTGCTGGTGGTAGGATATTCATATCCACCCGGATAGCGACCACCGTACACAGGATGTAAAACCTGCCATATAGGCACACGCAAGTGAGTCGCGTTCCGAGATCAGCCAGTGTACATCCGGTTTTGGGGACTAGAGTTGTACGATGTTCGGCCGTTTTGCGGCCTTATGAGTACTCGAACACTAGACTCTCGACCGCTTCTTCACCTTCTTGCCTATGGAGTAATGTGAAGAAGCAGGCCGGCGTGATAGTGTTGAGTAGCAGGGGATAGACTGTCTCTCGTTACTTGATACTCTAATTGAACGGCACTGCGCTTACCATCAGGTGCAGTGTGGTCAATTTGCCTTGCCAGGATGAAAAAAAAAACAATATAATTTTTTTGTGGTTCTAAGTGTTAATTCATTTGGTCTAACACTACTTGCAATCAACCACATTGAAAACACATTTCCTCTCGAACATGTGACAATTATGATAAAATAATACAAAATAATTTAATTTGAATCAAGATTATATTATAATTTGAGAATTCTGTAGTTATTATTTTGTGTGCATAATGTAACGATAGGGTCTGGGCTTTGAGTTATGATCTATATAATGAACAACTAATGAGCCAGTCTTAGCTTATGTAATACATGCGGACAGTATTTCCTGCAAATAAATTAAAAAATATATATGAAAGAAAGAAAAGAATAACTATTTATTATATAATATATTTATTAACTATTTATATTATATGTTGAACTGTCATACTGGCATTTAATAACAAATTGAAAACAAATTTGTTGGTTATAATTATGTTACAAAACTTTAAACAATTTTGTGTACAATTTGTACCCGATTATAACCTGTTTTATGTGTAATAAATAAAATAATAATTTAAAGTCATTAGCAGTTGATAATATGGAATATTTTTTGTAATAAAATTGCACAACGAATATATTTTATCGACTTATCTCGTTATAATTGCAGAATATTTTACTAAACTTCAAAATCCACTTCAAAACTGTCCTTGGAGTGCGCTCACTATTTGTTAAAGTAGTTATATATTTGTTAAAATATATTCTTATTTTATATTTGTATCTCTTAAGAAATTCACCTGAAAATACCCTTGCGGTGAAACTCCAAAAAAAACAAATAAATATCATACAATTGGCAGATATATCGCGTAAACTACAGACAAATTGAGAAACTTCTTTTGTATAAATTGTTTTTTTTTAGTGCCTCTAGGCAGACGAGCAGACGGACCACCTGATGGTAAGTAGTCACCGCCGCCCATAGACTTCTGCAATACCAGGGCACAGCAAAGCCGCTGCCTACCGTTAAATACCAAATACCAAGTATAAAAACCCCAGTGAATCTACTATTCAAATAAGCCAGAAACAGTGAAGAATATTAATGAAGGTGTCATTAAACGTACCTCAAAGATTCGGTTGAAAATAAAGCGTGTTTAAAAATACATTCATTAATTTAATTCATTCGATTTAACTATGCATAAATCAATATACAATCAGCCTTTAACAATGTTGTAATTCGATACCCATTAAGTTGCGACTCTGAAGTGAGCCTTAATTATCCACACAATCGAATCGACAAAGGTGTTTTAAATTGATTCTGTTAGTGCGTCCGTGCCACTGGGGTGAGATTAAGTAGGAGTTACGGCTAAATACGAAGTAAAAGTTGACTTATTATACGCTTTATATTAGCTTGACCTATATATTGTAAGGGTACTTTAGATTTTTATGGAAATATTGGGGGTCACTTACGGAATATTTGTGGGTAGATTGGATACTCGGTGGGGAAGATTTGTTATAAAAGGGAAAGCCTGAACGCTCGCGGGGCAGTCTATATGAAACTAGCGAAAGTGCTGCTCGGTTTTAATCAGTGTGTGTACATTCGTTTTCAGTTTAGTTTGTGTTTAATAGATGATGCCTAATAGTTCAGAAGTGAGATAGTGAATCAACACCCACAATAGTGAATAATATGAAAACCCGATGTTTGGAACAACGATGCTGTATGGATTTATTGGAAATTCGGTGAGTCGCTTCTGGTTTTATTTTTGTACCTTTGAATAAAGATACCAATATTAGTTGGTAGTGAAAATGTGTAGCGCATAATGCGTAGGATTTCTTGATAAAATTGAATTGGCTCTGGTTCGATTCCAGTCTGTAAGGAATATCGATATTTGTGCCGGTGGTAATTATATATTAGAGTTTGAGTTTTAATTCGTTCTACCCAGTATTTAATGAATTTTATAACAGTTAAGTTAAACTGTGCAATTAGTCAAGGTGAGAATATGAGGTTGTGTGTGTCCCATCTTATTGAATAACCTGTTTAGATCAAAGTTAGGATCTATGCCAATGGTTCATAAGATTGTCCGTGGCCTGTTTTTGTATACTCAAGTTCTTTTAGTTGATTCTGAGTAGTCCGTGCTTAGGCTATATGAGAAACTTAAGTGATTGTGATAAATTAATAATACGTAATTAATCCGATTATATTCAGTTAGTTTTTATTGATTAAAGAAAGGGGTACATCCAAGTGTTGTTGTAAACTTGAACATAACTTGGTTACTTTAAAGGGATTGCAAGGGATACATAGTTGTCATAAATTAAATTTGATAGTGATTTGATCGGTCTCGGGTTCGGTCCCCATGTCGGGTGAAGTGATGTTGGGATTTTCTATTTGGAAGTGCACGGAGTCGGCCCGGAGTCTGGAGTTGGACCGGTGTGGCGGTGGGCTCTCCTTCTGTCGCATTGTGGGACCGTGATGGGTTTGCCGGGGTTTGCTGGTTGCACCTCTGCCTGCCCCTTCGGGTGTTGCGGGTGAGTGTATATGTATAAAGTGATTGATAGCGATGATGACCTTTCTATACGTAATAATGATTTGGCTGTAGGACGAAGTAACAAAGAAAATGTTCTCTATATTGAAAAATCTAATTATGGATAAAAATGTTAATAATTAATTTGATTTGATATAATGAATTCTTTGATAATTTGTTAGTGTTTCGTATGTATTTCAGTATTGAATTAACGAGTATCATTGATTGTATTTCGGAAGCGCAGGAGGCCAATAGGCCATAGTCGTAGGAGTGTCTTATGGTCATTGTGAAGATGTGTGTGATGGTCAACTTGCGAAGTATCTGATGGTTACACGGATTGGAGTGTTTGCATACACAGGAGGGCGATAACCCAATTATGGAGTATGCTGAAATACAATGGATTGATGGATGGTATTGTTATATGTTGATAATGTTTAAGCGAATTGAACTTGATTTGAATGCAAAGATCGACAATCAATATGATTAGTGGAAATTGGATGAATGGATGAATGGGTCAATTGGAAGTCGGCAGGATGAACGGAGTGAATGACTTGCGATTGAATGTGCTTGAGATGAAGAGCATTTGGTTGGATACGCCCGATGATAAGCGCTTATGAATGCATGCCTGAGGTTAAGGGCTTGTGGATGAGTGTCCCCGGGGTTAAGGGCTTGGGGATGAGTGTGCCCGGGGTTAAGGGCTTATGGATGAGTGTGCCCGGGGTTAAGGGCTTGTGGACGAGTGTGCCCGGGGTTAAGGGCTTGTGGACGAGTGTGCCCGGGGTTAAGGGCTTGTGGACGAGTGTGCCCGGGGTTAAGGGCTTGTGGACGAGGGTGCCCGGGGTTAAGGGCTTGTGGATGAGTGTGCCCGGGGTTAAGGGCTTGTGGATGGATGTGCCCGGGGTTAAGGGCTTGTCGATGGATGTGCCCGGGGTTAAGGGCTTGTCGATGGATAAGCCCGGGGTTAAGGGCTTGTCGATGGATGTGCCCGGGGTTAAGGGCTTGTGGATGGATGTGCCCGGGGTTAAGGGCTTGTGGATGGATGTGCCCGGGGTTAAGGGCTTGTCGATGGATGTGCCCGGGCTTAAGGGAATATTGGGAATATTGGGGGTCACTTACGGAATATTTGTGGGTAGATTGGATACTCGGTGGGGAAGATTTGTTATAAAAGGGAAAGCCTGAACGCTCGCGGGGCAGTCTATATGAAACTAGCGAAAGTGCTGCTCGGTTTTAATCAGTGTGTGTACATTCGTTTTCAGTTTAGTTTGTGTTTAATAGATGATGCCTAATAATATGTATGTAACGTAATCGATCAAAGTAATTTTCACTACCTTCTAAAAAAAATTACACATCAAGTTTTTAGATCAATTTTTTTATCATTCGGTCTTTCAATCAATTTTTCTTGGTGCTGCAATCGAATCCGCGGCCTCTCGTTTCATAGCTGGCTACTCACCCGCTGTGCCACAGTAGCTATCACTGTATACCACTCAACACACAGATTCTACGACTAAGTTTGTATGCCGTCGCTTACTCGCTCAAAATTTAGGACAGGGCTTAGTGACGTAACTATGTTTACTGTCTTGTTCCATCATCTTAAAGCAGCCTTAATTGTTTGTCTGTGGACGCTTACAACCACGGAAGAGAAATATAATGTGCATATTCACGAGAAAGGTTCGTTGAGCAGACATAGACCTACGGCTGAGTTTCTTGGTGCTTCTTCTCAGACCAGTCGGCATTTCCGAAGCACCAGTAGACTTTCTCATTATTATAAAATGTAAAAACTGCCCCTAGTGGCCTAATTTACTAAATAAATGATTTTGATTTTGACATAGGTATTGCAATTCAACAGTGATTTCCAGTTTGCATGATGATTGCTGAGAAACCTGTTCTTGCTGATAGGGCTTCGATCTCCGATATTAGTTTGAATGTACTGCTTCGGTCTTCTTATACTATTAGTATAGTATTACAATAGATTTTCTTTAATACCTACACGATATAGGTACACGAGCAGACGGGCTACCTGATGGTAAGTAGTCACCGCCGCCCATAGACTTCTGCAATGCCAGGGCACAGCAAAGCCGTTGCCTACCGTTATGCCTATGAAGTAGTATAGACTGAGGCAACCATTCTCGATCTTGGTCTGAACGAGAATGTATGAATGTACTAAAAGATGAACTTAACTAATATTGATTATCTGTGCACGGAATCGTTCAATCTCGGACAGCGCAAGGAACGAATCCTTATTAGAAATTGGTAAGTGTACTGTTTAAGTCTAATTGCTGGAATGGTATTAATCCTACAGGATTCAAAGGGATTCATATCTTATGAAATGTAATTAATAAAAATATTTGTTTTGGCAAAAATTTACAAAATCACTAATTGGAGTACTACCAAATATTATTAATAAACAACGTTTTCTTTAATAACGTATGTAAATACTGAAAATGACTGTTAACTTTTAATAGCAAATATCTGTAGGCTAAAATTTATACTAAGTATATATAAGTATGTATTTATATAAGTAATATTCTTTAGTAGCCCATAACTTGTCTGTCTAATGTCAGAGTCTGTCTGTCTGAGTAATTAAAATGAATTTAGTAGATGTTTCAATTGAAATCCCACTTACCATAGAAAGTTACATGTAAATTGGATAAAACCAATGTTTTCAATATGTATTAATTATATTTAAGTGGAGTTTTTATCATCATAGAAATTAATTATGATTGTCTTATGTTTTTACTTTATGATGAGGTAGTTTGTCATATGTGCTAATTTCAATATGTTATATGTATGATTTAATTTCCATTAAGCAGCAGCGAGAATAAACGACATTTAGTGGACAAGGGCTGCGAGAAAACGGGGCACACCACCAGCCAAGACATGGTCCAAGTCCTGGATAGTCCCAGGATCACGAAAAATGGCGTGCATTGCCTGCCTATACTCAGCAGTGGAGTAAATGTGAGCTGAAAATCATGATGATTTGAAAATTCAGATTTCTTACATTATTATGATCGAGGCGTGGCGGCCCTTTTCTGCACAAACGCGATATTCCGGAAACGCCATCAGCATAAACTTAAATAAATAGATGTGAGGGCGGATGATGAATATTCTCAAAAGGTTTGTGAATATGAAAACTTTCTTCACACTGGAAGTATCTGCGGGCCGCAGTATTTACTTTGTAGACAAAAGACTCGCTTCGGGCATTTGAGATTTTAGCACTTATTGTCTTGTAAAATTCATTTTAGCTACTAGATATTTGATGTAGCTTTTAAATTTTTTGGATGACTGAAATGTAGGGTGCTAATACGGCTTCTATTGTCTTATGTTCTTATAAGTTGAGTAGACTGTCAGTTAAACAAAATTAACAATGTGAGTAAATTCGTGGTAGTATAATCGGATGATAAGGGAATAATGTTTTTTTTTCATTTGTATCCATCCCATCTTTTATTATTGGGCATCGGCTGATTTTTTTACAATTATTTAAGTCTAGGTGTTGACCAATATTATATCTTAAAAGAAAAACTATTCAAATTAAATCAACTTTATTCTAACAATGTTGTATGTATATTAGATTAGAACACACACACACATACACTCACGCCTGTAATCCCCGAAGGGGTAGGCAGAGGTGTAACCAGTAAACCCACTTTTCGCCGAATTTCGGTCCCATAATGTAATAGGGGGCGAGCCTATCGCCATACCGGGCACAGATTCCAGACTCCGGGCTAATACTGAGCAATTTCTAGATAGAAAAACCCAATATCACTTTACCCGACCCGGGGATCGAAACCGAGACCTCAGTACAGCAGTTGTAACGTATGCACAATTACAACTAGCCACCGAGGCATTAGATTAGTATTATATGTTTATTACAATAAACATAGAATAAATGAACATATAAGAAGCAGCGATAGCCTAGTTGGTTGTGGTACGGACTGTCAAGACGAAAGTCGTATGTTCGAAACCCAAGTGGCACACACCTCTGACTTTTCTCAAGTTATGTGTGTATTAAATGTTAATTATCGCTTGCTTTAACGGTGAAGGAAAACATCGTGAGGAAACCTGCAATCTGAGAATTCTAATACGAATTTCGAAGGTATGTGAAGTCTACCAACCCGCATTAGGGCAGCGTGGTGGACTTAGGCCTAACCTCTCTCATTAGTAGAGGAGGCCCGTGCCCACCAGTGGGACAATGTTTAATACAGGGCTAGTATTATATTACAATAAAAACAACATTGACCAAATCAACAACATTTAAAAAGTATAAATACGAGCTAATACATAAACAACTCATTAATATCGTTTGAAATTAATAATTTGACATAGGACAGTTGGAGAAGTTGAAACGTTGTAATTTGGACATTCAAATAATTTGTCGAGTCTCATAATTGGGATATAAATTATACAAAATGACTTTAAACCCTCTTGAAATCCGCGCTAGCCGGATTATTAAGTAAGTAAGTAGGTATTTATAATAAAAAAGTATACGCTATAAATTCAGGGTTCGTAATAATATATCTTTTTATATATATAATTCTAATGTACGTGTGTATGTCACTGAACTCCTCTTAAACGGCTGGACCGATTTGAATGATTTTTTTGTATGCGTTTGGGTGGCGCCCTGGACGTTTTAGATTCACAAATCAGCCCGGCAGATGGTCGGCGTGGCACTGCTTTTGCGGGCAGGATGTTTGCCGGGCCCGCTAGTAGTTTATAAAATCCTCTTTTTAATGTAATCTATTTTGGCTCTCAAAGCAGGAAATCACCGTTTTAAATTGTGAAATAAATCGTCCTTTTTAATGTTTCTTATGTTTGCATTTCTATAATGTCACAGAGATGTCGCCTAATACTTTACGGAAGAACGCAGGAAACCTAGATTTCACGGGACATAAAGGTGTCTACTTATTCTCAGGCATACATAACATTTTACTTGGCAGATAATTGTCTAAGTTGTGGGATGAACCTTCATTTGCGGCGTACATACACAAATATCATATTTTCAAACGTAACGTCAATCAATGCTGTATATCGCTAGAAAAGATTGTGTGATGCCTACACATGTATATTACCAGCCTGTATGATACATCGACTCACTGCTGGGCACGGAGAGTTACTCTAGACACTCGATTCCAATTTAAAATTGAGATTGGGTTCGGAAACTGTAGAATTGGCACTCTTGAACGCAACACTAGCGCACGATTTAATTGAATTAGGCGGATTTTTTAGTACCTAAATGAAATAGAGTATTTACGATCGCTAGTTCGTTAATATTCTATTACATTTAGTTGAGTGAGTTACAGTTCCAATATCGTCTAGATTGGAATTGAAACTGTGTCGAGTTCGAGATTGGAATTGATTTCAAGAATAGGCCTACAGGTCTTCTCTACTAATGAAAGGGGTTAGGCCTTAGTCCCTTGTCTAATGTGGGTTACTAGACTTTACATAACTTTGAAATTCGTATGAAAATTCTCAGGTATGTAGGTTACCTCACGATGATTTCCTTCACCGTTTAAGCAAGCGATAATTAACAATTAATGCACAAGCAACTTTGAAAAGTCCGAGATGCCATTTGGGTAGGTTTGAGTCAGCGACTTATGACTTCCTATCGCTGCTTTTACACATATATAGGCTTCGAATATCAACTCTTTCGCTATAAAAATGCTATCATCCGTTACTCATTACTACTGTAGTTCATTTGAATGATTATTTAAAAGTAGCGGTTAACCGCCTAACTATCATTTGAACATATTTGGCCATCCCAAACTCGCCCTTATTGACGTTCGTATTAAGCGTATTTGTAACGTTAATATTATGGAAATACAGTTGATTTTAGCTTTTACTCACTACTTATTACCTTTTTTCGAACACCAATGTCCTCGTGATACATGAGAGGTTAAGATTCACGAGCTAGTTGCTTATCTGAGAGTCCATTATCATTATTCGAAGTCCTTCATAAATTCCATCATCATTGTTTTTCACAGTCGATAATCGGTTTGACCCATTTCGATGAGTGTCAGATGATTTCTAACTGTAGGTCTGGTAATTGATTATAGAGTAGTTATTGGTGAGTCATTTGTTTTACTGCGGGTTCGGCCTTATTCGAAATGCTTCACAGTAGACAATTTATACACCAGATCTCATGTAGCTATAGTGAAACACTATGAACTGAATATACAACACATATATGTATAAATAATAATAATACTACATACATATACACTCACACCTGTAATCCCCGAAGGGGTGGGCAGAGGTGTAACTAGTACACCCACTTTTCGCCAAATTTCGGTCCCATGATGTGATACGGGGCGAGCCTATCGCCATACCGGGCACAGATTCCAGACTCCGGGCTAATACTGGGAATTTCTAGATAGAAAAACCCAACATCACTTTACCCGACCCAGGGATCGAACCCGAGACCTCAGCATAGCAGTCGTAAACGCATGCGCAATTACAACTGCGCCACCGAGGCAGTCTGTCAATAATACTAGCCCTGTATTAATCACTGTCCCACTGCTGGGCACGGGCCATCTCTACTAATGAGAGGGGTTAGACCTTAGTCCACGCTGGCCTAATGCGGGTTGGTAGACTTCACATACTTTTATTTTATTTTATTTCTATGGGAAACATACAATATTTTAAACTCTTTTAAACTAGGTAACATAATTGAAAATACATAAATCAACAAAGTTTCCACTTAAATATGGCTATTATACAGTTACAGTAGATGGTAATAGTTAATAAAAGTTAGCATAAATTATTTAATTACAAGTTATTAATCTGTATATATAAAAGAAGAAACTGACTGACTGACTGATCGATCAACGCACAGCCTAAACGGCTGGGGTTAGAGACTTGAAATTTTGACAGTAGGTACCTTTTATCACGTAGGCATCCACTAAGGAAGGGTTTTTGGAAATTTTACCCCTAAGGGGGTAAAATAGGGGATGAAAGTTTGTATGAAAATCCGTCATTTTTGAAGTTAAATTCATGAAAATTAGTATTTGGCATTTTAGTTAAAAATAAAAAATATGTGTTTCAGAATTTTTGGAAATTCCGCCCCTAAGGGGGTAAAATAGGGCATGAAAGATTGTATGAAAATCCGTCATTTTTAAGTTAAACGCATGAATATTGGTATTTTGTATTGTATACTTTTTCTCCCAAACATGACCTCCACGCGGGCGGAGCCGCGAGCAACAGCTAGTTATATATAAAAGTAATACCTTCGAAATTCTTATCAGGAATCTCTGGTATGCAGGTTTCCTCACGGATTCCTTCACCGTTTAAAGCAAGCGATAATTAACATTTAATCCACCCGTACTTTAAAAAAGTCAGAGGTGTATGTCATTTGGGTTCCGAACATACGACTTTCGTCTTGACAGTCCGTACCGCAACCAACTAGGCTATCGCTGCTTTTTATACCTTTACATATATTTATACCTTTCTATATTTATAGAAAAGTGACGGCGAGGTGTTATTTTATAGGGCTTGAGTCCAATTTTCTTCTGTTTTAAATAAATAAATAACACACATATAGTTCCTTACCTTGCAGGAATAATAAAATATTATCTTGTGTCGTGGACATTAGAGAATATAAAAGTGTTTCGGTCCCATAACACCCAGATTAGAACATTTTTAGATCACACAACCATTTCTCTCGATGCCGACTTCAAACCCTCTAATAGTAGGTCTCTAATTTTACAATCAGCGTCTAACCCGTTTTGCCACAGAAGCTGTCATAAGCCACTAAATGATTTGACTTAGTATTCTATTTTCTTTTTTTAGTTTACTGAGTAATTTGTAAGCCAATTCGCGAGCTATGTAAACATACACTGAACGTAAATATAGATCAGAATAAAAATAAAATGTATTAAGAAACAGTATCAAAGTTTTCAGTAAAAGAAATGCTTGACCTCGTTTTTAAATTCATACATCTTCTGTTGATAATAAATTATGGCTCAGATAAAGTCCTTGAAAGTTAACGCAAGGAAAGTTAGGTAGTGAGGTTAATAAGAATCTCATATCAAAAGTTCAAAGGTTTGCAACCTAAATGTAAATCAACTTCCTCAAGTCGTGAAGTTCTTTGAAAAAGGTAAAGCCAATGGTTCCAAGAGAAAATTTAACATGATCTGTGTCGATTTCTAATCTTACTAATAACGGACGTCTGGAAAATGGTGAAAATTAGATTGAAAGATTCTGTTACATACAAACATACATATATGTAAAACTCGCCACAGCGGCATAGTAAATGCCGTAGTGGCACACGAAAGTGTGTCGCACTCCGGGATCAGCCAGTGTACATCCGGTTTTTTTCGGGGGTCTAGAGTTGAGGAACGATGTATAGACGTTTTGCGGCCTTCTGAGTACTCTGACACTAGAGCCTTGACCACATCTTCACCTTATTGCTAATGGCTTAGTGTGAAGAAGCAGGCCGGCATGATTGTGATGAGTAGCGAGGGATTGTCTCTCGCTACTATATATTCTAATTGGACGGCACCTAACCATCAGGTGTAGTATGGTAATTTGTCCGTGCCAGGATAAAAAAAAGCCATTTTACCTGACAAAAACTAAATCATTTGGAATTAAAAGTTTGACTAAAATAAAACAATAACACTGGCTACATATAAAATACGCTGTTGTGTATTCAGCAACCTTTAAAGACATTTTTAAATAAAGAATACATTAACGCTCACACACGAACATCAAAAGACTGTGTTGCCTCAATTTGACGAACAAATGATGCATCGAAAACCCATTTAATCCACGTTATTGGCGTAAAAAAGTTACAAGCCGGCAAAGGTGGTTGGTATTGTAGGGAGTCACGTCGAGGTGAGCCACGCCCGCCCCGCATTCGAGTATTGCTTAAAACTCCAAGTAATATAAATGTAAATTTGCTGAAACAAAGCGCTGGGCTCGTTGGATCAACTCGCAACTTCTCCTGTTATTAGGCACGCGAGACTTCGACAGACCTAAGAGTAAGCGTTTGTTTAATGCGTGCGTTTTTATTTGTCTGTTATACATGCATACATATATATATATATATATATATATATATATATATATATATATATATATATATATATATATATATATATATATATATAAACGCCTGTAATCCCCGAAGGTGTAGGCAGAGGTGTAACCAGTACACCCACTTTTCGCCGAATTTCGGTCCCATAATGTGATAGGGGCAAGCCTATCGCCATGCCGGGCACAGACGCCAGACTCCGGGCTAATACTGAAAAAAACCCAATATCACTTTACCCGACCCGGGGATCGAACCCGAGACCTCAGCAGTCGTAACGCATGCGCAATTACAACTGCGCCACCGAGGCAGTAGTCTGTTATAGGCAAGCATTATTAGACGAAGATACATTTTTGTAATTTTTAATAAAATGTTCGATATTCAAATTTTTTTAAAGTGCACCTTATTCTAAGTCCGAAAACAGCCAGTATCTTTTGTAAATTTTACTAATTTATATTTTGCTTTTACACATATTTTCGTCTCAGAACTGCTATAACTACTAATATATCCTGCTTTGAATGTCTTTGGTCCGTTGTTGGATAAAAAAGTTTCTAGAAAGATCTTTTTATTAGTTTCGGAATCCAAAAGATCGGTGAATATTTATCGTGTGAACGCACGCTTATAACACCTCGTCAATATCGTGCCTATAGCGACATTGCTTTCAGAGTTTTCTCATTACGCGCCCTTACTTTGTTTACTTTTGTATATATTAACCTAAATAAATACATTTTTGACCGCATCAACAAACTGAGTTTTTTGTAATTAACCTATATAAACACACTTTGTATAATTTGTAAATATACAGAGAATACCTGAATAAATGAAGAAATATTTATTCTGTTAATCATTTCTGTGTTTGATGGAATAGGGTAGTTTCCTGTGTTTAATTTTGTACATTGTCATCTACGCAATCGAATATAATACGCAAAAGAAACTCTTTTGCGAAAACAGAATCCAAATTGCTTGAAAAATGAGGTCACAATATTTATTTTAAATATTGGTATGAACAAATACTCACAGGCATAAGCGAAAACTGTGGCGTATTGGGAACATATCGCTATCTCCCTCGCACAACGGTGCAGTACAGGCGATTCGTAGTACCGTGACGGCACGGTATCAGATATGCATCCTTGTACTGTTATTTGACAACTACCCCTTCCAGCAGATTTGAGTGATGTCTAATTTACTTATTTTTGTTCGGATTCATAAAACTCTTTCGATAATAGGTTTTAGATAATGTAAATTGTTGATTTAATAAATAAAAAAAATCGAGTCAACTACCCTATTTGGAAATACCTGTTTTCAAAGTATATCTTATAGATATGTATATATATACTAGTAGTATATCATGAATTAAGTATGAGATATGTGTCAGTATTTCTGGACTCACAACTCCTCCGCGATATTTAATAATTTATCTTTCCTTTAACGTTTCAATTATTTATTTAACATTGAAGATGATCATGCCCAATAACACACATGTCCAGTATGAGAGCCACATAGTTTTTTTTTTATTTATTGAGGAAAAACAAACAATTGTATATTAAAAAATTATAACAGCATAGTTACAAAGTATAGGCCAATATCCAACCCACAACATTTTCCGCAGATTACAATGATAGTGTTTAATACAAGAGGCAACAAGTGAAGTGGTAGAGCCACGCTGTAAAAAATATTTGTCTACAGCATGAATGGGCCGGCTCGACCGGGGTAGTACCACTGTCTCACAGAAAACCAACGTAAAGTGACAGTTTACTGTCGCGTTTCGTATGGTAAGTGAGATATGTGGAGGCCCAGATTCCCCCTTCCCTTCCCTAATCCCTATTCCTGAACTTTAAGGCCGACAACGCATACATGATACTTTCGGTATTGTGTATGTTCATGGGCGGTGGAGATCACTTAACATCAGGTGACCCACTGGCTCGTTTGTCGTACTATGATATAAAAAAGAGGCATCAAATTAGTAGCTGTGTAATGTATTTAATTAATATTAGAAATTTAAATATTGCATCTTTGAATGCTCCCGCATTTAACTCGATCTTCAACCTATTATTTAGCTTGAAAGTTATTAAATGCTGGTGTTTAAATTAACGAAGGACGTCAGCTACGTTCAAAACCATTAATTAAACAGTCATTATCTCTGTTTTAATGAAGCCTCATTACGAATTTGTAAAGGCACGAGGTGTCAATGGAGTATTATGAAAAAAGAAACTATTCACCATAATCATATTTATTACAATGGCAACTGGCAAAAGTCACTCAAAAGAACTCATTAATTCTACTATAATAAATTTGAAACTGTGACGATATTTGAATATAATACCAGCCCTGTATTAAACATTGTCCCACTGCTGGGCACGGGCCTCCTCTACTAATGCGAGGGGTTAGTCCACCACGCTGGCCTAATGCGGGTTGGTAGACTTCACATACCTTCGAAAAATTCTTATAAGAATTCTCAGGTATGCAGGTTTCCTCACGATGTTTTCCTTCACCGTTAAAGCAAGCGATAATTAACATTTAATACACACATAACTTTAGAAAAGTCAGTGGTGTATGACCCAATGTTCGAAATGTGTATGTCGTATGTTCGAAACCCAAGTGGGTTTCGAACATACGACTTTCGTCTTGGCAGTCCGTACCGCAACCAACTAGGCTATCGCTGCTTTTATTTGAATGTTTGTTAGCAATTCATGCATAAATCACGCATTTATCCTGGTAATACAATGGAATAATGTTGGTTTATATTGCATTTAGATGTTTTGTGAAGATATTATTACTTTGTATTTAATATTTCCATTCCTCCTTTTTACTACTTGAAGTTTAGAATTAAATTGCACAATTCTTTTCCGTAGCGAAGAATAAATCTAGTATTAAAAATACCTAGGATTATAACATTCTTACATAATAACTGAACATACAGTCACTAATTCAAGATGATACTCTTACAAACTGCTTTAAGAAAACATGAATTTCTATAGGTAATAGGTCTTGGAATAAGTTTTATTTCACTACTATAATATGGCAACTTAACTAACATACATTTAGCTGCACTAATCTGATGTAATCAAATTTTAATCCTTTATTAATTATAAGACCAAATATTGTTAACCGATGAAAATAGCAACGTTACAGTTTCTTTCCTTTCTTCTCTACCGAAACTGCATTCCGAACTGACGATAGAGTAAAAAATTTACTAAATCTATATAATTTATAATATTTCATAGATAGAAAAATATTAGATTTTGATTTTATTTAAACAATTCTTTTACAAATGGCAGGTAAAAAAAAGCCAAAAAAAAATAGCCAAAAAGGTAAAAAGAAAGAGATCGTCTTTATTGTATATTTTATTTATTTGGGGAAACGAAGTAATTATATAGACTCGAGGTGTTAGGCATTTTTATAACGTAAGTGGTTACCAAGTCATTGGATCATCTAATGATAGGTGCTGAATATTGCTCATAAACTTCTACTTTAGAAAGCTCATTATTTATTTAATGAAAATAAACAAAATCATACATAAACACTTAAAGAAAATTATATTAATAAAAAACACTTAAATTATGTCCCAAAGAGCCGTCCCGTAAAAGCCTATAGTGGTAGCGATAAACCGTTTTGAATACAAAAAAAAGGTAAAGTGCCATCTTTTGAGAAATTAAATGACGCAGTAAAACTATAGGCTATTTATGATAAATTGGTAGCCTGGTTATAAAAACTAAAACTGTGGCTATAACTTGTACATTATACAAATGTACATACATATATACACAGTAAACCACAAAGTAAACGATATATGCGCTGGTGTTGTGTTTAACATAAAGTAGTACTGTAACAACAATGTATTGTGTCAATTAAGACTAATGTTCAGGACATGGTTATATTGCTTGCATTAAGGGCTTATAGTTTATAACATGCAAGATGTGTAGTATAAAGCAACGATGCAACTCTAAAACAAGAGCATATTGAGTACATAAATTTTACATGTTAAAAGTTTTTATCCTGGCACGGCAAAGTCACCACCCTACATCCGATGGCAAACGCAGTGCCGTCCAATTAGAGTATCGAGTAGCAAGAGACAATCTATCCCTCGCTACTAAACACAATGATGCCGGCCTGCTTCTTCACACTACGCCATGGGCAAGAAGGTGAAGAAGCGGTCGGCTTGCTTCACTTTATATAAGAAGTTTCTTATGTAATATAAAGCAACGGCTAGAACATAATTACATAGGTTCATAACAGTATCCAGGAAGATGAGGTATAACTAGTTCACATTAGTGATTCAACAATGAGACGTCCAAGTTTAGTTTAGTCAAGTTGTGACACCGACACTGACACTCTACACCGACCTGCAAATGCGAACTGTCCGTCACCTGGTTCTTTGAGTGTGAAGTCTCTAGCAAAGTAAACGCAACATTATGTCAGACAGTATGCAAATAACATTTAGAGTATGTACTATATGTTGTGGAGACTAGAAGAAATCTACTTGCTTTCCAGCGTTTTTGCCATATTTAGTACTGGAATCGAGTATAATAGTTCGCATAATAGGATCCCGTGGAGGTTTTGGTCTGGCTTCTCCGATGTCGTTAATAAAGAGGTATTAATTAGTTCATAACTTTGTCTCACTATTTGCTACGTAGGGCAGCGGGCAATTAATATTTCCAATTTCTCCTTATATTTCTATTTGATTGACTTCGTTCCGAGATAAAGAGAGTTAAGTTTTTCCAGAGAATCGTCGAACTAGTCGGAGTCGAAAAATGTGTGCCATTCTTTATCCTGGCTTGCAGGAGTTACAGTAGCGGGTGTGGACGGGATTGATGTTTCAACTATTTTTTTTTTTATCCTCGCACGGCAAAGTGACCCCACTTCACCTGATGGTAAGCGCAGTACGGTCCAATTAGAGTATCGAGTAGCGAGAGACGATCTGTCCCCCGCTACTCAACACAATCATGCCGGCCTGCTCCTTCACACTACAACATGGGCAAGAAGGTGAAGAAGTGGTCGAGGGTCTATTGTCAGAGTACTCAGAAGGCCGTAAAATGGCCAAACATTGTACCCCAACTCTAGACCCCCAAACAACCGGATGTACACTGGCTGATCCCGGAACGCGACACACTTGCGTGTGCCACTATGGCGGGTTTTTCACCCTGTGTACGGTGGTTGCTATCCGGGCGGATATGAATATCCTACCACCAGCAACTGTAGACTTTTGTCTATTTTGTATTATAAAGAATGTACCAATTACCACCTGTTAAGTGTAATTTACCTCTACAAGAACCGGCCATCTATAAAATAGATTGTTACTGTGGACTCTCTTATATTGGTCAAACAAAAAGAAATATAGGGACCCGCGTAAAAGAACAAATAGCTGACGTAAAACACCGACTCTCTAGGAAGTCTGCAGTTGCTGAACATTCAGGGGTAGGCTCCAAGCATTATTTTCGATTTGACAAACCACAAATCCTTGCCAAAGAACACCGATTCCTGCCTAAGATGATTCACGAGGCTATTGAAATTAAAAAACATCCAAATTTCAACAGAGAAGATGGTTGGAAGCTAGCGCCAGCCTGGGATCCAATTATACATTTAATTAAATCGGAACCCAAATGAACAACTGCCAGACCTCAAGACATTGTGAGCTCCTTCTGCGTAGATCGGCCTACAACAAAACAAAATTAAATATCAACTATATGGAGGGTAGAAACATTGCACTATACTTTCGTGACGATATACAACTCAGTCTCCCCCGTGACCATAAAGGCTGTAAAGCCTTCGAAACGTCGGGTTTAAAAAAGGAACATACACCGCGATAGAATCCGTAAATTTCGTTTTATTTAAATGTACCAATTGATATATTTTTCATAAAGATGTCGGCATGATTTTTAACGCCAAGAAACATTATGTAATTTTATCGATTTAAGAAGAACCTAGACGTTTATTTATTAATTTGATCAGACCAGATATAGAAGCCGTAATTTAATTGGCGGAAAGAAAAATGTCTTGATACCCAAGAGGTCGTTTAGGCGTCCCTAAGGCGGTGAAGTTTTGGCCTTGTCACTCAGTTGTCCGGAACACGCCAGCTGTATTAGCATGCAAATTGACAGCCACACGATTTATAGACTTAGGGCTTGTTTTTAATAGTTAATTTGAGGTCACCTTCCGTTGACGGTACCTTAATTAAATTCTGTAAGGTGTGTTTGGGCTGTAGCGACAATGAAAAATGTTTATAAAGTAAATTGGCTATCGATTTTGGACGATGTTTGGGTTTTAGCTTCGATGGCATTTTAACATTTATATCGTTACTAACTGTTTGCCGCGGATCCGCCCGCATTATGGCTTTCCTTTTTAAAAGGAAAGCCATAAAATCCATGGAGTCATCTTACACCTTACATCTATTACATCATTCTCAGAAATCGTGCATTTTCCGGCATATCAAATAGCCTATGCCATTCTCCAATCCCTAAACAACCACTATGCAAAATATACCTAATGTCGAACCCATACTCTGTGAAAAACAGAAACTATCCCACGAGACCGTACTTTTCCGGGATAAAAGTAGCCCATGTGCTATTCCAGACTATGATCTATCTCTGTGACAAATTTCATCCAAATCCGTTCATCCGTTCTGGCGTGATGGAGTAACAAACATCCATCCAAACATTCACATTTATAATATTATACTAGATGTTGCCCGCGGCTCCGCCCGCGTGGAGGTTATTTTTGGAAGGAAAAGTATACAATCCATGGAGGCATCTTAAACTATTACACCTTTCCATATTTTGCTATCTCATAGGATGCGTGTATTTTTCCGGGATAAAAAGTGGCATATGTCATTTTCTGATCCCTAAACTACCATTATACAAAAAAACATGTGGATCCCTTACTCTGTGAAAAACTAAACTATCCCACGGGAACTGTAAATTTTTTCCGGGATAAAAAGTAGCCTATATGCTATTCCAGACTATAATCTATCTTTTTGCAAAATTTCAACCAGATCCGTCCAGCCGTTGTAGCGTGATTGAGTAACAAACATCCATCCACCCATCCATTCATCCAAACTTTTGCATTTATAATATTAGTAGTATAGTAATAGATTTATAATAGATACTAGATTACACGAGATTTTTTTTAATTCCATGTTAACATACAAATTATGTGATGCGTACACTGGAAACATACTTATTTATTTATAATTATTCTAGTTGAGTCTCATAAATTATGAAAAAATCACCACATGTTTTGTGGACATCGATAAATTACTCGATTGCAGATATTTTTTATGATTGGTAGATAAAACTACTGCTAAATATTCTAATTAGACAATATCCAATTTGTCCAGTAGCAAAAATCAATCAAAAGAAACTGTAAATTAAGAAAATACTAGTTTATTTTAGGCGTTTAATACGCCCATCATTTTGTATTCACGGACTTATGATATTTTAATATCATTGCGTATCATTTCGAATAACAATCAAGTTTTTAAGAGTAAAAAGTCATTTAATATTTATTTGTATTTCAACGTTAATAACCTCGAAATGAATATTATTTTGTTCATGTTTAAATAATCTTTTAAATGCAAATGTTGTATTAGAATTTAATTTTTATTTTTAGTTTTCAAACTAAATTATAACTAATCTGTGTTACGATTACATCTTAATTTTCTTTATCTTGGCACGGCAATGTGACCACACTGCACCTGATGGTAAGTGCAGTGCCGTCCAATTAGAGTATCGAGTCGCGAGAGACAATCTATCTCCCGCTACTCAACACAATCATGCTGGCCTACTTCTTCACGCTATGCCATGGGCAAGAAGGTGAAGAAGTGGTCGAGGGTCTAGTGTCAGAGTACTCAGAAGGCCGCAAAACGGCCAATGTCGTATCCCAACTCTAAACCACCGACAAAAACCGGATGTACACTGGCTGATCTCGGAACGCGAGACACTTGCGTGTGTCACTGTGGTGGGTTTTACACCCTGTGTACGGTGGTCGCTATGCGGGCGGATATGAATATCCTACCACCACTTTATTACTGAAACTGCGCCTAAAATATTTTATGAAATAAAAATAAATACATATGACTTATAATATCAAGATTTTTTAAAATTACATACAGATGGCGATGGGGCTTTACAGGTAATTTATTAAAATAAAGTATTACAAAATAAAAACATAGGCAGTCATCGGGACAACCGACAAAAGTGAAAACTTAAAACTTTGGAATTACTGAGTTCTTCTTTGAACAGAGTCCATGAAGTAATAACTTTTTGTTTATAATTACTTGTCAATAATTAATGGAATTTCATAGTGATTATGTCAAATGAAATAGTTTGTTTTTGAACGATTGACGAGGCTGTATCGACCATAGTATCGGACTGGAACCCTTTGCCTTCCCATTACAAGTGGAAAAGGATAAAAAAAAGAAATAGTTTGAGCGTGACAGTCACGCGAGTTCAGTGCTTCTCCAAAAAGTGTCCAACGTGCCGAAAAAAGTTACCACTTAAAAAATCAAGATAAATAAAACTATATTTAAATATTTTATATCCATACTAATACTATAAATGCGAAAGTAATTCTGTTTGTTTGTTAGTTACCTCTTCACGACTAAACGGCTGAACGGATTGTAATGAAATTTGGTAAGGGAATAGATTATATCCTGTAGAAGGACATAGGCTATCTTTTTTCTCTAAAAACAACCTTGAAAGGGGTCAAATCTCCTATTTTTCAAAATTTGTATGGGAAATCCATAATTCCTCGACTTAGGGATCTGTAAATTCATATTTAGGCTTTTGGTAGGAAATAAAGAAATACGTGTTTCAACGTTTTTGAAAAATCATCCCTGAAGTCAGGGGCAAAGTCAGGTTAAACTTATGGGGTATTCTTTAGATAAAATCTCAAGATTCAGGCACAACACCTGAGAGGCTGGACAATCGCTACAGGTGCCTCAGTGCAGAAGACAACTCCTTGGATTGTATACTTCTGCTCCCGAATATAACCTCCACGCAGGCGGAGCCGCGAGCAACAGCTAGTCTGTAATAAATAATCGACAAACGTGTCGGATACGTGATTAAATATATGAAATTGTAAAGTTCTCTTTGAGTGTCACTCCCTCATTCTTTCTGGATCATCGCTAAAAGGGTTAAAGTGTTCCCGCCGAAAGTATTTTGGCTTTCGGATAACGCGCGAGGTCTTCTGTATAATGATATTTATGAATTTTTTCGTATTGTCTATGTGACTTGTGGATCAAATGGCTTTAGATCGTACATTTATTTGTACTGTATTTCATGGCATGAACTTATGAAACAAGAGGCCGTGGATTCGATTCCCGCACCGACACAAATATTTGTGTGACACAGATATTTGTTTCGGGTCTGGGTGTTGTGGGACCGTAGTCCCTCGTAGTTCTTGATACCCACGATACCCAGATTGTACCCAGGTGAGTCAGAACTATGTGTGTGACTGTTGGGGGTATTTATTATCATTTATATACCTAGTCAGGTCATAAATTCTGTCACATGTTTAATATAAAATAATTGAAACAAGTTTATTCATTATGTAACCATTTATATACCAAAATGAACTTAACAAAACATAGATTCTTATGACACTAAAGTTTATTCAAAATGACCTCCGTGATTTTGAATACAGGCCTTCAATCTGCGCGGCCAGTTGTCTATCGCAGCACGAACGAGGTCCATGTCAATATCGGCGGCTGCCTTAATCAAGGATGTCTTGAGTGACTCCAAATTGGGATGAGGCTTTGAGCACGCCTTTTCCTCCAAGTGTTGCCATATCTTGTAATCTAACGGGTTCAAATCTGGACTGAAGGAGGGCCAGTCTTCGTGCCGGATGAATGAAGTCGATTTCACGCGCCGCCAGCCAGTCTTGTGTGCTCTTCGCTCTATGAGCTGGCGCCGAATCTTGTTGGAATACCCAGTGCCTGTTATTGAACATGGTATGAGAAACAGGTTCCACAAGGTTCGTCAGGACTGTATTCTGATACACAACTGCATCCGTTTTTACACCTTTCTCACAAAAATGTACCTCTGTTAAGCCCCAATAAAAAACTCCCAACCATACCATGAGCGAGGATGGAAAATGACCTCGTTGGACACGCGGAATACAGTTGCTCGCTTCTTCACTACTGTGTGCGTACACCTTATCATTTTGTTTGTTGTAGCTCTCTTCTACGGTAAAAAATTTTTCATCTGAAAAAAGAATTTCCCGATATTTTTTTCCCGCGTACCGCTTCAACAAAGCGCGGCATCTCTTCAGTCTCAGGTCCATTAGACGAGCATTCAAACGATGTCCTGTTTTTCTTCGATATGCCCGAAGCCTTAGTCTTAGTCTTCATTTAACACCCTTTTCACCGTGGTTCTGCTTAACCCCATCTGAAGGGCCAACAGTTTCTGCTTACGTGTGGGATTTCTTTGAATTCGCGCCTTCACAGCTTTTATCACTGCTGGAGTCCTAACAGACCGAGGGCGACCACTTCTTGACCTGTCATCTACACTAGAGTCTTCATTGTATCGTTTGATGGTACGATAAACGAATCTTTTGGTTATACTCAAATTTTTCAGTATGTCAAAAATTTGTATTGGCGCGTAACCGCAACGATGCAACGCAATTACTGCAACACGGTCTCCTTTAAGCGTCCACTCCATATTTAAAAATGAGTAAAATTCTAAAAAGTATACATTTTTATTTTCATGAACAATTTGAAATTCGAATTCAATAAACTTTTTTGTGGCCAGCATTCTAAAATAAAAGTTTTTACTGTGTGACAATACTTATGTCCTGACTGTGTATTTATAGCACATATCATGCTCAAATCAAGGTCACTTATGCGATATACAATCTTAATGCCTCTGATAAGCACAAATCTCTCTTAAATATCTCCACTCGTCTTTATTTATAGCTATTTGTGGGCTTACCTTTTGTTTACCTACAATATTAGGGAAAAACGACGTAACTTGTTTATCATAATATTTAAACGGCTTTACTCGAACCCATTAGCAAAAATACAAGTTGTTAAGGAAATAAATAAACAGAGCCTGCATATTATCCTGTATATAAAAATATACTTTACATTAAGTTGTGGTCGTTTAATATGTCATTTTGTAATTTCAGAAAAATTACGATTGTAATTATTTTTCGCTAAAAAGAAACTGTTTGTACATTTTTAAGAAGTGTTACTTCAGAATATATCTTATAGAAGTGGACGGAAAATGACCTGATGGTGATCTCTACAGTCCACACTGTTATCAACAAGCAAGCATGCGCTACCTGATGAGTCAGGTGTCTTTATGGTCTTAAAGGGAAGAAGAGGATTTGGGGGTATTTAACCCTCCAGCATTCACCAAACTAAAGGGGACAGCAAATTATTGCTACATCTCAAGCATTTAAATGAACCTTTGAACTCTCGGCATTTGGGAATTGGTGGTGAGTCAAAAAAGCTATATAGCTGTATTATTTGTATCGGTACGGGAATCGAACTCGCGGCCTCACGTTTCACAGTTAAAAGTTTATAGCACTCAAGGATAAAATACCTTTCTAACAGTGAAAGAATTTTCAAAATCGGATCGTTAGTACCGGAAATTACCCCGAACATATAATAACTCACAAATTTTACCTCTTTATATAAAAGTATAGAAGATCCAAAGACAAGAATTACTCAACAGGTAAAATAACTCATACTTAGCTAAATTCATGACATTGCAGTGAATTGCCATATTCAGACAGAGGTAACTAAGCATGCAGTAAGTCACTTGGCTTTCATTAAGAACGACGGAGCAGCTATAATTTAATAAAAAGTAGTTTAACCCTCCCATTACTTGAGCACGTATGAGCAATTGTAATATTCGCAACTCGTTAGCGGGTGTGTGTTTCTTGATGACATAAGAAATATTTTGTACAGAAGGGAAAGTTGTTGCAAAATTTAAACTGAAACATGGAAACATGGAAAGTGGAGTGTATAATCGCTCACGAAACTGTCGCATTATCCTGTAAATGTGGCTATGATGACGATGTGGATATTCTGGCGCGGCAAAGTGACCACACTGCACCTGATGGTAAGCGCAGTGCCGTCCAGATAGAGTATCAAGTAGCAAGAGACAGTCTATCCCTCGCTACTCAACACAATCATGCCGGCCTGCTGTTTAGCTTCTTCACACTACGCCTAAAGGACCCAGGATCATAGGAAGGAGGGAACACGGTAGCTGGCAAACTGTTCCACAGCTTGATGGTGCGGCAAAAATACGAGTTTGCGAACCTCTTGGTTCGGGCCGGGGTAGTAGATACCACGAAGCTGTGGCTCCGCAATCTAGTACGCGTGGTTCTGGTATGGAAGGGAGAGGATGGGATAAGATCAAACAATTCTTTAGAGCATTCGCCATGATACAGACGGTAGAACACGCTAAGCGAGGAAATATCCCTACGAAGTTGTAGCGGCTCTAAGGCTGTTACTCACGTCTGCATCGTTCACAATGCGGATGGCCCGCCGCTGCAACCCATCCAAGGCATCGAGAAGGTATTTTGCGGAACCGTCCCAGAGGTGCGAGCAGTATTCCATTCCCGGCCGCACTTGCGCTTTATATAAGCGGTAGAGCTGACCGGGCGTGAAAAACCGCCGCACCCTGTTCAGGATTCCTACCCTGCGGGAAGTGGCGGATATTACGCCCTCGATGTGACTCCTTGGATTAAGATCGCAGCGGATATCCATACCTAGGACACTAAGGTCATTCCGCATTGCGAGTGGAACACCTTGAAGAACGGGGATGGAGAGGAAAACATCGTGAGGAAATCTGCATATCTGAGAATTCTTATACGAATTTCGAAGGTATGTGAAGACTACCAACCCGCATTAGGCCAGCGTGGTGGACTAAGGCCTAACCCATCTCATTAGTAGAGGAGGCCCGTGCCCAGCAGTGGGACAATATTTAATACAGGGCTAAGTATTATTATATTTAATTAAAGTTATCAAATGTTACCGCTATTGTTTACATATTTATTACCCGGGCCGTAACATACATTTATTGAGTTGGTTTTAAAAATCTTTGATAGTTTTTATCAGCAGAAAGTAATATAAAATATAGTTTCGCAACTGCACTTGAGAGTGTTGTAAGTTGCCAAAATTGAAGAGCGTGCTATTCTGCATGGAAAAATGTATATAGTAAGCTAGATTATGTATAAATATAGTAAAGTTATTTTATTTTAAAAAATTTTTAAAATAAAATATTAGGAGTATATATATAGTATAGATAATATACTAACGGCATAATAAATATTCTTTGAAAGATATTTTAGCAAATAAATTGACTGCCACACCATGTTAACTACGAATGTAAGAAAAATATTTTTTTAAATTGACGTCGCTCATGAAAAACATGCATTTGATTGCAACAAAGTCATCGAACTTTCCGAAGATTGGCGACGTGACAAGACATAGTCTGCATTCCGTGCAGAATAATCTTAGCATTTGGTTTAATTAATTTTATGGGTCCTTGGACGAAGACGGAGCTCGTTACGCCAGCGTCGACAGTAAATTACGCGCCAGCCCGTGAACGTAACATGTGGTACACTCGTACTGTAATAAAAGTACACAGACTTCAATAAAAAACAAATTATGCGTCACTATGAAATTTGATTTTTCTGAGATCCCATCACCAGATCCTGACTTGGCGCCAATGGGACCACCTGGGAAGTATACCCTTTTAAACAAAAAATAATTTCTCGAATCGGTCCAGGCGTCTTTGAGTAATCGGGGAACATACATAAAAAAAGGTTCCGACGAATTGTTAACCTCCTCCTTTTTTTGAAGTCGGTTAACACAATAGTACACCATAATTTAATATCTTAGGTTTTTTTAAGTGAAATCTTCTTTAGGCAAGTTGGCCACACTCAGATTATTTTACTTTTGACATAAGCACAACTATAAAGTACTATAATAATTGACAAGCAATTGTGAACAAAAAAAAAATACTTCAAGGGCGGTGTTTCCAAAAACAATAAGTCCAAAGTTTTAAGTTTTCACTTCTGTCGGTAGTCCTATGTTTTTTGTTACTATATTTTAGTATCATGCCTAGATACAGGCGTATAAGACTATAAAAATGTAACACATATTTCTGTTTTATACGCACTCACGCCTGTAATCCCCAAAGAGTTAGCCAGATGTGTAGCCAGTACATCCACATTTTTCTGAAGTTATTACCATCCCATGATGTGATATGGGGTGAGCCTATCGCTATACCAGGCATCATTCCAGACTCTCGGCTAATATTGAGAATTTCATGGTAGATAAACCATCACTTTTGTCCGACGCGGGGATCGAACCAGAGATTCAATACGGCCGTCGTATCGCCTATTTATAATATAGAGTTAGGATAAGACCCATTTATTAGAAATATCGAGGATATGTCATAAATATCTGTGGGTAAATTGATAATTACCAACTGAGTGGGGGTGAAGATTTGCAATAAAAGAGAGCTCTCGAGCACTACGGAGCACAGTCCATTCTGGGACTGTCCATAGTACGGACGTATGGTGTGCAATAAGTTCACATCGTCCTATACCACTATTGGTCTTGTGGCAGTTCAGCATAGAGGGTTATGCTTTCCGTGCGGCCTTAGGACCAATTGGTATTTGGTAAATTGAGCATTCCAGTAGTGATCATCGTTTATGTGCCAGTTAAGGTATCCATCTTAAATAGAACTCTAGTGTGTTTCTAATTATAGATTATATGCTTGTTTAAACACATGTTTTCTTGTTTTTTACGACAGACAATCTAGAGTGTAGTATCATTGCACGATTCAACTTTACCTACACTTTACAGCCTAGGTTTATGTTTGGCTAGAACAACGTGAGAAGTAGCACAAGACTATATTCCAGTGAATGGTTGGGCGTTATTTTATTACACGATTTAAGTAACGTCGTAGTAAAGTGGCTGTTATGGAGCTGTTAAACCAAAAATAGCATTTTTGGCATTTTCCTGGAAAAAGAAGTTATTGAGTAGCAGACAACGAGTGGATCCATGAATTCTAAATTATATTCCAATCAAAATCAAATATTTATTAAATCCATGAAATGTTATACATTATTTAGATTCAGCAAATTTTTTACTCTACCGCCAGTTCGGAATGCAGTTTCGCTAGAGAAAAACGGTCAACATATTCTAGCGTTGCTTTTGCGTAAGCGTTGCTTGCCAATGGACAACATACTTATATATGAAAGTAAATTTACTATACGTATATATCTCGATAGCTTCCTTGGCGTAGAGAGAGACTAGCCAATTGTGAAACAAGAGTCCGTAAGTTTGATTCCCGCACCGAGACAAATGTTTATTTCAAAGAAAGATATTTGGTAGCTTGTAGTTCTTGATACCCATGACAAAGGTTTGACCTAGTGTGGGATCAGGCGTATGTGTGTGACTATTGGGTGTAAAAAATATCTAGAAAGCAGCTACCGCTCCACATTCGTAAATGAGCACATAATTTTGCTACCATTGCAATTCTCCGTGTTCATGGCGCAGTAAATAACTCAACTACAACGATCGGAGCGAATGCTCTAAACATATCGATCTATGTCACCAATTGACTTTTCTATTACTTCTCTTTCAGCGAGCTAATTTATATCGGTACTAGCTTTTACCCGCGACTTCGTCCGCCTTAAATGGGTTTGTCGCTATCCCAGATTAATTCTGATTTTTTGAGAAAGAATGGTGATATAAGAAGCTTTAGTGTTTGTCGAAAATATATCAAAATTACTTATATGGCAGAAATGGCTTACTTTTTTACAACATTATTATAGACGCTAACAGGGTAGAAGTAGAATTTAAATGTTAAAAAACTCTGTTTGTACCTGGGACTTATTTATTGTGAGCACATATGGCTGTTTAAAAGATATTATTAGTATTTTATAACAGATAGTTGTTGCTCGCGGCTCCGCCCGCGTGGAGGTCATGTTTGGGAGAAAAAGTATACAATACAAAATACCAATATTCATGCGTTTAACTTAAAAATGACGGAATTTTCATACAAACTTTCATTCCCTATTTTACCCCCTTAGGGGCGGAATTTCCAAAAATCCTGAAATATATATTTTTAACTAAAATGCCAAATACTAATTTTCATGAATTTAACTTCAAAAACGACGGATTTTCATACAAACTTTCATCCCCTATTTTACCCCCTTAGGGGTGGTATTTCCAAAAACCCTTCCTTAGTGGATGCCTACGTGATAAAAGGTACCTACTGTCAAAATTTCAAGTCTCTAACCCCAGCCGTTTTGGCTGTGCGTTGATCGATCAGTCAGTCAGTCAGTCAGTCAGTCAGTTTCTTCTTTTATATATACAGATTGAGTCAAGTGTAAATAGCCATCTCGTTTCCAACGTCAATAAACTAGCCCCAGCTTAATATATTCCCTTTTTCCGGCACACTTGGGGTACTTAATTATGCGACTTTGTAATGGGCGGATCTCGGGTTCTTGTTACGAATAACCCCGGAGCGAAAGGGCGTGAAGTATTTACTTTTATACGAAAAAACTGTCCGACGTTCAATGGGAGATGTTATGGGAGATATTTTGTTTGATTGTAAGCGTGGGAGTCTATTATTTGATGAGTATATGTGTCCTTTTTAGACATTTTTATGTTAGTTATTTGTAAGTATATTTTTATACCACGATGATGCCAAGCTTGGTACAACTATGCAATTAAACAATAATAATTGACGGAAATAAAAGTCTTATAAATATTTGTCGTATTTGTGCTTTTTACCTGACAGCTATGTTTCTAAGGACTTGTTTGGTCCTAAAAGTGCATTTTAGTGATGTGCAATTATCGCTTGCTTACATGAATCATCTTATTAGAAGGGACCGCGTATTTAGGCTGTGATACCAAAACCTATTAGTTTTTGATTTGGAAAAATCATACATTAGTAGCCCAAGATTAAAATTATGGAGATATAGTCGCCATTGGCTACATTATAGATAAATAAATAAATACACCCAACGGTCACACACATAGTTCTGATCCCACACTAGGTGGCCAAGCTTGGCCCGTCTGATTGGTAAAAGTAAAAATTATTATACCTCATAAGAACTGACGGAGTTTCCATTAAAACAGCATTCTGGGGTGTGTTTATCTTTGGTCCAGATAAATAGTTAAGCAAGGAGTTCGCATATCATGTGGCCTTCTTTATTTATTGTATTAAAGTTTATTTCTCAATAACCTAGAGTGGAAACTGCTACTGTTATTATTAGTTAATTAACATGATTCCTTAATCTATTCACCATGCATGATAATAAGTAACGAATCAAAGGTATTTTATTTTTTTGTTGGATAAGAATATTCTATAAATGATAAATCACCCTTAATAATAATTGTTATGAGGTAATGGGCTGCTTAAATGTGCTTTCTTGATAAGTTTTACTCTTTTTTACGTTATGACAATTGCAATTCAAATGTAGAATTAAATTATATTTCTTATATTATATATTGTATCTCGTATTTATTTGTAGTTAGTTAAATATATTTATATTTACTTTGTTAAATTAAATACATTTTTATATTCCACAAGTAAACAAATATTTGCAGAAAAAACTGTAATAAAATATTTTCAATAAAAATTAAAACATTTTTATTTATACGTCGAGCGTCGGGAGAGATCCATTAAAACACCTCGATGCTTTTTCCATTGAAATAATATTGTACATTCTATTAGATTAATATCGAAAGCCCGTAGCGATTTTTCAATCAAATGAGCTGAAATTTCATTGTAGTTGAAAATATTAACATTGGAAACAGGTTTTATTGGAAAACGATTTTTATGGAAAACACATTATGTGGTATGAAGGCTTGGTGAAATGTTTTGAGTGGACGTCATAAATGTATGAAAATACCGCAGGGCACTGCATTGCAATCATCACCACTAAACAGAAGATGTTAAGTCTCATAATTCCCAGTAATTTCATTCGCTTCAATGTGCATCAAAACGGAACACAATAGTGCTTACGCACAGCTTTTTGATGGAATAGACAAAGGAGTGCTCGCTATTCAGACAGAATCATCAATACTTATATTATCAGTAAATAAATAAATAAGTATATTCAACAGCCAAACACAGATTTAATATTTTCAATTCCTATATTTCTATTTGATTAATTTTGTTGTGTGATAAAAAATTGTTCATTATTCCCAGAGACTCGCTGAGTTTCGTTACGGTGTCGAAAAATGCTATTGTGGATCCTGGCAGGTTTATAGGTAGCGAGATAGTCTCTGGTCACACGCATAGTCCTGACCCTACACTAGGTTAAACTTGTGTCGTGGATATCAAGATCACAAGGAACTACGATCCCATACCACTCAGAAAAAAAGATTTGTGTATATAAATGTTGATCCCACTCGTATGTGTCTATCCGAAATAAACTATAAAAAAAGTCTTGTTTAATGAAAGTATAGAATAGCATACATGCTTTCCCCAAGGGAACACCCAAAAACTCCGAAATATTTTATTCCGAATTTCGATTTGCAAAAGTCCGAATTTCATAATACCTAGGAATTATAATGTCTATTATTAAAATCACGAAATTTATTTTACTGGAAGTCTTAAATCATAATTAAACAAGAAGGCACAAAATACGAGATTTTCAGAATAGATCCGCTTTAGATAGAACTTGTATTTTATTCTCCCTTAATAACAGGAATAAAATCCAATTTCATGGTAAATCTTTTCGTTTTGTCGTCTTACATACATATGAATACTTATTATGTAGATACTAGAACTGTTGCAACAAAAATACTTTATATAACAATTAAAATATCAAGAATTTTCAGACCCACTGTACTCTTAAGACGGAGAAGTCACGTACTGTGAGCATTTCACTTTCTTAACCCATGCACATTTCTGCATAAATTTACCGGGTCTTGTGAACCGGCTAAAATATACTTCCTCGGTTGACGACGCGAAAATACGTGATGCGAGTTACTAAGGAAACTCACATTATTTGATTTGTTCCGTTCGACGGTTGAAGTCGACATTTCGTTCTTTGATAATTCTGATCGATCTAATGGTAATTTACACGCCAAGGGATTTAGTTATATATTTTTTTAACATAATATTAATAATCATGCTACAGACTGCCTCGCTGGCGTAGTTGTAATTGCGTTACGTTACTGTGCTGAGGTCTCGGGTTCGATCCCCAAGTCGGGTAAAGTGATATTGGGTTTTATACTTAAATACCGGGAGTCTGTAATTGAGGCCGATATGGCGATAGGCACGCACACTATCACATAATGGGGCCGTAATAAATTCGGCGTAAATCAATGGTTACACCTCTGCCTACTCTTTCGGGGATTATAGGCCTCAGTGTATATGTATGTATGTATAATATTAATTAATTGAGGTAATTTTACGTTGCGATATACGACGATGCTTCTAATATAGCTTATTAAGATGAATATTAACATTCTGATTAGTTTAATTTCTAAATGTTCTGTACGTTGGCGATAATTAATATCATATCACACTTATATCATATTATTATATCATATTACACTTAATTAAAGTAATATTATTCAAATAAGAACCACTTTGGAAGCAATAATTATTACTTTTTATATCTACTTATTTTTTAAAAGAAACCTACGAACTAAAAAATAAACAGTCTGGTTTTGACATTGAGACCGGCCTTGAGTTTTTAATTATTTTGAGTTTAATATTTGAGTAGTCCATTTATAGTAGAACTATTAGTCCTTTTTATTTATTTTAATAAAAATGGTGAAGCGAAATAATAATTATACGAACATTGTATTAAACTTGTCCCTCCAAGTTTTCATTACATACCTTTGAAATTTTTATAAGAATTTTCAGATATACAGGGTTCCTCGCGATGTTTGCCGTTATAGCAAGCCATAGTTATCCATGTATACACAAGTAACATTAAGTGCGAGGTTTATGCCATTTGATCTGGTTTCGAACCATTTCGACACCAGTTAAAAGTCGACTACGTTCAATGCCGCATGCAATGATGTGTCCTTAGTACGGGCTACTATGCAATTTCAATAGTTTACCTATTTCATAATATTTAATATAATTTATTAAATACACAATATTTAATACATATGTCATCCCTCTCTGATCTCCAGATATTGTCAGGATGCAAATCGTACGATAGTTCGGTAGAAAACACGAGATTAACACTTCAGAGTTTATTAAACTACTGCCAGTTCGGAAGGTTATCCATGGGGAAGAATCTAGCAAGAAACCCCATGGTTGCTCTTTAAACACAGTTTACTAGTAGATGTTCACTCTTTCACAAGTAAAGACAGAATGCCCCTCGATCATAATCTCCGGGGTATTTATACAAAAACACGTAATCAAATCAGTCACTTTTTAAACTAACAGCAGAAATAATTACAAACAAATAAATGACTATAATACCTTCAAAATAACTCCAATAATTATAAACACAATAATATAATTATTGTACATCATAACTGTACCGACAAATGTTATATAAATCAATTAGAGCCCACATATACTATGCATAGCGTTATTTTTTTGGAAATTTCCTGAAATAAGGCATTCATTGTTAGGATATGGTCGATGTTAGTTATGTTATCAGAATTAGCTTGCACTGTTTAGAAACTTTCATGTAATTTAGACTTAGCTGGTGATGGCAGAAAGAACTAGGCAATCTAAATCTATTCTAGTCTAGGCAATAAATTATACTATTATTAATTTATATAAATGTCAATAAATAACCTATAGTAAATACTAGCGACCCCTAATAACGCTTTTATTTTTGAATGTATAAGAATTTATGAAATATAGAAACAGTCAAATTTTTATTAATTTGTTGCGAAAATATGGCACAAAATTACCAGAAAGCAAAAAAGAATTTGTTGATTCAATCGCTACGAAACTTCACATGATCATCCGCTGGAGTACTCTGAATATTGCCTGAAAATTTCATCAAAATTGCTGTAGCCGCTTTGGAATCAATAGGGAACATACATACACACATCGTTTTATACAAAGATAGATTCAAGCGATAGACAAAGTCAATGTCTATAAATACCGATAGATATATAGTAACACGAAGAATAATAATAGTTTTATGTCCCATTATCTTTCCTTACTATCGCAATGTTGTCACATAATTACGTATTGTATTACGGCTCTTAAATACATATGGAGCGTTTACGTGAAAGCATTTGGCTACGTTCTCGAATGAGAGACATCGCAGTTGGCCAAATTGCCGGCCGTAATCATAATCATGCCCTCATAAGGGGAATTTAGTGATATTTGCTCATCAAAGTGAAAAATGCTTCGTGCGAGCGCGGTAATTGGGGAAAAAATTACTAGCGAGATATTTTGAATATTCCATCCGTATTTTCGTAGTAAATTTACCAAATTACATGTGGGCGTTAATTTATTCATATATAAGGTGTTGCGGAAAGTGGTATATTACAATATGATGTATAGGGAGGATGATTGGTAATTTATCAGTTGAAAATCCAATAAACACTATCATATTTGAGTAATATGAGTTTGGAAGTGGTAGAGCCACGCTGTAGACATATTTGTCTACAGCATGAATGGGCCGGCTCGACCGGGGTAGTACCACTGTCTCACAGAAAACCAACGTAAAGTGATAGTTTACTGTCGCGTTTCGTATGGTAAGTGAGATAACCGGAGGCCCAGATTCCCCTTTCCCTTCCCTAATCCCTATTGCTGTCCTTTAAGGCCGACAGCGCATACATGATCGGAAGCAAATCATACAAATATTTTGTGTCGAACCCGCGGCCTGTCGTTTCACAGCTGGCTAGTGACCCACTTCATTACGGAGCTTGTCATCAAATAACCTTAAATCATACATGTATCAAAAAAGGTGAGAGTTACGGAACCCGTGTGTTTATTTGTTTTAAACAAAAAATATGGACTGCTAAAACACACAGCGGGTTCGACGTTTCTCTTACGCGGTTTCAATTATTATTATGCGATATTAAAATCGGAATTCGACGAATTTTCATGAATGCTCGTAAAGATTTCAAATAAATGGCGGCCGTACTATAAAATTTAGATTTCTGAGACATAATAATAGGTTTGTAGTTTGATTACCGATGCCTTCTATCACAAACGTAACCTTACAATTAAAATCGGATTACATGATAAATGTCAGTATATTATTATATCGATACCTAATGAATGCGCTACGTGTCTTCTCAAAATATATTTCATTTAAATAGTCCTTGATTTCGGGAAAAGTAAGCACTGTATAATGGTTTAATAGATCTTCAATTTTATATTAATTAATTTCGTCTTTAACTGTTCCTGTTTTTTATGCTATGAAATGTATGAAATAGATTTTGAATCATTCTTTTGGCAGGCCAATTGACCACACTGCATCTGATGGTAAGCGCAGTGCCGTCCAGTTAGGATATCAAGTAGCGAGAGACATTCTCAATCAACACAATCATGCCAGCCTGCTTCTTCACACTACGCCTCGGGCAAGAAGGTGAAGAAGCGGTCGAGGATCTAGTGGCAAAGTACTCAGAAGGCGCAAAATGATCAAACATCGTACCTCAACTCTAGACCCCCGACAAAAACCGGATTGGCTGACCCAGAAACGAGACACACTTGCGTGCGCTATGGAGGTTTTCACACCCTGTGTACGGTAGTCGCTATGCGGGCGGATATGAATATCCTACCGCCAGTACACTCGTAGCATCTTTGTTTCATTTATTTATTACTCTTTTTCCCGTCCAATGTTACTAACGTACCCGTGATGTATAATTGTAAAACCACTTTGGTGCTTTCATTTTGTAATAATTCTGACCAACATGATTAAAGTTGAAAATGCAAATTCTCGCACAAATCGTGCTTGCAATACCTTCTACACCAAACTACGTGAGTCAAACTACATCCAAACTAATACTACAAATGCGAAAGTAACTCTGTTTGTTTGTTTGTTACATTTTCACGAATAAATGCATATTTAGGCTTTTGGTAGGAAATAAAGAAATACGTGTTTCACATTTTTTTGCAAAATCATCCCTAAAGTTTTCATACCCTCATACTTACTATCCATACTAATACTATAAATGCGAAAGTAACTCTGTTTGTTTGTTTGTTACCTTTTCACGAATAAACGGCTTGTGATGAACTTTAGTAAGGAGATAGCTTATATCCTGGAGAAGGACATAGGCTATCTTTTTTCTCAAAAATCTATCTTGAAAGGAGTCAAATAGGAGCTCAAAATTTGTATGGGAAATCCATAATTCCTCGAGTTAGGGATCTGAAAATTCATATTTAGGCTTTTAGTAAGAAAGAACGAAATACGTATTTCAACGTTTTTACCAAATCATCCCTAAAAGGGGCGAAGTGAGGGGTTAACTTATGAGGTATTATTTAAATGTAATCTCAAGCTTCAGGCACAACACCCGAGAGTCAGGACAATTGATATAGGTGCCTCAGTGCAGAAGACGACTCCTTGGATTGTATACTGCTGCTCCCGAAAATAACTTCCACGCGGGCGGAGCCGCGAGCAACATCTAGTATTGTATACTATTTAAACAATTCCGACAAGGTAAATGCTACTAATTTTAGTCGGAACACCGAATTGCTTAAGTTTTGATAGCGCGCACCTTCCAGAAGTGAATGTTCTAAATGAATTCTCAGATGTAAATTTAGTGTTTGTAAAACGTTGAGTAACTTCTGGATTATCTGTTTTATTACCTTGTTCTCTACCGTATCCGGAATTTTGTTGTGTGACTAGGTTTTACCTGAAATTCGGTATGTTTTAAATCTGTGGTTTTACCCAACCAATTTTAATTCTTTTGTAATGTATGTAGTTACTTTTTCATTACCTTTGTTTTCCTGTGAACAAAAATTTTAATTCACATATTTTGATTTTGTTCTAAATTGTTTTGTATATTATAATCAAATGTACAGTATTTACGTTTCAATACATAAGAATTTGTATAACCTGTGTTTGTACGTATTCAATGACCAGTATACTACGGACATATAATAACAACAAATATTAAGTAAGACTTTTAAGTTGTACAAAGACGGGGATATTTGACACTCACTGGAAAATCAAACATCAAACAGATAAATTACTGCATGAAATAGTTCTAAATGTAACGTAAGGTGTAGATATTATTAATCTAACTCATCTCCACTGTAGTATCATTATTCAAGATGAACTAAAACAGAACATATAGTACATGTTTTCGTTGAATATCTGCTCGTAAGAGCGCAACAACACTAAGTACACACTTAGGTTATCATAGAGTTGTGTGCCTGGGATTTTGTATCAAAGTTTTTACAGGATGATTATTATGTATCAATGTTCATTATTATCCTACTTCCTACTAATGTTATAAATGCGAAAGTTTGGATGTTTGTTACTCAATCACGCCACAACAGCTCGACGGATCTGGTTGAAATTTTGCACATAAATTATAGTCTGGAATAACACATAGGGTACTTTTTATCCCAAAATATAGTTCCCGTGGGATAGTTTAGTTTTTCACAGAGCAAGGGATCGACATGATTTTTTGCATAGTGGTAGTTTAGGGGTTCAGAAAATGACATATGCCACTTTTATCCTGAAAAAATGAACGCATCCTATGGGATAGCAAAATATAGAAAGGTGTAATAATTTAAGATACCTCCATGGATTGTATACCTTTCTTTCCAAAAATAACCTCCACGCGGGCGGAGCCGCGTGCAACATCTAGTATATAATAATGTTATATGTAATATTTTTTTATCCAAACACAGCTGGATTATCTAGATTTTCCATAACATAGCTGACAAAGGAAGAAGTAAAATCGACGAATACAAAGCTACAGAAATTCAATACTTTAATATAACATAAGAAAGTGAATCTTGCTTTAATAAAACCTAGACAACAAAGCTTCTGATATATTTTATATAAAATATTTTTTACGCGGTTTGCAACGGCCTTGACATACAAACCAACCTTTTTGTTTCGCCTTAAGCAGTAAAGCTCTAGATCAGACGATTTCATACATTCATACTGACCACAGTTGTTTTTATATGATGACGAAGACATTTATACATTTTAATGGTCTGAGTTTAGTATTAATTTAAAATGGAAAATATTTTATTTTGCATTCATTATGGAAAAACTATAAAACTTAATTCATTAATAACTAAATTCTAGAAGTAATGCTAATAGAATAGCAGTCACTGGCGCCTGGCGACAAAAGTGACTTAAAACTATAAAGGACAGTGTTTTGTTGAATATTCAAACTGATCATACATCAGCTACAAATCACTACTAGCTGGTGGTAGGATATTCGTATCCGCCCGGATAGACCACCGTACACAGGCTGTAAAACATGTACCATAGTGGCACACACAACGGTGCGGTAGGCAGCGGTTTTGCTGTGCCCTGGCATTGCAGAAGTCTATGGGCGGCGGTGACTACTTAACATCAGGTGGCCCGTCTGCTCGTCTGCCTATCGAGGCACTAAAAAAAAACACAAGTGGGTCGCGTTTCGGGATCAGCCAGTATACCTATCCGGTTTCTGCCGGAGGTTTAGAGTTGGGGTACGATGTTTGGCCGTGTTGCGGCCTTCTGAGTACTCCGACACTAGACCCCCGACTGCTTCTTCACCTTCTTGCCCTATGGCGCAATGTGAAGAAGCCACAGGCCGGCATGATTGTGTTCAGTTGCGGGCTATAGATTGCCTCTCGCTACTTGATACTCTTGATAGGTGTATTGTGGTCGCTTTGCCGTGCCAGAAAAATCATAATATCTAAATTAAAATCATTAACATCCGACTGGTTTTCAATTATCGGCACTCCGATCAACAATAAATTATATACAAATACTAGCTGGCTTGGCAGACGTCGTCCTGCCCGTAAAAGCAGCGCCACACCGATTGCAGCGCCATTTTTTTTTTTTTTTTTTCGCGGGGAAAAGCGATTTATCACTACCGCTCCGCCGGGGGGGTGGCGGGACGGTTATGTTGGGCTCGTCGGCCTTACGACCCAGCGTTAAGCCGTCCGGGAGAGATGTTGACATCCGGACGACCGCTGGGCCGAGTCCCTAACAAATTCCCTACACCGGCAATACCAACTAAAAAACCCCGCGGTGGCCCTCTTCGGCGCATAAGAGACGGTCCCGGGCTCACGGGGCGAGAAGCGCCCCATTTTCGACCGGAACATTATATATATAAAGATATTATTATAGCATGTTGGTGTCGTGAACACAAAATATTTTACCTATCGCACAAAAGTTTTCACTTCAAAATGTAGATAAAATTAAATTTAGTAGTTTAGAGGTGCAGGAAACCCATGAAAATAGTGTTATTACAAACGTGGCCATAACTATCGAAGTTTTAATAGTTGGGATTGGGTCTACGTAAAGTTCGCAACAATTGGCGGAACGACTGCGTGTGTCAAATATTTTACTGATAGGGCAAATATAGTTAGTTGCCATAGTCGATTTTATGCGAAAAGTTAATTTTATTGTTTTTCACTATCAGTTCATGAGTTAGTTTTTATTGTTGAAAATGGAACGTTTTATTTTACGGTTCCAAACAATATTTATAAAGTTTGGGGGACTGAGTAACAACTGTATTTATTTCAAGTTTAGTTTAGTTTACGTACATACATATACACTCACGCATGTAATCCCCGAAGGGGTAGGCAGGGGTGTAACCAGTACACCCACTTTTCGCCGAATTTCGGTCCCATAATGTGATAGTGGGCGAGCCTATCGCCACACCGGGCACCATTCCAGACTCCGGGTTAATACTGAGTATTTCTAGGTAGAGAAACCTAATATCACTTTACCCGACCCGGGGATCGAACCCGAGACCTCAGCACAGCATTTGTAACTAATGCGCAATTACAACTGCTCCACCGAGGCAGTTTAGTTTAGTTTGTTAGTCATTTTAAACTATTCTGAACTTTACAATAATGTTTGATGAGGGCTAGGATGAAAATCCTAATGTGAATTAGCTATATTTTTATTTGGCTAAAATGTATAATAGTTAAATAAGTAGTTTAGCTTTAAAATATTGTTTAATCCTCGGAACTTTAAAATTAGTTTATATTTTTATCGTGGCACGGCAAATTGACCACACTGCACGTAATGGTAAGTGCAGTACCGTCCAGTTAGAGTATCAAGTAGCGAGAAACAATCTATCCCTTGCTACTCAACACAATCATTTTTTTGCAAGTTTAAGTTAAACAATTGCAAGTTTTTTTGCCTCGATAGGCAGACGACCAGACGGGCCACCTGATGGTAAGTAGTCAACGCCGCCTATATACTTCTGCAATGCACACAGAAAAGCCGCTGCCTACCGTAAAAAAGTATCAAACGTTTTAAAATTGCTGTAAAATCCACACGCAATATCCCGTACGGTCCCATCCGTCTGAAAAACAATGCCTCAAGGGTTTTGCTACTAAGCCTCTATTTCATAACATTGTCTTTTGTTTTACATATTTTATTTCGTATGACGCCGTTTTGTTATTTAGTTTGGGTATTTTTGAGGGACACGTATTTACATTGAGTTACATATTCGTAAAATGCTTTTTCAATATATTGTCCGTTTTTGCAGCCTATCTACATGTTTTAGGGTTTGCTTTTGAAGTAATCCTTATATAAGTGCTACCAAAGGATGACTGGAATGTTTTGAATTATGGAAACGTAACAGGACTTTGAAAATGGAATGCTTTTTATGGTAATAAAGCATTTTCTATTTAATTTGTAAAGAAAAATCTCTTTAGGTGCAACTTAAATCTAACAGCTATTTGAAATAAGAATAATAATTAAGCATTATACGCAATACTAATCTATGATTATAAATCAGTGCGTCAGCCATGTCGATAAAGTTCATTGAGGCGTATGTAATGAAAAATCTGAAAACCTGGAATAATTCATGTTCATTAGAAACAATGTTAGTAACTCTATAAAAGAGTGTCACATAAACGTAAAAAAATCGTTAAATAAAAATACACGATGTATTTATTGTTAAACTGGAAATGATAAAAGTTCTCAAAAAATAATGCTATTCCATGAAAAATACAAAGTTAAAAAGGGACCAAGTTTAATATCAATGACGTTTAAAGAATTTACGGTAGGCAGCGACTTTGCTGTGCCCTGGCATTGCAGAAGTCTATGAGAGGCGGTGAGCACTTACAACCAGGTGGCCCGTCTGCTCGTCTGCCTATCGAGGCATTAAAAAAAATTGATAGACGTCGGTGGAGTGTGAGTTGTGAAATGTTACCAAGTTCCCTATCAGTTCCTTCAATCTTTGATATAGAAAGAACCTATGGTGTTAAAATATATGTACTTTAATTAATTATATTTGTCTTTACTTTCTTTGATATTATATCAAAGAACTGCCTCGGTGGCGCAGTTGTAATTGCGCATGCGTTACGATTGCTGTGCTGAGGTCTCGGGTTCGATCCCCGGGTCGGGTAAAGTGATATTGGGTTTTTCTATCTAGAAATTCTCAGTATTAGCCCGGAGTCTGGATCATGTGCCCGGTATGGCGATAGGCTCGCCCACTATCATATTATGGGACCGAAATTCGGCGAGTGTGTGTACTGGTTACAACTCTGCCTACCCCTTCGGGGATTACAGGCGTGATGTATATGTATGTATGATATTATATCAAGGAATAGTTAATAACGCTCTATACACTTTGTTGCATATTACAATAATATTGTTTGAATAAATTGCTGTCATAATTGGAGTAGTCGTCAGACAAGCCGTAATTCTATAAAATAGGTGAAATGAAAAAAATACTATTTACACTTAAACGCACGTTTGATAAAAAATAAAAGAAAGTGTTTCTTTTGATATACTAAATAACTGTTTACACAGAAAATATTATATCTTTTTTAATTTTAATTCAAGTGAAAGTTCTCTATTATTCATACTCAAATATTCCTTTTCTCTTTAAAAGAAAATTGAATGAATAAAGTATTAATTTCGATCTTATATATGTTAGTTAGAAAAAATAAATGAGCATCATCTTGTTCTTTTATAAAAAGTATAATTCGTTCATACTTGAATACATACGTTTGATGTTCAATAGCTGGAAAGTAAAATAATTTCAAAGCATAGTATCTTCAAAAATGAATTGATATCACATAAACCTGAATAACGATTAGAGTTTCTAGGTAAGAAATGTATTGTGAAGTATTTTACTTAAATATTACTTTAACTAAACTTCTCTTCGTATGTATTTAGTTTAATTTGTCGGAGCAACATGAAAACGGATACTCAATTGAACTTTTAAATAACTCGTTTTATTGTTAAAGGTCTGTACAGTCACTTGTTTTGCTATTTTGAGCGTGGGTTTGAGTAGTTTATCGGGTGAGTGGGGCCCCATAAAAATATATAATAATACTAGCCCTGTATTAAACATTGTCCCACAGCTGGGCACGGGCCTCCTCTACTTATGAGAGGGGTTAGGCCTTAGTCCACCGCGCTGGCCTATTGCGGGTTGGTAGACTTCACATACCTTCGAAAACTGTTATGAGAATTCTCAGGTATGCTGGTTTCCTAATAAAATAAAAACAAATAAATAAAATCACAATAAAAACGGTGCGCCTTGTCATTAATGCCGAAATACTTTTAAAGTAATACTGTGTTACATACTTACATAAAGTGTAACTGTAATTAGTATCAGTTATAGTAATTTAGATTGTGCTGTGTTTCATAGAGCAACTATCAGGTTTCTTGCCAGATTCTTCCCCATGGATAACTGCATTCCGAACTGGCAGTATTTTATTAAACTCTGAAGTTTGAAGTGTTAATCTCGTGTTTTTCTACAGAACTTATCATACGATGTGCATCCTGTCAATATTTGGAGATCGAAGAGGGACGTGTAAGCCCTCTCACAACCTCGCCCTGTGGACATGCCGCCGACAAATTTATGTATTTTATGCCCTATTACTAGGATAATATTAATACAATGTGCTGGAAACGAAAGTAGAGCGTTGAATATTTTATTCAATGTACAACGCAAGTTTATAAAATTGGTACTTAGGCTGATTTCCACAGATCAAAAACAGCCATCGAAATAAAAGCCGTAACCAACCAGTGCCAAATTGTCAACTCTACACCATCATTAATCTGTGTCAATCCACTGCAGACTTTCGCCCCTTTTCTTTCAATAGTCAAATTGGACTATCTCATAACATCACGTAAAGTAACGCGCGACTATGACTATTTTACTTTGAGTATTTATATTTTATATTATTTTAACACCCAACAGTCTTACACATAGTTCTGACCACACACTAAAATACAAGTCTTGTGCAACAGGAACTACAAGTGACTATCGGTCTTACACCACCCAGACAGGAAACAAATATTTATGAGTCACTCATACATTTGTCTCGTTACGGAGACCGAACCAGCGACGTTCCGTTTCACAGCTGGCTCACACAACTTGATAAAATAGAAATGTCTGACTATGATCATATTTGCCTATGAGCATATAATCTTAACGATAAATTTGTTTTATTATGTTTAAAACATGACTAAAGCCTAAGATAGTACGCTACTCATCCCGACCATAGCCTAAAGTCTGTCAATGATATTGCGTATACCATCTGTTGTCGGATACAATTATAATCGATCTTCAACCGATTATAATCGATATTCTGCTATGCTTTATTACGAGCGGATATTGCGTGCACTGCGAGGTGAGACGACACGGCAGACACGAGGCTCTCGGGAAATTGCCTCGCGACGTTATACAGGATGCTGTTTTTGCAACAAATGTTTCAGATTGCGATGGAGTCTTGGCAACGCATTGTTTTCGGTGTCTGTGTTTTTCTTGTTAAGTTCATCAACTACTGTCACTTGATATAATTATGATGTCTATATTCATATCATATGCCTGTATTTTTGTCGGGGGTCTAGAGTTGGAGTACGATGTTTAGCCGTTTTACGGCCTTCTGAAACACAAGACCCTCGACCGCTTCTTCACTTTGTTCGTGGCGTAGTGTGAAGAAGCAGGCCGGCAAGATTGTGTTAAGTAGCGGTGGATAGACTGTCTCTCGCTACTCGACACTCTAATTGGACGGCACTGCGTTTACCATTAGGTGCAGTGTGGTCACTTTGCCGTGCCGGGATAAAAAAAACAAAAAATTCCAATTGTATCTGTTATTGTCTCTATAAATATTGTTCATAGATTCGGGTCTTAAAATATTTCGCAAGCCACATCCATCTGTGTCAAAGCGTATTGCTGCTTAGCTGTTGATTGTCAAAAAGACACCTGAAACAGTAAAGAGTTTTCTTTTAAATAATATTTTTTTGACGACATGTATAAAGCGTACGTCATGCTTCGTAAAACACAAGACACTTTCCTCAATATCGAGGCTGCGGAAATTACTAGAATTAGGGTATTTGAAATTAGTTAGCAATTTGTGTCTTAGTTTTTGTTTTGTGCTGTGAGACCAAAACTCTTTTGTAGTTCTTCATCGATCTCTATTCACTAGTTCGTAAATATTCTATTTTATTTAGTTGAGTGAGTTAGAGTGCCAATATCTTCTAGATTGGAATTAAAACTGTATCGAGTTCGAGTTTGGAATTGATTTCAAGAGTAGGCCTAAAGGTCGGCAGGACTTTTGCTGGTCGGCTCTTGCTTTCCGCAAAGTATGTCAATCCCACATTTTTATTATTAGCAAGCTAACCAAGTAGTAGTCACCAGTACCAGCAAATCGTGGTAAAACTTTGGGTACATGAGTACCAGCACGGATGCTGGACAGGGTGTTCAGCTGCAGGTGCAGCTGCCGAGGGGAGAGTAAAATGACGCTATTTCTATACAAAATCTATGCTACGCGTAGTCGGTGAGATCTGGAACCGGGAACTTATCTAACTACCACTTACCGTAGCTTTCCGGCTTCCCCGCTTTGCAGAGTCCACAGCTTGCACCACGCCACACACAAAATAATAGGTAATAATGTTCAGCGATAAAACAGCGATAGTATCACGAGTCCTCTTGGAGGGTTTCTTCCGTTGCGAGATTTCGAAAAGAACTAGTGCCCAGGTTTGCCAGAAACCTTCCTCGTCTACTACTTCTACGTTCCTCCCATTGGCCAGTCGTGAAGGTTGCGTATTGGTCAGAGACTATCCCGCCCACACACCCGCCATTGTAACTCCTGTTTAGCCAGGATCAACAATGGCACGCATTTTTTCGAAACCGAGTAATGAAACTCGGCGAGCCTCTGGGAATGCTTCATAACTGTCTTTTATCCCGCAACGAAATTAATCAAATAGAAATATAGGGAGGAGTTGGAAATATAAATTGTCCACTTCCCTCCATAGCAAAGCGGGAGACAAATACTGAACTAAAGAGGTATTAACCTCAATAAAGGACATTTACGTCTAGAGAAGCCAGACGTAAAGCACCACGGAATTTACTTAACGGGTCCTATCATGCGAGCTGTTACGCTTGATTCAAATAATAGGTATGGCAAAAAAAAAAAAAGAAAAAAAAAATGCGTATTGGTCCATGATGTTCCGCTAATCCGATCGGTATCAATCGGATATCGTGCAAAGCTCGGCGCGGGTAGCGCCCTCTAGCCTGGGATAAATTAGCGAGATACGAACCTAGTAACGGAAACCCGAAGCAGCACACATTTTAACGAAAAAAGCGTATGATGATACAACATGTGAAACGGATGATAGGCTTATCCGATCTCAGTGTTAAAACATAGTTTTTCCGACACCTTTCTTAGTATCTGTCATTGACACTGTCTCGGTGGCGCAGTTGCAATTGCGAATGCTGTGCTGAGGTCTCGGGTTTGATTCCCGCGTTGGTTAAAGTGATGTTGGGTTTTTTTATTTAGAAATAATCGGAGTCTGGAATTGTGCCCGGTATGGCGATAGACTCACCACCCTCTATCAAATTATGGGACCGTAATAAATTCAGAGAAATGTGGGTGTACTGGTTACACAAACTGCCTACCCCTTCGGGGATTACAGGAGTGAATGTATATGTGTGTATGTAAGTTTCTTACATATGTGTAAATCCAACTTAATGTAAACAGCAATGTTTAAGTATGAAGTGATTGTTTTCTGTCGTATACCTTTTGTGAAAAAAATAAAGACGAAATTATTTACAACAAATTCTTAACCTAAATAACCAATTTTGTATAATTTGAACTCTGCACGCAACGTAATGACGGAATCGTGATTGTTAAAAATGAAAAGAAAATTGAATTTCAGCAAACATTGTAGGTTAGCAGGCGAGTGCCATGCCTCACGCAAATGACAAAATGTGTACGTACGTTGTAGAAGTTTTTTTGTTGTAATTCTACTAATACTATAAGTGCGAATGTTTGGATGGATGGATGTTTGTTACTCAATCACGCTACAACGGCTGAACGGATCTAATTGAAATTTGGCACAGAGATAGATTATAGTCTGGTAAATATATATATCTACGAATTTATGTGTTATTATAACAGTGTTATCTATTTATAAATAATTTATAATTCACTTTAATGTTCATAGTTACAATTTTTTCTTTTCGCAATGCCATTTGTTGCATGTTTGTAGTTTGTACAGCCCACTCGCACATTTATAAAACGATTATTGTTAACCTATGTGGTCTCCCGCGATACAGGTTCGCCTAGTGCGGGGACCGTTGTATTTTTGTTATAATATGTAAAATGTGTTTTTGGACAATAAATAATTTACTTACATACTTACTAGTCTGGAATAACGCAGGATACTTTTTATGCCGGAAAATGTACAGTACACGTGGAATAGTTTGGTTTTCAAGGGATCGACATGATTTTTTGCATAGTGGCAGTTTCGGGATCAGAAAATTATATAGGCCACTTTTAATCTCGGAAAAATGCAAGCTTCCTGTGGGATAGCAAAATACAGAAAGGTGTAATAGCTTAAGATGCCTCCATGATTTGTATACCTTTTCTTCCAAAAATAACTGCCACGCGGGCGGAGCCGCAGGCAATAAATAGTAATACCTACTATATTTCACACCACAGAAAAATAGCACCTGACAAACAGCAGATTAATAAAAAAAATGCAAGAAATGATTTTTAATAAGAAGTGGAATGAAAAAACCGTGAATTAGTAGGAAGTCGATTATCATTTCTAACTCAACACCTTAGAGTAGGCAACCAAAAGGAGACGGCATTACGCTCGAATCTTGAACAAAAAATTCAGCAATGTCGGTGGGGGGCTTCGTACAACTACAAATAAACATGTGCACACAAATGCAAAAAGTAATCACGTCGCTACGCACGCACACTACACCATTTCATACAACACTGGCAAATTTATGCACACAGTTACAAATTTATCTTGTTGTGAAATATATTTACAGTGTCATATATTGACAACTGTGTAAAAACAGTAGAGCGTAGCAATGTCGACACGAGGACAACGCTATCTATAGATAGCGTTGTCCTTATCTATCGATAGATAGCGTTGTCCTTATCTATCGATAGATAAAATAAAACAATTATAATTTATTAAATGTTTTAAGATAATTTTTTATATGTATCATCTTTTCTATCGCTTTCTTGCAATCTCTGGGTGTGATTTCGTGAAAAGGGACGGAAGTAGAGAGGTATAGTTAAAAATAGTGTAAATTAATATTTCTAATTTAATCGAAATACTGTAAAGATAATAAAGGTAATGAGTACTGAGAAAAATACAAGCCAAATAAGGAAAAATAAAAACTTTATTTTTTAGATTTTTTTCTAAATAATACGCCTTTAATTTATTTAATCTATACTATTATATAAAGCTGAAGAGTTTGTTTGTTTATTTGAACGGGCTAATCTCAGGAACTACTGGTTCGAATTGAAAACATCTTTAGTGTTGGATAGCCCATTTATCGAGGAGCGCTATAGGCTATATAACATCACGCTATCACTAATAGGAGCGGAGCAGCAATGAAAAATGTTGCAAAAACGGGGAAAATTGATTCCTTTTGAGAGCTTCCGTTGCGTACGCTGCGTTAACGGTTAAAGTTACATAACAATCATGTACGACGAAATTGTTCCTCTTAAAAAGTTCTAAAAAAAGTCCGCAATAGCATATGTCTATCTATTTTGGTTGGCTCACTATAACCTTTTTAATGGTTATCGAATTTGTTCTGAAACAATGTATTATTTGGAAAGGGGTTTTTATAAACATGGTATTAATCCTTATCCAAATAAATACTTTATTCATCACAAGTATTTAATTTTGAACAAAGTTGCCCTTTACGTCATTTGATTTCAATGAATATCTTAGGAGATATTACAGTTTTAAAATATCTCCGCAGCAAAATTAATATTGTTGTTTGTATGTCTGTTTCTTACCTTTTCATGACTAAACGGGTGAACGAATCCTAATGAAATTCAGTAGAGGGATAGATTATATCCTTGGGAAGGACATAGGGTATCTTTTGTCTCAAAAAAATATCTTGAAAGGGGTGAAATAGAGGTTAAAAGTTTGTATGGGCAATCCGTAATACTTCAACTTAAGGATCTGAAAATTCATATTTAGGCTTTAGGTAAAAAATAAAGAAATACGTGTTTCAACGTTTTTACCAAATCATCCCTTAAAGGGCGAAGTGAGGAGTTAACTTATGAGGTATTCTTTAGATGTAATCTCAAGCTTCAGGCACAACACTTTTTTTGTCACGGGGAAAGCATTTTATTACTGCCGTCCGCTTCGGGGGGAAGCGGAATGAGAATAAAACGGTTATGCTGGACTAGCCGGTCTTACGACCCAGCACCCGCAGCCCGGATGATGGCTATCCGGGCTGCGGCTGGGCCGAGTCCCTACTACTTATGTACACCCAACCGGACACTACCAGCTTAAACCCCGCGGTGGCCTTCTTCGACACTTACGGAGTGATCCCGGAGTATTATAAGGAGCCATCTAGACAGTCACAACACCTGAGATTCAGGACGATCGCTATAGGTGTCTCAGTGCAGAAGACAACTCCTTGCATTGATACTTCTGCTCCCGAAAATAAACTCCACGGGGCCGGAGCCGCGAGCAACAGCTAGTATGGATATCCAGCTGTTGTTACATTACTTAGGACTAAGTTATAATGAGGTAACAATAATCTTACTATTAATGAACAACATTTTAAGGATACCACGACATGCGTTAAGAAAAAAAGTAACACCAGTATTCAATAAAAGTAAAAGGTTAATTAAATTTTCGAATATAACAATGAGCATGACCAAATGAGAATTTAATTAATAAATTAATAATAAAATATATATATATTATATCTAAGTATAACAATATTATAAAATTGTAGCTATAAGAAAAAATGGTTAGCTGTATGTACAGCTAACATACAGTTAACCATTTTGCCTCAACAGCTTTTTTGAATTTTGGCAATTTATCAACAAATACATCATACATACATCGTTTTACAAATAGAGTTATATGATTTGGACAAACGGGATATGGCAGAGAATTGTTTTAGGTCGGTTGTGGTCTCTTGGTTTCTAATATAAGTAAACTCGTCTTCTTCTGTTTTCCTAATGAAAACACGACCTTGCTTAATCTACACGAATTTGTACTCTTTATCTTTGGCGATCTGGCGAGCCGCTGCGTGTAATTTGTTTTTAGGTGATAGGTGCTCAACAATGTAAAGCGGCGATCTATTACCTCCAATGCCTATGTGAGCAGAACTGAGCTTGTCGTTTGGATTTGCCTTATTAAAATTTATTGTTTTCGCTAAAATGTATCCCGAAGCCTAGAGGTAGCCAATTTAACAATGATTGAGCGAGGTCACTTGTCGTCTCTGTTACTTTTTACCACACGAGTGCAATGATGAATGTCGGATTCTTTCAAGTTCCAGGATACCTTAGACAGCTGAGTAATTATAGATAGCAAGTTTTACTGTTTGTGCTCGGGGACACACTCTATCTCAAGATTGTTAGAACGGTTATGCTGCTCAGCAACCTGAAGCCTGATTTGCAGATCCTGGAACGTATATGTTAACTGAACGTTCTCTTTCTTTAGCTCTCCCAGTGTGTCTTGGTATTTGGCGATGGCGGATTTGGTGGTTTCATAATTTTCATTCAGAAACAAACATTATTATCCAAAGCAGTTATTTCCTGTTTTATGAATTGATTTTCGAGATTGAAATTCGGTTCTCACCATCTGCTTAAGGGTTTGGTTAAGCTCCTGTGCTAAAGCCAATTTCATGACATTGAATTCTTCTCTTATTATTTCCCTAGCGTCTTTCTTTGTAATAACTGACGCGGAAGAGTTTAAGCCGGAACTTCCACTAATTGCGCTAGTATCAGCTTTTTTCGTTGCGTAATATTGTCATTAAAAGGTAGCGAGTCATTATTGTTCCTTGACTTCCCGGGTGAGTCAATGGGACGTAAAGGTGTATTACTGTTATCAGTTTTTGGTTGCTTTGCACATCATCCGTGACACTTCCATTTTTTTTTGGTCAACACTAATTGTAGAGTAGCGTTTTTCAGGTATGTCAGCACATGCAAACACAACAATGACGGCCGTTGCAAATTATTTTAAAATGTTGATTACTCACTCGTTTTGAGGTATTCCGATTATACTTCAGCAAATATACCACCGGAAAGTACACAACACGACCTTTCCAATGGTATATAGTTTGTAAGAAAATGGAGTGTTCTGTTATTCCATAAAATTTCAAATTAAATAAGCGGAGCCAAGAAATACAGTGTTACTGGTAACGAATGCGATTAGCAAATGCTGCGAATGAAATAATTGTATGTCATTGAGAGCGATTATCGCCTGTTTTGGTGTGGTAGCCGGCTAACGGCTATCTATTATGAAGAGCATATTAAAAGGGCTTGAGATCTTGACATGAATACAGGGTGTCCCAAAAGTCGACGTCAAGCCGGAACCGGGTGAAAAGGCAAGTCATACCGGTTAACAAAAAAATCTAAGTTGCTTGTTTTTAAAATTATAGGCATGGCCCGCGCTTTTTAAAGTATAATCCTAACTTTGCGCATTTGTGTGATCTTACGTAAGAACTATTAAGACTCCCTCCCACCCCTTGTAAGAAAAAATAAGACATGATCGACTCCCCCCCTACATCATCTTACGTAATAAATGAATGGCGCCAAAATTCATACCTAAATATTTTTTAAATATACCGGATACATTTTTAGGATCACATTTTTTTGACAAATACTTTATTCTGGTTTTGTCATATTTTGTGACATTCCTAGTGTGTTAGAACTATTTACATTAAAAGTATGTGTTTAGAAGACAGTCCAGATGGATTAGTAATTTTATCGATAACCTTTATAAGTTTATCTACAACTCTATTTGAGTCTTGCATAAACGACAGTGTTACCACATAAACCACACAAAATGCTACACTGGCATAAAGTATATGAAATTGTAAACTTAGTCGATATGTCAACTCTCCTAATATTTTTAAATTATAAATTAAGTTAAGGAAGCATAAATAAAGTAATCCTACTAATATTATAAATGCGTATGTTTGTTTGATGTCCAATCACGCTACAACGGCTGGACGGATCTACTTAAAATTTGGTACAGAGATAGATTATAGTCTGGAAAAGCACATAGGCTACTTTTTATCGCGGAAAAATGTACAGTTCCCATGGGATAGTTTAGTTTTTCACAGAGCAAAGGATCGACATGATTTTTTGCATAGTGGCAGTTTAGGGGTCAGAAAATGACAAAGACCCCTTTAAACTCGAAAAAATGCACGCTTCTTATGGGATAGCAAAATATAGAAGGTTAAAATCAAAATTTAAACACGCGGGCGGAGCCGCGGGCAACATTAGTTAAAAATGAATATTAAAAAAACAACTTGCGTTTAAGATATTAAATGCAAATAAATTTTACACTACTGTGGCTAAAAGATTAACCTGGCAACATTTATTACCCGATGATAATTTTTAGAAATTATATGTTTTGTTGCTTTTAAGGATAATATTACTTTAAAAAAATACGTCCAGGTGAAAAATAATGTTTTATTTTTGTAAGTTCGATGTGTCAGATCTATTTTTACATGTTAATACCGCTACAGGCTCGCATTTCGACGGAGCTCAATTCGCACGTGATGTCACTTTTTTAGTGGCGGATCACGAAGCGCAACTCGTTTTATAGAACGTGTATGAGCACCGTGCTCTTACATTTGTCATACGGGGTAAGCGCTCAATGGCGTCTCCAGTGTTAAATACTCTAAGCTCAACACGAATGTGACGCTGTCTGCGTCCACAAACGTAAGAACCCTTGAAACTCACACATGGTGACCGTAAAGCTAATATCTATAAATGAAACTTTCCCTCGCAACCAATGTCTAATATTTTTCCCGAGATAAGATACAAGCAATAACAGCATTTTGTTTATGTTGACGGGGGTCTGTGCCCCACGGGAGGCGGGCTTCGAAACCTTCGTTGCCTTACAAGGACTATTGGACATTGCCAACAAAATATTTTAGACCTCTTTCCGCTCCCTCTGTAGTGTACTACATGGGTGTGAAAGGTGTAACCACAGATCTTCCAAGGCTCTAGTTATGATAGTTATTTTAGGACGAAGAGGAACCTACACAATGCTCTAGGGAGTTCTTTCCCTACTACCGATAGTATGATATTACTATGATAGACTGCGGCTCCCGGGTAGTTTTACCTGTGCTTTGTTTTTAATTGGTCTCTTGAGTTATGACGTTCAAAATTAGAATCGAAATTAATTGACGAATAGTTGACAATTTAAATCTAAATTAATTTTCTCGCATGTTATTATAAATATGTGTAATCTAGAAATTTTAAATGACAGACATGAATATTTATTATTTTATGCAAACGGAGTATAACAAATAAAATATTACATTACATAGAATAAGAAATACACAAAGTAATTGTTAACCCGGGTTTTTTGCAACCACAGTTTAATTAATTATACAAACAAACGGAAATTATAAGGTAATAACAAAAAAGTTATAGTGGGAAAAATCAAAGTAACTGCAATATAATTCAGATTTGTCAAATAAAAACTGAGATCTATAAGATGTTTGTTATAACGAAATTTCGATACATGTTTATTTTACAGTTAAATTTTATTAGGCAATTTAACTATACCTAAACCCTAAAACCATGAGTTGCATTATTAGGATTTGTTACTTTACATTATATTTCTCGTTTCTTAGAAAACAAACTCAGATGCTTACAAAACATTTGTAAAGTTGTCAAAAATATCTTGGGTTTTTATTTATGAGCTCAATTATATGCTAATATTGCAATGTCATCAAAAGTAACTGTGTATTACGTACGCTCAAGTATATCCGCAATGAGGTGGGCAGAGTTGCAACTAGAGCCTCCACGGTGAGCCAAGCTTATTTTATTTGTACTAGCCAATTGGCAAATTTCTAAAATGGGAATACCAGGCAAGACGAACACGTCTTCCCGTTTAACATTTGTAGTTGAGTTTTTTTTTGAATAACACAATTTTTGATTGCCTGACCTGGAGTTTGAACTCATATCCTTATTCGTTTCACAGTTTAAATACGCTGCCAGTCCACAAATGGGGTGATAGACATATGATCTTGTATGAATAATAATATATTTTAATCACTACGTAGTTTATTTTCATCCCACTACACTTCATTTTAATATAACTTGTTAATAAAAAGTTAACGTTTACAAGCACACTACTGGGAGAATTACTCATCTTTATCTGAAGGAAGCGATTACAAAAACTAGCGAGTCGAATGCTTTGATAAAAGGTTTTTCTTTTTATTATATTAGCTGGCAAATGAGCTGCTGGGTCACCAAGAATAATCCGGTCAAACTGGCCAATTATACTATACACAAAAAAGTCTTCAATCTTCAGCACTTTAAAATATTAACACATATTTGCAAAAATGTCATATGTTATTATTAATATCGTTCACTAGTTAGTATTGAAATTATCTGAAACTAGCTGCCCCGCAAAGTCCATTTCGCCCTAAAAATATCTTTGACCCGGCCGTCCATACCTTCCATCGTACTTGTGTTTTCACGGACTAATTTGAACAAAGGGGTTATTGTTTTTGACACCTTGTGCTACATTATTGCTAGTTACGTAGGGGTTACATTTTTTTAAAATATCAAAATATAGCTCATGTTAATCCAGTATAATGTAGTTTTCCATAGGTATAAGAATTTCTGTAAACAGTTAAGTAGTTTTTAGTTTATCCATCACAAACAAACAATCAAATCTTTCCTCTTTATAATATTGGTGTAGATAACAAAAAAAGTTAAATAAATTAAAAAAACTAGCTGTTGCTCTAGGCGTCATGCACGTGACAGACATTGGTGGCTAAAAAAATATCTCTTCAACAGCGCCTTCTACCAGATCGCAAATTATCTTATCATTCAACCTAGAATCAACCATATACATTCAGAAAATTTTATCGAAATCGTTTAGGTGGATTCGGAGGTTAGCGTGTACGAACACTGTGATAGTTTTCAAGTAAGATATTCAATTTTTTTTTGATATGACGATGATACGGGGCTCAGTAAGTCCTGAACGTCTTTACAAAAAAATATTTATCTTTCATTTGGGTACCATAACAAATTGTATACAGGGTAAGCTATGCCACTGGATTATGATTGATTGCGATATTTCTGCGATAATCCACTTAGGGAATAAATTGTCTTGAAAATACAGGAGCTTGAAGAAAAACCGCCGTTATAGTGGACACACAACTTTAATACTCATTAAGGTTCTTACAACGTTCCGGTACGTTTGTTTATAAAAACTAAATTTAATTTCATAATAAAAAGCTTCAAGCTACTCCGACCGTGGAAGTCCCGGGCGAACGTTTTATTTTATAATTCAACTTCATGATGTATTGCGACAAAACGTGACTCAGTTTTTAAAATATAGTGTAAGCAATAGAATAATGTGTAACGAATTTTGTTAGAATTTTTGTGTGATGTTTTAACGCAGGGGAATTCATGAATTCTCGCTACTTTGTACAAGGGTTATCGTGAAATAATTCATACTTGCTGTTTGTTGTGCCTGTCTAGACAAGTTATGTTTCAAAAGTTTGCTGTTTCGAGATTTGTGTTTCAGGATTTATTGCTCAATATATCAGAATTCAAAAAGCAGCGATAGCTTAGATGAGCATTGTACGGACTGTCAGAACGATAGCCGTAGGTGTGTAACCAGCCCAAACGGCATACACTTCTGACTTTTCTAAAGTTACATGTGTCTTAATTGTTAATTATTAGCGCTCAATTTATCGGTGGCGGAAAATATCATGAGGACACCTGCATACCGGAGAATTCTCATAAGAATTTCAAATGTATGTGAAGTCTACCAACCCGCATTAGGCCAGCGTGGTAGACCTAACCCTTATCATTAGTAGAGGAGGCTCGTGCCCAGCAGTGGAATTAGTTTAAAATAGGGTTGGTATTATTATTCAATAAATCATCGAAGTATTTGGGTTACTCCAAGTTTTTATGCTCATACATCTTTTAAATTGCTCCTTGTCAATACATTGAAATTTACAGAAATTACATTTTTTATCAGTATTTTTTTTATTTTTTTTTTATTAAATTCTTATTTCTGTGTTTAATTCCCAGCAATAAAGGCTATAATATTGTTTTTAATTCCATAAAATACACATGAGTTGCTCGAGATTAAATTCGTGTTCGTAATGGGAATAGGCTCGCATCTTATCACATCATGTAATGAAAATAAGTTTGGCAAACCATAGATTATCCAATTATATCCCTGCCTATACCATTAGGAATATAGGCGTGACGTTACGTTACATGTTACTTTTGAAATGTATTCAAATATTCAGAGATGGAAATTAATAATTTTTCATCGAGCTTTAAGTCTGATAAAAAACAATTCACATTTTTTAGAACTTTAGTTGTCTCTCGTCTTAAGAAAGATTAGCGTTAAAACCTTAAGCGAGACATTTACAATATAACAATTTAAGAAGGCAATAAAAGAAAAGGGCAATGTGAAGATTCAGAGGCTTTGTCTATGCTTTATTCATTAATGTAGAGATATTTTTATTATCAATTCAAAGTCTGAGTCGAAAGAATTTTCATGTAGATTGTTTTGTTTATTTCATTGTTAGGCTGCAAAGAACGATTTAATAACGCAACTTAGGAACGCGAACTGAATAATTTAACGTTCTCGTATAACACCATATCTGGTGGTAGGATATTCATATCCGCCCGGATAGCGATCACCGTACAATGGATGTAATACGCGCCATAGTGGCACACGCAAGTGTGTCGCATTCTGGTTTCAGCCAGTGGGTCTAGAGTTGGGGTACGATGTTTGGCCGTTTAGCGGTCTTCTGAGTACTCTGACACTCTCGAGGGTCTAGACCCTCGACAGCTTTTTCACCTTCTTGCCCACAGCGTAGAAGAATCAGGGCGCCATGATTGTGTTGAGTAGCGGGGGATAGATTGGCTCTCGCTACTCGATATTCTAATTGGACGGCACTGCGCTTACCTCTACTCAGGTGTGTGTGTGTGGTCACTTTGCGGTGCCAGATTAAAAAAATCCATGGCCACTGCGTTTACAGACATCACTGACGGATGTGCTTATTCATAAATAGGCGACATAAAACACCGTATATAATGCTAGAAGCAGTGTTAAGTAATAAGCCTAACATAACATAACATTCTTGTATCTCTGCACTACCTCAGGTTGACTGGCAGAGAATTCCTCCGGCATTAAGTCCGCCTATACTTAAATGTATAAAGTGTGTTAAATAAATAAATAAATAACAAACAAGCAATTAATAGGGTGTTTGACTGGTGTAACCAAAAAATATAAAACTGCACTAGGAGAAAGGATAGTGGGCAAACATATTTATTAAATACATTTTTTTATTTTAAATGTATTATAAACATTTTATTTTCGTCATTAAAATTTAGAATTTTTAATCTGTATCACTCGGTGCTAAAAACCTAGCAATACCGGCCGCCATTATTCGTGACGACATCGCACATAAACATTGCATCCTACGACAAATTAAATTGTAAGGAAGAACATATTTTTCGATGTGTAAACGTGTGAAAACGTGTTAATTTCGTCTTCAAGTCTTCTATAAGAATGGAAGAAGGCATTACAAGGGCTGATAGCCGAAATCTGCCACTTCTTTCTTAAAACTTTTGAGTTTGGCACATGGATGAACAATTTATCGGGATTTAGTGCCGAGTTTTTACACAAAGGCATTGAACAATATTTATATGCTGGCTCATTCATTTTTGCGGAAAATCTAACAGATAAATGCAAATAATTTGTTATGTTGTTAGGTGTCACGAATGTTTGTATATGTGCGATGACGTCACATAGAGATAATGTCACGTGACAACGCGTTGTAGCGCGAAATTATATATGAAAAAATAAAATCACGGATTTTATATAAATTGAGTATATTTCAATAATAAAAATATTACGGGGGGTATAAGTGAAGAGTCCTCTATCGATGTCCATCAATTTTCAAAAATTGTCAAATACCCTATTGTTACAATCTGCATTGTAGGCAAAACTTTTGATTTCAACATTATTGTTTACGAGTTTGAGTTGTGTCCAAGGAGATTTCTCCTCTGCCGGTTATGAGGAAACATTTGTGACGTTACGTTATAATAGGATACTTGTTTTTATATAAATAAATAAGTTACGTTTTCTAAAATCATTTTCCGATAGAATTTGCCTCACTACCCAGCCATTAATGTGCGATGGGGCTAGTGAGATGTTACCACTAATCATCCGCTTTTATTCACGCCAATATTTGAAATAATAATTCCGGAATTATTTTTCAATCAATTTTGAATATAATTTAACATGCGGTTTTCGTATTATTTTCAGTTATATATCAAGAGGATCACTCGTTGATCAATGACCGCCAATACGGGTTCCGTCATAACCGATCAACGGGTGATCTTCTAGCGTTCGTATTACGTCACTGGGGGGAGGCGATTGACAAGCATGGCGAGGCTCTGGCTGTGAGTCTCGACATAGTCAAGGCGTTTGATAGCGTCTGGCATCGTGGCCTTCTCTCCAAGCTCCCGGCATACGGTCTGCCCGACAACCTGTGCAAGTGGATTTCCGGCTTTCTGCATGAGCGTAGAATGCGTGTCCTCGTTGATGGACACGCTTCGCAGCTCATGTCAGTAAATGCCGGAGTACTACAAGGTTCTGTGATTTCGCCCACCTTGTTTCTTCTGCATATCAATGATATGTTGTCGCTTGGCAACATTCATTGCTATGCAGATGACAGCACGGTTCATGGGCGTTATAGCAGCAAGCCTTCTGGCTGCCGGGCGGATACTGAGACGAGACGCGAGGATCTTGTCGTTGAGCTCAACCAGACCTTGGATCTCATCTCATCATGGGGTACCAGGAATCGGGTTGAGTTTAATGCCAAGAAAACCCAGGTGTGCGCGTTCTCGTGCAAGAAGTCTCCGTTTTCTCCCATCCCCGTTCTTCAGGGTGTTCCACTCGCAATGCGGAATGACCTTAGTGTCCTAGGTATGGATATCTGCTGCGATCTTAATCCAAGGAGTCACATCGAGGGCGTAATATCCGCCACTTCACGCAGGGTCGGAATCCAGAACAGGGTGCGGCGCTTTTTCACGCCTGGTCAGCTCTACCGCTTATATAAAGCGCAGGTGCGGCCAGGAATGGAATACTGCTCGCACCTCTGGGACGGTTCCGCAAGGTACCTTCTGCCTTGGATGGGTTGCAGCGGCGGGCCATCCGCATTGTGAATGATGCAGACGTGAGTAACAGCCTGGAGCCGCTACAGCTGCGTAGGGATATTTCCTCGCTTGGCGTGTTCTACCGCCTGTATCATGGCGAATGCTCTGAAGAATTGTTTGATCTTATCCCATCCTCTCCCTTCCATACCAGAACCACGCGTACTGGCTTGCGGAGCCACAACTTCGTGGTGTCTACTACCCCGGAACCAAGAGGTTCGCAAATTCGTATTTTTGCCGCACCATCAAGCTGTGGAACAGTTTGCCAGCTACCGTGTTCCCTCCCTCCTATGATCCTGGGTCCTTTAGGCGTAACGTGAAGAAGCTAAACAGCAGGCCGGCATGATTGTGTAGAGTAGCGGGGGATAGACTGTCTCTCGCTACTTGATACTCTATCTAGTCGGCACTGCGCTTACCATCAGGTGCAGTGTGGTCACTTTGCCGCGCCAGAATAAAAAAAAACAAAAAAAGTTATGAAATGGAAACGGAACGACAATTGTCTTTTTTAATGCGGCAGCTTCTAAATCTTGTATATGTCGAAATTTGTTTAGTTGATAAAAATTTATTTCACCTAAATAAGGAGGCGTGGTTGAGAAATCTATTTAAATTATCATTCTCACTTGTTCTCATAGGAATAGCAATAAAATAATTTTATGGCCCATTCTGCAGATCAATTAATTATAAGCCTTTGTTAGGTTTTGGTGCTAACGGTGCCAAATTCTGATAAACTGAGCAACTATGAATTGCCTACAAATTTAATAATTATTTTTTAAGTGATATATGTATAGATTATAAGCGAATACAATTTTAAAATTACGGATAAAAATAATAACCTGTAACAATATTGTAAATCTGTGGGAATAATACATAAACGACATGTAAAAAAAAGAATATGTTTCGATGTACTAAGTAAAACAAATATTCTATTTGTTTACATTTTTAGTCAGATATCGAAAAAACTAATACTATAATATTTTCACTATTAGCCAAAATGGTCGTTTCAAATAAAAATAATAGCTAAATGAAAAAAAAAACTGTTCTTTGGTAAAAGCATCACTTGAGAACGGCTGGACAGACATGGCTTTCATGTGCTTAATATTATAAAAAAGGTTTTAAGTGAAAATTGGAAATATTGCGTAGAAATATGGACAATTAGTTTTTTCTAAGGGACTTCAATTTCCTACGGTACCGAACAAAGTAATTACGCATGCGAAGCTGCAAGCAAAAACTAGTCTCTATTAATTTTGTTAATGACGAATACCAGACCAGTTACCAGTTTTATAACTTGGAATTAAAAATAATAACTATTCAACCGTGTGTTCATATCTTGAATTGAATTTGCCTACATCCTACAAAACCTCGTATTTGAATACACATCTGCAACACAATATCAAATACTCAAAAGTTCTGAAGATTATTTAATTATAAGTGTTGATAAATTTGATTATATATATAGTCAATTCGACAGCCTCCGTGGCGCAGTTGGCGAGTAGCCGGCTGTGAAACGAGAGGCCGTGGGTTCGATTCCCAAACCGGGTCAAATTTTTGATTGACAGATAGATATTTGTGTCCAGGGTCTGAGTGTTGTGAGACCGGAAGTTTCTCGTAGTCCGCGATACCCACAACACAAGAGTCCTATCTTAGTGTGGGGTCGGGACTATGTGTGTGACTGTTGGGTGTTATTTATTTAATTAGCATTAAGATTAATTGTCTCTGAAAATTCACCTTTGACTATATCTCGTTTGCACTCAATTTGCGAAGTCAGATCATAATTAAGAATTTCGTAAGCTAAGTCAATCCTAAATGTCAAGTTCATATTATACATCTAACCACAGCACTAAGCAGCCATGAATTCTAGAGAATAATTAGGTATGATATTAAGTGTTGTATAGATAAACGTGCCCGAGTCAGGTCCTTCGTCCTAATAGCTAGTCACTTATAATTTATTCACTTGTCATAATTTGCCTTGATAAATTAAATGTGCAAAGTGATTTATAGAGTTGGCCAAATGTAGTCAGTAGTTGGAGCCTGGAAACATGTATAGACCGCATACAAGAAAGGAGAATCCCAATCTTGGTACTGCTTTTTCTCGTGTCTCAAGATAAAAATAATATTTAAATTAATTTCTTTATTATTGAAGTCGTCTGGCAAACAGAATGTCTGTGTAGAGGATTTCCTTGAAAACTTAATCAGACATATTATTAATTAATAATTCATAAAAAGTACACCGAATTCAATAAAAAACAAATTATGCGTCACTATAAAATTTGAGGGTTGCCCTTGATTTTTCTGAGATCCCATCATCAGATTCTGACTTGGTGCCAATGGGACCACCTGGGAAGTATACCCTTTTAAACAAACAACGAATTTCTCGAATCGGTCCAGGCGTCTTCGGGTAATCGGGTAACATACATAAAAAAAAAAGATTCCGACGATTGTTCCTCCTCCTCCTTTTTTGAAGTCGGTTAAAAATGACTACCAGTTTTCATTGACGTAATCATACCTACAGTTTTTTTTATTCGTCCAAAGTACAGACTATAGTCAATCGACCATACTGCCTAGTCTTACGTTTAAATCTTTATATACCTACAATTTACACAAAAAATATTATTATAACTCAAAAAAAATGGAAACCCTCATTCCAATTGCAAAAATGTAAACTTTAGATAGTATTTGGATACTTTATAGACTATTTAACAACTTTGGAATTGACGCAAACTTGTACCGTGGTCCATACATTCCTGGTCATTCTCCTTTATCCTTAAACCAAACACGGCCTCCGTTTGCGTATACTGTATAATAGGACAGAGTAAATGACAATTTGAATTTCAAAAGTAGGTGGATAAGTTAAGCGCCGCGTGACTTGCGCATTTCACACCGTTCTTGCTGAGCTTCTAGGAGTTTGACGGTGATGTGAATCAGTATCGCTGTGGACACTGTGGAGGGTGGACGTATCACTGCCGCGGTATTCCCAACCTGACGTGCTTACGAGTTGTTATTATATAACCGAGTGCTGTTTGTTTTGTGCCAGCCCTATCGGGAACGGATGTATTGAACTTTGCAGAGGTAACTTTTATTCCAACATTCTTAGTTAATTTTGTTAACATAATGGATTTTTATGTTTACGCAAATATTATACATTAAAATAAAAAAAAGGAAATTTACGGATTCTATCGCGGTTTATTTTACTTTTTTTTACCCGGCGTTTCAAAGGAAGGCTTAACAGTCTTCATGGTCACATACAATACATACAACTCAGTCTGCCCCGTGATGAAATTTCGTTTTTTTTTGTTAACATTTAGGGGTGAACCATTCTGAATTCTCAAATATTAACTCATGTTAACCGTTGAGTAAATAATAAATTTGTGTAATTGGGGTTTGTAGTTAATAATGCAGGGCTGTAGCTACGAGTGGGTGCGTTCAAAAGACTTGATGGTGCAGCGACTCTTCGCTTTGCTTTTCCGCGTGACCGCAAACGCTCTTAAGTAAATTAGACGGAATATTTACTGAAGCAGAAAATTTGAAAAGCCACGGGTGAACACTCGTTTAGGATTGGGTAAAGTTTGAGGAAAAATAATTGAATATTTCTTAGAGCTTTTTAGAAATATTTTATACAATAGGAAAAAATATTAAATATTGGCTTTAATTGCCTTGGCAGTCCACTTGTTACTTTTTTTATTTTCAAGGACGGGTCACGAATTAGTAATAAATATAGTTTTACACATATTATTGGCTTCACTTTGTATTAATTTCTATTCCATTTCATAATTGTTTTGTCGTTGTATTTGTGACCCTATTGTGACTTCCTATTATTCTGAAATCCATCTACTAAAGTCTTCAGATGGATTTACTTACATGTCGAAGAATTTCCATAAATTATTTTCTGTTTACTTTGCTTTTTTTAACCGACTTCAAAAAAGGAGGAGGTTAACAATTCTTCGGTTTTTTTTTATGTATGTTACCTTATTACTCGAAGACGCCTGAACCGATTCGAGAAATTATTTTTTTGTTTAAAAGGGTATACTTCCCAGGTGGTCCCATTGGCACCAAGTCAGGATCTGATGATGAGACCTCAGAAAAATCGAAGGAAACCTTAAAATTTTATGGAGACGCATAATTTGTTTTTCATTGAAGTCGGTGTACTTTTTATTGATGCTATGAATGTGTTTTACTATATTAAGAAATATCAAGAGTTTATATAATTAAAGAAAATAAGGTGAATCTGAAGCTAGATTATTATGGTGATATAGAAAATTATAAAATATAGATTTAAAATATAATTTATTTTTCACAAAATAACTACTAAAGTATTTTTACAGTTTTCAACTAATTTTAAATAGAATTACTTATGGATGTAGCTTAATGGTAATCCCGTAAATCCATACACCATCAAATAAAAAAAGATTTTTAATTCATAAAAAGTACACCGACTTCAATAAAAATCAAATTATGCGTCACTATAAAATTTGATTTTCCTTGATTTTTCTGAGATCCCATCATCAGATGCTGACTTGGTGCCAATGGGACCAACTGGGAACCAACTGGGAACTGGGAACAACTACCCTTTTAAACAAAAAAAGAATTTCTCGAATCGGTCCAGGCGTCTTCGAGTAATCGGGTAACATACATAAAAAAAAAGATTCCGACGAATTGTTAACCTTCTCCTTTTTTGAAGTCGGTTAAAAAGATTCCGACGAATTGTTAACCTCCTCCTTTTTTGAAGTCGGTTAAAAAAACCAACAATATTCAGCTCCGAAGCACCGTTGTTTTTCCGAATACAGTTTTATTTATTGATGGAAACTACAATCGGATCTAGCATACGGAAGGAAGTATGCCAGATACATATTTCGTAACATGGCAATCGGCGAATCTTATTTATTCCCAGGGAAAAGAATTTTGTTTCCACGAAACAAATAAAGTGGGACGCTTTTTTCGATTCGACAACATTGTACACGCGTCCTCGTTAGAAAATACATATTTTTAGTTATATTTATAATACAACTAGATGTTGCTTGCGGCTCCGCCCGCGTGGTGGTTATTTTTGGAAGGAAAGGTATACAATCCATGCAGGCATCTTAAGCTATTACACCTTTCTATACTTTGCTATCCCATAGGATGCGTGCATTTTTCCGGGATTCAAAGTTAACTGTGTGTAAATAAACTACCACTATGCAAAAAATGATGTCGATCCCTTGGTCTATGAAAAACTAAACTATCCCACGGGAACTGTAAATTTTTTTGGGATAAAAAGTAGCCTATGTGCTATTCCAGACTATAATCTATCTCTGTGCCAAATTTTAACAAGATCCGTCCAGCCGTTGTAGCGTGATTGAGTAACAAACATCCATCCATCCAAACTTTCGCATTTATAATATTAGTAGGGTGAAAAGCCTTTTTATTAAATAGTTAAACCTTCTTCGCTGAAATTACCTTTAAAAAGAGCAACAAGATACTTAATTTTTACACTGGACCACAGAAATAGCGTGAGGACTCAATGATATACTATAGAAATTAAGATTATACTATTTGAATTAAGCGTGTCTTGTCATACTTAGTTTTTGCCCCAAGCCATACTTAAATACATCCACCCAACAGTCACACTCATAGTTCTCACCCCACACTAAGTGAAACCTGTATCGTGGGTATCAAGATCAACGAGAGACTACGGTCCCACAACACCCAGACCCGAAAAAATATTTGTCTGTCACACAAACATTCCGATGCGGGAATCGAACCCACGGCTCCTTGTTTCACAGCCGGCTACTCCCCCGCTACGCCACCGCGGCTGTCAAGCTTGGTTCTTTACTATATATTTCTGTAGCAAAGACTACTACTTCCAGTGCTTATTTTTAAATATTTCCGCAACATGTACATTTTGAATATTTTTTTACATCATTGGTAGAAAAATACTTTCCTTTGTTATATAAATATGACATGGTATTTAGATTCATTTTAAAATTGAAATTTATTTTAACTGATATCATTATTCCTTTCAATATCAACCTACGCTCGTTCAAAAAACGTAAAACAGCCTAACAGTCCTCAAATTATTGTTTTTATTAGATCGTGGTAATAATTATATTGGAACAAAACCACGAATTTCTAATAGGACTTTGTTATGTTTTGCAGTGAAGATTGCCAATTGTTTGTATCTCTCGAATTTTATTTTCTGTCGGCGTCTCCGATTTCTTGGAACTGGGATGAGTTCATTACCTACAATCTCTGGGACAGAAATGGATCGCAGTGAAAGAAGGTGATTGCAGTTTCACTTCTTCTTGTCGATTTTCTAATAATAATAATATAGGGCTATATTATACATTGTGCGACTTCTGGGCAAGGGCCTCTTCTACTAACGAGAGGGGTTAGGCCTTTGTCTACCACGCAGGACTAATGCTGTTTGGTAGACTTCACGATGTTTTCCATCACAGTTAAAGCAAGCGATAATTAACAATGAATGGACAAGGATTTTTTTTATATATCATAGTCCGACAAACGAGCCAGTGGGTCACCTGATGTTAAGTGATCTCCACCGCCCATGAACATCCACAATACCGAAAGTATCACGTATGCGCTGTCGGCCTTAAAGGACAGGAATAGGGATTAGGGAAGGGAAGGGGGAATCTTGGCCTCCGGATATCTCACTTACCATACGGATCGCGACAGTTAACTGTCACTTTACATTAGTTTTCTGTGAGACAGTGGTACTACCCTGGTCGAACCGGCCCATTCATGCTGTAGACAAATATGTCTACAGCGTGGCTCTACCACAAATGTAACTTTAGAAAAGTCAGAGGTGTATGCCATTTGGGCTGGTTTCGAACATACAGTTCGAAAATTAAATATTATTTCAGAATTTATAATTAGTTTTCTTAATCCAGTATGCCTCAAACACAAGGAATTTTTGATAAAAATAAGGGTTTTTCTTTAAATATTTATATTGGTATAGCCATTCGTCCAGTAAAATTATATCAATAATGTAGGTAGATACTATCAAATTATGTAACTTCTAGATGTTGCCCGCGACTCCGCCCGCGGATAGGTTATTTTTGGAAAAAAAGGTATACAATCCATAGAGGATCAAGGAAAAAGTTGCCTATGTCATTGATCCCTAAACTGCCACTATGCGAAAAATTATGTCGTTCCTTTGCTCTGTGAAAAACTAAACTACCCCACGGGAAATGTACATTTTTCCGGGATAAAAAGTAGCCTATGTGCTATTCCAGGCTATAATCTATCTCTATGCTAAATTTCAACCAGATCCGTCCAGCCGTTGTAGCGTGATTGAGTAACAAACATCCATCCATACAAACATTCGCATTTATAATATTAGTAGGAAGTTCGATTTTCTACGCATAATTTCATGCCTAAATTGCACGCGCTATTCGTTTAAACGATTTTTCAAGAAAACATTTCTGGAAGAATTTCTATAAAATAAAAATAGATATTTCTTATACATTCATTCTTGCCAAAACTACATCAAATTTTAGCCTTTGTGCGTCTGACTCCACTCCCAAATATACTTCTCACTTACGCTCTACTTTTTTAATTTGTGTCGTATCTATCCGGGTGACTGTGTGTTGTGGTCAGACGGCAGAGGTCATGACGTCATCATAGGCCATGTCTATGAGGGTTATTCATCCCTCTTTGATCTTCAGATAACCATGATGCATAGCGTACGATAGTTCAGTAGAAATAATACACTTTCATCTGTTCATAGTTTATTAAGCTACACCGGTTCGGAATGCAGTTATCCACTAGGAAAGAAGCCGGCAATAAAACCTAGAGTTGCTCTTTTAAACATATCACTTTTACATCAGTTGATAATTACACTTTTTACTCATTCAGTCCAATAATTAACAAAAACGACAACCGGCCTTCAATAATAATTTTTACATTGTGTTGTCAAAAATGGCGGACTGTCCTATGTCAATTGATATTTATTTTCAATAGATGGCGTTACTGGACTATTTGATTCAATTTATTTTCTTCATACTCCGATATATCAGTTACTGAAGTAACTTTTACATTTTATTTTCGAAGTGCTCACAATTTTGATTATCTGTTGCTGTAGTAACGATGGTAGATGAAAAATTATGCGTATCGGGTTCGACTTCTGTCAGTTTAAATATTGCCTATAAATAATCTTGTCTGTCTCAAATAATATATTGGGAATTTTAGGGTAATGTTTTTGCAAAGCAAACTAAAATACGATGAGTAAAAATTTAGTCTTATCGTAAAACGAACTGTTTAACAGAACTATTATTACTTCGACCTTAACTACCAATAATTATAAATATCAAAATCGGCTTGCAAGCATAATTAATAATATGGAATAACATTTATAATTTTAAATGATAATAAAAGAGATTATTAACAGCATTTTATTTGATTACCTTAGTATGTTCACAATAGAACTATAACATTCTCAAAGACATTCAATAGACCACCTATTAATATGTGTCTGCATTTGCATGGTTCAGGGAAAAGTTTGAACATGGTAATGCTGCGATTTGCATATTTTAATATTAACAAGGCTGGTCCGCTGAATGCGCCGGTGTTCGCAGTTATCGGCCGCCGCCAATATAATGTCTGTGATTATATGAGAATTAGGTATATTATCTTTTGATTTTAGAGGGAATTGTTCGCTGTATTCAGTCAACCTGCCATGAAACGGTAGGCAGCGGCTTTTCTGTGCCCTGGCATTGCAGAAGTCTATGGGCGGCGGTGACTACTTACCATCAGGTGGCCCCTCTGCTCGTCTGCCTATCGAGGCACTAAAAATAAAATAAAAAAAAGAAAAGGGAGAATATTACTTATAAAGATTATATAAATAACAAAAAAAAGGTTTTAAATTGTATTGCTCACACAACTGGAGCCTCTACTCAGCTACGTGCTACGTACATACATATTTTTTTAATAAGGGACCGAGCGTGGAAGTTAGTGAAATATGACGACATATTCGTAAACGTAAATAACATTTTTGAGTATTTAGAATTCTTAACCTTTATTTATCAATTTAATGATGAGACGGAAAAGTCGCTTGTCTGATCATCACTTCTGCTGCTAAATATTGAGTTCATATAAAATTTTGATTACAAAGTACTGCGAATTATGAAGTCTTATTTCTTCTCATTGGAAGTTATCTCGTAACAGTCATAAAAAAAACAAAAAATTGGAAGCTCAGTAGTTAAATGTTAGTGCCTACCCAGATTTTGGCATACAAGATACATATCACCTAACGAAGCTTAGATATGACCTTAATAACCAATACCAACTTTAATTTCCAGTATCACAGTCCAAAATCACTTGGCATCAGTCATGGTTAGAATTTAAATATTAGGGCCAATTTTCAAAAATATTTTGAAGTTAATGAATTTGCAAAAATTCTATATTAGATAAGGGGCGGCATAGGGTCTACTCAAAACTGATAAACATAGCAAATGGTCATGAGACAAAAAATGTAGGACCTCTAAACTATACCAATAATTCTGAGGGTGATAACACGCTGGTCTCATGCAATCTTTAAAATGACCGCTACTTTTATTATAGTTTATTCTCATTTACATTCTGTACCCACTTAACCTCAAGAAAAGTTTCATAAAATTTCTAGGCAATTTGTGAAACTCTGTGTTACCATAATAGGCTGTTCTAGACGAGCTTTTACGCCAGATGTTTGAAATGCTCGAGTATTTTGTGCTCTACGATATAATATAGGTTTTTTTGAGTAGTTCTAATTAATGTTGAGCCTAGTTTTAATGTTTTAACAAAACAAATTTTATTACAGTGGTATTCAAAAAAAAAATTTTTTTATATAATGTTCTTTACTTTAAATAAGAGTGAAAAAGTTTTAGTATTACTTCTAACCTAACAGGAAACTATAATAGCAACCTTCTCTTATTGTCTTTGGGCAAAGACCTCCTCTGCTAAAGAGAGGGGTTAGGTTTTGTTCTACCAAGCTAGCCTATTGCAGGTTGGTAGACTTTACATACCTTTTAAATTCTTATGAATTCTCAAGTATGCAGATTTCCTCACGATGTTATCCATCAGCGGCAAAACAAGCGATCTCTTCAAAGGAACGCATGTAACTGTGAAAAAACAAAGATGTGTGCCATTTGGGCTGGTTTAGAAGTTTCACCTTTGCAGTCCTTGCCACTCCTGGCTAGGCTATCTCTGTTGTAATAGCTACATCTGCTGTTTATACTTTTTGCATATAATATAGCAACTTGGAAAGCAATAAAGTCTTTAGGTGCGCCAGGTGCAAGCTGACGACCTATACAGGTGCGGGGTGGTGACCCCAAAGAAAAGGCGTGTCGATAGTAAACTTGTTATATTAACTTTTACATTATTCTATACATACATAATAACACGTGTTATATGTTCCGCTGGTGCTAACACACTGTGGAGCCAGCGCAGTGCGGGAACGCTGTGTAAAGTGTGCAATACGCCTACAAGTCCATTACCTCTTGAGGGATTTAATTTCATCAAGATTTTCTATAAGTTATAAAAATTTTCCGAAGGAATCAATTGATTGCTACATTTTAAGTAATTTTAATGAATCTTATACAAACAGTCGGGGGTTTTAATTAAAGAGACTAAATTAACAAAGTATAAACGAAGCTATGTCAATATACTTAGGTAAATTTTCAAGACTAATTCTACATTAACATTAAATTTATCGTTATGTTCAATTTCAAAGGTCTAGTCTCCGTATTCGGATACGAGATGAAATAGTTGTTCATGTTTATCTTAATTCAGACGTAATTTAGCTAAAGTGGATCTAAAACACTTATAAAAAACTAGCTGTTGCTCGCGGTTCCGCCCGCGTGGAGGTCACGTTTGGTAGAAAAAGTATACAATACGTAATACCAATTTTCATGTGTTTAACTTCAACTTTCATATTTCATACAAAGTTTTATCCCCTATTTTACCCCCTTAGGGGTGGAATTTCCAAAAATCCTGAAATGTATATTTTTAACTAAAAGGCCAAATAATAATTTTCATGCGTTTAACTTCAAAAATGACGGATTTTCATACAAACTTACATCCCCTATTTTACCCCTTTAGGGATGGAATTTCCAAAAACCCTTCCTTAGTGGATTCCTACGTCATAAAAGGTACCTACTGTCAAAATTTCAATTCTCTAACCCCAGCCGTTTTGGCTGTGCGTTGATCGATCAGTCAGTCAGTTTCTTCTTTTATATATACAGATGTATTGGATGTCAACATTTGAAAAGTTTTAGTTTAAGATAAAATTGAGGGTAGCCCTCGATTTTTCTGAGATCCCATCATCTGATCCTGACTTGGTGCTAATAGGGGGACCAAAGAAGTATACACTTTTAAACAAAAAATTATTTCTTGAATTGGTCCAGGCTTCTTGGAGTAATCGGAGAACATGCATAAAAAAAAGATTCCGACGGATTGAGAACATTCTCCTTTTTTGATGTCGGTCAAAAATGAATTAATTTTTTCATTATGTTTTTAATTACATTATTAGCGTTAGTCAACTTATACTAGCCCTTTATTAAACATGTGGTAGAGCCACGCTGTAGACATATTGGGCCGGCTCGACCGGTAGTACCACTGTCTCACAGAAAACCAACGTAAAGTGACAGTTTACTGTCGCGTTTCGTATGGTTAGTGAGATATCCGGAGGCCCAGATTCCCCCTTCCCTTCCCTAATCCCTATTCCTGTCCTTTAAGGCCTACAGCGCATACATGATACTTTCGGTATTGTGGATGTTCATGGGCGGTGGATATCACTTAACATCAGGTGACCCACTAGCTCGTTTGTCGGACTATCCTATAAAAAAAACATAGTCCCATTGCAGGGCAAGGGTTCTACTATAATGAGAGGAGTTAGGCCTTAGTCTACCACGCTACCGTAATGCGGATTATTCAGAATTCTCAGGCACGCAGATTTTCCCACGATGTTTACCTTCAGATAATTGACAATGAATAAACACGAATTTCGAAAAATAAGACGTGTATGCCACTTACTTATCGTCTCAACAGTCTATACCAAATCTAACTAGGCTATCGCTGCTAAAAAGTTACTGAAAACATTGTAGTCAGATGATGTAAGAGCCGTTTTTAATATCAGGCTAAATATATTGTAAAATATTGAACACATTGTAGCCTGCTTCTTCTCTTTTTATGTCTCACCTTTCATGCTTCAACTCCTTTGTGCTGTACTAAACATGGACCTTTATTGGAGTTATGCCGTTAATAGAACACATTTTCTATTATTTAAACAGCAACAGTACAAGCTATTTTAAATCACGCCCAACGTATTTTAATACGTTCTAGCTAAAATTAATATTATCTTTTTTATATGTAAGGTATTCTATATGTTCTCGATGAGACTAAAACAGTTCAATGAAATTTGTATTCTGATCGAAATAAGTGGTATTGTTATTGTCCTCAAATCTACATACTTCCTGTTTAATTATGGCCCTTTTTATTTAATTTCAAGAATTGAGATCCCTTCTATTTAAAGCTTCATGGCCTTAAGCTAGCTAATTGAGTGTTCATTATAATCTAATTATTATTAACGCATTTTTTAATAACTAATTACATGGGAATTATCGATGTTTATATCGTACTTCCAACAGAAGTAACTGTACTTTCCACAGAAGTCCTTAACAAACGGCTGTACATTTTTGTCCTCTGCCTTCCACCCATATTTGCATTGCATATCGTCAAGCGTATGTAAATTAACTCTAAAATTCCAGTCTCCGGTATATTTTATTTGGCGGCAGTGAAATATTCATCCATGTGCGAACGTCAATTACGTACTCGCCACATTTTAACCACCTTTAAAATGAGGAGGTAATTCCCATACGTGTTTTATTTTTTACAGTCCGTTGACTTTGAAAATTATACGCGTACCAGATTTTTTGAAGGATTTGTTTTTGATTTCCTTTGCCTATTTAAAAAAATATATCATAACCTCGGCATTGACACGCTATTAAGTAGGTACATGTTATAAATACGGTTTTAATAAATAAATAACACCCAACAGTCACACACATCCGAGCCCCGATCCCACACTAAGATACGAGTGTTGTGTTGTGGGTATCAGGGACTACGAAAGACTTTCGGTCTCACCACACCCAGACCCCGGACACAAATATCTGTCTGTCACACAAAAATTTGTCCCGGTGTGGGAATCGAAACCACGGCCTCCCGTTTCACAGCCGGCTACTCGCCTACTGCGCCACGGAGTCTGTCAATTTAATTAATGCTATATAAAAGTACAATTATTAATAATCCTTACTCCATTCTTCGGTTTATGAGTTTCAAAGTAAATAATAAAAAAAACCTAAATAATGACAATATTTTATATACGACACAATAAACTATAGAAAGAAGTAAGTAATCATAAGAAATTCATATTATAAAGTAGGCATACTTATTTCTAATCATCTACGAAAAGGAAAAAATACTCCTAAAATAATGTTCCGAATAAAATATGCCTTGTAATGAGTCCGTATTGATTTCTGTACAAAAAGAAACTCTTGATAGGTTATTATTATTCATGAGTATATTTTCAAGGAGCGTGTTTCAAAGATGGTCGAGTGTTAAGCTTGTAAAATGAGTTTTGGAGTGTGGTTCCGGATCATACGATGTGTTTGAGCCTTGTTTGAGCCTTGAAAGTGTCCTGGGTGTGGTTGCTGATAATATAATGAGTTATGTTATGAGCTTGTTTCTACTGGTGTTAAACTCCAATTCAAAGCAATTGTAGGAAAATTTTTACTCAGTACATAACAGTGACTGTCGTGTTATAAGTAAGGCGACATTTTTACAACTTAAATAACTTTATAATTAATACAATATTAATTTATTGGTACCAAAATAAGCCATAATAATAATAAATAATGGGCAAATTAAATTGAACGTCACATTATTTTAGTAAGCTGTCAGACTGACACTTAGTATAAAAAAGTACTTAGTACCAGTATAAAAAAATCTTTTCAGAATTCACTTATTAAAATATTCACCTTTTCAGAATACTAAGTTGAAAATTTAGGTCGTGTTATACACTTCCATGTACTTTATAAAATAAGAAACAGGTTAATATTTATATTTATTATTAAGTTACTTTCGGGGATAAAAGTAATATTTTTTTTTTATTCTGGTGCGGCAAAGTGACCACACTGCACCTGATGGTAAGCGCAGTGCCGTCCAGATAGAGTATCAAGTAGCAAGAGACAGTCTATCCCTCGCTACTCAACACAATCATGCCGGCCTGCTGTTTAGCTTCTTCACACTACGCCTAAAGGACCCAGGATCATAGGAAGGAGGGAACACGGTAGCTGGCAAACTGTTCCACAGCTTGATGGTGCGGCAAAAATACGAGTTTGCGAACCTCTTGGTTCGGGCCGGGGTAGTGGATACCACGAAGCTGTGGCTCCGCAATCCAGTACGCGTGGTTCTGGTACGGAAGGGAGAGGATGGGATAAGATCAATATACTTTAGACAGCCTCGGTGGCGCAGTAGCCAGCTGTGAATCTAGAGGGCGTGAGTTTGATTTCCGCACCGAGACAAATTTGTGACAGACAGATGTTTGTTTCGGGTCTGGGTGGCGTAGGACCGTAGACCCGCGTAGTTGTTGATACCCACGATACGGGTTTTACCTAGTGTGTGGTCAGAACTGTGTGTGACTGTTGAGTGAATTTGTTTATTTATATATAGTACGAATATATTGGGCATAGATCTTTCAAACACTTCCACATTACCATAAGCATAGTATTGTGTGTGTTAGCACAAAACAGTTTTATACCTCCTTACCAGTGAGTTCTTTTTATTCGTTTCCCAGGGAAACAGCTAAGGTTAGAGACCATGCTGCCAATAGGGTAGTTTACTGTGTTTATTTTTTTACATTATAACATTATTTACGAATATAACACACAAAAGAAACCCTTTTGCGAAAACAGAAGCAAAATTGCTTGAACATGGAGGTCCAAATTTTTTTTTTAAATATTGGTATGAGCATAAATGGTTGCGTAGTGGGAACATATCACACAACGGCACAGTAATGGCCATTATGATAACCGTGACGTGACTGGAGATATCATGCATCCTTTTACTGTCATTTGATAAGTACCCCTTCCAGCATATTTGAATGGCGTCTGATTTACTTATTTTTATTCGGATTCATAAAATTCTTTCGATAATAGGTAATGTAACTTGTTGATTAAATTAATAAAAAGAATCATGTCAATTACCCTATTACCAGCGAGTATAATCTTGAAGAATTAATTAATTGTCAAAGGCAACTATTTTACGCGTCAAATAGTGCTGCAATTACTCAGCTTCACATTTCGTGTTACATTACAAAAAAGATACCGTGAAGATGAGTTAGAATTGTGCTGTATAGAGAGAATTCCAATCAACGCCGCACCTCGTCCGATGAAAGTTTAACGAACTCGAAATGTAATCTGATTTGTGTACGGCTTTATTTTGCCCCAGCCGGATAAAACGGAAACATTCGAATAAAAATCTTAACTACGCATGCTGATTCTTATTTCGTGTTTGTTTTACGAAAATTAGCGTCTCTTTGGCAAGCATTTACAGTAAAAAGTTTAAAGTATTACGTGAATAAAGCTCTTGAAGTAAATTGTTCAGGTTTTTTTTTTACTATTTTTTATTTGTTAGCACGCGTGATTACATGCAACATACATGCATGATGTTGCATGGCTTCTTTTCTGTCAAATATGTCATATCGTCAAGGTCATCGGCGGAAAGTAAAGTTTGAATAAGGATACGGATGCCCTTACGATCTTCTTCACTCAATTGTGCTTAAAACAAAATAACTCTACACATAGTCATTTTAGATGTATTGTTATTATCAAGCATACACACACACACACACACACCCACACACACACACACACACACACACACGCCTGTAATCCCCGAAGGAGTAGGCAGAGGTATAACCAGTACACCCACTTTTCGCCGAATTTATTACGGTTCCATAATGTGATAGGGAGCGAGTCTATCCACACCGGGTACAATTCCACTTTATCCGACCCGGGCATCGAACTCGAGACCTTAGCACAGCAGTCGTAACGCATGCGCAATTACAACTGCACAACCGAGGCATCAAGAGTTATTATCAAGCGTATCTAAGAATCAAGCTATGTGTCTTCATTTAGTGCTAATCATAGAACGGTCTTTGAACAGAACATTGCCGGAACTCCATAAATCTTTTTCAACTTATCGGTATAGTGTCTTCCGCAGCGGAGCTGTCCCATTTTCCCTTCCATTAAAGCCCGAACAAAAGATATACCAACGTTCTACTGACGTCTATATTTTCTAATAATATTCGATTATCGTGAACAACGTCTACGGTTTCTTCAATTTCAGATATTACCAATTTATTTTTTTCATAACAAATCACAATATTTTTTTATATTATGGAATCATTCAATGAATCAATGAGAGTAACTATTGTCATCTGTATATATAAAAGAAGAAACTTACTGACTGACTGACTGACATATCAACGCACTGCCTAAACGGCTGGGGTTAGAGACTTGAAATTTTGACAGTAGTTACCTTTTATGACGTAGGTACCTTTTATGGATGTAGGCATCCACTAAGGAAGGGTTTTTGAAAATTCTACCACTTTAAGGGGTAAAATAGAGGATGAAAGTTTGTATGAAAATCCGTTAGTTTTGAAGTTAAAGGCATGAAAATTGGTCTTTTCTAACCCAAACATGACTTCCACGCGGGTGGAGCCGCGAGCAACAGCTAGTCGTATATAATCAAATGCAAAAGGACTGGCGGCCATTGATGCAATGGGTGGTTTATTAGTATCTACATAAGTTAGGGGTGAAACACCAGTATAAGCATTTATATACTAATGGAATGTTATATTAGACTAGAATACCTACTCGTTTGCATAACAACTTAACTACTAGATTTGTTGTTAGTTACTTTAGACTCTTTAGAGTATGCTTCAACAAGCCCGCATATAGTAGTATACAGTGAAATTGTGTTTTCTTTCTCAGCACAATACAGTAGGTATTTTTTCGAGCTTGGCTGGAAATTTTGATGAAAATTTTCGACCCTATGTTTAAATGAAAGCTGTTTGTAAAATATACTAAAGATCTGATAGTCGGCTAGATCATTCTTACTTTGGAGCTCCGACCAAAAATAAATAAAATTATTTTTGTTCTATTACTGTTGCAGTATTCCAATTTTAACCACTCACGTCCCAATGGAACATCGGTGCTCCACAACACTGGCAACACACTCGCCGTTTTTACATACTATTTTCAACTTTAATGTTATGTAAATAAAATTGATTTTGGCTTCTATTTACTCCGTACTACTTTACTTTTTTAATATCCTTCCGGACTCCAGGGGTTAATAAAATATGCTACATATTGTCTATACAATGTTTACTCGTACCTTTTTTCTTAGAATTTGTGGTATAATTTTTTTTGCTAATATATAATTACAATTTAAATGCTATGATACCACGTAATTATGTCTCAGTGGGCGTAGACGTACAGACGGTGTGGGAATAAAGCTTCCGAGCTTTCTTGATGACGTTAATCCTCCGGGAACATTAATTTCCCCAGATAAAAACCAATGCGTTACGACTGAACTCTCAATTAATTATAATATTCATTTCAAATCCAATGTTTAAAAATGAAAGACTACCACGGAATATGATTTGGATTGTAAGCGACTTCATGCGATTTAACATATTCTCGACTGAAAACATATTTAAGCTAAATAAATCGAATTTTATGAGATAGATGATAAAAATATGGAATAGAGGTACTCAATAATCCCAATAGAATTTTACGAGCAGTGATGAATGGACGCGCTCTTAGGGGTGAGAATGATGCTTGTAAAATTTGTGTGCCTTTCATCCCTTATACAGATCTGTATATGAATAAATACTGAAATAAAAAAAAACTATCAATAGCCCCTACATCCATCAGCTTAAAATCGGCCTTAGCAATCAGATACTGCGACCATTTGAATGCCTCGATTTTTCTAAATTAAGACTGTACCCTTGACCTTATCAATTTGAACGCTGAACGCCCACACAAACAGTGGCTGAAGCTGAACAGGCGCTCAAGTTGCAGTGTTTTTATAGTTTTAATTTTTTTTTCAGGAAAGTTGTAAATGTAGCAGGGCACGTTATTTAGGTTTTTTTTTATCCTGGCACGGCAAAGTGACCTGCACCTGATGGTAAGCGCAGTGCCGTCCAATTAGAGTATCGAGTAGTGAGAGACAATTTATCCCCCGCTACTCAACATAATCACGCCTGCTTCTTCACAGTACGCAATGGGCAAGAAGGTGAAGAAGCGGTCGACATTATTTTAGAATAGGTATGGAAATTCTATTCAGACGTAATTCTATATATTTCTATAAAGTAATTAATCGAGCTTCCAGGAATTTCTTGGATTTCAAGAATTTCATTATTTGCGCGATGAACCGCCTTAAATCAAATTTTAAAGTGAATACAATCAAAGTGGAAAGCTTACCGACCTATGATTCCGCAACAATAGAACACAAAGAGCATACAAACCAAAATCGTATTTACAAAGATACATCCGTTACGTACGTATCAAAGAAATTCAGGCTATTGTTTTTAGCCAGACCCGATTAACTCGCTTGATTTATTTGTAAGCGAACCTTGCCGACCCTTAGGCGCTGTGTTGTCAGCGTTTTGTTTTATTCCTCCGCGATATTACGCTGAGCCTTATGTTCGGTACGGTCGGAAAATTACTATCGAGACGCAAAACCAACATATTTTGAAAGTTATGAAACATAACATTATAAAGTGATCGATAGATAGTCGATAATATAATGAATATTACCGACTATCTACTACTGCCTCGGTGGCGCAGTTGCAATTGCGCATGCGTTATAACTGCTGTGCTGAGGTCTCGGGTTCGATCCCCGGGTCGGGTAACGTGGTATTAGGTTTTTCTATCTAGAAATTCTCAGTATTAGCCCGGGGTCTAGAGTTGTGCCCTGTGTGGCGATAGGCTCGCCCCCTATCACATTAAGGGACCAAACTTCGGCGATAAGTGGGCGTATTGGTTACACCTCTGCCTACCCCTTTGGGGATTACAGGCGTGAGTGTTATGTATCTGTATATATAAAAGAAGAAAATGACTGACTGATCGGTCAATCCACAGCCAAAACGGCTGGGGTTAGAGAATTGAAATTTTGACAGTAGGTACCTTTTATGACGTAGGCATCCACTAAGGAAGGGTTTTTGGAAATACAACCCCTAAGGGGGTAAAATTGGGGATGGAAGTTTATATGAAAATCCGTCGTTGTTTAAGTTAAACGTATAAAAAATTGTATTTGGCCTTTTAGTTAAAATAAAAAATATATGTTTCAGGATTTTTGGAAATTCCGCCCCTAAGGAGGTAAAATAAGGGATGAAAGTGTGTATGAAAATCCACAGTTTTTTAAGTTAAACGCATGTAATTCGTATTTTGTACTGTATACTTTTTCTCCCAAACATGACATCTACGCGGGCGGAGCCGCGACCAATAGCTAGTGTATGTATAATGAATATTTGGTAGTCTTCTCTATTTGTCCTCGAATCACCGTTTGGCTATACTTCGTATGCTCACTCTGATCATATTATGATTTATGCCTGTGCATAATAACAATCTGTGCTAATGGACAGTCACAGCCGAAGAACAGGAACAAAATTTAGCTGCTTATAGATATTTTCTAATGACTCCATCCCATTTTCTGTTTTTTATAAATTATTATGTAATCTAAAGCAGCATATAGATAGCAGCAATAGCCTAGTTGGTGGCGCTGCGGACTGTCAAGACGAAAGTCGTATGTTCGAACCAGCCTAAACGGCAAACACCTTTGACTTCTCTACAGTTACGTGTGTATTCATTGTTAATTATCGCTTGCTTTAACGGTGAAGGAAAGCATCGTGAGGAAACCTGAGAATTCACAAATTAATTTTGAAGGTATGTGAAACCTACCAACCCGCATTAAGCGAGCGTAGTGGACTACGGCCTAAGCCCTCTTATTAGTAGAGAAGGCCCGTGCCCAGCAGTGGGAAAATGTTTAATACAGGGCTAGTATTATTTATTATAATATTTTAAAAAATGTTGTTTGTCTAAAAACATTAGTATCAAATGTTTTAAAGTATTATTACATGTAATTAATGTAAATTCCCGGTGGTTAACAAGTACAAGTGTCTCATATTACAATTTTCACACAAATATCAACAGTGAGAGTACTCTCAATAAGACAAAGTAACACACATAAGCCCGGCAAAGAGACGGTAACTAGGTCGAATGTTCTAGATAATATATTTACATACTTCTATGTATTGTGAATTATATAATGTACATTGTATATAATGGTTATTTTTATATATAGCCTCGCTGTAGACATATTTGTCTACAGCATGAATGGGCCGGCTCGACCAGGATAGTACCACTGTCTCACAGAAAACCAACGTGAGATATCCGGAGGCCCAGATTCCCCCTTCCCTTCCCTAATCCCTATTCCTGTCATTTAAGGCTGACAACGCATACATGATACTTTCGGTATTGTGGATGTTCATGGGCGGTGGAGATCACTTAACATCAGGTGACCCACTGGCTCGTTTGTCGGACTATGCTATAATAAAAAAAATCTAGTCATAGGAATAAAACGGCTGCGTCCTTAAAATTATCGCCGTGTTCACTAAATACTATCTTTCCCCAAAGAGTATTTGAGTTGGTACTTTTATTATCCCTAGAGCGTCTTAAGTGCTCTTAAGTTGAAGTGTCTACCATCGACTTAATACCAGTGTATTTTTTATTTTATTTTCAACAATGTCGTTTCTTACAATTAACTCTTAAATATTGTTGATCAATCGCACTTGTGTATAAATACACCTTTATACACAAGTTATATTCGACAGCCTCCGTTGCGCAGTAGGTGAGCTAGCTGCAACGAGAGGCCGTGGGTTCGATTCTGGCACGGGAACAAATGTTTGTGTTACAGACAGGTATTTGTTTCGAGTTTGACTGTTGTGAGACTATAGTCTCATGTAGATCTTGATACCCACGATACAGGTTTGACCTAGTGTGGGGTCAGGGCTATACGTGTGACTGTTGGGTGTATTTATATATTCATCTAATTTAAAACCTCCATTAAATATTAAGTATGTTTTTGTTTCCCGTAATTGATTCCGTTATTTTCCTCAAAAACATAATTAAAATATTGGACAAGATATATTATGGATAATTTATATCGGAGTATGAAGAAAATAAATTGAATTAAATAGTCCAGTAACGCCATCTATTGAAAATAAATATCAATTGACATGTGACAGCTCGCCATTTTTGACAACATAATGTAAAAATATTATTATTGGAAGGCTGGTTGATTTTGTTAATTATTGAACTAAATAAGTAAAAAGTGTAATTGTGAACTGATGTAAATCGTGATATGTTTAAAAAGAGCAACCAAAGGTTTTATTGCTAGGATCTTTCCTATTGGATGACTGCATTCCGAACTGGTGGTAGCTTAATCTGTATATATAAAATAAGAAACTGACTGACTGACTGACTGACTGACTGATCGATCAACGCACAGCCAAAACGGCTGGGGTTAGAGACTTGAAATTTTGACAGTAGGTACCTTTTATGATGTAGGCATCCACTAAGGAAGGGTTTTTGGAAATACCACCCCTGAGGGGGTAAAATAGGGGATGATAGTTTGTATGAAAATCCGTCATTTTTGAAGTTAAGTTTATGAAAATTAGTATTTGGCCTTTTAGTTGAAAATAAAAAATATTTATTTCAGGATTTTTGGAAATCCACCCCTAAGGGGGTTAAATAGGGGAAGAAAGTTTGTATGAAAATCCGTCATTTTTGCAGTTAAACGCATGAACATTGGTGTTTTGCCTTTTAGATAAAAATAAAAAATACATGTTTCAGGATTTTTGGAAATTCCACCCCTAAGGGGGTAAAATAGAGGAACAAAGTTTTTATGAAAATCCGTAATTTTTGCAGTTAAACGCATGAAATTTGGTATTTCAGTTAAAAATAAAAAATACATTTTTCAGGATTTTTGGGAACTCCACCCCTAAGGGGGTAAAATAGGGAAGAAAGTTTGTATGAAAATCCGTAATTTTTGCAGTTCAACGCATGAAATTTGGTATTTGGACTGTCAGTTAAAAATAAAAAATACATTTTACAGGATTTTTGGGAACTCCACCCCTAAGGGGGTAAAATAGGGAAGAAAGTTTGTATGAAAATCCGTCATTTTTGAAGTTAAACGCATGAACATTGGTGTTTTGCCTTTTAGTTAAAAATAAAAAATACATATATCATATTTTATACCAGAAAATGCACGGTTCCTACGGGATAGCATAATACAGAAAGGTGTAATAGCTTAAGAGGTCTCCATGGATTTTATACATTTTCTTCCAAAAATAGCCACCACGCGGGCGTAGCCGCGGGCAAAAGCTAGTAAACCATAAATTTATAAACGTGTGTTATTTCTACTGAACTATCGTACGATGAGCATTCTACTATATCTGAAGAGCAAAGATGGACAAATAACCATCATTGACATGGCCTATGATGACGTCATGACCTCTGCCATCTGACCACAACACACAGTCACCCGGATATATATAATAGCAACTAAAGAATTATTATAATAATCTTGTGTTGTTAACTATTATAGTTACTTTAAAAACTATCGTAACTGCAAAAGTCATGCTTCGTTCGTTTCACGTTTTGTTGGAGGATTGCCAAATGGGATGGGGTCGGCACACTGTATCTGTTAGTAGAAAAACATCGGATAGGAAAAGCTAGCTTTGATTTCTTGAAAAAAACATTCATAGTAACTTATTTGTTCACTTTTGTACATTACTGTATAAATAAAACGTCATTATGCTTCAGTGACTGCCTCGGTGGCGCAGTTGTAATTGCGCATGCGTTTACGACTGCTATGCTGAGGTCTCGGGTTCGGTCCCGGGTCGGGTAAAGTGATGTTGGGTTTTTCTATCCAGAAATTCCCAGTATTAGCCCGGAGTCTGGAATCTGTGCCCGGTATGGCGATAGGCTCGCCCCCTATCACATCATGGGACCGAAATTTGACAAAAAGTGGGTGTACTAGTTACACCTCTGCCCACCCCTTCGGGGATTACAGGCGTGAGTGTATATGTATGTATATATATGTATGCTTCAGTGCTCAGAAAGGTAGACATGCACTAATAGTGCAAACTCATTTGTAATAAAAACGCGTTTAAATAATCACAATATAGTAATAATAATCTCATAGTGATACATCATTACTGTAATAAGAAACTCGTCAAGTGTGAATAAATCTCGCACTCTGGCACCCGCGAATGGTTAACAAAACAATACATAGCATTTTTATATATTTTTTAAGAAATATTTTATGTTTCGTAGTGTTCTTGCACGACTTCCCAATTCGTTTTTTTTAATTGACAATGGTTCATTGATTCATCGATGTATGTGCGTGTGTGTGACTGTTGTTGTATATTTATTTGTTTATTGAACAAGGTCTTTGATGTCACAAATCTGCGTCGTGTGAAATGTCACTATTGTGAGTCACCAGGTACCCTTTTTTATCCTGACATGGCAACGTGCACACTGAGCTAATGGTAAGTGCCGTCCAGTTAGAGTATCAAGTAGCGAGAGACAATCTATCCCTTGCTACTCAATACCATTATGCCGGCCTGCTGTGTAGCTTCTTCACACTGCACCTAAAGGATGGAAGGAAGGCTCATGTAAGGCTCTCCCAAGGAGGGAACACGGTAGCCAGCAAACTGTTCCACAGCTTGATTGTGAGGCAAAAATACGAATTCGCAAACCTCTTGGTTCGGGCCAGGGCAGTATACACCACGAAGCTGTGGCTCCGCAAGCCAGTACGCGTTGTTCTGATGTGGATGGGAGGGGATAGGATAAGATTAAACAATTTTTCAGAGCGTTCGCCATGATACAGACGGTAGAACACGCTAAGCGAGGAAATATGTGTAATTAATAATAATAATGGTGTCACATCACAAAATTAAATTAAAATTGCCTAACGGTCCTCTACGTGTTGGCTTCGGCCACACGCACGCCTTCTCACTCTATAGTCCCGTGATTAAGGTGTGACAAACATAATAATAACACCCAACAGTCACACATAGCCACAGATCCCACACTATGATACGAGTCTTGTGTTGTTGGACTACGAGAGACTTTCGGTCTCACAACACCCAGACCCCGGACACAAATATCTGTCACACAAAAATTTTGTTCCGGTGTGGGAATCGAACCCACGGCCTCTCGTTTCACAGCTGACTACTCGCCAACTGCGCCACGGAGACTGTCAAAGCTCATTATTCTAAGTGCATCACTGTAATAAGCCATTATTCACCGCGTTAATTAGGTCGAGATACTATTTCAGTGATGGCGCGCGGATTATGATTTCGGTAATGTATTCCGGTATACTTATTATGGTTTATTTTCAATCTCGTTTTTGATATATGATTCGTGTGACATTATGCACGTTATAATGCATCTCAATAGCAGCGATAGCCTATTTGGTTGCGGTACGGACTGCCAAGACGAAAGTCGTAGGTTCGAAACCCAAGTGGCATACACCTCTGACTTTTCTAAAGTTAGGTGTGTATTAAAATGTTAATTATCGCTTGCTTTAACGGTGAATGAAAACATCATGAGGAAACCTGCATACCTGAGAATTTTTCGAAGGTATGAGAAGTCTGCCAACCCGCATTAGGCCAGCATGGTGGACTAAGGCCTAACCCCTCTCATTAGTAGAGGAGGCCCGTGCCCAGCAGTGGGACAATGTTTAATACAGGGCTAGTATTATAATGCATCTCTCTAAGGCCTAGGCAGAATATCAGCACCAGGCAGTATCTTACTACCTGGCAAATACTGAGCCTATTGCCTTTTTGGTCATGCTTTGCACACAGGTGTTTCAATTCGAAGAGGTATTATACTGTCAGTATTTTTAAATGTTTTTTTTTTGTACTACGTTTTCTAATACCTGGATAGGCAGACGAGCAGACGGGCCACCTGATTGTAAGTAGACTCCGCCGCCCATAGACTTCTGTAATGCCAGGGCACAGCAAAGTACTTCTTTTAAGTTTGTTTTCTTTCTTTCTTTTAATAACGGACACCTTTAGGCACCCCAGAAAAAACATGGTTTATATCTCTCTCTTCAAACGATGTCAAGAGATAGGCGTCTAAGATCCACTAAACAAATTCTGTTTGTTAGTGAGATTCGTTTTTACTTTTTATTAGTTCCGTTAATAAATCATTTTGCCTTGGTTTTTTCTTGATACAGATATTTTATATACTCTGATTTTATTCCGAATTACTATCGAACAACTTGTGTAACATACAGAGATCATTGAATAAAATCGCAAGCTGCCATTGAGGTATCTTTCTACGCGATAAATATAGTTATTTCAAATAGATCGGCACAATTATTTACGCGGGTGTAATACATTTTTATAAAAATGACTTACTCTATTTCTAATGTGGTATTGTTGACACTAATGCTCTAATGAAGAACAAAATGAATTAATTTTTTCACGTGTTTTGTTCTTTACAGAAATCGTTCGAAAAGTAAATAGTGCTATGACAAAAATGCGCAATATCTGCTGCATGACAGCGGTCATACATAAATATACACTGACGCATGAAATCCCCGAAGGGGTAGGCAGAGGTGTAACCAGGACACCCACTTTTCGCCGAATTTATTACGTTTCCATAATGTGGTAGGGGGCGAGCCTATCGCCCGACAATAATGACACCGGTCATTTATAATAAATTACCCTAGTATTGGAAAGATAAGATAATTAATATTTTTAGCAGATAAAGCTCACTGTAATAATGAGTTTTTAATGACACCGCTATTCTAGTTAAACTAAAATAAGTTAAGTTGTATTAGAAGTTGGTATTTTACATTAGTGGATATTTATTTTTATATTATTCTATGATATACTCACTATATATGCCTCACTGGACTGCCTGGCAGTTGTAATTACGTATGCGGTACGACAGCTGTCTCGAAAGAGGTCTGAAAGAGGTCTCGGATTCGATTCGGCTCGGGTAAGAATTATATTAGTTTTTTCGCCCGCTTACATACGGTAATAAGCTCGGCGAAATTTTAGTGTTCTAGTTACACTTCTGCCTACTCCTTCGGGGATCTATCTCTTTATTCTGATATATCTTCTGTCTCATGCCACCACCATCGCGTGTGTACATTACCCATATTTGCAAAATAAAAATATCTTTATCTTTGATCCAACTCATGAGACACAGGTAAACAAAAAGTAACGAAGTATCATTAAACGTAAGTATTACACAATTTACTCTTATTATGGGCTGTTAAAGTAAAGCACCACTTCATAAACTTAATTATGAAATAGAGCCGACGTCGGAAATTAGGTCCTTTTAAACCAATATACACTACACCAGACACTTATTAAAGGAGATGAAAGGGCTTAAATCTATACAGATTTCACAGGCTCAGTTTACAGGTCGCGTCTCAATATAATAATCAAGCAGGGAACGGACTTGGAAACAGTTTGAGGGACATAGAATATAATTTGTTGAAGTTTTTTTTATACGAAGTAATGGTTAAGAAATACGCACACACCATACACTCACGCCTGTAATCCCCGAAGGAGTAGGCAGAGGTGTTACCAATACACCCACTTTTCGCCAAATTTCGGTCCCATAATGTGATAGGGGGCGAGCCTATCGCTATACCGGGCACAGATTCCAGACTCCGGGCTAATACTGAGGAGTTTCTAGATAGAAAAACCCAATATCACTTTACCGAAACCGAAACCTCACACAGCAGTCGTAACGTATGCGCAATTACAACTGCGCCACTGAGGCAGTCGAACACCGGTTAAGAAATAATTGTTTGATATCTTTGAGAAACACGGGGAACGCTATTTATCAAAATACATTATAGACTGTAAAACGAGAGGCCGAAGCTTCGACCGCCGCAGCAAGGCAAATGTTTCAATCCACAAATATTTGTTTTAGTAGTTCGTAGTTCCTCGTAATTCTTGACACCCACGGTATAGTATTTACTAGTGTTAAATCAGTACTATAGACTTGACTGTCAGGTGTATTATTATTATTACTTTGCAAGGAGTCGGTCTCGGTCTAGAGTTGGGTCGATGTTTGGCCGTTTTGCAGCCTTCTGAGTACTCTGACAATAGACCCTCAACCGCTTCTTTACCTTCTTGCTCATGGCGTAGTGTGAAAAAGCATGGCGGCATGATTGTGTTGAGTAGCGGCGGATAAATCGTCTCTCGCTACTCGACACTCTAATTTGACCGCACTGCGCTTACCATCAGGTGCAGTGTGGACACTTTGCCGTGCCAGGATTAGAAAAACTTTGAGACTTTTAATGGTGGTAGCTCAGAAATTCAGAATACTTCATCTAAAATTATTAAGAATATGAACTACACTTTAAAAGCTAATCCAACCTCACTAATATTTCACGAAATTTAACTACTCATTGAAATGCGGAAAAACTCTCATCCTCTCTGTAATAGGAGCTAAGGGACTCCAAAAGGTCCTTTGGAGTGTCCCAGTTGCTGTATCTAAGGTAAAATGACCGTGAGCGATGCCCCTCGTTAAAGATAATAGCGGTCGAAGGAAAATAGGTGACGTCAAGAACTTTACACGAACCGAAATATTACCCGCTTTAATTAATTACCAATTTTCTTCAGAATATGATTTCATAACCTTAGCTGCGCAAATGTTCTCTATTAGACCCTATAAAGGCTGACATTCTAGAGTCTATTAAAGCACATTTAGATTTATTAGTGCGTAATGTCAAGCGTAAACAGTTCCATAGATATGACATACAAAACATATTCAACTTAAAAATTGTATGAGACAATACAATTTTTAACGATTACATTTAAATATAAATTTACACCCATCTAAGAAATATTGCAAGGAATTTGATAAATTAAAAAAACAACATCAAATTGGATTTTATATTAATCCGAACTAAGACCTTGGTATATTTTATCTCGAACCCAAAATCTGACACTCAGAATTGGCTTAGCAAACTAATCTAGAAACCTACGATTTATAGTCAAATAAACATGGATTTTTTCTATTTATATGTAATCAAAAGGTTGTTCGTCAAAACTAATGTTCAATTATTAACACATTCAAATCAATTGGAGTACGTTTTTGGTTTCAAGATATAATATTCCGTTTTCCCTCCTTCCTATGATCCTGGGTCCTTTAGGCGTAATGTGAAGAAGCTAAACAGCAGGCCGGCATGATTGTGTTGAGTAGCGGGGGATAGACTGTCTCTCGCTACTTGATACTCTATCTGGACGGCACTGCGCTTACCATCAGGCGCAGTGTGGTCACTTTGCCGCGCCAGAATAAAAAAAAAACTAAACTTCGTAAATCAATGCTAAAATCAATCTTACATTTCTACGATTGATTGCCTTGGTGGCGCAGTTGTAATTGCGCATGCGTTACAACCGCTGTGCTGAGGTCTCGGGTTCGATCCCCGGGTCGGGTAAAGTGATTTGGGTTTTTCTATCTAGAAATTCTCAGTATTAGCCCGGAGTCTGGAACCTGTGCCCGGTATGGCGATAGGCTCGCTCCCCTATCACATTATGGGACCGAAATTTGGCGAAAAGTGGGTGTACTGGTTACACCTCTGCCTACCCCTTCGGGGATTATAGGCGTGAGTGTATATGTATGTACATTTCTACGATTGATACAACTTTAGTCTACCATTAATCCAGAGATGTTTGGCCGTTGTCAACATCTTCAACACAACCAGTTGTTTCACTGAAGGCTAAGCCTCCTCAACAAGGGTCCCATGTTTTGTACCGCTTGTAAACAGACCGTTTAATTAGAATATCTAAACTAAGCCGCTGTAATAGTTGGGCTAAGAACTTTGGATACTTGCGCCAAAAGGCAATTTCAGGATGGAAGCCTACTTAGGTCGATATCTATGTTAATATGATTTTAACGAGTTATAAGAGCTCATTTATGCTAGGGCTTTGTATTTTGTATATTTCTGGAGATTATATTTACATACTTATCTAGTAAAGAGACTACAGCACCAGTTTCAACCCTAATGAAGGGACTCTGAAAACTTCTCATAACTACTGTGGTATTTGTTTGCATTTTGTAAGTAGTATACCTAATAATGTTGTAGACAGCGATCTATATATACTACGTACTAGATGCGGCGACCATAACAAACATTATGTTCCACCGAGTTGAGGTGCATACTCCGCACCGACGTTAGTTTGCTTCATGCCACCTAAGCAAGCGCACCAAATTGCATCTTTCAGTGTCGAGTTAATTTTAGTTATTTGTAGCGACATTCCCGAACAAATCTGCCTTAAATTGATTTACAGTGAAACTGTTAATAGTATATAAGGTAAATAACATAATTTCATAACGTTTAGAACGTAATATCAATAAATATTAATTAATTTCAATTTTGAATACGGGAAGTCTATATTTCAAAACAAAATTCATTATATAGTTTATCCCGTTTTAGCGCGCGGAAAGTCCCGTTCGAGAAAAAGCGACGGAGTTATCAAATAGTTCTTAGTAAAATGATAGACGGCATTAGTGGGCGGACAAGGTTTTCGGAACATCTTTTTCCTTCGACAGTTCGTATCTATAGAATATAAGTCAATGGTTGTAGATAGTTTCATCTAAAGTTGCCATGTATTCATTTAACCGGGCGACATACTTACAGAAAGTAATTTAATATGGGAAAACATTTAATTGGTAAAGACAACTATATAGTTAATTTGATTAGTTATTGTTATACTGTTTGTTTTCCGATCAAATAAAGGAAAATAAAGCTGACGTGAAAGCAGCTAGGGACAGATTCTTTCTCGCTACTAGATACTCTAACTGGACGGCACGACGATTACCAGGTGCAGTGTGGTCACCCTCCCGTGCCCGGATAAAAAAAGCGGTTTCGTTTCGTATTGAGAGTAAATGTACTTGGAGCTTAAATGCGACTTCCTTCTCCTCCTAAAAAATCAACGTAAAGTTGTTGAAATGAAATGAAATGAAATCGTTTATTGATCAAGTAGGCAATTACATAGCTCTTATGACAAGTCAGAACATTTAAAAAAAGTAAAGAATTTTTAAGAAAAGCATATCAGCTTATGTATACATACATACATAGCATCATCAATACACTAGCAATTAATTATTCATAAGGTATTTAAAATTATTATTATTTATTTATTATTAATTAATTTTTATTTTTATATTATTAATTAATATTATTCAAGGAAATACTAGTCAAATATATATATATATATATATATTTGACTAGTATGTTGATAGCTGTTACGCTTTGTATGCCACCGGCCTCCTCCTGATTTTCATATATTTTTCGAAAAGTTTACATACATACCTGTACACTCACGCCTGTAATCCCTGACGGGGTAGGCAGAAGTATACACCCACTTTTCGCCGTATTTATTACTGTCCCGTAATGCGATAGAGGGCGAGTCTTACGCCATACCGGGCTTCATTCCAGACTCTGGATTTTCTAATCTTTCGAAAAACCCAATATCACTTTACCCGACCCGGAGATCGAACCAGAGACTTCACCACAGCAGTCGTAACGCATGGGCAATTACAACTAGCAAATGCACTTATAATTATTTATTATAAGTTTTGTGGATGTTTAAATCTCTTGCTTCTTTAGTCTAGTGCTAGCAATAAACATTGGCAATACTGAAATAAAACTTTGAACTTTTTTTGTCGCTTTTTATCGAAAACTTTACGGTCTTCATAGTCACGGGGTGGATTTTTATCCAATAAAATCGGCATTTGTTTTATTTAAATGTCCAATGATTCGCGTAATCATATAAACCATTAGCCAATATCTTGGACAATATATCTATTATTATTAAATGGTTTGAACTATGGAAATAACACTTAAATATTCTGAATCTGAATATAATGAAACTTGGTTACGTTGAACTACTCGCCCACTGAGACTGACTGATAATGGATTCGATGAATTAAATATCTTATCTTACTAATATTATAAATGCGAATGTTCGGATGGATGGATGTTTGTTACTCAATCACGCTACAACGTCTGGACGGATCTGGTTGAAATTTGGCACAGAGATAGATTATAGTCTGGAATAGCACATAGGTTACTTTTTATCCTGGAAAAATGTACAGTTCCTGTGGGATAGTTTAGATTTTCACAGAGCTAGGGATCGACATATTTTTTGCTTAGTGGCAGTTTATGGATTGGAATATGGCATAGGCTACTTTTATCCCGGAAAAATGCACGCTTCCTATGGGAAAGGAAAATATAGAAAGGTGTATTAAGTTAAGATGCCTCCATTGATTGTATACCTTTTCTTCCAAAAATTGACTCCATGCGGGCGGAGCCGCAGGCAACATCTAGTAGACTATATGTGAGAATAGAATATGTGTCGAAAGACCACATTGATCGTTTTTAGACTGACAGGTTAATTCTACCATATTGATTAAATGAAGACTGTTGGTTGTTAGGCTCGAGTTGAGAACAACGTGTCATCTTATGCCGACTGTACACATTGGCCCTTTTTTGGACTTTATAAGAAATAGTTTATAGAAAATATTATTGACAGCCTCCTCATCTTTTTTTGTAGCATACTGCTATTTTGTGTGAATTAATAACTAAAGTGTTGTAATACACTTATATTCTTATATAACTCTTATATAATTCCGCATGCGTTACGTCTGCTGTGCTTGCCTGGGTTCAATCCCTGGGTCGAGTAAAGTAATATTGGGTTTTTCTATATAAATGTTCAGTATCAGCTCGGATTCTGGAATTATGCCCCGTATGGCGTTAGGCTCGCCCCTATCACATTATTGTACTGTAATAAAATCGACGAAAAGAGTGCACTGGTCACACCTCTGCCTACCCCTTCGGTGATTACAGACGTGATTGTATATGTAAATATAAATGTAATAATAATAGATATTTTTTAACACCTTACTCCACCTACAAATGAACAATGATTATTCAGTCTCACAATTTGCTTTACCTGTCCCATGTCCTTTCTTATCACACTGGCTCACGTCACTGGATTCTGGTCACTTACACAGGATTATCCGAGCTCAAAACGTCACCTTTAAAATCCAAGGAAAGCTCTCGGTAACGAACAGGATTTGTGGTAAAAAATGTTTTCCTTTAGTGAGTAAAAATGTTCTGAGTTTTTAAAAATTGTATTTTGTATAAGGCATGATACACGATTAAATTATTGTTAATCATTGATTGGGATGCAACTAGTCAACACTGGATTAATCAATCTTATTTCCATACCATGATTTGATAGATCCCGTCGTATATTAGCCACAACTACTATACACTGGTCCACTGCCGCACACGGGTCTCATCTACCACTTTGAATTCAATACTTATAAGAATAAATTATTACACCCAACAGTCACACACGTAGTTCTGACCCCACACTAGGTAAAACCTGTATCGTGGATGTCCAGAGGGACTACGGTTCCACAACACCCAGACCCGAAGCAAATGCCTGTCTGTTACACAAACATTTGTCTGGGTGTGCGAATCGAACCCACAGCCTCTCGTTTCACAGCCGGCTACTCGCCTTCTGCGCCACGGAGTCTGTCAACTGTAATACATGGTAAATGCCTGATTTGCGCCTTAAACCAGGATCTCATCGGTTTATTTTCTTAAATACGCATTACATTGGCATTTTCATAAATACGCATTACATTGGCATTTTCATAAATACGCATTACATAAAAAGTAAAGTAAAAAAATCACATAATGACTTTTGAAAATAGTATTCCGAGACAGTTGTATCCGACAACGCTCAACAATAGATGCACGCGTTGACGATGAAATATTAAAAATGATGACAAGACGTGAGCACTTTGCATATATTGCCCCTGTTTCTTTATTAATATTATGTAGCCTAAAAATGTCATAATAATCGGCCCATACGCGCACGTTTCGATACTCATACATAAATATGGCAGAATTCAGTAGCGACTTATAAAATAAGTCTTCAACTAAGAGACTAATTAAGTACCTTTATCAATATAATGTTATCAAACTCAATAAACATTCCGTGTAAAATCTATAATTTATTATATTTACATATCGTCTTGAAAATTAGAAGAGCTTCGCAGTAACAAATTTTTGTTATGAGATACCTTCAAAAAACTCAAAGCCTGCCTCGGTGGCGCAGTTGTAATTGCGCATGCGTTACGACTGCTGTGCTGAGGTTTCGGGTTCGATCTCAGAGGCGGGTAAAGTGATATTGGGTTTTTCTATTTAGAAATACGCAGTATTGGCTCTTTTTAACTCTACCGGCAGTTCAAGTGCAGATTTAATTGGGAAGAAACTCTAGCGTTGCCTTTTCAGAACATTGGCATTATTTGAACATACAATAAATATTGGTACATTACATTAGAGTAGCTCAATGTATCTTAACTTTGTTGCCTTATTGTTATATTGTGGGATATTTGCAAATCATATTGCCGTACATTATATCTTCAGGTTTACACTGGACACAAGAATCAACTTCGTATTTAATATGAAGTATTTTTTTTTAGATTTTACTCAAAGCGCCATCTTGCTACGCCGTAGAGCGGTTTCACGATTCAAATTCAAATTAAAGAGTAGCTGGTTGTTTGCGCTGAGCCAGTTCAAATATTTCTGACGGAACCATTTATTCAAATTAAATAAGAGAAATAAATAATAAAATTTTAATTTTGCACTGGCATAATAAAAAAACAGAATAATCATAATATAGATCACACCTCGGATTAAAGAAATATCATGACTTTCAAATAATTTTAAAACACTCATGAAATTATCAACATATTCAATCTATGGAAGTTATCAAAACTTTACGATTTATGGGACCACTTTTGATAGACTTGGAATATTTCGGGGGTCAGACCTTAGTCGGAAGGAGGTAACAAATCGCTCCTATTTATTGTACACCAAGTTTCCCTATCAGTAATTTGCTTAAACCATTACAAAGATAATTGACTTGGTTCAGTGCTCCTAAATAACAATATCTCACTTTAGATTAATTTACTCGACGAAGCTAAACGAAAAATTTACTGGTTTGTGCTTGATTTGAAGCTTTGATAGCTTTATTGTGCATTAGGTAAGATTGTGTAGAAATTATTCGATGTGGTGAATAGAAAATTTAATTGAAAACTGAATTAACAAATGCTCATGTAAATAATTTTACAAATAAATGCTTAAACATTAACAGTTTTCGTTTTTTTTTCTATAATGTCAAGCCAATAGTAAGGTTTTTGATTTTGTGTACTGGTTTCTACCAATTGTAAATTACAATTACCGAGGACTGAGAGCCACGGAGGGCAAAATCAGCGCCAGCTATTGAAGCTTAGGTATCTGGACGGTAAACCACGGCATGGCCTCAGAGCTGGCCACACCGCGTACTCGTGTGGAAACTTTATAACCTACAAATTGTTTAAAATCACCCTGATCCCCACTTCTGCTAAATAAAAAAAATGCCTGAGGCCCAGCTCTGCCCAAAACAATAATTCACCAATGTGTCCCAACTCTATCATCACAGTTACAAGTGCGGTATAATATATCCTATTTCCATGTGTATTATGATCAATTTTACAATAATTGTAATAACGAGAAAATCTTATTCATCAAGTAATAAAATTTTCAGCAAAAATATAACATAGTCAAATATTTAACTGACTACCTCTATGGCGCAGTAGGCGATGTCGGTCGTGAATGAGAAGCTGCAGGTTTGATTTACGCACCGAGTCCAAAGTGTATAAATATTTGTTTCGAGTATAGGTTTGCTGGTGATATGATATTTATATCCGCCTCGGATAGCGACCACCGTACACAGGGTGTAAATCCCGGCGTAGTGGCACACGCTAGTGTGTCACATTCCGGGGGATGAGACCGGTGTACATCCGGTTTTGTCGAGGTTCTAGAGTTAGGGTATAATGTTTGGCCATTTTGCGGCCTTCTGAGTACTCTGACACTAGACCGTCGACCGCTTCTTCACCTTCTTGCCCACAGCGCTTATCAGGTGCAGGGTGGTCACTTGCCAGGATAAAAAAAGTTGCTGTGAGAGTCTGTGATAGTTCCCGATACAAATGACACAAGATAATCATATTTTACTGTCTCGTGAGGGCTATGTTGATGACTATTGTACTTTGTGATTTAACATTATATAATCGACTAGCTGTTGCTCGCGGCTCCGCCCGCGTGGAAGTTGTGTTTGTAAGAAAAAGTATATAATACAAAATACCAATTTTCATGCGTTTAACTTCAAAAATGACGGATTTTCATACAAACTTTCATCCCCTATTTTACCCCCTTAGGGGTGGTATTTCCAAAAACCCTTCCTTAGTGGATGCCTACGTTATAAAAGGTATCTACTGTAAAAAATTCAAGTCTCTAACCCTAGCCGTTTGGGCTGTGCGTTGATCGATCAGTCAGTCAGTTTCTTCTTTTATATATACAGATTTAAATTTTTCCCTAACAAAATACTTTGAACTAATTGAACAGCCGTGCAATTGAATACAAAATTCAACTTGAAATTAAATTAAGATCGTCGAATTCCGCGCACAAAAGCCAGCTCACTAATTGCGCTTAGTCACGGAGTCTCACTATTCGCACCACGTCATAAGCCAATCAGAGCAGTTACTGTATTTATTTTGTGCAGCGTTAACTCATTAGCAAGAAGAGCTCGCGGAGTAAAGCAAGCTCACCTTCTAATTACGGTTGGTTTACTTACGTGCGTTGTTTTATTGTAAATACTAAGTTAACGAGTACCTTTGTAGAAAGATTATAGGTAAGGTTTGATTATCTTTGTGTTTAAATTTGGAACTGTGGCAATTTCCTGAGAAACACAAATATCTTCTCTTTGTAACAAAATATTTAGATACCAAGTAAGCTGGCGTTTGCGATTTCGATTTTTGTTTTTAGAAAAGGAAGATACCTTAGGCCGAAATAAACTAGTTGCAGATTTTAAAGAATTATAAAATATAGTAAATGTCCTCTAGTTAATGAGTTTTTGATTTAGTTGCTACTAACTATCTTCTTAGCAACCAACACTGAACATAATTTATTATACTTCGACAATATTTTCTTGAAAGAAGAAAGATAAAAAAAACAGATGATACTAATATAAGTAAAAGTTTTTTAATTCATAAAAAGTACACCGACTTCAATGAAAAACAAATTATGCGTCTCTATAAAATTTGAAGGTTTCCCTCGATTTTTCTGAGATCCCATCATCAGATCCTAACTTGGTGCCAATGGGACCACCTGGGAAGTATACTCTTTTAAACAAAAAAAGAATATCTTGAATCGGTCCAGGCGTCTTAGTTTAATCGGGTAACATACTTAAAAAAAAAGATTCCGACGAATTGTTAACCTCCTCCTTTTTTTTGAAGTCGGTTAAAAATAGATCAACTTGATTTTCAACTTCCCTTTGTCATAGTTATTTTTCATACTCTTACATAGCTCCACTGTTAATACATTAAGTCTACTGCCATTCCAATTCCTACAGTTAATCATACGAATTATATTAGTTCATCCAAACATACGAGTACTCATCGCACATAAGACATTGGCAGAATTGTCGACATCGGCACCATTTGCCATTCATCAAAAATTTAATTGAATAGCCCCACTGCTGGATCGCTTAAGCCGTTGTCATACCAGGCAAGTTTATAACTGATTACGTGCCAACAGCAGCTCATGTTATGACAAAGTAAACTTTCATATTATGCACTTTCTAGGAAAATACGAGTCGTTCGTTTCAGGATCCTTAAGAAATGTGTTGATCCAATCTCTGAATAAATACATAATCTAAATACGGCTGCGTTACGGATCTTTCTGTCGTATTAGAGTTTCTAGCGTTCTCAAATAAACTAAAAATAATCTAATATAAGTAATCTTAAAAGCAGATACAGGTTTTAACACAAAATGTGAATAAAACTATAATTCTATTTTCGTTTATGGTACTAAATCAAAACGTACCTTAATTATTGTAAATCAAGGCTCTCGACATGAAAACTAAAACCCGTGATATCAATATACCAACGGCACTGTGTAATAGAACGCCTATCAACCAACATGATATTCTGATCGGTAATTCAATAAACATCGAGATTGAGGAAATTATTTGAAGGTGGGTGTCTATTAGGCCTCCTTAATAATACACACTAAATTAAATACCTAAGCTGTTATTTCTAGTTAGTTTTCGCGGGATACATTACAGACATAATTACAGTATACACTCACGCCTATAATCCTCGAAGAGTTAGGCAGAGGTGTAACCAGTACACCCACTTTTCGCTGTCATTATTACGGTCCCACAATGTGACAGGGGGCGAGCCTATCGCCATACCATAATTCCAGACTCCGGAGTGATACTGTGTATTTCTAAATAGAAAAACCCAATATCACTACCCGACCCGGGGATCGAACCCGAGACTTCAGCACAGCAGTCGTAACGCATGCGCAATTACAACTGCGCCACCGAGGCAGTTCGCGGGCTAGTGGCACAAAATCGAGTGAGTCGATAAATTTTTCTATAGCAGCACCCAATAAACGAGCAAGTGCGTCCCCTGATTTTATAATAGCTTACAGTCTGTTGATTGGCGGTAGAATTAGAAAAAATGACTCGACCCGGATGGACGTTTGCATAGAAGCGACATAACACCAAGAAAAAGTTTGCTAGTAAGAGCCCCGTTCCAGACGCAACAGCTGGTGTTAGGATATTCATATCCGCCCCGATAGCAGTGGCACACGCAAGTGTGTCGTGTTCCGGATCAGCCAATGTACATCCGGTTTATGTCGGGTGTCTAGAGCTGGGGTACGATGGCCATTTTGCGGCCTTCTGAGTACTCTGACACTAGACCCTCGACTGGGTCTTCTTGCCCATAGCGTAGTGTAAAGAAGCAGGCCGGCATCATTGTGTTGAGATGCAGGGGAGAGATTGTCTGTTGCTACTCGATACTCTAATTGGACGGCACTACCACCAGCAGGATATTCATATCCGCCCATATTTACATTAGATTAAAGCAACTCAATGTATGTTATTAAAATTGCTTTATTTTAAAATTGTAAAATAAAATACAGAACCTATTCCCATAAATGACTCTCATAAATGCGATTTAAAGTAGTTAACATTGAAACAGTTTGAGCAGACTAATCCACCCAGCTCTACTTCATATGACACAAAAGTATATCTTATGCACCTACCTTGTTCATCTCTGCATCACCCTTAGGTTGACTGGGAGAAAATGCCTTTGGCATTAAGTCCATCTATATACCTTGTATATGAAGTGTACAAATAAATAATAGTATTGATGGGAAAAAACACTCGTTTACACCTCTTTGATTATACGAAGACGATGATTAGCTATTTCATAATAAGTCACGTCACTCCAACGTTATCTATTATTCCATTCTTTTCTCCGACAAACAATAACACCATACAGATCACTATGAGTGTGCCTAAGGGCGCAATATGTACATATTTTATGACATGAACCAGAAGGTCATTAGTCAGAACCTCACCTACGGGGGTGGTGAGGGGAAGAAGAGGGGGATAGGCTATTAACGGTTTGCCTCGGACCGCTCGCAAAATGGCCAGTTTAGCTCGGTAATTTTCTGCTATCGATTACGTATTAATGTGGTTTCGATTCAGCTTTTATAGGCATTTCATCTGTGATTCATATCGACGTATGAATTACTTTATTTTAATAGCTCGATGTTCTCTTTTCGTATTAATCACTTTATACCTTTGGCAAACATGACTGCCTCGGTGGCGCAGTGTAATTGTGCATGCGTTACGACTGCTGTGCTGAGTTCTCGGGTTCGATCCCCGGGTCGGGTAAAGTGATATTGGGTTCTTCTGCCTAGAAATTCCTCAGTATTAGCCCGGAGTCTGGAATCTGTGCCCGGTATGGCGATAGGCTCGCCCCCTATCGCATTATGGGACCGAACTTCGGCGAAAAGTGGGTGTACTGTTTGCACCTCTGCCTACCCCTTCGGGGATTACAGGAGTGAGTGTATGTGTGTGTGTGTGTGTGTGTACCTTTGGAAAACATTGGGTCAGTAGCTTGCGTGTTTTTATGACCCATTTTAAATTTGTGGTATGCATGACATAACCTATGTGCGAAATAATAAAAATTGTTTATACATAATAATTAAGTATGTACATCAGTTAGAATGTGAATACAGGATGTTAAATTTACTGATTCAATAGAATATAGAAGAAAGTCGAGAAAGAACTAAACCCACAATGAGTTATGCATGAGTAATAATGAAAGAAATAAATAAAAATCACAACATTTTAATAACATTGTAACTAGTGATGCAAGTGACAATTCGAAAGTAGTATGTAAATTAAATATTAAATAAATACACCCAACAGTCACACACATAGGTCTGGCCCCGCATTAGGTTAAACCTTTGTCGTGGGTATCAAGAACTACGAGGGACTACGGTCCCACAACAACCAGACCCAAAACAACTGTCTGTCAAAATATTCCCACTACTACAACTAAAACTTACCAAATATCATTCGTAAAAGTTTCAAACAAATGCTAACGTATCAATTTGAATACCTATTCGAACATTGTTTGTACTCAGTAACCTGAATATTCTAATGATGAATATGTTGATTGCACAATACAGTAACTAGGGCTGCAACGTGACACAGAACTCTGAAGCTATACAATAACGACCGAGCAGGCGAACGCCTTGGTGCCATAATTTGTATTTGCAACTGTAATATACAGGGTGATTGCGAACAATCACGTTTGCGTCGCCTTGAGACTGCGTGATTGGTGCGGATCGATATTCGACCATGGTACACATATTTTCGGTAATTTTTCCCTCGCACGCAAGGTAGGGTGTTGGGAATTACTGTTTTCGTATGGAACACGAGATTTTTTCTCTCTAAATAGTACCAGCAGAAATGCATTGTTGATAAATTACACGCACGTAGGTGAACCAGTTTTCCTTGTTTTTATTAGTACCTGTATAGGCAGACGAGCAGACGGGCCACCTGATGGTAAGTAGTCCGTCCGACCGCCGCCCATAGACTTCTGCAATGCTTGGGCACAGCAAGGTCATGAAAGTAAATTGCCTCATTAGTAGACAGAATTCTTAGAACAACAAAGCGCTGGCTCTAGGTTCAAGACTCGGGTTAGGCAACCACATTTTGTACTTCAAGTTTTCGATTTCAAAATTGAAGTCCGTACCGTAAGACAGAAACAGCCTCGATAAAAAATAGGCGTATTTGATCAAAAGAGGCGTAACATATATACATTTCTGATGTTGTGTATGAAAGTACAATTGCATTGAGGCTTAATAAAAGCAACCACACCCAAATAACACCTTGTAAACATTTTTTTCCAATGACGATTTAAATTCAGGATCGTTTCACAACCAAAATAATTCTTTACAAAGTTATATCAACATTAAGTTTATATTATAAAGATAGAGTGGAATCCACTTGGATTATTCGGTTATTAGGCATCTTTTCCTTTGGCAGCGTCCGTGCAACGGTTGACCCAAAATCAACAATAGAATGACTATTTCACACTCTCCTATATTTATTCAGAATTCAAACTTACTGTTTTAGATCGATGATACTATGATATTGTGTTTTCTGTAAATGTACTAAAATTCACATTGAAATAATAAGGGAGGGCGATAATTTAATTATTATATTATATATTTTTTTACTCTCCTTTATTACCATTACTCATAAAGTGTTTTTTGTTTTGTATTTAGATTCATTTTATATTCATTAATCATGTTATTTTATACATCTAATTTTATTAAATTTTTGTTGTGTTGACTAAGGTGACTGCTGTGTACACCTATGGGCACACATCTCACAAACTATACCTTTTAATTTTACATTGTAATCTCTCATAATTTAGTGCTACTAAATATCTTATACTTACTCTATATACTTAGAATCAGCTTGGAGTGCCCGGTGCCCAGAATGGCGATAGGCTCGCCCTCTATCACATTATGGGACCGTAATAAATTTGGAGAAAAGTAAGTGTACTGGTTACACCTCTGCCTACCCCTTCGGAGATTTCAGGCGTGAGTGTATATTATCAGGGTCCATAATGTATATACTATATAATACAAATTGTCTATTTCTGCCGCACTAGTGTATAAGTATTGCTTTCCCGTTTGATGGAACTTTAAACCAAAATTACAGAGAGTTAGGGACTTAACATGAACTACTTATGTGAAGTTCTAGTTGTTGATAAATGGCCTAGCACGGCATTTACACTATCTCAGGGGAGCGTTGTGCTCTACTCATTGAGATGATAAATAAATGCACTCATAGATCACACACATAGTCCTGACTTCACACTAAGCCAAACCTGTATTGTTGGTATGGTCTCCGAGGGACTACAGTCCCATAATTTGACAGCCTCCGTAGCGCAGCGGGCAAGTAGCCGACTGTGAAACGAGAGGCCATCGGTTCGATTCCTACACCGGGACAAAGTCTGTGACAGACAGACATTTGTGTGGGGTCTGGATGTTGTGAGACCGAAAGTCTCTTGTAGTCCCTGATACCCAAGACACAAGACTCGTATCTTAGTATGGGATCGTGGCTATGTGTGACTGTTGGGTTTTAGTATATTATTATTAATAAATTGATATGATAATTAAATACACTCATAGTCACACATGTCCTGACGTCACACTAGTTCAAACCTGTATTGTTGGTATGGTATACGAGGGACTGCGGTCCCATAATACTAATATCCGAAACATTTGTGTACAAAAATTTACCTTAGTACGGAAATCAAACCCTCTAATTTCACAGCCGGCTACCCTCCCGCTGTGGGATGAATAAAAAATACTTTGATGCACTTTTTATTAAATAATAATAATAATATATAAAAAAAAAAATCTAACGGGCCTCTACGTGTTGGCTTCGGCCCCACGCACGCCTTCCAAATGTCCGGGACTCTATAGTCCCGTGATTACGGTGTGACAAACATAATATATAATAATGCTAGCCCTGTATTAAACATTGTCCCACTGCTGAGCACGGGCCTCCTCTACTAATGAGAGGGGTTAGGCCGTAGTCCACCACGCTGGCCTAATGCGGGTTGGCAGACTTTTTATTAATTTCAATAATTTTTAAACCTATTAAAATAAACAGTGCAGGCAATTTACTCAGTCAGATGCTTTTATGTACAAATAATTGTAAAAAGCAGACGTGTACGTTTTAATATCTACTAAAAATATTAAAAGGTTTTTGTTTCAGACATAAAACACAAAAGTACTTTTTACATATATTTTGTATACAAAATATTCATCCAGGTTTAAACTTTACGAAGCAAAGTAGGCTGTGTGCGGCATAGTCTGAAATTTTTAGCATATTGCGGCATTCTAGTGTCAGTAATTTAACCTTAAACTTGGATTGTGCTTCGAAACCCAGCTATATTTCATGTCTTGAAGCAGATATTACGTTGATTAATACACTTAAAAGTTTTACCTAAACATTTAAATGGTTTACACATTTTTATGAACATTAAAATAAATATCTTGCGTTAAAACGTACTGTATAAAAATTTCAAAGGAAAGTCTATCCCAATCGTATTGTAAGATATAATACCAAAGTTATGCTGTATTTTATAGACTATGCGGTATTTTCATTTATACTGCACAGACTGCCTCGGTAGCGCAGTTGTAGGTAATTGCGCATGCGTAACGACTGCTGTGCTAAGGTCTCGGGTTCAATATGAAACCGAAATTCGGCGAAACGTGGGTGTACTTACACCTCTGCTTACCCCACGGTTCCATAATGTGATTGGGGTGAGCCTATCGCCATACCGGACACAACTCCAGACTCCGGACTGATACTGAGTATTTCTAAGTAGAAGAACCCAATATCACTTTACCCGACCGGGATCGAACCCGATGCCTCAGCACAGCAGTCGTAACGCATGCGCAATTACAACTGCGCCACCAAGGCAGTCGAGTCAGCTATACTAACATATTAGCAATTTTTTAGCGACAAATGCTTTCTTTTCAGCGTAATTAATTTTAAATAATCCTAATTACACTTTATTTTGTGACAGTAAAACAGCATTACCGTGTTCAAAATATTCCAAAATTAAACTTTATGAGCCTCATCACCTGTAATTTTTTGTTTTTACACTTTGTCCCTACCCAGTACCCATTGATATCGTTAGTAACTTCGCAACATCCAGACTTGAATTAATGAAACAATAAATATTTATGGATTGGTTCAGGAAGGGCATACACAGGCTCTCGTATCACAACTACTCACCCGCTGCGCCAATGGGACTGTCCTTAATCTATAATGAAAGTTCAGTTCAACATCCACGTCTAATTTAAACTTCGCGACGTCGTGCCGAGCTAAATATATGATGTCACGTTGCAGCCCATTGAGCCGAAATGGCCAAGTTTAACGACAAACCTGTACACGTATGACGCAATATGACAAACCAAGTTTTGTGTGGATATTATAAATGAGATGAGCCGCATAAAAATAGAGGAATGACTGGTTTAACAGCCTAAAAGACATTTCTAGTGTATCGTAAAATTGGATTAAGGCATATAATAAGTAAGGTGTTTGAAAATACATTTCAGTAAAATTATCTAGAAATATATTAATATATATTATATAAGTATCAATGTACATAATTAAGTAAATATCGACGGTTGGCAGGCTATTTTTTGCGACATTGAGTTATATCGGAATTAGCAAATTTTTTGAGTCTAGTTTCAATTTATATCTGCACTTTTTTGAAATCGACTGATAAAGCAGAGCTCATTTTTCAGAGCACATTTATCTTAGAAAATTATACTCATAAATGCATGAAAATATATCATAAAGATGCAGTACGTGCTTACACGTAACATATTAATTCTATTTTATATAATTCATAATAAAAATAATAAAAAATCACTATATAAAAACTATTGCGTGGATTTACCACCATTTAGTTTTTATATAGTGAATTTTTCTCCGATAAACAAAATACATCCTCTCGTTCTCCTATAATTTGAATCAAATAGCAAATCGTCTATATCTTTTGATATTATAATCGAATGTTGATAATATGACAGTTCAAGTAATCAAACAAGTATGTTGACAACCGCTGTGGCGCAGTGGGTGAGAAACGAGAGGCCGAGGTTACAATTCCAGTACCAAGACAAATGTTTGTGTGATCTACAAATATATGTGTCAGGTCTGGATATTGTGACACCTAATTATATTATATGTGACACAAGATAGCCATACCATGGGGTTAGAGCTACGTAGGAGACCCTTGGATGCTTTTTATTACTACTAGATGATGCTCGCTTTTCCGCCCACGTGGAGGTTATTTTTGGAAGGAAAGGTATACAATCGATGGAGGCATCTTAAGCTATTACACCTTTCTATATTTTGCTATCCCATAGGATGCGTACATTTTTCGGGATATAAAGTGGCATATGTCATTTTGTGATCCCTAAACTACCACTATGCAAAAAATCATGTCGATCCCTTGCTCTGTGAAAAACTAAACTATCCCACGGGAACTGTACATTTTTCCGGGATAAAAAGTGGCCTATGTGCTATTCCAGACTATAATCTATCTCTGTGCCAAAACTTTCGCATTAATAATATTAGTAGGATGATTGAGTAACAAACATCCATCCATCCATCCATCCATCTAAACTTTCGCATTTATAATATTAGTAGGATTTAAAATTATATTTATTGAACATTTTACCTCATGGAATTCATTTCAATCAGATTTGTCAGATGTCGTAACAAGATAGGTTTAATAAATGTTTTACGTGAATATTATTCAAAGCATTGCTCGCAATCGTGTCCAGCACCACTGACGTCAATTGCTTTGTCTGGTCCTCTTCAATAACCCACCGTCTGGAATTTATAAAATTAGCTACGTATAATTTAATATTCCTAAGCAAATTACTTGAACAGAAGTACAAATTCTCAGCAGATATCAAATTAATATAACGAACTTGACGACATCAAAGAGGAACGAAACTTACCGCAAGATCAATTTACGTAAATATTCCAAGGCTTCATTCAGGTTTAAGGTAAAGTTCTTATCAGATATGTATCAAAGTTGTTTGTAATTAAAACCGGGTTTCAAACTAGCACAAAGTAATCTAACTCATTATTTTAATGAAGTGAAATTAACGTAGCGAACAACTAGATTTTATTGTATACACATAATATTCGTAATTGTTTCTTATGTTCACGCGAATATTATACATCGGAATAAAATTAATTTTACGGATTCTATCGCGGTTTATTTAACTTTTTTAATCCCGACGTTTCGAAAGCTTTACAGCCTTCATGGTCACGGGGCGAACTGAGTTGTATGTAGTCACGAAAGTACAGTGCAATGTTTCTACCCTCCATATAGTTGATTTTTAATTTTTATTTATTGTAGTCCGATCTACGCAAAAGGAGCTCACAGTGTCCTGAGGTCTGGCAGCTGGTCTTATGGGTTCCGATTTCATTAAATTTAAAATTGGATCCCAGGTTGGTGCTAACTTCCAACTATATTCTCTATTGAAATTTGGATGTTTTATAATTTCAATAGCCTCGCGTATAATCCTAGGTCGGAAACGGTGTTCTTTGGCTTTGGTTTCCGCTTCTTATTACATTATGGGACCGCAATACATTTGGCGAAAAGTGGGTGTACTGGATACACCTTTCTACTACTACTTTCTACTACCCCTTCGTGGATTACAGGCGTGAGGGTATATGTATATGTATGTACATTTAGATGTCGGTTACAGGCCAAAATTAGATTTTAGGCTTTAGCTGTAAAATTAGCACTCGCTTGATGTGAATTGTTGTTTTCAATAGAGGACACCACGCGTGCCCAGTAGTGGGTCGATGAATATGTACATAGTGTACGTATACAAGACTACATTATTATTATCATTAAGTTGCTTGCGTAATATTCGATGTTTTTTTAATATAATTTCGCTGTATACGAGTACAACTAAAACGATTTTTTTATCCTGGTACGTCAAAGTGACCACATTGCATCCGATAGTAAGCGCAGTACTATCCAAGTAGACTATCAAGTAGCGAGGACAAACATCCCTCGCAAAGTGACACAATAATTTCAGTAGGCAACACGTGCGCTGGCAAACTTTTCCACGACTTGATGGTGCGGCTAAGATACAAATTCGCGAACCTCTAGACACCACGGTGTTGTAGCTCCGCGAACCGGTATGTGTAGTTTTGGCGTGTATAGAGGAGGATGGGATAAGGCCAAACAATTCTTCGAAGCATTCGCCATGATACAGACGGTAGAACATGCTAATCGAAGAAATGTCCCTAGGCAGCTGTAGCAGCTCTAAGCTGTTGGTCACGTCTGCATCATTCATAATGCAGATGGCCCGTCGCTGCAATCCATATAAACAATCGAGCAAGCAATTATCGGAACCATAACAGAGGTGGAAGCAGTATTCCATTCCCGGCTGTACCTGCGCTTTATATTAGCATCACGCTAATATACGCTGACCGGGCGTTAGAAATCGCCGCCGCAAAATTAAATTCGATATCTACACCTAAGATCCTAACATCATTCTGCATTGTCATTGGTACACCCTGAAAGTGGAGACTGGAGAAAAGGGGGATTTGTGGCATGAAAACGCGCACACCTATGTTTTCTTGGCATTGAATTCAATCCTATTCCTGATATCCTGCGAAAATATGAGATCTAGTGTCTGGTTGAGCTCAAATACAAGATCCTCGCGTTTCCGCGTAGTGTCCGCCCGGCATTCGGCTACTAGGCAGATGCTAGAGGGATGTAATAGCGTAATATGCCTCCATGGATTGTATGCCTTTTCTCTCAAAAACAACTTGCACGCGGGCGGTGCCGCGGGCAAAAGCTAGTTTAAAATAAATATTGTGACCTCAATTTTCAAACAATTTTGATTCTGTTTTCGCTAAAGGGTTTCTTTTGCGCATGTATTATATTCGGTTGCATATCAAATAAAGTACAAAATTAAACAAAGGAAACTACCCTTTTCTCGTGGTAATGTGGGTATTCATGTGATGATAATTTACAGTCAGGTGACCCACTTGTTCGTTAGCCGGCCTTTGCTATAAAAAAGTCTTATTTTGAATATTGTTCTTTAAAATAAATTGACACAAATTATAACTAGCTATAAATTACACTTTCTTTACAAACTTTCTGTGCGACTTTTACTGTGATAAAGTTTTGTACGAATTTGCCCCGTTTAAACTTTATTTGTTCGACTAAAGTATTGTAATCTACGTATTTTAATACCACTTTATACAAAGTTAAACCGTCCGAACTTTGTTACTCGATAAAATGTGTATAATTAAAACGGGTTTTATGTTTACAAGCTATAAACAATAGCGCCATTTTTCTCTTTTAGTCCAAGTGTTAGCAACATCGACAAAACTATGCAAGATGGATATTTAAAAGGCACAAATACAATGTTTATAATTTTATTGATTGATTTACACAACACTGTTACACATCTCAGTGCTTAATATTAGCACAAACGCATGTCAGGATTCACTTAAGGCCTCTCTTTATAATTAATCTACCAGCATCACCCTCTAAGCTGAACAACGCGGCCATTGAACTATTTAAGATTACTTACTGCCCCGCGAACCAACCACGAATATCCTTGCTATCACTTCTACACAACTCAACTGAACTGAACTGAACACCGGAGCGCGGAAGGCACTCAGTTATTTAAAAAAGCACGAACAGAAAAACGTCAAATTTGTCAAAGTTCCTTGTCACTCAAATACGGAAATTTTAAAATCCCCTTCCAATCGGTAGTTCATCAAATTGGATTTTATTAGCGCACGCCAGATACCCTGCGGTCATTACCGACGTTCGATTCTTTCGCAATTGAGCCATTTATCTCGGCAAACCGTACTTTTCGATAGATTTTTTCACTTTATTTTTATAGAAACTGTTAATCTGATCGCTATCACTTTCAAGAACATAAGACAAAGTTTGTGGTACAATGTTTGGCCATTTTGCGGCCTTCTGAGTACTCTGACAATAGACCCTCGACCGCTTCTTCACCTTCTTGCCCATGGCGTAGTGTGAAGAAGCAGGCCGGTATGATTGTGTTGAGTAGCGGGGGATAGATCGTCTCTCGCTACTCGATACTCTAATTGGACCGTACTGCGCTTACCATCAGGTGAAGTGCGGTCACTTTGCCGGTCAGGATAAAAAAAAGAGACCTGAAACAGATATTTGTGGATCACACCAACATTTGTCTTGGTGCGGGGTCGAATCTACGGCCTCTCATTTCACAGCCGGCAACTCGACCACTGCGCCACAGAGGCTAGACACACCTCTTAATATTAAAATGCATCCTAGATCTCTATTGTACATACATGTCAAATAGTGCAGCTCTACAGTTATTGTGCAATTTCATATTAATAAAATTTCATAAGTCCCAAATCCTAAATACGAACACAAAGTAAATGAAAACGTAGCACGGTTGTCATAGAAACATGACAAATTACTAAAATATCGTTATATTTTGACACGATTCAAGGATTTTCTTGATTAACTTAGTATGTTAATCTTCAATTTAGATTAATTCGTTATTGCTTCTAAAATAAGGGGAGATTTAATGATAATTCGTGAAATATCCCATAATCTGCTAACGTGTTTTGTTAAGAATCGCTCTACGATGTATAATTATATTGCATTTAAATATTAAATGTATAATGATTAGTTATACAATAAAATAGATTCATACTCATTTTTTGGGGGTCTAGAGTTGGGGTACAATGTTGGCCATTTTGCGGCCTTCTAAGTACTCTGACAATAGAACCTCGACCGCTTCTTCACCTACTTGCCCATGGCGTAGTGTGAAGGAGCAGGCCGGCATGATTGTGTTGAGTAGCGGGGGATAGATCGTCTCTCGCTACTCGATACTCTAATTGGACCGTACAGCGCTTACCATCAGGGAAGTGCGGTACTTTGCCGTGCTAGGATAAAAAAAAAACATGTAATTCTATATTCATTTATGTTAATATGTTTGATACCCCATACAGAAGAGATACCCCATATAGAATTTCAATTATATCAAACCTAACTAATAAGTCAACAACAATCTCATACTAAAAAATTAAAACTATTTAAATTATTATGAAAACTGATACACTAAATGACAGACTAAATTTTAAACAGCATCTTAAATGTTCTTTGTTGTTACAGAACCAACCAGCCGACTATCAAGCAACACGGAATGTGCAAAAAATGTGAGTCATGCAAGCCAGCCAGTGTGAAATAGTGTTGTTGTGTTGTGTGATGTGAGTGACTATGAGCTGGAGTGGCAGGTGGCTGACGATGGTGGCGGTGCTGGTGTTAGCCGGAAGTGTGCGCGGGTGGGACTGTATATGCAACCCGAGGGAGTGCGAGGTGCTGGAGCCGAGCGGCTGTCCCGGGCTGGGTATCGTTGTGTGGGATCCTTGTAGGTAAGTTCACCATAATTAATGTATAAACGGTCCTGAGTAGCGGCATGGAAACGGATTATCCCAGGTCCAAACAAAAGATTTTTTTTTTAGTGCCTCGATAGGCAGATGAGCAGACTGGCCACCTGATGGTAAGTAGTCACCGCCGCCTATAGACTTCTGCAATGCCAGGGCACAGTAAAACCGCTGCCTACCGTTACATTAGTACAACTCACTCCTCAATGAATCATTTTTCAATTCTTCCCATGTTTTATTATACCATCGAAATTTTACGATTGCTTTGAGGTGGATGAGATGGTTTATTCAGCTGATGAAACATATATATATCCATCAGAAAAACAAAAAAACCAAATAACCGTTGTACGAAGTAATAAGTACGTAACGTCGGTTTTCTGAAAGACATACAGACATATGCACTCACGCCTGTAAACCCCAAATGAGTAGGCAGAGGTGTAGCCAGTACACCCACATTTCGCCGAGTTTATTACCGTCACATGATGTGATAGGGAGCGAGCCTATGACAATACAAAACCCAATTCGAGACTCCTGTATGTTAAGCCGTGAACTTTACAACATGAACATAACCCTGGCTTCTATTAAACATTATCCCACATCTGAGCACAGGCCTCCTCTACTAATGAGGGGGTTAGCTAAGCGTTAGTCCACCATACTAGCCCAATGCGGGTTTGAAATTCGTATTCTCAGGTATGCGGGTTTCCTCACGATGTTTTTTACCGTCAACATGGACATAGCAACTTTAAAATTAGCAACAAGAATCTCTATAATCAGGTAGTTACCGTAGGCTTTTACACTAAAACCTCTCCGCAACGAGGGACTCATCTACTTAACAGAAGTTGGTCTGTTAACTTCAAAATAAGGAAGTCGATCGAACGACTAATGCAATTACGAAACTTTAGTCGTGAAAGTTGTTCCAGAATACCAAATAGATAAATAAACGAACATATTCCTTGTTAAAGTGGATTTTATTTAAAAACGTTTCCTATTTCGTTTTTTTACAATGTGGTCGGTATCGAATTCGAACCTTATTTGGATAACGGTTGGATATGTCTGTTTATTTTAATGATTCATAACTGAATATTGTGGTCATTTAAATCCTTTTTTTTGTATATCACTGGCTATTTTTATACCAAGCATATAATTAGGCATGCTTATAATATAATTAACAAATATCTGGAGAAATGATCATATCTCTATTTGAATATAATATTATGTATTAACTACATGAGAAAATAATCGAGAGCAAAATATTTTTCCAAAAAAAAAATCACACAAAAGATTGTTAGATTTGGAAATCGAATCCATCACGGTTCATAGCCCACCTAAGCAGAGCAATGATACCACATGACATGTCGGACCTTTTTCACACACTATAAAATTCCTGTCACTATTGGGTCCCTTTGGGTTCTTTTCTCTCGGAATGAGACGTTTGAACACCCACGCTCAATACGGACGATATTAAACCAGTGACCTGTAAAATTTTTCAGGCTTCCGAAGATTCCGATTTACCTTCACGCCTGCCGCTATTTGATATCGATCCGGGCGATCTTTTATCAATCTTTGTAAAAAAAGACATGCCTCGTCACTTTGATGGCGTAGAAGCCGCAGTTGCTTGAGAAGTTTATAAAAAGGAATATTTAAAATTTACTTCCATAGTGGATAACGACGTAAAACACGTTAATAGTTTAATGGCAGCTTAGGTTGCCATAGTAAGGTTCCAATTCCAGGTTGGAAAAGCTATTTGCCTTAAATGTGAAATAATGTTTCATCAAGCTTCTGTCTGATAACGACTGTGTAGAAATCATAGTTGGAGAAATTATTTGATTCATTTAATACTCCATCGTCAAATCAAAAAATGTATTCTAATAAAGAGCAGCGATAGCTTAGCTAAACGTGGTATGGACTACCAAAACTGAAGTCGCAGTAAATTTAATGGAATTGTAAACTCCGCTTGCTTTAACGGTGAAAGAAACCCATTATAAGGAAACCTAGAGACTTAAGAATTTTCTATTAGGTTTATTACATACTTGAGAATTTCTAAGATATGTAAAATCTACCATACTAGCCCAGCGTGGTAAACTAAGGCCTTATACCTTTTACTAGTACAGGAGGTCCAAGCCTAGCAACGGATCAGTACATAATACATGGCTGTCAATACTGTAATTAATACTCCATCTATCCTTACAGATGCTGCAAAGTATGCGCAAGAACTGTAGGCGAAAACTGCGGCGGCTTTAGCGGGACCTGCGAGCCAGGACTCAAGTGTTACGAAGGGTCGTGTACACCGATCACGTGAACTAGACCCACGCAAACAAACTGTAATATATGTGTATAGTGTTGAATAGCAAACATATCGCTGACAAACGAAAATCAGAGGACCAGAAAGACGCGAGGGGTTTCATCACACCGGGTGACAATAATCTGTTTACGGACGGCATCGTGTGACGCTATATTATAAGTGACACGAACGATTTTGCATGGATAAAAGTAAATTTAATTTTCATAGTGATATTGAGTTGGCGCGGCTTCACGGCAACTAATCAAATTAGCGACTTATATCGAATATATTTTGTATAAAAATAGGGATTAGGTATTATCACCTATATGCAGATTACTTTCCGATAACAAAGTGAAAATGTTAAAACAGTTGATATTGTAAAGCAAGTCAAATAGATCATGGTCTTTTCAGTTCTATGTGTAAAGGATGTGGGCTGTTGTTAAAGATTTCCTAATTCCTATGTTTTATTATTATGATATTAAGTTGTACCTATGATATGCTATATTGATTATTATTATATGAGCTATAGATGTTATAACTCCAAAGTAGCGGCAAAGTACATGTGTCCTATATACATTGACGTGATGTGCACTAGATCATAGCTGAGGGGCGTTGTTGCAGTGCCCAAATCACCAAATTTTTAACTAAATTTTCTACTTTGAAAATGTTGTACATATATTATTTATGAATAATAACAACCATTACTATAACTAGATTAATAAAACAAAAAGTAATTTTTTTAATAATATCATTTGTGAAGTAATTAATCAGATATTTTTATCTCTGGGTACATTTTAAGGGTTAATACAAATAAAGCCTTGCCTTTAACGACTAAACGAAACAACCTAAACATCAAATTACTGGCAGATACTTTGACAATAGCTATTATGTTTCCGAACTAAAGATTCTCTTTGATATTGGAATGAAAGGGACTGGTATCTAATCAAATTGTACCTTTAGGGCGGTACGTCAATCTGTAAATATTCTACGTATTATAACTAAGGTATGTATGGTACAATAATGTTAGTAACGTTCTGTTATTTGTGGAATCACAATCTATTGTTTTGTGAAATGTCAATATTCTCTTACCAGTCACGTATCAATTGTATGCCGGCATGCACAAAATACTGGCAGCACTCGCCGTTCTTACATGTTATTTTCAACTTTAATGTAATGGAAATAAAATTGATTTTGGCTTCTATTTACTCCGTACTACCTTACCTTTTTAATATTCTTTTGATACGCGAGTGGTTAATAAAAATATTAAGTGTTATTTAAACGTATTATTAATATTTTATCTATATTTTGGTCCTATGGTTATCTTAGATCCTAATTTTTATTGGGGTAAAGGTTTTCAAAACTATCAAGTTAGTTGCATTACGAATACGATTATCACAAATAATTCTAACATTAACAAGAATTAAAAACTATTGATTCTACGATGTACCTATAATTTATTATGTGTTTGGTACCGAAAATAATCGTATGATATTTTCTATCAACTTTAGAGACTATTTTCAGGTTCGCCATACAGGGACAATATAAATGTCATTAATCTGTCTAATTGGAGGAAACTAATATACAATAATTTTTTCTTTTATTTTATTGTTCGCTTATGTAAAATTAGTCCTGATGGACTTGATTAGAACTGATTTGTTTTACAAAATAATGCACGTCGAAATGAGAAATCCATTTAAGATTTTGTCAACTTTTTAGAATTTGGACTTATAACGAAGCTACAGATTTGAATATTGTCTCACAACATCAATATAAAAATTATTCTTAAAGTATTGCTTACTAACTTTATAGTTCGATAACGGTCCGTAAAAATCGACACCTAAAAAACTCTTAAAGCATATGTAATTGGTCGAATTTTATAAAGAATAGTGGATGATAATGCCAAATATACAAATTTTATTCCAAATGACATGTTTCAAGTTCCTGTATTTCGTTTAAATATTTTATATGTTTAAGAGTTTTTTAATCAGGTCCTTGTACTTTTCGTTTCAATATTTTATAAGCATCATGCATCGCTAGTCATTTTTTATGGAATCAATTGATTCTATTTTGGAATCTGCGTCAATCTGAGTATTTTCTAAAGACATGCCCTGTTTGATATAACTTTTATTATCTACACTCCCAACTTTGTAATTTATAAAATTTGTAAGTACAGTAGACTGCCTTTGGTGGCGCAGTTGTAATTGCGCATGCGTCACGACTGCTGTGTTGAGGTCTCGGGTTCGATCCCCGGGTCGGGTAAAGTGATATTGGCTGTTTCCATTTAGACATACTCAACCTCAGCCCGGTGTCTGGAATTGAGCCTGATATGGCGGTAGGCTCGCCGCCTATCACAGTATGGGACCGTAATAAATTCGGTGAAAGTGGGCGTACTCATTACACCTGTGCCTACACCTTTGGGGATTACAGGCGTGAGTGTAAATGTATGTATGTTTTATCTTTCTTCTGTAATGTAACTCAATTTCACATTCGCCATATTATTTGTGTTTCCAGTCCCATCATTTTTCACATAACCGATTTAAAATATAATAACAATGTTTGTATAAAATGTAATTAATGTATCTATCAATTTCTGTGTGCTTCCAGGTTACATGTAGTGGTAAGGTAACTTTACGTACGGTATTGTCTCTCAGTTCTGTAAATATCGTCAGATTAGCATTTTTAAATTTGTGTGCATAAATAGTTAATCAAATATAATCGGTTGTAGATATTTTAGTAAACTTATAAGGTATTTAGAAGTATATATGGAAATTATACTTATTATAACATATTTTTATGGGAACTTGTAATTTTAATAAGATATGGTAACAGTTTGATTGGAAAACAAAGGTGGCGATGTAAATATTTAATTTATAATTATCGTTAATATGCCTAATCGTTTTATTTTAAAAGTGCATTGTATTGTAAATAATTAAATCCGTACTACGCATCATTTCATGCTCGTGGTGAAATATAACAAATATTTTTAAAAAACATCCAAATTTCAATAGAGAATATGGTTGGAAGCTAGCACCAGCCTGGGATCCAATTATAGATTTAATTAAATCGGAACCCAAAAGACCAACTGCCAGACCTATATGGAGAGTAAAAACATTGCACTATACTTTTGTGCCGATATACAACTCAGTCTGCCCCGTGATCACGAAGGCTGTAAAGTCTTCGAAACGTCAGGTTAAAAAATTAAAATAAACCGCGATATAATCCGTAAAATTTTGTGTTATTTCAATGTATAATATTCGCGTAAATATAAGAAACCATTAAATATTTTTATTTATTCGCGCAGCAAGACAAAGGTTTGTGTGATATACAAATATTTGATTCCAGTCTAGGCGTTGCGAGACCGAAAGTCTTTCATAGTTCTTGATTCCTACGACACAGGTCTCGTGTCTTAGTGTGGGGTCAGGACTATGTGTGGGTCAGCTGGGTCTGTTTACTTATTATTTATCTGTGACTATTGTAACATAGGCCAAGGGCTCAATCCCCTCTCCGAAACAAAGATTTGGGTGATCCACAAAGCATTGTGTCATGGGTGGTGTGAAAATCGAAAAATCCCACTTATTTCCTTATACCCACAAAACTCGTATTTTTATGTGGATCCAGGACTATGTGTGTGAATGTAAAGTTAATTTATATATGCGAAATGATTGTTTAATTATAATAATAATATCAAACCGGCATGTTATAGTTTAAAAGTTTAAATTAATTCTACTTTACTACTACTAAATTATTTTGATTTGTTTATAAATCAGAGATATTTAATTTTGTGTATTTTAATGATTGTAACAGATATATAAATCAAAATTAATTGTAATATATTTGAACTACAAAGTTCATCAATGCAAAATATCACTTTATTACTTGTCTCCGATAAACGTATAAAAATTAAAGATGTTTTGTGTGATTGTATAAAAATACTAGGTAATGATTGCTTAATACAGTATTTAGTAATATACCACATTGTATTTGTGAAGGTGTAAAAATTTATCCAAAGCTACTTGTTAATTGTGCACATTGAATAAATAAGTAAAAACATTGTATGTGTTTTTTTTACCTTTAGCATTTAATTAAATTCTAAATAGGTAAGGAAAATTACTATACCAATAGGTGTACCACAATATAATATCTAAAAGATGTGTTAGAGTTAGAGTCCCATTCGTTTTCACGAATTTCAGCGAGCTACGGTAAAAAATCAGAAAGGTTCTAGGTTTAAATATCAGTTTAAATCATGTCCGATATGACGATCTGCCTTCGGGAGTACAGACGTGAACTTGAACGTATTGATATGTAACACACTAATAAATATAATTAACCGTCATTATATAACACTAGCTGTTGCTCGCAGCTCCACCCGCGTAGAGGTCATGTTTAGGAGAAAAAGTTAAACTTCAAAAATGAAGGATTTTCATACAAACATTCATCCCCTTTTTTTCCCCTTAGGGATGGTATTTCCAAAAACCCTTCCTTAGTGGATGCCTAAGTCATAACCGGTACCTAATGTCAAAATTTCAAGTCTCTAACCCCGGCCGTTTAGGCTGTGCGTTCATATGTCAGTCAGTCAGTCAGATTTTCTTTTATCACAGGTACAGTAGCAGTATGTTGTGTGTCATCAGATGATATCGTATGATTTAGAAAAAACGTAAAGCATGCCCTTTATCTCAAACAAATACAGTAGGTCGTATTTAGAAGAGTTTATTCAATATCCAGAAAGCATTTCTTATTTTGTATTATAGAATGGTATTGAAAAAAAATATTTCGTAGAATATTTTATAACCTCGGCTTTTGCGCCGGAACAACTGTTGTTTACTGGCTATCATTACCGTCTTTCAAAAGAATTTATAATGTTCAAGAAAGGAGCCAATAATAAATAAGGAAGATCTTCGCGTAATATGCCTTTACAATGTTATTGTAACGAGAAAAACGACTAAGACAAGATTACTGTTTCTGAAGATATAAGAATATTCTGCAGGAAATATTATAACAAGTAATTTGTTTATGTTGAGTAGCCTTTTAATTATTTTCTTGTATGACGTTAATCTATCTGTATGTGTGTATGTTTCCCATAGACTCTAACATGGCTAGAGCGAATCTTCTCACTAGCCGAGCGGATGATCCATTAAGGTTTTTTAGCGATCGGACCAACTATATATTTTTTGGTTTTTGGTAATTTTGTGTCATATTTGCTTGGGAGTATTAAGTTATGAGTAAATTACTGTTTCCGTTCCACAGGATAGTGACAACTAATTCAACATTACTATACATTATTTCGATTCAGTCTTTTTTTAATCTACTACGAGTTTGGAATTCAGTTTTACTAGAGAAGAATGGGCAAGAAAACCTAGCTCTTTTCTAAAACTGGTTACATATAATTTAAATTTAATAACATTACATTAGAGCAGCTCAATTATACTTAGATAAGTAGGTTACTCATCTAAGAGTCATACTATATGGTGCTGCTCTACATTCGTCACCTTGAGACATAATAATGTCCAGAAGTTATACAACTTTAATATACTTCAATCCGAGACACGACAGTGTCTTGTAAATATTATTAGTGCTTATGATAGAAATAGACAAAATTATGTCACACACATCATTCAAAAGATCTACCACGTTGTGGATTAGCTTTTTGACTACTTGAATGATAGATCATGGAAAAAAAACTGACTTATTAGAAGTCACAAAAGCGCATAATTGTCTGCTTAGTGCCTATTTAGGCTTGATTATTCGATTATAATGAAGATGAAATCAAATGACTTAATTAATCATGTAAGCAATTAGATAGCTCTTATAAGTTCATTACAAAAATGAGAGACGAAAGAAATTTAATTACGTAAACATACATAGCATCATTAATCATGATCAATATACGAAATAAGTTTAATTTTGTAAATTTCACTTAAATATTATTCCAATCAATATTTTTATTAGTTCAAACAAATATGAAAATAAACCCATGTTCCAATGACGCGAGCTAGAATAGTTAATGGGTATTTCTGAAGTGTTGCAAGTCCTGTAAATATTATTAGTATTCTTTAACTATGTGTATCCATGCAATGTTATAGCATCGTGCGACTCCGAGATGGACGGCAACGCGGGTGGTAAGGCCTCGTTCGCTGCCGTTGTTCGGTGCGCGTGGGCTCCTAAACCCCCCATGGAGATGGTGATGGCAGGGGTGGTTCCGGCTGCAATTCTAGCACTCCTTAGAATACCCCGGGATTGCTCCGTAAGCGCTGAAGAAGGCCACCGCGGGGTTTTAGCTGGTAGTGGGTGGGGTGTACATAGGGGGTAGGGACTCAGCCCAGCGGCAGCACGGATAGCCATCATCCGGGCCAGGGGGATGCTGGGTCGTAAGACCGTCTAGTCCAGCATACCCATTTTATTCTTATTCTGCTTCCCCCCGGAGCGGGATAATAAAACGCTTTCCCCGCGACAACAAAAAAAAGGTATATATAACACAGAACTTTAGTAAGCATCAAATCCAGAGTTTTACATAGAAATAGTCTTTGTTTGTGAGATAGTCAAACCAGCGAGTTTTATTTTTAACCCTACTTTAAAATAGTAGTACTTTCTACTGGTTTATTTCAGCGCCAAAAATGTGCAAAAAAATTGAAACTAGGCTCAAAAGATTTGCTGATTCAGAATATATAAGACTCAATATCGCAATAAATCAAATAGCCCGCCAACCGTCGATGTGTTTCATAAAATTATGTAACCTTATTACTTTCATTTACAAAACGGTGAAATTCCCTCAGCAACACAAAATACCTCATTATAAACTTTAATTGTCACGGGCTCACCTCAATTTCTAAGTACAAAATAACTATCCATTTGATAGTAAAATGTGGGGATGCTAGGCGGTATTATTAAATTAAATCCCTTACCAAACTTAGACACTTCAAACTATGTGAAAACATTAAAACAGACATTTTCCTTCACCCAAATTACAAAAGCGCTATACTTTTCTCTTAATTTTCCATCTAAAATCACAAGCCGAAATTATAATTGCGTTCCACGGTGTTATTTATATAAGAGGTATTTAGCAAAGGTCTGTTATTAATTAAAAGGAATTGTTTGAGTTTCGGCCTTTCAATCATATACTTCGAAGATATTGAAGAAGAATATCATAGCTATCAAGAAATTATTACCTTAAAATTATAAATACTGTTAATAACACGTTTCGATGTTTGTAATTAATTGGACACGTATTAAATAATAATTCTGATGTTCCAATTAACAATGTACCGTGTAAGACATGAAATTCCGATATATTTATTTCAACATCCAGTAAATATGTTGTTTATAAATAATTATCGTGGACTATGAAAATATTTTTATGATATTTATTTTCATTATTACATTTGAATCTACTCCTAAATCTATACATATAATATATTTCTAACTGATCGCTGCCTGTACATGGAAGATATATGAGAAAAACTATGATTGGGGGTACTCAAATCAATGATTTTTAGAATTTTTGTCTGTTTGTCGATGCCTTTGTTCACGCTAATCTCAGAAACGGCTGAACCGATTTGGTTGTGGTTTTCACTATTGTATTGTGGTAAGCTCTACTTAACATATAGGGTGTTTTTATGTGAATCAGTTCATAAATAAAAAAATTATATCAATTTAAAGAATCACGCCCGAACATTTGGTCGAAAAAAAATACTATAATTAGTGAAAGATAAGATTGTCTCGGTGGCTCAGTTGTATCTGCATACGCGGTATGACATCTGTGCGTGAGGTCACGGGTTCGATACCACAGTCGGGTTTTTCGTCTTTATACTCAGTATCAGCTTGGCGTCTGAAATAGTACCTGGTGTGGCAATAGATTCGCCCCCATCACTTTATGGGACGGTAATAAACTCGGCGAAATTTAGGTGTACTGATTACACCTCTACCCGCCGCTTGGTGTGAGTGCTTACGTATGTTTGCATCCTATCTTAATATAATCATAATATCATAAACTCATATAGCAGCGATAGCCTAGTTCATACTATAAAAAGCTTTATATTGACATGTTTCAAATGAAACAAATAAGTTAAAGGAGATTATAACATTATTACCAACTCACATGGAGAAAAGTCACCATAGCTATTGTAGGTATATAATCAATCATTTTTATAGGGTGTATATTTAATATCCATTGTGCAGTGAGAGAGTTATCAGCTGTGATACCATAGCTTGTGGGTTCGATTTTCCCACCGAGACCAATGTTTGTGTGTCTCAGATTTTTTTTGTCTCGATCTGGGTATTGTAAAATCGAAAAATCTCACTTATTTCCTTATATCAACACAAAACTACTAAACACTACTGACTATGTGTGTGAATGTACAGTTAATTAATATATGCGAAATGATAGTTCATAAAATTATGATATAAAACCGGCAAGTTATAACCGAAAAGTTTCTAGTAGTTCCTGATAGCCGCAATACGAAACCCATATTTTAGTTGGGTGTTATTTTTTTTTACTGGCTCGGTGGCGCAGTTGTAATTGCGCATGCGTTACGACTGCTGCGCTGAGGCCTCGGGTTCGATCCCCGGTAAAGTGATATTGGGTTTTTCTATCTAGAAATTCTTAGTATTAGCCTAGAATTTGTGCCCGGTATGGCGATAGGCCCGCCCCCTATCATATTTGGGACCGAAATAAATTCGGCGAAAAGTGGGTGCACCAGTTGCATCTCTTTCTACCCCTTCGGGGATTACAGGCGTGAGTGTATATGTATGTATTTATTTTTTTATTGTTATATCCTTATTGACAGCCAAATAACAACAGGGATTAAAGATATTTTAAAATAAAAAAACTGAAATTTTTGAAGCTTTGACGTAGATATTTCCAAATATTATTTAACTGTAATCTTCTAGTAGCGTAATATTTTCATATTACACTAGAATGTATATAATATTATGTAGGTACATTCAAACTATGTAAATTGAATTTTTTTTATATATCTGTTTCTTTTTTAATGCTGCTGAGACCATCTATTATTAAGGGTTCAAAAAGTTAAGTGCAGTACAAATATTTATCTATAAGGTTAATATTGTAATCCACGTTGATGGTCCATAATAAATAAATAAGCATAGAATAGAGACAGCTTCAACTCAATTAATTTTATTTATTGATGAAATAGTGATGCTGCTGATGGCCAGTTCTGCTATGTATTTATACCTACGCCCTACGGTATAGTGACCATCGTATACATAATGAAAACTGGCGAAGTGACATGTGTTCTAGGATCAGACGGTATATCTATACAAGGTAAAGCTGAACAGATTGTTGAAATGGGCTAATCCCAGGATCTACTAGTCTGATTCTTCATTTTAGACTTTATAGCCTATTTATTGAGGATGTATAGTTTGTCTAACCTAGGGTTGCCAACCCCGAAATTCAAATACCAGGATTTTTAGTTTTTGAAGTTAGAAAAACCAGGTCAATTCAATTTAAAACAGGACGCATCTTTTGCGAGCCGAGATGCAGAACGCTGCTTAAAAACTATCCAGGACGTCCCAGGACACTCTAAAAACCAGGACATGTCCTGGGAAAACAGGACGGTTGGTAACTCTCGTCTAACCTAACGTGACGACCCATGGAAACAGAGCAAATGGCTGTCACGGGAGTGATGACAGAGGCTACAGCGAGTATCATATCACACTACAAGCCATTGTAATTCTGGCAACCGTCATTATATCTAGACCGTACTGTACTTCCTATATATACACTAGGTTTTATTTAGGAAGATACAGGGCAAGTGTGTTTATAAATGGAATGGGGGCGTTTGATTCCACCACGGTAACCCCTGCCTGTCGTACGAGGCGACTAATTGGGGCCATCAGGGGTCGCGGAGGGCTGTCAGCCGGTATCGATGCACACCCAAATTCGGGGCATCGTGCGACCCCGAGATGGACGGCAGCGCGGGTGGTAAGGCCTCGTTGGCTGTCGTTGTTCGGTGCGCGGGAGCTCCTTAGCCCTCCATGGAGATGGGCTGCTACGCAGCACCGCGCAGGGGCGATTCCGGCTGCAATTCTAGCACTCCTTAGAATACCCCGGGATCGCTCCGCAAGCGCCGAAGAAGGCCACCGCGGGGTTTTAGCTGGTAGTGTCGGGTGGGGTGTACATAGGGGTTAGGGACTCGGCCCAGCGGCAGCACGGATAGCCATCATCCGTGCGAGGGGGATGCTGGGTCGTAAGACCGGCTAGTCCAGCATACCCGTTTTATTCTTAATCCGCTTCCCTCCGGAGCGGGCGGGCGGATATAATAAAACGCTTTCCCCGCGATATAAAAAAAATTATTTATAGTTTTATAGCACTAGGCATAATGTTAATTTATTTTTTGACTATGGGACAATAGTAATATGTCATTGATTTCGTAGGCCTTACAAATTTACATGAGAGGACGAATTTACGGGAGAGGACAAATGGAAAGCGGTAGCCTTCTGCAGTAAATCAGTAATGATTCGGAAGGAGGCTGCTTAACGGGATCGGGAAAGAGTCGTTGCCGCTCGGAGACGTAGACGCCAAGGCGATGGTAGGAATCGCCCCGGTTCCTCTGTATAGGGGTACGTAAGAATGCTGGGGAGTTACTGATACACCGCTCTTGATGTGCTAATACAGCGTAACACTGTAGAGGTTCCGGCGTGTTTCTTTTGGAGGTCCCGGAATCCTTCTCTAGTGTTTTTAGCCGGTAAAAATCCGACACACCCCGTCGCTAAGACGGAAATCCAAGAGGATTTTCCCCATAAAAATAGAAGGCCTTACCAATTGCCTCTCTCTTCATTATGACTTAGATGCTTAGTTAGAAGCACAAAAGAGCGATGAGCATGGAAAGTAAGTAAAACTTGGATACTTAAAGGCCAATTTAATAATATCGATTATTCATATGTTTTATTGTATTATGAATAACTTTTTAAATAAAAATAAAACCGCATTAGAAAAGCACCCAGAAACTCAAAAGCAAAAAAAATTGGTTACATTTACATCAATTAATTACATATATGTTTTATTGTGTCTGGGTTGTCTGAAGGCGGTTTTATTTAAAAAGTAATAATTTATTTTTTGCTTTTTAGTGGTGCAAATATAAAATAGGTACGTTAGATACTGTACCAAAAGAAAACACCACTGAAAAAGTCACAGAAAAGCAAAATTCGCAGTTTCGTATATACAGACAACATATTTTTTCAAGTTATTTTGGTTATATTACATATTCTCTGTAATAAGAAGAATTTTCCATATCGGTCAATAAATGACGGAGTTCTGAGGTAACATACATAAAAAAATACACGTGGAATTGAGCACCTCCTCCTTTTATTGACGTCGGTTAAAAATAGTACAAAAAAGATTAAAAGGGTATCTCAATAATTAATATGTAATAAAACTCCAATAAAGTTGGCTTAAATTTCGGGTGGCTATAAAAATAAAAGTTGGTTTAGCAAAAGGTCGAAAGCCGTATTTTAAATTTTTTTTTGCATATCAAATTTAAATTTTTGCAACTCTATTTGTAAATCATAACGAAAAGGTAAAACTCTAAAGGCGAATTCATTTCAGTTTCACAATTTGTTCTTAACAGCTTAGATTTAATTATATATATAAAAATGAATCCCTATTTCCCTTGCTCACGGCATCACGCGTGAATGGCTGGACCGGTTTCGCTAATTCTGTTTTTGTTGTTTGTTTTTGTCAGGTGAAGACAAAAAAAAAGGTGAAGACAAAAACAAACACAATCTTATTAAAGAAAAAGATTAAGAAAGTTGCGCGGAAAATTAGAAAATTTAAGGAAAGTTGGTCGGTAGACCACATTAACTTTTCTAATGTAACCTTGAACTTGCAATGCGCGTTGGACATAACTGTCAGTCGTTTGACAGTTCGCAAAATATAGAAACATGTAATAGCCTAAGATGACTCCACGGATTTTATATCTTTTCTTTCAAAAATAACTATAACGCGGGCGGAGCCGCAGGCAAAAGCTAGTTTAGTATTTAAATAAAAAGAAAATTACAGTTTTTATGAAGAGCATAATTTTTGATGTTTGAAGAACACATTTGGTTTAAAAGTCTTTACTTTCCTTATACATCTTAGCTCAGTTTCAGCTCACCACATCCGTCCTCCTACTAAGTATTTCTAAATAGAAACACCCAATATCACCTTACCTGACCCAGGGATCGAACCCGAGACCTCAGCCCAGCAGTCGTAACGCATGCGCAATTACAACTACGTCACCGTTGCAGTCACGTGTCAGTCAGGAGACAAATAATAACTCAATAACTAATATAGAAAAGTTTTTGTTTGCACTGGGTACGGAATAATATACTTGATATAATAAGGAGTGTATTATTTTTCCTCGTTGGCAATCTTCGGAATAATCGACAGGATATAGTGGCATGAAATCAATCAAGTTAAGAAAAAGTACTCCAGCCGGTGCCCGCCCGCTGTGGCGGCTGTTGTTATTATTACTTTTATATATTTTAAAGTATTATCTACTTTTACATCTTGCCAATCCGAATATAATTGGTCAGTATCAGCTTGTAGTCTGGGATTGTGAATGGTATGGTGATAGGCTCGCCCCCTTTCACATCGTGGGACAGTAATAAGCTCGGCGAGATGTTGGTTGGTTACACCTCCGCCTACTCCTTTGAGGATTACAGGCATGAGTGCGTATGTATGTTATTTGCCCTGAATGATCTTGATAAACTGATACACCTGAGTGAGTACACCTGTAGATTTAGATTTGTTCAATACTACAACTAAATGTCTTAAAAGATCATTGAGTGATTTATCCTTTGAATAACTTTGATTGATATACCATAACATTAGAGTGGTAGAGCCACGCTGAAGACATATTTATCTACAGCATGAATAGGCCGGCTTGACCGGGGTAGTACCACTGTCTCCCAGAAAACTAACGTAAAGTGACAGTTTACTGTCGCGTTTCGTATGGTAAGTAAGATATCCGGAGGCTCAGATTTCCCCTTCCCTTCCCTAATCCCTATTCCTGTCCTTTAATGCCGACAGCGCATACATGATACTTTCGGTATTGTGGATGTTCATGGGCGGTGGAGATCACTTAACATCAGGTGACCCACTGGCCCGTTTGTCGGACTATGCTATAAAAAAACTGGTTGGCTATTTATTGACAAAAGACGGTTTTGTATAAAATGTGCATTTACTATAAGTGGAAACTTGTAGTTAGCCTTTAGTTATATAATCTTCTATTTATACAAGCGTTAGCTGTTAGTTTTCCTAAAATACTAAAATTAAAATAAACAGCAGCAAATTAGTTTTACCTATTATTAGTTTATGAATAGTTTCTTTGACCTAAGTAAGAACATAACAAGGACGCTGCTCTAATCAATGAACAGACAGATTCGGTTACAAAAATCAGTACGAATGCCGAGGAAAAATATGATCTATCCGATTTATTTATTCCGATCGGACGGGTGCGTAAAGATGTTGATACACTTGTCTTTTTATGGACGTATGTCTTACGTTTTGGTATCAGCTTTTTCTACCCATTGTATGTAATTTTATTGTTTTTCTATATTTTATTTACTTAATATTAATATTTTGCTTAAGATCCTTTAAATAAGTCACTATTGGAGGAGGGCGAGTAACGTATCAAATAGCGGAACCTCGCACCCCGGACATATGAAAACATAATTCGCTGTGCCCTGGCATTGCAGAAGTCTATGGACGGCGGTGTCTACTTACCATCAGATGGCTCGTCTGCTCGTCTGTCCATCCAGGCAGTAAAAAAAATACCAATCTTTGTAATAAATATAAACCTTTTGCAAATCATTTAAATAAAAGTTAAAATAAAAACCGGTATGATAGCCTCAAAAAGTACACCGACTTCAATAAAAAACACATTCTGCGTTGTTTGGATTAAGTTATTGATTACTATAACAATGATCGAATCTAAAGATAATGGATTACAGCCGTGTACACCTCGCTTAGTAAACATTATTTCTGTTACAGATAAGAAACATTTTATTACGTTCAAGGTAACATTTATACCAATAAACAAAAAGAGGAAAAGAATTATATACCGAAACAACATTATTTCATAATATCATGATAATTATGTTACATTAGGGATCTAATAATGAGATTACTAATTAAAAATATAATTAGTACTATTATCTACATTATATTTGAAAATAATCAGTTTTAAAATTATTACTTGACAATTCTAGGTTACTAACCTAGTTAATGTTAATGTAAAACCTTAAACAAGGTAATTGTTATTTAAGGTACATCAGATTAATCATCAACGTAGGGCAAAAATGCTGGCAGAACGAAGGGAAGAAAGGCTATTTTGCAGTGGAAAAATGAAAGTTTTAAAAGACAAATTACAAAAGTCTGAGATTCTTGGTGCTTCTTCTCAGACCAGTGGGCATTTCCGAAGCACCAGTAGACCTTAACATTGTTATGACATGTAAAAAGTGCCCATAGTGGCCTAATTTACGAAATAAATGATTCGATGGCTTGCTTTTATGTTTACAAGCTTTTATTTCACTTGCAATGTTTGTTTAGGTCAAAACTAAATTTGGAACCTGTGATTTCTTTGCCCGAATAGGCTAAAATTTGATATTCATGCATATATACGTGATGACAATTAATATGGTAGATCGGATGACACTTCCAGGGTCACCCAACTGATGAATAGCCACACTTAACAGTGCAGCCATATCACATCTATTTGTGAAGTATTTGACACGTACTTTTTTAACCTACTTCAAAAAAGGAGGAGGTTCTCAATTCGTCGGAATATTTTTTTATGTATTTAAAAGGGTATATTTCCCAGGTGGTCCCATTGGCTCCAAGTCAGGATCTGATGATGAGATCTCAGAAAAATCAAGGGAAACCCTCAAATTTTATAGGGACGCATAATTTGTTTTTATTGAAGTCGGTGTACTTTTTATGAATTAAATAATACTCTTTTATTGTTGCTTTTTAATAAGGAACATTCCGAATGTAAGAATAAATATTCTGATGTAGGTTCAGTAATAGAGCTATAGAAGTTCCCACTATGCATTAACACAATTGGAATAAACTAATTGGCTGGTAAACCTTGATAACGGTTTGTTGGTATTACATGCAGAACTATAGGTTAATTTAACCATTAGGAATGTTTCGATTAAATAATAATCAATCTATACTATAATAAAGCTGAAGAGGCACTTTGTCTGTACATATAATATTTTTGCAAAATGTTGCATTATCGTATATTATCGATATAGAACCCAAAACATTTTTATTTGTATTATTGTCTGTCTGTCTATCAATGCATCACGTCAAAAGTACTGTATTACGCCAAAAGAATCGTCAATAAAATCATAGTGTATCTCGAGGTAACATATAGTCTTTATTTTATTTAAATCGGTGCATTCAATCAAAAGTTATACCTATTTGAACGTATGTCTGTATTATGCAAAAAGTAGTTGTGAGAGATAAAATGATTTTACAAATAGCAGATAACTTCAACGCGGGAGCCACAGGCCACAGCTAGTAAATAAAAAAATACACCTATCAGTCTCACACATAGTTCTGACCCCACAAGCCTGTATCGTGGGTATCAAGAACTACGAGGGACTACCCACAACACCCAGACCCGAAACAAATACCTGTCTGTCACACAAACAATTGTCTCGGTGCGGGAATTGAACCCACGGCCTCTCGTTTCACAGCCGGCTCAACCGCAGCGCCACGGAGGCTGTCATTGATATTTGAATATTTTATTGGATACCTGCTTTTGAACGCCACTTTGCGTGCATGATAACGTTTAACGATATTGGGAAGCCAGAAGGGTATGCCTTTTGGGCTGGGTGTCAAACATACGACTTTCGTTTTGACAGTCCTGCCATCCATAACCAAATATTCTCAAGTGTTCACAAGTGAACGCTGTCCAACGGACAATATTGAATTTCTATTTATATAGATTTATAAACTACAAATATATTTTACAAGATCTTGCTGCGAAGGGTGAAATTAATAAAAAAAATAGATTGTCTAAACCATAGTACCTATAAAACAGTTTAAAAATGTATTAGGGTATTTACTATTATTAGAAATACCGAAGGTATAACTGAGGTATTTAGGAGACTAGTTGGGGTAGTTAATAATGACAACCTAAGTGGGAGTAGTAAATGTTTAATATAAAACAGAGTGCCTTCCGCGCGCCGGTGTTCAGTTCAGAAGACTAGTGGTGTAGTAGTGAGTTGGTAGTGAGAACATTCGTGGTTCGTTCGCGGGGCAGTAAGTAATTGTAAATGGTTCAATGGCGTTGTTCAGTTTAAAAGGGTAATGCTGGTAGATTAATTATAAAGAGAAGCCTTAAGTGAATCCTGACACACACGCAGTGTTAATATTAAGCACTGAGATGTGTAACAGTGTCGTGTAAATCAATCAATAAATTATAAAAATTGTATTTGTGCCTTTTAAATATCCATCTTGCATAGTTTTGTTGATGTTCCTAACAAAAGGAGACTCAATTGAAAATACAACAAACATTTAACAATATGTATGATACACTTACATACATTAGCCTAAGTATAACTACCGTCGGTGTTTTATTCTTTACCATTGATGGGAGTTTTCAAGAAATGTGGTGAAACTTTACGAACTAAGAGTTTATCATAGGGTTGCCATCCCCGGAATTCAAATACTAGGATTTTTATTTTTTGAATTTAGAAAAACCAGGACATTTCAATTTAAAAACAAGGCGCATCTTTTGCGAGCCGAGACGCACCCCCCAATTTTAAAATAAGGGACCTTATCAGGACGCTTTAAAAACCTAGGACGCTGCTTTGAAACCCAGGACGCTGCTTAAAAAACTAGGACATGTCCTGGGAGAACAGGACGGTTGGCAACTCTAGTTTATCATAAAACCTACCACACATAACCCTTATAACCGAGGTTAATAAATAACGCTACAACTAATAATTAGCTTACGAAGTTTTGTCCGTTTTGTAAAGTAAAGCCGTGGTTTTAAGTAAAGTTTAAAATATTAACGCTGCTCCAACGTGAAATATTTAATACGCTGTTTATTCTCATTTGGTTCATATTAATATTGAAATCGCTTAAGTACCATTTTACGTTAAAGTGGCTGTGAAACGTGAATAACGACTAAATTGAAAGCGAATCTGGGCGAAGGAAGTTCTCTAGATGGAGTCACTAACAAAAGTAAAGTAGTAGTCTGACCAAGTGGGTCAATCGAGTCTTTAGACTGTTTTCAGGTCGATGACCTTCAGTATTTGACCTCGAGTACTTCAATGTCGAACAAACAGCCGAACCAGAATTGCCGTCGGCATTCAGTTTCTCTTACTTTTGAACACAAATATTGAAAATACAACTACACTCAATTTGAATATAAAAATCCTGGCATTGTTTTTTTTTATTTTTTTCAATACATGAATGGAGATGTATATTTATGAGAGATTAAATTTGAAGAAGAATTTTGCTCACCAACGACATTTTTATAAATTATTCTATGTGATATCTTCAGATTCACAGTAAATTCGTAGCTCTCACTCTATGATTAAGGTTGTGTCCTCTAATTGTGCCTAATAATACGACTCATACACTAAACACCCTAATTACATATCTACAAAAAAAAAATAGCAGCAAAACTATTTTTTCTAAAAACAACACCGCTTATTAATAATCTCACTCTACACACAAACCATATTACACTGGCTTTGCACAGTTTGCATGAAACCGTAACAAAATGTAAGTTCAATATACCACAAATCTGCTTACTTGCATTTCATAGTGGTCCAAAGTGTTAGTGCAATTACAGCCTGAAGCGTTTACTTGGCGAGCTCCCTCGAGGTATCTTCTCTCCAGCGGCTCTGTAAATACAAATAAGTACATAGTACATGGTAACTCAGTAGGCAAAATAATTAATATACATAAATATTAATAATAAATTGACGGGGGTCTAGAGTTAGATCGTAGAGAGGCTACTACTAGAAACTACGTACTAGAGAGAACTCTGACACTAGACCCTCGACCGCTTCTTCACCTTCTTGCCCATGGCGTTGTGTGAAGAAGCAGGCCGGCATGATTTTGTCGAGTAGCAGGGGATAGATTGTCTCTCGCTACTCGATACTCTAATTGGACGGCACTGCACTCACCATCAGGTGCAGTATAGTCACTTTGTCGTGCCAGAATAAAAAAATGTATCAGCTACCGTGTTTCCTCCTTCCTATGATCCTAGGTCCTTTAGGCGTAATGTGAAGAAGCAAATCAGTCGGTATGATTGTATCAAGTAGCGAGATAAAGTTGTCTCTCGCTATTTGATACTTGATGGCACTGCGCTTGCCACCAAGTGCAGTGTGGACACTGCCGTACCAAAAAAAATAGTTTAATACTCCTTCAGTTATGAAAATGATTAAGATATTGATATTGGAAACTTAATTGGTGTAAGAGTTAACTCTAAGTACTTTATTAATATATTTTAGTACTGTTTGTTGCCTGTACATTGCAAAATAAAATAGATAAATAAATTCACGTTCGAGTTATATATATTAAAAAAAACACACACACAAAAACAAACACTAAGATAACTTGAATCATAGATATCAGGAATTACGTGGGGTTTGTGGTCAACACTAGACTATTATTTGTAGATCACTCAAACATTACATTTTTCCTCCGCGCCAGGATTAAAGCCTTACCTTTTGGTTTCACAGTTAGCCACGCGTCTGCTAAGCCATGGAGGGTGTCGGCTATAGTCAACTATATGAGATACACAAAAACTCCAAAACGATTGACACTAGCTTGGTGTCCCTATTTGTATTGAAAAGACATTTAATATATTTTGCTAATTGTCTGCCTATAATAATAATAATACTAGCCCTGTATTAAACATTGTCCCACTGCTGGGCACGGGCCTCCTCTACTAATGAGAGGGGTTAGGCCTTAGTCCACCACGCTGGCCTAATGCGGGTTGGCAGACTACTCATACCTTCGAAAAATTCTCAGATATGCAGGTTTCCTCACGATGTTTTCCTTCACCGTTAAAGCAAGCGATAATTAACATTTTAATACACACATAACTTTAGAAAAGTCAGAGGTGTATGCCACTTGGGTTTCGAACCTACGACTTTCGTCTTGATAGTCCGTACCGCAACCAACTAGGCTATCGAAATGTCTGCCTATATCAAAAAACAAATATACCGACGTATAATCAAGAAGGCCCATGGTTCTGTGAGTTTAATAATTACCAGCCACTTTATTACAAACTTGATCTACTACATTATTTTTACTATGCCATTGACTCATTTGTATACTGTAACGCTGTGTTCATAGTAAAGATTATTTCCCTCTGGCCGCGATAAACAAGATTAATTATAACATTAGCGTTTTAGATAACAGCGCGTTCTGACTGATACATTAAACGCACCCTAAGGCTCGGGCTATCTACATTTATGAATTTTTATAACAACGTGTTTAAGGAGATATTTCATGCTCTTGTTGGTACAGATAGTATCTGATATAGATATTAGATTATTATTAGTATATAGTAAGTAATTATGAATTTGTCCACAGATATTAGTTTTGATTAGAATTAATTCGAATCGGTAAGTATATTTATTAGACAATTTTACAAAAAACAGCAATTAAAAAATCAATTCAAATTCAATCGCAACTTAGGACCTCTTAATAAAATTTTTGTAATAGGACTTTACGGAATAACAATTTTTTAAATAGCGATAGAGTCCAGAAAATTTCAATGATGTCTGGAAACTTAAATTTCTGGGAATTTATTTACTGTAATTCAACGTAATTTCGAATTATTTAAACTTGCCACAAAACAAATCAACTCCACATAAATACTTGAATGCTGCGTAACGAGGTCTGACATCCGCGCTATAACGGCCAGTCCCTGACACTTAGATACCCACACCACTACTTATATGCAGGGACAGTTTGGCCCGATGCGACAGCTAATACGGGAGGCAAATTTCATTTTAATGACCCCAGACCGGCAGAGATAGCATCTACGCTCGATGTACTTCGCGTAGGGCTGCCAACTTTTATCTATGCTAATCGGCGTAATGTTTTGAGGTTATGTTGTGTATACGCAAAGGGAAGTGTTTTTTGTTGCATTTTTTATAACAGCGGTCGATCAACAAGCAAGTTAGTCACTTGATGATCTGCACTATAATTATTTTTTTAATACACCCAACAGTCACACACATAGTTCTGACCCCACACTAGGTAAAACCTGTATCGTGGGTACCAAAAACTACGAGGGACTAAAGTCCCATAACACCCAGACCCGAAACAAATATCTCTCTGTCACACAAAAATTTGTCCCGGTGCAGGAATCGAACCCACGGTCTCTCACAACCGGCTACTCGCCCGCTGCGCCACGGAGGCTATCAAACCCCACAATACTAGGACAATTGTACGTGCGTTGTCGGTTTCAAGGAATGGAATTGAAATTAAGACGAGGAGGAAACTTTAAATTTCTGGAAACCCAACAGGAAACTGTTACTGTATGCTGGTTGTAAGGCAGTCGAGCTGGTCCAGTCAAGCCGTGTACAAGACAAGACTGTTTCTTCTAATGACTATACCAAGATATAAAAAGTTCGAGTAATGTCTCAACCGCTCCTAAAACTGTTAAGACTGTTGCTAAGGGTACAAATTTAATAGGGGTATATTTGATCACAGTATTACACAAAGACAACCAGACACGGATTAATGAGTATTTTAAAATTTATATCAATTTCTGTAACCATATGTAATTATTAAAACAGCCAGTATTGTACATACATTATTTCGCATCGAGTCACGGGCCTCTACTAATGAGAAGGGTTAGGCCTTGGTCCATCCCACTGGCCTTTTTTTTTTTTTTTTGTTGTCGCGGGGAAAGCGTTTTATTACTGCCGCCCGCTCCGGAGGGAAGCGGATTAAGAATAAAACGGGTATGCTGGACTAGCCGGTCTTACGACCCAGCATCCCCCTCGCACGGATGATGGCTATCCGTGCTGCCGCTGGGCCGAGTCCCTAACCCCTATATACAACCCACCCGACACTACCAGCTAAAACCCCGCGGTGGCCTTCTTCGGCGCTTACGGAGCGATCCCGGGGTATTCTAAGGAGTGCTAGAATTGCAGCCGGAATCGCCCCTGCGCGGTGCTGCGTAGCAGCCCATCTCCATGGAGGGCTAAGGAGCCCCCGCGCACCGAACAACGACAGCGAACGAGGCCTGACCCGCGCTGCCGTCCATCTCGGGGTCGCACGATGCTCCGAATTTGGGAGTGCATCGATACGGGCTGACAGCCCTCCGCTGCGCGCCCGCGACCCCCGATGGCCCCTATTAGTCGCCTCGTACGACAGGCAGGGGTTACCGTGGTGGAATTCAAACGCCCCCATTCCACAGGGCGGGAGACGCCGGTCAGTCGTCCACCCGGCGCCTCCTACGTCTTCTCTGGCGGCGGGAGGGATCATATCGTTCCCGATCCCTCTCAGCACTCTCCTTCTGCGAGATGACGTTCTCGCAGAAGTGGGCCACCGCACGCCAGGACCTCCGGCTGGCGACCATGGACGACACCACGGCCGGCAGCGAGAGGTCTCCTCCAACGACTGCTCTGAGAGCGCTGCGCTCTTCGTCCCAGGCTGGGCACTCCTCCAACGTATGTTGGGCCGTGTCCTCGCGACAGTTGCCACAGTGGTGGCACACGGCGGACACCTCTTTTCCGATCCGACACAGGAACGAACCGAAACACCCATGGTCCGTTAATACCTGTGTCAGTCGGAACGTAGGCGCCCCGTGGCGCCTGTCTAGCCATCTCTTTAGGACAGGACGCACTGCTGCGACAGTCCTCAAGCCCGCAGTCGGGCTCTCCAGCCTGGTATGCCACTCCTCCACGGCGGTTCTGCGAAACCGGGCCGCAATCTCCCTCGGGGCCAGTCTCTCCTGACGGCGGCTGGACGCTTCCTCCCGCCAGAGGAACGCTGACGAGAGGAGTTTGGCGTCCAACTCCCAAGGGAGTGTGCCGGCCAATACGCAGGCCGCCTCGTGGGAGACCGTGCGGTAGCCCCTTACTATTCGCTGCGCCACCAAACGCTGCGGTTTGCGCAGCAAGGCGACGCAGCGGGCTTTCAGGGACTCGGCCCATACGGAACATCCGTACAGGGCCATTGACCGCACGACTCCGGCGTATAAATTGCGGCAAGGGTTACTAGGTCCCTCCAGGTTCGGCAGCAGGCGTCCGAGCGCGCCCGCCGCCCGCACCAATTTCGGCGACAACTCCTCAAAATGAGCACGGAAATCCCATCGGCTGTCCAGAATCAATCCCAAGTACTTCATTTTACAGCCGATGGGAATCCGCACCCCCTCCACAATTATGTGGAGCCCAAAAGGTGGCCGAATCCGAGGCCTGTGAAAACAAAGGGCCTCGGTTTTGTTGAGGGCCACCTTAAGGCCCAGTCGCCGAATCCTGGCCACCACCTGTTCGGTTGCGAACGAGGCGAGCAGGGTGGCCTCCTGGAAAGACCTGGCCGTCGCTGTCACAAGTGTGTCGTCCGCGTAACAGACGACAGCGACACCTTGGGGGTTGGTACGACGGAGCACCCAATCGTAGCCGATGTTCCACAAGAGAGGGCCCAAGACTGAGCCCTGTGGAACACCGCATACCATCGCTCTTCGGTGCCAACCGTTGGCGCCCGGATACACTATGTATCTATCTGAGAGATACGAGTGCACCAGGCGCCGAAGATACGGTGGCACCACGTGGTACCGCAGTGCTTCCATTATGCAGGCCCAGGGTAAAGTGTTAAACGCGTTGGCGATGTCTAGAGACACCGCCACCACCACTTCACCACGAGCCACTGCATCCTCCGCTTGTGCCTTGACCCGCAAAATCGCGTGTATTGTCGATCGGCCTTGCCGGAACCCTTACTGGCATCCCACTGGCCTAATGTAGGATGATAAACTACGCATATATTTGAAATTTTTGGTCAGAATTCTCAGGTATTCTCACGACATTTTTCTAAACTGTTAAGCAAGCATATTCTCAGGTGTATGCATTTATTACCCAAAGACAATGGCCAAATAGAAAAAAATAATGCCATTTAGGTTTCGAACCTGCGACTTTCGTCTTGGCTGTGCCACTCTCGACTAGGCTAGCTACATTTGCTTCTCTAGATTAAGATATGATCTAACTACATCTTAATGTATTTAGAAACATCATTCCCGTCCGTAATGTGATCGTTAAAACATGATAACAATACATAATAAGTGCTTTAGAAGTAATTATACTGAGGTTTAATATTTCTTGGTATATTTAGTTACAATAACAATTACAACCACTGACACTAGACACTTGACCGCTTCTTGCCCATGGTGTAGTGTGAAGAAGCAGGCCGGCACGGTTGTGTTGAGTAGCGGGGGATAGATTGAAATTTAGCTCAGAGATAGTTTTTTTTTTTTATTCTGGCGCGGCAAAGTGACAACACTGCGTCTGATGGTAAGCGCAGTGCCGTCCAGATAGAGTATCAAGTAGCGAGAGACAGTCTATCCCCCGCTACTCAACACAATCATGCCGGCCTGCTGTTTAGCTTCTTCACATTACGCCTAAAGGACCCAGGATCATAGGAAGGAGGGAACACGGAATTATAGCCAGATTATAGCCTGGAATAGCACATAGGCTACTTTTTATCCCGGAAAAATATATAGTTCCCGTGGGATAGTTTAGTTTTTCACAGAGCAAGGGATCAACATGATTTTTTACATAGTGGTAGTTTAGGGATCAGAAAATGACATATGCCACTTTTTATCCCGGAAAAATGCACGCATCCTATGGGATATCAAAATATAGAAAAGTGTAATAGCTTAAGATGCCTCCATGGATTGTATACCTTTCCTTCCAAAAATAACCTCCACGCGGGCGGAGCCGCGAGCAACATCTAGTAATAAATAAAACCCAACAGTCACACCTATAGCCCCGATCCCACACTAAGATTCGTTTTAAGTCTTGTGTCGTGGGTATCAAGGACTACGAGAGACTTTCGGTCTCACAACACCCAGACCCCGGACACAAATCTCTGCCACACAAACATTTGTCCCGGTGTGGGAATCGAACCCACGGCCTCTCGTTTCACAGCCAGGTAGTCGCCTACTGCGCCACGGTGGCTGTTAACGCGGGGCTATGTCCTCTAAATAAATTAAATATCATATGACAACACTAGTATTCAATACCACATAGACGGTGGTCTGTATGAGCGGCTTTGTCGTCACCGCACGACATTCGATCAGGATTTTACGACGAGTGGATGATCAGTAATGGCCAATTAATTTTACGACGTGCCACTTATAGCAACCCTAGCTGTGACTTGGCATTCCGAGGTTTCGCCCCATAGTATTGAATAGCTTTTGTGGCACGTGACGGACGCTAACCTTTTGTTATGCACACTGAATGACTTGAGGTTTACAGGTTTGTACTGGTTTACGATGCAACCGCTGATTGGGCCTTCAGTTTCTGTTAACAAGGAGTTAGCGTGTAGACTTAAAGTTGTGTTTTCGTAGTATATCGCTATCACCCCTTTTTTTTAACAGACCTTAAAAAAAGGAGGAGGTTAACAATTCGTCGGAATCTTTTTTTATGTATGTTCCCCGATTACTCGAAGACGCCTGGACCGATCCGAGAAATAGTTTTTCTGTCTAAAAGGGTATACTTCCCAGGTGGTCCCATTGGCACCAAGTCAGGATTTGATGATGGGATCTCAGAAAAATCAAGGGCAACCCTCAAATTTTATAGTGACGCATAATTAGTTTTTTATTGAAGTCGGTGTACTTTTTATGAATTAAAAAACTTTTTTGTAATAAATAAAATATAAATTTATTTATAATACTACTTGAAATGAATACACTGCTGCAATTTTGCTGGTGGTAGGATATTCATATCCGCCCAGATAGCGACCACCGTACCCAGACAGTGTGTATAATCCGCCATAGTGGCACACGCAAGTGTGTCGCATTCCGGGATCAGCCAGTGTACATCCGGTTGTCGAGAGTCTAGAGTTGGGGTGCGATGTTGGCCGTTTTGCGGCCTTCTGAGTACTCTGACACTAGACCCTCGACCGCATCTTCACCTTCTTGCCTATGGCGTAGTGTGAAGAAGTAGGCCAGCATGATTGTGTTGAGTAGCGAAGGATAGATAGTCTCTCGCTACTTGATACTCTAACTGGACGGCACTGCATTTACTATCAGGTGCAGTGTTGTCACTTTGCACTTTTAAATACGCAACATATTTTGCATATACATACTACGTATGGTAAATAATATGAAAATTATATTAAAGTAGAACCTTTCCTAATAATGGTGAAAGTCCGGAGTGAGATAGAATATTTATACATAGTAGATATATTATGAATAGTATATATAATAATTTATTATTCTAACAATATTAATAGTTTATAAACATATATATGTAACATATGTATGTATGTATAATACATATATGTATATTAATAGTTTATAAACATTGAATGAGTGATAAAAATATATTCGCCATGAATACCATTTCAACTTTAAACACGGAAAGCTTTTGTTTAATGCCGGTTTTTTTTTCATAAATACGGTAGGTACAATTGAATCGTTAAACTAAAATCTCGTTTGAAATCAGAACGGAAACTATCTACAGTGAATATTGTCTGTGTTCCGAATAGAGCTGAAAATCGGAATTCCGAATTCCAATATCTTCGAATGTTGTTAAATCCAACTAAAATGTTAGGGGAAACTTTCGCTTTTTGTACACGAAAGAGGTCGGTCGAGGGTTGGAGGTAAAATAGAGTTTCAACCCTATAATTAATGCCAACAAATATAACACACGTTAGTGTAACAACCCGGTGATTAAAATACTGTGGGTTTGATAGAGTTTTCAAATGAATAACTGTTTAGGATAAAAGGTATATAGAGGTTTTTGCTCGTTCGTATTTTTAAAGTACCTTTAGTAAGTAGAACTTACCTTTAAAGCTAGATATAACTAGATTTTATCTAATACTAAAATATTTTTGGAAGTAAATATATTTAAAGACCAGATCTTATAATGACTCGTCCTGTCTCGTTGGCACAGTTGTAATTGCGAAGGCGGTACGACTGCTGTGCTGAGGTCTCGGGATCGATCCCGGGTCGGATAAATGAATTTATAAATTAGTAATTTTATTTTTGTGTGTTTAATATCATGTATTCCAGTGTACAATAAAGAGTATAAATAAATAAATAAATAAAAGTTATATTGAATTTACTTCTGCCATGAAATAGTCAGTATCAACCCTAAATCTGGAATTATGTCCAGTAGCTCGCCTCCCGTCACGCCATCGGACGGTAATAGGCTAGGCGAGATGTGGGTGCATTGTTTACAACTCTGCCTACCCCTACTGGGATTATAAGCGTCGTATATATATGTAATGAAAATGTGACATGTCTTCAGTCTAAGAAAAAACGTCGTATACGTGATCTGAAAGCTTATATTTAGTATTCATAGATAGATATTCTAAAGGAACGAAATAGCTTTAGAGTTAGAGAATTCCGGGTCAAAGAGAGATACTTAACTTTTAAAATGATTTAAGAATAAGTTAAACTTATGACATAGAAATATCAAGAACGACTATAGTTCCTATGTTACAAGACGCAAAAGTATTGCTACATAATAATGGGAGAAAAAAGGAATATGACATATTATAATTATTGCTTATAATACTTATTAAATAATCTTTTTTTTAGTGCCTCGATAGGCAGACGAGCAGACGGGCCACCTGATGGTAAGTAATCACCGCCGCCCATAGACTTCTGCAATACCAGGGCACAGCAAAGCCGCTGCCTACCGTTATAATGCCTATCTGTTTTAATTTCCCTATACACAGACTCCGTGTAATTTGCAAACATCTGGGAATTATTGTACTGCGCTCACATTTATTTAAACATTTTTTTATCAGTATTTATACTGCTTACAGGTGTAAGGGCTCATTAGAGCCACCCGGCATCCGACCCGCACCGCCTCGCCTCGTGCGGTTAGTATTCTTTATTTATTTATTTATTTATTTATACTCTTTATTGTACACTGGAATACATGATATTAAACACACCAAAATAAAATTAAAAGTACAATTTGGCGGTCTTATCGCTCTCGGCGATTTTTCAAGACAACCATGGGATGGAAAATTTGTAAAGCGAGAAGAAAGAGGGGAGGGCAGACTGTGTACATAATAGTTTTAAGGATAAACAACAATAATAAAAATACGAACACAATATATATATATGTGTATATACATATTATATGGACCTTTATGGCGCTCACTACATCAACTCGATGCTACGGAGTTTGATGGACCTTTAATGGTAGGTAGCTCAACGCGGTTAGTGGTCTTTCCTTCACTTATTATTTTTTATATTAGACGTGTGCATATTATATCCACGGTTGTTGGGCTATTTAATTTCAGCGACATTTTTGAAAAGTTACAGGAAAGAGGTTTAAAGGTATCATGTTTGTCTGAAAAAAAAATCTCTATAAAAAAACTATGGCTTATAGTACAATTAATATATTATTTATGTAAGCACGTACTGAATCTAATGATTTATTTTCATGCATTTATGAGTATTACCTATTTTCTAAAATAAATGTATCTAAGTAATGTGAAATTCTAATAAAAGAAGTATATTGACGTAATAGACTTTTTCGAACGAAAACTTATAAGAATCGTTAGAAATGTGATAGATGAAACGATGAAATGAAATGTAATGATGACCTCTTTTTCCACTCATAGATACCGTATTTTTATCCACAGACAGTTCGGGTAAAATGGTTTATCAGAATACTTTCGTTGAAATGAAAAGTTCGCAATATGAAATATAGCACCAATAAATAAACAAAATAAGATATTATAATACAATAATAAATAATACTAGCCCTGTATTAAACATTGTCCCACTGCTGGGCACGGGCCTCCTCTACTAATTTGAAGTGGGGTTTACCTTCACCGTTATAAGCAAGCTATAATTAACAAAGAATACATACGAAACATTATACAAGTCAGCGCGGCGGTGTATGCCATTTGGGCTGGTTTCGAACAAACGACTTTCGTATTGACAGTCCGTACCGCAACCACCTAGGCTATCGCTGCTGCTTATAGGTAAGATATTAAATAAATAAATACACCCAACAGTCACACACATAGTTCTGACCCCACACTAGATAAAACCTGTATCGTGGGTATCAACGACAACGAGGGACTACGGTCCTACAACACCCAGACCCGAAACAACTATCTGTCTGTCACACAAACATTTGTCTCGGTGTGGGAATCGAACCCACGGCCTCTCATTTACAGACGGCTACTCGCCCGCTGCGCCACAGAAGCTTTCAATAAAATTCAATATTATGTAATTATTTTTAACATTATATATAATTTCTACAAAATATTCTAAGTCCATTCGTAAGAGGCTTATGTAGGCTTATATAGAAAAAGAACTTGCTGAATCATTCTCTTATACCCGCTGTGATGCTTCTGATAAAGCAACGCTTTCTTTTTCTGAAACCGAACTAATAGTTTCACATAAGGCTTATATAACGTAATAAATTTTAGTTCATCCTACATCACACATACACTATCTTACACATCTATCTTTTTCTATTAGCTCAACTTGATCGGTAGCTTAAACCATAGAGCTATATTAAAATAGACATCACAAATGGTTCAACGTTAATAAAATTAAATGAATTGAATTTTAAATACCTACAGTAAAGTCACAAGAGTATTTAGTTATGAAACACCTTTATACCAGTTTACAATGTTTTACAGTAATTTACGGCACGGAAAGGTATTTTTCCCGTATTTGTTCGAATGTGGTGACGTCCAATTTAGACCACATCAGATTAAACACGCGTAACTCGTCTCCGCATGCCAAGTAGACTAGACATAAGTGTACGTACGTGTCTATTTAGGACTATGTCTATGGATAAAGGTGAGGTTTTAGCGGATTCAATTGTACAAGGAAACTTAGGAAACTTATATATGTAATGGTTCTTATTAATTAATATCTTATTGCAGAATAGCAATTTTAGTCATTATGAGTTAGTGTTTTTTGTCTTCATTGCATGATTGCCCGAAAGGGGCAGTGACATTAGAACCTATTACTTGCAGCCATTTATTTATTACTTATATTTATTTATTTATTATTTAATATTACAAATACTATTTATTTAATATGGTTCGCAAATTTCTAATATACTTATAAAATCCATTTCGAAACAATCTCCCAAATTACAAAATTTTCATAAAACAAAATTAATTTGAGCAGTGTGGTGCATTTTGTGCGCTATATTTTGCTCCGTAATTTAATATAATAATAAAATTAGAGCGGCGAAAAGCTATTGTTCATCTGTTCATTAAAGCTTTGGGATCAAACCGTGTTATTAATTTTCCAGCCAACAATAATTAAGCTAGCTTCTGAACCGTCATTTATAAAATCCAGTATCCGGACCTTCTTCTTATTAGGAACTAGCTTTTGCGCGCAGCATTTCCCGTGTATTAATAGATTTTCAAACTGAGAACAACTTTTAGAAGTGGTAGAGCCACGCTGTAGATATATTTGTCTACAGCATGACTGGACCGACTCGACCGGGGTAGTACCACTGTCTCACAGAAAACCAACGTAAAGTGACAGTTTACTGTCGCGTTTCGTATGGTAAGTGAGATATCCAGAGGCCCAGATTCCCCCGTCCCTTCCCTTCCCTAATCCCTATTCCTGTCCTTTAAGACCGACAGCGCATACGTGATACTTTCGGTATTGAGGATATTGGGCGGTGGAGATCACTTAACATCAGGTGACACACTGGCTCGTTTGTCGGACTATGATATAAAAAAAAGCCGTGGAAACAAGAAGCCGTGGGTTCGATTCCCGCACCGAGACAAATGTTTGTGTGACAGACAGATATTTGTTTCGCGTCTGGGTGTTGTGGGAGCGTAGTCCCTCTTAGTTCTTAATACCCACGATACAGGTTTTACCTAGTGTGGGGTCAGAACTATGTGTGTGACTGTTTAGTGTATTTATTTTTTATAATTTTAAGTCAAATACCTATAAATCACATTATAGCTATTTTTTAATTATTTGTACATATTTACTCGTTAATTAAATTCAAACCAAGTTTCTAGGAATCATCAAATTATTTTTATGGTTAAAATCCAGACTTTATCATCTGTTCTTCATAGACAAATAATAAACATTATGGTTTCTTATGTTTACGCGAGTATTATATATTGAAATAATTTTACAGATTTTATCGCCATTTATTTTTATGTTATAGTCCACCCCTTCATGAAGGCCGTAACGCTTGCGAACCGTCGGTACCTCAAATTAAATAACCTAAAATAAGCTTTAATTCAATTATTAAAGCATAAATTTATGGGCGTTGCTGTATTAGAACATTTTCTAGTATAAGTCATTTTTCTTTTTTGTCTCTGTTGTTTGTCTATACGTTTTACGATAGTGTTTTGTTACTAGTTCCTTATTGATTCTTTGTGTCAGTCGCTATTAAAACGTTGTAGATTCTTATTTTTATGGGTAGCCTCCGTGGCGCAGTTGGAAAGTAGCCCGCTGTGAAACGAGAGGCCGTGGGTTCGATTCCCACACCGGGACAAATGTTCGTGCGACATACAGATATTTGTGTCCGGGGTCTGGGTGTTGTGAGACCGAAAGTCTCTCGTAGTCCCTGATATCCAATAACACAAGACTCGTATCTTAGTGTGGGGTCGGGGCTATGTATGTGAATGTTGGGTGTTATTTATTAATTATTGCCTCGGTGGCGCAGTTGTAATTGCGCATGCGTTTACGACTGCTATGCTGAGGTCTCGGGTTCGATCCCCGGGTCGGGTAAAGTGATGTTGGGTTTTTCTATCCAGAAATTCCCAGTATTAGCCCGGAGTCTGGAATCTGTGCCCAGTATGGCGATAGGCTCGCCCCCTATCACATCATGGGACCAAAATTTGGCGAAAAGTGGGTTTACTAGTTACACCTCTGCCCACCCCTTCGGGAATTACAGGCGTGAGTGTATATGTTATATGTTATTTATTAATTCAATGTCCAATATTAATGAATAACTTTTCATAAATGAATACCTCTGAATTTTCAAACAAAACAAATTAAAGTTAAATAAACCATGTATTCCGTATCCTTTACAAATTAACATTTTTCAACAAGAACAAACAAGGGTGGAAATAATTCACCACTACCAAGATAAACAAAAACTCATTAGTCAACAACACGTGTCCGTGAAATCACAATTTATTACCCATGCAGTGACTATGGGACAAGTGGTAACAGGGGTCCGGTGACACGAAAAGCAAGATTAGGCCTACATATAAAGTTTTAAATTAAACGCTCCTCTCGGGATAAAATAGTGAACCACGTAGGCGCTTAGAACTCGCTGCCTCGTTTTATCTTTGTGTTTCCGTAATTATTTTAAAGCCTTTTGTGCAAACGGCGTTGGTAGGCGTGTCTCGAATCTGTTGCTTAATTTATACGACGTGTATTTAAATGTTACATGGATTAATTGTGCTACTTTCTAATTGTTTATAGAGTTACAGAGTTTCTTTTCTTAAATTTAATTTACACTAAACGGGGAATTGAGTTCATCAGATGTTTTTATGGAACAGGAAAATGACACTTTGGCCTATGGTGAGCACAATGGAAAGATAAAGTCGTCAAACCTAAGATCTCTTATCGTATAGAAAAACCAAATATCACTTTATCCGTCCCGGAGATCGAACCCGACACATCTGCACAGTAGTAGCATAGCATGCGCAATTACAACTGCGGTACCGTGGCAGTCCTTTTTTAGTTTATTATTAGTTTCTTAATATAGTTATATATAAAAATTTCAAGTTATGTAAAACGGGGAATTGAGTTCATCAGATGTTTTTATGATACAAGAAAATGACACTGGCCTTTGGTAGGCACAATCGAAAGATAAAGACGTAAGATCTCTTGATCGTGAACAGACTTTACTTTGGCTTTCCTCCAACTTGGAAACATAGCTGTCATAATATTGTGTTATAATTGTTAGAAATAGAATCAGTACTTAATAACATCATATATTCAAATACTACTAAAAAAAATATAAAATAATATATGTGTAATGCTACCAATAACTCAAATATAATTAATTTCAGTGGTTGTTTCAGTCTTAATTATCAATATCTAAATAAATAATCAAATCATCTAATTTATATATGAAGTACTTATAATGATAATGTCACTACTCTAAATACATGCGACTAATCTACAGTGGCCAACCGTCCTGTTTTCCCAGGACATGTCTTGGTTTTTAGAGTGTCCTGGGGTGTCCTGGAAAGTTTTTAAGCAGCATCCTGGGTTTTTAAAGCGCCCTGATAAGGTCCTGTATTTTAAAATTCGCACACTACCTTTGCAATCCTTATTTTAGGGGCAACGTCCCGGCTCGCAAGTGTTTACGCTATTTTAAAACAAAGATGTGTCCTGGTTTTTCTAACTTTAAATCCTAGTATTTCAATTCAGGAGTTGGTAACCCTAGACTAGATCTCGACATAATCTTACTTATATTATAAATGCGAATGTTTGGATGGATATTCATTACTCAATCACGCCAAAACGGCTGAACGTATATGGTTGAAATTTGGCACTCCCGCTGGATAGTTTTGTTTTTCTGGATAGTTTAGAGAATGACAGGATATTTTTTTATCCCGAAAAAATGCACGGTTCCTATGGGGTAGTAAACTACAGAAAGATTTAGTAGCCGCAGATGGCTCCATGGATTTTATACATTTTCTTTCAAGAATAACTACCAGGTGGAACCGCGGGCAACAGCTAGAAGCAAATAAGCCACTAATTTCATCACTTTATTATTTAGATTTTCATCACAAAACTGTATGATTATATTAAAACCATTCACTAGCTTCACCTTTAACACATATTACACAGCGGTTATTCAAGAAACTTCGAGTAATTTTATAGAAACCCGCACCTGAGATAAAGTTGAATTAACCGACGTTATACTGGCTGTGTCGCGGCAGACCACATCGTACAAGGGTACACCCATCTCGAAGTTCACATCGAGTTTAAAAGTTTATAACTTACAAGAAAACGTATACATAACTAGCTTTTGCCTGCGGCTCCGCCCGCGTGGTTGTTATGTAGTATGTGTAAGAAAAGGTATAAAAATCCATGAGCTATTACATGTTCTCTATTTCGCGAACTGTCAAACGACTGACAGTTCTGTCAAACGCGCTAAGGTTACATTAGACATGTTAATATGATCGTTAAGTTTTCTTAATTTTTTTATTTTCCGTGGCACTTTCTTAATTTTTTCTTTTATTTTAACACAACAAAAAAGAATTAGCGATATCGGTCCAACCGTTCACGCGTGATGTCGTGACCCAGGAAACATGGAATCATTTTTTATATATATAGACTAGCCAGTCAATGGTATCCGTTCTTACATGCTATTTTTAACTTTAAAGTTATGGAAATAAAATGGATTTTGGTTTGTATTTACTCCCTACTTATTACCTTTTTAATGTCCTGTTGATACAGAAGTGGCTAGTGGGAGAGTATTTAGTCGATACTTACTGACTGGATAACGAACCGGTACATTGTATCCGTGGCGCAACGAGCGAGTAACCGGCTGTAAGCAAGAGGCCGCGGGTTCGATCCCGGCATCGAAACAAATGTTTATGTGATCCATATATATTTTTCGGGTCTAGGTTTTGTGGTCTTGCAGTCTCTCGTAGGTCTAGATACATGCGATAAAGGTTTAATCTAGTGCGGAGTTAGTAGTATGTGTATCAATAGAAAGTATCAATAGTGAAGATAAATCTTAGTACCCTTTTTAAACAAATTGCAGGCACGGACGAGTGTGAAATTGAGCTAATAATTTTTATTTAAGGAGTTCGGAAACCTATAATTTATATGCTCGTATAATATTATTTTATAATATAAATATATTAAATTAAATATTAATTTTTACGTTCATACTGCTTATGTCAAACATAATATATTTGTACACGTTCGCATCTGACAATATAATAGCAATGATAATAGAGATAAGAAAAACAAAGTAACTAATGTTTACGATGGTTTACAAGAAACGATGGGTAAAAATTTTCAAAAGTGAATCCGACTCTTTTGGACTGTTCATTCTGGATTACTGTCGATATTGAAAATAAATACAATTATTTTTCCCTAATTATTGTGAATAATAAATATAAAATTATAAGATAATCATGCAAAGTATTTTGTTATACTAAACTTATAAAAGGAAATCGGGAGAAATCGTATTGGACGGAGCTAAGGAGCTTGAAAGAAAAGTTTTGAATTCAATTGAATTCCAATCAAGAGCAAACATCTCTGACTTTTAAGGCTACATGAGTACTCTTCGGTAATTATCGCTTTTTTTAAATGTTAAGATAATTGTGTAGAAACATAATATAATAAAAAACATTTGCCATTTAAATACCATAGATTATTAACATTAAATTTAATGTATTTAGAATATTTGATAATAATTACTGCCTTGTAATTGAGCATGCACTACGACTGATGTGCTGAGGTCTCAGGTTCGATCATCGGATCGGGTAAAGCGATATTGTGTTTTTCTATTAAAAAATATTCAGTAGCAGCCCGTAGTCTGGAATTGTGTCCGGTATGGCGATAATCTCGCCCCTTATCACATTATGGAACCTTAATAAATTCGGCGAAAAGTAGGTGTACTGGTTACACCTCTGCCTGCACCTTCAGGGATTACAGGCGTGAGTGTATATGTAGGTATATATAAATACATATATAATATAATTCTACAGACTGCAGATCAAACCTTGCAGATTGTATTTCATGGACCAGAAAATGCAAAGTTATTATATATTATTGTTTTCAATAAAAGTTATATGTCTGTCCTTTTTATTATGTCCTTTATTTGTCTGTACTTTATTTTATAAAATCTGAGAGTATAATAATAACTTTTGTGCTTTTTTAACTGACCTTTTATGTTGATAATTTAGGTGAGGGTGACTAGCATTATTATAGGTCATTGCACGGGGTCAATGCTGAAGTTAACCACGCCATCTAATTAGCCGACTACAAAAAAGGAAGAGGTTCTAGTTTTCATTTAATTGATTGGTTTATTGTGTTAAAAACATGGATATGCAATATGGATATTTAAAAGGGCACAAATACAATGTTTATCATTTTATTGATCGATTAACATACCACTGTTACACATCTCAGTGCTTAATATTAACACAAACGCATGTCAGGATTTACTTAAGTCTTTTCTTTATAATTAATTTACCAGCATTACCCTCTAAGCTGAACTACGCGACCATAGAATTAATTACCATTAACACTTACTGCACCGAACCACGAATATACTGGCTATCGTCTCGTCTTCTACTGAACTGAACTAAACACCGGAGCGTGGAAGGCAATCCGTTTTATGCTAAACATTTACTACTCCCCACTAAGCTCGTCATTATTTATGTACCCCCAACTAGTACAACAATCTTGTACTTAATGCCAAGAAAACTAAATGTGTAAAATTTGTAATGCCAAATGTCACAAATCTAGGACCTAATATAGTTATGAACAATGAGGTTTTAGAAACTGTTGATTCTACCATGTTCCTAGGCATCACATTGGATAAGAAACTCCAGTGGGGCACGCATATTTCGTGCTTAGCTGGGAAACTTAGCTCTGTAGTGTATGCCATTAGGAAAGTTAGACAATTGACTGATGTAGAAACTGCTCGTCTTGTTTACTTTAGTTACTTTCACAGTCTTATGTCTTATGGTATTTTGTTGTGGGGTAAGGCTGCTGATATTGAGAGCATTTTTATATTACAAAAACGAGCAGTTCGTTCAATTTATCAGTTCAGTACAAGAGTCTCCTTAAGAGACATCTTTAAAGATATAGGTATTTTAACTGTTGCGTCCCAATATATTTATGCAAATGTTATATACATAAAGAAAAATATCAGTTTGTTTAAAAAGAAAAGTGATATACATACTCTAAATACTAGATACAAGCATAAACTGTGTATGCCGTATTTTCGCTTGCAAAAAGTACATGCTTCTTTTGTGGGACTTAGTATTCGTTTCTATAATAATATTCCTGAGGCCGTGCAAATATTGCCCATCGACCAATTCAAAGTCGAACTAAAAAACTTTTTAGTGAAAAGGGCTTATTACAATATAACGGAATATTTAAATGATAAAAAACCATGGCCGCTCAGCTAAACACAGCAACACACTGATATGTACTTATTTTATAATATACATAATTATTACTCATTTTATACAATGTATTTCGGTTTGATGTATATTGTTTTCACAGGACGCCGGAGTCGTAATAGTCTTGGCTTCTTGTTTTTTTTAAAGCTATTGTCTTGTGAATTTGTATCTCTATCATTCTTTGACGCGATTAAGGTATGTCAGGCTCGCTTAAGGGTCTGTGCTTGCGGCGGCGTTATGTGCCGGGTCGGTCACTTCCCTGTGTCATGGTTGAGGAGGCCGATGGCTGGCACATGCGTCATACTCGTGAACGGGTGCTGCTTGTGTGGACTGGTCTACCTGGATTGCTCATTGATTGTTAGTTAGAGAAAATAAATAACAGGCTGTATAGCCTCATTTACGACTCTGCCTTGTATTAACATGTACCGTACTGTTTTTTTTTGTTTCATGTGAATGTGACTTGTTTAAGGATGTATGTATTTTATATGTACATTATTTTATAATGTAAATTGTAATGACAAATTACAAAAGACCTACGGCTGAGTTTCTTGGTGCTTCTTCTCAGACCAGTGGGCATTTCCGAAGCACCAGTAGACCTTAACATTATTATGACATGTAAAAAGTGCCCATAGTGGCCTAATTTACAAAATAAATCATTTTATTTGATTTGATTTAGTCTCCTAAACACCTTCGATATACCTTCGGTATTTCTAATAATAGGAAATACCCTTATAATTGATACTAGCCCTGTATTAACATTGTCCCTCTGTGGGGGCACGGGCCTCCTCTATTAATATGAAGGGGGCTTAGGTCCTAGTCCCCCACGCTGGCATGAGAGGGGTTAGGCGTTAGTCCAGCACGTTGGCCTAATGCGGATTGTTGGACTTCACATACCGATTTTTTTATGAGAATTATCAGGTATGCAGTTATCCTCACGATGTTTTCACCGCTAATTCAATGTAGAGTTTAAATAAAGACTTGAAAATTGACCATCAATAAAGGCCAAGGACAACTATTAGAACCGCAAGAAGTAAGTACATATTAAATGGTATGCACTTTTTTTAAACTATAGCCTTTAAGTAGATGCTCGCGCTCATTCTCATAAAGCCCGTTCCAAAAATTGGTTGAAATATGCCCATTATAGTACAGCTCGAGAGAGCGAAATATAGACTTACAAACTATTGCCCGCGTGGTAGTTTTTTTTTTGAAAGAAAAGGTATAATATCCCTGGAGACATCTTAAGCTATTTCATGTTTCTGTACCATGCTATCCCATAGCAATCTTGCATTGTAAAAAGTATGCCTATGTCATTCTCTGACCCCCAACTAACACTAAGCAAAAAATCATGGCGATCCCTTGCTCTGTGTAAAATAAAAATAAAACTATCCCACGGAAACCGTGCCTTTTTCCAGGATAAAATTCCTATGTGCTATTACAGACTTTAATCTATCTCTGTTCTAAATTTCAACCAGATCCGTAAAGCCGTTCTGGCGTGATTGAGTAATAAACGTCCATCCATTCATCAAAAAATTTGCATTTATAATATAATACAGTAAGATTAGTAAGATACTTTACCACGTAGGCATTTTTTCCAGAGAAAATTATATGACAAATATGACTGACTGATTGATCTCACCAAGACATTAAACATAGACATAAAACAAACCTTTAGAAGGTCGCCAAGGAAACTGAGTGATCGTATTTAAATAAAAACAAATAAGAAAACACTTTATTGCCACAACTATACAAAATATTTACAAATTTGGAACTCTGAATATGAATTACTATATAATTAATACTTATTATTGAAACACTACATTTACCCATTTATAAATTTTTTTTTTTTTTGTCGCGGGGAAAGCGTTTTATTACTACCTCCCGCTCCGGGGGGAAGCGAAATAAGAATAAAACGGTTATGCTGGACTAGCCGGTCTTACGACCCAGCATCCCCCTCGCCCGGATGATGGCTATCCGGGCAACCGCTGGGCCGAGTCCCTACCCCCTATGTACACCCCACCCGACACTACCAGCTAAAACCCCGCGGTGGCCTTCTTCGGCGCTTACGGAGCGATCCCGGGGTATTCTAAGGAGTGCTAGAATTGCTGCCGGAACCGCCCCTGCGCGGTGCTGCGTAGCAGCCCATCTCCATGGGAGGGCTTAGGAGCCCCCGCGCACCGAACAACGACAGCGAACGAGGCCTCACCACACGCACTGCCGTCCATCTCGGGGTCGCACGATGCTCCGAAACTGGGAGTGCATCGATTCGGGCTGACAGCCCCCCGCTGCGAGCCCGCGACCCCCGATGGCCCCAATTAGTCGCCTCGTACGACAGGCAGGGGTTACCGTGGTGGAATTCAAACACCCCCGTTCCACAGGGCGGGAGACGCCGGTCAGTCGTCCACCCGGCGCCTCCTACGTCTTCTCTGGCGGCGGGAGGGATCAAGCGTTACGACTGCTGTGCTGAGGTCTCGGACTCAATCTCCGGGTCGGGTAAAGTGATATTGGGTTTTTCTACTAGAAATTCTCAGTATTAGCCCGGAGTCTGGAACCTGTGCCCAGTATGGCGATAGGCTCGCTCCCTGTCACATTATGGGACCGAAATTCGGCGAAAGGTGGGTGTACTGGTTACACCTCTGCCTGCCCCTTCGGGGATTACAGGCATGATTGTATATGTATATGTTTGTATGATTTAAAGAAAACTAAATATGGTTGACAGATGTAAAATAAAATAAAACGCACCAGACAAGCTGTTGTTAAAAATCAACCAATACACCAAGCATGTTTTCATGCAGGTAAATAAATTTTGTTCACAAATTAATATTTTACCATTTAAATACATTACTCAAACACATTTAAATTATAATTCATTATATGTTACATATTATTCCAACAATATAATGTACGTTATTGTTCTCAATAACTCTATTGTTTCGATAAAACAATATTAAATATACAACCATTTCCATTTTCAACGAAGGAATCTCGATATACGAATATTACTAATTAGAGCACATGTATTCCAATATTGAATATATAATTTTAAATTTCAATAACTCCATTAAACATGTTATTGATCTACGTATAATAATAGAAGCAGAATAATGGCTATAGGTTAATCACCTACGTTCTACAAGAATGGTTGTATGAAAAATGAATTGTGCTGAATAAACTCTACACTTTCATCATAAATTTTTATTATTGCAGAATATCATCATTTTTTGGTAGTATGACGCAAGATGGTGCTTGTTTTAACCCAAAAAGCCAAGAAGAATTAAAACCTATGGTTTATTTAATATTATACCTAGTCAGGTCATAAATTCTGTCACATGTTTAATATAAAATAATTGAAACAAGTTTATTCACTATGTAACCATTTATATACCAAAATGAACTTAACAAAACATAGATTCTTATGACACTAAAGTTTATTCAAAATGACCTCCGTGATTTTGAATACAGGCCTTCAATCTGCGCGGCCAGTTGTCTATCGCAGCACGAACGAGGTCCATGTCAATATCGGCGGCTGCCTTAATCAAGGATGTCTTGAGTGACTCCAAATTGGGATGAGGCTTTGAGCACGCCTTTTCCTCCAAGTGTTGCCATATCTTGTAATCTAACGGATTCAAATCTGGACTGGAGGAGGGCCAGTCTTCGTGCCGGATGAAGTCGATTTCACGCGCCGCCAGCCAGTCTTGTATGCTCTTCGCTCTATGAGCTGGCGCCGAATCTTGTTGGAATACCCAGTGCCTGTTATTGAACATGGTATGAGAAACAGGTTCCACAAGTTTCGTCAGGACTGTATTTTGATACACAACTGCATTCGTTTTTACACCTTTCTCACAAAAATGTACCTCTGTTAAGCCCCAATAAGAAACTCCCAACCATACCATGAGCGAGGATGGAAAATGACCTCGTTGGACACGCGGAATACGGTTGCTCGCTTCTTCACTACTGTGTGCGTACACCTTATCATTTTGTTTGTTGTAGCTCTCTTCTACGGTAAAAATTTTTTCATCTGAAAAAATAATTTCCCGATATTTTTTCCCGCGTACCGCTTCAACAAAGCGCGGCATCTCTTCAGTCTCAGGTCCATTAGACGAGCATTCAAACGATGTCCTGTTTTTCTTCGATATGCCCAAAGCCCTAAGTCTTCATTTAACACCCTTTTCACCGTGGTTCTGCTTAACCCCATCTGAAGGGCCAACAGTTTCTGCTTACGTTTGGGATTTCTTTGAATTCGCGCCTTCACAGCTTTTATCACTGCTGGAGTCCTAACAGACTGAGGGCGACCACTTCTTGACCTGTCATCTACACTAGAGTCTTCATTGTATCTTTTGATGGTACGATAAACGAATCTTTTGGTTATATTCAAATTTTTCAGTATGTCAAAAATTTGAATTGGCGCGTAACCGCAACGATGCAACGCAATTACTGCAACACGGTCTTCTTTAAGCGTCCACTCCATATTTTAAAATGAGTAAAATTCTAAAAAGTATACATTTTTATTTTCATGAACAATTTGAAATTCGAATGCAATAAACTTTTTTGTAGCCAGCATTCTAAAATAAAAGTTTTTACTGTGTGACAATACTTATGACCTGACTGTGTATATTCGTATTTCGTCTCGTCCGTACCATTTCCAACTAGGCTACCACTGCTTTATTAAATATTTACATTAAAAATAACAATACACAATATATCTTTGTAAGAAGTAGGTAGACTTAACACAATTATTCCGCAACTTCGTATTGTATTGTTATGAAAGGAAAGCATTTACGTCATATTATTATACTTTCGCTGTCATTGTCCTCGGCTTTGAGGTAAATGTGTATTGGTTTCGTTTCACCAGCACTTTTCTATATTATTTCATGGTATATAGCAACTCTTGTTAAACTATTGTTTAACAAGAGTTAAACAATAGTTAAGCAAAGGATAATCTTATCTTACTAATATAAATGCGAATGTTTGGATGGATGGATGGATGTTTGTTCCTCGATCACGCCAGAATGCCTGAACGGATCTGGTTGAAATTTGGCACAGAGATAGATTATAGTCTGGAATAGCACATAGGCTTTTTATCCCGGAAAGATGTACGGTTCCCGTGGATAGTTTTTTCACAGAGCAAGGGATCGACAAGATTTCCAAATGGTATTTTAGGAATCAGAGAATGACTTATTTTTATCCCGGAAAAATTCACGGTTCCAATATATAATACTAGCCCTGTATTAAACATTGTCCCACTGCTGGGCACGGGCCTCCTCTACTAGTGAGAGGGGTTAGGCCTTAGTCCTCCACGCTGGCCTAATGCGGGTTGGTAGACTTCTCATACCTTCGAAAAATTCTCAGATATGCAGGTTTCCTCACAATGTTTTCCTTCACCGTTAAAGCAAGCGATAATTAACATTTTAATACACACATAACTTCAGAAAAGTCAGAGGTGTATGCCACTTGGGTTTCGAACCTACGACTTTCGTCTTGACAGTCCGTACCGCAACCAACTAGGCTATCGCTGCTATCGGTATCGGTATCGGTTCCAATGGGATAGCAGAATATAAAAGATGTAATAGTTTAAGATGTCTTCATGGATTTTATACCTTTTCTTTCAAAAATAACTACCATGCGGGTGAATACGCGGGTAACCTCTAGTTTGGTATATAAAGCTTTCATGGAAACATCTATAGTTATCTCTACAGTTTACAGAACAATTCTAGTCTATGGATGTACACACCAACCTCTTCATACGAGTTTCTCTTATTATTTCTATTCACATATTATATTACTTCAAAACTTTAACTACAAACGAAGGTCACAGAAGGTAACAGCGCATCACCCTTACATAATTAATTCTTGAAACAAACTTTGTCTTATAAAGTTCTTACTGAAATATAATAAGCGATCATTAAGTACATATCAAATTTAGATTGTTGCTCAAAAAACTAAATTGTTTCAAAACTGCCTCGGTGGCGTATTTGTTATAGGGTACGCGGTAAGACTACTGTATTACCAAAGGTCTTCGTCTTACTAAGGTCTTCGTTCCCGGATCGGGTAAAAATGATGAGTTTTTCTATCACACAATATTCAGTATCAGCCCGGAGACTGGAATAATGCCTGGTTTGGTTAGGCTCGCCCCCTATCACACCATTAAGCTCGGCGAAATGTGGGTGTACTAGTTACGCCTCTGCCTACCTCTTTGAGGATTACAACGTGAGTGCGTATATATATATGTTTCCAAATCAGATAAAATCCGGATATCAATCAAATCAAATCAAATCAAATATTTATTGAATCCATGAAATGTTATACATTATTTAGATTCAGTCAATTTTTTACTCTACCGCCAGTTCGGAATGCAGTTTCGCTAGAGAAGAACGGGCAAGAAACTTTAGCGTTGCTCTTTTTCAACATTGGTTAACAATATTTGGTAATACAATTTTAATTTAATTACATTAGATTAGAGCAGCTCAATGTGTGTTAAGCTGCCTTATTGCAAGATTGTGAAATAAAACTCATTACAGCACCTAGTGCCGCACATGACCATCGTGAGAGTGAAATCTCGATTTCTTAAAGCAGTTGGTCCTTACTGAAATAGTCTGAGCAGACCAATCCACACGAGCCGCACCCGATCACGAGTAGTGACGCATGTGTCAGCCATCGGCCTCCTCAACCATGTTACAGGGAAGAGACCGACCTGGCACATGGCGCCGCAGCAAGCACAGACACTTTAGCGAGCATGACATACCCAGACTAAATACAACAATTAAATTAAATACTATATATTATATACTATAATAACGACAAAATTATAGACTATGTATATTTGAAGGTATATACCCTCTCTTAGAGGTAAATGTACAGAACTTAAGTATAAGTAATATTGTCTTGTGAAGTACTTATTCACAGAAAAGTAGGGTTGCCGAAATAAATGGGGTCGATCCCGGCACAATAGTACAAAGTCCAGGGGTAAAGTTTTCACATACACAACTAGAAACTCCAAACTCATATTGAAATAGGGGATGCACTTATACTGAATTTTGAATGGACTTGAATATTATATATGCTTGTTGTTATGTATGTGGAAAGATTATACCTAACAACTTTGTTAGTAAGCAGTCAAGTTATAGCTTGTAGAGCACACCTTCTTTTTTTTTTTTTTTTTTTTTCACTTTATTAGGAACAACAAACAGCAGTACAATATATCTTAACTAAAAGTGTTATTACATATTTATACATTATTGTACTACCCACACCATTGTCCCCAAATTAACTATACAATATACAAAGAAAAAACTCAATGCAATCAAAACGAAAAAACAATTATAGGCAAATTTAAACTTTTTTACTTATATGTATATATTTAGTTTATTCCATTTTTCATTATTTGATATAATTTTTTTTTTAACTTTTTCATTCTTGAACTGGTTCTAAATCTTGAATGGTAACGTGAGTAAGTGTGTTGTGGCATTATAAACTTTTGAAGAAGAAATTGATACACGGACATGTTATATTAGAAAAGGTATTTAATATAAATTCAATTATAGTAATGTTGCCAACATTACTTTATAATTGAATGAAATAGTTCAAGAAAGCGGTTCTTTTATACATAATTTATCCTACTAATATTATAAATGCGAATGTTTGGATGGATATTTGTTACTCAATCACGCTACAACAGCTGGACGGATCTGGTTGAAATTAAGCACAGAAATAGATTATAGTCTGGAATAGAACATAGGCTATCCCGGAAAATGTACAGTTCCTGTAGGATAGTTTTGTACCGTTCCTATGGGACAGCATAATACAGAAAGATATCTTAATTAAATAATCGCTTAAGATGTTTTCATGAGTTTTATACCTTTTCTCTTAAAAATAACTAAGACGAAGCCGCGGGCAAAAGCTAGTATCATATATTATTTGAATTTAATAAATACACACTCCTTGGAATTGCCGGCTCAGTAGGTGTCTATACCTACTTTCATCAAGAATACATTCATAAGTTGATAGATAAAAGTATTGACAACTATTAAACATATGCCCAAGAAAGGGGACAGAATACTTTAGTTCTTTTTATCTTGCGACATTTTATTACAAAAGATAGGTCTGCTAAAAAAAACACATATTCTTTAGTTAATAAGCTACAGGCTGCTCAAATCATACATGCCCTACATTCCTTTAACAGAGTCATAATATCCCATACCAAAACTATTAATATATCCACCTATTCCATAACGCTTGGTATCTCTATCCTTTATGAAACGTAGTACTTAGTATTTAGAACAATCGTACACAACCCCTAAGACGAGGTACGATATATGTTTACGAATAATTAAATTGTGGCATGTTCTCCATTTGGGACCGACCTACCTATCTGGCTAAGTAGATGTCGGGTAGAATTTAAGATATTACAAGTACAGTGTGCAAATAACGTGGACTTACGTTTCTTGAATTAAAGTTTAAAGGACTATGTCTGATGTTGGGATTGTAATTGTTCGTACATTTAACTTAACTTTGTCAAGTAAATAAAGCATTTATTCTAATGCTCGTAGATACTTTTTTCAAATGATCATAAACGTTAGGCTTAGATGACTGTCATACAAGTTAAAGAGCGCTGAAGGCGGTCCATCCAGTAAAAGTGATGCTCCGGAATTCACCTGGCCTCGAAGTGCTGCTCCGTAAGAAAAGCAGCACAATCACACTAGACAATTAAATATTATGCCAATGAATAAGCTAATGTGTAAGCTTCAGCTAATATCTAGAATATAAAGTAGCAGACAAATAATACATGTCAATTTTAAAATACATCTTCTATAGCATAGCTAATGGCTATACACTAAATTATACTGAGAAGAACAAAGAACACAGATATTTTATTTAATATTACACAGAAAAGCTGTTCTTGTAACAATATGACAGACGGTCTCTGCCAATTTTGTGGTATATCAATACAATTTCAGTATCTATGTCACAATATTAGATTGATAATATTTTTTTTTAGTGCCTGGATAGGCAGACGAGCAGACGGGCCACCTGATGGTAAGTAGACACCGCCGCCCATAGACTTCTGCAATGCCAGAGCACAGCAGAGCCGCTGTCTACCGTAAAGAGCATATATAGATATGGCGTCCATATTAATTATTTAATATGTTTCTATTTTACCATGGGATTTGTTTTTGTATTTCCTTCTTGTCCTATTTGCAAAATGCTTATACACTGAGGTCGTCAAATTCGTGTCTGAAGTCCATAAAAATTACATAGAACATCTCTTTCTTTATAGTTTAATAATATAATATATAATACTACTAGCCCTGTATTAAACATTGTCCCATTGCTGGGCATGGGCCTCCTCTACTAATGAGAGGGGTTAGGCCTTAGTCCACAACGCTCGCCTAATACGGGTTAGTAGACTTCACATACCTTCGAAATTCTTATTAGAATTCTCAGGAATGCAGGTTTCCTCACGATGTTTTTCCTTCACCGTTAAAGCAAGCGATAATTAACATTTAATACACACATAACTTTAGAAAAATCAGAGGTGTATGCCATTTGGGTTTTGAACATACGACTTTCGTCTTGACAGTCCATACCGCAACCAACTAGACTATCGCTGCTAAAATCGCTTTATACTTTACTGTATTCAATTTATTTTGCTTAGAACTTTGACCAAATTTGAATATATAAATCTCACACACCACATTCTTATTAAAAATGTAAACGTTAATTATCTATAAAATGTATTTACATCATTAAAAAGATGAAACGTTATCGTACCATCGCCGTGATGTCAATTCATAATTTTAGCTCGGAAAGCAATCTGTTAATTATTACGCCCTGTTTGACGCAGCAATTAATTTGGCATTAATAATGAATCTACGCTTAACTCAAATGTAAAATTAAATACATATATATTTTGTCTAGACTAAATGGCGTAAAAAACAGGGATCGTTGGTAGCGGTACGAACTGTCGAGAGGAAAGCCATAGGTTTGAAACGAGCCCAAATGGCATACACCTCTGACATTTCAAAAGTTACGTGATATTTCATTGTTAACTATCGCTTGTTTTAACGGTGTAGGAAATCATCGTGGGGAAACCTGCATGTCGGAGAATTCTTATACTAATTTCAAAGGTAGTGCAATCTATGAACCGACATTAAGTCAGCGTGATAGACTAAGGTCGAAATCCTATCTTTAGATTTTGATCTTTTTATTCTATTCTCCATGGATTTTATACCTTTTTCAAAAATAATTAGGGCAAACAGCCCATGGCTCTTCTGATAACATGGGTATTTATAGGCGATGAAGATCACTATACCATCAGATAACCTATATTCTTGTTTGCTAGCCTTTGCTACAAAGATCTTTGTAACTGTGTAACTGAACAAATATTCATGCAAATCATATCGCTAAGAATTTCTCAATGACCTATTACAATCTAATCCAAATTAAATAAATTTCATTTATATCCATACATATACACTCAAGGTATGCCATGGGTGGAGACTATGGAGTGCCACAAGGTACGATCCTGGCACACTTCTATCACTTCTTCAATATTCATACATCTTCTCATACATTTTCGATGGTTGGAGGTACTCATGATTTGCCCTTTTAGGAGAAGGTAATTTATTTGATCAGCATACGTTCTCCTCGGACGCCCTCTACCAACCCTTCCCTTCTTAAATTTAATTTTGGTAGACCAAGATAAATTCTAGGTCTAAGCTGGATTACAAACTCCAGGGACTCACTATAAATCCAAAAACTAATTGAAAACATTACATTGAGTCCAGGGTGTACGTGAACAAAGTTGATTTCCGATCCATTATATCCGAGAACATAATTCGCTTTCGATAGTTGTCGAATGCAAAAGTTAGTTGTAATATGAATTGTTGAAAAGCGTCGCACGACTCAGTCTATAGTGTGCAGTTTGCCATTTAGTTCTACGATAAACTATTATATTCATAATACGGTAGTTAGGAGTTATTCGATTGGATTTAGTTACCTTACTTTGTTTTTAAAATTAAATTATTCAATATTTAAATTCTAAACTAATGGGTTCTTGTGTTTACGGTAATATTACGCATCGATATAGAACCGCTTTGGAAACTGAGAAGCAGGGACCGGATCAGCTATTCTGGTAAAAGTTTTAAGAAAGCAATTAGAGTATTTGATCGTAGGTCAAGCATAAAATATATAATTATGTGATGGCACACGGGTATGATATGATTGTCAAACGTAGTGTCTATCAAGCCTGAATCGCGGAAGCAAAGTTTGCGCGAAACATTATATATAGAGGCTTCGTATATCACACTAGAGTGACACTAACAGTAACGTTTCTCTACAGTTATGTTGTTTAAAATTAAAATGCCTGGTAGTTAATAAATAATAATAAATACACCCAACAGTCACACACCTAGTTTTGACCCCACACTAGGTAAAACCTGTATCATGGGTATCAATAACTACGATGGACTACGGTCCCACAGCACCCAGACCCGAAACAAATTTCTGTGTGTCACACAAACATTAGTCTTGGTGCGAGAATCGAACCCACGGACTCTCGTTTCCAGACGGCTATTCGCCTGCTGCGCCATGGAGTCTGTCAATTGTGGGGTGTCATGTTGATCGTCAACTCTTAGTATTTTTTGTATTCGCGGATTTCTTAGTATAGAAGAAGTCGATTTTTATAATTAAACCTTCGTCGTTGTTGCCGGTTACTAGCCGCCTTCTGAGACATCTTGCATAATATTATGAAATTTAATAATAAATCCGACTTCGCAAAGGATATTCAATTGAGGAATCACAATAACAGCTGTTGATTGTTAATCAACTTCTTGCCTTCATACTTTTTCTTATTGGATTTTTATTTATTTTTTAATATCAAGGAAAGAATTCATCTTTATATTACGGTGACTAAGATACGTCACATTGTTTTGGTGACATCATTAATCCAGCCTTCCAAAACCTTTTAGACAATAGACGGCACTAATAAATAGTCAAATATTAAATACTTTTATGAATATTGTATGCAATATATAGAGTAAATAAAACTAATCTGTTAGCTTTCATATCAAACCATTTGTTGTAAATTTCTTAAAAATTAAATCAATTTAGTTAGTTGTCTTTAATTTCTACGAGTGCTGAACTAATTCCGATGCAAGTTTCTATTAGGATAATTAATATTCCAGTGAACTTATATTCTATGAAAACAACTTTTATCTTAGGCAAAAATCAAGAGGGTCCACAAATCAAATCTTTCACGAACTTAATGTAGGGTACATTATAAATATTATAATATTTATATAATCCCAACGTAGATCATAGAATTAGAGAGTATTTCAGGCCTTGACCGAAAGTTAGGTCTCATTATATTATACAGAAAATAACCTTAAATATAATCCGGCGAAATAAAAACACACCACATTACCATACACCCACATCTAAGCCGACCATCTATTTCATCAGTAGGATATAAATAAGCCCCCATTTCACTCCCACGGGATACCTGGATATCCGCATAGCATTGCTTTAGTGTGTGGTGTAAATAAATGCTAATTCAAAATTATTTACCGGGTCGGGAATGTTTCGAGAAAATGTCTCTTTAATTTTATATTTAATGTTCTCGAAATGTGGTTTTAAAATTTGAACCTTGTTGTTTGGCAACTGACAAAACTAATTCACATTCTCCTGAAAATATCCTCTCACGATTTATTCTACTGTTTTATCATGATAGAATACAAACTGGTCGATGTCAGATATAAGATCTTTCTCTAAAATATAGGTCAGGTCAGTCAAAAGCAAAAAATCCTACTCATTGCGGCAGAGTTCTTAGGATTTCGTGAAAGGCATCAAGACTCAGGCCAATAAACATTTGACGGAGGTGGTTTGTCTGACAGCGGAATGGGGGTTGCAGATGTCTTAGCGGATAAATTATCGCTGTTACGTCTTTAGAATATTAGCTTGAAGACATTTGATAAATATTTCTCTTTACTAAATACTAATATTATTAAATCCATACAACTGTCATACATATAGTCCTGATCCTATACTAGGTAACACCTTTATCGTGACTATGAGAGAGTACGGTCCCACAATCCCAGACTCTATGCTTTCCGTATAAAGTATAATACTCTTTGCTCTGTACAAATATCTGTCTGTCACATTAACATTTGTCGCAGTACGAAGATCGAAACCATGGTCTCTCATTTAATAGCTGGCTATTCGCCCACTGTAGGTACCATGGAGGTTATAAAATACAAGCAAGATATTTTATTCCCTTTTCATACAACTGGTTGACGAGCAGTTCACTCGCCTCAGTTCAACACCCAGACCAGAAACAAATATCTCACACAAACATTTGTCTCGGTGCGGGAATCGAACCCACGGCCTCCCGTTTCACAGCCGCACCACGGAGACTAACTTGATAAATTTTTCTCTACTGCAAATCTAAGATTGCAATCACTCTGAATAATTAATATCGTACTGAATTGTTAATAGCCCTAATAGTCAATAAGGTATTCCCAGATTATCCGCAAGGCATATTGCATAAGTAAATGTGTGCATACTACGTATTATGTCCGGCCATATTCGGCCGGGCCGGGCCTGAGAGGTTAAACTAGTTTACCAAACGAAACAACTGCAATATAAACTGCAAAATCTTAAGGCTTATTATAAAGTTTTGGAATAACATTTTCTCTCACAATATGCACGATGAAATTATATTCGCCTTTTTTTATTAGTACATAACCCGCCCTTTGCGTATTATTGTGTGTGAAAGTATTTTCTAGCTTTTCATTGGAATAAAGAATCTAATTTAAAAGGAATTTGCCCTTCGATGTTGTTGATTTAATAAGTTTTGATACTTTTAAGGGCTTATGAAAATGCTAGCAATACAAATTGTATTTTTAAGATAAGTTGATTTATAAAATCCATTTTATACGAAAATTGCGAGTTGTGTAGTGTGCAATAATTGGTTTACATTCGATAGGATCTTTAAAGTTGTGGGTGCTAGGTAAATTGTATTAGGTTGATCACTTAATATTGTTTACAGAGCAACAAATTTTAAAAATACATATTCAAACACATACACTGAGGCCAGCAAGAATGGCCAAATTTTATTCGAAATGTAGCATTTAAATTGTTTTTACAACAGCGCTCAACTTACCTAAAATGATAATCATGACTATAGTCGTCTAAATAAAAATTACAGCAGCACGAAACGGGCCCTCTATGATAAATACTATTGGGATTATTATAGCTAGAATAAGTTGTATACATAGGTATACCACAGTTAACAAGAAAAGTATGACACTAGGTCCGAGTTTTCCTGTATCATAATAACGGAAATGGGACGATGTACAAGCACAACAAATTGTATAAAATAAAATAAGTTATTTAAGAACACAAATTCCCAATTGTATAAAGTATTTGATACATACATATACATACATATACACTCACGCCTGTAATCCCCGAAGGGGTAGGCAGAGGTGTAACCAGTACACCCACTTTTCGCCGAATTTCGGTCCCATAATGTGATAGGGAGCGAGCCTATCGCCATACCGACACAGGTTCCAGACTCCGGGCTAATACTGAGAATTTCTAGATAGAAAAACCTAATATCACTTTACCCGACCCGGGGATCGAACCCGAGACCTCAGCACAGCAGTCGTAACGCATGCGCAATTACAACTGCGCCACCGAGGCAGTCAAGTATTTGATAACAATAGAAACACAAATTTTGTAATATATACAAGTGTTTCCAGAGATCAATATAACAGTACCTATGTCTATGTTACATTCGATATCGATTAATTTAATTTACGATAAAAATGTAACATAGTATCAACTCAATATTTACTTTTACAACTGTCACATCAAATTAAATAAGACACTTATACTGACATGGCTTTGATAATATTACTCTAGCAAAGATTAGTAGCACTGTGTTACTGTAGTATTAAGGTATGAAACTGCAAGACCGCGTCCGCAATACTGAAATACGACGACGGACCAAAGTTAGAGATATCGGTCAAGTGGTTAAAGACCTTAAATGGAGTTGGGCGGGACATATGGCTAGGCGAGTTGCTGGTAGGTGGAGTAAGTCTAACTGAATGGTGGCCGAAACAAGGAAAGCGCAGCGTAGGCCCTCCAGCAGCAAGATGGGTTGACGACCTCGTTAAGATCGGAGGTCGAATCTGGATGGGACTGGCTCAGGACCGTGGCATGTGGCGTAACATGGAAGATGCCTATACCCAGCAGTGGAATTCTACAGGCTGTGAATGATGATGAAAGATTAGTAACAAATTGAACTATGGGGATGTATACTTTGTTTGAACTTTGATATCAATATTACTGACTGATTTGGGTAAATTATTGCTGCTAATTTTACATTAAATCGATGGCTCCCTGAGGCATAATTATCCTATCGATCGGAACCCTTGTGACTTAGAAATTGGAGATTAGGTACTTATCGTCGAAAGCCCCCACTAATATCCATGACGGAGACAGTAACACACATTATAGTGATAATTATGAATATTGATAATGCCTTGATGATAATGTGCCTCGATGACGCAGTTGTAATTGCGCTTGCGTTACGACTGCTGTGCTGAGGTCTTGGGTTCGATCCCCGGGTCGGGTGGAGTGATATTGAAATTTTCTATTTGGTAATGCTCAGTATCAGCCCGGAGTCTGGAATTGTGCCCGGTATGGCGATAGACTCACCCCCTATAACATATAGAACCATAATAAATTGAAAAGCGAATAGTGGGTGTACATGTATGATAATAATGCTATTAATATTCCAGTGCTAATTGTTAAATTCTTTCTATCTTTAACAGTAGAATGCCAACCAATGTAAAGGCGAACAGCTGAAATATTTAAAGAATTTATAAAATAATTCTGTAACAATGTTTTTGGAAATTTTTTTGTTACGTAATTCCAATATCATTTTTGGTTGTTGAATCCAAAATAGAAAATTTGTTAGTTTTGCAAGTGGTAGGACACCTGATATATTTGTACCCCACTAAATAGCGACCACCATACACAAGAAAAAAATCCAGCGAGTACCAGCGAGCCATGTTTCAGTTATGCAGTGTATTTTCAGGCCGCAAAACCTGTCTATATGGCAAAGTGTTTCGTGAATATCTTGTTAAAAATATTTCGTGTTTTTAATGAACAAAAATAGATTTGATTCATATATTCTACTGATCAATGGTTAGACACAGTTGTATCGTAATGTTTAAATCGTAGCTATTCGTAATTCACTTCATTAGCAGTTACTTACGATTCCTAAAATAGCTACAAGCTTTGTACCACATTTTACAATAATAAAGAAACAGCAACTTTTTGATGGCGGTATTAATTCCAGCAACAATATATTATCATCTTCTGATTACATTGGTCGGAACTAAAATTGAGTAAACATAAGTTATAGTCTGTCTCTCGCTACTTGATACTCTATCTGGACGGCACTGCGCTTACCATCAGATGCAGTGTGGTCACTGCCGCGCCAGAATAAAAAAAAATTGTTAAAAATTTATAGAATATTATTCGTTGTTACATTTTTCTAACTAGAGAAGAGTTTTGATTTTCAATAAAGATTAAAGACATTAGTTTATAGAACATAAGTTATCTCTATAACCAAACCGGATTTTTTGTATATATACAAATGGAAATATACTATAATTAAAATAATAAATAACACCCAACAGTTACACACATAGCGCCGACCCCACACTAAGATACGAGTTTTGTGTTGTGGGTATCAGGGACTACGAGAGACTTTCGGTCTCACAACACCCAGACCCCGGACACAAATATCTGTCTGTCACACAAACATTTGTCCCGGTGTGGGAATCGAACCCACGGCCTCTCATTTCACAGCCGACTACTCGCCAACTGCGCCACGGAGGCTGTCAAAAATATAAGTTCTTCGTAGTACGTGTAGCACACACGTGCTATTTGCACACCCAATCTAAAACTTGCTTACCCAATCCTGATACGGAAACTTCGAAAAGACCGCAACTGCTTTGACAGTTTGATAAAACAGGTAAACCAAAAATTAAAAGACAAGATAAATATATTATTTGCTGTTGAAAAGAGTCCACGGTACCTAGAATGTGGGAGCAAAAAGCCACAGATTAAAGAAGTACGAAGTGTTTTAACCCATATCTGAGACACAAAATACGAACACAATATAATCAAGGTTGGGGTTAATCCAGGGGTAGGAAGTCCTGGCTTTTTTATAGAATTGGCCTGCAAACAAGCAAGTGGGAAATTTTAACGTTTAATGATATTGATGGCTAGTGAACCCACAATACCATTCCTTAATCAAAATCCAAGAAGGTGTACAGTGCAGAGGATAGTACTACCTAGTTCAGCTGGTGGTAGGATATTCATATCCACCCGGATAGCGACCACCGTGCACAGGGTGTAAAACCCGCCATAGTGGCACACGCAAGTGTGTCGCGTTCCGGGATCAGCCAGTGTACATCCGGTTTCTGTTGGGGGTCTACAGTTGGGTTACGATGTTTGGCCGTTTTGCGGCCTTCTGAGTACTCTGACACTAGACCCTCAACCGCTTCTTCACCTTCTTGCTCATGGCATAGTGTGAAGAAGCAGGCCTGCATGAATGTGTCGAGTAGCGGGGGATAGATCGCCTCTCGCTACTCGATACTCTAATTGGACCGCACTGCGCTTACCATCAGATGCAGTGTGGATTACTTAATTTACTTGACTTAATTAGCGAATACATATATGTTCTCAGATGAGCAACAAATCTATAGTTACATAATCATATCGCCGGTCGGCCGGCTATTTGAGTTAAGCGATTTTTTTGCGATATTGAGTTATAAGTATTAGGAGTTAGCGATTTTCTGCTCCTTTTGAGCCTAGTTCCAATTTTTTTTGTGGAGTTTTTGGCGCTCAAATCAACTGGTAAACGGGGCTCATTATTTTGAGGTTACTTTAATTTTAGAAAATAATGCTCATAAATGAAAATAAGTCATAAAGATGCAGTACGAGCTTACGCAAGTAGTATATAAATTTTACTAAAATCCACACAATAGTTTTAAATAGTGTTTTTGTTTTTCAGAAAAACATAATAACTTTTCAAAATTGACGCTGAAATTAAAAAGCCCGCCAACCGTCGAATTATCATTCTTGATCATTAGTTACAGTCAAAGAGCATTATAATACTGTTACAGTACAAAGTTTTGAAATTTAACAGCCAAAACTTTGTAGCTCGCCAATAGTAAAATCGCCAATAGCCCTTCATACGAACAACCCTTACAAAATAGATGATCCCGAAGAGAGCTGGAAAAGGGACAAAATAATAACAGGAAAATAATACAAATACATGGAACAACGTTCTATTTACAAAACTAAAACTTAGGGATACTGGAAATTGAATCGCGTACCTACGTCTCTCCGAAAGTGTTGGGTCGGGACTTTTTCAATCAATTTACAGAAAAGTTTTCTCGTTCTATTTCTTAAAATATCTGTGTCCCTATCATAAATACTTTCAAGATTATCACGAAAATTTATATATATTTTATTTAAAAAACACACATTAATGTCGCCTACTTTAGAAGCAATGTTTCAAAGTAAGTCAGTTATTGATTATGCAATAAATTAGGATTAATGCGTTTATGAACAAAGTATACGTCTGCACAAGCAGAAAATCTAGCGATTTTTCATTTATTTCAAAAAAAATATTATCAACTAGATGTTGCTCGCGGCTCCGCCCGCGTGGAGGTTATTTTTGGAAGGAAAGGAATCCATGGAAGCATCTTGAGCTATTACACCTTTCTATATTTCGCTATCAAATAAGATGCGTGCATTTTTCCGGGATAAAAAGTGGCCTATGTTATTTTCTAATCTCTAAACTACCACTATGCAAAAAAATGACGATCCCTTGCTCTGTGAAAAACTAAACTATCCCACGGGAACTGTATATTTTTCCGCGATAAAAAACAGCCCATGTGCTATTCCAGACTATAATCTATCTCTGTGCCAAATTTCAATCAAATCCGTTCAGCCGTTGTAGCGTGATTGAGTAACAAACATCCATCCATCCGAACTTTCGCATTTATAATATTAAGTAGGATTTATAAGTGAGTGACACCTATTAAGTATCTTTAATTCGACCAAATTTTTAATACTAATATAGTATCTATATAATACTTATATACTAATTTATAATACTTACATCAATAACACCAACTTATTTATCATCTGAATATATTCCATGTCCTGCATCTAAACGAGACATAATAAATACACCCAACAGTCTTGACACCACACTAAATATAACCTGTATCATGAGTATCAAGAACGAGGGACTGCGAAAACACCCAAGCCTGAAATATCCGTCTGTCACAAAAACATTTGCCTCGATACAGGAATCGAACCAACGGCCTCTAGTTTCTACTCTACTGCGCTATTGAGGTTGTCTATATCAATCAGATAAAATCAAAGTTAAATCAGTGTAAAATATTGTGGCTTCCCATTTATCCCACAATTAAATCAGAGCATGGCATGTCGTCCGTAATATATCATTATAAATTGCGCGTGAAACCTTCCCCAGTAACCGCGCCCGTAAGCATAGCGTTTTCTTGATTGAATCTCGGCAACACTGTTCCAAGCAAATATGTTTTCATAAATTGTAATGCCTCGGTGGCGTAGTTGTAATTGCGCATGCGCTACGACTGCTTTGCTGAGGTCTCGGGTTCGATCCCCGGCTCGAGTAAAGTGATATTGGATTTTTCTATCTAGAAATTCTCAGTATTATCCCGGAGTATGGAACCTGTGCTCGGTATGGCGTTAGGCTCGCCCCCTATCACATTATGTGACCGAAATTTGGCGAAAAGTGGGTGCACTTGTTACACCTCTGCCTACCCCCTCGGGGATTACAGGCGTAAAAATACTCTTGTAATAATGGGCAAAAGTGACTTTCTAATAAAGTTGCAATTTGATCAACGTAAGTAATAAAAAATAGTTTTTGTGATTCAGAAAGAAATTATTAATAATTTTAATTAAACGATGCTTTAATAATTAGTATTTCGGTAGGACAGTGCAATACTGGGATGAAATTAAATTAATAATTGTAATAAAATTATTATAATAATGCCTGAATTAAATTAAAATAAACAATTTCAAAATGTTAAAATTTTCTATCGCCCATTTAATTCAACAGCATATCATTACTATTCCAAAACGCTTAATGTTCCGCGACGAAAGGAATGCCGTAATGTGATGGGGCTGCAGTTAAATCTTCAGGAAGACAAATTGATGCAGAGTAATAGCTTCAATTTGTTAGATCTGCGCTTCAGTGTGATGTAGGTATAAATACCTTTTGGGCTATTTTGCTATCCTAACTTCTATATATTAAAATGGTGCTATTGGTGAAAAAATAGCAATGTATGTCATTATCAAATGACGCACTTTAAGATGCGTCATGTTTTGTCCTGGGTGGCAAGAAAGCGCTCAGGAACGCAAGAAGTGGCAAAAGTTGGGTGCAGACTTTGCCCATGATTGGGACGAAAATTATATATATAAAATAATAATAGCCCTGTATTAAACATTGTCCCACGGCTGGGCACGGGCCTCCTCTACTAATTAGAGGGGTTAGGAGAGGTTTGACAGACTGATTTATTTTGTTCTTTGGGGGCTGTTAAAACGAAGCATTCATTTTTTCAGCCTAATTGGTGTCCCGAATAGCCTACTTGGTTTCAGTACGGATTTTCAAGACGAAAGTCGTAGGTTCGAAACCAACCTTCATGCCATTCACCTCTGACTTTCCTAAAGTTATGTGTATTAAATATTAATTATCGCTTGCTTTAACGGTGAAGGAAAACATCGTGAGGAAACCTGCATACCTGATAATTCTCATAAGAATTTCGAAGGTATGTGAGGTCTACCAACCCGCATTAGGCCAGTGTGGTGGACCAAGGCCTAACCCCTCTCATTAGTAGAGAAGGCTCGTGCCCAGCAGTGGGAAAATGTTTAATACTGAGCTAGTATTATTATTATGTAACGTATAACAGCGTATACATTTGAATTCTCCCTGTTTTATCTAAACTAATGATTATAATGATGTTTATATAGGTATAATATGAAACCATAAAAACGCTGTTATTCCAAAAACGTATTTCAATATTACGATAATTAATTCGTTCGTGTTTTGAATATGTACAACACAAACAAACGCTTTAACTTTAGTTGTTTTTAATTAATTACTCCCGAGGGCTGGAGGGTTCATGAAGATTTTCAGGTCAAGGCGAAGGGCGTTTTGTAACGGAACGCGCACTAACCTAGTTTTGAACAGTCTTCAGGGACCTCTTGGAAAAAATATTAACGCAATTGAATTCTTAACGAGTTAAATGCAATGTTTTTTCATAGCTAGAATTTAAATATGTAGTTGTTTTACGTTGTCTAACTAAAATAAGTAGAAAACTCCTAAAACTCCGAAATAAGTAGCTCAAAACAGTGAATAACCATACTCAAAATTACTACGCGTCTGATTGTGTAACATTTCAGATCTGTGCATGCACTGCACTTTCCATTTCACTGCACACACACGCATACACATACACACACACACATACACGCACACACACAGATACACGCACGCGCACGCACACACACACACCATTATGGAAAAACACCAATATGTTTTTTATAAATTAAATATAAATGAATTGTTATCATAGAGTACATTGCAGTGTATTACTTCTCTTATCTAGAAATCAGCGCTACACAGACGATCATAAGCTTATAAATGTATTTGTTTTTATTGTACTGAACCAATACTGAACACACTCTGCTGTATAGCTAGACTTCAAATAAGAACATGTCACTAAAGAGGTCAGATCAAAGATACATCACAGTTTCAACCTATTTCTTTTATACGATGCCTAATAAATATTTGATAATGGTGAAGCGCTGTCCATTACACCGGCCAAGTTTATCTTGGAAACTAAATTTGCCGCGGGGGAAAATTCCCTTTTTATTTTTCTTATAGTAAGATATATTTTTTTAGATAAAAGCAGGCCGTTTGATTTATGATGTGTGTCCATAAAATATGACCTTGATAAGGGACGTGAAACGGTCATCGATATTTATGATAGTTACTATTGGCTATTTGTCTTATAAAGCTATAATGTGGACGCTTATACATTTTTCTTCCAAAAAGTAATTTGAGACATCCAATTTGAATTCCTTTTTTTCCTTTGGGTGTCCTAAAGCAAATTAATCTTCTAAGTCTTGGTTATTTTTAAATCGTCATCACGCTCTTCTAGAATAATGCAAGTTATTTAAATGTTAATTATTACTTAGCGTTTGACGTTGCCGAATATCACTAAACGCTTTGAATATATCTCACTGCATTATAATTACACTGATGCACTAGCTAAGACAATATAATACTATTATCTAATAACCTTCACTGACTAACTTACTGAACAACTGCCGAATGAATGCAAGAACCCACCAGATGCCAAGTTACTCTCCCTTATAGTCGGCAAACACAGAGCAAATAATTCCGAAAACAGTATTCCCGCTCTCTACTCAAGGAAACCCTTTCTTACAACTAGAAATAAATGCGAAGAATCATTTTAATTAAAGGAGCTGTGTTTACGCTGTGGGTGTATTGAAGCTACCTTTTGAGAGGAATTACGAAGCATCCCTACTTAAATCTGAGCTCTGTATTCAACTTTAAAATGGAAATGCAAGATAAAACGCGGATGAGAATGGCTTACTTCACAGCGTCCAATGTTTAATGTGAATAAGGAAAAAGCTGAACATTATTTCTATTAAATGAAGATTTGAAGACGGAATTATTGATAAACTTGCTATTTATTTTTCGTATGTATTTTATTTTTTCTTCCGAGATTTTTTATCGCATTTAGAATAATATTGAAAAGCGAAATGTCTGTAGGAATCGAATGAGCTATACAAGACCGGTAATTGGCTTTCTGTTCATTGCGTAGGGGGTCTGTCCCTCTTATTTAGGGCGAGGGATGCCGAATAATATAACGAACGACGAAATTGCAAAAACGTCATGCGTATTTTTTAAATATTTAAGAGTTTATTTATTTACAAAGTTCCATATATATATATATTTTAGTTATTACACTTTATGTCTGTGTTACTATTACTCAAAAATATAAATTGAATACATCTTAATTTTTAATTAAATTTAATGGTTCATTATTCTGATTTAAAAATTGATGAAATGTTTTGGTAAGTCGGTCTGCTTCTTAAACGTTGTTAAATGATTTGTAAAAAAATACCGTTAACAAAGACAAAGTCAATAAGAGTTTAACGATAAAAACTACTTAAATTAGCTCTAATAATTTTAAATAGGTAGTTTAAAATCAAAGCCATATTCGAAGTGAACTTCGTTGTTTCAGACAAAGATCCTGTTTCGGAGATCGAGGATTCCATTATTTGGAACCTAGTAAAAGATCTCTTGACCAAAAGATAAAGTTTCACCATTTACAAAATGTATCTGAGAGTTGGTAATATTTATCCAACTTTGGAAAAATTTGTAGTGAAAATATAAAACGTCTTTCTAAAATTGGATTCACAAAATAAGTAAAAGATTTTTTTATTCATAAAAAGTACACCGACTTCAAAAAAAACAAATTATGTGTCACAATAAAATTTGAGGGTTGCCCTTGATTTGTCTGAGATCCCATCATCAGATCCTGACTTGGCGCCAATGGGACCACCTGGGAAGTATACCCTTTTAAAAAAAAAAAGAATTTCTCGAATCGGTCCAGGCGTCTTCGAGTTATCAGGATTCCGACGAATTGTTAACCTCCTCCTTTTTTGAAGTCGGTTAATAAACAAAATACTTTAAAATGCCTTTACGGATATTGAAAAATAAGAAACTAAGTATAATTGAAAGAAGGATAGTAGATATAAAGGTGTTGAATTCGTTTAAAAACATATTAAAATTGATAAATATTGCTTATGATAAAAAAGAAACACATCGTAAAACGGTAATCAAACAATTAAATGATCTATGAGTTCTCAGCTGACTATTCAGTGGTTTATAAGCCTTATTAGCGAGACGTCACTGAAGGGTCCACAAAGACGAATGGGCCACTCAAGAGAGACTCAAGCTTATAAATCTTTCTAGTGCAGTTACACAGACTAAACAGTTTTAAATACACCTAAAAATATTAATATAATAGTATATTTTCGTGAGTCCGCCTCGTGACCATGTAAGCTTTCGAAAGGTCGGGACTAAGAAATTGATAAAAACCGTAAAATAAGTTATATTAATATTTCTGTAAAATAAAATACAAACCGTAGTTAGTCTTTTCTAGTTTTCTGAAATGTTGCTAAAGTTTTCCTATTTGATTAAATAATCTTAAGTAAGAAGGTAAATCTTTGTTTACAGTGTGCAGACAACTAAGCTAAACGATACTGTAATAATCCACAAATAACATAGCATAACATTTTTTTTGAGTTCCTCGTTAGGCAGACTAGCAGACGGGCCACCTGATGGTAAGTAGTCACCGCCGCCCATAGACTTCTACAATGCCAGGGCACAGCAAAGCCGCTGCCTACCGTTAATTATGTAATTAAGAAACGCATGGCGGAAAAACGGAAGAAAATATATCCCAAGTGGATGTAGTCTGCAAAACAAAAACCAACCGCACTTAATGAGAGCTCGTTTAGATAATAATTTCCTCGTTGAAGGAAATTTTGGTCTAACAAATCAGTTTTATTTTCACGAATTTCTTTCATACCCGTTCCGAGGGGGGATGAGGTGTGTTTTAGATTTAGTTTAAACATTTTTATGGATATGGTTATATAATATTTAGAAATATTTTGAATCGAAAGGCCAGCCAAAATCGTGCCCAGCACTGAGATGAGTATATATAGTGCCTACAGTATGAATGAGCCGGTTCTATCAGAAGTCTGACGTAAATGACGGCTTGTCTTGTTTCATACGAAGAGTGAGATATCAGAAGACCTATAATAATACTAGTTCCTTATTAAACATTGTCCTACTGCTGAGCAAAGGTCGACTCCACCAATGAGAGGGGTTAGGCCTTAGTCGACCACACCGGCATAATGTAGGTTGGTAGACTTCACATACCTTTAATATTTATATGATAATTCTCAGGTATACAGGTTTCCCCATGATCCGAAGGCCTACATCAAATCCTCACTCGTTTCTTAAAGGTTCTCACCTCACCCTTATTCTTTTAGTTTGTAAGTATTAATAGACGGTAAAGGTACCTTATAAAAGGATAACCCAATTGCTAGTTTGAAGAAAATGTTACATTGATAAAATCTTAGAAAAATGTAGAATTTTAAGAATTTTACTCAGCCAAAGACTTTCCGCAACAAGAATATGCTTTTTCCTGCCCATTATTGCGTTCTCGAATGCGCTCGAAAGATAAATCTTTTTCAAGTTTAATGCAAAAATTGTGTTTGAGAAGCAAAAGGAAAGTTGAGATCGCTTATAAATTTTGAACTCATTTACAACCCAAAAGTTATAACGATAAATGATGTATTTTGTGCGAAGTTTCGTGATTCGAACTAGTTTTTTATCTGTCTGCCCAATTTAATGTATGATCTTGAACTAGTTCATGTTGCCCATTGATGATAATAACCTTAACACTGTTGTGTCACATAGTTGTTCTTTTTATGAACATAGTATATTTTTCGGACTGCCTCGGTGGCGCAGTTGTAATTGCGCATGCGTTACGATTGCTGTGCTGAGGTCTCGGGTTCGATCCCCGGGTCGGATAAAGTGATATTGGGTTTTAACCCGGAGTCTGGAATGGTGCCCGGTGTGGCGATAGGCTCGCCCCCTATCACATTATGGGACCGAAACTCGGCTAAAAGTGGGTGTACTGGTTACACCTCTGCCTACTCCTTCGGGGATTACAGGCGTGAGTGTATATGTATGTAGTATATTTTTAGTAGGTACTGTAATATTTTAAAAAAATATATCTGACATGCGAGTGATCTGTCCTAAAACCAATCTTAAGCTTATCAGCTATAAGTACATATTACACTGACTGTATATTGTCCGAAGATCTGTATTATTGACGTCTTCCATTACATATTCTATTAAATTTGAGCCCAGTATGGCGATAGGCTCGCCCCCTAACAAATTATAGGACCGTAATAAATTCAGCGAAAAGTGGGTTTACTGGTTACTCCTCTGCCTACCCCTTCGGGGATTACAGACGTGAGTGTATATGTCTGTATATTCTATAAAAATTAACACTCTGTAATTTCTAGAAACTGCTACTTGGCAAAGTTCCAGGAAAAATTTAATACGTCAGAACATTTGTAAATCTGACAACATAAGCTTAAATATTTTGTAAAGAAAGACGAACAGTCCCTTCAAGATACCCACAACAAAGTATATCCTAAACATAATAGGCTATTTATGTGCTTTGTCAGGCCTTCCTGGCACACACCCCATCCATCATCGCTTTTGACATAATAGGTGCCAAGGTTAATACCCACACTGCTTTATAAATCTTTGGATACGCAACCCGTGTGATCCATCAATCATTATTTTATTTTAACATTTACTTTTCAGATCGAATTAATATTAATTGTAAGGTATTACGCTTATACCTCGGTTGGTAATTAAATTCCGAATGGGGATTTCTACTTTTATCCTCATAAATTTTCAGCCCTTCTGTGCCGGAAGGCAAGTTAAGCCGTTGTTTTAAGTGGTAGAAACTCTCTTATAATTCAATGTAACAAAAACATTCTACCGCTCGGGAATCGGCTTCGGGATATATATTTTGTCAGCTGCTTCCTAATTAGTCTGCTATGTTCCGAACCCTGTGTAAATAGTTTGTGCTATAGTGTGAAAACGTTCACTCTGGAATCTCACAAACTAATTATTGAATTTAAGGAGGTACAAAAAAAATATTTAATCCCTAATACATAATATACTTTTAACATTATTCATAGCCTGATGGAAAGTTTATTGTTTTAAAACAATAATTATCTTAGATGAAAATCTAAATATAAAATAATTAAAAATGAGATAATTATAAACACTAAAGGCAATCACAATTTTATTCGGGTTTGAGTTGAGTTTCCGATTTAAAATGACGCACGAATTGCTCGCCATATACTCGCCACTTAACACGTCATACATTCTTACAGTAACATTAAGTTTTATTTAAATGGGTGTACTGACGGATGTTACTAATGGAACGACCACTTCTGTCTACCCTTTCAAAGATACAGGCCTGACCTCATTTATCATACAGTGTACACACAACCATCAAAAACATAAAACTGACACAATCAGATACAAATCTTGCGTTGCGGGTATCAGGACCATCCAAGCGGGTTTTTGGTATCGCAACACTCAGAGCCGAACCAATATTTTTTTATCACATAAATCGAGGGGTCACCCGCGGCCTTCGTCACATATCTGGCCACTGACCAGCTGAGCTACGGAGTTTATTCAGTGTTCAGTGATGCTCAACTTTTATTTATTCGAGTACAAATGTTTTGTGACTTGACCGCGAATTTGATTAAAATCTGATGTTAAAATAAAATTAATAACCACATTTTTGATAGCTTGTGTTATAGCTTACGTCAACTTCTAGCGTATAAAAATATTTCTTTTAACGATAACTAGTCAATTTCCCAATCTACATAATTCTAATCAAACACGAGTTAAAAATTGGTTGTTCAATTTGTACATTAAAGATTTTATCAAGACCATTAGGCATAGGCAATTTGTTAAATTGGAAATGTATGTAATTGCCATAAGCTTTAACAGTCACCACTCGACCATCGACAAAATGAGAAGCATTACCACGATTTCTAAAGTGTCTCCTCTTGATTTGCCTCAAGTGAAACATAATAATTTCCTCTACAATGGCCTTGGCTTAATAAAACAGATAAAATTCTTGATTTATATAGAATCTTTGATAGGCATAAGCAGGTTATATCTGTTCGGATGCAACAGAGTATTTTTGGTTTTTAATTATTTATATGCGTCCGTTTTAGTTTTATTGTATTTATTTATATGTGCCACATCAGAAAAAATCAGCTCTACATACATTGTAGTGCAAAATGTATTCTGTTTTGAATATCTTTTACTGATCGTGAACGCTATGTTGACCAAGAAAAAGAAATTAAATAGTTTCTTTCAAAACCTAAGCCAATTTGATCACACCTTTAAAGTTTATTCTAATCACGAGTTTCTGTGTGCAACGAAAAACAGCTTAACTTGGACATTTGTTAGTGTTGCATACAATATTGTGGAAACATTGTTGTTCTTAGTTTACATTTTTAATAAATATAGCAGTGGTAACAAATTATTTTTATTATTTCACTATTTAGTATCTTTAGGGCATGATTTAGAACTGATCTTCTTCTTTACATTGCTAAGGATTATTTTCACACGGCTCCAACTAGTGAAAGCTCACGTTAAGAAGGTGTTTTGTGTGAACGACAGAACAAATAAAAAGAAGAACGATAAAATAGAAACATTATCGAACAAAGCTGAACTTGATATTCGCTCCCTGCACAAAGTGTATGAGCTGTTACACAAGTGTTCAGAACAGCTGAACTCGATTATGAGTTTTCCGGTAAAGACTATATTATAAGAGTTCATTATTGAAATGCAAATCTTGTTTATAATGACCATGTAATTTCAGATGATGATTATACTGTTTACATCGGGAATCACCACAACAATGCTATTGAAGGCGTTAGTGAAGGTCGTACAGATAAATGAAACGAATCCAAAAGTAAGTAATAATACGTTTCTTAGAATATTTTAATGATCACGAAAAGTTCTGTTCACTCATTTAAAATCTTATTGTTACAAGTTGTTTTTATAAGTTATTAATTGATTAAAACCAAAGAAATATAATTCAGTTGGAAATAATTGAACCCTATATCTACTTAGACAATATTCAGGATGCCTGAATAGTCTTTTTAAATAAAAGTACATACTATATAATTTACATTCTGAAACGGGAATGAGTGGTTGATTCGTTATGTATATAAAAAATCAAAGCTTTGTGCACCTGAGATTCACATAATTTTTTTGTATAATGAAAAAGAACATTTTTTTTATCCCGCGACGGCAAAGTGAATACACTGCACCTGATGGTAAGTGCAATGCCGTCCAGTCAGTCTGGTGTCAGAGTACTCAGAAGGCTGCAACATGGCCAAACATCGAACCGCAACTCTAGACCCACGATAAAAACCGGATGTACACTTGCTGACCCCGGAACGCGACTCACTTGCGTGTGCCTAGCACCAGCTAGAACATTAACATTATAAAACACAATATATTTTACAGTTAGTTACGGTTTCCGTGATATATCTTGTGGTACGCTGTGTTAAATACACTCTACTCGTGGTCGTTCCTTGCTACTACTCCAGTATTACCTCTGCACAAGTGGATACAATAAGAACGATGCTTCATGATTCTCTGGACACTATGCCTTTAGGTATGTTGGTAAAAAAATCTTAAATTGTATTTTTCATTATTAATTATTTTAGCTAGTTATATATTGTAAACGACAAAACGCACGCAATAATCTATATCGGTATACCTACTAAAAATATGTAGCATAAAAATACGATATTTAAAAAACACATATACATACATACATATACACTCACGCCCGCATCCCATGGGGGTAGACAGAGACTATTGACTGCCACAAGCTACGATCCTGGCACACTTATTTCGCCTCTTCCACAGTCATACATCTTCTCATACATTTTCGACGGTTGGAGGTACTTCTGATTTGCTGAGATCGTTTATTTGATTGGAATAAGTTCTCCTCGGGCGCCCTCTACCCACTCTTCCAGTCACATTCGCCCGATAAATACCTTTCGTAAATCGCCTTTTATCCATCCTCTCCATATGGCCAAACCATCTCAGCATACCTCTTTCTATCTTAGTCACCAAATCATTAAAAAACACGTGATAGACTTTTTATCTAAGATTTTTAAAATGGTCATAACAGAGGTATTTATTTTTAAACAATCCCATGTTATAATCAAAGTTGAATATAGTGATAGCTTTTTAAATCTACATGTTTTATGAATGAAATAAATAATGTATCTGTCTGCATAGGTGGCCCTGAACAAAAAAATGAGTGTATTGTATAGGAGCTGTTTCTGGCAGCACCGTCTGTCTAGTTTGTATGTGTTGTGATAAAAAAAACAAAACACAATCTAACAATACAAAGACATCGAAAGATGATTCGATAGTCTAGGACCTAACCCCTGTCACTAGTAGAGGATTCCCGTATTCCCGTTCCCAGCAGTGGTACAATGTTTAATACAGAGCTAGTATTTTTTTTGTAAGTTTGATAGCCGGTATAAGTTTCAGATTAAAATGCTAAGGAAATATATTTTCCATACAAATTTCGACATACAATTTTATTTTGCCAGAGGACATTGCGTATTTCATTATTTTAATTAGTACACATGTACTAAGTTCGAAGCAATATTTTAAATTTTAGCCAGTACTCAGCAGTGGGATTGTATAGCAAAGCCGATATTATTATTATACTGAAATTTATTCTTTCATATCTTTTATGGATGGAATATCACAAAGACCTTTAGTTATCATTTTTTGAATACGTTATTAAAATTTCAGTTTTTTAGGTCCAGCGGCTTTGTCTGGGTATCGATGTATCAGTCTAGACATTTTAATTATTATTTTTCAAAAGGAATAACTGGGTTTCAATAGAAATTAAAAATAAACCTCTTAGAAGTGTAAATAGTAAATTGTTGTAATGCTTTTTCACATAAATACTGTCAGTGTATAGTGCTCTAACATTTTGAAATACCACAATACTTGATATATGAAAACCTGTTTTTTATGCATAAAATTACACACATAGTTCTCATCCCACACTAGGTCAAACCTGTATCGTGGGTATCAAGAACTACGAGGGACTACGGTGCCACAACACACAGACATCCGAAATAAACATCTGTCTGTCACATAAACATTTGTCTCGGTGCGGGAATCGAACCCACGGCCTCCCATTTCACAACCGACTACTAGGCCGCTGCGCCACGGAGGCTGTCAAAGTTAGTATACAAAAGTTTTTGAGAGTATGGGACAGTTATATAAATATACTCGAGAAAATTTTAGGGATTATGATTACCAAATTTTGCTTTGTTTGGGTCTGTGACCAAAACAATGCGATTTCACGCATGTTAAAAACACATTAGTAAAACCCATTAGTGCAGATTGTTTGCAAATTAACTTATTTCTTATGCTCCGTATACTGCTTATTCATTAGAAAAACAAATTCTCTAGAAACCTGATGTTACTGAAAAATATGTTTTAGTAATACTCAGTATTTATTAGTATCGGAGACTGCCTCGGTGGCGCAGTTGTAATTGCGCTTGCGTTACGATTGCTGTGCTTAGGTCTCGGGTTCGATCCCCGGGTCGGGTAAAGTGATATTGGGTTTTTCTATCTAGAAATTATCAATATTAGCCCGGAGTCTGGAACATGTGCCCGGTATGGCGATAGGCTCGCCCCCTATCACATTATGGGACCGAAATTCGGCGAAAAGTGGGTGTACTAGTTACACCTCTGCCTACCCCTTCGGGGATTACAGGCGTGAGTATATGTACATGTACATGTATTAGTATTATTAGTACAAGTCCTCCTTAAATCCACCACACACTCTACAATGACGGAGTGTTCTCGCAACGCTCAGAACAGAGATCAATGGAGATGCATCGTGAAAGCGGCTACTACAAAGTATTCTGGACCCGCCGTACCGACCACGACCACTCTGCCAAGAGTGCACGACTAAGAAGAAGAATTAGTACAAGTATTTATCTAGCAGCGATAGCGATAGTTAAGAGTGGACAGACGGCGGAAACGAAAATACGGTACAGGCTTTACCTAGTGTGGGGTCAGAACTATGCGTGTATTTATTTATTTTAGAGATTAACACATTTTGATTTCACACTTTTGTTAGACTAAAAATATATAAATATAAAAAAATACATGTGAGTTCCTATGTAACGAACGAAATATGTGCGTATAAGAATCCTAACATAAAAATCTTTCATATTTCAACAAAATTGTTCGTTAAACGCCAAGAAAGCGTTTACGATTGTCGTCATATTCGGAGGGTGTTGAAAATGTCACTTGTCAGACACATTTTATGGACGTAATAAATCTATCAAACATTCTTTTATTAACTTTAAACGTAACGCGTATCAGTTTAACGACAAGGACGTGATTGGAGGTCATGCTAGGGACGACTGGAATAATTTTACATACATACATACAGACTCACACCTGTAATCCTCGAAGGGGTAGGCAGAGGTGTAACCAGTACACCCACTTTTCGACGAATTTCAGTCCCATGATGTGATAGCGGGCGAGCCTATCACCATGCCGGGTACAGATTCCAGACTCCGGGTTAATACTGAGAATTTCTATATAGAAAAACCCACTTTACCCGAAGGATGAGGATCGAACCCGAGACCTCAGCCCAGCAGTCGTAACGCATGCGCAATTACAACTGCGCCACCAAGGCAGTCATAGAAAATTTTTGTTTACATAAATAGGCTTGCGTTTGACCACTATCTCGCCTAATGGTAAGTGATGATGTGGTCTACGGTGGAGCACACTTGCCTAAACGATACCTATTCACTCTTGACTTGAAGATACCTTGAAGATTATAATTTTCGGGAAATATAGACTCAGGCAAAGAGTTCCACTTTCTAGCGGTGCACTTGATAAATGTGAATGAAATTGTAGTGAAATTGTTATTAATCAAACAAAATGGAAATTTAGTGCCAGTATTAATAATAACAATAATACTAGCCCTTTATTATGCACTGTGCTACTACTGGACACTGGACTCCCATACTATGAGACGGATTAGGCTTCAATCTCATCACCACATTCTAATGCGGATTGGTGGACTTCACATATTTTTAAAATTCTTATGCCCGCGATGTTTTTAGCATGTTTTTTTTTTTTTTATCCTTGCACGGCAAAGTGACCGCACTTTACCTGATGGTAAGCGCAGTACGGTCCAATTAGAGTATCGAGTAGCCAGAGACGATCTATCCTCCGCTACTCAACACAATCATGCCGGCCTGCTCCTTCACACTACGCCATGGGCAAGAAGGTGAAGAAGCGGTCGAGGGTCTATTGTCAGAGTACTTAGAAGGCCGCAAAATGGCCAACATTGTACCCCAACTCTAGACCCCCAAAAACCGGATGTACACTGGCTGATCCCGGAACGCGACACACTTGCGTGTGCCACTATGGCGGGTTTTTCACCCTGTGTACGGTGGTCGCTATCCGGGTGGATATGAATATCCTACCACCAGCAAATGTGATAGTTAATGAAGAATACGCATGTCTTTAAAAAAAACGGTTTATGACATTCTGGCTGGTTTCAAAACTGTATATTTCATCTTAGCAGTCCGTACCACAACCAACTAGGCTATCACTGTCATTCTATACTTAAACTCTTACTTGATCGTGCAATGTAACATTTAAAAGTAAGTGACCTTGGGAAAACGTTGTCCTGCCACACAAAAGTGTATCTAGACCGAATTTTTGTTGAAAAAATTAAAACCATTCGCGATCTCGACAAGAGCGGCACCTATATGGTCAGCAAGTATCCTAACTTTCAAGCTGGAACCATATACATTCAACAACCGCCCAACCGATTTCAAATTTCATTGAAATCGGTTGGGCGGTTTCGGAGATTAGCATATACGAACATCATGACACGTGGGATACATAACAATTATAATTCTTTATTTTCGTACAGCAAAATCTATGGTTTTAGTAAAACATATAATAACTTTAAAATAATGTTAGTAACAGAATATAACTATATAATAAGCCGAATATGAAGAGTGATCAAGCAAACATTATTTTTAATTGATCATCCTCTGCACAAAATGCAAATAGGTGGCATTACAGTCTCCACCACTGTTTTCAGAATGCAATTGCGACTGGCCCGTATCCTACTTACGAGTGATATACGGTTTGCTTACGAAGGACGGCGTTAAAACCTTTATATATTTACGTTCGGTTAAATGACATTACATTATGAAGCACTTTCAAAGTTACAAGTTTTTACCTAAATATTCTTTTTGCAGATAAACTGGAGCGCCGACGAGTGAAAGCGTTTTTCCTTTTGACTAAGGAGAGTGAATTCGCTTACGCTCTCGCTGGTATCATCAGACTTAACATGACTTTGCCTTTGAGTTACACCAGCCTCTGTACCACATACCTGGTTATTATAATACAGTTCTCGAAGTTTCTCGACTAATCTTCTAAGAAAATTGTGTAATAGAAATAAATTAATAGTTCTATGTAATTCTAAGTTCTAAGAGGTGTTCTTTCTGTTTACCTTCTTGCCTCGTTGTTTATTTATTTTAAAAAGCTAAATGTCAAGAAAAGTTTTAATTCCATGAGACATTTGTCCAAATTTAAAATGGTCTCGGAAAAATCATTGCTAAGTTTTGAGTTTATTTCGTATATAAAATCTGGAGCGCTAACAGATTATTGTTACTCTTGTTACGCAAAAAGGTAAGGTAGTAAAGTATACTAAACAAACTAATGTCATCAACTTATAAATACACCCAATAGTCAGACAAAGTCCTAACCCCACGCTAAATCAAACCTGTATCGCGCGTATCCAAAACTACAAAGGACTACGGTCCCACAACACCCAAACCTAAAACAAATATTTTTAGATCACATAACATTTGTCTTGATAAATCAGACCCACGGCCTCCTGTTACTACTAGCTGCTTGCCTCGAAATCTGTCTTAAATAATTCTTATTTCATAAATTATATTAAAAAGTATTTAACAAAACCGCTATTGTTTCGTTTGTTATTTTTTAATTATGTAAAAGACATGTTTAATGTTATCCAATGTTCCTTCATAAATGTATATTCCAGACAATAAATGCATTTAAAGAATAATTTCTGTAGCGTCACCGAGGTAAATTTCATTACTTTCTTCATACTAACAATAAAACGACAGTGACTGCTACACTTTTATGACTTAACTACTGAGAAAATAAATATTTCTATAGTGATATTTTCTAGAAAATTCCATAATTATTATCTTAGTACCGAGGATTAGTAAAGATAACTAAAAAAAATTGTCAATCTTGGGGACTAACGACAAAAGTGATAACTTAAAACTTTGGAATTACTGTGTTCTTTTATGAAACAGCGTCCATGAAGTAGTTAACTTATTGTTTATGATCGCTTGTAAATTATCATAAAACTTCATAGGCGTGCGTTATGTCAAAAGTAAAATAGTGCTAGAAAAGTGCCCAACATGTATAAATAAGTTTTCACTATAATAAACCCTTCTAATAAGTATTCGTGACGAAAGTGATGTCACACTTTGTATTAGAGACTTAAAAGTAATAGTACTGGAGCTATAAAATACTTTCCCAAAAGGCCATTACCCCAAATTCATGATGTACAACTGGCGTTATTTTAGACTCATTTAAAAAACGTAACGTCATTAAGGCCCCAGTTGACTGTTATGAAAGGCTAAATAGTCGCACAAATTACACGAAACACGTTCAACGTTGATTAACTTTCGAGAGGGAAATGGGCGATGTACTTTGGACACTAATAAAATCAAATTGGATTTCATCGATACTGCTATTTTCCGCCTGTAAAGAAGATGAAACCTGACATACATGTTGCGTGATTTGATAAAAAAAAATTGAAAATGGGATGTATGTTTTTTATCCTGACCACACCGATGGTAAGCGCAGTGCCGTCCAATTAGAGTATCGAGTAGCGAGAGACAATCTATCACTATATGGCGGATTTTACAGTCTGTCTGGGTACGGTGATCGCCATCCGGGCGTTTATGAGTATCCTACGACCAGCAAAAAATATAGTAATTATATATTTGTATACATGATTTTTTTTTTATACATTTGTGTATATAAACCTAGAATAATACTTTCTTGACAGCCTCCGTGGCCCAGCGGGGGGCTACGTAACAAGAGGCTGTGGATTCACTTTGCACTAAGAGAAATGTGTGATCCAAAACTATTTGTTTCGGTTCTGGGTTTTGTGAGACCGTATTCCCTAGTAGTTCTTGATATAGATTCAATCAAGTATGGGATCTGGACTATGTGTGACTTTTAGGTGTATTTATTTATGTTTACATTAATATTATAACATTAAATAAAACAAATTTTACGAATTTTGTGGCAGTCTGTTTACTTTTTCCCGACGTTTCGAAAACTTTACAGCCTTCGAGGTCAAGGGGTGGACTCGTTTATTTAAAAAAAATTATAATATAAATAAGTGGTAAATTGAAATCACTTTACAAAAAAATATGAAATGGCATACCACCCCGACCAGGGTCAGAAGTTGAACAAGCAACAAATTGGATAAGATTTATTTATCAAGTAATAATAATAATACCAGCGCTCTATTAAATACTATGCCACTACTAAACAAGGGCATTCTTTTAAATAGAGGTTAAAGCCTAGCTGACCTAATATGGGTTGGTACACTTCTCATACATTTGGTTTTCTTATGATGATTTCTTTCACTGTTAAAACAAGGGATAATTAACAATTAATAAGTGAAGTGTAGACACATTTGTCTACAGCATGAATGGGCCGGCTCGACCGGGGTAGTACCACTGTCTCACAGAAAACCAACGTAAAGTGACAGTTCACTGTCGCGTTTCGTATGGTGAGTGAGATATCCGGAGGCCCAGATTCCCCCTTCCCTTCCCTAATCCTGTCCTTTAAGGCTGACAGCGCATACGTGATACTTTCGGTATTGTGGATGTTCATAGGCGGTGGAGATCACTTAACATCAGGTGACCCACTGGCTCGTTTGTCGGACTATGACATAAAAAAAAAAATTAATACATACTTAAAAATAGACAGTGCTGTATGCCACTTGGGCTGGTTTCATCTACAACTTTAAGCAGTTCGTGCCAGTCTCAAAAAGGCTATCGGTGTTTATAAGTATTAAATAATTTATATTATAAGTGCTAATATATGGTACACTTTGGCTAGAAACAACGTGGAGTTATGGTTAATTTATTTAATAATACTTGTTGCTTTATTTATTATTAAGGTTCATTAGTTTCAAGTCAAAAATAAACAGTAATATTATAATATATAAAAATATTTCATGAAAATATACAAATTAAGAAATCGAGTAGCCTCGTTTGACCATCCCGGAACGGCCGCTGGGTTAGTGGGTCAGTAACCCAAGGAAACCCTCCAGAGAGTAGCAAGGCATCTAAAGTAGATGTAAATGAAGGGTGTACAGAGATTGGTAAATGAATAAATAACACTCTTCACACCCATTATATTGCTGTAGGATTATTTCATGTGTCTTGTGTTGTGAGTGGAATAGAAATTGTAGTTAATGAGTGATACTAGGTGGAGGTGTCCCATTTTTTGGTTCATTGTATAATATACAGCCAACTAAAAAATAATTAAGCGGCATCTTTCGTAAGCCAGCATTCACCACCTTATACACTACTAGCTGTTACCCGCGGCTCCACCCGCGTGGAGGTTATTTTGTACCAAAATTAAAAGTAAGCTATAGCACTCGGGGATAATATATCTTTCTAACAGTGAAAGAATTTTGCAAAATCGGATCAGTTGTACCGGAGATTACCCCTAATATCCAAACTCACACTTTACCTCTTTATAAAGTATAGATAGAGACAGTTGGTAACATCGACATAAGTTACTTTAAACTTAAAAAAATAAGATCGAGCCGTTGGCGTTTCAGTATCAACTGAACAACTTAAAAAAATAATGGCGCTACTAAGGTCCAAGTAAAGCTCGGTCAAACGAATGATAAACGTTGTCACGCTAAAAATAACATTCAAATATGATTACTCGCAAAGAACAATCTCGAAATGTGCGTGTCACGTGATAACAAAAGGGACAAAGGTACTTTGAGCCAGCACAAGCGATACCCGAGGCGAAGAACTAGACTTAGACAAAGGAAAAATTACCGCTAATTTGAAACTAACATTTACGTTCCAAGGTTATTCAAATTCAAACTTGACCTTTTGATCTATTACTTGCGTACCATAATACTGCAAAGAGCTAGTACGAAAAATATCCTTAGAGGTATTTGAAATAATAATCGTTTCAACGATTTTCAAGTTGACTATAAGATTCATCGGTTCATTTGTTTACTAGCTTGTAACTCGTTAAAAAATATTTGGCTAGTCTAAAGCTATTGAATATTGGGAGTTAATTAATTTTCTACACCTCTAGTAATAATTGGTATTCTTGTAGAAACATTTGTAACACCAAACAGTCACACGCATAGCCCCGACCCCACACTAAGATACGAGTCTTGTGTTGTGGGTATCAGGGACTACAAGAGACTCTGGATCTCACAACACCCAGACTCCGGACAAATATCTGACTGTCGCACAAACATTTGTCCCGGTGTGGAAATTGAACCCACGGCCTCTCGTTTCACAGCTCACTCGCCAACTGCGCCACGGAGGCTGTAGAAAAAGACAGACATGATATATTTTCGTCTGTAATCACTAATTTTATGCGTTGAAATATAACGAAATTTATGGATTCTATCGCGGTTTATTTAACTTTTTTAACCCGACGTTTCGAAGGCTTTACAGCCTTCATGGTCATGGAAAAGACTGAATTGTATGTCATCACGAAAGTATAGTGCAATGTTTCTACGCTCCATATAGTTGATATATATATTATATTAGTCAAACAAAAAGAAATATAGGGACCCGCGTAAAAGAACATATAGCTGACGTAAAACACCGACGCTCTACGAAGTCTCTTTAAGCCTTCGAAACGTCGGGTTAAAAAAGTAAAATAAACCGCGCTAAAATCCGTAAATTTCGTTTTATTTCAATGTATAATATTCGCGTAAACATAAGAAACCATTAATTTTATGCGATTTTGTGTACATGTTTATACTTTTCAAACTTAAGCCGCTTTGAACCGCTGGATTTAAGTGACATTCGAAAAGGAAATAGCTTATAAGTTATACATGACATGATGTATCCTAATAACACATGGCTACTTTTAATTCCAATTCCGAGATCGATTTTTGAGCGGTGGAAATTATTTTCATGGAAGAAAATGTTGAGTATACCTATTTATAGAGTAGGGCTTTGCTCCCTACGCTGCCAATAAAATATTACGCATACAAAGCTGCGAGCAAACGACGGTTAAACAATAGAAGATGTGAAAATGTTGAGAGAGACAGAGAGAGATAGAGATACCCAGTTACATAGCCGCCATTGAAACTCTCACCATTTTAAGCTGTCTCCGGTAAACCAAGATCGACAATGCCTCACATATTGTTGACATCGAGCAGTTCTTCTCTGTGAGTCCCTGCAAATGTAAAGCTGTCTTTATCCCGCAAAGAAACTTATGAAATAAAAGAATAAGAAATCTAACACATTTTCCAAAAAGTTCTAAAACATTTTTCTCTATTCACAAGTTTTTTTTTATAGTATAGTCCGAGAAACGAGCCAGTGGGTCACCTGATGTTATGTGATCTCCACCGCCCATGAACATCCACAATACCAAAAGTGTCATGTGTGCTCTCTCGGCCTTAAAAGGACAGGAATAGGATATCTCACTTACCATACGAAACGCGACAGTAAACTGTCACTTTACGTTGGTTTTCTGTGAGACAGTGGTACCCCGGTCGAGCCGGCCCATTCACGCTGTAGACAAATATGTCTACAGCGTGGCTCTACCATTACAGTTTAACATATTATTTGTGTCTATAATAATTAAGTCTCTTGACGATTCAATCAAATGTCCCGGTTATGCAGTTAGGGTAATAATACACTGTCAGCCCGTATCGATGCACTCCCAAATTCGGGGCATCGTGCGACCCCGAGATGGACGGCAGCGCGGGTGGTTAGGCCTCGTTCGCTGTCGTTGTTTGGTGCGCGGGGGCTCCTTAGCCCTCTATGGAGATGGGCTGCTACGCAGCACCGCGCAGGGGCGATTCCGGCTGCAATTTTAGCACTCCTTAGAATACCCCGGGATCGCTCTGCAAGCGCCGAAGAAGGCCACCGCGGGGTTTTAGCTGGTAGTGTCGGGTGGGGTGTATATAGGGGTTAGGGACTCGGCCCAGCGGCTGCCCGGATAGCCATCATCCGGGTGAGGGAGATGCTGGGTCGCAAGACCGGCTAGTCCAGCATACCCGTTTTATTATTAATCCGCTACCCTCCGGAGCGGGCGGCAGTAATAAAACGCTTTCCCCGCGACAACAAAAAAAAGGGTAATAATACAGACATGTAGTTTTTACATTTAGTTTTTTTTTATCTTTACTAAGAAATTAGTAAACATAGTTGAAACTAATTGAAGTTCTTATTATCTTTATATCCTAAGTATATAAGCAGTCGCCTACGGTTAGTACAACGCATTTTCATGGCTGAGTGTGCTGTAGAGAGTTAGAAATAAACTTGGACGTTATTAAAGTTTAGTACAGCTGGGTATTATAATCATGTTCTAGTTGGTAACATGGAGACCCCCTGGAGACTGGCATATTTCTAGCAATCGTGTAATATGTTTCTCGAGCAGAGTTATTATTGTAAGAAAAATTTGAAATACTGAATTATCTCAAGATACCCCGAGAAAACTTGTTTCACGGAGTGGATCATCGAAAAGGCTAAAAATATTGTAAATTCAAAATACACGTTGTAAAATTTAACTGCGATAAAAAATACGTAACCACTGTTTTTTGAATAATCATCTTCTTCTTTGATGAAGATGTAATTCGATTTCGATTTAAATTCGTCGTTTGAATTTTAACACCGGTAACTGATCTGATACTTACCGACCGCTTTATTTAACTATTAATTATTCCTTTTCCATTTAATTTCTGCACAGCTTGTTAAGAGTGATCCTATAGGAGACATTTTTTGCTGGTGGTAGGATATTCATATCCGCCCGGGTAGCGATCACCGTACACAGGGCGAATAACCTGCCATAGTGGCACACGCAAGGGTGTCGCGTTCCGGGATCAGCCAGTGTACATCCGGTTTTTGTCAGGGGTCTGGAGTTGGGGTACAATGGCCATTTTGCGGCTTTCTTAGTACTCTGACACTAGACCCTCGACCCCTTCTTCACCTTCTTGCCCATGGCGTAGTGTGAAGAAGCAGGCTGACATGAGTGTGTTGAGTAGCGGGGATAGATCGTCTCTCGCTACTCAGTACTCTATTTGGACCGCACTGCGCTTACCATCAGGTACAGTGCGGTCACTTTGCCGTGCCAGGATAAAAAAAAAAACATATTTTTAAACGAATACCAAAACGACATGGGCTACCAGAATGACAAGGAAATGGCAACAGAAATTGTTATTAAAATGAGCTTGTGTTGATACAGAAGCTCATACATAGCTCATACCTGTATCACCACAGGCAAAGATGCAATTAGTGCACTCACAGAGCCGAGCTATTTCCCTTTCATGATAGATGATGCTATGGATATATCGGGCACAAATTACAATTCCGGGCAATTCATGTGTGGTTTTTGGAATTGAAAACTCATACACGAATTATGATTGGCTGTCGCGACGGAATATTTGAACTAAGATCAACTCATATCAAACCAAAATCAAATCAAATATTTATTAAATCCATGAAATGCTATACATTATTTAGATTCAGTAAATCTTTGTTTACACTATCGCCAGTTCGGAATGCAGTTTCGCTAGAGAAAAACGGGCAGGAAACTCATGCGTTGCTATTTTCGAACACCGGTCAACAACATTTGGTCATAGATTAAAATACGATTTAATTATAATTACATTGGATGCTCTACATCAATGTTAATAAAATACCCTATTGTAATATTATGAAAGAAAACTTATTACAAGATATTGCCGTACATTACCCGCCTGAAAGTGATGAAAATCTCGATTTCTTAAAGAAGTTAGTACTTACTACAACAGTTTGAGCACGTCAGCACATACGAGCAGCACCTATTCACGAGTAATGACGAATGTGTCAGCCATCGGCTTCCTCAACCATGTTATAGTGAAGTGACTGACCCGGTATATGACACCGCAGTAAGCAAAGACATTTTAGCGAGCATGACGTACCCAGACTGAATGCAAAATAAAAGACATCCATAATCATGTAATGTGAGGCATATAAGTTCGCAAAGTTAAGAAATTAATATGAGGTATTGAATAAATCTATCTATTCATAACAATTTTATGATAATGCACTTTAACAGTTTTATTTCACTACAATATTTACTTTCGTCACAAGCTGGAGGGTTGTTCAACGATTTTAGTTATGGTCTGCGGCCGCAGAGCTAAGGGAAAAAATTAACCAGATAACATTGAAGTTATTGCCAGTCGTCAGTCTTCGACCTCCGGCAGAATTCAACAGAAGCGAGGGCGCCGAGCCCTTTTTATCAACAGAAAACTCGACGCTCAAGGGTTTTGGCGACAACAAAATATTATAATCTTTTGTGTTTTTCGGGACGCCTTTTACCTGGTTGTTTTTATTAAAAAAAACTCCGTGTTTAGGGTACCACTTAGCTTATAACCAGGTGAAATAATTTCTGTCCATTTGTAGATTAAATTATGGAGGATTTAAATGTAGCAATGTTGGCTATATTTAAGTAACTTGTATAATTTTGGGGGTTATTGTCACTCGCGTCCGTGGGCTTTACTCTAGTTCCCCTACACGTGACCCCTGGGTAGTGCTAAATGAGTGACACATCTTACTGGTGCTAGGCTTCGGCCGTGGCTAGTGACCACCCACCGGACAAAGCCGTGCCGCCAAACGGCTTGCCGTGTTCCGGCGCGATGTTCGGTGATGCCATTTAGGGAGACGGGTCGGAATAGTTGCTGAATGCAGTTGGGCTAATCTGACGCAAGTTGATAACGCCGCATTGGGAGACTAGTCGTGGAGGGTAGCGGGATCCGAGGCACGGTGCACCGCTGGCCAACCGCAGGTAGTTGGGGGCCCAAGTAGTGTGCTAGCCACACACGAAAGGCTGCCCCGCCAACTGACGAAAAATCCCGGGATGCGCCATCGTGCCGGTCGGCGACCGGATGAGAGGGCCCGATGGACATCCCGGGGGGGCTCGGGCGTCCCCGCAGTCTCCAGACTAGTCCCCCTTCTGTGTGGTATTTCATCTTGTGTCTGAAAGTTAGATGCATAAAGTCTCGTTCCACTGCCGTCTTTCTACCTTCATTCGCTCTTCCAAAAAACAATGAAAAGTAAAACGAATAAGAGAACGTTTCCACAGCGGCAGCACTCCCTCTCACTAAAAGTGCACCTTACCAACATCCGAGGATTGCACTCAAATCTCGTCGCAGTCCATCACCACCTGGAGACTGAAAGACCCGCTCTCTTATTCCTCTCAGAGACGCAGATAAGATGTCCGTCTGACGTGGCGTACCTTTCATACCCAGGGTTTACTCTGGAGCACAATTTTAAGCCACATGCGGGTGTGTGCTTGTACGCCCGTGATGACATCTGTTGTCGGCGTCTCCGTTATCTTGAAGATCCCAGATTCTCTGTTATTTGGGTACTGGTGGATACAGGAATTGAGAAAATTCTTTATTCCTGTGTATACCGGTCGCACAGCGGAGATCAGGAGACTACTAGGCTCACAGAATACCTTAGTGAGGCGGCGGATGCGGCACAAAGGCGGTACCCTTGTGCCCAATTAGTACTACTGGGGGACTTTAATGCCCACCACCAAGAGTGGCTTTTCCCATACCAGTGTACCGACCATGCTGGGAGAGAAATGCGGAAGCTAGCGCTGACGCAAAATCTCACCCAGTTGGTCCAGGTGGCAACAAGGGTCCCGGATGTTGACACGCACACAGCCAATTGCTTGGACCTTCTGTTGACAACTGATCCAGACCGCTACTCAGTGTCGGTTTCATCACCCTTGGGTAGCTCCGACCATTGTCTGGTGAAATGTGTATCTGCCTACTCACCGCCCGATCCCAGCCCTAGAGGCACCCGGCGGGTGTGGCGATACAAGTCAGCAGATTGGGATGAGATGCGAGCTTTCTTTGCATCTTATCCTTGGCGGCCCATTTGCTTCTCTTCTGAAGACCCTTCAGCTTGCGCGGATGCTGTGACGGATGTGCTGCGTCAAGGTATGGAATACTACATTCCATTCTCCGACGTAGCAATGTCAGGCGGAACTCGCCCATGGTTCGGGGCTGAGTGCGGACGCGCTGAAGCGCGGAAGCATGCGGCATACCTGGCATGGGTTGATGCTCGAAACCGCAAAGCAAAGGACTTGCGCTTAAAGAAGAGAGCATTTAACAAGGCTGCCAAATCATGCAAGAAGGCTCTACGGCAAGCTAGATTTGACCACATAAGCCAAATCGGGAAGAAACTAGCTTCGTACCCAGCGGGTAGTAAAGCGTTTTGGTCCCTGGCAAAATCAGTTGAATCGAACTTCCGTCGCCCCTCACTTCCTCCACTGCTGAGACCCGACGGGTCTTTGGCTCACTCTGCTGAAGAGAAAGCAAACTTGTTTGCTTCTCTTTTTGCCGAATCTTCGCGTTTAGATACTGCTGGCGAAGTACCTCCTAGTCTACCAGTTTGCGAGACACATTTGTCAGAAATTCGCATTCGTCAGACTGAGGTAAGAAGAACGCTGCGTAATCTGGCCGTGAATAAAGCCAACGGCCCAGATGGGATTCCAGCAATTGTACTGAAAACTTGTGCGCCTGAGCTCTCTCCTATTTTGACTCGCCTGTTTCGTCTCTCTCTGGTCACTGGACAAGTGCCTCAAGCCTGGAAGCAAGCTAACGTGCAACCTGTGCCCAAAAAAGGTAGTCGTGCTGAGCCTGCCAACTATAGGCCCATCTCGGTTACGTCCATACTTTGCAAAAGTATGGAACGTGTACTGAATGGCAGGCTCATGGCATACCTAGAAGCGAATGACCTCCTAAGTGACCGACAATACGGATTTCGCCGAAACCGGTCAACTGGAGACCTTCTAGCGTATGCCACTCACATCTGGAGCGAGGCCGTCGAGAAGCATGGGGAAGCGCTTGCCGTTTCACTTGATATCTCGAAGGCCTTCGACAGAGTGTGGCATGATAGCCTCTTAAGCAAGCTTCCATCATATGGCTTGCCCACTGGGTTATGTGCTTGGATATCGGACTTCTTGAGGGAACGATTTATTCGAGTGGTCATTGATGGCTGCTCCTCCGATCTATTGGCTATCAATGCCGGGGTACCTCAGGGGTCCGTACTTTCTGCGACTCTATTCCTGCTGCACATCAATGATCTGCTTAAGCCCGGTACTTTTGGGTACGCTGATGACAGCACAGTGGTAGAAAGTTACATATCTAATGCACGAACCAGTGGAGTGCAAGTCCAGGCCCTCAGGGAGGCCTTGGTAGAACGCTTGAACTTGTCCTTAAAGGCAGTCTCCGATTGGGGCGATGCCAACCTGGTCAAGTTTAATGCCACTAAGACCCAGGCTTGTCTATTCTCTGCTAAACGGAGTCCCTTCGAACTGACTCCTACTTTCAGAGATGTGTCCGTACCGATAACTGACCACCTAGAGATTCTTGGTGTAACTTTGTCTCCAACTCTCAGTTTTGGCTCCTACATTGAGCATAAAGCTCAATTGGCTGCCAAAAAGCTGGCTATCCTTGCGAAGGTGAGACGGTACTTCACGCCGGGACAGCTCCTTGATCTGTATCAAGCGCAAGTCCGGTCGTGCATGGAGTACTGCTCTCATCTTTGGGATGGATCAGCCAAGTACCAGCTTGAGGCATTGGAGGCAATCGAGAGACGCGCCAAGAGACTCGTAGGCAACGATTCCATAGTCGAGGCAAGGCTGCAAAGCCTTGAACACAGACGTAAAGTTGCTAGTTTATCGGTATTTTACCGGATACATTTCGGCGAGTGTGCCTTGGAATTACATAATTTAATTCCCCCAACCCCTTTCCATCATCGGACGACAAGAGACTCGGCGAAGCGTCATCGATACATGGTTGATATTCCACCAGTGCGCACGAAGCGTTTTGCTAGTACATTTATCATGCGCACCGCTAGAGAGTGGAACTCTTTGCCGGAGTCTATATTTCCCGAAAATTATAACTTGGGTATCTTCAAGTCAAGAGTGAATAGGTATCTTCTAGGCAAGCGTGCTCCACCGTAGACCACATCATCACTTTCCATCAGGCGAGATAGTGGTCAAACGCAAGCCTATTTCGATAAAAAAAAAAAAAAAAAAAAAAAATTTTAACCGACTTCAAAAAAAGGAATCTTTTTTTTATGTATGTTACCCGATTACTCGAAGACGCCTGGACCGATTCGAGAAATTCATTTTTTGGTTAAAAGGGTATACTTCCCAGGTGGTCCCATTGGCACCAAGTCAGCATCTGATGGGATCTCAGAAAAATCAAGGAAAAACAAATTTTATAGTGACGCATAATTTGTTTTTTATTGAAGTCGGTGTACTTTTTATGAATTAAAAAACTTTTTGAATATTTAGCAAAGGACTTTATTGCGTAACTAAGCTAAAGATATATTAACCTAATATATAATTATGGCTATCCATACTAATACTTTAAATGCGAAAGTTTGTTTGTTTGTTTGTTACCTCTTCACGACTAAACGGCTGAACGGATTGTAATGAAATTTGGTAAGAGAATACATTATATCCTGGAGAAGGACATAGGCATCTTTTTTCTCAAAAAACAACCTTGAAAGGGGTCAAATGGGAGTTCAAAATTTGTATAGGAAATCCATAATTTCCCGACTTAGGGATCTGTAAACAAAGAAATACGTGTTTCAACGTTTTTGAAAAATCATCCCTAAAAGGGCCAAAGTGAGGTTAAACTTATGGGGTATTCTTTAGATGCAATCTCAAGATTCAGGCACAACACCTGAGAGGCTGGACAATCGCTACAGGTCCCTCAGTGCAGAAGACAACTCCTTGGATTTTATACTCCCGAATATAACCTCCACGCAGGCGGAGCCGCGAGCAACAGCTAGTAGAATAATAAATCATTCCTGATGTAAGAAATAAAAATAATTTATAAATATGCAAAATAATAAAAATATACATACATACATAAATATACACTCACGCCCGTATCCCATGGGGGTAGGCAGAGACTATTGAGTGCCACAAGCTACGATCCTGACACACTTCTTTCGCCTCTTCCACATTCATACATCTTCTCATACATTTACGACGGTTGGAGGTACTTCTGATTTGCCCTTTTAGGAGAAGATCGTTTAAAAATAAAAAAATAAGTATATAATAATAAACGAATAATTTGTTCTATATCATGAAGTCTATTTAAATCTGGTAATACTACACAAAAATCCATACTGACCAGTAGGCCTACTCTAGAAATCAATTCCAATCTCGAACTCGATACAGTTTCAATTCCAATCTAGAAGATATTAGAACTCGTAACTCACTCAACTAAATGTAACAGAATATTTACGAACTAGCGATAGTAAATACTCTATTTCATTTGGTTACTAAAAATTCCGCCGTATTCAGTTAAATCGTGCGCTGGTGTTGCATTCAAGGGTGCCAATTGTACAGTTTTCGAACCCAATCCCAATTTGAAATTGGAATCGAGTGTCAAGAGTAACCCCTCTGAATACTGAACACGATCAAAATTCGAATTAGCATTCGAATAAAGAATATTAGAATTTGTTTGGTATTTAGTACAAATTTTGAACGTTCCGATGCCACAACTTTTTCTCAAGTTAGTGCTAGGAGTACAGTGCAATCAAAATGTACAAGGAGCAATCATAATAGTCATAGAACACGATTCAAGGCAAATGGACTTTGGTTAAACAGCCGCATTAAAATTTTATATTCCAACTAAATAGAGAAATAAAAATGTTTATGATGCCATAAAACACCGTCGGAGGTACACCGGATCCCTTGAGAGCGCGGACGTTCACTTTTGATATGAAATGGAATAATCTAAATTCACCATAAATAAAGGTTAGGAACTGATTCTGTCACAATTCTATTATAGCCATTATAATATAAATGTCTGTGTTAGTTATTTATTTTCCTATACTAGCAACCCGCCCCAGGATTGCTCAGTTATTGTGAGGAAACACATGCCGTCGTCAATTTTATGAAAGACCTCCAATTGTGAAAAAAATAATTTAATCTAATAAGGTTTAGCCAGCGTAAATCCTGTAAGCGACGAAAATCCTTTAATAATACTTACATATACAATCACGCCTGTAATCCCCGAAGAGGTAGGCACAGGTGTAACTAATAAACCCACATTTCACCGAGCTTATTACCGTCCCATAATGTGATAGGTGGCGAGCCTATCGCCATACTGGGCACAATTCTGGACTCTGGGGATACTAAGCATTTCGTGATGATAAATCCAACATCACTTTACCCGACCGGCCGAACCCGAGACCTTAGCACAACAGTCTTAACTTGTAACGTATGCGTGATTACAACTGCGCCACCAAGGCAGTCTTTTAACAATAATATACCTAACAGTCTGTATATATAAAAGAAGAAACTGACTGACTGACTGACTGACTGACTGATCGATCAACGCACAGCCTAAACGGCTGGGGTTAGAGACTTGAAATTTCGACAGTAGGTACCTTTTATCACGTAGGCATCCACTAAGGAAGGGTTTTTGGAAATACCACCTCTAAGGGGGTAAAATAGGGGATGAAAGTTTGTATGAAAATCCGTCATTTTTGAAGTTAAATTCATGAAAATTAGTATTTGGCATTTTAGTTAAAAATAAAAAATATATGTTTCAGGATTTTTGGAAATTCCGCCCCTAAGGGGGTAAAATAGGGAATGAAAGTTTGTACGAAAATCCGTCATTTTTAAGTTAAACGCATGAATATTGGTATTTTGTATTGTATACTTTTTCCCCCAAACATGACCTCCACGCGGGCGGAGCCGCGAGCAACAGCTAGTCATATATATAGTCCTAACCCCACACTAAACCAAACCTTTATCGTAGATAGGATAATCCATGAGAGACTACGGTCCTACAACACCCAGATCAGATATAAATATTTTTGGATCACACAAATATTTGTGTCTGCGCGAGGATTGAATCCATGACCTCTCGTTTCTCTGTCTTTCCTCGCTATAGAGGCTATCGACTAGATTACAAATGTAATATGAAAGTATTAAACTATTTATTAAATGTAGTAAAAATCCATTGCGCACTTTGGAATAACTAAATAAGGAAACTAAAAGGAACAAAGAAATAAAGGACATTTTATTTTATTTTATTATTTGAGGATTGCCAACAAAGTTTACAATATAACATACATAATAATAACAATCAGACAATAGAACTAATTGTAACTCAGACTACAGGCAACCACAACATGCGTAATACCATTTCACAATATTATTAATTAATTAAACATTATAAGGAACATTACAAAGAGAGGATAGATTTACCAGAATGTTAGGACTCCAGTCAATCAATCTCGGCTAAAAGAGTTTTCCTAAATGTGGACAGCGAATCATGAAATATGTCAAGCTTAGTGATTTTGTTCGATAGCTGATTATACAATGTAGACAGTCGAGGTATGGGGGAGTGTTTACCTATGTTGGTTCTATATCGGCGGACATGAAGAGTAGGAAGAGGTTTTTTACTATTCAATATTTTGTGTAGATAAGATTTTAAATTCTTTGCTACATAGATACGTACGATAAATTTATTATTTTAGGTGATGAAACTTATCGATCAAGACATGAATTTAGACATTGCTAATGTTAGTGCAGTTGGTCATCACACTATTGAAATAAATGCCTTAATGACTAGCTCTTGAAAAGATCTTTAAATACTGAAATATCTCATAGAAGGAAAACAATAGCTGCCTAACTGAAAGTACAAGCAACATTTACATTACAAACGGAAAATTCAACATAGCACATTGTTTCATTTCAAAGTAAAACGTTAAATAAATCTACGAAAGATCTCACATAAATTCAGTTTGAATGTGAGGACAAAATATAAACGTTCAGAACGCGTGTCGACATGTCCCGAGTCAGGACACTTGCAATGAAATATGCAGAGGAGCTTCGACTCGAGTCGTGCCCGCACAGATGTCGCCCCGGGCCCAGCCCGCAACTAGCCACCGTAAAACGAGCTAAAACCACGTCCAGATTTGCGTTATTGTATTGTGGATTGGTATTACATGGCTTACTGATATTTGGAACAACGTTTTGGTTATAGCGGTGTAAAGCCGCATTCATACATGAAATAATTTTATTGTTAACATATAATTTCGTTGCGAAGAAGGCCTTCTTATCAAATTATCTAACCATATCAACATATAATAATTATGTGCAAGAAAATCTAGTTCTGTATCAAAATTCCAATTTTACTAAATATGTTTTATTAAACGGATGTGACTGCGATGGAAACATTTTCTGACGAGAAATCCTGATTACAATACTAATTGGCTACCTGGTAATTTTTTATTGGTTTTTTTTTATAACAGTGTTGTATAATTATTAAATATAACACGAACACGAAATTATTTTAATCGCCTTATAATGTTTCGACATATAAGTGTTTGAAAGTTTTGGTCGGATTAGGAAAGGAAGCTCTGTTCCTTTCGGGCGAATATAATGTCAGTGTGGAATCTGTGTAATGTGTAAACAACTTAGAGTAGGCAACCATCTAAGGTAAACAAGTGACGTCATTTATAAGTATGGTGCGCTCTATATCTAGCAAGATATGAATATACTTACATTAGAAAAAAATTAAGTATATCCAAGTGTTTAGAAAAAATTTAACATGTATTTGACAGTCTCGTGGCAATGTGGGCCAGTAGCTGGATGTGAAATAAGGAGTCGTGGCCGTGGGTTCAATTCCCGCACCGAGACAAATGTTTGTGTGACAGACAGATATTTGTTCTGGGACCTAAAGTCTCACGTAGCTCTCGATAGCCACGATACAGGTGGAGTGTAGTCAATTTGCCGAGCCAGAATAAAAAAAATGCACGTTTTATCTAGTGTGGGGTCAGAACTATGTGTATTATGACAGTCGTGTGTATTATTTATATTTCATTTGATGGCTCTACTTATGGTCAGCTTTTAAGACTATAAAAAATTGAAATTCCAGCGAATCTGAGAAACTCTAACTAGCTCTCTGCACATTAATGTAACGAGACGGCCTCGAGTTACGCTTTCCAGCAACGGTTCAAATTACTTCAAGCAGGCGCCTTTAAACTTAATCGCTGCCAAATATAAAGTTTCCTGGCTAGAGCACTGCGCTATAAGCACGGGCAATGTTGTTAGGTTAAGCAGAACCCCAAATGTAGGCATTTTTAAGACAAATACACCTACCTTTACGCAACTGATATTTCACCATGACGGAGTTCGACAGTCTTGTGGCGCAGTCGGCTGTAAAATGATAGGCTACGGGTTCAATTCTCGCGCAAAATGTTAGTGATTTCCAAATATTTGCTTAGAGTCAATGTGACATCCAATATTGTTTTTAACATATTTAACCAATAAGTATAAATATAACTTTATTTACATACTATACATATATTCTATGAGATATGTTATGTTGAATGTATTGTTTAACATTAAATTACTATCATCGATACATCATTGGTGCGAGATCCTAAATAAAGTAAAAAGAAGTACAATGGGAGGTACATGAGTGAATACATAATATTTCTGAATTTGAAGAGAGAATGAATTGGTGAATAAAATTGATATCTGATCAGATACTGAATTTCTTCCTCATACGCAAGTCAAGCATTTAGGGTCAGCCAATAACCATATTTTAGCTACTTATCGCAAATATGACAACTCAATTGTAGACACCCGTTTATACACACATTTAAGCACAGCGGTATGTACGTGTCTAGATTATTCTATACCATATTCTTATTCAAATGGCATAGCAACTAGGAATTGGATTGACTGTTATATGCCTATATTTGGGTTTTTTCCCACTAGACGTACAAAACTTATCCAGATTTTATTGCGTCTATAGTTGTTAAGAGTTTTTATCGCCTATACACTTTTTTATTGTGTTGACATGTAATAATTTTATGACTTCATTTATAGCTTACGTTTACACAGTTAAAGTAAACAGCAATACAACAAGCAAACATGTTTTGCCTCAGATTTTATGGTAATACTCAGCTTTTATAATATGTACTGTTTACATAAAGGAAGACAATTGTACTAATCTGGATAGCTGAGTCGAATTATTTACTAGTTTTGCTGGTGGTAGGATATTAATATCCGCCCTGATAGCGACCACCGTACACAAGGGGGTAAAACCAGCCATAGTGGCACCGGGATCAGCCAGTGTACATCCGGTATTTGTCGGGGGCTTAGAGTTGGGGTAGGATGTTTGGCTGTTTTGCGGCCTTCTGAGTACTCTGACACTAGACCCTCGACCGCTTCTTCACCTTTTTGCCCATGCCGTAGTGTGAAGAAGCAGGCCGGCATGATCGTGTTTAGTAGCGGGGGATAGATCGTTTCATGCTACTTGATACTCTCATTGAACGGTACTGGGCTTACCATCAGGTGCAGTGTGGTCACTTTGCCGTGCCAGGATAAAAAAAAACACACACACACATACACTCACGCCTGTAATCCCCGAAGGGGTAGGCAGAGGTGTAACGAGTACACCCACTTTTCGCCGAATTTCGGTCCCATAATGTGATAGGGGGCGAGCCTATCGCCATACCGGGCACAAATTCCAGACTCCGGACTAATACTGAGGAATTTCTAGATAGAAAAACCCAATATCACTTTACCCGACCCGGGGATCGAACCCGAGACCTCAGCACAGCAGTCGTAACGCATGCGCAATTACAACTGCGCCACCGAGGCAGTCGGCACCGAGATAAAAAAAAACGTTTATTTGAAACTAAACTATGTATTGCACTAATATGTATAGAAAATTAAAATCACTTGCAGGACTTTAAAAATACTCGAACATATAAAATAACGACCAAAGACTTTACACTTTAACAACTTCTAAACTTAGTAGCATTGCTAGCGTGCGTACGTGCATTGTTCGCGCTCCGACTCGCTATGGGCTAATATAATTTGCGTCCTATTATGCAATATTAAATCTCATATTACAACACATTGCTTACCTGCATTAGGACGATCTCGCATATGACCTGCGATTGCATCGAACCGAACTGAATTGAATATGTGAACTTCTAAACACAACCTTAAACATAATAATTTCAATTAAATTTGAAACGAATACAATTAAATTTGAAAGCAATATAATTTTCACAAGAATATTCCAAACAAGAGGACAACGTTCAATAATAAGAAGCCAATTAATCACGTTCAATACGTTCGGTTATTGAACGAAATTGCCAATGGCGACAAGCACAAAGGACAGTTTCGTAGAACATAGAAGAACATTCGGTAACGTTGAATATAAGGAGTAATTGCTACTATAAGTACTATTATGGCCGTAGTGACGTTTGAAGTTTGTGCTACGCTTTTGTATATATGTAGTGTAGTAAATTGAAATTCAGTGATGTTTGGTTATAAGTTTTGTTTTAATATTTATGATCAAAAGATCTATAGATGTATTAACGAAGTAATTATATGGTAATAAAAAACTGTTATATTCTAATGACCCTCACTCCTAAAAATATTTATGTAAAATGTTATTTTTAATGTAATTTTATTTAAATTTAAAATTCTTTATTTCGGTCCTCACTGTTAAGGATTACGGCCACATAAATGCCGTTACTCGATCTTAACGGTTGTTGATTGTTCTTGGTTTTAACCCTCACCTATATCTTCCTACTTTTAAGTAAAATCTCCCCAACTCTTTCCGATGATACCTATACAAAGTTGTAGAACAATTTTTGTTCAGATTGTTGCATTGTCTTGTCTCTTGCATTACAGATTAAAGATTACAAAATATAAATTTATAATTCATTTAATAGAATAAATATAATTTTTCTTGATGTTTTCAAAGCATGGTATATGAATATCAGGAATAAATTCCAATATTTATGACTGCAACAAATTTTCAAAGTAAAAGAACCAAATCTGATATTTCTCAACACTTGGTGAAGTTTTCTTACGGCAACAAAGTTGCGGCAAACGGGACGTATCTTCTACCATGCGAGAGTTTTTAATTTGATTAATAGAAGCCGGGGCACTACACCTCAAGCAAACTTTATTGCAAATATATTTTCGTTTCGCTGAGATTATGCGCCCATCTTTCAAGCCTTTTTGGTTAGAGAAAATTATGTGAGTTGCAAACAAAAAGAAAAACATATTCAAATCATGCAAATATTAGTAGTTCTCTTACAATCCAAAATACGTTATGTATGTTAAAAGAAGCATGCTTTTTAAGTCTATGACGTCATATTTTGAATTTGATTTTAAATCGAGCCCATATGTACTGGCTAAAACTTTTTCCCAAGACACACTCCCACACACACACCATATAAGTAACAAGGCCAAATACTAATTTTCATAAACTTAACTTCAAAAATGACTGATTTTCATATAAACTATCATCCCCTATTTTACCCCCTTAGGGGTGGTATTTCCAAAAACCCTTCCTTAGTGGATGCCTACGTCATAAAAGGTACCTACTGTCAAAATTTCAAGTCTCTAATCCCAGCCGTTTTGGCTGTGCGTTGATCGATCAGTCAGTCAGTCAGTCAGTTTCTTCTTTTATATATACAGACTGCCGTGTGTCTTTGTGTGCATTTCGTAATTTTTTTTTAGTTAAAACTCCATCCTGTGTTTACAGAGAATTGTTGAATAGGGATGGCACAATAACACTCTAAAAGTAAATTTGAAGAAATGAATCAAAAGTGACATGCTTAATTTTTATTCAAATACATGATGATGAAGAACGGTAGGCAGTGACTCTGCTGTTCTCTGGCATTGCAGAAGTCTATGGACGGCGGTGACTACTTACAATCACGTGGCCCGTCTGCTCGTCTGCCTATCCAGGCATTAAAAAATTATGTTAAGTATAGGTTTAAACTCACATGAAATGCCCATTCAAGTTGAGAAATATGTCCATAAGTTATTTTCTACATACGTTTTCTACTCAATCACGTTCATAGTATTGAATTTGCATATAGAATACATTTTATCCAGATATATGGAAGGATTTCCCTCATACAAAATTTCTCGTACACTTAAACTGACAGGTACATATTACATGCAGTAACTGGTAGCGGAGTGAAACCATATTGATGAAATTTTATAATAGCCGATTTAAGTATTTTCAAGAGAGTTGCTTGTGTCTACTTAAAACCTTTATATATGTTTTTTTATTCAGACGCAGCAAATTGACCACGCTGCACCGCTGTAAGCGCAGTGCCGTCCAGATAGAGTATCAAGTAGCGAGTCTATCCCTCGTTACTCAATACAATCATGTCGGCCTGCTGTTTAGCTTCTTCACACTACGCCCGTAACTTCACGTTCGCACAAAATGTACGAACATTTTGTGCGAAAAAATGAATACATCATACCATTATCCATAAGTAACAGCGTGATCTAATGTAAGTCGATAGCATTCGTTTCAAAATTTCATAGCAACAAGAACAAAAAGATATATCATACGTTCAGCAATAGTAGAACGCAGATGCATTAGCCTCTAGTGTTTTATTGTAGGAGTGTAAAGTGTTCCCAATGAATTCAGTTCATCGCCACTTGGTGTTTATCAGTCCCTAGGAGACTCACTTGTCTACGGTTGAAACAATATGGATTAATAAGACTTTATGTAAACTACAATTTTCAAATAAATATTTATTCAAAATTCCATGTTGTTTTTGTTAACAAATACTTTATAACAAATAATGTCCATTCTATTAACACGATGGCACGTGCATATTTTATACCTGATAATTAATTGGCAAACACACATTTAATTATTTAAGTACACAATTGTGAACTGTCGAGGATGAATAATAATGCACAATGGCGGCATTAAAACATTACTACTCAAAGTTACTATAAATAGACTAATGTCTTGGAGCAAAAAAAATGTAAATAACTAGTGTGCCCGGCAAACTTTGTCCTGGAACCAGATCCAATTGTAAATCCAAACTATCCAGGGACCCACTAAAACAATTTCTTCAAAAGTGGTGTAGCCGTTAAGGAGGAGTTCCGTGAACACACGTACAGAAGAATTATTCATAAAGATGTGGCAAAAATAACGTGTAAATAGCGAAACACTGTCAACCCAAAACACATAGCACATAATTTCCCTTTCACTAAAATAACACGAAGTCGTGTCCACAGAGGCACTCGTAATAGAAAATGGCTTGCATGAATTGTTCCTTTTATGCGATCGTGTCCCAAAAATATCTGCTGCAGCCTCGTGAATACCGTATTAGAATAAAATATTTTATTTCACATCTGGCGCGCTGAATACAACAATGTTTTCTATTTTCAAAACGTATAATGAAATTGTTGCTTCTACTTTATGTCATATCATAGTGCATTCTACTGTGGTTTTTATTACTTGTCTGACTTTTGTTGTTTGATAAAAGTGGCATTGAAATGAAGTATGGGAAATTGGTATGGTAATATTGTATCGTGAAATATCGAAGGCATTGTTCCATAAAGGTGTATGTTCAAAAACCGTTGTCATGAGGTTAAAATAATCTCAACTCTTGCGAAAGTTATCAAACTTATCAGAACTATTAGTATTTAATTTTTTTATATAGTTCCAAAATAGCAGCGATAGCCTAGTTGGTTGCGGTACGGACTGTCAAGACGAAAGTCGTAGGTTCGAAACCCAAGTGGCATACACCCGTGACTTTTCTAAAGTTATGTGTGTATTAAAATGTTAATTATCGCTTGCTTTAACGATGAAGGAAAACATCGTGAGGAAACCTGCATATCTGAGAAGGTATCGAAGGTATGAGAAGTCTGCCAACCCGCACTAGGCCAGCGTGGTGGACTAAGGCCTAACCCCTCTCATTAGTAGAGGAGGCCCGTGCCCAGCAGTGGGACAATGTTTAACACAGGGCTAGTATTATTATATTATTATTATTATATAATTCCAGCTGGGACTCCTCATATACATCCGGTTCACACATTTGACGAACTTATCGCCGAATGCGAAACATCGATTCTAGCATGTTATGACGAATATACTTATGAGGTCGCGCGAGGCGAGACAAGACTATTCTCCACATTTCCATACTCTGAAATTCTCAAAGTATCTCTCCCAACGTATAGGCTTCAGCTTATACAGGTAATAAATAATGATATGTTTGGTCATTTCACTTAATTTTAATTTTTAGGTACTAGCCTAACTCCTTATTGACTTCTGTTTGTTACCCCAAATTCTGTAAAAGAAGTTTAACAATCTTAATGCCTTCCGTGGCTTAATGAGGGTGAATAGCCGGTTGTGAATTGAGACTTCGCAAGGTCTATACTCTTCGAAACAAATGTTGGTATCATCTACATTTTGGTGGCGGGTCGGGCGGCAGTATGAAAAATATCATATTAACACCATATAGTAATTTCTAAACTGCCTCGGTGGCGCAGACTGCCTATATGGCGCAGTTGTAATTACGCATCCATTACGACTGCTGTGCCGAGGTCTCGGGTTCGAACCGGGGTCGGGTAAAGTTATATTGGGTTTTTTTATTTGAAATACTCAGTATCAGCCCCGCGTCTGGATCTATGCCCTTATCACATTATGGGAACGTAATAAATTCGGCGTAAAGTGGATGTACTGGTTACACCTCTGCCTACACCTTCGGGGATTAAAACTACATAAAATGTAGCTATAGGAAAAGAAAATATCATTTAATCAACATATGTCATCTACATGTAACTTAACCTGCGAAATTGTAGTAAACAGAGGCGGTAACATTTCCAAGGGCCTTACGTGAAATCTGATATGAAATATGCAAAAAGCTATTCTACCTCACATAGGCAGCTCTTACGTAACCGTGTCAGGGATCCAGCAGGAACTTTATTGAATTTTAGTTACTCAGCGGATTTATATTAAAAACTTATGTGACACTAATGTTTGTAAATGTAACTTTCGTTAATGCAGAAATTTTTGTAATAGCGAGAGAAAGGAGAGACGTGTTGATACGACTGTGGTTCGGTTACGACTTCTTTATTAACATCGGGTTGCACACTTATACCATACACATTTACTTACACTGTGTAGTCTAGTCTGAGTTAATCGAACGCTTCTAGAGCAGTCAAGCTATTTACTGTAATGAACAAAACATCAACGCCATTTTTGATAAGGATTTGTTCATTTCGAAATTTGAAATTCGACAGCCTCCGTGGTGCAGCGGGCGAGTAGCCGGCTTTGGAACGAGAGGTCGTGGTATTGGTTCCCGCACCGAGACAAATGTTCGTGTGACAGTGGTCTGGGTGTTGTGGGATTGTAGTCCCTCGTCGTTCTTGACGATACAAGTTTTACCTAGTGTGAGGTCAGAAATGTGTGTGTGACTGTGAAAAAAAATACCTATTTGTAATTAATATGCCTATAGTATAGCGACCATCGACAGACGTCTGTCCACACTAGATTTTGTATTTGGAATGCACTATATTTACAATCAGGTAGCGTATAGTAAATTACCTACTATACGTACTAAAAAAAGACAGTACAAGACATTTATTTCAAGCGCTTTAAAAACCTAACAAACCTACTAAGATTATAAACCTTCTAAGATCATCAAAATCGGTCCAGTCGTTCTTGAGTTATAAATGGTGCAAATTAGCGGAATTGTTTTTATACATGATTAGTATTTGATAATATGGACAAAATGCAGATTTTAAAATAAACGAATAAAATAAGCAAAAGTAATTAACTTATAACTATAGAGCAAGCGATATTGCGTCGTACCGAAAAAGCGCAACGAAAATTGGACAGATTAAGCGAACTCTGACGTAAGTCGGAACAGAGTGACATAAAGAAGACGCATGACAGAAGATAAAACGCTGTTACTGACTCGGAAAAATTATCGTGCTACTATTGTGCACATTATACAATAACGATTATAGATAACATAGCAAACAAACTTAACTATTTATTTATTTATATTCTTTATTGTACACTGGAATACATGATATTAAACACACAAAAGTAAAATTAAAAGTACAATTCGCGGTCTTATCGCTCTCGGCGATTTTTTCAAGACAACCATGGGATGGAAAATTTGATAAGGAAAAAGAAAGAGGGGAGGGCAGACTGTGTACATAATAGTTTTAAGGAAAAACAACTACAATAAAAATACAAACACAATATATATATAATATGAACATATTAATTATTAGATACATACATATTCACGAACAAACATACACACATATAAATATGCTAACAAATAAATACAATACAGCAGGAAATAATTTTAATGGCTTGGATCAGTGAAAAAGGTAATAAATAGTCTTTCACGAGCCTTTTAAACCGTGATAATGTTTGTGCCCGTCTTACCTCAACGGGCAACTATGTTTATATTTTTACAGCCTCCGTGGTGCAGCCGGCTAGTAGCCTTGGCTTTGGGTTCGATACCCGCACCGAGACGATTTTTTGTGTGGTCCACAAATATTAGTTTCAGGTCTCGGTGTTGTGGGACCATAGTCTCTCATAGTCCTTGGTACCCACGACACTTAAATATCAAACAAGTATTTAGTAACGTCAATAGATAAGTCTTATAAAGTAAAGCAAAAACATTAAAAATTACCAATACAAAAAACTTAAATAGCAACTTTTAAAATGTTCCGCACTTGAACGTCACAGTCGCGGTTGCGGCGCAAAGCTTTTCTCACACTAACCTATTTAAAAGTAGCTTAAGAAGCTTGTGGCGAAGGGGGTTAAGTGCACCACCATACCCAGCCGTGTTATAAGAGCTTAAACATCGTGCCTTCTTTTTATAAAATCTGTGAACTGACGCGATTAGTCAGTGTTATGATTCGGTCTGTCATTTTCAATAATATAATTTTTAGCTAGCCATATTATAAAAAATAATAATTACACACTCGCATATCAAAAAGATTATAAAAGTAAGGTAGTACGGAGTAAAAAGAAGCCAAAATCAATTTTATGCATGTAAGAGCGGCGAGTGTGTCAGCATTATTGGTGCGCCGGCATACCATTTGATACGTGACTGGTTAGAATTGATTTCATAGTGAGGTGACATGTCCGAGCAAATTATGAAACGCTACTCTACTGTCCGAGTAATATTCCTGCTCCTGAAACCCTCAAATTTTATTGTGACGCATAATTTGTTTTTTATTGAAGTCGGTGTACTTTTTATGAATAAAAAAACTTTTACTTATATCAACAACTTTTAACGTGTTAATTTGTTAATAATATTAGTTATAGCATTACCCATTAGAAGATAACTCGGATGGTTGTATTTTCGATACATCAAATGTCGTTAGTCTGTTAAATAACACACTAAATATGTTGGCTATATCAACACAAACTTGTAGAAATATTTTTTGACGAAGCGTAATGCTTTAATGTTAATGTGACCACAGTATAAAACATAATTTCGGCGTAGTTTGACACTTACTTACAATAACGCAGGTGGAGGAGACACACAATAGCTATTTATTTTTTAACGTACTAATCCTAAATATTTAGCAATATCTCCAATTTTTTAAATAGAATTTTGGATTTGGTTAATATAATAGATTTTAAAATAAAATTAACAAACTAGTAAATTTAAAAATAGTAATAGATATATATAATACATCCGATGGGACAACCATCATGTGATCGAAAACCTGTTAGCTAAATTCATATCCGTGCTCACAAGATCGGAAAATATATATGGAACTTGTTACAAAGTTTGCCAAATATTCAACAATATTCATTTCATTCTGACTGCCTCGGTGGCGCGTTTGTAATTGCGCATGCGTTACCACTGTTGTGCTGAGGTCTCGGGTTCGATCCCCGGGTCGGGTAAAATGATATTGGGTTTTTCAATTGAGAAATACACAGTATCAGCCCGGAGTCTGGAATTGTGCCCGGTATGGCGATAGGCTCACCCCCAATCACATCATAGGACCGTAATAAATTCGGCGAAAAGTGGGTTTACTGGTTACACCTCTGCCTACCCCTTCGGTATAACAGGCGTGAGTGTATATGTATGTATTCATTTCATTCATCGAACTAGTTAGCTGTATAGTTCATGGAACATTTACCGAACTATTGCCCTTGTGTGTCACAAAGCTGCTTCAAGCTCTTGAACGGAACATGGCCGTTGGGAGCGTTGTCGACGTTGTTACCAGCTAATAATTAAACTAGCAGAGTAAATATTTCCTTTTGCCTTTATAAATAACTTTTGCGTCTCGCACGAAATGGGCGCTGGGGAGTTCTCTCCTGAATCCTTAAAATTGTAGAAAGTTCTTAGTGTTTTAGGTTACAAGTGTACACTCAAATTAATAAGTATTATTTCAGTGCTGTGTAGGGATTATCAATATAATAAAAACCGTTGTCTAAGTAATTGTAATTTAAAATTTGTATAGAATAATTCGTTTTACGACCGGCTAACGCCAATGATAAAAGTTAACGAACTATTTTTACAGCGTCTAAGTATATCCAATGCTTAGATAATCGGTTGATAATTTATCAAGGATTTTAAAAGTAACAACACAACTTTAAAATCGCGCTAAAAATACAAAGTATTATTTCGAATTGCAATTTCCATTTGATTTCACTAATAAGTTATTAATCGCTAAGTCAAGTGGAGCTTTGATTAGTACTACGTTTCTGTAACACATTATATATTCTTAGAACTATCTATAACCATCTATGACTGCCTCGGTGGCGCAGTTGTAATTGCGCATGCATTACGACTGCTGTGCTGAGGTCTCGGGTTCAATCCCCGGGTCGGGTAAAGTGATATTGAGTGTTTCTATATAGAAATTCTCAGTATTAGCCTTTTTTTTTTGTTGTCGCGGGGAAAGCGTTTTATTACTACCGCCCGCTCCGGAGGGAAGCGGATTAAGAATAAAACGGGTATGCTGGACTAGCCGGTCTTACGACCCAATATCCCCCTCGCACGGATGATGGCTACCCGAGCTGCCGCTGGGCCGAGTCCCTAACCCCTATATACAACCCACCCGACACTACCAGCTAAATCCCCGCGGTGGCCTTCTTCGGCGCTTACGGAGCGATCCCGGGGTATTCTAAGGAGTGCTAGAATTGCAGCCGGAATCGCTCCTGCGATTCCCATCTCCGTGGAGGGCTAAGGAGCCCCCGCGCACCGAACAACGACAGCGAACGAGGCCTTACCACCCACGCTGCCGTCCATCTCGGGGTCGCACGATGCTCCGAATTTGGGAGTGCATCGATACGAGCTGACAGCCCTCCGCTGCGTGCCCGCGACCCCCGATGGCCCCTATAAGTCGCCTCGTACGACAGGCAGGGGTTACCGTGGTGGAATTCAAACGCCCCCATTCCACAGGGCGGGAGACGCCGGTCAGTCGTCCACCCGGCGCCTCCTACGTCTTCTCTGGCGGCGGGAGGGATCATATCGTTCCCGATCCCTCTCAGCACTCTCCTTCTGCGAGATGACGTTCTCGCAGAAGTGGGCCACCGCACGCCAGGACCTCCGGCTGGCGACCATGGACGACACCACGGCCGGCAGCGAGAGGTCTCCTCCGACGACTGCTCTGAGAGCGCTGCGCTCTTCGTCCCAGGCTGGGCACTCCTCCAACGTATGTTGGGCCGTGTCTTCGCGGCAGTTGCCACAGTGGTGGCACACGGCGGACACCTCCTTTCCGATCCGACACAGGAACGAACCGAAACACCCATGGTCTGTTAATACCTGTGTCAGTCGGAACGTAGGCGCCCCGTGGCGCCTGTCTAGCCATCTCTTTAGGACAGGACGCACTGCCGCGACAGTCCTCAAGCCCGCAGTCGGGCTCTCCAGCCTGGTATGCCACTCCTCCACGGCGGTTCTGCGAAACCGGGCCGCAATCTCCCTCGGGCCCAGTCTCTCCTGACTGCGGCTGGACGCCTCCTCCCGCCAGAGGAACGCTGACGAGAGGAGTTTGGCGTCCAACTCCCAAGGGAGTGTGCCGGCCAATACACAGGCCGCCTCTCAGTATTAGCCTGGAGTCTAGAATTTGTGCACGGTATGGCGATAGGCTCGCCACCTGTCACATTATGGAACTGAATTAAATTCGGTGAAAAGTGGGTGTACTGGTTGTACCTCTACCTACCCCTTCGGGGATTACAGGCGTGGGTGTATATGTATGTATCTATGACCATGTTACATACGTAGACAAACAAAACAATATCAAAATTAATGTATTTGAAAACGTTTGTCATAATACCGATCTAAAATAGAATCACATGTTTCTGAAAGAAGTTCGCAAAATAACTTGAACTAGCAAGAAATTGTACGACAATCTTTCTGTCACACACAGTGACGTTGCAATTTATTAACTTACTAAATATAGTTTCATGTCGATAACATTAGTTTGATTTATAAATCGTACTTATAGAGTTTTTTTTATTTTTTTATCATTGCACGGCAAAGCGACCGCACTGTACCTGATGGTAAGCGCAGTGCGGTCCAAATAGAGTACTGAGTAGCGAGAGACGATCCCCGCTACTCACCACACTCATGCCGGCCTGCTTCTTCACACTACGTCATGGGCAAGAAGGTGAAGAAGCGGTCGAGGGTCTAGTGTCAGAGTACTCTGAATGCCGCAAAATGGCCTTTGTACCCCAACCACCAGTAAAGCTATAACCTTTATAATTTTCAGTGTCCACATCGTTGAGGAGCTTAATAACTATAGACATATAGTTATAGTTGGTAGTATAGTAATTATGATTGGGTTTGTCGTAGGCAGATTTCTCTACAGTATCAACGAGCCGGGTGAACTGGGTTGTTACCACTGTCCCACAGAAAACCGAGGTGAAGTAACAACTTGCTGTTTTGTACAGTGAGTGAAAGTGTGGAGATCACTCACCATCGAGGGAGCAGTTTGCTCGATTGCTAGCCTCTGCTACAAAAAATGATTATTAACCAATACTTTAAAACAGCCCTAATTCATTAGGTAGTTGTTCATCCTAAGAAACGACTAGTAATATTGTTAAATATGACAAGAAAGTAAAAATACTTTGGGAATCGGTGCCGATAAGATGAAATTACAAACTTACAAACCTAACCTAATAAATATCTACATAAAATATTTAAATTGAAATCTTATTTTTTTTAATCAGTTAAAATCTTGCTCAAGTTAGGAAAATAGGATGATAAAAAAGATTCCTTGATCCTGTCATTTATAATACCATGTGTTTACTACATTACAAACCATTAGGTTTCGTAAAAATACTCTGTATGTATGAAGGTTCGTTCACATGCGCACATATTTTTTTAATTTCAGATGAAAATAGTTTTAGAGTAACGGTATTATTATCTCTTAATGACGATGAAGCTACTGATAAACACATAATATATTTATTTTATGCAGAAGTAGAATAAAAATCCTGTTCCTGCCATAAAGTATAGCAAAAACTCTTTAATAGTAGTTTAAAAATGGTTTTATCACTAAAATGGTTTTGTGAAGTCACAGCAAATAATTCAAAAAAATGTAGGATATTTGATTTTCATACAGATTGACATTATCCACTCATCTTTACCATAAATAATGAATTCCATTTAAATGTTTGTCTACCCTTATTACAAAAATATAATTTAGGAGGCCTTTTAACCTACAGGCTAACCTAACGTCTATAGGCAAGTGCACTGCGTACACTTATTGTTAACACATACTTGCTTATAAGAGTGTTTGTTTTTATTTCAGAATTCCGACAAGTCGGGCGACCGAACCCTGTAGGGTAATAACACTGCCTCTAGCAATCTTCTTAATATATACTTGCCTGTTTTTATTCTCCGATACTAAAGGCTCAAAATTGTCTATTTGATTGTTTCGTACATTTATGATACTTTTACAAAGTTCACTTTATCAATTCGTGTTTTTTTTTAATGCCTAGATAGATATAGTGGTAGAGCCACATGCATGAATGGGCCGGCTCGACCGGGGTAGTACCACTGTCTCACAGAAAACCAACGTAAAGTGACAGTTTACTGTCGCGTTTCGTATGGTAAGTGAGATATCCGGAGGCCCAGATTCCCCCTTCCCTTCCCTAATCCCTATTCCTGTCCTTTAAGGCCGACAGCGCATACATGATACTTTCGGTATTGTGGATGTTCATGGGCGGTGGAGATCACTTAACATCAGGTGACCCACAGGCTCGTTTGTCGGACTATGCAATAAAACCATAAAACAAACAAACAGACGAGCAAACGGGCCACCTGATTGTAAGTAGACACCGCCGCCCATAGACTTATGCAATGTCTTATACGTTCTGCTTTGTCGTGATATATCCACGAACCCTATGAATGATTACAATACGTCCTTTACACATTCATAACCACGCTCTACAGGGCCCATCACTGTAACGTAACTAACATACGGCCCTTTTTCATTCTTGGATTCGTTAGACAATATTTGCGTAAAATACGTTTTTTTATTTCATTATACGTAAACGAAAGAAATAATAGAAAGAAAGAAATATTTTATTCATTATAAGCACGACAGTAAATAAAATTAAAACACAACAAAAAAAACTAAAAAAATAACATGCTTATTACAAATACGGCCTCAACTCAGCGTGTACTGGTATAAAATACCAGTGCTGGTTAATACCAGACCTACGTAAGCGTAGGGCCGTTTAGTGAAATCACGGGCACAAAACACATTCTTACAAACAGCAGAATGATGCAGACGTGAGTAACAGCCTGGAGCCGCTACAGCTGCGTAGGGATATTTCCTCGCTTAGCGTATTCTACCGTCTGTATCATGGCGAATGCTCTGAAGAATTGTTTGATCTTATCCCATCTTCTCCCTTCCATACCAGAACCACGCGTACTGGCTTGCGGAGCCACAGCTTCGTGGTGTCTACTACCCCGGCCCGAACCAAGAGGTTCGCAAATTCGTATATTTGCCGCACCATCAAGCTGTGGAACAGTTTGCCAGCTACCGTGTTCCCTCCCTCCTATAATCCTGGGTCCTTTAGGCGTAACGTGAAGCTTAACAGCAGGCCGGCATGATTGTGTTGAGTAGCGGTGGATAGACTGTCTCTCGCTACTTGATACTCTATCTGGACGGCACTGCGCTTACCATCAGGTGCAGTGTGGTCGCTGTGCAGTGCCAGGATAAAAAAAAATGAAAAAAAGACAATTGTGAGATGATATGATACCTGTTCCTCAGCTTATTTGTACTGCGTATTTGTGCCAGAAAAAAAACATGAATTCCGCAAATATTTTTCCACGCACTGATTTCTAAATCCAATTTCTGAACAAATGTGGTACATTGAATAAGCGCCGCCACACCAAACACTTCCCTCCGTGCATATGTAAGTGCTGGGTTATTCGATTACGTGAATAGTCCCCGAGGTGTTGCTACAGCACACCGACAATAAAACGAAATGAATCTCGGACTCGGTTCAACTGCTTGTTCTGGCGATAAACATCAAGGTGTTAATTCTTTCGTTTGAATTGATCTCAGTTGGTTAATGCGCGATAAAACTGGTAGGGGAGTGCTTGATGTGCTTGAATAAAAACAAATCCAAACAACAGATGTCGATGTGGATAGCCTATGATTTATGTATTCTGTATACGATGGATAGATTATGATAACAGAGAGAGAGATAGAGATGGATGGATAAGAACTACCTTCACCTTCATCTGTATGGATGAAAAGTATATTATATAAAAAAAATGTAAAAAACATCGCGAGTGTGTTGGAAGAAATCCTGGCCAAACTATGCTTAATTAAGAATTCAAAAATGAATGATCAATCTAGTTTCACAGCAGGCTACTCATCCGCCGAGATACGGAGTTTATAATGGTAATAGATAAGGCATAAGTGACTATGACATAGTAACGTCTTACTGTGAGAATAAAATATTGTGTAAGTAAATTAGTTAAGGCGTACTAATCTATGCATTTAAAATTACATATCCATCAACGCCCAGGCTAAGGAACTATTATTATTTCAACCAACAATGTGCTCCATTAAACTATGCAAAGACTTTATATTTCACTATAAAAAAATTTACTTCTGTCGAGACAACAAAGCCTGCCATAAGCCTTTTGACCTAAACAGCTGAAAGTTATGACCCATAAAGCTATTAGCATGGCCACTAGGAAATATTTTTGGATATTCTACATATAGTATTTAACTAGATGTGATATTGTATGTAATTTATAAGAGTTTTTATGGGGAATATATTTATTTCCCAGCCCCACCCTATAACACAAGTTTAATACCTTGGGTATCAGATTTCAAATCTATACTTACTACAATGTCTTATATTGTTTGTTTGTTCATGTTCATTGTATTATCTATATGTATGTATATTGTGGACCATTTTTGTGTTTGTATAAATAATAAAAAAAAACCTCGCATATTCCGCATGGGGTGACTAATACGTGTGCACGAATTGTACCAATATATTTTACAAATGGTGGATATGTAGCAAGCGCGGCGGACGGCCGACAATCCTCTTATTTCCCGTCCGTCGTCCGCACGAACCGTACTTACACTTATATTGTACGAAGTGGACCTGTGCACTCGAATGCATCGCCTATCTTAGGGTTGCCAGAATCATCTAAATAATCAACCTGTCAAGATTAAGTTGATTTGGCTTTTAGGGTTGCTTAATGGTCAGTAGAAAGATTGAATTTAAGATAGACTCAAGACAACAATAATCTGTGCTTCAGATAAATGTTTTTTTTACAAAAACCGGATACCGAGACGAGACATCAATATTATAGATTATGAAAAATAATTATGAAATCACTTTAAAAAGGTATGCATTTATTTAATTCTCCTTCATGTGTTAGGTATATTTAAATTCTAAACTAATGTAACTAACAACTACTTTGATAATCACCTACACATAAATAATAGGAGGACGTGCACAAATGAATTGGTTAGTTCAGGTTTAGATTTAACATTATTACGTTGGCGCAATATATTGCAGTCATTCATGAACACCAATTAATTAGAAAGGAAAGGCAGTAGGAACATAATTCAAAACTAGAAACTACGAATAAGACAATGTATACATAAATCAAAAAGCACGTAACAACCCTAGCCATATCGTTGCCACTCTTTCCCGCAGCGACCGCGTGAAATCGAGCGAAACGCATTAGTATCGATAAAACCCGCACAATGATGCATGTACTGCGCTGCATTTAACATAAGTACTGCGACTGGTTCTACCTTAGACAAACGAACATTGTTGAAAATATTTCATTATAATTTCTGAGATTTCTGACCCTTGAAGAAATCACTTATTTCAACTATAAAATTACTAAAATAGGAACAACAGCTATAACTCCAGTCTCACAGCCTCCGTGGTGAATCGGGCGAGTAGCCGGCTGTGAAACGAGAGGTCGTGGGTTCGATTCCCGCAGCGAGACCAATGTTTGTGTGACAGATATTTGTTTCGGGTCTGGGTGTTGTGGGACCGTAGTCCCTTGTAGTTCTTGATACCCACGATACAGATTTCACCTAGGTTGGGATCAGAACTATGTGTGTGACTGTTGTGTGTATTTTTTTTCTACTATTATTTTAAGATGTATTAAATATTTGAAAGTGTATTAATTAAACTATATTAGCCAGTGTATTGATTATGCTAATGTATGTTTATAAATAAATAAATATGTTATTGGCTTTTATCTTTATTGTTACCCATTGTGTACTGGCTTGTCTTAAGACTCATTTAATCACCTGCGAGATCAATAAAAGCTTTTTTACTTTCATAATTTCGAACATTATTAACTTAACTACCATGTTATTAAGATAACCATTGCAATTCGTTTTTTTAATAACAAAAAAACTGATGAGTACCAAACATTTTCCAATTTCACACAAACCTCCGGCAATTACTTAAGTTTAGAAAGTTTAGAAGTTTAGAAGTTTTAAATAAAATGTGGTTCCTAAGATACTGTAAAGCGAGAGAAGGACACAAAGTGGGCAGAGAAATAGCACTCGGTGTATTTTATATTTCTTTAAGATGCATTTTACGGAATTGGGACTTTAAGTACGGACGAAATTCCGAGTTTTTTCAGAACAGTAGTGAAAATTGGCAAGTTCTATCAATATTATATGCCACACCTATGTCCTTGCCGATTTGAAAGATGACCGCTCTTTACAAACAATGGCTGAAGCGGCGGTTTCGTACGCTCGGGATACAATGATATTCATATTTTTTTTACATGTTACATAATTTTTTTATTAGAAATCTTGAAATCGCAACTAGACCTGTTTTTTAGGATACAATAACGCTATCATCAGTATAGAATACAAGTGAAAAGAATTTTGCAGTTCAGACAATTTGCATAAAAAATAGGCACCACCTACTTTTATGATATTTTTGTTCATTGTGAGAACACGGTATAATAATTCTATTGAGATAGAAAGTTTCAATATGAAGCCATATTTCCCATATATTTTTCGATAGCGATTGGTTTAGCGGACCTCTCAGTAATTTCTTGGAAATAGACGCAATTTTTATGTTTGGCGAATGTCTTCAGCTGACAATCTTGCATTAGGTAAAACATAAAAGATTACGACAAACAAAAAAAATAATAAAAATACTTAATATGTGGCATGTAACACAGTAACTTAATCAAGTGTTCTCGGATAGTATATTCCGATAGCCGTTAAGACTGCCCTTCCCATAATGCTGCGGTCAACGGAAACCCTGAAGGGCTAAACTGCGCAATTTGAGACGTAATGTTGCCTCTCATGACCTAAAGCGGGGTGTATATCTTTACAACCCCAGTTGGATTCAGTATTTTTGTATTACAAGGTGTACGATCCCTCTTTTTGTGAAATTTATTGTTGCTATTTGACATTACAATATCTAGTTTTTTGTTGTAGTCTCTAACATAATGTGATTTATTTGTTAGTTATTTGTTCGTGAATATTTGAAACCGTATTTTGTCGTAACTCCTCATTTTGAGAACACTCCTCTGTCTGCCACAGCCAGTATCGGAATACTTGGCGTTGACATTTCGAGCAACGTCCAGTTCCGCGGTCAATTGGAAGGTAAGGCCAAATTGGCCTCAAAGAAGCTCGGTGTGCTCAGCAAGGCGAGACGGTACTTCGCGTCGGGTCAACGCCTAATTCTCTATAAGGCGCAAATTCGGCTCCACATGGAGTACTGTTCTCATCTCTGGGCGGGAGCACCTCAGTACCAGCTACTTCCATTTGACCGCATTCAACGTAGGGCAGCTCGGGTTATCGACGATGAAACTCTTTCCGATTGGCTCGATCCTTTGGCTCTGCGTAGAGATGTTGGATCACTCTGCATTCCTCGGAACATTCCCCGTGATAAATGCGGTAGACGCATTCATCATGGGGAATGTTCCGAGGAATTGTTTGGATTGATCCCGGCCGCTGAACTTCACCATTGGACATCGCGTCAAAACATCACATTCCATCCCCACCACCTCGATGTCCAGCGTTCCACAACAGCGCGATTTTATACGGCATTTTCTACCTCGCACAACCACTGTGGAACCAGTTGTCGCCGGCGGTTTTTCCGGACCGTTACAAACTGGGAACCTTCAAGAAGAGAGCATATTCTTTCCTGAAAGGCCGGCAACGCATTTGCAAGCCCTCTGGTGTTGAAGATGTTCATGGGCGGCGGTAAACACTTACCATCAGGTGAGCCTCCTGCCCGTTCGGCCCCCTTTTTACATAAAAAAACACGTCTACTGGCTTGCAGGGCCACAATTTCGTGGTGTCTACTACCCCGGCCTTTCTTTATTGCTTCAAATACGTGCGCACAACTCCAAGTAAGATATTTTTCACAGCCTCAGACAGTAGAGCCTTGTAGTACTTGATACCCACTATACAGGTGTATATTACCCAGACGGACTCCTTTATATAAGACACTAGTGGCCCCAAGCAAACGTTTTCCTGCCACAGACCGCCTTCTATGGAGACCGACTATTCGTTAAAGATACCTATATAAAAATTTTGACCTCAGCAACAATGCCACCTATGGGTCAAAAATATCCTATCTCTCAAGCTAAAACCAAACATTATATGCATTAATATAATTGAAACCGGTTGGGTGGTTTTCAAGATTATCGTGTACGAACATAAATACGTATTTTTTTATGATATGATTGGTAAATCTATACCGTTATAATAAATAAGTGGCAACTTAGTAACGGTATTTTGAATAAATCGCTCTGCAGACATTGGAGATAAGCCCCAATATGTATCCAAATTGAAGCAATGACAGCGATTTGGGGAAGTTTTTTATAGTCATTAATAACGCCGACCCTCTAATAAAAGATTGATCCCCTCATATTTTACACTGCAATGTGTTCCCAAAGTTTCCGGTCTCAACTCGTATATAAAACATTTCACCCGGGATTAATAGTAAGCCTGGTTTTAGCGCACTCTTCGGTCGATTTTTCCCTTATAGCTGTATAAATTATGTCGTATTTGCTCTGATTAAAATATTTTTTATTTGAATTTTGTCATTGACAATAGGGTACATGATACGATTTTTGTAATTATTTTAATCAACAAGGTATAATAATAATAATAATAGCCCTGTATTAAATATTGTCCCACTGCTGGGCACGGGCCTCCTCTACTAATGAGAGGGGTTAGGCCTTAGTCCACCACACTGGCCTAATGCGGGTTGGTAGACTTCACATACCTTCGAAATTCTTATAAGAATTCTCAGATTTGCAGGTTTCCTCATGATGTTTTCCTTCACCGTTAAAGCAAGCGATAATTAACATTTAATACACACATAACTTTAAAAAAGTCAGAGGTGTATGCCACTTGGGTTTCGAACATACGACATTCGTCTTGGCAGTCCGTACCGCAACCAACTAGGCTATCGCTGCAACAAGGTATAAGATACCTAAAACCAATTATTATCGAAAGATTTTTATGAATCCGAACAAATATAAATAAGTTAGACGCTATTCAAATATGCTGCAAGGGGTGATTGTCATATTACAGTAAAAGGATGCATATAAGCCGTGACGTCACCTCTTAGAATCGCCATTACTGTGCCGTTGTGCGAGGGAGACACTGCGCACCCATTTTTGCTCATACCAATATTTAAAATAAATATTGTGAACTCAATTTTCAAGCAATTTTGATTTTGTTTTAGCAAAAGGGTTTCTTTTGCGTATTATATTTGGTTGCATAACGAATAATGTACAAAATTAAACACAGGAAACATACTACACTATTGTGAATATTTGTCGTAAGAATCTTGCTTTATACGATGACAAAATCATTTCACACTACTCTTAATGTTAAAAAAAATAAACACAATATTAATATTTATTTATTTATTTACCACTTAACAACTACTTTTACAGGGTAGCCCTAATACAGTAGTGTTGATCAACTTATTCTACTTAGTTATACTACTTATATTATACTTAAATCTATGTTATTTATTTTTTAAAAAACTACTATAAGAAATTGTATATAGTGAAATATTAGTGAAACTACTCAGAGTACACGCAAATATGTCAATATCAATTATTCGTGAATATTGTTAAACGCATACTGACTACTGTATGACAAAGAAAGGAATATTTAAAAAGCAGCTAACCAAAAGAAAAATTCAAAAGGGTGGAAACTATAGAGCGTTCGTTGACCACTCATTAAGTGTCGCTGCAACGTATAATTGCAGCTTTTCACTCTTTTATACAGTGATATGCATCCAGCATTGTCACTATTTTGTTTAAACAATGTACTATTGTTTTTTTTCTATTTACCATTCCCTTATATTAAGTAACTTCTTTCATATTTCTTTAATTGTGTGAATTCAGTATTTTTCATTGCTTACTTGAAGATACGAGTAGAAGATATACGAGTGTCTAGAATTTACGGTTATTAATGTTGAGTAAATCTTTCTTTTTAATATGATAACATCTCCTTCCAAAATGCATTACATAGTATTAGGGTATTTCCTATTATTAGAAATAACGAAGGTATATCGAAAGTATTTAGGAGAGTTGTTGTGGGTACATTCATAATGACAACCTAAGTGGGGAGTAATAAATGTTTAGCATAAAACGGAGTGCCTTTCGCGCTCCGGGGTTCAGTTGAGTAGAAGACGAGACGATAGCCAGTATATTCGTGGTTCGGTGCAGTAAGTGTTAATGGTAATCAGTTCAATGGTCACTTAGTTCAGCTTAGAGGGTAATGCTGGTAGATTAATTATAAAGAGAAGCCTTAAAATAAATCCCGACATGCGGTTGTGTTAATATTAAAAGCACTGAGATGTGTAACAGTATTGTTTAAATCAATCAATAACATGTTAAACATTGTATTTGTGCCTTTTTAAATGTCCATCTTGCATAGTTTTGTTGATGTTGCTAGCAATAGTTCAACAAATTCAATCAATCTGTTTAATATTGACTTAAAATAAGCATATAAAAGAAATATAAATAAAGAATATCCCTTTTTCATTAAAAAAACAGATTAGACTGTACAGTTATGGTGATGACAGGCGCAGTCACCCGTAAAACAGGACCATCCTTTTTATTTTCCCCGTCCAGAAATTACGCTGGATGTTGTTTAATTATGCCGGCTGAATTATATACCGCCTGTTTTTTTATCGTTGTTCCAAAAATAACTAAATTAATGGAGGATTCAGTACAATCCATATACGAAGGAAAAAAAACGTTTCACTCACTCTTTAGTAATAGTACAGTTGTATCCCAAAGCGACAAAACTTTGATTGCAGCCTTTTTTCTATCGTCGTCATCGGGTACTGCTTGATCAAAACTATATGAGAATTTCGACAGAGCGTGTAATCGTTTTTACTGAAAAAGTAATATTATTACATTTATATACTACTGCTTTATAGGTACATATTATGTTTTTATTTGTTATAGTTTTTGATATTCTCTAAATTATGCATGACTGATATCAATAAGTAAAAAATAAATCGGGGTCCTACTTTACTAACTGGCTCACCATCACAAACCGTCAAGGACAGAAAGTTAAAATCTGATACAGGTATAATATTTCGAAATTCAAATATAATAATATTATTAGTTTTCAAAATAATATTTCACTGGTTTAATTTACATGAAACTTGATGTTAATGCTTTTCAATACAATTTCTAAAGCACTAACTGTTTGTTTTCAAATATTTAATCCGGCTCCGGAAGGCATAGTTTACAGGTGATAGTTTGTCACATTTTCTTAAAACTTCGTAATAAGACTTTTTAATATAAGGAAGGGAGCAAAGGGGTGAAAAAATGTGTACAGTTTACGCAAGCGAAAAAGCGAAGGGGAAAGCTTATTCGAAAACCGAAAGAAGGAAGCAGCCATTTTTTTTCCTGACCACTTTTAGACGGGCGTAGCTACGGGCAAAAATAAGTATGAGTATGAGGCCGGCATGATTGTCTTGAGTAGCGAGGGATAGATTGTCTCTCGCTACTGGATATTATAACTGGACGGCACTGTACTTACCATCAGGTGCAGTGTGGTCACTTGGCCGTGCCAGGATAAAAAAAAGTATAAATTAAAAAACGAAATCAATAGCATTAGGCTGTTTATTGATTAATCATATTAGTTTTGTTCGTGGTGTAGATACGCAAATATTAAGCCTCAGTAGAATATTACGTTACCACAATTCATTATACATCGAATAGTTAATATGTTTAAATAATAATGAACAAAATATTGCTGCCTCGGTGGCGCAGTTGTAATTGCGCATGCGTAAGACTACTGTGCTAAAGTCTCGGGTTCGATCCCCGGGTCGGGTAAAATAATATTGCGTTTTTCTATTTGGAAATACTCAGTGTCAGCCCGGAGTCTGGAATTGTGCCCAGTATGACGATAGGCTCGCTCCCTATCACATTATGAGACCGAAATTCGGCGAGAAGTGAGTGTACTGGTTACACCTCTGCCTACCCCTTCGGGGATTACAGGCGTGAGTGTATATGTATGTATGTTTATTACTGCACTGGTATTTTAACGTTGTATATTTGTGTGGCGCAGTACCTCTATGGCGCAGAAGGAAAGTAGCCAGCGATGGCACGAGAAGACACGGATTTGATTCACAGATAGATTTATTCGGGATTCAGTGTATGACAGTTGGGTACTTTTTTTTGTACAACACGATAGCTCATATGTCAAATAGATTTGACTGATTTTTCTGTAATTTTTTTGTAAAAACGAACATCTGATTTAGACAGATATTTTACAACAAGTAAGAGTCAAAAGAAGGAATTTGATAACCTAACATGATATTTTTTTATTTAAAATAAACCCTCTGGCCGTAAATCTCTTTAAAATGCCCGAATTTAAACGTTCTTTTTCAATCATCGGTTTTATTAAAAGTCAACAAAATATTTTTTTAGATAATTAAAAAGAAAATTCAATAGATAAATTCAATCTTCGGCTATGAAATGAATTTCTATTTATTTTGAGTGTAGTTGAAATATGAATTCTTTATTTTCTTTGTATTCAATCATCTGTTGACTAGTGCTGTTCAATGATCACACAAAAGTATTTCACAGTTTAAAATGATGTCGGAGTTTGTAACTGTGATTAATTAATATAAAATATACTCAGATACCGGAAATACCCATGTTCCATATCAAACCCATTTAAATATATATATATATATTTGACTAGTATTTCCTTGAATAATATTAATTAATAATATAAAAATAAAATTAATTAATAATAATAATTTTAAATACCTTATGAATAATTAATTGCTAGTGTATTTATGATGCTATGTATGTATACATAAGCTGATATGCTTTTCTTAAAAATTCTTTACTTTTTTTAAATGTTCTGACTTGTCATAAGAGCTATGTAATTGCCTACTTGACCAATAAACGATTTCATTTCATTTCATTTCATTTCAGATATAGGTGTCTAATAGAGTAGTTGACTCGATTTTTTTTATTAATTTAATCAACAATTTACATTACCTATAACCCATTATAAAAAGAATTTTATGATTCCGAACAAAATTGAGTAAATTAGACGCCATTCAAATCTACTGGAAGGGGTAATTGTCAAATGACGGTAAAAGGTTGCATGATATGTATCGTGACGTCACGGTACTCAGTATCCCCATTACTGTGCCGCTGTGCGAAGGAGATAGCGATATTTTCCCAATACGCAACCATTTTCGCTCATGTCTGTGAGTATTTGATCATAGCAATATTTAAAATAAATATTGTGACCTCATTTTTCAAGCAATTTTGATTCTGTTTTCGCAAAAGAGTTTCTTATGCATATTATATCCGGTTGCATATAAAATAATGTACAAAATTAAACACAGGAAACTACCGTATTGTGTATTCAAGAGGACAGATCTGCCATCCCGAAATACATCCCGTATATGATATTTGTTAAATGGGGGATACTCGCAATAGATATATGATGCAACTTGCTTTTATCCACGTCTCAGTGCTTGTAGCAGTTCTGGTCCCTCGGGATTACACGTATTCATACAGTTTGAATTCAGAACATGTAGTCATAGCAGAATTATTTACCAACTTATTTATTAATCATAAACAGTATTTCAAATCGTTTCGAGAATATAACGACGCATACCTTTAATGAAAATGATTAAACACACACTATAAGTAATTGTATTAAACATTGTCTCACTGCTGGGCACGGACCTCCTCTACTAATAAGAGGGGTTAGGCCTTAGACCACCACGCTGGCCCAATGCGGGTTGTTAGACTACACTCACCTCGTATGAGAATTATTATTTAGGTATTTTTAGGTATTTTACGATGTTTTTCTTCAGCGTTAAAGCAAGCGAAAATAACAATGAATATACACGTAACTTTAAAAAAGAACATACGAATTTCGTCTTGACAGTTCATACCGCAACCAACTAGGCCATCGTTGCTATTGCTACATTTACAATGAGCAGTATGAAATAGATTGTATAAGTAAAACACCTCCGTGGCGCAGCGGGCGAGTAGCCGGCTGTGAAACGAGAGGCCGTGGGTTCGATTCCCGCACCGAGACAAATATTTGTGTGACAGATAGATATTTGTTTCGGGTCTGGGTGTTGTGGGACCGTAGTCCCTCGTAGTTCTTGATACCCACGATACAGGTTTTACCTAGTGTGGGGTCAGAACTATGTGTGTGACTGTTGGGTGTATTATTATAAAAAAAAACTCCCTGCATTCATGTAGGACGTGTGCTACCCTAATTCCCCACCCTACCCTGTCCTTTGCCGGTCGCCCTCCATTACCCACCGTACCTTTTTTTTTTTTTTTTTTTTTTTGTTGTCGCGGGGAAAGCGTTTTATTACTGCCGCCCGCTCCGGAGGGAAGCGGATTAAGAATAAAACGGGTATGCTGGACTAGCCGGTCTTACGACCCAGCATCCCCCTCGCACGGATGATGGCTATCCGTGCTGCCGCTGGGCCGAGTCCCTAACCCCTATATACAACCCACCCGACACTACCAGCTAAAACCCCGCGGTGGCCTTCTTCGGCGCTTACGGAGCGATCCCGGGGTATTCTAAGGAGTGCTAGAATTGCAGCCGGAATCGCCCCTGCGCGGTGCTGCGTAGCAGCCCATCTCCATGGAGGGCTAAGGAGCCCCCGCGCACCGAAAAACGACAGCTAACGAGGCCTTACCACCCGCGCTGCCGTCCATCTCGGGGTCGCACGATGCTCCGAATTTGGGAGTGCATCGATACGGGCTGACAGCCCTCCGCTGCGCGCCCGCGACCCCCGATGGCCCCTATTAGTCGCCTCGTACGACAGGCAGGGGTTACCGTGGTGGAATTCAAACGCCCCCATTCCACAGGGCGGGAGACGCCGGTCAGTCGTCAACCCGGCGCCTCCTACGTCTTCTCTGGCGGCGGGAGGGATCATATCGTTCCCGATCCCTCTCAGCACTCTCCTTCTGCGAGATGACGTTCTCGCAGAAGTGGGCCACCGCACGCCAGGACCTCCGGCTGGCGACCATGGACGACACCACGGCCGGCAGCGAGAGGTCTCCTCCAACGACTGCTCTGAGAGCGCTGCGCTCTTCGTCCCAGGCTGGGCACTCCTCCAACGTATGTTGGGCCGTGTCCTCGCGGCAGTTGCCACAGTGGTGGCACACGGCGGACACCTCCTTTCCGATCCGACACAGGAAGGAACCGAAACACCCATGGTCCGTTAATACCTGTGTCAGTCGGAACGTAGGCGCCCCGTGGCGCCTGTCTAGCCATCTCTACCCACCGTACCTGCACTCGTAGCAAAAGAAACTCATTAAAACTTTTTTCTGTAAGACACCAGAATACCGCAGTAGAGTTCGTGGCATCCTCACGCAAATAAATCTTTGTTAATTTTAAACATAATGTAGTGATCAATGTTTCTATTTTTCATCTAGTAGCAAAGTTACTTCACTACACCTGATGATATATACCAGGGGTGGCCAGATCCTTGATAGTCGAGTCATTATTCAAAATTACAAAATTTCGCGAGCCGCTATTAAATACAATACGTATTTAAAATATATTTAATTATAATTTAATAATTATAATGTAATTATATTTATTGAATACATTATAAATAAAATTACAAAATATGTGTACCTATTGAATTTAAATATTAAAAAATTACGACGTTGCACTTAGTCTTTCATATTTGTTGTCAGTAATTTAAAAGACATTTTGAAACACATACGGAACGATAATAATTTTTAAAAATATAATAGCACAAAATTAAAAGGGAACTCGGGTACATTTATCGTGAGCCACAAATAATCCTTCAAAGAGCCGCATGTGGCCCGCTAGCCGCAGGTTGGCCCCCCCCTGATATATACATTATAGTTGAAATCTTATATAGACAGAGAAACATAGCGTCTCTCGGCGGTCGCCAGTATTATGCCGGTCTGAAGTGACTCGATAGACACTGGTTGACGTCGGACGCGAGTTACTACAACTAACAATTCAATCAGAATTAATGATATATATCAATTATCAGTGTCACTAGTAAGAAGATTTCGGTTGTCGTCGCATAATCTGGAACACCAAACAACAGAACTCTTGAACTTATAAAGTACTAGCTGTTGCTCGCGGCTCCGCCTGCGTGGAGGTTATATTCGGGAGCAGAAGTATACAATCCAAGGAGTTGTCTTCTGCACTGAGGCACCTGTAACGATTGTCCAGCCTCTCAGGTGTTGTGCCTGAATATTGAGATTGCATCTAAAGAATACCCCATAAGTTTAACCTCACTTTACCCCTTTTAGGGATGATTTTTAAAAAAACGTGGAAACACGTATTTCTTTATTTCCTACCAAAGGCCTAAATATGAATTTACAGATCCCTAAGTCGAGGAATTATGGATTTCCCATACAAATTTTGAACTCCTATTTGACCCCTTTCAAGGTTGTTTTGTGAAAAAAAAGATAGCCTATGTCCTTCTCCAGGATATTATCTATTCCCTTACCAAATTTCATTACAATCCGTTCAGCCGTTTAGTCGTGAAGAGGTAACAAACAAACAAACAAACAAACAGAGTTACTTTCGCATTTATAGTATTAGTATGGATGTCAGAAAATAATATTTAGTATAAGTCGAAAGATTATATGATTCAAGTCTCTTAAACTCAGTGTATCCATTAACTCTATATCTTTAATTCTAATTTTTATATCATTGATAATAAAAACCTAAAGTACATGATAATAAAATGGTAAACTTTTCTTCCATTACGCTAAGAAATCTAAATGTAAATTTACGAAGAACTTAATAAATTAACTCATTAAGAAAATTATACTACTGCACTACTAAAATCGTTCCATTAAATACTTAACTGCGCTAGTTAACTTTATAAAAACGTTCGTGCTACTATGTGATAAAATAACTTACTTAAAAAAAATTGAGAACACGTGTGTTTTATTTAATCTATTGTTTCTCACTTTTATGGTGAAGGAAAACATCCTGAGGAATAATGTATACCTTATGTATAATTTATACTGGAGGTTAAATAAAAATTTCGAAGGTATGTGAAGTCTACTGACCTGCACAAAACTACGTGGACTAAGGTCTAATCACATTAATTAATTACCTCAAAATATAATACATACATACATATACACTCACGCCTAGGCAGAGGTGTAACCTGTACAGTAAATTCCAGACTCCGGGCTAATACTGAGAATTTCTAGATAGAAAAACCCAAATTATTATTATTTATTTATAAAATATAAATAAATAATATAATGAATATATACAATATATAACAATATATCACCTCAAATACCATTAATTAGTGATTTCGCGATAGAAATGCCCAATATCACTTTTACCCGAACCCGGGATCGATCGGAATCGGCTACAAAAATAAAAAAAAACATAAATATTAATTACTCTTTTGAATCGGCTTATTAGTTCAGTAACAGGGTATTAATACTGAGCCGTCACTGTGGTCCAAGATCAATCGGTCAATCACAGGTTTTTAGAAGCTTTACAATTCGAAAAACAATACAAGATTGCCTGTTATTCATTCTCTATATAACCATAGGCTCGCCATTTATCAATGTGAATGTTACACCTGCCTAACCTCTCAGATACAGACGTCAGCTTATGTATGTTTACTATTTTCAAATCTATCATAACCCCAAAGCAACATACAATACAAGCTCACCGTTCCCATAGTTCTGGAATTACTTCCTAATTTTTTATCAAAACATTTCCGTAATGCAATCAGCTTTCCGATTCGGCGATCGCATCGTGGAAAACAACTCAATTTATATGTTTAACTACTTGCATTCGAGCTGAACGCAAAACGCGCTCTTTATACCTCTGTGTACGGACATAATTCGGTATAATCCTACAGATTTTACACGATACGACAAATTATCTGATTACCGTGCCTTTGTTCTGGGTTAAAGTGTTTGTTTTTGCTTAAAATTAACTAAACAATTAAAGTTATATGTTTAAGTAACTGAGCTAGCTACCTTACCCATTTGTAGAGAAGGTTCGTGCCCAGCAGTGGGACAATGTATATACAAGATAGTATTAATATTAATTAATGAACTGAACTAGAAGATGACCATTGAAAATCAACCATGTGTTTTGTTCGCACCACATCACAACATCATGCTGCGTCATGCTGTGTGGTCACCTATCTGCCACAGCAATGACGCTCCACGCATCACCAAAAATATATATCATGTGTTTTCCGCATATGGTACGATGATAATAATTGTGGCAAATAAATAGTCTTTCTTTCTTTCTATATCTTATTATTATTTTTCGTAAAATGTTGAAAATAGGAAGTGTTATTTCTGTCTTCGTGCCATCGTAAAATGCATATTTTTCTAGCAGCCATAGATACCTTTTATGAAGTGGTATTACGATATGAAATGCGAAGTGTTGGTGCTTACTCCTTAGTAAATACAGTCGTAAATTAGACACCAAATCCGAACATTAACATTACATAATTCATGGCCATTATCTTATACACTGCTAATTCCACTGAATTCACTATTCTTCAACCGCATGTTAATTAATTTACAAAACAGGAATAATCAATTAACATTTTCAACATCAGTAATAGAAACGGATATTTATGAAATGTGGATTTTGATTGCAAAACCACGGCATCCTTTTTGTTTGGCAAACTGTATCAAAGCATTTCCAGCCAGAGCGATCGATGCACCGAAGATGCATTTACTTGAAGTTTTATTAATTGTTTCGATAATTTCGTTGAGCAATGGAGTAGTCTTTGATAGATTCAGTGGTAAAAAAGTCGACGTCGCGCAGTCAAAGGAATTGCGGTCAAAGAACGCCACAGAGTGAGTTTTATTTCTAACAATGTCCGGGATCCATTGATTATATTTATTTTAAAAGGGCTGTAATCTGAATGTACCTAAAGCTACTTTAAGTATCTATTTAAGAGAATTTAGATAACGAATATCATGTTCCTCCAACCTATCAACGTAATTTGTAAGTGGTAATTATGGTGGACTAAGGCCTAACCCCTCTCATTAGTAGAGGAGGCCCGTGCCCAGCAGTGGGACAATGTTTAATACAGGGCTAGTAGTATTAGTAATTATAAGCACATCAAGCGTGTAAAAGTTGACCACCTAGAAAATGCTTAATTAAATGCAATTTCCTTAACTAAAATTCATACAAAACCGTTGTTTACAGACGATGTTCCTTTGAAGTAAAGCCATGCACGCCACATGAAGGCAGTCGGATAGACGGAACATGTAATAATTACAAAGAGCCCGCAAAAGGTGCAGCCAAAGGACCATATCTGAGGCTGCTCAAACCAGACTATGCTAACGGTAAGCAAAGTGTTTGTAGATTCTGAACAATAGAAACCTTTTAAATAATGGTATACATTTTATACATATGTCAAGAATATGTTTTCTCCGAAGCCAAGCTGAATATCGCGACAATTATTAATATTGCATGAAATAGAAAAATTTTAACTTTAAATACACTTTTATAAAAAAAATGCATAAATCTGATAAATAAATATACCAAACTGATAGTAATGTTTCTGCAGGACGCGACATTCGCAAAAACAAAAATGGCGAGGACCTACCATCAGCTAGAAAAATCAGAGTTGAATTGCAGACCACGGGACGTGTTGAAGACCGCCACATGTTCAACATAGCTGCCTATCACATGCTGGAGTTTATCCACAGAGATATAAGCGTTATGAATGGACCACGTAAGGAAACTTGACTACAATCATCATTGTTATTCATCAACTCATTTATAATATTATTTCTCTTATATATTCTAAACCTATGCTGGTTCGTCTTACTCATTACTTATTAGACATGGATATTATTGCTATTTTTACTTCATTTTCAATGAATGAAAAAAAAACACGTGAAAATTCACAAAGAATGATTTTCTCTTTGTTACTAATTAAATATGAATTATAATATACATTTGGCTACATGAAATTTAATATCCCCTTGTTCAATAACATGTAGCATTTACGATAATTGCAAATAATTTTGATTTCATCGAGTATCATCCCATATTCGCATTCGGAGAGATGTTCAGAGAGAAGCATAGAGTATGATTTGTTGCAAACATCAAAGATAATTAACAATTCCGATTTCAAATAAAATAAAATCCATATGATTTTTCACATGCTACACATTAAATCTTCCATAGGTGGTACCTACTTTCCTATTAAGATCACTATAGAGGGGAAGAACTAGCTGTGGAATTCGCTTATTCCCGTGTTTCTATGTTTTTTTTAAATAAAATTTTATAACATCTAGCAAGTTTTTGTCTACAGCTTTTATATCAGACAACTGTACACTAAAATTAAGACCAGTCATAATGTTATAGTTAGTGTTTTAGGGTCCTCACGATACAGGCTGTGCCTAGTGTGAGGACCACCAGTAATTCATTTTTATTGACATTTACTAATTGTCAGTAACCCCACCCCATGCTTGAGGCCAAAATGTAAATTTGATTGACACATTATGTACATTTTTTTGGAAATAAATTATTAAATTAAATTATTAAAATATTCCAAATCATACAAGATTCTTTGAACAACAGTAACAAACTGCTTCTGTATCACTCTCTTCTATTTCAGTTGATTATTTAAGAAAAAGACAGTATTGCTGTGAGCTGGTTGGAGAAGCCGATCCCCGTTGCATACCCATCCGTGTATCAGACGACGACCCCTATCTCAAAGTGACGGATATACGCTGTCTAAATTTCTCGCGCGCGGAAACTTTTCAAGACATGGGCTGTACACCTGACACAATACCTCCTGAACAGGTAACTTTATCTGAAGTAGGTATTTGTAAATAACAAATTATTTCTTGCCAAATTGTTGAACATCCAGCACCTGGTGACAGGTACGGATTATAAACTAAGAATTAAATATTCAATCCATAAATATAATTATTCAGACTGCCTCAGTGGCGCAGTTGCAAATGCGCATGCGTGACGACTGCTGTGCTGAGGTCTCGGGTTCGATCCCCAGGTCGGGTAAAGTGATTTTTCGGGTTTTTCTATCTATATATTCTCAGTATTAGCCCGGAGTCTGGAATTTGTGACCAGTATGGCGAAAGGCTGGCCCCCAATCACATTATGCGACCGAAATAAATTCGGCGAAAAGTGGGTGTACTGTTTGCACCTCTGCCTACCCCTTCGGGGATTACAGACGTGAGTGTATATGTATGTAAAAGTAAATATGATTATTCATGAAGAGCGTCATGTGTGATCTCCCGATAGTGCACAGTACAGTAAGGTGCCTGCAAGATGTTTATTTGAAACTCTGGTTATAAGACTTAATTTTTTTTTTATCCTAGCACGGCAAAGTGACCGCACTTCACCTGATGGTAAGCGCAGTACGGTCCAATTAGAGTATCGAGTAGCGAGACACACACAATCATGCCGGCCTGCTCCTGCACACTACGCCATGGGCAAGAAGGTGAAGAAGCGGTCGAGGGTCTATTGTCAGAGTACTCAGAAGGCCGCAAAATGGCCAAACATTGTACCCCAACTCTAGACCCCCAAAAACCGGATGTACACTGGCTGATCCCGGAACGCGACACACTTGCGTGTGCCACTATGGCGGGTTTTTCACCCTGTGTACGGTGGTCGCTATCCGGGCGGATATGAATATCCTACCACCAGCAATAATGAACATCTTTATGTTTAGATTTCGGTAATTGGAAAAACATGATAATTTAAATAATATTAAATTAGTCAATTTCATATTTTACTATGACATCGTTCTGGTTGCAGAAAACTTATATTCTACCTATATACCTAACTATATATTATACCAAAAAATTCGAGGATACCTGAATGTGATGATCATGATCTGAGCCGATTTCATAGATATAGGTGGCACAAGATTTCCTAAAAATATACACTGGAAATCTACTGTAACTTCCTTCGTAGAAATCAGAAACTAGGACGAACTAAACAAAAAAACACCTAAATTTTGTTATTGTGTATTGACGTGTGACACATTACGCTTGATTTATTGCGGTTATTACCGCCACGTACAGTTTCATAGCCAACTTCTTTCCACGAAGTTATTTCCAATGTAACAATTATATGTTTTAATTTTAAACTTCTATTGGGATGGGTTGATGATAAATTACTAAGGTTGGTTGGCATGCGTAATACAAAAATTTATGGGCACAGTATCACCGACTACTCAGTACTTGATAGTATTAGAAATACTATTGTCATTATTAATTTCAAACGCACTTCACTTTTGAAGCGATAATGATATTCTTGTTAACCGACTTCAAAAACGGAGGAGGTTCTCAATTCGTCGGAATCTTTTTTTATGTATGTTCCCCGATTACTTGAAGACGCCTGGACCGATTGGAGAAATTCTTTTTTTGTTTAAAAGGGTATACTTCCCAGGTGGTCCCATTGGCACCAAGTCAGGATCTGATGATGGGATTTCAGAAAAATCGAGAAATCAAATTTTATAGGGACACATAATTTGTGTTTAATATATAAATAAAATAACTAAATATTGAAGTCTATGTACTTTTTATGAATAAAAAACTTTTTTATTTATTTTCAATACTTGGTGTTATTGGTAAGAAACACATAACTCGTTTTCAGAAGAAATCTATATTTTCTATGCATTGCCTACAAGTTACGTGTGAAAGTATCAAATGTTGATGCTCCGCTTAACACGCATGACCTGATATTAAAATATTCAGACTGTGAGTCAGATCGTGACTTTATTCTTACGAAACGACGAAGGAATACCAATCCTTATCGAAAAACGCATGCCGGAGGATACAAGTAACCTTGGCGGAAATATTCTCTCGCACAAAGAGGGCAAAGTACATTGCTTGGAAGAATCATAATATACTTATTATGTTCTTTATCAGTTCATTATTATACTTCACTGTATTTTTGAAGTTATACTTCTTTAGGCGCGTTATGAAAAAATGATGAGAGTGAAATTTCAAAATGCGCGTGACACAAAAGTAACACATCTGAAGTTGTCCTAAGTACCAGGCTAGCAGAAATGTAAGGAGATATTGACCTCCTTAAGAGCTAGAAGCTTCGGTCTGAATTATAAAATTTAAATTAATCATTTAAATGTGGCCAGTACGTTATGGTATTGTGAAATACCGACCTACCTTATTTTAATTATATTCTTCTGAATGCGGTAATAAGTAAAATAAATACACCCAATAGTCACATAGTCCTGATCCCACACTAGGTCAAAACTGTATAGTGAGTATATACTACAAAAGACTATTGTTCCACAACATCCTGACCCGAAACAAATATGTATCTCTCATACAAACATTTGTCTCGATACGGGAATCGAACCCCGGGCCTCTCGTTTCACAGCCGGTTTCACTCGCCCTCTATGCCATGGAGGCTGTCCAATGGATAGAATAATGATTACTTAATCAATATAATAGTATAACTTAGATTAGAGATTATTTAAGTAGGTTTCTACTTATAATTTATTTAAGTAGGTTTTGATAGTGGTAGAGCCACGCTGTAGACATATTTGTCTACAGCATGAATGGGCCGGCTCGACCGGGGTAGTACCACTGTCTCACAGAAAACCAACGTAAAGTGACAGTTTACTGTCGCGTTTCGTATGGTAAGTGAGATATCCGGAGGCCCAGATTCCCCCTTCCCTTCCCTAATTCCTATTCCTGTCCTTCAAGGCCGACAGCGCATACATGATACTTTCGGTGTTGTGGATGTTCATGGGCGGTGGAGATCACTTAACATCAGGTGACCCACTGGCTCGTTTGTCGGACTATGCTATAAAAAAAAAGTATTTATCAGTCCTGGTCCAATCTGGGTCTTTTAAGCGTAGTGTGAAGAAGCTATGCAGCAGCCCGACACGATTATGTCGAGTAGCGAGATATAGTTTTCTCGCTATTTGATACTCTAACTCTAATATCTAATTTGTCATGCCAGGATAAAAAAGTACTGACAACGCACTTAAATGTACAATATCATCAAATTATTTGTAATATCTTCGCAGAATCGAAAAACTACCATCAAAAATCTAAAAAAAAAATACAATAATAAATTAATAATAATAATAATATATTTTTAATAAATGTTTGTATGAGAGATACATATTTGTTTCGGGTCTGGATGTTGTGGAACAATAGTCTCTTGTAGTATACACAGTCAGGTGATAAGTATTGTCACACAGTAAAAACTTTTATTTTAGAATGCTGGCCACAAAAAAGATTATTGAATTCGAATTTCAAATTGTTCATGAAAATAAAAATGTATACTTTTTAGAATTTTACTCATTTTTAAATATGGAGTGGACGCTTAAAGAAGACCGTGTTGCAGTAATTGCGTTGCATCGTTGCGGTTACGCGCCAATTCAAATTTTTGACATACTGAAAAATTTGAATATAACCAAAAGATTCGTTTATCGTACCATCAAACGATACAATGAAGACTCTAGTGTAGATGACAGGTCAAGAAGTGGTCGCCCTCGGTCTGTTAGTACTCCAGCAGTGATAAAAGCTGTGAAGGCGCGAATTCAAAGAAATCCCAAACGTAAGCAGAAACTGTTGGCCCTTCAGATGGGGTTAAGCAGAACCACGGCGAAAAGGGTGTTAAATGAAAACTTAGGGCTTCGGGCATATCGAAGAAAAACAGGACATCGTTTGAATGCTTGTCTAATGGACCTGAGACTGAAGAGATGCCGCGCTTTGTTGAAGCGGTACGCGGGAAAAAAATATCGAGAAATTCTTTTTTCAGATGAAAAAAATTTTACCGTAGAAGAGAGCTACAACAAACAAAATGATAAGGTGTACGCACACAGTAGTGAAGAAGCGAGCAACCGTATTCCGCGTGTCCAACGAGGTCATTTTCCATCCTCGCTCATGGTATGGTTGGGAGTTTCTTATTGGGGCTTAACAGAGGTACATTTTTGTGAGAAAGGTGTAAAAACGAATGCAGTTGTGTATCAAAATACAGTCCTGACGAACCTTGTGGAACCTGTTTCTCATACCATGTTCAATAACAGGCACTGGGTATTCCAACAAGATTCGGCGCCAGCTCATAGAGCGAAGAGCACACAAGACTGGTATACTCACCATACAGGTTTGACTTAGTGTGGGATCAGGACTATGTGCATGTTGGGTGTATTTATAAATGTCTTATCTTTAATATGTTCAATATCTGTAAGTGAATGGGTGTAAACAATTGTTGGTAAACCAAATAAATAAATAAATAAATAAAATCCCCAAAAAAAGTCAATAGAACCTGATTATAAACAGGTGCAAATGAGCCATGTTGACTCTCCAATTTTGTATTACTATCTCATAGACCTGAGCTGAAGTGTCAGTTCTGCTGGTAAGTTTGTCGCGGTCGGTGAAATTGCCGTAGGTACAAAATGTAAATCCCCCTGAAACGCTAGTAACGCACCAAATCCTGAGGCACTTATTTCAGGGCATTATTGTGAGCCAGTATTTTAGTAAGAGTAGAAAGTAGGTAAGATAGATAGATAATACACATATGCAGCATTTCATTATGAAGTGTCAAGTATTCTGCCTTATGAATAAATCAATACTAATGTTTATTCATTCTGGTATAGAGATGTCTCAAGCTCGCAAATGCAAGTATTCACTTCATTGCATATGCTGCAGAGAAATTATTCCAATCCGACATATTAAATCATTCCTAAAATGTATAAATAAATGTAATAATAGTCTCCTTGCCCTTTTTATGATAATGATGATAATTTGATTCTCGAATGTAATGCATATTGCTTTTATAAATAGAGATCTTTCTGCTGTCACTACTTTTAACGAGGAAAAAAGTTCTAAAAGAACTGTTATGATGATAATAATGATAATATAAATACAATATTAAAATTCTAATTATAAAGGTTGCGTATTGCTCGATGTATTTGGAAAATACATCATGCAATTGCTGATGGTAGGATTGCGACCGCCGTAAACAGGGTGTAAAACCCGCCATAGTGGCACACACAAGTGTGTTCCGGGATCACCCAGTGTACATCTGGTTTTTGCCGGGGGTCTAGAGTTGGGGTACGATGTTTACTCCTGAGTTCTCTGACTCTAGACCCTCGACCGCTTCTTCACCTTCTTGCCCATGGCGTAGTGTGAAGAAGCCGGCCGGCATGATTGCGTTGAGTAGCGGGGGATAGATTGTCACTCGATACTCTAATTGGACGGCACTGCGCGTACCGTCAGGTGCAGTGTGATCACTTTGTCGTGCCACGATAAAAAACGCTGGCTAAATTTCTAACTGGCATTTACGATGGCACTATGGCCTGAGTTTTAACGGGGCAAGTAGAGAAATGAGCCCAAAAAAGTCAGTAAAAGTAAAGTCAGTAAGTCGTAAAGTTAAGTACAAGCTAGATTAGGTATTGATTTAACATTTGGTTGATAAGAAAGAAATTCACCTATGTATATATGAGTCTTCAATTTTTTGCCTTCGCCTACAATCTGCAAAATACATTTTACGGTACTAAGTTACGCTGTAACAAAAAACTTTTACTTAAGCGTGCGTAGCATAGTTTTGAAAGTTTCGCCGACGTTAATTTTATTACTATGGCAACAATTACTGGGAAAGTCGTCAAAATCCAGTTTCTGAAAGTTTTCCGCGACACACACGGTTGATTAAAGTTAAGCCGAGCGAATAAAGCAGATATACGTCTATTATATATTTATCTTGTTCCACGTTATATACTAAACTTCCTAGTTTTTCTTTACTTCGAGCCTATAATGAGAAATTAGGTATGGAATCAAAAGTATTTAAACATGGCAATCAAGAGTTATTAGTATAATGATGTTTTTTCTTGTAACAATAAATATTGCAGATATTGTAAAATTAAAGCCTTGCATACATTTCTGTTCTAGAATAATTATTCTAGAAGTATTAACGACGGGTTGCTACGATCTTTTTTTTTGGTAGACTACTCCAAATGACTTCAATCCACAAGATGGGAGAGTTCCACACCCTGTTACACAAAAATTAAAAAAGTGCGGGAAGATTACCTTTTTTTTTATTTGTCAATCATAAAATGTATTCTACGGCCAGATCTTTACACTAATAAGACTGCAAATTATATAGTTGATTTGTTTCTAGATTAACTACCAAACTCCGTTACTAGACTTGTCAACAATTTATGGGACAAACAACGAATCAGCTGCATCTATTCGGAAGAGAGAGCATGGGTATATCACTCTGGAGAGGAGGGGCGAACGCTACGTACCACCAGCCAATATGACAAGGTTCAATTTAACTGTAAGTGAACTATCCATCGCCATCAACATGTCACAAGATGTATGTCTGCAAAATAGGCGGAATGAATCAAGATGCTATGAGTTTGGTAAGTTTTCTCGATATTTCAATAGTAACATGATCGTGAATTCCTAAATCAAATCCGCATGTCACGGATAAATAACTACGAGGGACTATGGTCACATAACATCATCATTTGTCTGTGTGACAGTTAGCGAGTAGCCGGCTGTGAAACGAGAGGCCGTGGGAACGATTCCCACACCGGGACAAATATTTGTGTGATAGACAGTTATTTGTCTCCGTGGTCTGGGTGTTGAGACCGAAAGTCTCTCGTAGTCCCGGATACCCACAACACTGATACCCACTCGTATCTTAGTGTGGGGTCGGGGCTATGTGTCTGACGGTTGGGTGTTGGGTGTTATTATATATATTGTATTCGTTCATAGTTATACATATTAAATTTAAACTCCACTGGAGCACTTTGACTTGTGACTTTTCGAAGCTACGTGTGTATTCATTGTCCCAACTTCACTTCTTTTTTAAAATGTATGTTAAATTTTGCAAGGTTTTCCCGAAGCTGGCAACTTTAACTTACGCACAACGACACTTGCAATATTCTTTGTAAGAGAACACAATCGTCTGGCGAAGATACTTCACGAGATCAACCCGTGCTGGGGCGATGACAGGCTGTATAAGATAGCGCGACAGATCAATATAGCCACTGCTTCCAATATATTCATGTACGAACTGCTTCCCGCGTTACTGGGTAAGTAAAATATATATGAGTCGTATAGAAATAAAGTCGACAAAATAGGGCCGACTTATTTTTTGACAAATAAAGAAAACTGATAATTTGAGTAAATATTTAATTTAATCAATGACAACAACAATAATAAAATTAATAAGCTTAACCCTGAAAAATATTATTTGATTCCAACTAAGGTAAGATGGCCGCCTTTGCTTTTTTTTATAGGATAGTCCGACAAACGAGCCAGTGGGTCTGGGATCTCCACCGCCCATGAACATCGACAATACCGAAAGTGTCGTGTATGCGCTGTCGGCCTTAAAGGACAGGAATAGGGATTAGGGAAGGGAAGGGGGAATCTGGGCCTCCGGATATCTCACTTACCATACGAAACGCGACAGTAAACTGTCACTTTACGTTGGTTTTCTGTGAGACAGTGGTACTACCCCGGTCGAGCCAGCCCATTCATACTGTATAAAAATATGTCTACAGCGTGGCTCTACCACTTCTTCTATTTTTACTGCCAAGTTTGTTATTTTTCATTGGTCATTAGCTTTATGAGAAATAGGATTGTGGACTTGACAGACGCTTCTGTTTCGTAGATAGTGAAAGATTGCCAACTTTGGCTCTAAAGCTACTTTTGTTTTGTGTTTTAGACGGGTTTATTTATAAAACAATTGGAATAGTCAGTGCAGATTTTAATTTCCTATATTGTCATATATTTTTTCATTTTTGCCCTACTGCCTACTTTGGTTTTATACGACTTATATCACATTGATACTACAAATGGAAAGGTGTTTGTTTTGGATATATAAAACATCTTTAATATTTTTGTTTGACTGTATGATGAAACTCAATGTCAGAAAATTTACCACCACAATTATAACTACGCCACCAAGGCATTCCATTAATAATCGAAACTATGAAACAGATCGACCCTTGACAACAAAAATGAAATATAGGTACACAAATTCTGTAAGTAAAATAAATATGATAAACAGAATTTATGATAAAAAGATTACTTTATACTCTATCGTCAGAATAAATCGTTACGACGTCTGGAAGCGTTGAACTTGATCAACTATTCATGATAATATAAAATACTATCTTTATTTTTCTTTAAAACAGCTGACCACGAAATTGATCAGAAATAATTATAATAATAACACCCACAGTCACACACATAGCCCCGACCACACACTCAGATACGAGTCTTGTGTTGTGGGTATCAGGGACCACGAGAGACTTTCAGTCTCACAGCACCCTGATCCCGGACACAAATATCTGTCTGTCACCCAAACATTTGTCCCGGTTTGGGAATCGAACCCACGTTCTCTCGATTCACAGCCGGCTACTCGCCTACTGCGCCACGAAAGCTGTCAATGAATATCAGAAGGATAAAAGGTTCTTTTTCCTAAAATGGAACTGATACATGTATGTATTTTGTTGTTTAAAAGGCTACAAGAACATGGTGAACTATGGTCTTATATCAGATGAAGTAGAACACGTGTCTGCATACGATGAAGATGCAGTGCCTCTAGTGTTCGCGGAGTACGAAATCGCTGTCAGATTCTTCCACACAATGTTAGATGGAAGAATTAAGTAAGTTCTAGCATATACACTCACGCCTGTAATCCCCGAAGGGGTAGGCAGAAGCGTAACCAGTACACCCACTTTTCGCTGAATTTCAGTCCCATAAAGTGATAGGGGGCGAGCCTATCGCCATACCGGGCACAGATTACAGACTCCGGGCTAATACTGAGAATTTCTAGATAGAAAAACCCAATATCACTTTACCCGACCCGAGGATTGAACCCAAATCGTACGACACCTCAGCACAGCAGCAGTCGTAACGCATGCGCAATTATAACTGCGCCACTGAGGCAGTCAAGTTCTAGCAAGCATTTACTATTTTCGTAGCGAATACTAAAGGTCTGCTCAGTGCTGATTCTGAGATTCCAGATCCTACAATTGCTTAGTTGACCCTATTATTATTTTAATCAATAAGTTAATTACCTAAAAATTATTATCAAAAGATTGTTATAAATCCGATCAGAAATAAGTTGGTTAGAATCCATTTTAATCTGGTGGAAGGGGTTGTTGACAAATGAAACAAAAAGGGATGCACGATATGAGTCGTGATGTCACCTGCCAGAATAGCCGTTATGCTGCAGGCTTGCGAGTGAGATAGTGAATTGCCCACTACCTACTCAATGTTGATCAAACCAATATTGCGACCTCATTTTTCAATCAATTTCGATTCTGTTTTCGCATAAGTGTTTTGTTTGTTTTATTTATTTTAGATTGTATTTAAATTAATGTATAAAATTAAACACTGGAAACCACCCTTTTAATTTTGCAAGTGTTTATTTAATACAAAATGTGCGTAAGCTATCTCCCTACTTTTTTCATATTAGATGGAAGAGTATGTAATATAATTTATTAAATGTTTATTACTTAGGAGATACAGCGAACAACATCATTACGTAGGAGACTTTTCTGTAAGTGAGAGTCTATACAGACAACACATTATTGAACAAAACAAGAATTTCGAAGAAATCAACCGTGGAACATTCGACCAAAGTGCTGGTAACATTGATGACATTTTAGACCCTGAGGCAAGTTGAAGCATTTATTTGTTTTACCCACTATCAATTTATTTAGATATGGAATATGATCTTTAATAAGTTATCATAATAACTTTGTCGTGAAAGTTTTTTGAATTAGCTTTTCAATATCGTACCGATATTCGAATTTCATTCAAGAGTAAACTATGAGGTGATATTGATATCACTAATAGAAAAACAAATATTACTTTTATCAGAATTATTAGATTTCAGATTTGATTTAACTGTAGTTATAATTTGGAATAATAGAACCATCGCGTACTGTATACTCGAAATTTTAACCAATACATATTTACCCACCTACAAAAACTACTTAGGCATAAAATTCAAATTACTAGGTTTCAGAGAATTTCTACGGAAATCTGCAACGAGCTCACGATATAGGATCTATTGATATCCAAAGGGGCAGAGATTTAGGCATCCGGGGTTACAACGATTACAGACATTTATGTGGGTTGAAGCCCGCCAAGAAGTTTGAAGACTTCTTAGATGTGATGGATTATGAGGTAATTTTTGTACTTATACATTTTGTTTTTAGTGCCTCAGTAGGCTGACGAGCAGACGGGCCACCTGATGGTAAGTAGTCACCGCCACCCATAGACTTCTGCAATACCAGGGCACAGCAAAGCCGCTGCCTACCGTTATACATACTGAATACACCCTACACCGTCATACCAACTAAAAACACCGCGGTGGCCCTCATCGGAGTATTAACGGCAGGCAACGGCTTTGCTGTGCCCTGGTATTGCAGAAGTTTATGGGCGGCGGGGACTACTTACCAACAGGTGCCCCGTCTGCTCGTCTGCAAATCCAGGCACTTAAAAAAAAATATTAGGTTAGGTTAGAGCGGGCAGCGCCCCAGCTTCAACTGGAGCCGAAGACACCGCGTCTAAACTTTTCAATTGCAATATTTGTATTATTACAGAAAGTGGAGTCCCTCAAGAAGTTATACAACGACACTGATGACGTCGACTTGTTAGCTGGTATAGTGAGCGAAAACTATATCCAAGGAGCTTACGTGGGCCCGACGCTGTTTTGCATCATGGCTAAGCAATTGCAATTATTCAGGTTCTCCGATAGATTCTGGTATGAGAGGGGTGATCAGCTGCACAGTATGACATTATGTGAGTTGTAAAGGGTTTTAAACAATTTATTTTTGCATATAATTACAAGGAAATTCAATAGGTAGGTATGATGTAATGATGATAATATAAATTCTATTATTTTGATCAGAAAATATAATATAAGTTTCGTGCTGAGGAAACAGAAACTGGATTTTTATGAGGAAGGATATAGTTTTATTAATTTTTCTTCATAGAAAGTGCTTACTTCCTATAGAAATATGTTTCTAGGTGATTATCATATTATTAAATATTAGGGTCCATATTTATTGATCAATATATAACTATCAATATTATATATGTTCTATATAAAAGCCAATAAGTCAAATCATGTAAAGAACCTCGACAAACAACGAAAAGGTGACTTTTCTTCTTTCTGACTTTCGGAACGAAAGTGTAGTATTTATTATTCACTATATATGTGCCAAACACAGACACTAAAATCAGCAGAATTTTGGAGCGAAATATATTTTTTCAGTCTTAAAAACGTAGTCACCAAAATTCTTTTACCACCTTTTGCTCGGGGCTCTAAACCCAATAAAAGACTTTTATGGATAAAAATTAGTTTTTATGTTCACCTGATTTTTGTTTAAAAGTAAAAACAGCATCAAAATCTGTTCAGCTGGTTTACGTGATGCACGAGCAAATAAGTAGATAGACAGATTACTGCTTTCTTATTGTAGATAATGTTTTTATTCACTTCGAATTATCGTTACATGTAATACGTAGAGTATAACGTTATCTTCATTTATAAATAATTAACATTATCGTATAGATTTTACAACTACTACAATAATAATCAAAGGTCTGGCAAATTCTAAATGATCTTACTCAAGAAAATTGTTGTTTAGTATTTGATACCATACCGTTATGACGTAACAAAATATAATTTTTAAAATAAATATGAGACATGAGTATTGCAATATACATTCATAAAATATTGAAACTGTACCTCAAACATTCCTTTGTACAAATTGTTCCCAGCCCAACTGAACGAGGTCAGAAAAACTAACATGGCCCGATTCGCGTGCGACAACGCTGAAGGCATCAAGGTTATTCAGCCGCAAGCTTTTCTAAACGTTAAAACTGGGTATGATATCGTTTTATTTTAAAAAATATTCTTTTTAACATATTATAAAGAATTACTATCAAAGATACATTTTCGTCATAATTAACATTAATTAAGTAAATAATAAATAAAAAAATACACAAATTTGCCGGCATGATTGTGTCGAGTAACGAGGAATAGTTGTCTCTCGCTACTTAATAGTCTAACTGGACGGCACTTATCAGGTGCATGGTCACGTTGCTGTGCAAAGATAAAAAAACGTCCTGAGCACACACTAGGTCAAACCTGTATCGTGAGTATCAAGAACTACGAGGGACTACGGTCACACAAAATCAGATCCAAGATAAATATTTGTGGATAACACAGACATTTATCTCGGGATCCATCCTACGACCTCTCGTTTCACAGCTATATGCCCGTTGCCCCAGTATACAACTGTTTTTTTTTAGAAACATGCCAGTACCATGCTCGCATATACCAGGCCTGGACTTCACAAGATGGCGTGACGATACGTGCTTCAAACATAAATATAGCCACGAAGCTACTCACGTGCCAATAGGATACAAGCATGCAAAAGATCACTCTGAAGACTACGCGTCCTTCTTCAATGATTTGTTGTCCAACAAGCCGGATAGCTACTAGTAATATGACCATGAAACTGGGTGATACTGGGATGTAATTATATATTATAAATATATAATTACATCATCATAGTATAAATGATTCTGTTATTATTTTGAATGAGTGTTTATTGATACTTGTAATGTAGAGCCATTGTAGGACATGTAAATAAAATTTTATAACACAAGATTTTTTAATTGGAATACAGTGTAATCTTTATATTCCGGATAGCTACTAGAAATATGAAACTGGGTGATACTGGGATGCAATTAAAGCCAATATAATTAATTTTGAATGAGTGATTAGTGCTACTTGTAATGTAGAGCCATTGCAGGACATGGCTGTAAATAAAATTTTATGACACAAGATTTTTTATTTCAATAAAGTGTAATCTGAATATTCTAGATTATAATATAGTAATAATTGTTTTTAAAATACACTAAAACCCCTGTTAATAAAAAAAATACTAAATTATAACTTCTACGCATAATTGAAATAATACTTCTACGCATAATACATATTTAGAAGTGGTTATTGCAACAAAGCCGCTAGCTGATAATTTATAATTGGAAACATTATATATGGGATCTCGCCTCCTTCTTCAAATAAATAAATAAATTCACCCAAGAGTCACACACAAAGTCCTGACGCCATACCACCAAACCTGTATCGTGGGTATCACGAACTTCGAGGGATTACGGTTCCATGACACCCAGACCAGCAACAAATATCTGTCTGTTGAATCGAATATGTATGTGGGAATCGAACCCACGGCCTAACGTTTTACAGCTGGCTTCCACTGCGCCACAGAGGCTGTCCAGGACTTTGGTTACAAAAGATTTTTTAAATATTGCAAAATAATTAATAACTTAAGATTTACAAAATATCAAACCAATTAACTTAAACTACAACCTTATATACTCAGTAAAGAAAGCAAACAGTAAAAATAATTATATATACTGACGTAACAAGATCATTTTACATCTTATTAAGGCTGTTCCTTGCTTAAATGTCCTTGACTGTTTGGGGTCTTTTTTTATACCACGATGGTGGCAAACTAGCTTACGGCCCGCCTGATAGTAAGCGGTTACCGTAGCCTATGGACGCTTGCAACACCATGAGCATCACATGCGCGTTCCCGACCCTATACCCTATGCGGCGCCGCTATTAGTTACCAAAACGTAGATCACGCAGTCGGCATTCGGCACGATGGTAAGATATTGATGGTTTTATTTACTATATTTTGAGTGGCACCTTGAAAATATAACAAATAATTTATTTAAGATTGTCCTGTAATTCACCTTATATAGACAATTGAATTATATGAGTAGTTTAAAGAAAAATTGTATGCGATCAGATTTCATTTAGTTTTTAAGACATACATTTCCGTAATAAAGCTATATTTCACATTTAATTTTATATGTCGGCCTCGGTGGTGCAGTTGTAATTGCGCTTGCGTTACGACTGCTATGCTGAGGTCTCAGGTTCGATCCCAAGCTCGGGTAAAGTGATATTGGGTTTTTCTATTTAGAAATACTCAGTATCAAATCAGAGTCCAGAATTGAGCCTTGTATGGCGATAGACTTACCACTATCACATTATGAGACCGTAATAAATTCGGTGAAAAGTTGGTGTACTGGTTATACCTCTGCCTATCCCTTTGGGGATTGCAGGCGTGAGTATGTATGTAATTTTATATGGCTATATATAAAAGTGGCCTATTTATTGAAATCTTCGACCTCAGAGTTATTTTTACGATTTAAGTATATTACAGCCTTAAGAAAAACAATCTTTTGTGGCGAGCTCATTGCGCCAAACAGTTCTGAGAATTTCCCTCGCACTTACAACTTTAAGACTAGTTAATCAAACCTTGCACTAAAGCCTCATTGGAATTTTACCCTAGTAATTTTAGCCGTATTACGTTTCGTGGTTATATGATTCTGTACAATAATAGTAATTATGGTAAAGGTTATCTTATTTAAAAGTCGCGTTCTGCCACTAAAAATTAAGTCTTACTGCAGTGTATATTAAGATTCAGAATTCATTCTGGGTGTTGTAAGAATTAATTTCACGCTATTATAAGAGAAGACGTACTATAATTATAACCAACTAGATGTTCCCGTGGCTCCGCCCGGGTGGAGTTTATTTTTGGAAGAAAAGGTATTGAATTTCAATTCATGGAGGCATCTTAAGCACCTTTCTATATTTTGCTATCCCATATGAAAAAATCATGTCGATCCCTTGCTCTGTGAAAAACTAAACTATCCCACGGGAACTGTACATTTTTCCTGGATAAAAAGTAGCCTATGTAGTGTTCCAGACTATAATCTATATCTGTTGCAAATTTCAACCAGATTCGTACGGCCGTTATAGCGTGTGAAGGAGACGGCGACAGCAATTTCAAAATGAAACTCAGATTCGGGGGAAACGGATAAAATATTTTTTTATTGTGGGTAGAGGTTACAGATTTCTAGTAGCAAGCGTGCGGTTTGCGTGGAGTAATCTAATAGGCCGTAGCGGGCGCGAGCGGAGGCCTAAAACAGCCCCCCTCGCCTCAGCACGCTCCCGCGCGCTTACTATTACAATTATTGTACATTTTAAATATGTCACGTCGCTAACAGCGTGATTGAGTAACAAACATCCATCCATCCAAACATTCTCAAACCCTATTATAAAGCTATCAATGCCTATGCGACGAAATGACACAAAAATAATCGTAATAATAATTCCGCTGCATTTATACATAGGTCAATTAGAAAAACATTAATTACTACATCCTGAAACCCAATGTCTTATTACAATCTGACATCCACCGGAACTAACCAGTGATTGAACACGCAACCCTAGAAGCAAGCTAGAGATGCACTCCTCATTTATTCAACGGGGAATTGAAGTAATTTCCAGAAGGAAAATTAAAAAGAAACGAGCTTATCTTGGCGAGCCCTCGGCGCAATTACAGTCGGGCTAAACAAGTTAGTTTTTTGCTCCCGTTTTGTGTGTTTTTTTCCAGACTCAGAAGCAACTTAGTTAATCTGCCACGTTCTAGCGTTTTTTATGTTCTAGATATCAGACGTTGACAGTACGGGTGGCTTTAATTAGTGAGAACGAGTACTGTGTAGTAAAAAGTAAGTAAACGATGGGCTAAGTTTATTCTGTCTGTTTGAGCAAGAAAATATAGTTAGTTTCTTGGACAATAAAGAGAATTAAAAATAAAAGGGATCGAGAAAATTATAAAGATTTTTCGAACTAGGTTCATACAATTGGTTTTCCGTTAGAAAATCGTGAAGAATCAATTCTAAATTTAAAAACATTAAAATCATGATTATAGAGTTAGCTATAGCTCAAGAAGTGGTACGGACTGCCGAGACGAATGACGTGGGTTCGAACTCAGTCCAAATGACTTGCCTTTTATAAAGTTATGTATATATTCATTGTTAATTATCGCTTGCTTTAACAATGAAGGAAAACATCGTAAGGCAACCGGCATACCTGAGAATTCTACATAACAATTTCTATATGTGAAGTCTATCAAACCTCTGATTAGTAAAGAAGCCCTTGCCCAGCATTGGGATAGTATTCAATACGGGGCTGGTATTGTTATTATTTATAGGGTTCTAGACCTATTATTCTTGACTATTAATTCGCTGAAGATCGTATTGAAATAGACGAAACAGGTTTTTAATAAAATTGGACCCTAAAATTACTATTTTTTTTCACACATATACTGATCTAAAAGAAGATATGTGATATTGCAAAAACGTGCAACGTTCCTAATAAATTTAATTAAGGAAATTAGAATATATAAAAAATAATTTTCCTGTATAGTCCACTTAATAGGCCCTCAAAATAAATAATTTTTATTATTTCTTCTCTTATTACATACTAGCTGTTGGCCGTTCCCCGCCCGCGTGGCGGTCATTTTTGGAAGAAAACGTATACATTCCACGGAGGCATGTTAAGATATTATTACACGTTTCTATGTTATGCTATCCCATAGGAAGCGTGCATTTTTTCCGGGATAAAAAGTAACCTATTGGGCATTTCACGTGAAGGGGACAACGAAAAAAAAGAGAGGTTCTGAAATTCTTTCACATTAGACATAGACAATGTTTTTTTTTTATTTGAGGTTTAATTGTTAAGATATGGGATTCTAAAGATTTCATCAGATTGCGGGAAGGGTTTTTTGGAATTTTATTTTCATATTGAAGTAAATTATAATAAAATAATAAATGTCGTAGTTTTTATAGAAAACTTATTGTCCTTTTTGATTTTGGACTCGGATTCTAAATTTGTTTTTATTTCTAGTTATAAACCGGAAGTAAATATTTCAATATTTTTTTTTAATAACTTGGCCCGTTTTAATTTTATTTATTTTTCTGCAAAATAAAGCTATATGTTTATAAATTGTGCCTTAAAAATTGCAGAATGAGGTTGGAATAAGTTTAGGAAATAAATCAATTTGAGTACGTACATGTCACACTGGGCGCTTGCTCTTTGAAAACTAAACTATCTCACGGGTTCTGTACATTTCACGAGATAAAAAGTAATACAGAATATAATCTATCTCTGTGCAAAATTTCAACCAGATCTGTTTAGCCGTTCTGGCCTGATTGAGTAACAAACATCCATCCATCCAAACATTCTCATTTATAATAGTAGTAAGATTGTAATAGTAGTAAGATTAGTCTCACTTTATTGCCGGACAAAAATATTGACTATTTTTTTCTATCCTAGTACGGAAATGTGACCACACTGCGCCTGATGGTAAGCGCAGTGCCGTGCAGTTAGAGTATCAAGTAGCAAGAAGCAAAGAAAGAAACGCACCTGTAGGAACCAAAAAATGGCAGAGGCATATTTTAAAAGCTATATGGGAGTACAACCAAAAACATTTACATAATATAAGTATTAAGCCCAAGCAACAGATGGAGCGAATGTCGGGTCGCACGCTGCACGTCTAAATAATATTCAAAAAGGCTACAAACGCGAGCTTTTGGATAGTAAACAAAATTTTGAATCCATTGATTTTTAAGCACCACATTTTTAAACCCCTCTCAGAAACACGCAGCAATGGAGATGAAATAATTCAAAGTCTTGTAATACTGAACGGAATTGGTAGGTAAGTTTCAGAATTCACAGGTAAAGCAACAGTGACAGGCTTTTAGTATCATCCGCTACCGCCACCCACATATGTTACAATACAATTTTGAAATTAATTTAATGGTTCCATTTAAGCGTGAGACCACAGCTGTATATACCTAGTCAGGTATAAATTCTGTCACATGTTTAATATAAAATAATTGAAACAAGTTTATTCATGGTGTAACCATTTATATACCAAAATGAACTTAACAAAACACAGATTCTTATGACACTAAAGTTTACTCAAAATGACCTCCGTGATTTTGAATAAAGGCCTTCAATCTGCGCGGCCAGTTGTCTATCGCAGCACGAACGAGGTCTATGTCAATATCGGCGGCTGCCTTAATCAAGGATGTCTTGAGTGACTCCAAATTGGGATGAGGCTTTGAGCACGCCTTTTCCTCCAAGTGTTGCCATATCTTGTAACCTAACGGATTCAAATCTGGACTGCAGGAGGGCCAGTCTTCGTGCCGGATGAAGTCGATTTCACGCGCCGCCAGCCAGTCTTGTGTGCTCTTCGCTCTATGAGCTGGCGCCGAATCTTGTTGGAATACCCAGTGCCTGTTATTGAACATGGTATGAGAAACAGGTTCCACAAGGTTCGTCAGGACTGTATTTTGATACACAAACTGCATTCGTTTTTACACCTTTCTCACAAAAATGTACCTCTGTTAAGCTCCAATAAGAAACTCCCAACCATACCATGAGCGAGGATGGAAAATGACCTCGTTGGACACGCGGAATACGGTTGCTCGCTTCTTCACTACTGTGTGCGTACACCTTATCATTTTGTTTGTTGTAGCTCTCTTCTAAGGTAAAAAAAATTTCATCTGAAAAAAGAATTTCCCGATATTTTTTTCCCGCGTACCGCTTCAACAAAGCGCGGCGTCTCTTCAGTCTCAGGTCCATTAGACGAGCATTCAAACGATGTCCTGTTTTTCTTCGATATGCCCGAAGCCCTAAGTCTTCATTTAACACCCTTTTCACCGTGGTTCTGCTTAACCCCATCTGAAGGGCCAACAGTTTCTGCTTACGTTTGGGATTTCTTTGAATTCGCGTCTGCACAGCTTTTATCACTGCTGGAGTCCTAACAGACCGAGGGCGACCACTTCTTGACCTGTCATCTACACTAGAGTCTTCATTGTATCGTTTGATGGTACGATAAACAAATCTTTTGGTTATATTCAAATTTTTCAGTATGTCAAAAATTTGAATTGGCGCGTAACCGCAACGATGCAACGCAATTACTGCAACACGGTCTTCTTTAAGCGTCCACTCCATATTTAAAAATGAGTAAAATTCTAAAAAGTATACATTTTTATTTTCATGAACAATTTGAAATTCAAATTCAACAAACTTTTTTGTGGCCAGCATTCTAAAATAAAAGTTTTTACTGTGTGACAATACTTATGACCTGACTGTGTATGATAAAGTATAGTATTGGCATCACATAAGTACTTAAACTATCAGAAAAAATATAATGGAATATCTTCCATGTCTGTAACATGTCTTTGTGATTTCATAAATTTAATATAAGAATAAGAATAATACGAATTCATACCAGTATATGGGGTAGGCAGAGGTGTAGCCAGTACATACATAGCTAATTACCGACCCAAGGTGTGATAGCGGGCGACCCTATCGCCAAACTATGCACAATTCCGAACTCCGGGTTGACACCGAGTATTTTGTGATAGAATAACCTGAATCAAAATCAAATCAAATCATTTATTTTGTAAATTAGGCCACTAGGGGCACTTTTTACAAGTCATAGTAATGTTAAAATCTAAGTCTACCGGTGCTTCGGAAATGCCCACTGGTCTGAGAAGAAGCACCAAGAAACTCAGCCGTAGGTCTTCAAATTGACAGTCGGTCGGACAGACGGTCTTGAAATACCTGATATTTTTACTCAACCCGGGGATCGAACTCGAGACCTCAACACCACGGTCATACCCCGTACGCAATTACCCAAGTGCCCCACCAAGACAGTTGAAATGAGAGGAATGGTGCACCACCCCTTGCGGTACCTATCACAACATGTTAGCGAGTTCTTGCGAACCATCGTGTGAGGGCACCGCTAACAAAGCACTTTTAATTCTTTGGAATGTTTACCGGTAACCTAATATATAGTAAGAAAATCATACGTATCAACCACTGTAACAGATGATATAACTGTCTGCATAGAATATTATTTTACCATGTAATTTAGACTTAATTAAACTTTCATACAAGTCGTTCTTGAATTTTTTTATTTTAAAAAACCTTCCGAGAAGCGCTCCAAACTTATCTGCCTAGTACCTACCATACAAAAATAGCTATTTGAAGCAGAGCCCATAGTCGACGATTATGACCTAATGAAATTATATGGCAAAGACGAACCCCGACATATAAAAAGAAGCGAACTTCATCCACGTATTTCATTTAAAAATAACGGGATCCTTCCGGAATACTGTAGATCGAATGGCCTCTTTTACCTGGAGATACCCACCCGGAGGCTAGTGGAAGGGTAAATTGGTACATTCTGAAGCCACAGTTTGTACGGACTGTCCATTATTGGGGTCTTGAAGTGAGCCGAGGGAAGTCGATTTACTGCTCGGCTTACCGAAACGCTGATTTTGTTTACCTGACCTTTGAATGTTGCAAAAATGTTTATTTGTAAAACTATAAGTTACTTACTAACCTAAAAGTGTGTCTAGTTTTAAATCAAAAGCAAAAAGGATAATGCGATTAATTAAATAAAATAGCCAATTATTATTTGCCTCAGACATCGGTTTACAGATGTGTATACATTAGATTATCTGAATAACTTAGTGATCATAACATAAATTAGTTTGATTAATATTCTATGTTCTGTAATATTAATTACGTGTATATACTTAAATAAAGATTAAGATAATTTAACAGAAAGTCATAATGATAATTTAATGCGAGCAATTAAAATTAAATGCAGTTTATATCCCAATTATCTCCACATTCACTAAAGTAGAGAATGAACGAAAAATATTCCAGGATAGTTGAATTCTATTCTTTTTCAACAACAAAAATATTAAGTAGCAAATATTTGAATATGGAACGTATAAAGCGATAGATCATTACAGTATAACGACTCTGTAGCGCTATTGTGAAAGTTTTCTATATTAAAAACCAACACACAGACACAATAAAAATGGAATTGTAAAAAAGCTCAGAGAAATAGCAACGCTGCGATCTTGTTTTTACGGTATGATTTAAGGAAAACGCTAACGTAAATATATGTGACTTGAGTTTGTTTTGTATTCCACAGCAGATACCTCGTAGATGTAAATTAAAAATATCGATATCGAAGTGATGTTGCGCGAGTTTCTTTTTATTTTGAACTTGGAACATTTATTTACGGGTAATGGTAACAGAAATATATTATTGAAGTGAAAGATGTTTTAATCTGTTCTGTTTTGAGTACATTGAAATTACTTCAAGTTGGTATTTGTCGATACCAGCTTGTACATCTCGATTTTAGTTTTCAAATCACTAAAGTCATCAGTAAGTATGAAAATCATTATTACATTATTATATATACCTATACGTTTGAAATGATTATTTAGAGATACAATATGATAAATGACTTTTATATTTATTTATTTGGGAAACAACAGAAATAATAATACATACAATAATTAAAAATGAACAAACAATAATACACATTCCATAGCAGTTTCCACAGATTACATTATATTGTCCTATTTAAATTAAAGCAATTTTATAACTAGCTGCTGAACGTGACTGCGCCCGCGTAGAAATAATTTGTGAGACCTTATATGTTTTTTATAACAAATCATCTATGAATTCATTCATACATAAACACTCACGCCTGTTACCCCTGAACGTGTAGGCAGAGGTACACCTCTAAGCAGTACACCCACCTTTTGCCGAATTTATTATGGTCCCATAATGTGATAGGGGGCGAGCCTATCGTCATACCAGACTCAATTGCAGTCTCCGGACTGATATTGAGTATTTCTAAATAGAAAAACCCAATATCACTTTACCCGTCCCGGGGATGGAACCCGAGACCTCAGCACATAAGTCGTAACGCATGCGCAATTACAACTGCGCCACCGAGGCAGTCTATGTATTCATCCAGCTAATAAACTATACGTATACCAAATCCGTTCAGCTGTTTTTGCGTGATTGAGTAACAACGTTGTAGTAACGCTACAATGGCTGGACCATAGATATAGTATATACAACTGTAGATGAGGCATAGGCGTGCACCCGAAAGGGACAGGTGAACTCTATGGGGTTACCAACTAACATTAGTTTACCCAGTTCTTGAAATATTAGGCGTGCGTCTTTCAATATGATAAAATTAAAAAATTATGAGGTATAGACATAATATATAAAATAATACAAGCCCTGTATTAAACATTGTCCCACTGCTGGGCTTGGGCCTCCTCTACTAGTGAGAGGGGTTAGGTCTTTGTCGACCACGCTGGCCTAATACGGGTTGGTACGGGTATAGACAATAATAGTAATAACTCTTTGAAACAAAAACCCACAGTTACATAATATGCATCATAACTTTATTAACAATGAACAATTCAAAACAAGTAATTATTACTCTCCTTTAAATAAAATTAATTTTGTATAAAGGTTTCTTCAAATATTGTCTTTTTTATCTACGTAAGATTTTCCAGCATAGTGGGGCCTGATATTTAAATAGTTTTGTCAAATACTTTTGATGAGCATTACGTAGTGGTTAACAAAAGAGAATAAAGAATCGCGAGGAACTCCTGCATATAATAGACGACCAACACATTCCTGCGTTCTTGTAGGAGAAGATTAGCCAGTCATAGAATTTATAGACTACAAATTTGAAAGAGTGCATGTTTATAATAGTCTTGCCAAATAATCACAAGATTCATCACAAGACAATGTCAATGTCCTCATGACAATCACAAGATATAAAAATAACCCCAATACTGTTATATTTATTTATTCAGTTTAATGTTTTTCTCGATAGTTATCCACAAATTTTAAATATAATAACAACATCGCGAGGGATAAAACGACAAAGAAAGCGAAAAGAGTCACTATCTTATGACATAACTGAAGATGTATTAAATATTCCCTATTAAGTGTACTACTACGCATAATATACATATATACTCACGCCTGTAATCTCCTAAGGGGTAGGCTGAGGTGTAACTAATACATCCATATTTCGCCGAGCATATTACCGTCCAATGATGTGATAGGGGACTAGCCTATCGCCATACTGTGCACAATTCCAGCCACCGAGCTAATACTGAGCATTTCGTGATAGAAAAATCCAATATCACTTGACTCGACCCGGGGATTGAGCCCGAGACCTCAGCCCAGCAGTCGTTTCACGTACGCAATTACAACTGCGGTACCGAGGCATAAGAAAATACATATTGATATTAATATAAAATTCATTCATTACATATTAAAATGACATAATTTGTACCTGTACCCGATTTTATTTTCAATAGAAAAGTTTTAACACAATAACAATTTCAATATTTTATAATGTAATTTTCTGATATTCATTAGTTCAATTGTTCATATCACTGTTCACTTTTATTTAGTTAGTTAAACTGTATTATTTTTTTATTAAACTCTTGGGAAACGCTGAGACATTATCCATAAATAAGAGGTAATTAAATGTCGTAAACGTTGGTATCCCCATAATGTGTATTATGCAGTCATGTTAAATTTACCCACAATTGTCATGCACAGCTAAACATCTAAACAGCAGCAAATGACATTTAAACAATTTCCGAATTTGAGTAGGTAATACATGAAATTTAAAATTGGTTTTATACAGATTTATTTTACTTCTGCAGCAAGGAATGCTTAGAAAATGGTATACCATCAATATTTTATAATTATTTTTAAGAAACATGATAAATAGTTACTTAAAATTGCTACTTACGAATAAAACATTATATTTTCATATTTTCGCTTATTTAGGCTTTTACAGCCAAGAACACTGCAATATACCATATTCAACACGTTTTAAACACTTAAATACGACGCGAAATGTATTCAAACACAATTTATAATGATAATATATTTCCACAATCACGGATAATATATTTCGTTGACATTCAGGCTATCTGGCCAGAACTAAAAGCACAACCAAAAAGTTGTGAAACTCAGATAGTGACAGCAAATAATATGTCTATTCCTATTGCTCATAGCTTTTTCGGAATAAGTGCATCCTGCACTTTCTGGGAATTAAAAATTGAATGTCAGCCCTGTGGGCTGGACGGATCTGGTTGAAATTTGGCACAGAGATAGATTATGGTCTGGAATATCATATACGATTTTTATCCCGGAAAAGGTACGGTTACCGTGAGATAGTTTTTTTTTTATTGCATAGTCCGACAAACGAGCATGTGGGTCACCTGATGTTAAGTGATCTCCACCGCCCATGAACATCCACAATACCGAAAGTTTCATGTATGCGCTGTCGGCCTTAAAGGACAGGAATAGGGATTAGGGAAGGGAAGGGAGAATCTGGGCCTCCGGATATCTCACTTACCATACGAAACGCGACAGTAAACTGTCACTTTACGTTGGTTTTCTGTGAGACAGTGGTACTACGCCGGTCGAGCCGGCCGATTCATGCTGCAGACAAATGTGTCTACAGCGTGGCTCTACCACTATGAAGTTTCGCTTTTGTTTTACACAGAACAAGGGATCGACATGATTTTTTGCATAGTGTTAATTAAAGGGTCTGACATAGGCTACTTTTTATCCCGGAAAATGCACGGTTCCTATAGGATAGCATAATATAGAAAGATGTAACAGCTTAAGATGTCCACATGGATTTTATACCTTTTCTTTAAAACATATATAACACGCGGGTGAAACCGCGAGCAAAAGCTGGTATGAAAATATATTTGCGTATTATTGTGTATATCATCTGAAATACACAATTATGTTATGTATTACGTTTCCAAGAAGAGCTAATTTTGGTACGTTAAGATTTCGTGGTATTTTGTAATAATAAATTAGAATCTAGATTCCCATTTCGATGTAGACATCATTTGGTATCATATATTATGAAGCATATTATCCATATAGTAAACTAGTGGTTCCGGGCAGAGGATGTCCTGCCATAAAATGCCTTCTGTTGACCGTATTTTCGTTGAAAAAAGTTTTTTAATTCATAAAAAATACACCGACTACGAAACAAATTATGCGTCCCTATAAAATTTCAGGGTTGCCCTCAATTTTCTATGATCCCATCATCAGATCTTGACTTGGTGCCAATGAGACCACCTGGGAAGTATACCTTTTTAAAGGAAAAAAGAATTTTTCGAATCGGTCCAGGCGTATTTGAGTAATCGGGGAACATACATAAAAAAAGAGATTCCGACGAATTGAGAACCCTCCTTTTATGAACTCGGCTAAAAATAAGAAATTGAGATCTCGACAATACCATCTATCAGATCTAAAACTATCATTTCTTTGAAGTTGAACCCAACCACACAAAATTTCAATGAAATCGGTTGAGTAGTTTTAAAAGTCAATAACGGACATAGGTAGAAACAATTTTTTTTTTTGTTTTATATACGTCGATGCATCCTGGCTATATCCGGAGGAGGTCTGAGGGGGATATATAAGCCCTCTCCCAGCCTCGATGTGATGACCAATAATGACCTTTTAGTGTGAAGAACCTACACAGCAGGCCGAATACCCCGGAATGGCTCCGTAAGCTCCGAAGAAGGCCACCGCGGGGTTTTCGCTGGTAGTGTCGGGTGGGGTGTCCATAGGGGGTAGGGACTCGGCCCAGTGGCAGCACGGATAGCCATCATCCGGGCGAGCGGGATGCGGGTCGTA